>OY101450.1:130698699-132061055 GCA_956483635.1 Panzeria rudis | reverse complement strand
TTTTATTAAAAAAGTACCTTATTAAAAAGTACCTTTTATTAAAAAAGTACCATTTATTAAAAAAGTACCTTTTTTAAAAAAGTACCTTTTAGTAATAAAGTACATATAGTAAAAAAGTACCTTTTAGTAAAAAAGTACCTTTTAGCATAAAAGCACCTTTTAGTATAAAAGTACCTTTTAGTATAAAAGTACCTTTTAGTATAAAAGTACCTTTTAGTATAAAAGTACCTTTTAGTATAAAAGTATCTTTTAGTATAAAAGTACCTCTTAGTATAAAAGTTCCTTTTGGTATAAAAGTACCTTTTAGTATAAAAGTACCTTTTAGTATAAAAGTAACTTTTAGTATAAAAGTACCTTTTAGTATAAAAGTAACTTTTGGTATAAAAGTACCTTTTAGTATAAAAGTGCCTTTTAGTATAAAAGTACCTTTTAGTATAAAAGTACCTTTTAGTATAAAAGTACCTTTTAGTATAAAAGTACCTTTTAGTATAAAAGTACCTTTTAGTATAAAAGTACCTTTTAGTATAAAAGTACCTTTTAGTATAAAAGTACCTTTTAGTATAAAAGTACCTTTTAGTATAAAAGTACCTTTTAGTATAAAAGTACCTTTTAGTATAAAAGTACCTTTTAGTATAAAAGTACCTTTTAGTATAAAAGTACCTTTTAGTATAAAAGTACCTTTTAGTATAAAAGTACCTTTTAGTATAAAAGTACCTTTTAGTATAAAAGTACCTTTTAGTTCAAAAGTACCTTTTAGTATAAAAGTACCTTTTAGTACAAAAGTACCTTTTAGTATAAAAGTACCTTTTAGTATAAAAGTACCTTTTAGTATAAAAGTACCTTTTAGTATAAAAGTACCTTTTAGTATAAAAGTACCTTTTAGTATAAAAGTACCTTTTAGTATAAAAGTACCTTTTAGTATAAAAGTACCTTTTATTATAAAGTACCTTTTAATATAAAAGTACCTTTTAGTAAAAAGTGCATATGAAAAATGTACTTTTTAGCACAAAAGCACATTTGAGTAAAAAATACCTTTTAATAGAAAAGTATCTAGTAAAAAAAGTGTTTAGCAAAAAAGTATTTTTATATAAAACGTACCTTTTAGGGAAATTAATTTTATTATTTTTTATAACAAATTACATTTTAGTAAAGAAAAGTACATTTTAGCCATAAAATACTTTTAGTATATTTTGGAAAAAGTACAAATTTTTTAAGTTTCTGAGAAATTACTACTATTTTAAAAAGTTTTTTTATACAGAATGGTTCTTTATTTCGATTCGAAAGAAACCATTTTCGAAATGCAATAAGCTATACAAACTCGAATGGTTTTCTTTTCGAATTGAAATACATAATAGCTCCGCAGGTAAAACTTTCAAAACTGCCTTCAGTTAAAGAAAATTTCTCATGCATGAGACAGAAAATTTAACTTTATAAAAATTTTATAATATTAAGTTCCTAATTTAAATTTTCAACATTGTTTTATTCCCAAAACATTTTGCATGTAAAGCCTAGTACGCGCTACCTTTGCTAAATTTTATGTTTTAAATATTGTATTTAATTCTACATGGCAACCCATTTCTACAAAAATGGAAAATTTGGTTTAGAAATTATCGTAACAATTGTCAAAAAATTTTGAAAGGTGGATGAATTGTCAGCGCATATATGTTATGAAGGAAATGTCAAACACTATACATATATAAAAGGAAATCTGTATATCGTCACCTTAAATGCAAACCGGAGAAGCAAAAAAGTAAAATTTTAAGGTTATGTATTAGAATTTTGTAAATGAAAAGTAAAAATAAGAAAAACAACAAATTTAAAGAACTATTAACACCCTTGTGCACAGAATACATGTGTTTGCATGTTTTTTGTACGCCTTTTTGCATTAAAAACATACATCCACTTGTAGTTACGTCCGTTTGAATTTCTTTAATAAAGTCGCTGTTTTTGATCGCAGGAGTCTAAAATTTTGTGTAAACATGTAGTTGATAAAGCGAACCATAATCACTCAAAAACTCGATTTCGAATTTTTACGTCCGTTTGCATTTAATGTGACGATATGGGATTTGATAGTTTGGAAGAAGTGATGATATTATAAGCATTTCATCAACATCCACTAAGTTTGTCATTTAATACGACTAGTCAGCTATGCTAGTGGTGCCACCTTATTGATGGGCCTTGGTACTATCAAGGTACATAGATGAAACAAAGTTGCCTTACTTTTACAACAAAAGCATTTGATTTTTTCTAACAAAACTCTCTATATAAAAAGTTTTGTTTCTGTTGCTTTTGAATGGAGGTTGACAGTTAGGAAACGCGAGATAAAAGAACAGCTTCCCTTATGGGTTTTCCTGTTTGAAGGATACCCTGGCTATTATCAAACGAAGAGTTGACTACAATTTGTCAAACCTGAAATTCAGTGTGTTTTTTTTACACCTGAAATTTATGCAAATGTTTTTATTAGGCTTTAATTCAAATTAATTTCATCATTCGGAATCGTCTTTGGCAGCCATTATTGTTTTTTTTTAGAATTATTTTTAAATTATTTTATAAAAAATTTTTTATTTTTTATAATCCAACTACTTTAAATATTCAACTATGTATTGCGTGTATGTTTATTTAAATATCTTAAATCCAACCAAAAATAAAAAAAAATCCCAAAAGGTCCTGGTCCGCCTGATGAATGTACCATACATAATAACACTATCATTACACACACGGACTTGACGGCAAAATCATCAAATCTTTCAAATAGTCGGGATACCACAACAACATCTTGCTCGGCATGTCCTTCGGGAAGTTGTTTAAATTTTTCCACAACTGAAGAATCGGAACGTGACTATGATTTATTGTCGTCATCTGTATCGCCTGTATGCAACTGTGATTGTGAATGTGTCACACAAACGGCAAATGCCACAACTAGTCCTACTCTTACCACTTTGAATGCCTGCTCGTCCTCTTCATCGGCTGCATCGGCCTGTAATGCTTCAGTCGATGATCATCAACATTTCTCCTTTTCCACATCGACTGCAAACCTTAAATTGCACACATCTCCATCGTCGTACAACCATCATCAGCATCCTTCCCAACTCCTTCATGAAGAGGAAAATCACTTTTCATCTTCATTAAATAATGCCGCCTCCACATCGTCGTCTTTTATAACATCTGCCATTTCATCTGCCAATGTTTGTGCTACCGGACCAGCTACTGCTAATAGTTCGTATTTATGTTCCACTTCGGCTCCTCCAGCAGTAGCTGCTAATAATATTCTTGCCACGCGTCGCCAATCACTTAATAAAGGATTAACCACAACACAAAATAATAATACTTGTAGCATAAATAATAACTCGACATACACAACAACGACAATGCTTTGTGGTTTAAAGAACAAAAGTTCATTGACAACGTCACCTCCGCCATCTTCTAGCACTCACCAAAATTCGTTCACTAGTTCTACGCGCGGCTTAGCTGGATTTTTTTGTAGTAACAGTAGTCGTTCTTCATCTAAAAATGATGTTAATGAAACCTCAACATCGCCACGCCACAATTTACAACAACACAATATTCAGCAGCAACAACAACAACAAAATCACCACCAACAACACTATCAGCATCACCACCAGCAACCACATCCATCTAATAATGATAATAACCAACATAAACCATTGAAAAGTAGTGATAGTTTATCAGATGATGTATGTGATACATTTGATTGGTGGTTTCAAAAACACAAAAGAAATTCCCAGAAAAAGTGCAGGTATATACATACAAACAGAAACGAAATGAAAAAAATAATCATTTATTCTACAAAAATCAAATTTGTAAATAAATGCATTAATCGATTCATATTTCATTAAAAACATTTAAATATTATTATTATTATTATTTTAAACTTCCTATCCTCAAAGCATTCAATAATTTTTCAATTTAGGAAAACCCCACTTCCTTGTCCAAAACACAATTATACATATGGCTACGAAGCATACCACTATTGTTGATTATCGTCATAGCCGACCATTAGGTCGACCTACTACCACTCAATCATTGCGACATACGCCATCACCAGCATTTGCTTTAGACGTTAGTGATTTCTGACATTCGACTGGTAACTAACGACTTCCATTCTCATCATTGAGTCCTTAGTAGTCGCTAGCAAATATCTTAGGCTGAGTTCAACCATCGCACCGACACCGAAATGTATCGGCCAGTGGTTCTCAATTTAATGCTGCTATCTCAACTTCGACCAGGCCCAGTCTACAAACATCATCTTGCAAGATTTTCATCTTAGCCACATAATATCTGAAGTTTCCATGTTCTGTCATTAACGATCCTTGCGTCAGTTCTTGACCTACATCAACCCGGAGTCTTCGACGCCAGAGCCATTGTTGACTGAAGTTAAGATATATTTATTGTCGTATTCCATCAGGAACACAGGCTACTTACATAAAATCTCCATTGTTGTCTATCAGCAGCTAAAGAACGTAACTAATTGAATGATTTTCCGGTTTCGCTTTGAACTGTCTGCTTCCATGTTGTTTTTGACCGCCCGCAACGTCGGGTGCCCTGTGGGTTCCACTCAATTGTTGTTTTCTCAGGTTGTGACCGAGCCATGTCAGTTTTGGACGTCGTATTTGAGTATTAATGTCATCTTGATGTGCAAGTTGGAGCAATTCATCGTTAGAGATTATTCGAGGCCACCATATTCTTAAGATATTTCGAAAGCATCTATTGGTAAAGTTTTGATGTGACAAGCCAAGTCTCTGAGCCGTACAGCAGGACAGATTTAACGCATGCATTATATACGTGTACTTTGGTCATCGAAGAGAGTTGATGCGATTTTCAGACATTGTATAGCTGGTGGAAGACACTTCTGACCTTGGTTATTCGGCTTGCCACTGAAGTTAAGAGGTTAACTTAAACTTCCTAAGCTATACTAGACGTCGCTGTCTATCTCTCCTGTTTCAGTCAGAAACCACTCTTAACCCGGAAACTACCAGAGTTTTTCTAGAGTCGTGACCTCGCTTGTCTATCACCTGAAGTAATCTCACCGCTTGGGGTATATCGTATTGTTAACTCCAGTCATTTATCGCACGACTTGCTTAGTCATCACTCCTGCCCAGTTATAAACCAACCAAAAGCCCGTTTCAGGTTGAACCACCACCTAGAGAGATACCTTGCGATTTTCTATAGCAATAATCATCTGAAATTCAAGGATTTTCTTAATGCTTTTTATGTGCTTCCAAATTACCAATAAGTGTGTATTTTCGACTTTTCAGGAAGGTATTATTATTAAATTAACAACTTCCAAATAATACAAACATCTCTGTCAAAAATATTGTCTCTCTCGACTACTCTCAAAGCTGTATTACATATGTATATGTTAGGTTGAACAGGCTGCCAGTTTCTAGCAGCCGACTCACTTACCCTACGTCTCCACGAGCCATCGACTTGAACATGACGCCGGCAGAGCAACTGGAAAAAATTCATCAACTTCTTTGTTGTGGTGAATACGTGCGATGTCCATGTTCTGCCTTATCAATGTAATTGGTGGTAGTGCAATAGAAATGGAATATTTAACAATTTCTTTCTGTCTCTTTTCTTTCTATTAAAAATGGTTGTTGACAGCGAATCTCATGGCGAACATTGATGCTCAGCCATATGTTCGGCCATCGATGGCAGAGCATGGACGAAACATGGACATGAGCGGTCTACATTAGCCATATGCGATGTCCGACATGATGTTCATACCAACTTCATGGCTAATGTAGACCCCCAGTTAGGTCCTTTGAACCCCTTGTGATGATGTATATGTTAATTTCGTGACATTGCTTGATCAGATGATAATGCGACTGAGGTGGTAAAAACATTAATTTTTAATCACTATAGCGAATAACTATCCTATGCAAAATACTCCAAAATTTTCGGATTTTCTGTCATTAATGTTTTCCATAACAATTTTTTTGGAAGCGAATGCACAAAAATATGGCATCGCCGATGTTTATTTGCTCCAACAAATTATTTCACAAAATAAATTCACGTCAAGTGTGGGAACGAGAAGATAGCATATAACTTGTAATTTGTATTTTAAGGTAGTACTCTATTGAATTACTCTTTTTATTTTATTTTATTTCGTAATATCCTTTTTTTTTGTCAAGAGAGGACACAAAATCCTTTCAAATATTGTTAAAACTTCTGTTAGCACTTCACTGAATGTAGATTGCGCCAAACCGACATCTATTTATCTACGCATTCCTTTTTGGCAGCTGCCTTTCGCAAAAACTCTCAAAGTGGCAGTCATTTTCACTACGGGAGGTATCGTGAAAGCTTACCGCTAGGAGACAAGTTTTCCTCCAACGCGGTCAACAGGTATCGGAATCCATCTTTATTCAACCTGTGATATTCCTCGAATCTGTAAAGAACAATTGATTTAGAGAGAAACGTAATTAGATCTGATTAGATCTGTTTTATTTTCACTTTGTATCCATTAGCAATATCGGATACATCGCGTATACATATCGTGGGCGCGCGGACAAAATGAGATATGTCAGAGGCACGAAGTTTTGGGAAATCAAAAAGTAAAGTTTGATTTCACTTTGATTTTAATGAGTGATTACATTAAAAATATCCCTGGTGTCGTGCTAAGCCCTTTACAGTGGCCAAAACAACCCTCAATTATCCAAAGGTGAGAAAAACTTGACTTAAAACCTTTTCCTCGCGCGCCCATGACATATTCATTGCAATCTCTCTGCAGACTGCCTCTCTTCTTTTAGCAACAGAAAAAAAGCGATAAACGCTATTAATTTTTTCAAATTATTTATATATTCCTTTCACAAGTACGCAAATTATTTATAAAACAATGACAAATAATTCACAATAGAAACTTGCACTGCCAAAATATTCGCGATGCCGATTTGTTGAGAATGTGAGGTTAAGTTTTCCCCCCATACAACTTATTAACATAATATTCGCGATAGTGGTGAATATGTCATGAAATAAAATTCTTTGGCCGTAGAAAGACGTTCTTAAGAAATCATTAAAACACTATATCATTTTGAACTCGTCCATTTATTTTTTGCTGGGACATAGTAAATAAGTATATTTCTGACCCGCAGTTAAGTTGCTTAAAATATATATTACAGATTTATACTGCGTCACGAATATTCATCTGTATGCGGTTATAATTTAATAAAAGAAACATTCTTTTTATTCCCTTTGGACAGTTTTAAAGGTCACATTATCTATTTTTAAATGTGTAAATGTTTTTACAACCCTGTCATAATGCCTGAAAATTATGAAATACCTGTCTTAAACAAAGTAAAGCATACGTGAAAAAGAAATTAACTGAGCGAAAAATTATCTCACGATATATCAACAATTAACTAATTACAAAGCCGCTCCACACTTTCCTTCTTAAAACCCTCTTTTTCCTAAAAGAATATTTTATTTTTATCCTCGTTCTTTTAATACACGTTATTTGCACCATCACCTTAATTGAAATTGCCCCCTTTAACCCGTTATTGCAATCTTTTAATAACTCATGCTCATTTCTCATTTAGTATCTTTTTTTTTTTGCTGACCACAATATAAAACTCCTCACTATTTGAATATTTCTTTGTTTCTTTTTCTTTGTTTTTGTTATTTGTGCTTTTTCATATTTTCTACTCCCTCAAAATACGAACTCACTTGTATAAAAAAAAAACAAACAACAAAAAAACAAATCCAAAAAAAATACAAACATAAAACTAAATAGCAGTATCTTCTCATCGAGTCAATTAAATTTAAATCTTGGATTTAATTTCACATCAACTCATAGATCGTCACCAGTGAGTAGTTGTTGTGGCAGTAGTAGTCATGGTCGTTCCAGTCCGGACACCGATATGGGCGAACCTCCAACATTTCCCCTAAGTCCAGGTTAGCCGGTTATCTTATTTGTATATTACTTATATGTGTATGTGAGTGTAAAATCCCTTATAAATATGAAGAAGAAAAAATTGTATCAACTTCTAAAATCAATCATGCCTAAAACTTATTTTTGATATTTAACTTTAATTAATAACACACTTTTTCTTTTTTTTTCATTACAAGAATTGTTAAACAAACAACACTGTGCTTTAAGTATATTTACAAAATTTATGACGTATTTTTTCCAATAAAATTTAAATTTTCTTATCTTGTCTACATTCTTATTTATTTGCAGTGTAAAATGTAAAAAAAACTACAAAATGTATTTGATGGCTCTATTTTTGTTTTCAGACTTTTTTTTCTCAATTTTATGTTCTCAGTAAAACTTTTTGTTGTTGCTTGTATGTGTTTTTTAGTGTTTAGTATTTTAGCGCTTTTTTATTTTAGCGTTTTTTTTGTTGCAATATTAGCTAATATTTGTGAAATTAACCGTATTTGTAATAATATTGCTTTACTTACCAGTTTATGTATATATTTTTAGTAATTTTTGTAAGAATTATCAATGCAGTTTTATTTAAAGTGACGGCCCTAACTTAGGCTAGGTTACATAGCCTTCCGGTTGCTGACAACCGACCCCCTTAATGATGCCTGAAATACGGTTATAAAGAGAATAGATGAAAGTTTCCTGTCTATCCCAAATTTGGGTCGTTATTGAACTAACCCGAGTTTAGAATAAATAAATGTATTCCCTTAAAACCGGATTCGCCCGCCTAGGCCTGCGAATTCGGGCAATATCGAACTATCCAACTTTATCGCTCTATTTCTTGATAGAGCTGAACATTGACAGACGAGGAACTTGGCAGTCTTCCTCCTCATTTTGACAGCTTCTACAGAAATCATTGTACGGAAGATTCAATCTCCTAGCATGACCACCAATAAAACTGTATTCCGTTATGCCTTGCACCAGTACTCGTATGGTTGCAGATCTTGCGAAGTCATACTTGAACCAGATATATCTTGAAATCTCATGTACGGATAAATTTGTACATCTAGTTTGAACTTAACGAAATAGTTGCTGCTGAATTTGTACTTTGCAACTCTGCAGTGTGGGTCCTACTAGCCAATCGATGTGCCACTCTTGCAAGCAGGCACCCGCTTTAGCTAGCTCGTCCGCGATTATGTTACCGGGTGGTATGCCCCGCCATCTCATTTAAGGATGTCCAGCATTCCCTGACTAGCTCGGATATCCTGATCAAATACTCTACTCTACGTTAACCAGACCCCCACGGGACACGCTTCTTGGTGACTAACCACACCTTGCTGCTGTGCTTTCTGAGCAAAAAGAGAAGTAGGATAACCTACGCTAGTTTGGCAGCAGGTCCCGCCGAAGACCAAAATCGATAGAAAGTTAACATCTAGCGAATTTCTTTCGAGGCTCGACCATTAACCATACTACAGGTACAGGTAGTCCTACAGATGACCTGCCTTCTAGAGGGTTAAAGAGATGATGATCGCCACTAAGGCATACCCTTTTCCTAAGGGAATGGATATGCTGACTTCTTATCTTAGACATACTATACTCCTATGGGAATGAATATGCTGGTGAACTTCGGCTTACAGTCAACGTGAAGAATGCTTCTGTATCAGGTTATTAGAGGTTGCTAAAAAAAGCGCTGGGAGAGGCGTTGATTTACTGGCTGGTGCTTAGCCAGTGCTAGTGGGTTGTCGGTAGTGTTGGGAAAGGCCAGTATAGCTTTCGTATGCCTTTGTAGTAGATTTCTAGCTTGCTAGTTATTCCATGGTCAAACTCGTCTGCATCACGTAAATTTATGATGTAGTAAAGCTGGAGGTACAAACCACGCGGCAACGCGTTTAGTGTTTTTCCAACTTTAGACGCTTTAATAGCGGCAAGTTACACATCACGCGTTAGAGGCTTTTTTTCTCATAAAATTTCAATCCTTTGCTCGTTGGTTTTTTTGTTTTTTTTACATTTTCGGGCATGTAGAATTGAAATGTGCGGAATTATCAAAGCATTGGTGTTATAAATATTAATTTGCAACAACAATGCTTTGATAATTCCTCACATTTTAATTCCACATGAAATACAGAACATACCCACTTATGTTTCTATTTAATGTTCTAATTTTGATAGTTTAAATAAAATAAATTTTTAATAGTTTAATTTTCATTGCACAAAGATGTAATCATCTGCATCTGGCAACTCTAGCTGTTCAAACGCGCTTACCCTGCGTTAGACATGCAAGTACTTGCATGCAAGTTCTGTGTACGTATTATCAACGAAAGAGAAATTTGTATTCGTTTCTCTGTCTTTCTCATAGCTGGGTCAAATGTGTGTTAGTAGAAAAGTTTGAGTGTGTTGAATTTTTCGAACTTGCACTTGCATGTGTAAAGGCCAGGTTAACGCGAGAAAAAGTTGAAGTTGCTGAACTTTTAGCGGCGCACGCAATTCAAACATATTTGTGTAACTTGCTTTATGCAAACACACTTTCAAATTCTTTTGAGAGACTCTATAACGCGTTGACGCGCGCAACGCGTGTTATGTAACTCCACCTTAAGATATTCGATAGCTCACAGAGATGATTTCGAGGGTCCCACGGGAACGGTGGTCTACACTTACTTTCACACGGTTTTAATAGCAGCGTCAGGCTAGGCCGAAATGCAGGTACTGGCTTTAATCTTGAACATACTTGTATGTACCTAAAACAATTAACTGCCCTTTTAATCCGAGAGAGTTCAGCTTTAATGGCGCTACATTGATTGGGTAGTCTAAAATGTAACTTTCTTTATCTAAAGAAGTTCACCTAACAACCACTCCATACATTAGTGTGGGCTTTACCACAATGTCAAAAAGCCAATTGCACCTATGAGCCTTCGCCGCTCTTGCTTGTACTTTGAGATACCGTGATAGGTTGGATTTCTATTTGAAAGTTTTTGTTTTTATAAAAAAAGAATTTAATTTCAAATTGGATTTCTAATTTTCATACAAAAAAATGTTCATTGGAATATCTACTTTGTACATACCATTTAAAATAAATTATTTTATGATTTTGAATACCGGCCCGAAATACGAAAACAAATCATTAAAACTATAGTTAATCGGAAATTTTTATGCTGGGGGGTTACTCTATAATTCGATCCGAAAGGAAAACTATTCGAATTTGTATGATATTTACATTGCAATTCGAAAGCATTTCCATTCGATTCGAATTACAGAGTAAACCCCCAGATTTCTTTATTCAGCAGATTAAAATATATAGGAACTATCTACGTATTTTGATTTCCGAAGCGTTCAAATAGCTCAAAATTGTTGCGTAATATAGCCGGTAAGGTGAAGGTCGGTAATTGCTCGTGAAGAGTATACGATACGCGTATTTACTATATACTGCCAGCGCAATGTTTTCCGCATAATCCACTGTCCTAAATCTCATGGAGTCTAACTCCATCAGTACTGGGTTAATAGAAAGGTTCCGTAAGATAGAAAGCTCCCTCGTCTAGCAGTTTTTTGTCCTCACCATCGTGAGGAAAATTATCCTATTTGTTAGAAGTCCCCAGATGAAGCTAATTATTGACCGATATATATTTTCAAGAGCCATAATAATGATTTTAAGTTTTACACCACCAATGCATATTCTTTGTGCTCCATAGATTTTTCAATAAATCCTACAGACAGGTGCAAGTGCCCTCTCAACTGATTTGCCTTTTATATAAGCGTGTTGAGAAATTGCTGTACCCGCTGATTTAAACGGACTAAAGCTATTTATGGCCCATAATAGCTTTCCCTATTTATGAAAACTGTGAAAGTATTCAATAGAACACTGAAGATGGCAAATTTGACGAGAAATGACGGAAAATCGTTCCAAATAATATTACCTTTCAAATAGTGTACAATTCTTTATTATATTTTATCTTCGAAGAAAATATGCAACGAAAAACTACAAAAATATACTAGACCTATTCCAAAAGGTCCAGCGAATGGCCATCGCTAAAACACCAAAATGTTTTGGAAAACCTTATAAGTCAAACCGATCTGTTTTCCCCTGAGCCCATCGCGCCGCTGTACACATACATATGCAGTTTGTAAATAAATAAATGTAGTATCCGTTGATATTGATATCCTTGATAGAATTTGTCAATGTAAATTGTATAGTATTTAGTGAAGTAAATATTTACTTACTTTACTGGTAGATATAATATTTTTTTTAGATATAATGGTTTGTTAGATGTATAGTACAACATTTATTATTTACTGTAATCGTTCAAAAATAAACCTGGGGGCTTATTATGTGTTTTGTTTCGAAAGAAAACATTTTCGAAACACAATGTATGATTTTCTTTTCGAATCGAAATACATAATAACCGCCCTATAATAAATTGTTCTGCTTCTTGAGAATTGCTTTAATTCAATGTATTGCTTTTACGGCCCTTTTCACAACGTACAATTAAAAGTTAACGTGGACTTTAACGGCAAGTTCGCCACACAAAAGTTAACTCTTAATTCGCCGTTAGTAAAATTTGGATATGAAATAGCATAGTGTTTTTCAAAACTTTTATTAGCTTTGAATTAATCTCGAAATTTCTAACATGGTGTCGAATCTTTTAATTAATGTAGAATATTATTTATAAAACCTTAGTTTTTTTTGCAAAAAGTACAAAATTGTAAAATTGCATTTGAAGCTTGACTAAATGTTAATTTTATAGTCAAATTGTTTTTTTTTTTGTTTATTTTATTTATAGTATCTTCAACAAAATTGAACTATAGCCAAAATACGAGTATTAGACATATTACCAATATTTAAACATTCGGGGACACTGACGTTTATAGACTTCAGAACAAAGTTTCTGGTCGGACATGACGTGCATGCATACACGTCATAACATTGTGTGCTCCTAAAACATTAACGACTGAAGCATTTCCACAATAGTTCAGCCCATGTCTTATAGTGCATTTATAGTGTATTTACATTGCTTCGAAATCTGGTACTTACGAGATTTCGAGCCAAATCTAATTGTTTCTTACTAAATTTCACATACAAAACAAAATCTACTTCGTCACTGTGTTTGGACGCAATCTACTTAAAATCTAGTGGTACTAACGGCCCTTTTCACAATGTACGATTAAAATATATGAATTAGCTACGCTCCACAAACATTTTATTTAAAAAAAAGGTGTGTGAATTAGATAAGTTTGCACTTGTTGGGTTACAGTTTAAGATAAAATTCAGTCAACGAATTTTAGCTTTGATAGGAAATCTTGAAAAATGTCAAAATCTACTAGATTTCGAGAAAATGTAAATGCTATATTACTTCTCTATGGTATTTTTCAAATTGTACTAAAAAAATAGAACGCTGTACAAGGTGTGTGAATTAGATATGTTGTAATTGTTTTCATTCAGTGACTTATGTCTTGGATACGAAATCCTGAAGTTTTCAAAAAAGCTTGTTATAAACGCTGTAGATTCGATAAAGATTTCAAATCAAATCTATTAGATTTCGAGGCAATGTAAATGCACTATTGGATACATGTATTATAAATAAAAATCAAAATATAGATCATATTTTTATAGATAGATTCTAATTTTAATTCTCAGCAGTTACCCACGGAAACCCGTTATCCAAAAATGGTGACCGTGAAAAGGTTAAGTCCTGCTTACACAACTGTCACGTTTGTTTTTAGTGATTTCCATACAGTCCAGTGGAACGCTATAAGTAATAAAAATTAACTCTCTCAACCTCTTAGTGTCCGTAGTCAAAAATCGTGGAGTGTTTTAGTGGCATCTTGTTCATATGAAAAAGTAAACAAAATAAATAAACATTTTCGTGTATGAATTGTTGACAAGGCGAATTAAAAATAATAACAAACTTATAATGTCTTTCACATATAAATTATTATTTCAACATTATTTATTTATAATTATCACTATTTTAATATTAGCTGTGTTCGTTTACTCGAAATTCTTACTACTTTTACTACAATTGGAAAATTTTTGTTTACTTTTTGTATTGAAAACGTCCAGCTGTAGTAAAAATAGTAAATTGTAGTAAGTAAACGAACCGGACATAATAAAGGAATTCACAAGGTGTACTAATGTCTTAGGTACTAACATAGTACAACATTTCAAATAGGACATATTTGAATACCCTGTCATATATTCAAATACTAAACTATAAAAACTTCAGAAACTAAACATCAAAATAATAAATAAAAAATATTTATTTACATACAATAAAAGTACAAAAATTAAACTTCAAAATAAAAACGGTTTTGTAGGAAAATCATTCAGCTGAACACAGCACACCACAAAAACATATACATATGTATGTATGTATGTATAAATAAGTTGTAGTGCCATATTATATTTTTTATTGAGAATATTAACAACAAATATACAACTATTATATAATGTTAGTACCAACTACAGTTAGAACACTTAGGACCACCTTGTGAATTCCTTTAATGTATTTATTTTTTGCTTAACTTTATTAATCTGCAAATTATTTACAGCGTGTGTGAGTGTTTCTAGTTTTGTAAATACATGTGTAATGGCAATTTATGTGTTGTGGCAATTAAAAAACAACTTTTTCAAAATTCAAAACAAAATTTTTTTTATTATTGCAAAATTGTAGTTATTTAAGAATTTAAATAATAAAAACTCAAATATAACCACTTATTAACTTTTATACATATTAGCTTGATTATTTCGCAACAATTTTAATTAATTCAATTGAAACTAACAAAATTTGTTTTTATGCAGCCGATTTATCTGTGTATATTACGCGCTTCCAATGGGATATGGCTAAATATCCAATTAAGCAATCGTTGCGTAACATTGCCGATATTATTTCCAAACAAATCGGTCAAATTGATGCTGATTTAAAAACGAAATCGAATGCCTACAATAATTTAAAGGGCAGTTTGCAGAATTTGGAAAAGAAACAAACGTAAGTTTTTGTCTTGGCATTTTTATAGATTTAAATTCGATTAGATAATTCTCTTTTTTCTTTTTGTTAATTTTCACAAATTAGTGGCAGTTTGTTGACCCGTAATTTGGCCGATTTGGTTAAAAAGGAACATTTTATTCTGGACTCTGAATATTTAACCACTTTGTTGGTGATTGTACCTAAGTAAGTAGAAAAAAATTAATATTTCACAAACTCTGAACACTTAATAAAAAAAATGGGTACCAGATATCGAGGCTTAAACATAGCTGATAAATTGCAACTACTAAGTAATCAATTGGATTACATTTTCAAAAGAATTCACCTAGTAAGAAATTTTTGATTACTAATTAATTACGATTACAAATAATCTAAAAATAATCAGTATTACTTTCAAATAATCCAAAAGAATCAAAAGTAATCAAAAAATAGTCCGACTACTTTTTAAGATTACTTTTGATTATTTTAAAATAATCAAAAGTAATCTTAGAAATTAGTCGGACTATTTTCTAATTATTTTCGATTCTTTTTGATTATTTGAAAGAAAGTAATCCTGATTGTTTTTAGATTATTTGTAATCGTAGTAATTAGTAATCGTGCGAAACTGAAAATAATTGTAATCTAATGAATTACTTTACCTTTTGAATAAAAACAACACGCTGTCACAGTGAAAATACTCGTGAAAAAGGACTTAGTGAAAAGGTCTAGTTGAATAGATCATTTTGTCGTCTTGAAAATTGTAATACACCCTCAAAATCGGAAGTTATCGATAAAAAAAAAAGATTTTTTGGGAATTCACGAAAAAAAAACTATTTTCACTGAGTTGTTTCTGAAACAATGAAAACAATTATATTCTGAAACCGCGAAAAATTATGGCTAAAGGTGTAGGTACATACCAGGCGTTACGCGGCAACGCTTTTCTTACTTTTCGAACTTTTAACGCTTTAAGAATGCCAAGTTACACACCACGCTTTTGATGCTCTTCTGCTTATACAATTTCAAGTCTTTGCCAGCTATATTTTGTCTTGCCTTTAAGTTTTATTTTTCTTTATATATTTAATGCAGTTTTCATCCATTTTTTAATAAAAAAATTAATTTCTAATAATTTATTTCCATTAAACAAAAATTTTAGCATATGAATCTGGCAGCACTACCTGTCATTTTGTATACGACGCGTGAAAGTTGAAGAATGTTCAACTTTTTGCGAGTTACGCGCGTCGCAAACTTCGCTTTGTATCTTGCCTTATGGAAACACTATTTCAACTTGTTTGACAGAAGTGTGTAACGCATTAGCGTATTTAACGCATGCTATGTACCTTCACCTTAAATGTGCAAAATAAATGTTTGCATTGAAATATTTTTTAAATAATAAAAGGTAACAGAGTATAATGCTCAAAGCTTTTTTTCGCGTTTTCGAGCTGAGCATAAATATATAAACTATTTTAAAATTGGTTGAAATTTGCGAAAGTTGCAAGACTTACGTTTTTCACATGCGCTGCATTTCATTTTAGCCCACTGTAGAGTTGTTAGTTCATAAACTTTTGGCTGAGTAGTTAGCGCGTTTGACTACAAACCCTGAGGTCATGTGTTCAAGACTACTTTCAGGCAAGCCAACAACATCATGCATTTTTCTCATTTGCATTGGTGTGTTATTGTGTTGGTTGTTGTTGGACTGTTAAAGGGATGAAGGCATAGCACTGATCACGTGGGCAGTACCGGCAGCGATTAATACTAACATATCCTAATGCACTTCACAGCACCCTACTTCGTCGGTATTGTAGCAGAACCGTCGGCGAAGTAAAAGAACTAATAAAATGGCTACACAGCTTAAAAACAAGGCCTACTTGACACCCGAGAGGCTTGCAATACTGCTCTACAAAAAACGCGCAATAGCAGGGTTGTAAATGAATTAAGCTTTCTATCTCTCTTCCACTTCACCACCTGTTCTCTCTACTCTATCCCATTCCCAAAGAAGGTAACACATTAATTAATTACCTGGTAGGCATTAATTGCCTGATTGTGTTACTTCTCTTTATAAAAAATAAATAAAATAAAAAACTGCACATTTTTGGAAACCATAGTGTGCAGATATAGCCCCTCATCTATTGATATGTCAACTTTAAAATAAGTTTGACGAATAGATTAGCAGTTATATATGTTTTATAATTGATTTTTTGATCAGCTCCACAAGGCACTGGGAATGTGTTGCATTTACATTAAAAAATTTTTTTTAAAATTTTAACTCTTCCAATTACCAACCGATTTTTATAATTATTGTAATCGTCATAAGACACACTTTTTAAGAAAATAAAGAAATGTGTAGGTTCTAAAGCAAAGTGTTGCAAAAAAAAATCGTTTTTTATCTTTATCGATAATTCACTAAAGGCCAAGATTCACTATCCTACTCAATCGCGCGATCTGCCAAATATGACATGTGTGCCAGAAAAGTATGGTAGTGTGGACTAAAAATGCAACTGTGTGACAGATTTTGTAATAAGTATACAGGTGGCAACATAACGTCAGCTGATTATTTTTGCTCTTGTAGTTTTGTGCATAAGCCACGTCCAGCATTTGTATATTTTTGACAAGCATCTAGTTTTTTGTTGTATTGTTGTTGTTTGTTGCCCTCATGCGGCCACCATGGTAGAATAATATAACAGGTAGCCGCATAACTAATACTAATGAACATTTTGGGATAGAAAATGTCAAACATTAATAGAGAGGGTATGTGTGTGCGTTTGTATGACAGAAGCAGCAAACAAACGTGTGGTATTGTGTGTGCAACGTAGTTATTTCACATATACACAACATTGGACAGTTCGTACCAAGGTGAATTAATTTTATCAGGTGTGATTCTAAAACAACTACAACATTACAATAACATTTGACATCTCAGCCCCTATGCGAACAGCTGTGCTTATAATATCACCTGTATAAATCCACCTTGGTTCGTACCATGAAAAAAGCAAATAAAAAAATAATCAGCTGACGTGCCAGGGCTACCTTGTATATTATTATACCATGTGCGGCCACCTGTATACTTATTTTACCATGCACATTACAAACAGATGTTTTGCATCATTTTTGTATAATAGAGTGGCACCTTCAACGCCATTTTGAAACGATTTTTTAACCCTCGGAGGTGTAAGGGTTTTTTTGTCGCTAAATGGTATAACCAGGTCTGTGCAGACCTATATGGGATTTGTATGGAAATGCATAGTCAGTTGTCCTAAAAGTGTCTATAAATGCATTTTATGCTAGGAAAACCACAAAACTAATAATTAAAACGCATTTTTATACATCTTAGGTAGCTATTAACGCTATTTTATTTTTCATATGTAAAACAATGATTTTTTTTATTTACGGCATTCAACGCATGAGTACCTCGCATGTATAAAAATGCGTTTTAATTATTCGTTTTGTGGTTTTCCTAGCATAAAATACATTTATAGACACTTTTAGGACAACTGACTATGCATTTCCATACAAGATCCTATGTATGTCTGCACAGACCTGGTTATACCTTTTAGCGCCAATTATTTGTAAGCCCGGATTATTCCGAACCCGGATCCCCAATCGCTCTGATTTTTGCTCATTGTGTTCGGAGGTTTTTTCTGCAGGATTACATGGGCGGGCTTTTTTTCTAATATGAAAAACAAAAAAGTTATACACACTTTTATATGCAAAAAGTCTGCACAGACCTGGTTATACTTCCGAGGGTTAAAGTCGGTTAGACTTTAACCCTGTGAATGAAGCGTGCGATCGTGTAGGATAGTGAA
This sequence comes from Panzeria rudis, assembly GCA_956483635.1. Taxonomy (NCBI): domain Eukaryota; kingdom Metazoa; phylum Arthropoda; class Insecta; order Diptera; family Tachinidae; genus Panzeria; species Panzeria rudis. The sequence continues at coordinate 132,042,417 of OY101450.1, read as the reverse complement.
TCAGTGCCTTAAGTCGTTTTTCACGAGTAAAAAAAAACATGCCATTTTGTAACAGCGTGTAATCATTACTTAACAGCGATGTCCTTAACGCCAAGAAAATCGTAACCAACATAATCATCGATTTTAATTTTTTGATAAAAATCGATTAAAGTCGTGTTGGATACCGTTACGAAAATACAATAAAATCAATATTCATGAGCTTCATGTAATCGGTAATTGTACTCTTAAATATTTAAAAATATAATTGGCACCGCCAAGTCTGTTATTAAGTTACAACAACTTATCACAAGTTACCTCAAACCTTTTTTTCTATCTTTTAGAGTGTTGGCCAACGATTGGATGGCCAATTATGAAAAAATCACCGATATGATTGTACCACGTTCATCGAACTTGATTACCCAAGACAATGATTACTGTCTCTACAATGTGACCTTGTTTAAGAAGGTCGTAGAAGAGTTTAAATTACATGCCCGCGAAAAGAAATTTATTGTACGTGATTTTGTTTACAATGAAGAGGAGTTGGCTGCCGGCCAAAATGAAAGGACTAAATTGATTACCGACAAGAAGAAGCAATTTGTAAGTAGCATAAAAATAAACGGTTTAAAAACTTTACTATTTATTCACTTCAATAAACTGTTATTGAGACACAGGCGTTAAATACAATTTTATTAAACGAATCCAGTGTCTAATTCTGCACAAAAAATTTTGTTGATTGTTTTCATTAAAGAAAGTTTGCAAAAATACAATATGCAAGATGTCTTGGATTTGGCTGATTGATTTTAAATATAATTTTAATTTTGGTTTCTATTTTGTTTGTTATCTTTAAAGGGTCCTTTGGTTAGATGGTTGAAAGTTAACTTCAGTGAAGCTTTCTGTGCTTTAATACACGTTAAAGCCTTGCGAGTATTTGTGGAATCTGTTTTGAGGTAAGTGCATACATACGAACATACCAAAGTTATTTCCGATTTCATATCGAAGATCCTAGATAGTTGTCAGAACAGTGAAATTTTTGTTGCTCGTGGTTTTCATGTTTACAGCTACGGAAAACATAATTAAGATGTGTTGCCGCATACACCGTAATCGGGGACGAAAATGAATCATTCTCATTTCAGGTGGGAGCGTTTCGACATAAAACAGAAACTGATATTGAACTGATCGATATTGTTTTCGTTCCGTTGTCAAATGACTAGTTTTTCGTTGCCGATTTCTGGAACGAACTTTTTTTCGGCACAAATGTATGGAGCAGCTCAATACACAATTTCCGTCTTTTTTTCGCTCATAGTACTTCGCAATGTTTCAAATATATTTACGTAAAGGCTCGTTGATCTGATCTCAACGAATTCTTTCGCCACACATTTATTTTGAAGCGCTAGATCCGAATATGAAGTCCGTTTGGCTCGTACACCCTCAAAATTTCGAGTAAACTGCCAAAACGTGAAAATGTTCAAGTTTTTTTTCACGGATTTTCGCAATTTACACAAAATTTGAAGGGTATATGAGACAAAGGGAACTCATATTCGATTCAGCGCGTCGAAATAAATATAGGTAGGTGGGTCTGGTCAAATGTGCAGGCCAATTTTTTTTGTGATTGTGTTATTTATAAAGCACCGACGAATAATTCACAATAAAAACTTTTAATACCAACATAATTCACAATAGAAAGTTTTACTCCGAAAATGTTTCGCGATATCGATTTGTTGGGAATGGGAATATAGTTCTCCTCCCAAACAACTTATTCCCATAACATTTGCAATAGGGGTGAATAATAATGGTAATGTTCTGTTCTGTATTCCATGCGAAATGAAAATGTTCGGAACTATCAAAGCATTGCTTTCACCAAGGCGAAATAATTCTATAGGCGGCGTTAATTCTACAACAAACACAAAATAATTTCGCCTGTTTGAATCGAACTGTCAAAAACTGAAGAACAATACATACATAAAGTCACTTGAGTTTTGCAACAAACGAAGGCAGATAAAAGGTGATGAAATACACTAAATATGTACACATGAACATTGATGAAAGGGTATGCGGTCTCCGAAAAATCCTTGCTATGTGCTGATAATAATAATAATAAATGATAATAAAAATTACTTTAGAGAAATTATAAGATTTCTTTTAAAAAGTTTTGAATTATTTGAATTTTTACATAAAACAAACGAAAGATTTTAAAATTCCCTACATTTTGCATAATATTAAAAATCTGTCCCTTTTTCCCTACGCATGGAATTTTGTAGAAAAATCCCTATATACAGGGAAAATTCCCTACATCTAACATCACTGATAAAGTGTACTTTTAGCAACTATGTAAACACTTAAATAAAATGAGTTTGATAGGTCAAAGCCAACACTACGAAATAATCAGATGTTCTTTCAGCACGACCTCATTAATATGGGTTTAGTTATTACAAATTAATATTTATAACAACCACACAATAACAACTCCGAATGTTTTGATATCACACAGAATATAGGAACATGGCCGAATAATAATTTTAATCAATAGGAGGAAATAATTACGTAACCTAAAGTTTTTGCAAACCTTTTAAAGCTAGGCATCACGAGCGTTTATGACTTTGATGCTGTATCTACCACTTTAGGACAGTATATTTACCTCCCTATTTCATGTATTACAAGAAATACTCCACCTAAAATAGCAGATAATCAGCCCAATTATGAATTTTCCCGGGAGTTTTTTCTCTTCCCATTCATTTGTTCCCGTGGAAAAATCCTTGTATTCTAAAAAGCAGGGGAAAAAACAAATAAGGGAGAGGGAAAAATCTGGATCAGCTGTTTAGTGTTTACATTTTATTCTGCACTAACGCAAGAGTTCAGTAATAGAAATTAATGAAAATTTTATGTTTTCGTTGATATGTAATAAGATTGTGTGTTAATATAAATATTTGTTTTTTGCTTAAATAAAAAGTAAAATGTACAGTGTAGTCACTCAGATGCTCTCGGAAGAACTTTATGTGGAGGAAGTGAAGCGAAAACTTGGCCAGATGCATTAAATCCCCAATGATTGTGTGTAAAAAGGAAATTGTAAATTTTTTAAACCGCAACAAATCTTCCATTTACCTACCCAGTAAAAAATGTTCATGTTTTTTGAAGCAGTAAAGAAATAAAGCGATTCATAATTAGCTTTAAAATATGAGCTTGTTCAGAAGCTGATTTCATAGCGTCACAACAATGCAAGTTTTGAAGCGAGAAAAGTGTTTGCTTTTTACTTATACAAAAGCGTCGTACACAAGCTATACAAAAAAGCTGATTTTATTGCGCTGATCAAAAGCAGGTTTATAGGCGAGAATGAAGAGTAAGTTTATTTGAGTTTTTTGGTGCCGTTTTGAAACAGTGTTTTTGGTCGAGTGATTGGTACGTTGGACTTCAAACCTGAAGGTTCTTAGTTCGATACTAGTTGAAGTTAAAATTACAAACATTGAGTAAAAATATGAAATTAATAAAAATAAATAAGGTAACGAAATAAGAAAAATTCAAAATGGCGTTAACGACGCCATTCCACATCGAACCATTTTTTTCATATACTTTCAGTTCTAGTGCTGAAAATGTTGCTGATTTTCAGCGCTTCAAAAGCGCTTTTGTGAGCGAAAATGTGGTACTCCAATCCGGGAACTCGCCATACAAAAATCAGCAGCGATATCAGCAGGTTTGTCAGCGCTACTTTTATTCCATAATAGTAGAAACCTGCTTTATTGGAAGCAAGTTTTTTTTGACTGGGTGTTATGTGAACTTAAAGGATGCGTGCAAAATTAAGTGTGTTTTAAAACTTTATTCCGAAGGCAGAAGTAGTTCATGTTCTTGAAGCGCATGTTTGCACGGCGTGGATAAAAATGCCTAAAACAAAAGAGAAATATAACATTCCGGTGTTTATTTAAACTTGTTGTCCTAAATAAATGCTTATGCAACTGTTTCACAACATTTTTTAATTTGAATTTACATTTTTTTGTATTAGTTCCCTTCAAAATGTTTGGGGAAAAACTTCGCAAGAATTTCTCCTTCTCCCTCATATTTAGAATACTTAAGCTATGTACAGACGATTGTCAGTTCTTACAATATTGTAAGTAAAATGTGCTAAAAAATTCTTACAATCGTCTGAACTGAAAATTTTTGTCTCACAACGTTGGCAGAAAAAGCATTGTCAGTCGATTTTAATACTACCTGCTGACAAAAAATTGTCAGACATCTCACAATCGTGTGAACACATCTGAACACATTCTGACAATGGTAACGTCAGAATATTGGCAGAGAATTGTCAGACATTTTTTAATTATCAGATCTGCGAAGTTTCTGCATCTGACAATGGCGTCATTGTCAGAGACTTTTTTTATATTGGCAGCACTGCACACATAATTTTTAGGGAAAAATTAAAATAAAAAAAATTATGCAGCTAAAATAGTTAAAATTGTTTCTTTATGTTTAATAATAATTTATATTTTTACTTTTTAAAGTTAACAGAAGCACAGATGATAAATAATTGATGATTTCTGTTAAATGATATGCTTCTGGCAGCGCCAAACAACAGATCTGACAATGTTTGCATCTGACAATCGTGTGAACTGCCAATTTCTTTACTAACAATATTGTCAGATAAATTAATTGTCAGACAACTGTCTGCTAATAAATTGTAAGCTTTTCTAACAACTTTGATACAGCCGTGTGAACTAACAATATACCTGGTGCTGACAATTTTTTATTGTCAGTGCATCGTCAGCACATTGGCAGATCTGACAATATTGTAAGATCTTACAACCGTCTGTAAAGGGCTTTTCCCTGGGAAAAAAGAGTAGGAGGAATGGGAAAAGGGAAAAGTTTCCCCAGGAAGATTTTATTTAGAATAGGGGAACAGGAATAGGGGAAAAACTCCCGGGGAATTGCTATTCATAATTGCGCTGAATTTTTCCAAAATGGTGGAGAAACACAGAAACGTGGGCTTTTAAACGCTCGTATGGCCCAGCCTAAAAATAAAATTGTAAAACTTTTATTTTCTTCTAGATACGGCCTACCAGTGAATTTTCAAGCCATTCTTATTGAACCCAATAAGAAGAGTATGAAACGTCTACGTGATTGCTTAAATCAATTGTATGGTCATTTGGATGGTGCTTCAGCTGCTGGTCAAGGCAGCTATGCCACCGATGTAAGTTACAAAACATCTTTAATTAAAACAATAATACTATCATGTGAATTCTCTTTCTTCTTTAACTTTTGCAGACTGTTGATATACCCGGTTTAGGTTTTGGTCAGTCCGAATACTATCCCTACGTATTCTACAAAATAAACATTGACATGGTTGAAACATCTAAAATGTAAAAAGTCAAAGTTTTTATTTTTTTTTTAGTTTCTGTTATAGGAACAAACCTTTTAGAAGACATTCTAATTAAGAAAAAGTCAACAAGAATACGTTTGAAACCAACCACAACTTAAGAAAGTAAAAATTACAATAAATACCTACAGCAACTGAAATAAATTTAAAAAAAAAAAACTTCTTAAGTAATTGTTTAGCTTAATTAATAATAAATATATAATAGATGTATTTGTAAAATTGAAAAGAGTATGAAAGGAAACCAAAACTACCAACAACCATTATGTATATTGTATTATAAAAACAAACCCAAAACCCCCTGATAACAAACAACAACAACAACAACAAGCATAGAAATAACGCATAAATTAATAAGTTCTTAAAGTAACAAAACTCATTTTATGAAGGCTAAATCATTCAATATTTCTAAAGATGTGGCGGCGGCTTTTTTCCCTCAATCAACTTTAACTACTTTCATCCGTGTTTCTTTATTCATATTTTGTTATTTTATTTTTTTAGACTTAAATATTATTTTTATCACACCACATTTATGCCTTAAATTTAAAGAGAAAATTTCTTTTGTCTTGTTTTATTTTGTTTTTATTACAAATTTTAAAACTTAAGTTACAACTTTGTGTTTCAATACTATGTTTTCTTTCTTGTGTTATTTTCTTTAAATAAGTAAAAAAAAACTTTAAATATTTCCTGTTTTTTGGATTACTACTTGTTTAAAAAAAATTTTTGTTAACAGTATTTTGTGTATAATAATTTGCAAAGAAGATATAAATATATTATAAATAAAGTTTAAACTACTATTTACTATTAAATAAAAAATTAAATTTAAAAGAACAAAAAATTTGGAAACTAAATAAATGGCAACGGCCAGTTTTGCAGTTAAGTATAAAAATTAAACGATATACACATATGTAGGTGCGAGAGAATGTTTTATTAAAATTTTAATACATCATTGTTTTGCCTTAATGATGAAACAGAACTAAGTCTTCAACTTCAGACAAAAAGGCTGTCAAACAAACAGGTCCGAAAATAAATCGACGGCAGTAGCTTCAAAATGCTCTCATATTTTTGTTTATTTTCTATTGTTCTTATTTTTCGTATGAAAGAATTGTTGAAAGAATGAATGACTAAAACTGAGAGCATGAGAAAAAAACGTTCTCAAAATAAAATATATTCTATCTAAATTTTAGTTTTTTTCAGTCGGATTGTACTAAATTCTTTTTCTATTATTTTAAAATATTTTTTACTCAAAATTGCATGTAGATGTGTGTAAAAAACTTAGCAATGAACAAAAAAGGCACATTCAACTACATTTCGGGAGGCCGAAATTGAGTTACATAGCTAAATATCCTAAAACCATATAAAATTTTGAAAAGAATGCGGATGTTAACCGACTTCAAAAGAGGTTATTTATTCGTGTGTATTTTTTTAATGTTTTTACAGACATAACTGTCATTTGTCAACCGATTTTCAAAATTTTTTATTTTTTTTTGGTTGAAACGGTTTGCCTGCAATTTGGTCCCATATTTTTTCAAAAATCGGAGGTGGGAAATTAGAACCCCCATGCATAACTCTGTCATTTTTGTCTACCGATTTTCAAAATCAATTTTTTATTTGAAAGGGTTTGCCTGCAGTTGGGTTCCATAATTTTTTTTCGAAACTCGGTGGGGAAATGAGGCCCCAAAGCATAACTCTCCGCCCTCCCACGGAAATATTGATTATCGCATAACTCCTCCATTTATGAACCGATTTTCAACAATTTTTTCTTGTTTGAGAGGGTTTGCTTAAAGTTTGGTTCCATAGAAGTAAAAATCGGGCGGACAAAGTGGTAGCCTCATATATTAATTATCGCCATTTCTTGACCGATTTTGAAAATATTTTATTTCCAAGGACATGAAAGGTTTGGTACTATGAAAAATTGCGGAAACCCCATTTGTAGGCAAACACATTATTTGAACTAACGCCAAATTGCGTCCGTTTTGTAATTTGTTCAATTTGTTCTTTGCATTGAAATTGTTTTTTTACCAGAATTATTTGTTTTTTTTCTAAGAGTGAACAACTGAAGTGAAGCATAAAAACTTGTGTATAAAAATAGCATTTCGGAAAAGAGACCCTAACTTCCCCAATGCATTTCATATGAGGTCCCTTTTTCTCTAAATGTAGAGGTTGGGAAAAATCTATTCTTTCTTTCTGAATTAAACGTTAGGAACCTTAGCTTGTTAATCAATTTGGATTCACAAGCAAATACGTTCGAAATAATATTCATAAATATTTTAAAGTAATTTCGAGGGTAATAAAGGGATAACTCCACTTGTAAAGTGGGATACCAACCATAATCTCAAAATCGACCAAATTTACTCCAACAGCTATTTTTGGCTCTACTAAGAATTCTGGCTGGGAAGGTAAGGTTCCTTTTCATCAGGATAATCACAATTCATTATTAAAATCAAATTTGGCTTTTAAGACTTCGCAGCATTTGAAATTTTTTTAAATAGTGCTAATTGAAATAGTCATTGTTCTTTTGACCAGTGCTGCCACGACCAAAAAATTATTACAACCAAAATGTTTGCAAAAGTTACCATATGTGGAAAAAATAACCAATTTTAAAATGCATTCTTTTAATTAAAAAAACATTAGCGGAGTTCGTTGTTTGATGCAAATGGTATTGCGAAAGTGCAAATGCAAAATATCGTAGCTTTTTTTATAAAATACAAAAACAAAGTGCAAATACAAACACAAAATAAGTAGTTATCGAGTCAAACTGTAAGTAGTTACGACTTCATCCTCATATACTTTTTTGCCTACCAGCAAGCAAAGTTTTTGCTGGGTGTCTATAGTCTCTGTTTTTTGAAACCATAGTAGCCATCACAAATATTTTAAATATATCTCGTTTTGACCTTACTATTTTTTTTTGAGATTTTACGTTTTATGGATATGGGAACAATATTGGTTGATAGATTGGCGCGTAAAATCACCATTTTAAAAGTAAGTAAAAGTAACACAATAGTCGAAATAAAAACCAAAACACAACTGCTAAAAAACAGTTGTTTCACTTCTACAACTCAAGTATTATGATCCATGTTAGACTTGTGTTCAATAAATAAGGCTAAGACCACACGGACGTTTTTAAAAATTACGTTTCGGAACTTTTGAACTATTAAGATTTTTGAACATTATATCATATTATAGAGTATTATTTTCAGCTAGAGAAGAATAAGGGAGGTGAGCATAGTCCTCCAAACCACCTTATAAGGTTTAAAAAAGCAGAAACGTGTGTTTTAAAAACTCCCGTATGATCTCATCCTAAAGCTGAAATTCTATACAACGCGTTTCGCGTCAACATATTTATAACTTGCGACGCTTTTTTTTGTACTTTCAAATATTTTTGAAATTTATTACGAAAGCATAATCATCGATAACATTGAAAATAAACATGTCATCCGTGGCTATCAGAACCAGCTGACCTGCGCTGATGACGCTTACAAAAGTATACCTACTTTTCGCATTCTATGCGTCAAGCATCCTCGCTGTTGTGGTCTACAACATGCAACGTACAACCACACTGATTCAACTTTTTTGACAGACGCGTACGATACTAAAAAGCGTCGAACGTATCGTGTGGACTTCAGCTTAAGAGTTAAAAATATTCTAGATATCTATTTTTTATCGTCGAAAAACGCTGAACACAGAAAGCAATTTACAAATTTGAAGACAGTAAAACCAGGATCTAAGTATGGCTGAAAAAATAAGCTGTGAAAAGTTTTACCATAAATTATATTTCTGTGGACTGTGAATTTTTATTTGCAATAAATACAGATTTTTTTAGGCGTGTCTTTTTGTGCAATCACTATATTGCTACGATAACTGTCAAAGAAAATGTTAATGTTTTGAAAATTATTACAACCAAAATGTTTGCAAAAGTTACCATATGTGGAAAAAATAACCAATTTTAAAATGCATTGTTTTAATTAAAAAAAAAACATTAGCGGTGTTCGTTGTTTGATGCAAATGGTATTGCGAAAGTGCAAATGCAAAATATCGTAGCTTTTTTTATAAAAAACAAAATGCAAATACAAACACAAAATAAGTAGTTATCGAGTCAAATTGTAAGTAGTTACGACTTCATCCTCATATACTTTTTTGCCTACCAGCTAGCAAAATTTTTGCTGGGTATCTATACTCTCTGTTTTTTGAAACCATAGTAGGTAGCCATCACAAATATTTTAAATATATCTCGTTTTGACCTTACTATTTTTTTTTTTTGAGATTTTACGTTTTATGGATATGGGAACAATATTGGTTGACAAATGGGATAGATTGGCGCGTAAAATCACCATTTTAAAAGTAAGTAAAAGTAACACAATAGTCGAAATAAAAACCAAAACACAACTGCTAAAAAACAGTTGTTTCACTTCTACAACTCAAATATTATGATCCATGTTAGACTTGTGTTCAATAAATAAGGCTAAGACCACACGGACGTTTTTAAAAATTACGTTTCGGAACTTTTGAACTAAATTTAAGATTTTTGAACATTATATGATATTATAGAGTATTATTTTCAGCTAGAGAACAATAAGGGAGGTGAGCATAGTCCTCCAAACCACCTTATAAGGTTTAAAAAAAGCTTTAAAAAAGCAGAAACGTGTGTTTTAAAAACTCCCGTATGATCTCATCCTAAAGCTGAAATTCTATACAACGCGTTTCGCGTCAACATATTTATAACTTGCGACGCTTTTTACTCTGAATTTTTTTTTTGTACTTTCAAATATTTTTGAAATTTATTACGAAAGCATAATCATCGATAACATTGAAAATAAACATGTCATCCGTGGCTATCAGAACCAGCTGACCTGCGCTGATGACGCTTACAAAAGTATACCTACTTTTCGCATTCTATGCGTCAAGCATCCTACGCTGTTGTGGTCTACAACATGCAACGTACAACTACACTGATTCAACTTTTTTGACAGACGCGTACGATACTAAAAAGCGTCGAACGTATCGTGTGGACTTCAGCTTAAGAGTTAAAAATATTCTAGATATCTATTTTTTATCGTCGAAAAACGCTGAACACAGAAAGCAATTTACAAATTTGAAGACAGTAAAACCAGGATCTAAGTATGGCTGAAAAAATAAGCTGTGAAAAGTTTTACCATAAATTATATTTCTGTGGACTGTGAATTTTTATTTGCAATAAATACAGATTTTTTTTTAGGCGTGTCTTTTTGTGCAATCACTATATTGCTACGATAACTGTCAAAGAAAATGTTAATGTTTTGAAAATTTAGCTCATCACTATTTTTCATAATTTGCGACTGATTAACGAAGAATTGAAAATATGTCGGAAAAAGAAAAAAAACTCTAAATAAAAGTACAATAATATATAATCAAAATCATTTAATTATATCTAATTTGTATTTTTCTTTAAGAGCAAGCACAAGAAGATATATTCAACACTTTGACAGTATTTTTGCTCTCCTGAAAATTAGATTTTGTTGTTTTGTCAAAAGTCCAAAGATTGTCTCTATAAAAAATATGCATTTAAGCCAAAAAAACATGCGCTATTAAACAGCATTGAAAGCAATCATTCGTCTACGCTTAATAAAGGGACGCTATTCTTTTATTTTGTAAAACTAAAATTAATCGGCGCTATTCATTTTTGATTTACAGAACAGGGTCATATTATTCTACTTACCTCAGTTAAGAAAAGCCTTAATTAACTTCTATTTTACACTAACTGTTGTGTTTTATTTCAAAAATGTTAGTGAAAAGTTGAGGCAAACGAAAAATAAAAAATAAATTATTCCACCATGAATAAAATTAAGCCCGGATTCGAATTGCAGAGTAGAGTTGTAAAAGCATCGAGTATTTGGGTACTGAGCACTCAGTCCGGTTTGGTTTTTTGAGTACTTTATACTCAAAGGTAGCTACTCAATACTTTCAGAGTTGAGTTTTCCAGCAAAATAGATTGTAAAGTATAAATGAAGCTGATCAAAACAATTTTAAATTGAAAATACAAAAAATTATTGAATTGCAAATATAACTTTTACTTAATTAAAACTTAGAAAACTATAATAAAATTGTATAATTTAATGTTAAAAAGTTAACAAACTATAATTTCCATGAATAAGATCGCAATTTTTAAATTTTTATTTGATTTCATTCATCAATTCAAGAAAAGTATTGAGTAGTATTAAGTCAATACTTAATAAGTATTGAGTATTCAAAAGTACATATTGACATTTTACAACTCTATTGCAGAGCAAAATTTCCACTTTTAACTGAGCAAATTTCAGTTTCACTAAATTATTCTACAATTTAGAAATAAAAGTAATTTGATAAAAAAAAACATTCATAAAACACAAACTCATTTTCATTTTAAACAAGAAATAATTGATATAAATATTTCTCATTCTTAAACAAAACATACTAACTAATACACAAATCCATACATACCTATATATAGAAAAATTGTTTTATAAAAATATTTTGGGTGTAGTTAAATTCATCAAGTTACAAGAAACTATGTATTTTCTTAAATATGCATTACATGAAAACTTTAATATAATTAAAAAACGATTATTGTTACATCATATAAAATTTAACGAATTTGCTTAATTTATACAATATTCATGTAATTAACATTAAAAACTGTATTATGTAATCAACAAATAATCATTAAATTGTTTAAGGATTTGGAAAAGTGCAAAAAAAAAATTAAAATAGTAAAAATGAAATAAAGAAATGCCATCCTTGTAAATAATTTTATTGATAAAACAGTTTAAAAAAACTTTACTTTTTATTTATGAAGTCTACGTTAATCTTGGTTTGTATGTCTTATAGCAGTTTTACACTATCTCACAAGCCGTTCTACTTCTGTAAAAAATGCAACCCTGATCTAACGAGTTTACTCTGCAGTTACACATTCAAGAAATTGCTTTCAAGTTGATCACACGTATTGCTTGTTAAAACTACTTTAAATTGACGCTATGACGTAGGCTGTAAGCAACTTGATAGTCAATTTTGTTTTCAAGATGCCGTCGTCAAGGAATCAACAACGAAACAGTAAAACCAGGTTATAACGAATTCTCGGTTATAACGATCTACGTCTAAAGTGTCGACGTATCGGTTGCCATTTTCATACAAAAATAATTCGTAATAGCGAATTCGTAGTTAACGAGTCCTCGTTTGTATCGAACTACGCTTATTACGAACTTGTCATAGAGCGGTTTTTTTTGCTGTTTGCACAAAGTTCGTTATAGCCGAGTCTTTCTGTAATTTACTTACAATAATAGAGATCAGCTGTTTAAATTGAACGAAAAATTGAAACAAATCTTGAAAGCAAAATTGAAATCAAGTTGGTAGTCAATTTCCAATTATGTGAGTGTGTTAGTAAAAAAGTGTGAATGTATTGAAAATTGAAACAAAACTTGAACGTGTAACCTCCAAGTTATTGAAAGTTTTAAAAAAGCAATAACAACACATTGTATCAGGGTTGCATTTTGTGCAGAAGTCGAACAGCTTGTATAATAATCTAAAAACAGCTTAAGTAGCGCATGCATTTTAATAGCTCTTTACACTATCTCACAAGCCGTTCTACTTCTGTAGAAAATGCAACCCTGATCTAATGTGTTTATGGAAAGTTTAAAAAAAGCAATAACAACACATTGTATCAGGGTTGCATTTTGTGCAGAACTCGAACAGCTTGTAGAATAGTTTAAAAACAGCTTAAAAAGCGGTTAAAGATTTATTGCGAGTTCAATAATTATACTTAAAATTTTGTACTGTGAAACAAATGGCGAAATGGCGCTACATACGTAACATGTGAATAGCCCCTAAGTGAAAAGCTGTTGATGTTGTGTTGACGTGACTTCGACTAGTTCTGACAGAATAAGGGCCAATAGTTCAGGAATTTGATTTAAAAGAATGTTATAGCATGGTAAGTATTAGTGTGGCAACAATCCGATTTATTTATACTCTTAATTATGCATTATTAGTTTATTTTAATTCATTTCAAATATGTACCAAGTACTGAAAATAAAACATTTACTGAATGGATATTTATTCTGCCTCTAATTGCAAATCAGTTTCCAAGAGTTTCTTTTTAATTTGTCGCCGTTTTCTTAAATTACTGAACAAACGTACTGTAAAGAAATAAATTATTTCAATAATACTTAAACTTGATATGCCCATAAATAATCCAAAAATGCCACCACAATTAGCTATAAGAGTTGTTACTCCAAACAATACGGTTCGTTTAATGGCAGTAAATTGCGGTTCCTTATAGTAGACCGAAAATCGCGAGGCTCGTCCGCTGTAAATAAATAAAAATAAAGGGATCCAATTTGATTGTATTTCATCGTACTAACTCAATAATTTCAAGTATTAGGATAATGTATTAAAATTTCAAAATTTAATTACTGAAATTTAATAACTACTATTTTACTACTTACTCATTATGTTCGTAAGTATCTCTTTGGGCGAGTATTGTTTTTTCAAAATCATAATAAGCTCTCGAAATTTCAAAATTATAATCCAAAGAATTACAGGATGGCATACAATCACACATAATTTTTACGTCCGGATCAATTAGTTTTTGTTTAGTTTGATTTGCAATTATAAAATTCATTTCATCAGCAGCAAGACTGTAACAGTCAACTTCGGCCAGACTACAGACAGGAGTGTCTAGCGGTTCTAAAAATATAATAAGTTTTTATTTTTAACTTCCGGCAATAACAAAATGGATAGTTTTCATCAGATCTTGACGTTTTGACGTCCTAATAAGCTATTCTGACTATTTTACGTACGGCTGCGTGTGTAAGTACCCAGCGAACTTTTTTGTGCCGAAAACATCAGAAAATTTTTCGATTTTTCTGATATTTTTTACGTCCTGTCATATTAATGTCGGAGCTAAAGTTAGAAACATTTTCAGGAATATAGTATAAAATTCTCAGATAGAAAGGTTAACAGATTTCTGTGAGTCTTCTTGGGCCATGCACTTTTCTGCTGCTTATGACAGCTCATCAGAATATATTTCCCATATTTTAGAAACTTAAAAATGAATGTGCATACGTACTAGCTATCAAGAGATAAATGAGAATTTCTACAAAAACTAAAATCAGACAATGTGCAGAAGTGACGTATAAAAGTCGTAGGTCAGAATATGTGCAAACTATTCTCCTAAGTGCATTTTCACACTATGCCTTTTTTAACAATTTTTTTAAGCCCCTACGAAAAGTCACGCACATTTACGTTAGAGACTTTATCCGTGCCCATTTTGATGATTATACACATGCTTAATGGCTGTCCCGCAAGAGCCCAGCTGTTTACATAAATGTTTACACATTTGGCCTGTCAGCAGTGTTAATGTATCAGATATTTTAACAGCCCAAATGTAAATTCTCCACGGCGAATTCTCTTGTGACTACCTGGTGTTGATCTACCTTGGTAGGTATGTAGGTGAGTTTGATCAAATGTATAGACGACTTTTTTTGTGTGACGGTGTAATTTTCTATATGTACTTCAGAAATTTTCAAACGCTTTGAACTTTGCCTGCAAGTTCAATCACATTTTCTAATACGAGAATGATACATATTTAATTTTAATTAGTTCAGTGGTTTGAGTTTATATCATATTTATATTTTGACGTAAAATGTTCGCTCCGTAGCTCTTATTGTAGGAATACCCTAAAGAGAATTGCCCAAAACAAAGTTGTGCGCTAAAGAAGGAAGGGTTGGTTTTCTTACCTCAAAATAGTTCATGTTCGAAACTTACTTGGCATCCAAAATTTCGCACAGCCACATTTGTTTATTGTAAAGTTGGCTAAACACTCAGTTTGACAATTACTTTGGGAGTATGATTTGAAAAAACGCAGGTAACGTTCATCGTTAAAATAACATTGGCGCCTTTAAAAAAATGAAAGATGCAATAATAATGATAGCAGTAATCTGAATATTGTATATGAGCATTTCCACATTATAAAAAAGTGGAAAAAATCGGATTGCGTGATTTTAAAATACAAGCTTCATCCACTTCCCTATGGAAATGTGCATATACGCAAATAAAAAGTCTATTTCTTACTTTTCCGGATCAAAACCATGAAGATTATCTGTCGATATGACATA
This sequence comes from Panzeria rudis, assembly GCA_956483635.1. Taxonomy (NCBI): domain Eukaryota; kingdom Metazoa; phylum Arthropoda; class Insecta; order Diptera; family Tachinidae; genus Panzeria; species Panzeria rudis. The sequence continues at coordinate 132,026,958 of OY101450.1, read as the reverse complement.
TTGCGGTATAATCGATACTAAAACTTCTTCCTCATGTGGAACCAAAATATAATTTCCTGTTGTCAAGGGCACACTTTCGGGAGAATTAAGGAAGACCTAAATTCATTTTTATAAATGTGGAAAAATATAAATCGGGTATATAATAATATAAATAGCTTTTTACAATTACCTTATAGCCCTGTTTAAAGCTGCGACAGATATAATCGAAATTATGCTCAAAGCCCATCATAAATGCAAACAAACCATTACGTGCCGATGATAATACTGTACGCTGGGGGTAAGCATTAAAACCCTGACCAACATAGCCATCGTCTAAGGACCAATTACCTGCTATATCGTTAAATTTTGGCAAATCATCAAAATAATTGTTGTAATCTATATCGATCTTGTCCGAAAAACTTATATAGCTGCAAAGAAAAAGATATAAACAGAATTTTCTTGTTCATATTCATACACATGCGGATCCAGAACTAGCCAACTTTATACAAATTTTGTAATCTTAGAGTTAATCTATTGTTTTTCTTTTTAGCCCCGACCAAAAAAGAGAGTTGTTATAAGTTTGTAGTGTGTGTCTATGTACCTGCGTATCTGTCCGAAAGTTGCCTTGATGGGAAGGAAGTCTTCTTAGCTATATTTAAAAATATTAAAAAAAAAAAATCCAGTGGCTAGATCGATTTTAATTTATTAAATTTTGTTCGAAAGGTGTCTTGATCCATATTCTTCAATATTTGAAGAAAGTTGTTCCAGCTGTTTTGAAGTTATTATCTATTTTCTTCGGAGGTTTTTAAAATTTTTCAATTTAATGTTACATTTACCAATTTTATTAAAGCCCGACCAAAAAAGAGTAGTTCTATAAGTTTGTAGTGTGTATATCTGTATATCTATCTGTGTGTATTGCTGCAACATCGTGAAGCCCAAATGCCAAAAGAAATCGGTCCAGACGTTTAGAAATTATCTCCTCTTTTTTAGCAGCATCCTCTTGAATCTGTGATCGATTTTAAGCTAGTTTTCTGGTTTGAAAGGTGGCTTGACCTAAAATCTTCCAGCCAATGTTTGAAGAAAATCGGCCCAGCCGCTTGGAAGTTATCATTCAATTTCTTTGGAGGTTTCTAAAAATTTAAATTCAATGTTATTTCAAATTGATCTATTCCGATGTTTGCTTTTTATGGTTTAAAAGATTTTTTTATAAGCCATTGAATATCGATAAAACTGCTGAAAAATTAAGCTGAAAATTCGAGACCTCTTTCGAAGAGGAATATATTCTTATATCCTCCACCAAAAAAGGAAATGATTTGTTATTCCGTTTCTAATTTCCACAATATTTATTTGCGACCCCATAGAGTATATATTATGGATCCTTAGAATAGAATAGGGAACATATCTGGTCCAAAGACCGGCACTGCGATACCTAGTGGATCTTTTGTGCCATAACATCGAATCTAACTGGTGCAGACTTTTACGGAAAGCACAAGAATAAATTATGGATCCTTATAGATAGGGAAGTCGAATTAACGATGTACGTCTGTCTGTACGTGAAATCGATTTTCCGAAGCCCAGAAAAGTTACAGATATCGGTGTTAAACTGATATTGTCCCTAGCATGTCCAACTATCGAATATGTAAAACTAAATTTTTTATTCGTTGCCTTGGTCGTCTAATGGTTACAACAGGCCTCGTTGCAAAATGTTGAATTTCTCATAGGGGATTGAAAAATCAGTAGAAAATATTTAAAAAATTGTACTTTTAAGATTACGCTGATTTTAAATTCGCAGTTGACGACCTTTTGCGCTCTTCTAAAAAGTACCAATTTGCATATTCAATAGTTGGACATGATTGGGACGTTATATCAGGATTTGTCTCAAATCGATCGGTATTGAAAATCAGCAAAAAAAATCCTTATCTGCCTTGAGATTTAAGTTCTTTATTACTGGTGAAAGATATACAAGATTCATCATAGCCGAATATAGCACTTTTATTTATTTTTTACTCACTTAGGATCCCTATATAAATCTTTAGCTTGTAAACCATTGAATTGATAGCAAACACCTTCATCAGTTATGACACGCTTAAATATCTTGTCGCAAAAATAGTATCGACCATTCCATCTACAAAACGGCAATGTTGTATTTGCTGTCACAGCCATTTCTATCAAAGACTGAGCCACATCTACATGCAGGTCTTTTGGTAAATGAGAAGCAAATCGATCGATAACATTACTTTCACAAATTTGTAAAGTAGCAGCAAAATTCTTCAATCTAAAATTTATTTTTTTTTCATTAAAAAATTAGCAGTTGTAAAAAAATGATTCTCAACTCACTGTTCCTCGGTTAGATTGGCAAAATTTTCGAATTTATTAGTTTCTTCAATTTCCGAATTAATTTCCGTGTAAACATTAGCAAAATCAAATGTATTTTTTTCCATTTTAATTTCGGGACAAATGGTTATTGTTGGAAATGGTATTTTATGAACGGGCACTAGCGTTTCGTCAAAGCCCAATATAACCGGTGAATCCAACCATTTTAAATATGTATCCCACATTAAGGAGATGGCAAAATACAATGATATAACCATAAAAATTATCCAATAAAGCCTTTTGCATATATTAGAGAAAAATAGTACTTTAAATTCTCTTTGAAAAAACTAATATCAACGATTAAACAAACTTTTCATAAAATGGCCGATGAACTTCAAATATGTAACGTATACCATGAATGGTAGTGCTTTTGGAGTATTCAGCCAATATTCCCTTGCAGGCTGACGATTTTGTGCCATATTTAATACGCGATCTAATAATTATATCACTGGGCACATCACTTAAAGCTTGAGAAGTTAAACTTAAACTCCGTTGATGTTGGCTGGGCAATGATAAAAAATCCGGATCCGGTTGTGGAAAATGTACCGTTTTCCCATCATTATTATAAAACATAACTTGTTATTTTTCTGATTTTTTACTATTCACTAAAAATTTAGTTAAACCGTTTTATGTTGATGACACTCTCTTTCAGGTTTTAACGCGCACTAAAATGTTTCTATTATTGGTGTGTCCTTTTATAGCAATTTTTCATTTAAAGGCTTGTTCAGAAATAATGTAATTACAAAATACCCTCAGGATGTTGTCTAAAGGTATCACCCTTTCATGGGATTACTTGACGTCTAATTATATGCGCGCATATATTTATATGCATGTATGTGCATACATATATGCATACGTATATATAAAAGAATGATAAACACATACATATAATTAAAACCCCTTCTAAGAAATCGAATTGAATTGGTTTATAAAGCTCTAAAGGACTGACCTTTGTATAAAACATTTTAAAGCCAATTTCTTAAAATCTACATACATTGAAAAATATATGTATGTACTGTTAAAACATTTTAATTTTCATATTTATTCATTCTTATCCCACCTAAGACATAACTTCACCCATCGGGCAAGACTTTAAAACCTATTTTGTAGCAATCATATCATATTAACGTACATATCAACCGGATAAAACCAATGCAGGTCGATAGTACAGAGCAATAAAATTTGGCTTCCGTCTATAGGGCTGCCAGGTTTTAATGTGTGAGCTTTTATAATTTTGCACCCATCTGCCAACCGGCTGAAATCAATGCTAGTCGATAGTACAGAGCACGGGAAAGGCGAAAGCGTTGGGTTGCCTATCATTTTCGAGTCACGTCTATAGGGCTGCCAGGTTTTAGTATGTGAGTTGATGGTATTATTACTCTTTTACTCACCTGTTTTCTTGAAGATATATTAAAAACTACACAGAAAATAGCTAAAATACGATTTCAATTACGAGAACCACAGATTCAATTAATTGTGTTGTTGAAGTTCAACCTACGACGAAAATTGTATATTCAATCACTAAAACTTATATTTTCAATTAAAACTTTTCAAAATGTTAAAGAAAATATTGTTTTTGATCATATAAGTAATTGATTCAATTACGATGCGACTTTAAATTGTTTACAACAACAAAGCACATGCGATTTTGCATCACTACAATGCATTTTTGCATTTAGGAAGTCGGCCTATTAATTGAACATTTTTTAGGAATAATTTTTTCTGTGTAGACAAATTCTTTGTTAGCACGTTAGTAAGTGCTAAGTTACCTAAGCAAAATCTGTCTAAGATTGCGGTTGCCGAAATTTCAAACAGTGTGAGTTAAGTCTTAGCTAGGATCTCTTACTATAAATATTGTAATAAAAATAAATCGATTATTGCAATAATTCGGTAAGCCTCATGAAATCAAAAATTGGTTCATGTGCTAATTATCTTACTAGGCACCATATCTTCGCACTCTATAGAAATTTTTGGATGCATTCCACAAAAAAAAATCATTCCTAAAAATTTTCAATTAATACAATTAATTTCGTGATTGAATCAATTACTCATGTGAACAAAAACAAAATTTTATAACAAATTTTACAAATTTAGATCAATTGAAAATTTGAATTTCAGTGATTGAATATACAATTTTCGTCGTTGGATGATCTTCAACAACATAATTAATTGAATCTTCGTAATTGAAATCGTATTTTAGTTTTTTCTGTGTAGTATTTTACATATAATAATGCTGCGTATTTAAAGTCGAATATTACAAAAACCATACAAAGCCGATTTATTCATATCTTGTTTTTCTGGCTTACTGAGTTATTGCACTAAGCCTCTCAATTGTGTCGTATCTAATTCGTTTGATGTGTTGTTTACATAAGTTTTTTAGCCTACTATTATTGTAATTCTCATTCGTTTTTGAAGGTAGCAAGCGTAATGGTTGGAGGTGTTGGAAATGCAAGCATATAGACTGGCTCAACCCACAGCAAATGACGATTTTTTGAAAAAAGAAAGGTATCTGAAATAAATTTTAGAAATATATTTGTGTACATATTTATTATTAACAGAAAGTTAACATTTGACCAATTTGTTATTATTAATAATACAAAGCGTTTTGTGTTAACATGTATTTGTACATAAAAACAAGTTATTAGTTCTTAAAATAATAAGTCGGCTATGGCCCAATTGTAAAAAATATTTTATTCATCAAACTTTGTTTTTTTTTGTGGTAAGTGAATCATATAAATTTTTAATAAACTATGAAGAAAATTAAGACGTACATTTTTGTTGCAAAAAAGAACTGTATTTATGTCATTTTTCTTAAATAAATAATATATTGTCACCTACAACGCAAACAATCTCACATATTTCTCTACTAAGCGCAAAAAATATATATTTCCCCATGTTCTGAAAAACGCATGTCGCTTAAAATTCGCGTTTTCGATTTTGAAAACGCCAAACTAGTGTTCTGACACGAAAACGCTTGAAATTTGGCGTTTTTAAACCGGTAGTGTATACTGAAGCGATCTGGTCTATTTTATTTAAACTGCACTTTAAACATAAAATGAAATGATGCACAATTTATATTTAATCAGTTAAGCGAATCGTGCGGTTTTCAGAACATGCTGAAATGAGTTTTGCGTTTTTCAAACCGTAAGCGATTGGAAAACGCTTCGTTTTCCTGAACATGGCCTATTAATTTGTCAAGATTTCTGTTTTAATTTAACTTATTCAGGTATGTGATGGAAACCGATTCCGAAAACGAAGCTATTTTGAAAGGTGTTTTTTAACAATATTTCTTTATTAAAAACAATTTTATCACAAATATTATAAAAATATTTCTTTATTACAAAAGAGTTGTATCACAAAAATTATACAAATTTGATGAAAAGTGCGTTAAAAGGGACTTTCAAAAGTGCTTCGTTTTCAAAATCGATTTCCATCACATACCTCATCCGATTATTATGCGAACGGATTTGAATGAAATTTGTTGAACAGATAGGGTCATATGCATAACGAAAACTTTGCATGAACAGTTAGCATGAGTGACGAAATTGAACTGGATCTTGCTGAGTTTTTCTATATATTTTGAAATTAGAAATGACAGAATATAGCCATGAGTCTTGGCTACCATATAGTGATTTTTAAAATAACATTTAATGTCAAGTTCAATTTCGTCATTTATGCTAAATCCATGCCAAGCCTGTAGTAAATAAATATTACAGTCATGCTGGAATGCGTTCTCTTATTCATTTATATCTACAAGTTACATAAATATTAAAAATAATACAAGCTATCAGTTGTGTGGATCAGGTTGTATACAAGTGTTGTCATCAATTTCACTAAAAAATAATCAATAATAGTATGCATATCGCACCCTAATCCAAAAACAGTCAAGCTCAATACTTCGCAATTCACAGAAGAAATCTATAACGACTGCCAAAACTTACTTTGCATCACAGTCTTTTTTAACTGGAATATACCGTTATGCATGCTTTCATGTTACTTGCATAACGTTTTTGACTTCTCCCAAACATTAGAGATTTTTTAGTTATGACTGTTTATGAGTGTGTGACATGTGCATGTGAATATAAATTCTATTTTAAGTTTTTTTTTTTATATATGTATATAGATACCGGTTTGCGTTTTAAGAGACAATATGCATAAAAAAGGTGTAAAAATTACTTAAAATAGTTAAGCTGCTTTTTTGATAAAAAACGATGATATACTTTTGGTGCCTTTAGCGCTTTTAGCCAAAGATTTTTCTTTGGCACTTAATGATCGTTCCTTTAAAGGTGTAGCCGTAATTGATGGCGGAGATTTCGAGTAAATTTCCTCTTTGATGGATTTATTTTCTTGCTCTTCATTCTTTTCATTAATAGAATCATCTTCCAGCGATTCATCCCTTAATATTGAGGCTACACCATTAACCAATTTTTGTTTTTTCGTTGAATCGTTTAACTTATCCCCAGATTTTCTTTTGTTAGAAGCCTTGTTTTCTTCCTTTATTGCCTGAATTTCAGAAGGAATTTTTAATTTTTTTGTTAATTCCTCATGCATGTCTAAATCTATATAGCATCCAACGTAGTCGCATGCCATACGCAAATAATCGGTATCTTGCGCTGTTTCGTCTACTGCCTTCTCACTTCTTGCAAAATTCTGCGATACAGCACTATTGCCACAATAAACGCCATTAACATGTAATGCCTTTGCTACGCGTTTTGTTTTAAGAGACAGCCAAGTCATAGCCTTATCATGGTTATATTTGTAGAATGTCATATCTCCACCGGCCGTTTTCACATCGGCTATGCACTTCAAACCTGTTGGATCTACAAAATTATTAAATATTCGCGCTACACTCGGATCCTCGTCATCATAAATGCTATCTAGAGCTAAAGCTCGCTTATTGCAGTGTTTTCGTAAATGATGCAAAGCTATAAATGTTACATCTATTGGTGTAGTAATATATATGTGGCCGTTTGAACATACTTCATTATCGATTAACCAGCTTCTTCTTGGTTCAGCAAATTCTAATATTTCCATTATGTACTTGTTCTTTTTTGTTACAAACAATGCCAACTTTCCTTTTCCCGGATGATAAAAACGTTCCAAATTTAATTTTCCGGTTTCATCTGCCAGCATGTGTTCAGCAATGTAAAATATTTTACATAATGCTGATGGAACTGTGGAATTGTTTTTAGATTTTTTGCTGTCATCTGGATCTGGTTTAACATTGGTGGACCGTGTTGGCCTAGAGTTACTCATTTTTCTCTTGAATGTATAAATATTATTTTGTAAAATTTCTAAAACTCAATGCACAATTTGCGCGAATTTTGTTTGTTTACTTTTATGCAGCGCTGCCGTATTTTAAAATAATGTTAGAGTTGCCCACACAAAAATCACATGCAGTGCCACCTAGTAGTAAAAATATTCCGACTATTTTTATCGATTCTCAACGGTTTTTGTCATTGGCTCAAATATGTACAGCTTGTATATTTATTACTATTTATTTGAATGCTCTACGTAAAGTTTATTTGCAGTTCCAAGACTTTAAAAATATGATTGCAATAAAGACGGGGGTATGAGCTAATATTTTATAGTGATAATGATAATGACGCCAATAAATATATTGAATACTGTTAGCGACCAAAAACAAATGTATGTTCAAAATTAAGTCTCTACTTAACAATTTTCGGTGGTATTATATAGATCATTGGATCAACTGTGATCGATGCTTAAGTAAGTTAATTCATATGCCTTTGCTTGAACTGTGTAGAACTTGATAGCCCAAAGTTCAGGGTGGATGACTATTCAAGACATTTATTAGAATTAAGTTGAGGGACTTGCGTGGAATCATAGCACGATTCTACGTATTGGAATCTATAAACATGCTGATTATTTTCAACTAAATTGGTATGAAATTTAAATTCTAAAGTATACTTCGTAAATACTGCAAAACAAGCTTATAATGTCGTTATCTCCTTCTAATTAAAAAATAGTCCCTTTTTAAATGTTTAAACACTTTTTGCAAAAGCATTTTTATTATTAATATTCTTTATCATTTTACATAATTTTTTATTCAATAATATTTATTCTTTATTGTGAATTGTAATTGGTTTTAATTATTTTTTATATTAATTTTATGAAATTTTATATATGTATGTATATGTTTGTAAGTGTATGTAAAGTAGATGGTGTAATATTATGTGTAGCTTGTAATAATAAAATATTTCTTTTTAATATTGATTAAATAATATATTTTATATATTATTGATTTTATATATTATTGATTTTAATTTATATTATGTAATAAAAAATGGCAAATTATCTTTCAAATAAAGTTAAGACGAAAATGTACCTAAAGATTTTGAATTTAATTTAAATCTTCAGTTTCAATGTATGCCGTCTGGTAGAACAAGTAATTACATAAACGCTTTTATGCTTCTTTAAATGAAATTGTAGAAATACTTAAAATTAATGTGGAGTCAATTCTAAATTTAGATCATACTTTTTTATATACCAAATATACAATCTTGTATTCGGTGATAAAATTGCACGTGGTATAAAAAGAAAATGTCGACAGTTGGAAATGAATGTTGTTACAAGAACTATAGTCTGCTATATAATTTTTTTTAATTCCAATAATCTTTAAGTTGCCTGAACAAATGGCTTTCTGAGGCTGGTGCAGAAAGTTGACTTAAAACAGCTTTACAAACTTATGACTCTGAAGGAAGGAAATAAAACCGTTAATTAAACGTAAGGGCTTTAAATAAAACCGCACCAGTAAAAGAATCACGAACATTGCTCTTCTGCATGTACTGACATTGTAACGCCTAGGCATATTTTTCCTATTTTGCCGGATTGCAGCTATTTTCAATCTTATTTCACTAAGAAGTAAATGATGATCTGTTGATCTATCATAGCCAAGAAATACCCAAGTAACCTTATGTATTTTCCTGTGCGGGAAAAGAGTTCCACCAATGGTCAGGCTATTTTTTCAGCATAGTTCAGTAAAGAGTTCCTCATTTTCGTTCATTTGTCCTTGTCCATGTACATTGATGATTTACTCTAAGTACTAGATTAAAGAGCACACAAAATTTTTCTTTAATCTAGTACAAACTGTCGAATAGATTCGACTTCCGTAATAAGGTCCAATATTTCGTTGTCCGTACTAGTAAGGTTTTTTTTCCACTCGCAGGTTTGGACAAATCATTAATTTCAGATATTATATATGACCCTAGAAAATTAAAGACAAGTCTGAAAAAATGTTTCTATTAGCGAGCTAGTTTTCTAAAATCGTACGATTTCAAATCGAATCGGTTTACAGAACAGGGCCGAATATGCCTCTCCACAGAATTCCAGTTATGAGTGGCTCCATGAAAATATAACGAAACGGCTTTGTGCGAAATTAGTTTATTTTCGTTCGAAATTAAAAATAGCGCTTAAAAAAGTTGTGTATTTACTGATTGGAAAGTGGTAAAAATATATTCTACCTGTTAAAAGTCCATATTAAAGAGTTTCTGAACTCCAATTCGGGAACACTTACTTAATTCAGATTCCAAACGGAAATTTTACAATTCACGCACAAATGGATTTCAAGGATGGGAAAAAAGTGGTCGAGCTGTTAAAAGCAGAAATTAAAGACCCCTGCACCCTTACTGGCATACCTAAATTAGAGCTACAAGTGTCGCGTTAGCAACAGGGCACGTATTTACAATACATTATACAAAAAAATTTACTCTGAATGTTCTGTAAATACGTACCCTGCTGCTAACGCGACGCTTGCCGCTCTTATTTAGGCATGTCAGTTATTCTGTAATTCTATGAAGTCGATTTAGCGATTTTTATCTACTAATACAATCTTGCAACGTGTATTCCTAAATTTGGCAATGTCTTAAGAGTTTAATCCGACGATATTTTAACGTTTTATGTCATCGCTAAAGTTTTGTGGTTTTGTATTCATGCAACACTGTAGCGATCGAGCTTTAGCTTTATCAAATTGCAGAATAAGAAGTTTTCAAAATTCATGCACAAACGGATTTCTCGAACGGAAGTAATCCTTTTTACTAAATCAATCCCTATTTGGTTCTATGAATAGGCTGAATATTAAAAAGATTTGAAACGATATACATTTGTCTTGAAATTCGAACATACTACAACAATCAATTCAGATGTTTTTACCGGAAGGTTGCAGGAAAAAAATAAACAAATTTAAAAAAGTTTTCAAAATAAATTACCAATTTGTTTAAGTACATTTTGTTTCTTTTTTTTGCTGATTGATTAAAAAAAACTTTACACTGATTTTGTTTTTTGTTTTCAGGGAAATTTTCATCTTTATTATTTTAAGCAATTTAAATTTGTATCTACACATAATGGGAGATTTTGTGTTGTGTTTAAATTTTCTGAAAATGTTTCAAAAAAGGAAAACTTATAATTAAAGCATATAAATGTTATAAGTATATATTTTTTTATTTTATTTTAGATATTTTTTTTACTAAATAATTATTATTTTTATTTTTAATTTTTTTTTTTTGAAATATTTAAAAAACATGTTTATTTTTTTCCTTTGCTAATACTTGTTTTTTCAATTTATCAACTAATTTTCTTCAATTTTGGGTTTTTTATGTTTTGTTGTTGAGAAAATAATTTTTTGTTTGTATCATTAAAGTGCATAAAATATTTGAGTTTTGTTTTTATTAATAAAGAAGGAGCTCTACTCCTTGGTTTTTCTTCTTTTAATTAATTAAAATGATTTTTTGTTTTTTCTTATTTGCTTTTTCTATTTTGTATAATATTTTTTACTTTTTTTATTTTATTTTTCTTGTCTAAAAAAGCTTATGCTGTGTAGGTTTTTATTAAATATTTTTTGTTTTTTGTTTTCTTCTTTTTTCAGTAGTACTATTACAATTATTTAACATTTAAGCAATATTTTCATTAATTTTTTTTAACGTAATCTAAATCTCAAAAATATTCATGTTTTGTTTGAAGATATTTTTTATGTTTTTCAATCCGTTTTTTTTTATTTCTACAAATACATTTAAGTATATAGTGTGGTTTTGCATAGTGTGTGTATAATAATAATGAAATAGTAATGTTTTGTTTTAAGATAAATATTAATAGAATTTTTTATATTTTTGAATTTACGCATAAAATGTATGCACGTTTTTATTTATTTTTGTTTTTTTTTAATTGCAATTTTTAATAAAAAAATACTTGACCTGGTTTTTGTCTTTTACGTTCTTCTAATTTACGGTTGATTTCCTGTTGACGCTCAATTTTACTTAAAGCCCGAGCCACATAAAGGTACTTGTCACCCAATTGTTTGCCATTCAAAGCAATAACAGCTGCCAGAGCCGATTGAGGATTTTCAAAAGCCACAAAGCCAAAACGTTTAGAGCGCCCTTCTTCGTCAGTCATAATCTAAAATGGTGCAAAATAGAAAGCTTGTATTAGTATAAAAATTTTAAATTAGCGTAGCTACGATATTTTGCATTTGCACTTTTGTAAGACCTTTTGCATCAAATACTGAACTCCGCTATTCTTTATACACAATTGAAAATTATAAATTTATTTATTTATTCATTCATTCATACTATGAATTTCATAGTACGTCTGTTCAACAACTGAAAGTTGTTACTAATTAGGTCTGTTCAATAACTGAAAGTTGTTACTAATTGTTACTGGAAAGTGTTCACGTACTCGAAAAACTAGCAACGAGAGAGTGAAAACAGAGCATAAAATCTTTTTGTATATCTTTTAGATATCTCAGGTTCCATAATTTATTCTTTGTACCTACACATAGTACTAATTACGCTATGAATGAGCCTATGATATGAGCTTTAAGTACTTTAACGGCTTTTTCACAATGTATGATTAGAAGTTAATGTGAACTTTATCGTCAAGTTCCGTATACTAAACTTTATATATATATATATATATATATATATATATATATATATATATATATATATATATATATATATATATATATATATATATATATATATATATATATATATATATATATATATATATATATATATATATATATATATATATATATATATATATATATATATATATATATATATATATATATATATATATATATATATATATATATATATATATATATATATATATATATATATATATATATATATATATATATATATATATATATATATATATATATATATATATATATATATATATATATATATATATATATATATATATATATATATATATATATATATATATATATATATATATATATATATATATATATATATATATATATATATATATATATATATATATATATATATATATATATATATATATATATATATATATATATATATATATATATATATATATATATATATATATATATATATATATATATATATATATATATATATATATATATATATATATATATATATATATATATATATATATATATATATATATATATATATATATATATATATATATATATATATATATATATATATATATATATATATATATATATATATATATATATATATATATATATATACTATATATATATATATATATATATATATATATATATATATATATATATATATATATAGATATATATATATATATATATATATATATATATATATATATATATATATATATATATATTGGGTGTTTTTTATTGAGGTATAGAACTTTAAGTTGACATCACTTTTTTAACTGGCGGCCATTTTGTCAGCTGTCAAGTGATTAATATTTAGTTTGGTTTGCCATTTCATCATGAACAGGTTCACAAAAGAACAACGCTTGCAAATCGTGCAAATTTATTTCGAAAATAATGGTTCAGTCCGCGAAGTTTACCGCAAGCTCCGTCCATTTTATGGTCGATATAATCGTTCATCAGAGCAATTAATTCGGTTAACCATGGATCGTTTTCGCACTACGTTTACTCTATGTGATAATACGCATCCGCAGAGACGTCGAACAGTGCGCACCGAAGAAACAATTGCCGCTGTAGAGCAAAGTGTTGAAGAGGACCCGAATGAATCGATTCGCCACCGTGCACAGCCACTGGAGCTTTGTCCATCAACTTTATGGAATATTTTGCGCAAAGATCTTGGCTTGCGACCTTACAAGATCCAGCTTGTGCAAGAATTAAAGCCGCGAGACCATGCAATGCGTCATGATTTTGGTGTATGGGCCGAAAATGAGATTGATCTCGATGCTGATTTTCATCGCAAAATTTTGTTCAGTGATGATTGGCCACCAAGATCGTGTGATTTGACACCATTGGATTATTTTCTTTGGGGATATGTGAAGTCGCTCGTCTACGCCAACAAACCAGAAACGTTAGGGGACTTGGAAGCCAACATTCGTGGCGTTATTGCGAAAAAGTGGTTGAAAATTGGACCTGTAGAATTGGCTTTATTCGAGCCAGCCGCGGCGGCCACATGCCCGAAATCATATTTAAACATTAATGGCATAAAATTATCCTTCCAATAAAGCCAAATTGATGGACATTAAAACGATTTTCTTGTGTTTTATTTCAATTCGAAGTTCTATACCTCTAAAAAAAACACCCTGTATATATATATATATATATATATATATATATATATATATATATATATATATATATATATATATATATATATATATATATATATATATATATATATATATATATATATATATATATATATATATATATATATATATATATATATATATATATATATATATATACTATATATATATATATATATATATATATATATATATATATATATATATATATATATATATATATATATATATATATATATATATATATATATATATATATATATATATATATATATATATATATATATATATATATATATATATATATATATATATATATATATATATATATATATATATATATATATATATATATATATATATATATATATATATATATATATATATATATATATATATATATATATATATATATATATATATATATATATATATATATATATATATATATATATATATATATATATATATATATATATATATATATATATATATATATATATATATATATATATATATATATATATATATATATATATATATATATATATATATATATATATATATATATATATATATATATATATATATATATATATATATATATATATATATATATATATATATATATATATATATATATATATATATATATATATATATATATATATATATATATATATATATATATATATATATATATATATATATATATATATATATATATATATATATATATATATATATATATATATATATATATATATATATATATATATATATATATATATATATATATATATATATATATATATATATATATATATATATATATATATATATATATATATATATATATATATATATATATATATATATATATATATATATATATATATATATATATATATATATATATATATATATATATATATATATATATATATATATATATATATATATATATATATATATATATATATATATATATATATATATATATATATATATATATATATATATATATATATATATATATATATATATATATATATATATATATATATATATATATATATATATATATATATATATATATTTATTTATTTATTTATATGTATATATAAATGTATAAAATATATGCATTTCAGCTAACGATATGTAATTAGGAAGTTCATACAAATTTAAAAACGAGCATTTTTAGACGTTTTCTTTAAATCGTCATTTTTAATTTCTCCTTACAATGAAACAAAAATCTACTGATGAGTTGGCATTAGCACCCAACGAAGTGCAGGCATATACATACATATATAGATAGATGAGCTAACCCACAACTAATAAATTTATGTATTTTTGAAATATGAAACATAAATTTTATAAATTGCTTTAAGCCTACAGGTGAAAGATAATGTTGTGTGGAAGAAATTCGAAGTTATCTTTCATACAAAATTGCTTAAATTCAGTTTATTTATAGTTAAAAGAATATTCTCGATCAAAAGCAATTTTGTATGGAAAAAATTCTATCTTGTAAGTTTAGTATTTTTTGACGGATCTAAGCGTCTTGTGATTTATTTGTTCGGCACAAAATTATTTTTAGCGTTTGGCATTTTTTCTTTTTCTTAATTTTTTTCATCGTAATGTAGACATTTTTAAATTGAATTTATGAATTTTAGTCGCACTGTATTTTTTTAATCCAAAGATTTTTGATTATTCGGGGTTAAGAACGTTGAATTTCATTTTTGGGACAATCAAACATTTTTAATGTTACATGCCTTACTTGACTTCAGCACCATCACACTAGGAACAGGTATGACAAGAGCTATAATACGGACAAGAATTTGTCTTTTCAGTTATTACATGCTTTGAGAATTCTTTTCTCATTAAAAATAATTTAATTGAAAAATTTAATTAAATGAACTTAATCCTAGATAATTAACGGACGTATGCATAACGAAAACTTGACATGGAGTTAGCTTAAATGACGAAATTGAACTGGAGTTTAACGAGTTTTGATATAAAGTTTTAATTTAAAAAATCACTGTAGCCGAGACTCATGGCTATATTCTGCGATGATTTCTAATTTCAAAATATATGGAAGAACTCAGCAAGATCCAGTTCAATTTCGTTACTAAAGGTGGTTTTATACTATGTGTGTTTTACATCTGACTTGTCAAATTTCCCACTGCAAAAGCTATACATGTCTTGTGAACCTTTTGAAACATTGCCACCTGAAATTTACAGAACTAAAGTCAGGCGACAAAATTTTCAATTAGAGCGCGTTCTATTTTCCTCTGACATCAGCTGTTTTGAGTTAACAAGTATGTGTTGGCGTCACTTAGAGGTTATGTCAGATGCGATTATACATGTACGTGTGAAAGCAAAAATTAAAAATCGTCTGCAAATGGACAATTTTGACAGACACGCAAAGTTACATGTTGGTCTCCAAACTGACAAGTCAGATGTAAAACACAGATAGTCTAAATCCACCTTAATGCTAACTTCATGCCAAGTTTTCGCTATGCATATGGCCATAGATATCTTTGGATTAGAAAGTATCAAATAATGGAAAAAGTTAAAAAATTCAAAATAAGTTTTAATTAGATTATCAAAACTATATATTTGTGTAATAAAATAACAGTTACTACTTACACAATTGTATGAGTTCAAGGTTTATATTCCCATCTAATATTTCTAGTAAAGCTTTGAATTTAAGTAAAAGCAAACAACATACATTAACGACGTGCAATCACCCTGCTAGCGCTTACAGGTTTCCAAAAACCCAAAAAATATGACAAAAAAGAGAAAACTATTAGTATGAGGGTTGTTTAGTAAATCTTTCATTGTAGTTTTGTTGCAGACAGAGCAGGGGTTATATTTATGTTGATTATTTAGTTTAAAGTAACCCCCAACCTCAACCCCCAACGGCATCAATATGATTGAGCTTTAAATTTCATGCTCGTATTATTAGTATTACAATTTTGTGTTTGGAGAAAATATTATAGGATTTTTATAGATAAATTGCTAATTGCAGTTGGAAACAAGGAAATGTCAAATACGCATAAGCATGGAGCAAAAGAGAAAAAATAAGGGAAAACGAAAGACTTTTTTGTGAGCTAAATACTTTTTTATTTTTGTAATAATAAAGAATATAGTGGAATTGTATAACATGTGAATTGTGATAGAAATGGATGCAAGTGAAAAATCAAAGAAGGAGGTGAGTGAACACATGTTCAAAAAGGTGATTTAGAAAATTTAGATGAAAAGAACATGCATGCATACAACATAAAAGGAGAATTAAAACTCTAATTAAAACTTATTTAAAATTTTTACATTTTACATAATATAGAAGTTTATTTTTAACGTTACCATGTACATTAGTATTTATGTGTGGAATTCAAAGAAAAATTTAAAGATCTACCTATCAACTATTCATTTAATGTTTTTAATGAAGCATTTTCGTTATCAATTACTTAAAAACTAAATTATCGTTACCTATGCATTGCTCAAAGTGTATCACAGGAAATTTTCAGCCCTTAGTGCTGTACTACCTGCTTGTGAATCTTTACTACTCGAGATCAATTAGGGTCATGTGGGTGGAATCGACTAATCGACTTCAAAGCAATTTAAACCTATGGCATCGTAATATCGGCCAATGAGACACGATATGCTTAATGGTTTCCGGCTCCTCAAAGCTCCAGTTTAAAAAGCAGGTTCCTGGCAAAGAATTTTGTTAGAACTGTTCTATCCATACCGAGTAGATCGTTTCTTTTCATGTCTAGTTCGCGACACATGTCCTTCGAGGTTAGGTTGAAAGAGCATATTCACCCTTTTCTATAAGCCACCTAAACGCAATCGTTTCTCTTTGATATCTAATATACATTTTTTTTATAAATAATAATTTAAAAATGCTCAAAAGTAGGAAAATATATACCCTTCAATGGGCTACAGATCCTTAAACTCTAAGAGTAACAGCTCAAAATTGTTTATTTTCATAAAAAAAAACATCAAATCTCACCTTATGACTGGTAATACGACCGAATGGCTCAAACATTTCTCGCATATGTTGTTCCGAAAAATCTTCATTGAAATTCTTTACATACAAATTCCGAAATTGCGTAGCCTTTTCCTGTTCTCTGTCGCGTCTTGGTATATACTTAACGACATGAACCTTTTGATTGTTGCACAACATTCCATTCACCTTTTCAATGGCCACGCGTGCAGCATCCTCGGTATCAAAGTGTACGAAACCATAACCACGAGAATTGCCATGTTCATCCTTGGCTACATTACAGTTGAGTATGTTTCCAAATACCGAAAAAGTATCGTACATGGCCTTGTTATCAATTGATCGCTCCAGATTCTTTATATAAATCTTGCCACCATCGGGAGAATTGGTGCTTGATGCACTTCCCGAGGAAGTGCTGCCAGCCGAAAGATGTGGAGAAATTGATGTAATGTTACCGGTTCCCAGTCCCATGGGTGCGTGGGGAGTACGACTTAAGTGACTACCAGCTAAATGATGATTGTTGTTGGCAGCTGCACCATGATGACCCGTATGAGCGGTCAAATGGTGACCCAGAGGGCCCGCCCCTCCAGTATGGGCTGCTGCATGATGTAGCTGGGCAGCTTGTTGGCCAGCATGATGAGCCGCGGCCAGAGGGTGACCAGCAGCTGCAGCTAAAGATGCGTGATGGTTTAGAGCCGATTGCTGTTGATGGTAATGATGGCCAGCAGCCGCCGGATTGCCACGGAACGTCATTGAGTTGACAAACATAATCGGCAGATTTCGGTTGTGGTGGTGTGTGCTATTTGAACGAGTTAGTTTATTTATATTGTGATTCGGATGAAGGTTATTTATATATATAGAATTGTTATTCAAACCGAGAATTTTTACGGTTTTTTATTTAAATAATGACAGAGTATGAAAATTTATTAATTACTTTTCTTTTTGTTTTTTCTGAACTGGCGAGTGTTGAAATAAAAAAGAAAAATCCACCTGTATTTAACGTTTGCTGCACTTTTCTGCTTTTTTCCTTTTCTTTCAATACGTTTCCTGTTTGGAAGAAAAAACTAATAGTTTTTCTCTTTAAATTTTCAGCACGCTCTTAATATTCCTCTTTATTTGTAAGTGATACTCTTTCTTTGATTTTTTTCCAATTATCACACAGAATTGGCTTTCACTTTTTTCTTCTTGGTTACTTTTTGCAATATACAAATTTAATTTTTTTCTTTTTTTATAAGTTATTGTTTTAATTTTATTATAAAACTAATATATAAGTTGGATTATAGATTATTATAAAATATTAACTAATTTGTGATTTTTTTATAAATTTTTTACACAAAAATTACAAGCGCAGCTAAAAAGTGCAGCAGACGAAAAAGTTCTTTTTTTTTGTTATCCTCTATCTACCTTGATTCGCTATTCCAATAAAAAGATGCCACACTTGCATTTTAAGTACAACAGTATGGCAGTATTAGGGATAATTTGGCAGCACTTTATCATATTGATGAATATCTAATAAGACAGCGTTTACATGTGCCACTCTAGTCACTGAAATTCTTACTTAATTGCTCGTCTCCACGTAGCAATATGTATTGCCAGCAATTGTCAATTTCCATATTCAAAATTAACTGCCGGTCCCACAATGTCGACAAGCCAATTTCGTTCTTATATTGATATTGAAAACAAAAACAAATTTAAATTGTTTTTATTGTTTTCATTATAAATATGAGAACGAACTCAACTTGTCGATATCGTGGGACAGGCAGTAAATTATATTTTTAGTTTGTATATTTTATATGAAGCATGGCAATTGCCGCAATAAAAATTGTTACGTGGAGATGTAAGGTAAGGTTCAATTAGACATACCATAGCATAACCCCTTACACAGCGTCTTCACCAGACATTAACTTTGAGATAAATTGAGAGAAAACGTCGGCAGAATACTAAAAACAAAATGTCGAATTTTCTCTTGATCTCATACTAGGGGAAGACGTAATTTTACTTTTCCGATAAGATTTCATTTTATGCAAATGCTCATCGAGTTAACATGTACCACTTTTGCATAATTAGTTGTTTTATTTTTAATTTTTCACACAAATTTAAATTTATAAATCAACTAAACACATTTATTCATTTATTTAACACAGAAATTTTATCAAAAACATCGCTTTTCATTTATTTTAATAAACACTGACACATGCACACCTTTTTATTTTTATGTACATGTGTTTTTTGACAGTTCATCTCATAAGATTGTTTTATAAGAATTCTTATAACAACGCTCTCATAAAAATTCCTATAACATTGAGATAACACTAATTTGAAGTCTACACGTAACATAATTCTCTCTGGGATTGAATTTGACAATCTCATCTTACATATTATGTTACGTGTAGACTTCAAGTTATGCAAGTCACCAATAATCAGATACAGTGTTGTCCATAAGGTTGTTTCTAACAGCTGTTTTCTATGGTTATGGTACGGCTAATTGAACATTTAGAGTTAGAGAGGGGCGAGAGGAACTAAAAGGGTTACACACACGGTTGGTACGCTAGGGCAACATATACAACAATACAAAAACAACAGGCAAATTTTTTGTATCTGACGCTGTCAAACTACATATGAAATATGAAGAAAATTTTTAAAAATTTAAGCAACGATTTTTATATATGCTCCTGGTTGAATTGGTACACGTATGCATGCATTTCTTCTTGAAATTAGTTTTGTTCCTTCATTATCGCATATGGCTAATGTATACCGCTCATGTCCATGTTTCGTCCATGCTCTGACATCGATGCCCGAACATATGTCTTAGCATCAGTGTTCGCCATGAGATTCGCCGTTAAAAACCATTTTCAATGGAAAGAAGACATAACAAAATTGGTAAATATTCCATCTCTATTGCACTACCAAAAACACATTGATAAGGTAGAACATGGACATCGTACGTAGTCACCACAACAAAGAAGTTGATGCATTTTTTACAGTTGTTCTGCTGGCGTCATGTTCATGTCATGTTCAACTCGATGGCTCGTAAAAGCGTAGGGTTATTAATTTCAGACTGATATAATACTCACACACATACACACATGTATACATTTTTATAATTTGAATCGACAAAAGTTGCACAATGTAAACGCAAATGCAATTTTAAAAAAGAAACGAGAAAAATTTCAGTGCAGTTCAAAGGAATGGAGTGCCGTTTATTTTCACTTTTCGCTATATACAAGGCGACTTAACTTTTTAAAGGGCCGTGGCAATTTATCAAACTGTTTGATCAAATTCATGTATGTATTGGTAATATTTTGTTTCGCTTAGCACAGCAACTTATCAAATTCATATCATCAAACTTCATTTGAAAGTTGTTGTGAAAAAGAAAGAACATGTGATTTTTGGGCGGAATTAAGGCCATGTCAGATAAAACTTTTGCTTCGCGTTGCGTTACAGATTCGCTTTGACATCTAAGATGAAATGTACATACTTATACGAAACATGCTACATAAAGCAGTTTTAACGCAGCGTGAAGCGAAAAGTTCGGCAACTCTCATCTTTTTGCTTGCTTTGACAATCAGCTGGAATAATTTTCTTTTATTATATTGCCAAACGAAACATATTGCGCGTTTGAATCTGTTTATTTATTTATAATAAATCGTAAAATAACATAATTGACTTTTATTTTTATAAAAAATATATATATAAATAGCAAAATTATCAACTACTTTTTTGGTAAATTACCTCTTATTAAAACAGATTCAAACGCGCAATATGTTTCGTTTGGCAATATAATAAAAGAAAATTATTCCAGCTGATTGTCAAAGCAAGCAAAAAGATGAGAGTTGCCGAACTTTTCGCTTCACGCTGCGTTAAAAGTGCTTTATGTGACATGTTTCGTATAAGTATGTACATTTCATCTTAGATGTCAAAGCGAATCTGTAACGCAACGCGAAGCAAAAGTTTTATCTGACATGGCCTTATGACACAATGAAAACTTTGACAACACTCGCGCACAGAGCACGAAGCCGGTCGGCTAATAGCCGGCTATTAGCCGCCGCCGGTGATTTTCACAATCACTTAGCCGCCGCCGATTATTGCGGCTAATATCGGCTAGCGGCTAAGCCGATTTTTTATAATAAAAAGTGGATATTTACTAACATGCGCATTTAAAAATATTTAATTCGGTTTTGGAACATATGAAAAAAATTTCTTATGAAAATTATTTTTATAAATAAGGCAGTAAATCGTCTAGAAAGGCAAGTTTATTTATAATTGGGCCGAGTATACCTGTTGTAAATATACCTTGTATGTAAGTAAGCAAGAAATACTCTGTTAGCCGACCGTTAGCCGATAAATTTAGGTAGCCGCCGCCGGCGAAAAATTTTCGGCTCTTAGCCGGCTAATAGCCGCCGCCGACTATATTTGTTCTTAGCCGGCGCCGATCACCATTTTACATCGGCTTCGCCCTCTGCTCGCGCATTGATCGTTTACCAAAAAAGTAGTTGATAATTTTGCTATTTATATATATATTTTTTATAAAAATAAAAGTCAATTATGTTATTTTACGATTTATTATAAATAAATAAATGCCACATACATATTTACCTCTTATTAAAACAGATTCAAACGCGCAATATGTTTCGTTTGGCAATATAATAAAAGAAAATTATTCCAGCTGATTGTCAAAGCAAGCAAAAAGATGAGAGTTGCCGAACTTTTCGCTTCACGCTGCGTTAAAAGTGCTTTATGTGACATGTTTCGTATAAGTATGTACATTTCATCTTAGATGTCAAAGCGAATCTGTAACGCAACGCGAAGCAAAAGTTTTATCTGACATGGCCTTTAGTTTTTTTTACTCCCTTTTTTAATTCCTTTTAACTCCTTTCCATATGCAGTTCGAAGAGAGTTAAAATTTTGTGCGACATTCTTTTTTAGCATTTGGGTTTTTTTCTGTATATGTTTCAAGCAATATCCCGTACTAAGCATTTTTTTTTAATTTCTATTGCTATATTGCTTCGATTTAACTCGCCATAAAGCAGGCAAACCACGATAATCTTCAATAAATTCAATTTTGTTCATCTGTTTTTTTAAGTAGTGCGTCTCCATAGATATGATGTGGTCGCTGCGAAAACTAAACAAAAATGACATTTGAAGTAATTTCACAGACACACATCAAACAAGCTTCAAATTTCGTCATCGACGGTAGCAAGGTAGATTGAGCAGGTACCACTACAAGAACAGCTGTTTTAGTAAATTTGAGAATGTGTGCGTCACCCAGCCAATAGATTTTGACACATGTCTGGGAGTTTTCTATCAACAACGGGCATGTGTTAGTAAATTTGAAAGAGCTTATGAATGTGTGCGACTCACAGATAATGGATTTGACATATTTCGGGGGTATTTCTACCAACAAAATACATGTGTTTTTTGGTGTTGTATTTGTTTTAGTTGTGGTGGTACCTGTAATGACTATGCCTTGGGCGGTAGTGAAAATCAAAAGTGTTTTGTTTTTCATTAAACTCATATCAAACTATACGTGTGAGGTTTTTTGCACTAATCCAGTCAAAAAAATCTCTGTTTGATCAAACAGTTTGATAAGTTGCCATGCCGCTTTATATCCATGGTAGAATAATATACAAGGTAGCTCTGGAACGTCAGCAACTTATTTTTATTTGCTTTTTTCATGGTACGAACTGTCAAATGTTGTGTATATATGAAATTACGTTGCACACACAATACCACACGTATGTTGGCTGCTTCTGTTACACACATACCCTCTCTATTAATGTTTGACATTTTCTATCCCAAATGTACATTTGTTTAGTTATGCGGCTACCTGTTATATTATTCTACCATGTTTATACCATACATGTCAACAAAAAGAATATTTTTTATTATATTTAAAAATATAGATTCTTTTATTAATAAACATTATTAATTTGGTTGTATTACAATGATAGATGACTCTATACCATCTAGTCCATCGAAATCTAATAAGTCAATACGTGACACAAGGTTAAAAAGAAAAAATAAACGAAACAAAGTTGTCCAATCTGTGGATTTAAATAGTGATCGTGAACAAAATGATATTAATCTTTATAATCTAATAAATGAATTTTATAAAGATTCTGAAGATGAAGCTACAGAAATCGATACAAAAGCGAAAAATTCAACATTTCTAGTAGAAAAACATTCAGCGATAATAAGAAATTTTAAGCCATTTGAACTAGAAAAATCTTTCGCAATGGCAGACCGCATATTACCGCAACAGATAAAGCAAAATAAACCCAATATTTTGCCAGAAACTCAAGGATTTATAACTTGCATAAGTTTGAATGAAGCCAATTTGAACACTAAAGATTGCAAAACAACAAGTGAAGAAAGAAATTCATCATTTATTATAACGGAATCCGAACTGATTAATTGTTGTCATCAAGCAGAAAGAATATTAGAAAATACTCCCGTAGAACAATATAATTTAGAATTAAAAGAGCATGAAATAACGCCTGAAAAAGATGATAATATGGTGTTAGTTAATTCCATATTGAATGACTTTTCTCAATCTCCTTTGGGTAAGGGACAAATCATTCAAAATAGTTCTTGGCAGTATACGCCAGAATTTCGACTGCACAGACAGCCTGTAAAAAATTATAGTCGTAAGTTTTTAAATAGTTCAAAGACAAATTTAAATCAACGCTTTGAAGAACAGGTTAAAAGAGAATCATCAGAAAACGGCGACGATCATAGTAGTTATTCCTCATTATCGTTACAAGAAGATGTTACACTTGGTGAAAGCTTTAACAACCAATCAGTGGTAACAAATACCGGCAACACTCAACATTTATGTAAAAATCTTCTAAATTTATCCGAATATTACACGCAAAATCAATCTCCACAAAGTTTATCAGATGAACAGGAAATGCAAGACACAAATGATTCATGTTTATTAACTAATAGCCAAGAAAATGTTTCAGTTTTGTATAATGTGACAGATCTACTAAATGATATACTCACTCTTCGTTCAATATACCCTCCTAGTATAATACGTTTTGATTCGTTTGACTCACTTGATAACTTTCATGGATTTGATTTTATGGAATGTGTGATGGACGATGAAAATAATGAACAGACTATAACGAATAAAAATCTAAACACAGTGCATGACTTGAAAGATTGTGATATTCGCCAGCCGAATACCCAAACAAATCAAAAAGGTAACAGTTTTAAGTAAACTAAAGTTTTAAATTTTAGTTGTAGTAATGAAATATGGAAAATATAGAATATTTTTCCCTGTTGCATCACTGCATGCAAACTTTCTTAATAAAGTAAATTAGTTAATAACAAATATAAATTAGGAAACTAAAACTTAAAATTTGCCAGAAATGACTTTGGACTCAATGCAGTTCGAAAAAATTATGGCATCAATTTATTGTTTTATTACTTTCTAATGTTTAGACAATACTCGCTTAGATGATTGGAACGAAGATGATTGTCACGATATATTTGCCTGCATTAACACGGAAAACGTTTTACTACAACATAATATTCATATGTATAAAACGCCAAATAAAACTGAATATTTTAGAGAGCCTGAAATTTCAGTGGAAAGCGATGCCCCTAGCAACTGGGGTGGTTTTAAAACAGCCTCTTCAAAATCAATAAAAGTGTCAAGAGAAGCACATTTAATGGCAGCCAAAATATTGAGTAAACTACCTGAAATACCAGACTTTGTAGAAAATGACCATCCAAATAACTGTGGTAAAATAACTACAAACGAAGGTAAATAAAAAAATATAGTAAATTTATTTAAAATATAATAAATCGAAAAGATAAGTAACAGCTTCTGAAGCTAAAATTTTAAATTGAGGTATACTATAATAGTAGTATAGTTGTAATGAAAAATAGAGTAAGCTTTACTTTTAATATTTATAATTATATGGAAAATATGGAATCGCTTTCTCTCTGTTGCTTCACCGCATGCAAACTTTCTCCATAAAAAAATACTGCGAGGACCACTATGTCGACACGATTCTTTCTTTCGCACAATTAAATTTAAAACAAAAGCTAATTTGGAAATTTTGTTTTTGTTTTAAATGTAATTGTACGAAAGAAAGAATCGCGTCGACATAGTGTGCCAGGGAGTAAGTTAATAACAATTTTAAGAAACTAAAACTTAATTTGAAAAAATGTCTTTGGATTCAACACAGTTGAAAAATATAATGGCATAATTTTTTTTGTTATTTTCTAATGTTTAGACAATTATCGCTTAGATGATTGGAACGAAGATGATTTTCACGACATATTTGCCTGTATTAACACGGAAAACGTTTTGCAACAACATAATATTAATACGAAACATAATGAAATGGTTAATGTTATAGAACATTCTATGCATAAATCGCCAAATAAAACTGAATATTTTAGAGAGCCTGAAATTTCAGTAGAAAACGCTGCCCCTAGCAATTGCACTGGTTTTAAAACGGCATCCTCGAAACCAATAAAAGTGTCAAGAGAAACACATTTAGTGGCTGCAAAAATATTGAGCAAATTACCTGAAATACCAGAATTCGAAGAAAATTCCGCTCCAAATAACTGTGATAAAAAAACTACAAACGAAGGTAAATAAAAAAAATTAATAGTAAATTTATTTTATACCCCTTCTCTTTATAGATGAAAATCTTTTTGAAAATCCCGAAGACTATGAATGGAATGATAACTGTGATTTGTTTTTAAACTTTAAAACTCCAATCGGCTTAAAAGCAACAACTGACGCTATGTTCGATAAACAGCCACATCTCATAGATCGTCCACTAGAACAAGATGGTCCTAGTACATCAAAAAGTGCGATGATGGGTTTTAAAACTGCTGGTGGAAAAAATGTGCAAATATCCAGTAAAGCACAAAAGACCGTACAAGAACTTCTGAAAGAATTTGCTTGCGCTGTTGAGAATGATAACAATTATGAAGAAGAGTTAAGAGAAATTAAGTGTAAAGTTTATGCGAAAACTCATAATTTACAAGCAGAACAATCGTCATTGAGCGATATAAAAGATCTGAACGCAGATCGGGGACTTCAAGTGGCCAAAGGTAAAAATATTACAATTTCTATGACAGATCAGCAAACTGCTAAAAATTTTATAAGTCAATTTTGCCGGGAATCCGAAAAAAGTCATAAAGAAGATTTGGATATACTGAAACAAATAGATAACGATATCGAATTACAAAAACTAGCACCAGAACTTAAAACAAAGTCTAACGAAAATACTGATAGTACCAAAGCAGCCCAAGAGGAAGTTGCACCCTTAAAATCACAAATTATCAGCAATGATCAATTTGAAGTTAATGTGGGGCTTCAAACAGCTAAAGGTAAACATATCGCAACATCTTATAAAGCACAAAAAGGTGTACAAAAGCTTCTAGAAGAATTCAATAAGATCCCAAAAGAAGATTATTTAAATGATTTGATATCTATTAAGCTTGATGTAAATAAAAGAAACGATAAACATAAAGCTGAGTGTAAATATAAAAGTACTTATGGAAATAGTCTTATTAGTGAAAACAACGTAGATCTTTTCGAAATAAATACAAACGAGGAAAACCAGTTGCTACAAGTACCTGAACAGCGGGTTAATCCCTTTAATGGGAATATTGGATTTCAAACTGCCAATGGCAAAAATGTTTTTATATCAGACAAAGCAAAACAAGCTGTTGAAAAGCTTTTCCAAGAATTTGAGACTATATCAAATATTTCAAATTATGAACATGATTTAAAAGAACTGAAAACGAATATACAAACTAAAAACAAAGATCTCGCAACAAAATTTGTTCAAGAACATAACGAATATGACAACATGGTATCGAGTGAATATCCTCTAAGTCCAAAGGAGTGTAATGAACCTAATGCGGAAGCTGGAACAATAAATAGCAAAAGAAAAAATTCTATAGACAACAGCGATTTAGAATCACACATCAGAACACCACCTGGTAAAATTTTTAAGAATGGTCTACATACTTCAAAGTCATCATTTGCTGAACAAACACTTAAATCGCCATTGACTTCGGCATCCCACTCTTTAATTTTAAGAAAAAACTTGTTATCTTTAACAAAAAAACGTAAAAATAAGAGATGCTCATTAAATGAAGAAACAAACGATTTGAATGTGAATACAGTAACACCTATTAAATCAAGTATTTCATTAAAAGCAGCTGATCAAACTCCAGCAACACCGAATTTAAAAGAATTCTTTGCAAATGCCCCGCTAACATCAACCCCTCAAATAAATAAAGCCAGTAAGTCACTACATACCATTGATGACACAGATTTAAAACCGATCACTTGGAACAATACTAATGATGATTCTATCAATGATAAATCATCAAATAAGTCGCCTGTGCGTACCACAAAGCTTTCAGAGAGCTCCTCGTTAAATATCACATTAAATTCTTCAAACCCCACTGTCAAAGAACGAATTGATCGCTTAAAAATGTACGGTAAAGCACCCCCGGTTTCGCCTATTCTTATTGAAACTAATCATAATTGCCGTCCATCTGGATTACGGCGCACCCGTAGCATGATGAAAAAAAATGAAGAATAATTTTTTTCCTTTTCCTTAAAATTTCCATTAAAGTGTTAAAATATTAAACTCTATAAAATGTTCGCTGTTGTAAAATATTAGATACAAATGTGTGTATGCAAATATAAACATCTACAATATAAAAATATACACAATTTGCGTATCAGTTGAGTACACGTACTTTATTTTTGTATTTTTATTTCGTTTTGTTTTTATTAACTTGTTTGTTTTCTCTGCTTGTACTATTTAATCTACGATTTTTTAACTTTATGTTTTTATACGGAGTTTTTTCACTTCAGTCACAAAACAATTGTTTGCAATAACACATTTAAAGATAAATTTTATTTAACAAAATCGGAAAATAACGAAACAGTAAGTTCAAGCTATTTGACAAAAATTTTAACTATATAACGTGGCTAATTTCACGAAAATCGTTTGCGTATTATACATACATATGTTGCCTTGAAATTTTAGATTTAAATTTATTTGAAACTTTTTATGATTTTCATTATCCTTAGAATTTAAGCTAAATAAATTGAACGGTTTTTAAGGACGATATAAAGAAAAAATTTCAATTCTAATGAGATATGATATAAAATTTGTCGATATCAAAATTTGACCTTGAATCAAATTTCAGGAAAAATATAAGAGAAATGCAGTCATTAAGGATTAGAGAAAAAACTTTAAATTTTGAGATTACGGTGAATATTTTTGGGATGTGAAACACTATATACATACATACGGCCATGTCACAGAGTTCAATTCCGTTCGGAAACGGAATTCAACCTACCTCATTTTTGTAGCAGCTGGTGTCCAAAAAAGAAAACTAAAATACGCAAATTAGTCAAGTGTGTCTATACTGTTGGTGGCGCTACTATGCTGCGGTATGCTCCAGCTAGTGCTTGACATATTAGGGTGAATTGAATTCCGTTTCCGAACGGAATTGAACTCTGTGACATGGCCGATAGTCCGATTTTCTATATATCGACGCAACAAACTCATTTGTGTCAACGCCACACCCGTTCAGTAGCTCCTTTTAGACACAAACCACTGATCAAAACCATGTAATGTAGTGAACGAGTTTGGTCCAAGTCTAGTAGACTTTTAAGTGTGGTGATAGTGGAGTTTTGATGTAGGTTGGTGCCTGCGCTAATCATAGTTGTTCAACTTGATATTTACAGTAAAGCTCGGTTATAACGATGTCCGTTGCACAAGCAGTGGTGAATTAAATTCACCTGGGGTGCACGCACGATGATCTCAAACTCCATATATAAAAAATTTTGTTTAAGCTGTTTTTAGACTACTCCACAAGCTACTGAACAAGATACTGAACGAGACCAAACGATCTTGTTGCGCCGATATGTGGACTATCAAACTATGCATACAATGTTGACTTTAATTTCACATCCCAAGAAAATCCACTGCGATTCTAAAATATGTAGTTTTCACTTTTGTCAGCATGCCTGTTGCTTTTGTATTGTTGCATTACTGCCATCTTGCAAGCAACTTTCTATTGTATTGAAACAATAATAAGCTGACATAGCGTCTTCACGAGCCATTGAGTTGTATTGACAAAAGTCAAAGACAATATGAAAAAATAGCACTAAAATTTTTCTGTAGTTTTTATGTATGCAATTTGACAAATGTTAGAACAAAATTATCTCTCGTGAAGACGCTTTTTATTATAATTCACATAACACTTGCGATTATCAGTTTTAAAATTTAACGTTTCCTAAAACGTATAATTTTTTGAATACGACTATGTGTTAAAACTTGGTTTTCCTTTCATTTGACTTTTATCTGTTTTACTTAGATTTTCTTTCTAACAGAGATGCCACGTAAATTATCGGTAGTAGTACATAAAAACACATTCCACTGTTCTGTTTTCCAATATACTGTTAAATATTTGGGTTGTGATAAAGCTCGCATTAAACTACATAGGTATTTATTTCTTTGTTGATTTATTCGAAGAACCAAGAATTGATACCTTATATACTCAGAC
This sequence comes from Panzeria rudis, assembly GCA_956483635.1. Taxonomy (NCBI): domain Eukaryota; kingdom Metazoa; phylum Arthropoda; class Insecta; order Diptera; family Tachinidae; genus Panzeria; species Panzeria rudis. The sequence goes on along the minus strand of OY101450.1, from coordinate 131,996,438 downwards.
GTTTAGTAAAATTTTACCAGCTGGTAACCTTAGATTATTGTTGCAATAAAATTTTAACTTCACAATTTTTTTAGTTTGCTATCGAATGTTGTTTGTGTATTACTTGTTTCGTTTCTATTGTTACAAAATTTGGTGCATATAAGTATTTTGTTTAATCTTTAAAATATATATTAAGTTCGATATTCCATATGAAAAAACAACTGAATGTGATATTACTAGATAAAAAATTTCTATAAGCAAATTCAATCCTCAAACATAAAAATAAACAGGTAAAGGGGAGTGGAAGTAGTACATGTAAAAAACTATATGTGTATGTATGTATGTAGAATCTTAAAATGCAGTTTGGCCTAAAAGAAACTTGATTTTAATGTTTATACGAGAAGTGACGAAACGAAAGAAAGAGAACTAATTTCCGTCAGTGTGACCGTTGAAAACATTAAAAAAGCGGCACAAACAATAGATTTTTAGAGAAAAGTGGGAAATTTTTTTAAGAACTAAATCCTGTTTCTTAATGTTAATCAAAATTGCATGAAGGTTGCAAGAACAATTACGTAATTTTTTTCGCATGAACAAAAAAATTGCGAAAAAATCTATTCTGCTGTTCAACAAACAATTGGCGTGGTTTTGACGACTTTTTCCATTCAATTTGACACCCCTATCGCGAGTGATAAGTCTGCTTTTACACACATCAGTTTTTCTTGAAGCAACTTTTATTTTCATGTGAGAAAGAGCGAGAGAGGAATATATTTCATGTATTCCTCTCTCGCTCATTCTCACTAGAAAATAAAAGTTGCTTCAAGAAAAACTGATGTGTGTAAAAGCTGACTATGTGAAATTTATGTTCCCATGAAATTTTCATTTCCCTTCGAGGGAAAATTGCAATCGTGCAGTTCTCGTGAACAAATTTTCCCGCTATCAGTTCCCAGTGAATCTAAAAAAGGAAAGAAAAATAAATTAAAAATCAAAGATATTTCTATTGAAAAATAAAAAATACCGTGCAAGAACTAGAATTATCTTTTCATTACATGAGGAATCTTTCTTTTGGTGGTAAATTAAATATTCTCAAGAGTGATGAAAACTGTGTATATTTTGGACGCGATGAATGATTCTCTACCAGGAACCCAAAATAACAGCTATTTTTTTAAATATCCAATTCTTCACAGAAAAACAAGCTACAAAAATATGAGTCATGTAATAATAATTATAAACAACTCAAAAAATATTACTACTTCCATAATTATTAAAAAAGATATTTACTTATTAATATGATTATTTCGAACGTATTTGCTTTGTGAATTCAAATTGATTATTGGGCTAAGGTTCGTATCGTTATATTCAGAAAGAACTAAGCGTGATTAATATTCCAAGGAACAAGGGAAAACTTAACATCAATACCATATTTACACTATGCAATTTTGTTGCATGCAACTCTCTTTTTTCAGTGAGAATGAAAGAGAAGAAATACAAAATGTGTACATTTCTATTTCAACACTCTCACTTAAAATGAAAATTGCATGCAACAAAGTTGCATAGTGTAAATATGGTACAACTTAATTTTTCAACGTACACAGCAGAACAGAGTAGCGCCACTTTCGGAAGCCGCTTTTATTTATTTATTTTAGTCTTCCATAACCATTACAAAAAGATTTGCATTTTTAGGTCTTGTTATGAAAGTCTTTTATTTTTTAGGTCTCTAAATAACAGTTATGAAAGCTTTTTATTTTTTAGGTCTTGTTGAGCCCTTACCCAGCAAAAAATACCATGACAAATCATGTGTATAATCATGGGTGCAAGTGATGACGCATTGGTTCGATTTAGGTGAAACATGCATGATTTTTACATTAGCGTGTCATTGGAGATCATGTGTTTACATGAAAATTTAGAGAACTTGCTCGTCATTAAAATGAATGAATTGAACCCATGCAAGTTCCCTGATTCGATGACGTTTTTTCATGTAAATATAAAACAAATGAAATAAAAAAATATTGCCGCAGCTGGGATACGAACCATGCTTTTCTGACTGTTAATGAAATTGCATGCGTTTTTAATGAATTCAAAAACTATATTTTTTGCTGGGTAATAAATGATTTTTATTTTTTAAGTCTTCTTGGGCCTTTTATAAATGATTTTTATTTTTTAGGTCTTTAAATAACAGTTATGAAGGATTTTTATTTTTAGGTCTTCTCGAGACTTTTATGTAAGATTTTTATTTATTTCTATTATCTATTATATACAGATATACATACTTATATAAACATTATTTCCGGATCCAACCCATGATGGTGATCAAGAAGTCCAAAGTCGCCAAGCATCACTCTTAACGCAAATATAGAGAAAATTCGCGAAAAAATTATATTTTGCAAACAGGCTCTAAAATAAATTTAACATCCTTAAAGTTGTAAGGAATGCCAAAAACTGGGGAAAAATCACGAAAATAACGAAAATTTGTAGAAAACTCGCCAAGATCAAAAAGATGGAGTCCGATATTGATTAAAAATAGGCAAAACTGTAAAGAAGCCAAAAAACTAGCAAAAAATCATTGTATCAAGAAAATAGCGAAAATTTACGAAAAATTGCAGATTGCAATCAAGCCCTAACATTGCTTTACAATATCTAAAATTGGGAGGTATGCCAAAAACTCGGAAAAATCGAAAAAATGACGAAAATTCGCGAAAAATTGCCAACATCAAAAAGATATCAGTCAAATATTGATTAAAAATCGGTAAAACTGTAAAAAACCAAAAACTAGCAAAAAATAACTTGCATCGCGACAATAGCGAAAATTCACGAAAAATTGCAAAATTGCAAACCAGCTCTAAAATTGATTAGCATCGCTAAAACTGTAAAAAATGCAAAAAGTTCAGAAAAACACAAAAATAACCAACAATTTGCAAAGAAAAATTGGAAAAAGCTCAAAATCTATTTAGTCAATCAAACTATAATATCTTTTCAAACATTTTGTTAATACAGTATAGGCATTTTGCCGAAATTTAGACGGTTTCTAAAGAATCTGAAGTGTTCAATACATGAAAATTCTTTTAAGGACAACAAAAAAAGTTGTATGAGATCATTATTATTTTGAATTTGCATACATATATTTTTACCTGAGTTTAGACATTTTCGTATACACCTATAAAAGCAATTTTTTATATATGCGGTAAAAATGCTGCAACCGATCGATGTACTTTTTAATAAAAAATATTATTATTTTATTTTTTAAGTTATGTGTGCTACGTTATTTTGAATTGTAAATTTCATGTCAGTATGTTAGTATTAAGTGAAACAAATAGTTCAAATATGAAATAATTAAATTTTTGTGTCAAATTATAGGTTCAATACTTTACAGTACTGCGCTGCAATAGTGATATAAATGTGTTTAAATATGCATCAAAAAAATTAACCACGCAATAAATAGCAGTAATAGGTTTGCATCGCCATGTTCAAACAAGTTTGCTATTCTGATGCAGCTCAGGCAGTACTGCATTTAAGAACGTAGAAATATTTCTATTTTACTTCTACTACGGAAGTTCTCTTCATAATGGAACATTCAAAATAAGTTTACTTAAAATTTACAGAGATAAGCTAAGGTAAATGGATACAATTTTATTGTATGCAAAAAAAAATTAATTGAAATTCTTGAGTATATTTTAATCATAAGGATTAAAGAAACGCCTATTAAATATTTTTATCTTGAATTATATTTATTAACACACATAACAGAACGAACGGCATACTTATGTACTTACTAGGGTATTCACTCGATTTATGTTTGCTCAATTAATCGGTAAATTAAAGTCAAATAATGTTCGATCAAACAAAATATTTCAATTTCGAGTAAAAATTTATTCGGCTAATTTAAGTCGATTAATCGAATAACTCGAGTAAATCGTTTTATGTAAATTTTCTATTTACGAATGCATTTTTTCAGATTTCTTAATCAAAACTGGCAAAATATTATAATTTGGTAACATATGCCATTCAATTCAATCATTATGAGAGACTATTGGACCGCTTGATGTAGGTATTAAGGAATTAAGTAAATATACGACAATAATAGGGGCGAAGGACCAATTTTTGTTACCTTGTAGTGAAGTTCGGAAATATTTCCATCGAGCAATAACTACATATTTGAAACAATGAAAATATTTCGACAATAAGTAATTGGTAGATATTAAATTTAAATGCTAGTGTTTTCGTTTTTTTTTCATTATTGCAATTTCAGTTTCTGCCCGATTCCGGTCCATTATATAGTGGATAGTGTGCTAGACTATTAGTCGGGGTTCGCAGGTTCTATTCCTGCCAAGACCCTGGGTGTTTCTGCAGAAAAGTCGAAAAAGGCTTATGTGTTGTTTCCACAATGCAAACAAGCACTGCTTGTCTAAAATTTATATGAAAAGCACTCAGTTTTTTGAGTGATTTCCATACAAATTTTTAACTCAAGTCGCTTGCTTGCATTGTGGAAACAGCACATTGAGCAGTATGTGTGTAATCGAAGCTATTATTTTACGTAATTTTTATTTTATTTGAACTAATAGGTAAAGTCTGAAAATTTTTTTTTATTATTTCGGCTTTCTAGTTCAATAATTGAATTAATGTAAATTCAAATTATTTTTATTAAGAGTGGAGTGCTGGAATATTCAAATCAGATTAGCAGAACGGATCAGTACTACTGATTTCGACGGCCGCTACGCTCGTCATCATCAGCGTTCTTGTTCGCTTTTACCACTTATGAAGGTGGATGCTTTTTTCAATGAAACATCAGCTATTTAACTAATTTTTGCCAGTAAATAGAATACAAGACTTATTTTCCATGGTAAATTCTTGCATTTTTATTTCAACTAAATTTAGTCAGCTTTGAAATTTCACCTATCTGATTAATATCCAACACTACCACACTTATTGTTTTTCGCTTTTGATGAGTATTCTTTTTTAATACATTCACTCAAAGCTGTTTGTTTGGTTTTTGTTATTATACATGCCTTTAACAGTCTTCAGTTGCTTGTCTTGATTTTTAGTTCTAGGCAGCCAACCGAGAAGTAAACACATGCATATAACTTATTGCAACGGGCCGATTGCATAGTAATTATTTTACGTAATTTTTATTTTATTTGAACTAATAGGTCCATTAATACAAGATACAGGCCGATACAGTAAATATGACTGTTCACAAGGTGCATTTCAAAGGTGTATTTAAATAAACGATAAACAATACTGAGAGAGCTTGTGAATTGGGCAAATATCTATGTATGTATGGGGAAAGAAACCAACGAAGGCTCAAGTTTTATGTATATTCAATTATTTTGGATTGAAGAACGAAGAGAAAAAAGTTACGTCTTTAATAAATTATTTAAAAGAAAAAAATTTGTTTATTTTCACTAGTTATATTTTGAAAACTTCATGTAAATCTCTTTGTCGTTTTCTCCATTCAAACTTTTTGGCATATGCGCTAGACCAATAATGAGCTGACGAAATGTACATTTTTGTGAACTTTCATGAATGTAGTTAGAAATTAATATTCTTTTAGTGGAAGTAAAAAATCTTGTTCTTGCTGCATAGGCCACTTTTTTAAATTTATTTTTAAAAAGTGTATGTGTACGAGTAACTTGTTGAGATAAACGTTTCTTCTATTTAGTTAAAATAAGTTTATATATGTTATTAGAAAAGATATTTACATGGAATAATATTTCAGTATGTATTGATGAAACTTGGTATTTTTTACTTGGTTTCTGTTTTTTTTTTAATTTTCTGCAATAAATGTATCTAAATTGTTGATATCGAGCAAAATGAATGCTTGATATCAAAAACCATAATTAATTTTGCAAAACAAGTTTCGGATTCTGAAAAGGGATATTAAAAATGGTCGGTGTGTCAAACCAATAATGAGCTGACGATATGTATTTGAGGTGCCGATGTGTACATACATATATATGTACATCATCATTCTATATTCACTAGCTTTAATGATTGTATTACATAATATATCTAATTAAAATTCTTTTTTTTTTTATTTGTAGAAATTAAATTTTCAAAATGGGCGATCAATTCGATGGTTGCGAATGCATTTGGTCTCATGAATTGGCTATGCAAAGATTATTGAATTTTGTAAGTTTTAAAAAGCTGTAACACAAACATTTTACGCACAAATTACATTTGCAAACAATTAACATTTTAGATTCGTCAAAACCAAGATGCATGTACGGATACACATTGTATAGATGGTTAGTATTATTATATAGATTTAAGATGTGGAAATATTAAAAAAAACCTTAATCATACAGTTACAGGTCGGTTAACACAAAATACAACTTCGACAACTGGTGGCGAAGATAATAACTTTACTATGATGACAATGATTATGATTTTTGCTTTGATTATGTATTTGTGTAGACCAGACTCAATTTTGAAATTGACCAATACTAAACGTCGTGGGCAGGGTCCTTTTGATGGCGCAAATGGAGGTTCAAATCAACCGCCGCCACCATCACCACCGGCTGTAAATTAATTTAAAAAATATTATTTTGATGTGGCCAGATTTTGTAAAACACAACGTTTTGAAAAGTTAAAAATTTCTATAAAAAAAATACGTGTGAGTGATATCGTTTGAAATTGCAAATTTTATCCATTCTAATTTTAAACGTTGAGAAACCTTGTGTCTTAGAAAATAAGTCCATTATTAATATTGGTATTAATTTTATAGCAATCATAGAAAACTGCTATACAATTATATCATTAATACATAGATTCTTACGGTGATTTTTTTTCTTATAATTTTTATTTTCATATAACTAAAATTAGTTTATAGTGAAATAACAAATTATAAACAAAAAAATTAGTATGAGCGAGCTATACATGCATATCGATGGGCATAGGTTGACAAAACGTAACTGATTTTTAAAACTTTTCAGGTGACGAAATTACATTAGAATTTCGCTGAAAACAATACTAACCACCAAATATAAGACCAGACAATAAATTAGTAGATATTGCTAGGTAATTTCGGTTTTATTTATTTTGTGGTTAGTTTACTGAAAATGAATAATAAATCAGTTAATTGTTGTCAACCCATGACCATCGATATTTATGTACTTATGTCTGTATGTATCTATGTAAATGCACATATGTATGTACATAACATAACATCCATACATACGTATGTATGTGTGTATGTATATACATACATATCTACATATAGGTTTTTAACTTCAATTTCGGCCTTTTCCAAATCTAATTCAAACTTTTCAACAGATCACATTGAGCATATTAAAAATCAAATTCACAATTTTCCATATCGAATTCAGGGCTTTAAAAATCGAAATCAGGCGTTTTAAAGTGAATTTGAATAAAAAAAGGCCGAACAAGAAGTTAAAAAACCTATATTATATATAGAAGCACACATATTTAAAAAATAAAGTACATATTTGCAATGGGAAATTTAATAAATTTTTAACTATTTGAACCCCAATTAATAGGATAAAATGAAAAATTTAGGGAGAAATTTTAAAAGTTGGCGATCTTCCTAGAAAACTATAAAACACCATAACATTCACCCATTCTGTACCGCTGTACACTGCAGTATAACTTTAAGTAGCTATTAGGGATAGACACGTGAAAGAAATATATCGATATATATCGAATAAAATATATCAATATATCAACATATCGATATTTGTTCAACAATGGTAATTCATACGTAGTACCCAAATTTTTTTAGAAATAAAACAAATAAAGTACCTTTCTTATGAATAATTAAGCTGGAAAGAGTTAATTTCGGAGATCCTTACTGTTCCACCAATATTTCATGGAACATACATCAACAAAATTACACTTAAAGAATGATAATTTTTCGAATAGACAAAATATTATTAATAAAACAAAAGATTTAGTAATATTCTATTTGATGAAGACTGTGCCGAAATGTTTTTAAAAATGGCACGAAAAACAAAACCAAAGCTAAAAATATCGAATTTGATACTGTCGATACATTTGGAAAAAATATCGATATATCGAAATTAAAAATATCGACGATATATATCGATATATTTTTAAGAAAATATTGATATATCGATATTTTTTGTCTATCCCTAGTAGCCATATATAAAGCAAACTTATTTTACAAAACGTATGAAAAGCAATCACGCCAACAATTGCACCCCTAAAAAACGGCAGAATTTAAAAAAATGTTAATTTGTTTGGGGCTAGGCCGGTCTATATGCTTGAATTTCCTTGGAGCTGACGCCAACTCATCACCTCAATTGAAAAGTTGTTCAACCTTGCATGAGAAAACAAAAAAAAAACCTCGAGTACCTATGTATAAGTTGTTTGTTGTGTTGTTTGTATACATTTTACTAAAGCTAGTTTTAGACTATCCCACAAGCGGTTCCACTTCTATAGAAAATGCAATCGCGATATAATGTGTTTATTGCTTTTTTAAAACTTTCTATAAACTCATTACATCCGGGTTGGATTTTCTACAGAAGTCGAACGGCTTGTGAGATAGTGTAAAAAAGCTATAAGTAACTATGTTTATATTTATGTAATTCTCATTTGTTTTGATAATTTTTATACATATAAGCATATGAAGTCGACAATTTTCCAAATATATGGTTGAAGATATCTATTGATAAAAAATACATTGAAATTATTTATTGAATTGTTAGCTTGAAAGGATAGTCACCACTTAAGCGGACAATCTGTGTGTCCTGGACACAGAAAAATATTCCTCATAAATTCAATAAAACCCTCTGATCAAAAATCAAAATTGTTTTCAATTAATATCGTAACTGTAAGAACAAGGTCGAAAAATAAGGTCTGTGCATCAGCCCATATGTTCGGTAGTTTTGCTGTCAAATTGTAGTGTATTTTAAAATCCACTCACATTTTAATATTCGCTTTGACTTTTTCTCATACATTTTTTGACACCACAATTCCCAAAAAAGTTGCTTTGTTGTATCAATTCGCCGATAAGTGTACCTTATAGACCTACCTTGTGTAAGAATTACTCAATTGATAAAAAAAAATTTTACTAATATGGGATTTAGACGCTGAGTTTTCAGACAAGACTTTTTTAAATTCCCTTTTCAAATTGCTACTGAAAATCATAAACACGATGATTTTCTGCCTTGATGTTTTTTTGAAGCTTAATTGTTAAATTTTCTTTGAACTGATATAAATGCTAACTTTTAGTAAGAAAAAAAAAATAATAATAAAAATACAAATGAATTTAGAAATAAATGTTTTTGAGATACAATTTTTCAGTTTACTCAGTAATTACGCATTTACTGCATTTTACTGTAAACGTAAACAAACGGACCTAAATTTTGGTTAATTGATAAATTTTATATAAAATTTTCGTCGTAAGTTGAACTTTAACAATACAATTAATTGAATCTGCAGTGCTTCAATTACGAAATTAATTTAAATCAATTTTAATTTTTAATAAACTATTTCTATTGAAATTTTTGAGTACTAATGTAGGATATAAAAGCTGAGTTTTTTACATGTTTGTTCAGTTTTGAGTTTTTAGTTTATAGGTGAAGGGTGTAGAAAAACAAACGCGGTAGGAAAAAAGTCTTGATTTATGTTTTCATGTTTGTTTTTGACATTTATTTTTAAACTCATTTGTATTTTTATTTTTTTCATACTAAAAGTTAAGTTCAGAGAAAATTTTACAATTAAACTTAAAAAAAATAAAGGTATAAAATCATCGTATAAATGTTTATGATTTTCTGTAGCAACCTTAAAAGCAAATTTAAAAAAAGTCTTGTCTGAAAACTCAGCGTCTAAATCCCCTATAACTTAAAGCTGAAGAAAAACTAACCTGGCAATAGTAAAATAACTCTGATATTCAGGCATGTTCTGCGGAATAAAAGTGTTCGGAATTGTCATAGCATTGTTGTTATAAATAATAATTTGCAACAACAATGCTTGATAATTTCCAACATTTTAATTGCGCATTGAATGCAGAACATACAATATTATTTAAACTTCTTATTTCTTCGAATGATAGTTTAATACATTTCTAGTTTTAGGATAAAAGTTCCCTGAAGATCTGTACTAGTCCCAGTGAAATCTACGTAGGAACTAGCTAATAACCCCTCAAAATCAAAATTACCCCCCGTTGCCACATACAAATAATTACTTTCACGTAGTGGAAGATGTGTTTAAGACAAGTAATTTTTTGAACTTGTACAATGTGTGGAAACCATCTTCGCACCCTACAAGTTCATTAAAAATGTAAATCAATAATTAAAAAAATTTTTTTGGAGCTTTTAACTTACCATTTGATTAGTAATAAAAAGTTTAATATATTTAATTTAGTTCATTAGAATGTGTTATATATTAAAACAAATAATAAACACAAATCTGTTACACTACATTAAGAATTTAACATGCAATTTAAGTAAAAGAAATTTATATATTACGTACATTTTATGTATATCTCTATTCAAAGCTTGTTTGATTGCCAGAACGAACTTTTAAATATTTTCCAATACAAAAATTCAAGAAAATATTGTAAAATAACAACCAAACGAATATCTGTATGTACATAAAAAATTTATAAAGAAGTCTTTTTGATTTATTGTTATTCTTATATGTCCTCATTCCTCACTATGCAATTTAGTTATACAGTTACGTACTTTTTTAATAACTTCTTTCATTTGTTCGTATTTGCCGGTTGAATCAGGTAAGTTTTCAAAATTTATTACATCACTTACGCCAACTTTAAAGTTTTCGCCATTCGGTAAGTTGTTGTAGGGTGAAAACTTCAATACTGGTGTACCCATAAATGACTCTTTAATGGCAGTGATTTCGTTCTCAGCCGTTTCATTTACAGCCACCGCTGTTGACTCTAAAGAGCTTTCGGAGGTTGTATTTGCGTTGATAATTATATTTTGTTCACAGCGTTTGTCATCTTCTTCATCTAACTCGATTATTTCGTCGATTAGGGAATCTTCAACTTCTGTTATAATTGTATTGGATTGTAGTTCTTGTAAAAGTCGTTGCTTTTGTCTTTCCAATTCCATTAATGATGGCGATTGAGGAGATATTTCGCGTTCTTTAGCTTCACTCACGGTAATTGGAGATTCACATGACGATGGAGAGGACGCTGGTGGTGGAGGAGGAGGCGATGGTGGCTGTTCAGCTGGAGGTGGTGGTCTTGTAAATTGAACTTCACCTAATGTGGTTGTTTCTGGATCTTCAATTTCCATGTCAGTCGCTTCTTGTATTGTTTCATTAATGACGTCATCAGCTGTAGCATCTGGAAAATCTTTCAGTTTTTTACGCTTATAACCTTTTACGACATTGTCTCCTAGTGTTTTAATAAATTCTTCTTTCATTTGACTTTTATCAAATGGCGGTACATTGTGGTATTTATAGTCCTAATGAAAATATTAATATGTTTTTTAAATATAGACGAGAGGGATTTTCTATCATAATCTCTGCCTCGATTTAGTTGTCTCTCAATAATCAATCAATACAGTTAAAATCAATGTGTTTCGAAAACTTTCATATGTATTTTGTAAGTATTTTTATTATGTAGTACTCCAAAAACTTTAATAAATTTACAATTCAATAAAATTAATACTGTACAAGTTATTATTGTATTGTATTAATGAAACATATCGTTACTTTAATTTAGAAAAGGCATATCCAACATACAAAAAATGTTTAAGTTTGAGACATAAAACTTAATCCTACTAATATTATAAAGTCGACGTTTAGACGAAGCAAGTCTTATTGATCAGCATCTTATTCAGCTGGGAGAGCGACAGAGAAATTTGTATTCGTTTCTCTGTCTTTCTCACAGCTGAATAAGAAGCTGATCAATAAGACTTGCATCGTCTGAACGTTGACAAATGAGATAGTTTATATGTTTGGTCACTCGAAAACCACTTGATGGATTTGGATGAAATTTGGTAGACGAATAACATATATCCCAGATTAAATATAGGATACTTTTTAGGGGTAAAAATTGGTACTTTTGGAACTTTTTTTCAGCAGCTCGCCAAAACAAATCTAACACCGTTTTCGCACTAGCAACGTTTACTTTGCAAAGTTTGAATTCAGCCGGTAGAAAGACAGAGAGGGGAATGCTTCATCTCTGTCTTTCTACCGGCTGAATTAAAACTTTGAAAAGTAAACTTTGCTAGTGAGAAAGCGGTTTAACATATGTATAGTTTTAGAACTATAAGAAATGTAGGAAAAGCTCCATTCTACGTATTTCATAGTTCTTAAAATTTATAATCTGGTATGTTTTGGAAATCCATCGATTGAAATCGGCGCCGATTTCAAAAACAAATTCTACTAAAAGATGACTTACTTACGTTTTTTATTGTTTTGTTTCGAATAAATATTCGAGTACAATATTCTAATCCTTGAAAGCATTAAAAGGAGTAAATAAGTCATATTTCAGCAGAATTTGTTTTTGAAATCGGCGCCGATTTCAAATCGAACGATTTCCATCACATACTACAATATATAACACGGGTTTGGTGTTCTTTTATTAAGATCTTTTATATTTCTTTATATTTTTCTAATATGTAGTCTTTTATGAATTAAGGCAACGATATATGGTTTATATGCACAATACATTTTTCACCAATATACAATTTTATGATCAATAATGGTGACTGACGACTTTTAGGAGCTTTGATTAAATGCACGATTTTATTTTTCTTAAATGATTATTGAGAGACAAATGGCTGTTTTAAAATGAAGCTTACATCGAAAAAGTTTTCACCAGGATCTTGATTGAAACCAGGAAAATCATAAATCTTTGATGTGTTGTATTTATGATTTATAGGATCTATTTCACCATCGTCCTCATCTGAATGTAAAATTTTTGTCCCCTAAATATTTTTCGAAAATTTATTAAATATGTTTGATGTACTTTCAAAAAATTATTCGTTGTAGGCTACAAGGTGGTCAAGTCTAACCAGTTCATCAGTACACATTCAAAGGTATATTTGAAGGTTTACTGTGGAGGTGACATCAGCATACCGAAATGCAGTAACGCAAATTAGCTTGCAACCGACAACTGATAACGAGTTTTCATGTGACGAACATTTATTTCAATTTCTGAAATCTTTACGTAAAAATTATAATGACTTACATCTGAGTTAAATAAATTTATACCGGAATGTTCAACTTTAGCATCTTCCAGCCAACCGGGCGGATAGCCCAATACACGCATGCGATAAAAGAAAAATGGTAATTCACCCTTTCTCAAACTTAAAGCTTCACGAAGTTTGTCGCTAATACGACCAGGTTTCAAATGTGCAAATCTCTGTTCCGCATCTACATGATAACGCTCTACTTTATGACATGCTTTCTTTGCAGTTTTAATGCGTTTAGCATTGTGCGGCTTAGGACATTCTCTAATGCTGTGTCCAGGTTCTCCACAGTTGAAACAAGTGTTTCTCTTTTTAATCTTAAAAACAGCTTCCTCTTCTTTTTGCCTTTTGTGTGCTGCAGCTTCTTCGTCCAGCAGAGCATCTTTAATAGCTCTCTTATAGGAGGGCACTTGAATACTATCTATTTTGGGTGCCGGTTCTGTATCAATGGTAAATAATTCACAAATACCGGTTAAATCGGGCGAGAATTCCTTTTCAAACGAGCCATTCTTTTCTTCAGTATTTGTAGCTGTATTGAGCGTGGGTGGCAATGGTATTTCCTCAATTTCGTTTTGTAGTACTTCTTGTACTAACAGTTTCACGTAGTCCTGGCTTTCCTCTTCGACAATCTCTACAATTTTTCCACATTGTTTGTTTAAATTGTCTTTTATGCTATTAGCTATAAGCGGGCCAAATAGTTCAAATTGTTTTTTGTTTGAGAATTTTATTTCACATATACTAGTTCCTTTTTGCATATTATCATTTTCAGTTTCCGTCACTTCACCTTCCTCTATGTCATGATCATAAGCAGGAGGTGGCGGAGGTGCCTCCTCTTCGTTGGAGTCTTCATTCTGAGAATCGTCTAAATTAATACACGTAATATTTTGTTCTTCTATAAAACAATCACTATCATCCAGGATTAACTGCGACATTTTTTGTTTTATCAAAATTTATTTAATTATAAATCAAAAAATAATTTCACGCTCATTTTATCAGATTTGTCAAGTTGTCAATTTTTTGTTTGGTTTTTCCTATGACAGCTTTGACTTATAGAACTGACAGCCAGAGGGCTCTGTATATAAAGTTGCCAGACCTATTAACATTCTTATTAGACAATTTTAAACCGTAAATTTAAAGACGTTAATCTAAAATTTGCATGGATAATAAAAATATTTCATATATATTTCCTATAAAATAATACAGTAATTCGAACAGTTATCACCGGAAGTCATGGAAAATGCGATAAACCGGGTACAAATTTGTATCAACACTGGCGGCAGCCAATTGGCGGATATCATCTTTTCCACTTAACAGAAAAAATTCTAAAGGTCCTAATAAAGACTTCCATCATTCAAAATCATTTTAGTTTATATAGTAAAAAAAGTTATTCAAAAACAAAATTGTATGATTAATTTTGCGCCACCTTGTATGTATATATTATGTATGTACTTCCAACTTAAATTTTTTGTTGGTTTTTAAAAAAAGTTACTCCACAACAAGGGTACGTATTTACAATGCATTCAAAGTAAAAAAATTTGTTAAATGTTCTGTAAATACGTATGCTTTTGCTTACGCTACGCTTAACGCTCTGATTTAGGTTGGGCTGTTGCACAGTACATAAAAGGTGAGTTAATTTTTAATACTAATAAAGAAAAAAAGTTTGAAAGCTTAATTTTTTCCAATTTTGGCAGTACGAAAATGCATCTATTTTCCATTACCGGCAGAAAAATCTAAAACTTCTTCATAGATTTTTTTAAAGCACTCCAAAATGCACTTAAATTGCAAATAAAAAATTAGGAGCTCTTCAAAAATTTTTTGTTTCACTCTATTAAAACTAAGGAATTTTGGGAATTTCAATAAAAAAATCTCAAAAGTTTTCGATAGCACAAAAATTTTTTTTCATGATTTTTATAAGCCTCTCCAAAACGCTTATATTATAAGAACTTCTGAATTTATTGGGTTGGGTATCCCCCCAGAAGGGCCTATATATATCGATGGTTTCTATGTGGCCTTTAAGACGTATTATGTTATAAAACGATAATAAATACTTTCTGGGCATGGACGCTTTATCGCCCCTCTACCATATTTTAAGCACTTTAACAATACAATATATAGCACCACGTTGGGATGTTCCATTCTACATTTTGCTGAAAGAATAAACACAATCCCCAGTGAACACATTGATGCCATTCTGACGTCAGCATGATATCATGAAATGTCAGGCTTTACATAAGAAATGACACATTATTGACTCATAATTTCGAACTTAGCTACAGGTGGTGTAAACCTGACATTATAATGATCTTCGTTTAGTGAATTTTACATACCGATGACGTCTTACAGGCTGCATTTCAATTCATCTGATTTCTTAGTAGATGGTAAATAAATATAGTAAATTATATCGATCGAAATTTCAACACAATTTAAATACAAAATTTAAAATATCACAGTCAAGCCATAAGCAACGATATGCGATATGATGAGATAGGACTTTAAATGGAGTCGCTATCTATAAAAAATAGAAAGTGCTGAATTTTGGTCGAGGCAAAACTTTTTTCTATTTCAGCACTGTTATAGACATGGCTTTCATTCTGGGGGTGACTGCCACAACTTTTTTTTGTAAGGGGACCGACCCGGTCTAATGGACATACGTATATCACTTGTATAAATCGAATTTTTCTCTGAAATTATTGTCGTCTTGCGAATTTCTCTTTCATCATAATTAGGCATTTAGCACACTTCATTAAATGCTTTGTCATTTCATCAACATTTGCCTAAACTGTTACAATATTTGCGGAAAATTGATTGGGTGTTTCGTGCACTTTTTGAAAAATGTTTCCTCATTTTTAGGTCCTCCCCCGATCTGCATTTATTCATGTGGAGTTTAGTAGTGACCGTAGCAGGCATGCTGTTCTTGTATAGTTGCCGCTGCACTGCACCTTGATATATGAATTAGCCTTAATTTTACCGTCACTTCAAGTTTATGTATAAAGCTGCCACCTTAATAACAAATAAAAAACGCTACAACTAATTTTCATTGAAATGTACAATCTTTATTTTACGACTAGATCCAAAGAAGTTTCAAGTAAAACAATACATTAAAAAAATAATACATTATATTAATACAAGCATATAATCAATGTATAATTAATACAAAAATATGTATATCTTTGTCGAAAATTGGTAAAACTTTAAATAGTAATTAAGAAATAATATAAAAAACGTTAAAAATTATAATTTATACATAAAAGTAAAAATAATATAAAATGTTAAACTTATTTACATCAGACAAAATTTCGAAATACTTGTAGTTTATTGAATGTTTGAGTAAAAATTTTACGAATATATTAAAATTATATTAAAAAAAGATATAAAGCTGTACAAAGAAACTGTGTATACCATTTTTTGCGATTATACTTACTTAATTATGTTTACAGATAAAATTAAATATTTTGTTTTAATTTTTTTTATATGTATATAATATATTTATCAATTGAAATTTTCATATATTTTTTTGCCAAATACATCAACGATTTTTTTTTCAATTTTTATTTTCTAAAACATTTTTTAGGTACCTATTTCTTTAACATAATGTTACAGATAATTAAGAGATTTAATAATACTTTTCTTTTAAATTTGTTTTTTTTGTTGCTTTTTTAAACCATTATTTCTGAAATATTGTAGAGTTTGTTGTTGTTTAAGGTGGTGGTAGGTAGTAAGCAAGATACAGATGAAGTGAGGCAATCAGGGAATAGAGTCAGCCATTTACTTCTTGCCCAAGGTATCACGCCATTCATTGTACTTATCCATTTCCTCATGCAATTGAAGTGCTTCTATGCAGGCATTAAAGAATGGCGAGCCAAAGCAATCTTGTCTATAATGTATGCATGTCAAAAGAAATGGAAAAGAAAATTATGAGTGTTATTAAGAAGTAAGAATATTTTTAAGTTTTTTTTATTTTATACAAAAAGTTTAGCTTTTAGCAAAAATTTAAATAATTTCTTGTTTTTTATAAAAAAATTTCTCCTATCGAGAAATGTGTTAATAATCTGCTTGCGTCTCAAAAATATAGTTTTCTAGTAAAAATTCGCCCAAAAACAATATGGAATGTTTTATTGAAATAATATATAAAATATTTTGTACAAACCAAAAAGAAAAAAAGGTTAATATACAAAAAGTTAATTAGGAAGAAATAATTTTAACATGGCTTCGTAATTGTGCTATTTTTACTTTAATACAAAAGTAATTGATTTCCCAGTTTATTATTTATGTAGGCATGCATTTCTCACAAACTTGCGCGGTGCGTTGAAGCCTTTTAAGTCTTTTAATTACAATATAAAATTAATGAGTTGCCTTTACATAAAATGTTTAATTGAAAGGAAAATTATTTATTGGGGAAGCGTTTCCTATTATTTCCTAGTATTATCTTTTCTTAAAATTGTCTAATTTATTTTTTCAATTAAGTGATTAACGCCACTAACTCATTCCCTGAGAGGAATGAAGAAACAAAATGCACAGTACAGCTGAATGGGGTTTGAGTACAAATTCGTAATTTTTCATATCAAATTCAGGATTTTATAAAACAAATCAGAAATTTCCAAATCAAATTCAACATTTTTCAAACTAATTTCGGAATTTTAAAAATCAAAATCAGACTCTTTCAAATCAAATTTTTTCAACCTGTGTTATTCACTGTTAGCGGCTATTCACATATTACGTAACGCTATTTTCGGAGTTTTTAAGCCCCCGTCCCCTTCGTAACGCTTTTACAAAAATTTCAGCAAAATTTATCTAATCCGTAGAAAATAATAATAAAGGCCATCATAATTTTCATTTCTCAAAATCAGCTGTTTTATTGTTTGCCCCTCAAATATAATTAATGCTCACACTACGGCATACCAATTTTTGACATTTTTCGTCAACCGTACCTTATAATAGTTTTAAAAATACATTTACTAAGTAATAAAATATAGCACAATTTCTTTATCAAAAAAAAAATTAAAAAAGGAACAAAAGTTTAGTGCCACGTAATTAGGTCAATGGAAATAAAGTCAATTGACATTATTTCCCACCAAAGTCAATTGACCTTATTGCGTTTTTAAAAGTGAAATAAAGTCAACAAAAATTTGGAAATAAAATCTTTAGTCAGTGAAGCCGCTTTTCGATATACTGGGAGAAAAAACCCCTTAAGACCGGGTAAAGTTCGGCTAAATAGAGAATCTTTAGTAATAAAACTGAAATTTATTAAAACTTGTAATTATAATGGAAAAAACTAATAAAATATGGCTTTTAGTTGATGCCAATATTGACTTGGTACATTCAGTTTATTATTTATTGCGAAGTATCGTGATGATATGCAAATTAAATATTTGAAAGTGCAATAAACTCAATCGACTTTATTTTTCTTTATGGTGGGAAATAAAGTCAATTGACTCTATATCCATTTACCTTATTACCTGTCATTCAAAAGTTTTAAGATGATAGACTATGTACACAAAAATTTTTCAAAAATGTCTTTAAGAACAAAAAAAAATCCTTTACGATACGTCTTCACGTAGCAATATTTATTGCCGGCAATTGTCAAATTCCATATTGAAACTTGCATTAATCTTTTAATGTGCATTTTTATATGAAGCTTGGCAATTAGCCGCAATAAAAATTGCTATGTAGAGACGTCGGGTAACCATACCTACGTCTTCACGTTGCCGCTAATTGTCAAATTCCATATTGAAAATTATATAATTTTTTTAGTATGTATTTTTTATATGTAGCTTGGCAATACGTGGAGATGTAGGGTTGTTAGAAAAGTTAAAAACAAGTAAATAATAAAAAAGTTAAATCAAGGCGAATTCATCACAGAC
Organism: Panzeria rudis; assembly: GCA_956483635.1. Lineage (NCBI taxonomy): Eukaryota > Metazoa > Arthropoda > Insecta > Diptera > Tachinidae > Panzeria > Panzeria rudis. The sequence continues at coordinate 131,977,462 of OY101450.1, read as the reverse complement.
GGTCTCGTCCCAATTTGCCATGAAAATGCCTTCTTGGGATGTCAAAAAATGTACCGAAAAAGGGTGGTTCAAAATACAAGGGGAGAAAATAATCTCCTGGGCAATCGAGGCCATCTGGCATGAATTCGTCAGGAGTAAAATAAAGTAAATAAAATAAAAACATACCGAAAAATCAAAATAAATAATTTTTATATGAGTTTCATCAAATAATCTGTCTGTATATTCTTTCTGTAGAAGCAATTGAAGATGATGATGAAGATGATGAAGAAGCAACAGCGTAAAAGTTTTTAATTTTTTTTTTAAATAAAAACAGAAGAAGTTCCACAGTCTGTCGGCTTTCTGACATCAGTACTCTGTGAGTGTTTTTAAAATTTTAAAAGCTGCCGTTGATTTTATGTATTTTAATAATTCTTCTTTTTTTCTTTCATATAAAATTAGTTGTAGAATACGATAATAATAAATATAAATTATATACGGGGTTTTACAATGATTTTTTTCTATTTTTTTAGGCTTTTGTTTTATTTTTAGTTTTTTCACATATTGTTGTTGTTTGTTGTTTTTATATAAATATATATTTTATATATACAAACATTTATATGTATGAAGTAAATAAAGGAGTGTTTTTAACGTGTTTTATCACAATATTTTTCATTAGTTTTCATTTTCATTATTTTTGTAGTATTTTGCTTTAAAAATACTTTTTTTTATTATTGTTGTATTTGAATACATCAACATATTTGCCAGCAAATTTTTAAATATTAGTTTAATGTAATAGTAAATTTATTTGATTAATTAAATATTTATAATTTAGTTCCTTTTTTTCAATATATAAATTAATAATTTACAATTGGATAACAATTTTACTCTCTAATAAAAAAGAAACATTTAAAATGTTTTTCTTTTTAGTTGTAATTTTAATTAAAAACAAAATTTTAAGCTGAACATGCCAAATTTGTTGTTATTGTTTGATGTATGCAGTTGGAATTAAAAAAAATTAAAGTTAAAAAAATGAAATTAGTCAATTAAACAATCTTTTCATGTTAGCTTAAAATTATTAATGATTGAATTTACACTTAGAGATTTTTTTAAGGCAATCTAACAAAAAGTTTGTGTGTATGTATATGTATGTAAACATGTATGTATGTATGTATGTATTTATATATATTTTTCTTAAGTTGCTGAGCAAATTATTAAAATATATAATAATAATAAATTTTAATGTATAACAATATTCGTTTTTAATATTTAAACTTATAATAAAATAATGTTTTATTTTTCTTCCTCCTCTTCTTATGCTTCTTCTTTTTAATAAATAATAAACATTTATAATTAAAAAATTAATACAAATATATAAAAATAAAATAAATAAGTACAAAATAATTTTTTTCTTTCGTTTAATTAAAACAAAAACAAGAAAAAAAGTGAACTTAAGCTCGATTTAAGACAATGTGTGTGTGTATGTTAAAATTTTATAAAATTTTATAAAAAAAAAACTAAAATTATAATTATGTTGTAACCGGCGTGATACTGAATGAGGGAACAGGTGAACCGTTTATAACTTTAATAAAATGTTGCAATTTTGTAACTTCTTCGGGCGGTATTAATAAAACTTTTAAACATTCACCAAACCACTTTGAATCAAAACAGTTTTTTCTAAAAAAAATAAATAGAAAGAATAAAAAAAAAATAAATTAAATTCATAAAAATAAAGCAAAAAATAAAGAGCTATAAATTATATTGTTAATAAAATAAATTCAAATGAAAAGCTATCTAAAAATATATAGTAAATTCCGATAAATATAAATCATAAAAGTGTGAAAATATATTTCGATTCTTCGCAATTTATTGTTTAATCTTTCAAAAGTATACAGGTAACCCTCAATACTAGCGGCACTTCATTTTCCATATAAGGCGATATAAGTCTAGGAGAAGGATAGAGAAACACTGTGTTGCTTCCTCAGTCTTTCTCCAGGCTGAATTAAAACTTGCGCACGAAAAATTGCCTTGCGTGAACCTGGTATAACAATAGGGAATATTTTTTAAATTACGCGATTTCAATATAACACGTTCAAAAAACTACGGCCAATTTTGAAATACGCGAAATACTGGTCTGTTACTACGTTTATACGCAGTAAAATGCTGCCAAGTACTTTTTTATTGTCATTTATTAAATCACTGAATATTTATATATTTCTTAAAATATTTGTCTATTTATTATTACCAAACATGTGTAAAGGTGGCACGTCGAACTTCTTTTTTGCAAATACTGCGTTAATCAGTAGTGTCCGACCGAACGTTCGGGTTCGGTGTCGGAGTTCGGTAAAAAGCTGTGTTCGGTTGATGTGCGGCGTTCGGTAACATTTTCACCGAACACCGAACTTTGTATAATTTTTTTATATACATATTCGTAATCATCAAATATACACAAAAATGCAGTCCTATAAAACATTATCGAAAAAAGCAACGTACTGCCAATTTTTTCATTTTCTATTTATTAAATAAATGAGTTATAGTTAGAAAAAGTTAAGTTCAAATTCTTCGCTTCAATCAAAAAGTTCGGTTTCGCGTTCAGATTCGGCTTCGGTTCTAAAAAATCAACCGAAGTTCGGGTTCGGTCTGAAAAAAGTGCGTCCGGTCGGACACTATTAATCGTAAATTAGTAAGTCATAATAAAAAACAGCTTGGCAGCACTACATTTTTATTTGCACATAAGATATGCTTATAAAGGCCGTTTCAGACTATAATACAAGTATTAATACTTTTGAGGAAAATTAAATTCTGACATGATTTGTTGTTATTGTTTTTTGAAAATTTTCAAACAGAAATTATAGCAGGGAGGCATTTTCGTCAAAAGTATTAATACTTGTATTATAGTCTGAAATAGCCTTAAACGAGGTGCTGCAAAAGTCGGATCCAAAGATGCTACGAAGCAAAAAAATCATGTAAGCTGGAATTATGTTGCCAAAAGTTGACAAAACAAAGTTTTATATGACATGTTGATTTACGCGATATATGAAATTTCTGGTCCTAAAAGAAGTATTTTGTACCTATAGTGAATAGTATTTTACGCGAATTTGATTTCCATGTGTTTTCTTCGGTCCGAAAAGATCGTGCAAATCGAGAGGGTTACTTGTATATGTTCATTAATAAACAACCGCAAATCATAAAAAAAACTTAACTTCATTGTACTGCATTTTCAAAACTAATAATCTAGTTCTTGTACTTTAAGTTATGTATTTTGCTACTCTTAAATTTGGAATTAACTTCAACGAAAAATGTTAAGGCGAAAAAGGAAAGAAAAGTGTATTTACATTCGCAAATGCAGAAAATTTGTGCAACCGGTCTGTAAACTATTGCAACAGTAAACCGTATTTACAGCAATATTGACAGTAATTGTTTGCATAAATGAAACGTTCGGCTAAAAAAGAACGCTAAACTTTGATTATAGCACAATGACAGCATTTACGAATGTACCCTGTAAGTGTATAAAAATTATTTAAAAGCAAAAAATAAAATAATATCGAAATAAATACATAAATAAAATTCAGTAAATAAAAAGTAAATCTAATCAGTATGTATCAACTAACAATTAAAGTTGTAATAAAACTAAAATGCAATTAATATTAATACGTTCATTTAATTTAAAATAGTGCTGTAAAATCTAAAGATGATAACGGAGAACCATTGATAACTTTAAGGAAATATTGCAGTTGCGTTACTTCCTCGTCGGGTATTAACAAAACTTTAAGACAATCTCCAAAAGTTTCATGAGTAAAACATTTTTGTCTAGTATGTTAATTGACATTTATTATGATTGATGAAAAAAGAAATGTTTAAGAAAAAAAGGGTTTAAAAATATTTTAAATTTGTGTATAATGCTTAAATACTAGCAAATATAATAAGTATGTATGTATGTCCTCTTATGATACCTTAATTTAATTTACTTTGGTATGTATTATTTACAGTGTATATAAAGTGGGCCACACGCTTGCTATATAGTTTATGTAATTTGTATACAGTACAATAATGATGCCAATAATGTCTCATATTAGAAGGTGGCATAATATATTGCCGAAAATCAAAAGGGTTTTGATTTCTATTGCACAACCAAAATAATGTGCAATGTGCTGGCAACATTGTTTATTTTTTCAATGTGAGAAAAATTGGGCCATATTTTATTTGAAAGTATTGTGCTACTTATTGCACAGCGCAGGTCAAAACAACACTAAAATTGTTACGAAATGAAAATGCAAATTCAAAATTAGCAATACTAATTAAGCGGCCTTCAGAATATTAGATTTAATATTAATACTTGTCAAACACTCAAATCTTAAGTAAAAACCTAACAGTGTGAAAACAATTTGTTATAATATGTCAAATAATACGTAAAGAAATTTGACAGTATTATGGTATTCGTCATTTTTAGGAAATTTTCTAAGCAATCACATTTTTCATTTTATCAGGGTTGTCTTTTGCACATTGAAATAACAAAAACAGTTGTGTATTTGTTTGCCGGCATAAATAAAGAAAAAGAAGAACGAAAAATTTGTTTTATTGTAAATTATTTCTTTACGTTTTGTTTGGAATGTGATAGTGTAGAAACAAAATGTAATGAGAAAATTTTCTTTAAGATTTTTTGACAGTCAGACTGATTATGATTTGATTTTCGTCTTACAAAATCTAATAAAAATCTCAAAGCTTGTATTACAATGTGAAATCGCCTTTAGCAACACTGATTATGCTGCCCCTATGCTGCAAGCTATGTTTAGTAGCACTATTATCGGAGCGTTGCCAGACTCAATTCAATAAGCAACAGCTGATAGAATTTAAAATAAAGAAACGGAACTTTCGGGAATCTTCCACAAATGGTGAGGAGAGCTCTCCAGACTGATCAAGATCACTTGAGTGGTACCAATACAAGTAGCAAAGTCAGCAGGGCTGCCACTTTGGTCTGATGAGACCAAAACTAGTAGATTTATTTTATTTTTAGATAAATTTTATAGTTTGGTTGGTTTGTTGCGTTTTTTTACGTTTTTGGTAGAAAAAAAATGATTTTACATTTTAAAACTTGAATTTGCTTATTTTTAGTAAAATAAATCTTAGTAAAAATAATAAACAACAAATAACACACTAAAATATTGGAAAATCCTGCCTTTTAAGTATTCTTTGAGCGCATGTCACAACGGATTTTGTTCAGAATCTCATACATATGTATATCTCTCAATATTATTTAATATTTGAATATTAAGTCACAATTGCGACTGGGAATTTCCACAGAAACTTCGACTTTTTGTCACGTAACGTCACCAATCAATTCAGCTCGTATTTCAGAACCATGTAACCCAATTCTTCTTTATCTTTTACTAAATATATATAAAATATATAATAAAGTAAAGAAAAATTAAGTAGAACCAAGCTTTATTACTTTGTGACGTACGTGACAAAAGGTGGATTTTTTTATGGAAATATCTATATGCGGAATTTTCCAGACCACAGAACACTTTTATGATGAGTTGTCCTTGAAAAATATTAAGACAATTTTTGGAAATAGTGCTCGCAATGGCGTCTTCCGTTTGAGATTTGATATTTTTGTATTTTCGGAACAAATCTTCTTTACATAACTGCAATATAATACTAGCAATATGGTACGTTTTGGTAGATTTTGAGGAAAATTTTGGTAGAAAAAAGTTTTTCCTTGTGCCACCCCTGTTAGTGGTTAAACTTAAACGAGTGAATGTCTCGCATAAGTGATGTACGAAATGTCTTGCGAGTGATGTACTCGCAAGACACTTCGCCGTGGACAATTTATATTTGGGCTGCCGAAAAAGCTGATACATTAACACTGTTGACAGGTTAAATATAGAAAGAATTCGCAGTCAGCTGAGCTCTCGAAGCCACCTGGTATTAATTCGCCTTCGTGGTATATTTACTCGAATTGGGGAATAAGCAACCAGTGTTGGCAAAAAATTATTTGTGAAATTAAATCTCTGTGTTTTATTTTTATTGCAATTCAGCGAACCTGAAGAAAGTAAAACAAAAATTTTTTTACGAAAAGCTCTAAAACCGTAACAATATGGACAATAACATATGAAATAATATTGTATATAATGCATGGCCCGCTTTACTATGAAGATGTTTTCATTTTGTTACATATCGGGAAACATAAAAATCTCAAAACCCCATGATTTTGAGTACTAAACAAAATCCCGAACCGCAAAACTTACGAAACCCAGTCGGCACGCCTTTTCAACACATTTTTTTAATACATATTTCAATTTATTTAAGATTTAATGAAATATTTACCAGCATAAGAAAATGTATCTGGCGCGTGTTTAGAATAAAATAAAAAAAAACTACTTGAAGAAAAATATAGATATCTTGGAATTTGTTTTTTATTTCTTTCAAAAAGTCATAAACAATTTATCGATTGTTTTGAAATTTATTTTTTTCAATTTCGAATTATCTAAATTTTTTTAAATTATTGCGCATTCGAGGGAAGTTTTTTAAGATTTTTAATTTTTTCAATTTATTTTAGCACATTTTTGTGTGTCATGGCTAGAAATGAAATAAATTGAGTAGTAGTTTTCTATAAATATTGATGAAATATTAAAAAGTTATAAGTAATAAGTAGTCGACAATACCATTTCATACCTTGAACTACAGTATTATATTTAGTTTTCTTATTGAGTTTTAAATTAAAAATAAATTATTAATGAGAATAAAAAAGTGATCTTAAAATAAACTTAAGTAATAGAAGCAAACGAAATGATGTGGCATTTTCTTCCTTAAAAAATTAAAAACAAGTACGACGGATGTATTTTAAGTTTCTGCTCAGCGGTTTGAATAAGAGGCATTTTTTCTGTATATAAAATTGGAAAGATCGGGCCTTAATAAAAAAGGTGCCAAAATTTGATAAATTCGTGATTCGTTTTAATTTGTTGTCACCCATACGCATGCACAATAAGTTGAAACGGAGCGTCGGAATTTTTTTATTTTTATTTTCAATATTGAATAGCTCTGGAACATTACAGTTTTTAGCTAAGCCTAGTGCTCTATTCAAATCTGTGAAAAATGTTGAGCAACATTGATTTTTTCATACAAAAATTTTTACGTGTAACCAATGTTATCTAAACCGTGATTTTTCATAATTTGTCGCTTTTTATTCCTTGAAAGTATGCTGCATTATTTTACGCTTGTAAACAATATGTATTTGTCAGTCAAGGCTCAAGGCCCTTTTAGCCGACCGTAACGTTGATGTAGTTGCATGTGCTGATCGTTTCTGTCTCATAGCTTTTCAATGTGACAGAAACGATCCGCACATGCAAATACATCAACGTTACGGTCGGTTAAATAAGCCTCCAGACGTTCTTGGAAATTCCGCGCCAAGCAAATGCCGCTAATATTATTTCGCATGTTGACTAAAAATGTTGCAGGTACATTTCGTATGCTTTTCACAAAATGAACAGAGTACTACTTTTGCAACATTTTTGCATTAACAATTCCTGAAATTTTTTTATATCGATGGTCATACGTTTACAACACGTAACTGATTTCATTATTATATTCTGCGAAATTAAAAAATTTTTTATTCTTGTTGTAACTCATTGCATTCAAAGTAGCCAGTATTTTTATATTAAAAAGGTCCGATTTCAGATAAATTGAGTTATACGAACGAGTATGTTGTGTGTTTCATGGGAAATGAAAATGCTATTTAAAAAATTCGTAACCTTTTACCATCATTTAAAAAACTATGGTGCATACTCATAGTCATAAAAAAGTATACTTTAATAATTTAAAGCCAGTATTGTCATACAAAATACTGGTTTTAAACTGTTAAAGCATACACACTTTGTTTTCACTATGAGTATGAGCCTATATCTTCTAAGCTAAGTCTAGGTCGCTGAAAACGAATATAAGGCTCAATTATTTTTTTTAAGGTGCGTTTTGAGATACTTGGGGAAACAAATTTTAATTTTTTTGGTTTTTATTGGCTTATTACCGAAACTTTCGACAACGGTTCATCTGAACAAAATAAATTTTGAACTCTTGCATAGATGTGTGTCTCTTCTTCTAGCCAATTGTGTAGATCAGACAAAACTGCTGTAAGTTACAGGCATCGAAATTTTAGAACATTGAGTTTTAGATGATTTTCTCATAAGTTGCTTTATTAAAATAGAAAAAAAAAATATTTTCGTATTTTTTATGCATTTAGGGTTAACAATTATTTTGTGACGAATTTATGAAGCATGAAATCACTAAACTCCGATTTTATTTTTCATACAAATTAGCGTTAATTCCGATTGTAGTTAAAACAATTTTTATGAAAAAGAAATCGGGGTTTTTTTTCACATAATGGCTTATAATTTTCTTATTCTTTCTCGGATCTCCACGATTTTAAACTTAGGCTTAGGATTTTAGGCTTAAAATAAATTATTAAATGTTTCCATGTTCATGAAGCAACTTAAAATGAAATTCATAAAATTATTCCAACTCAGGTAGAGGGATAAATGATATGTGGAAAAAATATTTTTGTATATAATTCTGAAAGTATTAAAAGTTTGTTGGATGACTTTTTTCCGTTTATACATCGATGCGCCACCACCTTAGTGCACAATAGGCAACTTTGACAATGGGAAACATGCCGAATTTACTTGACTTTACCTATGCATACACTGTATTAATATGCCTTGGTATTGAAGAAACACATCTCGTATTTTTGGTTAAGCAAACTTATTAATCATCCTCTGAAAACTTTTTTTCAAGAAAAATTAATTATAACTAATCGGGAAAAAAATGCACACACACATTTTGAATTTCCTTAAAATAAATACATATTAAAAGCGCTAAATAATGGAAAACAAATGTTAGAATATTTATATTGTATGATTAATTAGTTTTCAATAGGAAAACGTGAATAAAAACTATTCGTACTAGGTCAGTGAACCATTAAAGTATTTGGGGCATTATTTGTGAAGCGTATAAGCAAAAAACTTTATGTATATGATTTTTATTAATATTTCTAAAACACTCGAAGTACGTATAGCTGCCATTTGGTCCAATTTCCAAAGTCCTATATCTTTTTCTCAACCGAGGACATACAATATAATTGTAACATAGTCAAATATTACCAAAATCTAAGACATCAAAATTTTTTACTTGTCCGCTTCACATATAATGTCCCATTTAATAAATTTCATAACTTAGTTGTATATCTACTTATAAAAAAAAAAACACTTACTTGCATAACCGATGTATACTTGTTTCACGAAATAGTTGATAACAGTCTTCACAGATACGATCCAGACGGAAGAACATAGTTTTGTTGAAGATACCCTTACACTCTAAATCAAAGAAATTACTTCTTTTGGATAGATTATGATTATGGGGCAAAGCTGTGAATAGTGGAATTAAAACAAGAAAGAGCACTACCGAGATCTTAATGTTGCGGGAACACATCTAAAAAGAAAATAATTTAATTTCAAATTTGATTAATAAAGTACAATATAAATTTATAAATTCAAAGCTTTTCGCTATTATATATGTAAGGTCATTATTACAACCCGGCAGTAAAGTAGAAGATAGTTACAGGCACTTTTAGCAAAAGTGATAAGCTGACGTTTAAAAATTTTTAATTTTGACAAGTTGCCTGTAAAATAAAAGATATATTTTTCAAAGTATGGATATTATTGTGAATGGTTAGAGTTCAGTGGCAACGTCATACATATGTATTTACTTGATAAAGTAGAAGGTATGGCGGCAGCCTATGAAAATGTGGCAACTTCAAACGACTAAGCTTGCCGATAAAAATTATAGGTCGAACGAACTTGCCTATAACTCATCGCTCACTTTTACTTTAACTTAAAAGTGTGGGATAACTTATTGGCAAGTTCATTCTTCCTATAACTTTTATCGACACAAATTTTCATAGGCTGCCATACTTTCTACTAAGTAAACACCAAGACATATCTAACAGGTGTACGTACTAGAACACCTGACCTTACTCGGCAAACTTAGTGGAATGATGAAATAATCATAATATCATAACTATATAGAGCTTCCCTTCTTTGGACATTTCTTTATAGAGCTACCTGCGCTGATAATTCCACACATTTTCAAAGTTTTTTGACAACTGTAGTGTAGTTTCTACAACAAATTTATTCTTGTAGATTTATGTGTACCTGTTATCTGTGCCATGGGAAATACATTTGTAAGGCGTTGCCACTGTGCTATTTCAATGCTGTGGTATAGCCATACTTTGAAAAAGATAACTTTTATTATACAGGAAAATTGTAATAACGAACTATCTTCTACTTTACTGCCGAGTTGTAATAATGGCCCTTAGAAGAATAAATATAGCAGTACATGCTAATTTATTTTAAGGTGGAAATTTAAGAAATTATATGTTTTATTTAATTTTTTCCCAAATCGAAAGCTTAAGCTCAATCTGCTGAACCGGATAATCGATCTTCATTTCAAAATGGAGATAAATCCTAACCTGTTACCAACATCTCAGCCTGCCTACACTAAAGGCAAATCACTTGAGACTGCTTGTTGGTTTTGTTAAGAAATTTATTGGGCGAAAGGAATATTTATTTGTGGCCCACAGGGCTATTCTATCTACTCTAGGTCGGGATAAGATCTATAGAGTAACACAGCGCGGTACTCCACAAGAAGGTGTTCTGTGTCCTTTCCTATGGAAACTCACCTTAAACTCTATGCTCAGGGAACTTAACTCAATGATATTTAAAACCGAAGCGTATCCCATTGACATAACGGTGGCAGTATCCGGTAACCACCTGGATACCTTGTCAAAGCGTCTGTAGGCTTCACTAAGAACCACCCACTTCCAATCATAAACGGAATAGAGCTTAGCATGTAGCGACAGTATGAATTATACGGGTATGTCCCCGGACTCCAAGCTGTCATGGCACCGTGGCGAACAAGGCCGCTGTGACTTTATACGCATATAGAAGCGGGAGAACTTGGGTAACAAGTTCCACGAGTTCCAGATGACTCTTCAACATGACAATAAAGCCCTAAGTCAGCTACTGTCGGATCATAGGAGGTATCCTGTGTACATCCATTTTGATGATCACAGATGCTCCTCGCACAGCCCCATCAAAAAAATTTTTCACAATGATGTATTGGCTGTAAGCTGATCTCATGGTCAAATAATTGGCCTCGAACTCTGCGATCAAATTCAAGAAAGCTGCTGCATGGAAGGGGGATATAAGAACATATGCCAGAGTTTTGTTTCGGATTCCTAACTAATATCCCAGTAAAAAATTTTCATGTTTTTTGAAGCACTAAAGAAATAAAGCGCTTCATAATTCGCTTTAAAATATGAGCTTGTTCAGAAGCTGATTTCATAGCGTCACAACAATGCAGGTTTTGATGCGAGAAAAGTATTTACTTTTTACTTATACAAAAGCTTCGTATACAAGCTATACAAAAAAGCTGATTTTATAGTGCTGATCCAAAGCAGGTTTTTAAGCGAGAATGAAGAGTAAGTTTATTTGAGTTTCTTGGTGCCGTTTTGCAACAGTGTTTTTGGTTGAGTGGTTGGTACGTTGTACTTCAAACCTGAAGGTTCTTAGTTCGATACTAGTTGAAGTTAAAATAACAAACATTGAGTAAAAGTATGAAATTAATAAAAATAAATAAAGAAACGAAATAAGAAAAATTCAAAATGGCGTCAACGACGCCAATCCACATCGAACCATTTTTTTCATATATTTTCAGTTCTAGTGCTGAAAATGTTGATGATTTTCAGCGCTTCAAAAGCGCTTTTGTAAGCAAAAATGTAGTACTCCAATCCGGGAACTCGCCATACAAAAATCAGCAGCGATATCAGCAGGTTTGTCAGCGCTACTTTTATTCCATAATAGTAGAAACTTGCTTTATTGGAAGCAACTTTTTTACTGGGATACCGGCAAACATTTATTAGTGCTCTCCCATACATCAGCCCGATAAAAGATTTGCTGTAATGTTTGGAAACACATCGTCGGCGATATTGTCATCGTGAGAACGTTATCGAGATCTATACGGACGGATCCAAATCGATCTTTGGAGTGGGAAGCGGCGTCTTTGTTTCCCACTACTAACAGAGGATAATGTGTAAGCTATATGATCAATGTAGGATGCTACAGAATGAAATATTAGCCATAAAAAGGTCATCAAACTGGATGAGGATGGATAGGATGGATATACGATTAGCAAGTCCAAATACTGACAGCAAAGCTGCGATCAAATATCTATTGGTTGTTTATACAGCATCCAAATTAGTGTATGAATGCCGAATGTCTCTGAATGAGATGGTGAGATATTCATACCGCGACCTAATTTGGGTTCTAATGCATAGCAATGTAACCGGAAAAACTTTTGCGGACGAGTCCGGCACCTGAATGTAATTGTAAAAGGGAAACATCGTGGGCAACTAAGCACAATTGTGGTGCTAATTACAGGCCACTGTTTTTCGTCGATATGGTTTTGCATTGAGTCTTACACTGAATACTGCAGAAGGGACATTATCTCTCCACACGTTTCTTTCTCGGGCAACACAACGGCACCAACTAGAGCACAAGTGGGTTTTGACTTTATAAACTGGCAACCTATTTCATTCGTGGGAAGAAGTCCAAAATTAGATCATTCCAAGTAAAAAGCGGCTTTCATATGAAATTTATGTTTGATTTCGAAATTGATGTTTCGATTTAACGAAAAATATTGATCGATTTGCTTGCATTTTTTAAATATTGTACACATACACATTTAACTTTTAGCGATTAACAGACTTGGGGAGTCCATGATTTAAAAATATTTATATTTCGGAACAAACTTAACAAATATGGCATCGCAGATGTTTACTCCTATGAATTATTTTACAAAATAAATTCAGAACAAGGGTCAATGAGAATGAGAAGGGATATGTAAGTTGTAACTTGTATCCGCACAAAAACATAAATGTGAAAATAAGGCCAAGTTCCTATCCAAAAATTTCGGCTGTAAAAAGTACTGAGATCAAAATAAGGACCAAGTTGTTGATAGGTACAATACCATGTCAATTCTAGGCAACCTGTAAGCTTCTCGGCAACCTGTCCTTATTTTGATCTCAGTACTTTTTACGGCCGAAATGTTTGGATAGGAACTTGGCCTTATTTTCACATTTATGTTTTTGTGCGCATCCCAGGTCTTTTATTTAGTACAATAAATGCCCCATACAAATAAGGGACACCCTAGCCCTCCCCCCAAGATGAAAAATTCCCGTTTTCAAAAATTTCTTAGTAGTTTTCCATCAAGTCCTACCTGTGTGCCAAATTTCAGCTTTCTAGCTATACTGGAAGTGCCCCATACAAGAAGGGAAACCCTAGTTCCCCCATATGAAAAGTGTCCGTTTTCAAGTTCAGCTTTGTATACTGGAAGTGACCTATACAAAGAAGGGGCACCCTACTCCCGCCAGATGAAAAGTGCCCGTTTTCAGATTTTTCTAGTTGATTGCTCACTAAGGCCTATCTGTATACCAAATTTCAGCTTTCTAACTATAGTGGAAGTGCCCAATAATATTGATGAGTCAGTGAGGCAGTCAGTCAGTATGTACTAAAATATGCTCTTTTTACACCTTCATATCTCGGGATGCTTTTATGGTAGAACTTTCAAATTTCACCTATAAGGTTACCTCTGTAGGGAAACCTTATGTTTAAAGTTTTATTATTTTATAATTAAGTGGAGCAAAGTTAGAAGCGGGGTAAGAACTGCTCGAATGGTTTCGTGTAAATATACACACTGTGTGGCGGGACTAGATTTCAAGGTAGGACTCTATTGAATTGATTTTTTCCTTTTATTGAAGGAGCGCAAATATTAACAACAAAGAGCAAATCAATTGTTTGGTATACAATCGTAATCTCCTTCTTTTCACCAAGAGATGGCCACATAATCCACTGAGGACAGAAAATTCTTTCAAATAATGTACCGCAAACATCTTACCGGTAGGAAGCAAGTTTTACTTCTGCAAAGAACATTTGATTTAGAGGCAAATGCATTAAGATCCGTGTTATTTTTACTTTGTCTCCGTTAACGATAGCTGATCCGATTCATCGCGTATATATCTCGCTGCAATCTCCCTATGGATTGCTTCTAATTTTTTCAAAATATGTATGTATTCCTTTTACAAGAACGCAAATTATTTATAAAGCACTGAAAAATAATTTACAGCAGAAACTTTTACTCCCAATATAATTGACAATAGAAACTTTTACTACCAAAATATTCGCGATACTGATATGTTGGTAATGGGAATATAGGTTTCCTACCAAACAACTTATTCCCATAACATTTGCGATGGGAATGATTACTTATTCCTTCGGCTTTACCGTAGTCGAGTAAAAAAGCTTCCTTTTAAAAGGAAAAAGTAGCCAACGAAAGCGAAAAAGATGCGATTTGCCACTTTAGTCGCCCAATGGTCACACTGAACACAAGTAAAATGAGTTTATTGTGCCGAAGTACAAAAAGAGTTGTAATTGTGTGAGTGGCCTCACATAATATATAAAATAAAGTTGCTATTTATTCACATCAATTCTAAAAATATTATGACTTTTTTCATTGAAAGTCTAAAAATAGTTAATTGTTATGTTGTTGTAACAACAAGCGGATAATTTATTTTTATGTAAAAAGGGATCTTTATTCATTTTTTGTGCTGCAGTAGAAGTAAGACAGACGGACAGACCGATCGACCGCCTAAGTTAATTTTGCGTGTGCCTTGAGCACCTTGTCATTGATCCAGCCGCCAGACGATGTTATCAACATCATCACATTATATTCTATAAATACTTTGTTTTTTATATATAGTATAATTCCTACATACTACATTATACTAGACAGTTTACTAGAGTTTACTTCTTGTGTCGTAATGAACTTGTTTGGTTTGCACACTATAGATCTTTTTTTGTTGCTTTTCTTCGTACAAAATTAGGTATTGTGGTCATGCATGCATGCATATGTTGCAGAAGTTTGTGACTTAGCATAAAGCAGCCTTTTCGATTAAATAATTTTTGTTTTAACATGTTTTTAAAATTATGTTATCAGCACTTTATATAATGGAATTTAAGAATTAATAGTAAAGAATTGGTTTGCTAAAAAAAATCTACCTACATAAATTAACGGTAAAGTTAAAAACGAAACGCATTCAATTGGAAATTTTTGTTAATGTCGTTTTAGTGCTTGATCAGATTTATTAGCAGCCATTTCGCATCATTTGTGCGAAATAGTGTTAATTTCGAACACCTCAGTTCGTAACGTTTTACTATTCCTTTCGTCTCACAGCCCGATTTTCAGTGATCTAGGGTTAATTGTATGACTCATTTTAAAACTCCTTTATGTTTCTACATTAAAGCCGGTCGGGCTGACCAGTGTACTATGCAACTTGGGTAGAATGCGTGTGTGTTAAAAATATAATTCATTCATTCATTCTTAAATATTATTATACTTATTTTTGGTTTATAAAAAGAAGTGTATGGCAATAAATTATATATAGATTTTATTTTTATTTTACAAAAAATAAAAAAGTAATAAATTTAGCAATTCGATTCCAATTAGTAACACAATTTAATGTTCATGTTTTTGTGCCGCCTTATATGAAAATTGATATTGGAACCGCATTCAGACCATAATGCTTCTTAGTACAGCATATAACACACATACTTGAACAATCAATCGCATTTGTGTGTTGGATTTCAATTGTATTTTATGCATACATACATATACATACATATGTGGTATGAATGGTATAAATCTGTGTGAAAATTATGGTGAGTAAACCTTTATCAATGATATTATGAGACAAAGTTAAAAATAAAGAAGGAAAACGCCCTCTAATAAAAACTGTAGAGGAACGTAAAGTTATAGCAAGTTTTTCTGTCGAAGGTTAAAATCTGCTTTTTAGTTGGATTAGTTAAACTCAACATTGATACATACACACATACATACATACATACATACATACATACATACATGCATACATACATACATACATACATACATACATACATACATACATACATACATACATACATACATACATACATACATACATAAATGTATCATAAGTACATACATATGTTTGTAAGAAGATCACAGTTAAATATTTAGGAGAACTTAAGTGACTAATAAGCTAAGCCACACTTATAGAAATATTCATCTTCGGATTGATGACGCCTAGTCATCATAATCCTGACATCAATCTAATGATAAACGTCATCAGAAAGATTTGTCATATTTTAATTATCATCTGTGCTTTTTTGGAATTCTCTCTAACATTCAGCAAATCAAAGCGTAATAAAAACGTGTATAAAACAATTTAAAAATGGAAAAAATCACTTAAATTTTTGATTTCTGGAAAAAATATAGCTCATACGGCAAAGCCGATTACACTGTACAGCAAAATGAAAATAACAAGTTTCTTACAAGCGATTCTGGTAGAGGGCACAAAAAATGTATACGCATATCGGCATTTTGCTAGTTTACATCTGCGATTAATTTTAGGGGGAGTTAAAGCTCTCCCCTTTTGCAAATAGTTATAGTGACTCGGCATAGGAAATCTTGGAAGCCTTACATTTAAGGTATAAGATGTGCTCATCACTTTTACTTCAAACACAACAAGAAACAGTGTTGTGGAACATTTTAACCCTCTAACTCTCCGTTGTATGGAACTTTTTGTTCCTGTCTAAAAAAAATGGATAAAAACTCCCCTTAAATGCCGTTATAGTCAAGTCAAATGTACCACAAAAATGTTTTTGGTGTTTTTTTACATAAAAAAGCTGAACACAACTCATACCTTAAACGTAACGCTTACAAGATTTCCTATGCTGAATACTAATTGTGAATAAGTGCGAAATTAACCCTTAAACACAGTTTAAGTTGAGTCTGCAGCTTGGGTGTCTTTGAAGATCTATAATAGAATTTAATGACAAATATTTTTGTAAAACATTTCAGTCCGTTATATCGCCGGTGGAGGACAGTTTTTTGCCCCTTTTTTAAAAAAGGGACAAAAGGACCCATACAAAGAGGGACAAAAGGACCCATACAAAGAGGGACAAAAGGACCCATACAAAGAGGGACAAAAGGACCCATAAAATGTTCCACAAAAATGTTTTCGTGGTATTTTACATAAAAGAGCTGAACACATTATATACCTTAAACGTAACGCTTACATAATTTCCCATGCCGAGTAGTAATTGTGAATAAGCACGAAATTAATCTTTAAAGACATTTTAAGCTTTCAGTTGAGTCTTGAATTTGGGTGTCTTTGAAGATCTATAATATGTAGAATTTAATGACAAATATTTTTGTAGAGCGTTTCAGGCCGCTATATCGTTGGTGAAGGGGAGTTTTTTGCCCCTTTTTTAAGAAAGGAACAAAATACAACATACAGTTAGAGAGTTAAAATGTTCAACAAAAAATTTTCCGGTGGTGTTTTACATAAAAGTGCTGAACACATCTTATACTAAATTTACAATAGAGCGAAATCTAGTAGATTTCAATTGATATCTTTGCTTTTTTGATATTTATCAAGATTTCGTTTCTATACCAGAGACAGTTTGAAATGTCAATTTGCATAAAAAAAGAGCCTGCAAATGCTAAAAAGCTACTGCGCACACCTTATAAAGTACAAATTCTTGAACAGCGCAGTATTTTTAGTACTGTTTGAGCAAAGCCACGGTTGCATAATTAAGTACTACTAGATTTGAGTAGATTTAGTCAAAATCCAGCGACGAAGTAGATTTCGTTTTGTATGGGATATCTAGTAAAATCAACTAGATTTCGCTCAGATATAAATGCTCTATTATACCTACCTACCTATTAATTGCGAATAAGTTGGAAATTAGGCCTTAAACACATTTTAAGTTTTGAATCATTTCTGGTGTTCAAGTTGAGTCTGGAGTTTGAGTGTCTGTGAAGATCTATAGTAAAATTTTATGACGTATACTTTTGTAGAACCCTTCAGCCCGCTATATCGTCGCTGAAGGGGAGTTTGTTGTCCCTTTTTCAAGTAAAGGGCAAAAATATCTATACAGTGAGCTTTTTTGTAAAGGGGATAACTTTAACTCCCCCTAAAATGAGTCCCAGACGTAAACTTTCAAAACGCCGATACACGTATATATTTTTGGTGCTCTCTGCCAGAATTAGTCGTTAGAACCATGTTATTTTTTTTATTATAGTCTTGAACCAAATCTTATATAAAAATTTTACAAAAGTTTCCATCAAGAAAATATGTCTCAAAACGATTGCAATAATTTGCGTAAACATATATTTATGATCTTGCAATGACAATTTCAAATGACATTTACATTTACAATTTTGTGGTTTCATTATTGTCAATATTATTAGATGTTTTCTAAATTGGTTTTGTGGTTTAACTACAACACATTTAATGAAAAAATTTACACTCTAGTTTTCCAATCAATTGTGGAATTTTTATTAGAAAATCATCATGTGGTAATCGTGTACAGAAACAAATATTTTTTTTATTATCGAATGTTACATTTATATTTTATAATTGAAAAGTCACAATGCTTAATCTTTAATAGACACATATTTGATCATCATCATCGTCATCATCACCATCAGTATAACAGCTACAACTATTAGATAAACGTTTCGGTATTATTCATTTATCATTTATTTTAATCTATTAAAGTCACGAGATGATTTACAAAAGAAAAAAAAAAATAAACTATAAATTTGTATACAATTTATTTGTAGAAGTGTTCGTGATGGCATTTTTCGAACTAGCGACATCAAGTCTGCCATGACAAAACTAAACACATGTAATAAAAAAAACCGAATACAACGATAATGTTTTATAAATTCATAAACGATTTAAAAATAAAAGTTATTCTACAGCATTCATATCAAATTAATTTTTATATATTAGAAATATCTTATTAATTTATGAACAAAGTAGATTTTTTTGTTGTTTTGGTATTTATATTCAGTATGACTTTTGGGGTTTTAAGCCTTAATTGATAAGCGTGATAAAAAATTGAAGGCAAATGTCATAAAATTAATTAAAACAAAATAGTACTGCGTTAAACATAAGATGTTGATTGATCATAATAAAAGTAACGAAAGTACGATACAATTGCTCAATTCACAACATGTTGTAAGTGTTGTAGATTGTAAAAATGTTGTTGGTAACATAAACATGTTTCTAAGCAAATGTTTATTTGGAAATTACCAACAACATTTAATGATCTGCAACACATACAACAGGTTGTGAATTGGCCAAATGTATCATACACCGATCTAAAAGTATATTCGGTCCAAGGTGATTGTCAAACACCATACACAAAACAAACGCGAATTTTTAAATGAAACATACTACTTTGCATAAATTTCTTTTAGAAACTCAATAGATGTGAGGTAAATTTTATTCGTTTCCCATTTTCTTCCCCCCGTATCCGCGCCTTGTCATGAATTTTCCTACGATTTTTCTTCAATCGAACTATGTTGAGGACAAGATGAACTACAATGTCTCTTGTTTTGCCTTCAATTACACTCTATTGAAGAGAAGATGACCGACAATGTCTTATGGCTTGTCTTCAATTAGGTGTGTTGACGACAAGATGAGAGCCAATGTCTTATATGTTCAATCAAAGTCTGTTCAGAACAGGATGATCGATACAGTCTTGCATTTTGTCTTCAAACAATCTCTGCTGAGGTCAATATGACCGACAATGTCTTACGATTCGTATACTCTGTTGAGGGTAAGATGAGCGATATAGTCTTATATTTTCTCTCACACTCTGTCACACTTTGTCTTGAAAGAAATTGAGTCGTGCTCGTGCATTTCGCGAATTTATTCGAAAATGTCCGGCTGTCTCTCAAGTGTCGTCGAGGACTTAACATTGTCGTGCATCCGTGGCCAATTGGGCGAGCACACACATACTATCGCATTTACGATTGTGTGTGGACTTTACTGCTCAAAGCTGTTTTACACTATCTCACAAGCCGTTCGACTTCTGTACAAAATGCATCCCTGATCAAATGAGTTTATGGAAATTTTCAAAAAAGGAATAACAACACATTATATCAGGGGTGCATTTTGTGCAGAAGTCGAAGACCTTGTGAAATAGTCTAAAAACAGCTTTAAGAATCAACAACCTGTTGCTTGAGCTGTCAAGTTCACATATAGTGTTCGTGTGACGACAGTTTAGGGCAAAAAATATATGAACAATGAGCAATATCCTTTCAAAAAACATAAAAATATCGTTTCAATGAAATAAATATGTTAACTAAAGGACCTTTAGTTAACATATTTTTTAGTAAAGGCCTTAAGAAACGAGCATACCTAAATGAATATGTGCTAACTGCACACAAATATTTCTTCTTATTTTAAATGTGCTATTGTGCTAAAAAATAAATTTTGCATTTTAATAAAATAAAAAAAAATTAATTAAAAAATTTTATTTGAAATGAAAAATGCGCAAATTAATTAAAACAAAGAATACTCACACATACGTAAATCGTTAATAAACAAAGTTTGTAAACATTTTTTTTATTTAGGGGGCTTGTCAACACCCATCTTTTCGCTAAATTTGTATTCTAGTACATGCATGAGTTTCTTCTGCACACTTGCATACAACGGCAATACATTATATTAGATTCAATTTCTTAGAAGAAAACAATTACGCTTTATATTCAAATAAGCACTAAAAATTTGATTTTATTTGCTTTCAATATCTGCTTGAATTTCTCTTTATATTTTATTTAAAATACAAAATTGACATATAAATTTAATGGGCCTTATTACGGTTCTCGAATCGACTCGAGAGTTTGTAGGAGATTAAAGAAATATACAATTTTGTTATTTAACCTATTACAAACTCTCGAGTCTATTCGAGAACCGTAATAAGGCCCAATGTCTACATTATATTATTTAATGTGCTCTTCTGTATTTTATTATATGTAACTTCCTACCATACATATATTTTTAATGAATAGCAATTAAAGTTATTTAATACATTCATTTACAATATAAATATTCTGGTATCGCGCCCATTAAAAAAAAGTAAACTCTACTGAAAGATGACTTAAATTCTATTTCACCATATCGTGCGATTTATAGAACACATATTTTGCTATTATTAGTTTTGCGAAATCGCGCTATTTGAAATCGATCGATTTCCATCACATACCAGATTATATTGAATCGTTTATTTGTACCTATTTGTTGCTATTTATTTTAATATGTAAAGCAGTTTTATAGGATTATTTTTTCTTACAAATTTCTTTCAGTTTTATTATATTAGACGCTAACCAAAACCAAATAAATAATATAAACTGGTAACATAGTAGAAATCAAGATGAATTGATTTTACAAGGTGGCAGCACGGCGGCAATAAATACAACAATCCAAAAACAACAGGCATTTTATATTTTATATTAGCCGATGGCTCTGGTAGCTAGTGCTTTCACTTCCTTATATTGATCTTATATTTAGCTATAAGTTTAATATTAAATAAATAAATAAATAAATATTTTATATATAAAGAATAAAACATGACACTGTTTATAGATGGATTTTGACAGCGATCATATACCAAAATATACAATCAGTTGCCACGATGCTGCCACCTGTACAAAAATATCAGAAATTTAACCCGTTAAATGCGCAAATATTCCCTATTTTCATATCATTCCCTAGACACCTTTTATATGGGGCAATTTATCGTGCAAAGTTTCGAGTTTATGGTGGAGAGGGGAAAATAGAATTATGAAGACTACAGACTTTCTTATACTCCCAAATTCGTGCGTAGTTTATACCTGAAGTTGGCTACAACTTTGCATTTGACATTCAAGCAAAAGAAAGCAACAACAAAAATTCTAAACTAAATTTTCTGAGTTTAAACACGAAAGAAAGTCTAAATGGGAGTTCTACAAAGTTTGTTAAAGTAAACTTTAAAAAACGACATTCAAAAAATCCCAGCGTTTAAAACTAAAACATACAGTGATACGGGATTTTCGCGATAGAAATTTCCCGTTTGGGGCCATTCGCATATTACGTAACGCTACCCCCGGTTAAAGATTTATTACGGATTAGATACTTTATATTGAAAATTTTGTAAACAGCGTTACGAATTGGGGGGGGGGGTGTATTAAGTGAGTTTTTAAATTTGTTTTATTATTGAAATGGTATGGGTTCAGTTCACTGATAGTTTAAAAGTTATCAAAATGTTTAATAGTTTTAAAAATGAAGATTGGAAGTTTTTAAAATTTTAAACACTTGGTGTTATATTTCGAATTTTCGCAAAGCTGATTATTTCATCTGTTAAATCTACATTTGTTTGCAAGTTATGCATTTTTTAAATGAGTTTCCTATTCTTAAATTTCGAACTTCTATCGGTTGAGTTCATATTTTTGCGAGTTTAATGAATTTCTGAGTCTCTGGTGTAGTTAAGGCACTTTTAATGTACATATGTTCGAAAATGTAATAAATTTCGAGCTTTTAGAAAATTCTTTATTTAACTAGTTAAATTTATTTTGTGAATTTATGATTTTGCAGTGGATTTAAATCAGTTTTGGTGCATGTTCGAAAATGTACTAAATTTCGAACTTTCGGAATATTTTCAATTTTGTCAGTTCAATGTGAACTTTTTTCAAGTTACCGATTTCTTTAATGAATTTATGATTTATGATCAGCCGCTGATCCAGCCTGTACTTGTTGTGGGGTGGGGCTTACTTCTAAGAGAAACATACTGTTTTGCAAAACTTCTTTTAGAAACTCAATAGAAACTGGGTATAATTTACTCGTTTTGGAGGGGGATATTTCGTTTCCTCCACCCACCCTCTTGTATACGCGCCTGTTTATGATATTGTATTTAGAACACATTTGGTGTTAGATCGAAATGTGTTAAATTTCGACAGCTCTATTTTATCGCTTCAGTCTACATCTTTTTAGAGTTTTGGTTTTCTTTAATAAATTTCTAAATCTGAAGTGTATTTAAAGCACTTTTGGTGCTTGTTCGAAAATGTGTTATATTTCGAACTGCAGAATTAATTTCTTAACACAATTTTATTCTTTAACGCATGACGTCAGTATTTAGCTGAAAATTCATTCTCTGATTGAAATTTTAAAAACAAAATTATACGTTTTAAAATAAAAACCCCTTGTTCTAAGAATGCACATTAAGTTCCTTCTTCAAACTTTAAATTGACTAAAAAATAAATTGGACTTGGCACTTCTCTTTGATTAAGAAAACTGATATTTTTATTTTTAGATCAGCATCATCATCATTATCTTTATCATTATGACGATCGAAAATCATCAGTATTTTTTAACATTGACTTTTTCATTAACATGAAATACGTGTGGCTGGGTTTGCTTAAAACATTTATCATAATAATGACGATGATGATGCCTCCACATGTTTGTTGTATTTTTCAAATTTATTGTCTTGATTAGTTGCCAATTTATGTGATTGTCGGCAAATGCATTTGCTGTAAAATCAAACATCTTCAACAGAAACAAATAAATGTAATAAAACAGCATAAATGATCGATTGATTTTAATTATTGGTTGTTTGTCTGTGTTTTTTTTTTTTTGAGTGAATAGAGTGTTGATGATACATTTGATTTAGTTTCAATATATGATCTCTATACGAGGCACTTGTATATATTTTTATAAAACGAAAACATTTTCTTTTATTATAGTTGACAGAATACATAAAAATATTTATTGATATTTGAGTTTAATTTTAAATACGCAGTACAATGAATATGAGGTAGTTTTTTTCTTATTAGACCGATCATGTGGAAAAGAATGTTTGCTGAACTTTTCAAAATTATTTGATAGATGTATTTTTATAAACCACGAAATTATATGCCAATAGAACTTAAAATTGTAGTTCAAAGGATGTTGCAAATGTCTGTTAAAAGTATTTTAACAGCGTCCACAATTTTTTTGGTACATTTTCCAATTTTGCTTTAAGAAAAATAAAATTACTAAAACAAGAAATATAAAATTTTGTAACTGAAACAAGAAGAATATGAAAAATTTTCTATGAAGCAAAAATTCAACTATCCATCTCTGTGTGCGATATTAGTTCGTCGTGAGTGAATTAAAAATAAATAATGAAAGATCTACATTAAATTCATGTTGTTTCAGCTTGAAATAAATAACTTTGATTCAACATGATTCTTCGTATTATTTCAATATCAAATTCACGTTGTTTCAAATTGAAATAACTCTGATTCAACATAATTTTTTGTGTTATTTCAGTATCAAAATCACGTTGCTTCAACTTGAAATAACTTTGATTCAACATAATTTTTCTTATTATTACAGTATCAACTTCAATTTGATATTTAACTGTACTGGAATATTAAATTAACATGGAATATAGTTATTCCAAAAGGAAAAATGTTCTTTGCAGGTTATTATAAAAGAATGTTGAATTTACATGAGACACCTATGAAGCAAAATCACTACCTAATAATGTTAAATTATGCTAGTTTTCGACTATTCTAATATGATATTTTTCTGTGTGTATGTATGTAGTTACCGCTGGAATTAATGTTTTAAGTAGAAAAAAGGATATTTTACATCTTTATAAAATGAGAAAGAATATAAACAACCGACAACAATTATCTTTAGAGCACAAAGCAATTTCAAATGGCTAGCAAATGTTTATAATTAAAGCAACTGAAATAATAATTTATTAACATTTAATCGCTGTTACTAGTGTTCATGTTGTTGTTGTTGTTGGCTGCACACAGTGATAGCGATCACATGCGGAAAGTGCTATTTCATCAACGTCAAGATGCAATTAAAACACCAATTAATTTTATGCAAACGATCATGCCACATACAAAGTGTATAATAATTGGATAGTTATTTCTAGTATAAAAGCAAAAACAATGAAAATTTTATATTACCATCAACATTTAACTTAACATACCACATGTGTCTATTTATGTATACAGTGAAAAACATAGAAATCATACTCTACTGCAGGCATTACATGTCTGTTTATTAGTTTTTATTGCATACATTTTGGGGAATAGTAATGGTTTTTAGGAAAGTTTTTCCAATCTATTTAGGAAAAAAATAAAAATAAATTAAGAAACACTTTTTTTTAATTGCTAATAACAAGTTAATTGAAAAAGTAATCATGAAAATCTAAAACAAAATGGGTTTCAAAATGCGAACTTTATTTCTTTGCATTTATGTAGAAGAAAATCTGCTTTAAGTTAAAAAAATTATAGTTCTTGTGCGATAGTAGAAAAATATGAATTCTTAGGTATGTTCGAAATTTCGAAATTAGTTTCGAACTTTAATTTTTAAGTTAAGTACTAATTCCCAAGCTTTTATTTTATAAATTGATTTTTTTAACCAAAAAGTACATTATTAGTATTTAACATGTTAGAAATGTAATTAAATTTAGGAATTTGAGTTAAATTTCTAAATGTATGCTCTAAATATAAAAATATAAAAGGCCCCTATTATGATTCACAACTCAACTAGTTTGAGTTGTCAATGCTACGACCCAATTCAACCATTTTTTTGTATTATGATTCAGAACTAATTTTAGTTGTCTTCGAAAAAATTTTCGAAAAAAGGTTCTTATCTATACTCTCTGTTTTTTTAAACCATAGTAGCCATCACAAAATATTTTAAATATTTTTAGTTTTGGCCTCACTATTTTTTCTTGAGATTTTATATTTTATGGATATGGCAACAATATGGATTGACAAATGGGATATATTGGCGCCTAAAAGTACCATTTTAAAAGTAATTAAAAGTAACACAATAGTCGAAATAAAAACCAAAACACAACTGATAAAAAACTGAGACAACTGCTTTGATTGAAGTTGTATTCCATAATAAGAATTTGACAACTACGACTCAACTATCAATTTAGTTGTGAATCATAATAGGGGCCATAATAATAGTTTATGGACAAAATGCCATATCGAAAAGTTAAAAAGAAAATCTTCAAAAATCGTTATGAAAATAAAATAAAAACGGGTTTCAAAATTCGAACTTTGTTTCGAGTTTTCACATTATAGAAGAAATTTGTTTTATAGTTCAACTGAAGTGAACAAGTTTAGCTTCTATGCGAAAATGGAATAATATAAATTATTTAATTAGATTCTTCAACCAAAAAATTCAGCATTTTTAGTTTTTAAGATATTCGAAATTGAACTAAATTTAGACATTTGAGCTAAATTTCTAAATTTTATGCTCCAAATATAAGGACAAAATAATAATTGATGGAAAAGCAAGCCGAATAGAAAACTTTTAACATAAATAACAATATTCTAAAAAAGTCGTTATAAAATTGTATAGCAAAAGTTATTAAAATTTCGATCTCTCTAGATTATTTTTAAGTTAATCAGTGTTGTGAACTATTCATAATCAAATAGCGCTGTCCACCTCCTTAGTAAGCGCTAGATTAAATACAAATGAAAAACCTTAAAAAAAAACAAATATTTATTACGTTTACGCGAGAGAAAAAGCATGTTAGAAATTTCGCAGTACATTTTCAATATTTCAGGTTATTATTGAGTTAAATTTTGAAATAACGGTGCAGGGAACCACATAAATGACTTCGGCATAGTTTTCTGCATAAGAATCGACCAAAGGCTGAAAGTAGATTGTTGTCACAGTTTGCTTACTGCATTCCATATCACATATTTGATCTTGTTATAGACAATACCTAAAGCAAAATTCTATTCGAGAATAGAATAGCCGTGTAAAATAAGAGAAAAGATTATTGTGAAATAAGCCTTGGGAATTGAATAAAAAGTTGATAATAACAAAATTCAGCATTCAGTATTCCAGACATACATTGCACTTGTTATACATATCGTTATACGCACAATTATACCCAAATATGTTTGAGTAAATTGGGAAATTTTGAAACAAAATATTGTTACCAATAGTTTTGGATACATCTTTTTAATATGTTTATATAACTATATGTCCAAATTCTTGACAAAAAAGCGCCAATTTAGCGCTTTATTTAAAAAAGCGCTATAGAAAAAAATGCTACTTTTGCTACTCCAAAAAGCGCTAAAACTACCACCAAAGGTGCTAAATTGGTAACTCTGAAGTTAATGGCTAAAAGTATGATGATAATGATCATTATTATTACAAAAACTACATCTTATCACACAAACTGAAGGGCATACATGCTTTTAGTTTGGAACATGTGAGTCGTTTTTTATAATTTATTTTTCTATTTGTAGCAAATTCAAATGGTTGTGTGACTGATGTGCATTATACTCGTACAATTATAAATGGTAATATACTTTTTTTCTAATTACAAGATTTAAAAATTTTCCGCACTGGAATCTTTTCACTCTTTTTTCTTGTTTCTTTCAGGGCTCGTATATTTATTTTGTATATAGAAATAAGTATTGGGATGTAAGGTCTGATGAGGCACTACTTCTTTTCAAGATAAATAACTTCTTCACAAACTGTGTAGAAACATATTTTTTTAAATTCCTTTTGGTTTCGAATTTTCGAATAAGTATGAATACCTAACAATTTATGATTTATCATGTTTTTATAAATTGCTATTATGTCAAATATATGGAAGAGTATAATAAAATTTTAAAATTTCAGTTGAAACTACTAAACTTTTTTCAATTTCGAACATGCTAAAAACTGAACATTTTGAACTTTTTTGGTGCGAGAAATTAAATTTATAATATATAGGCTATAAATTTGGTACTTTACTTAAATTCGAAAAATCGAAACTAATTTCGAAACTTCGAACATACTTAAATGGTTTATAATTTTTTATTTTCGCATAAAAACTTGAATATTTTTCAGTTCAAGTGACCTTAAAACAAATTTCTTTATACATACATACCAACGTTAGACGAAGTCAAAATAAAGTTTGGAATTTGAAATCCTTTATAACCAATTTTATTTTTTGAATTTGTTATGTGTAAAAACTTCAAACTTCTTCATCTGATATGAAGCCAAATTAAGATTTGTATGCAGAAAGAAAATATATTTTAAAAAACTCTACTATCAGCAATTTCTAGAAATAAATATGCTAATGACTTGACTTTGTTTTTGCTTATGTTTTCATTCAGTTGTTGGTACGGACCAGGAATGTGCGGTTTATTTGTACATACTTTGTGCATACGGACATTGTATGTATGTATGTCGTTAGTTAGTTGTGTATAACTTTTATTAGTTTGCCACACAAAAACTCAATTAATATGTATATTGCTTGTCGCATTTATTTATACATATAAGGCCGGGTTTTTGCTAAGTCAACTTTAGTTGTTTGCAGTTGCTACTAACGATGTTGCTGCTGGTAGGTATTGTTGCCATTGCTGGCAATGGTGTTGTGCAGTTTTTACGATAGCCATTCAAATAACATTATTATTAAACACACATGCATGCACATATTCGTTAATACAAATACGAGGGGAAGGCGAAAAGTACGAAAGTTTTTTAATCAAAAAAGAGCATAGATTTTGCAAATTTTTATTGGTGCCAATTTAAAGTAATTTTAAATACTTTGAAATACCTCTCGACTGGTATATACAATTATCGAATCCACCAACCTATTGCGCGCCAAATGTAATTTTTATGTTTTTTACCTCAGTTTTTTAAATAAAAGTACCGTTATTTAAAAAATTTATCAATATAACGGTACTTTAGTGTTAATATAATTTTATACATATGTATATTATAATATACTTTTACAAAGAACCTTTCAAGTTTTCATTTGATATAGGTACATATACATATTTCAAAGCTTTTGCTTTGAAATGCAAAATATCGAACCCTAACGTCAAAAATTCGCGATCGAAATGTGCTATTTTCGTTGTTTAATGGCAATCGATAATTTATATCATATCTAAAAATTTCATAGCGGTGGAAGGTGCCTTATAAGTTTATAACAAAATCAATTAAGACGGATGTAACCTTTTTCCCACATATTTTACATATACATATTTTTTTAATAACAAACTTTTCCGTTTTATAACAACGTTGGTCGTTACGGCACGAATAATTTTAACAAAATAACTTTTAAGTCGGCCTTTATACTGGCAAGGAAAGAAATTTAGTTGCATGAGAGCATGTAATTCTTTTATTTGTAAGACTTTTTTTTAATACACAACAACATGGATTGTATGTAAACATGTATGATCTTATATATTCTTGTACGGGTTGTTATTATTGCCTGATTGTTAGCTGGAACCAAGCAGTCTGTGGTGTTCAGTCAAATCTATATGTTAAAAAACAAGGTATACAGGAAAAAGTAAATTCAACATTCAGAGTAACAAAATTAATTGCTAATTTTTATACGTAAATAGATGTGCCCACGGATTCGCGAGCTTAATGTTCAGTTTATACTATAATATGAAGTTCTATACATGCATACTATATGTATACTTTGCTCGCACACGTGAGTTTTCTTGAAGAAGTTTTGATTCAGCTGGGAGTGAAAGACTAATGTCGTTTTCGTTTCTAAAAAAAAAAATGTTGCATTGCTTGCGCTTTTCAATGAAAATTTCCAATATAATCATTTTTCGAGGAAGTGAATTTATTATAAATTATTGTATCATCCGTTACGATAATAAATTTATGCTTTAAAGTAATGCGATTTTTTTAAATAAAAATTAAAATATGTTACATTTCTTTTAGAAAAGAAAACGCCATAAATTATAACTTGATCAAGAAAACTTGACATGTGTGAAACAGCACATACTGTGTAAACTTCCCATTACAACATATAAGCAGTGCTACCAACATTAAAAAAAAAAAAACTATAAAAGGTGGTTCCTAATTTCCGTTGTCATTTATATCAGTAAAATTGCATAATTTCTCCATTGCTATTTTCCCTTCGAAATGACATATTTTACCTCCATACAAGATTTTTATCAAAATACATTCAGTGATTTGTGCTTAATGTGTGTTCATACAGAAGTACAGATAGAAAACTATATGAGAGACTACTGACCTTGCAGGCCATCACTATCTAATAGGGTATTCACTCGAATAATGTTTGCTCGATTAATCGAATAATTAAAGTCAAAAATTGTTCGATCAAACAAAAAATTTCTATTTCGAGTAAATTTGGTCGATTAATCGAATAACTCGATGAAAATATTTTATGTAAATTTTCTTTTTCTTAATGAGTTTTTGTAGATTTCTTAATAAAAAGTGGATTTTTTTTTATTTATATGAAAATTTCCATTGAATTCGAACGTTATTTCATACTAATAGTCCGCATGATCAAAATGTGAAGTAAATAATGTAATAACAATAATAAAGAGAAAGAAACCAACTTCAAATATCTTTTAAAAAAATTCGGAAATATAAAAACCAAACAAAAATTATTTGAAATAAAGAAGATATTACGAGAGCAAGTAGTTAACTAGATGTTTCGTACTAAAATATAGAATGTAATGTTCGGAATTATAAAAGCCTTAAGGCAAATATTTGCCGAAAAAAACGTAACCTACAGACAAGTTAAAATTGTATTTCCATTAATTACAATATTTTTTTAAATATGCGTTCGCATTTATTAAAATAATTTAAAAATAGCTTTTTGCAGCATAATTATCCTTATTTTGTGATATGAAAAAACAAGTTTAATCAAACTAACTTTGAGCAAAAGTAGTGGTTACGTTTTTTAGGCAAATATTTCCCAAGTGTTATAAGTTAATTTTTATAACAACAATAGTGCTATGCCAATTCTGATTATTTTTATTCTGCATTAAATACAGGACAGGTCGGAATGTTATAAAATATTTCCTGGCGCAAAATTTTCTCAAAGCGCAACATTGAATAGTGAAAAAGAAACTATTTTAAAGAATTTCTTTTGTGTTCATTATTAAAATATATAAAAACGCAAAAAAACTTCTTTCGTTTTATTTTTGTCCACAAAAATGTACAAAAAACCGATTAAATTCAAACTTTTCCGATTAACTCGAATAATTTTTAGCAGTAAAGCTTACTCGA
Organism: Panzeria rudis; assembly: GCA_956483635.1. Lineage (NCBI taxonomy): Eukaryota > Metazoa > Arthropoda > Insecta > Diptera > Tachinidae > Panzeria > Panzeria rudis. The sequence goes on along the minus strand of OY101450.1, from coordinate 131,946,474 downwards.
ATAACTCGAACGAAATAAAAGTTTTACTCGATTGCTCGAGTAATATAAAAACCTCAATTTCGATTAATTGATTAATCGAACAACTGAAAAGTCGATTAAAATGAATACCCTATTATCTAAGCTTACCAAAAGAATGGTGGAAATTTTCTTTGGAATGGTTATGCCGTTCGAAAGTTATAAGTAGTTTACATCCATAAGGGACCAAAGGACCCAAGTGGGACGGTTTTTAGAAACCGGCAGCCTGTTCAACCTAACCTAGCTTACATCCATATATACATACACGTAGCTATATATCGTAATGATAGTCTGTATAGCTTCCAAGATCCTCAAAACGTCAAGATCTGATGAAAACTCGATTTTCGAATGTCGAAGTGATATCAGTAATTTCTCATCTTTAGATTGCAGGAAGTTAAAAAATTTAACAGTTGTATTATATTAATAGATTTGGAAAGATAACGATTTTCAGTTAATTTGTTTAATTTAAAAGGGTTTTTTCTTTCATCAGCCCCGATCGAAACGTGAGTGAGAGCAATTGTCAAATTAAATTAAAGGCGTTAATTTTTTGTTTATAAAATAGCAAACGTCATGCTTGTGTTAGCAAAAAATCGTTGTTGGCTCATTTTCAATTAACACTTTAATTGTATATAATAAAAAGCCAATTGTACATAATTACAAAATATTTTTGTCTGTGCATAAATATAACGTATAACATATACATATGTACATAGCTATTTACAAGTTTATATGTACAGACATATGTATGCATCTACGTATCTGATCGTATATATTAGAGAGTACAGTAACACCTGATTTTATTATGATCATTGATCAAAATAAGATTTTGTTAAGAATATTTTTTTAAAGAACAGAAATAAAGTTTTTTAGATAACACCAGTTTTTTCATGTCTTTAGAGCAATTAATATTCACAATATAATTAATATAAAAAACTTGATTCCTTTGATTCGTTTCTCACCCATGAGTAATTTTGATCTTAACAAACAAAAATCTCATACCTTTAATTTCTTTAATTAACAACAAATAATGTATAACTAAATACTATATAATATGTATATAGAATAAAACGATCGCAAATTTTAAACAGCAACAACAGCAAGCAAATTGCAAAAAAGTGGGCGTGTATACATATAAACAAATATATAAAAAAATACAGCAAATCCAATCAGCACACGCGATTTATTTAAACTCGTTCGTTTGAAATTAAAATTAGAACTAAATTAATATATTTAAAAATTGTATGCTTTTACTAGATAAAAAAAAACAACAAATTAAATAAATTTTCTTGTTTTAATTAAACGAAAGAGTCGCCCGCCCCGTTTCTTAACAATAAACAAGAAAGCAGCACCACACTGCTAGTGATTTTTTGTCGAATGCTGTTTGTGATAATGAGATATAAATAAATTATATTAAAATATACAGGGATACAAAAATTCGTATTTAAATATACAGGGATAAAATAATCTTTCGTAGCCATTGGGCACCACTATTTAACCTGTCAAATGCAACAAATGTATGATGCACACCTGACAAGGTGTTTACATCAAATACATCCCTACTTAATTTCAGTGCTGGCAACCTTTTGTTTGGTTTGCATTAAATATGATTAGTTAGTAGCGCCATTTTTAATGTGTTTTTATACGTATTTCTAATATTTGCATTTCATTTTATTAATTCTTTAGAATATAAACAAAATCTCTGGAAAACAAAGCTGCTTTTACTTTTTGCATAAAGAAAGAAGTCAAGAAAGCCAGCAAGTAAGTTTTACTGCCTGCGAAAGCAAAAAGTTAACACAAACTTAGTATTCAAGAATATATCTTGACTTGGTATTGGTTCTCCATGAAAGATTTGATGGTTTGGAAATTCATGAAACAGATTATTTATACACAATGATTGATCCTCGGTACAAAGCACGATTACTTCAATTGTAGTCTAGAAACTTCTACACACAGAAAAAAAAACACAATATAAAACCAGCCAAAACAAGGTTCAGTTTTTTTAAATTAAAGCGATACTTATATTAGAACAACATTAAATGCTTGTTGGTTGTGTTTTAAAATTCAATTAAAAGAAAAATGGTTCCTTAAGGCCAGGCCATAATTAGTTGAAAAAGCAGAAACGGGCGTTTTAAAAACGCCAGTGTGGTCAGGCTCTTACTTAATAAAAAATAACGCATTCTTCTTTAAAAGATTTCTTGAGGTTCTGTGAAAAGCCCAGTGTTTCATGTTTACAATTTTAGAGTAAAATTCAATATATAACGAAATCCTTAAAAATTAACTTTTTTGGAAAATGTACTTTATGGAAAAAATCCTTTTTTGAAAGGTAGTTTATGGAAACGAATGTTTTTGAATAATATACTTCTTGGAAAAGGTATTTTTCGAAAATGGTACTTTTTGAGGAAGGTAATTTTGTTTAAATACATTTTTCTTTTTCCTTGAGTTTAAATGGAAAACTTTAAACTAGTGTTTTGTAAAAGTAGTTTTTTTGAGTTATGACATTGTTGCAGCAAATGAACGATATTGTTACGAAATGAAAATGCAGATTCAAAATTAACAATACTAATTGACAACACTAATTATGCTGCATCAGACAAGCGGTGTTTAGTAGGATTAAAATCGTGGCGTTGCCAGACTCAGTTCAATAGACAACAGCTGTTAGAATTCAAAATAATGGAAACGGAACTTGTAGGAATCTTCCATTTGAGCTTACCAGACCGATCAATATCACTTGATGAGAAGCATAAATAGTTGTGACAATGCCAGCGGCAGAGTCAGTGATATATAAGCTATTTTTAGACTAACCCACATATGATTCGAGTTTTAATGAAAATGCAACCCTGATTTAATGAGTTTAGTCATGATATCAGGGTTGCATTTTCTTCAAAAGTCTAACCACTTGTGGTATAGTCTAAAATTAGCTTTAGTACATGATTTTGTTAAGTTCGTGGCTAGAGTGTATTGTTGAGCTTAAACGAGAGAATATTGTCATGAATAGTTTAGTGGTTACATCGCATTTAGTCATACGCAAGACATATTGAACAGGTACGGACGGGCATTACTAAAACAATAGAAAATTTGTTGTAAGACTACATTAACAGATGTCAAAAAGTCGGGTGGTATTACCAGCGCAGATTTCTCTTGAAATAAATGTCAAACACCACACAGAAGGAAGTCTGTATATGGTGTTTGATAGTTTGAAGGTAGTGGTGATATCATGAGCATTTAATCAGCACTACTAAGTTTGATGTTTAATCAGGCGAGTCAGCTGACCTAGTGATCCCACCTGTTAGATACACCTTGATCATACGTGCATTATTCGAATAGAAAAATAAATAAACAGTGTTGCCAAAGAGTTATTTGTGAAATTAAATCTCTGTGCTTTATTTTTATTGAAATTCATCGAACCTGTAGAAAATAAAAAACGTTCTTACGAAAAGGTCTAGAAACGTAACAATATGTATGTATATTAAAACGTAACAATATGTATGTATATTTTTAACAATATTATGTAGGTATATGTATTATGATGACAAAAGATAGACGAGGCACATTTTTATTTTATTTTTTTTAAAACATATGCCACAAGAAGATTTAGGTTTTTTTTATATTTTACTGTAAGTCTGTCATTAAATATGAAACAGAAAGATACAACATTTTTATTTCACACCTCAAAAGAAGAAATCTAAACATTTCAAACGACACTACGTATAATAAAATTAGATGACGCGCTCCAAAGTTATTAAATATTGAATATTAACCATCCAAAGTTGTATAACTATCCAAAGTTGTATAACAGAACAAATTTATGAAAAATTGCTATTATTCAAGATCGAATAACTTTAAAGTTTATTGTCTGATTTTAATAGAAGTAACGTCGTTTGAAAGGCTGTCATTTCTTCTAACACAATTTTATTTTAGTTAATCATAAAATTTCCATCAAAATTAGAGGAACACACCTAATGCTTGCGCTGTAGCAGCAGTAGTTGTTGCTTTTATCTAAAATATAAACAACCAGAGACGACATAAAGTCTAGCATGTTTTATTTGTTTTTGCTGCACACGATTAAAATAATATTTACTTTAATAATAAAATAAAAAATAATACCAACAATGACAAAAATAACACACGAAAAGAAATGTTATAACCAGCGAAGCAGCAGCTACTGATAGATACAATTCTTAGAAAATGATTCAACGTGAAATTTTGAAAACAGCTAAAAATACTCCGTACTGTTGTAAATGCGGCTTGGTTTTGTTATTTACGGCTGTTATCAGTTACAAAAATTCTTTGAAAATAACGGTCGGTATTGGCAAAACGAATTTTTGTTTGTTTGTGTGTTACGTTCAACAAATTTGAATAAACAGTTTGGGATTATTTTTGATATTGTGTGTGTGTGTTTCGTTTGTTGTTTATTTAAGTGGAATGTCAGTCATTCATTGCCAGGCCACGGAATGGAATTTGATTTCTAAATGCTTAAGAGTTTTATTTTAAAATTAGCTAAAAATTATGTTTATTTATACAAGTATGAACTTTCAGTAAAATACATTTGTTTTGCAGCTGTTTTCTTCGAGAAATATTTTGGATTTATTTTTACTATAAAAGAATTAATTGTATGTACTGGAAATCGAGTGATTTCCATTAATACAATTTCAACATTTAAATAATCTTATAACGAATATTTATTTAATAAGATTTAAACGTATTGATTAATAAAATTCGCCTTTTTTATCTTCTACACCTTTTTAAGTTGAAATTAAGAAAATATGTACAAATTAATATTAAGAAAACATGTACAAATTAGTATTCAGAAAATTTAATTGATGCTGAGAAAATACAAATTGATAATAAGAAATCCAAATTGATATTGAGAAAAAACAAATTGATACCTATTAATAAAACCAAATTGAAATTGAGAAAATACAAATTAATATTCAGAAAAACGAATTGATGTGGAGAAAATACAAATGGATAATAAAGAATCCGAATTGTTATTGAAAATACAAATTGATAATAAGAAATCCAAATTGATATTGAAAAAATAAAAATTTAAATTCTCAAAATACAAATTGATATCTATTCAGTACACAAATATTAAAATTAAGATAAAACAAAATAATACCTATTCAGAGTTTTTTCATTGTAAAATTTTTTATATCTGTAGGTAGAAGGTAAACAACTTTATGTCGCAATTTTATTCAAAATAAGTTTTATTATACCGTTGGAATCAACATCGATGGTTAAATTTCAGTATGTCCTATGTTTCAAGGGACGTTGTACTACTCAAAACTATCAGGGAAGGTAAAGAACACCTAGTCCATTTTAAAAAGTAACGGTAATGTTATATGACGTAATTTTATTAATGATATCTTCGATATAAAAAAAATAATATTAGAGAGTTATAGAAAATATTCGCTGTAAGTCAAATTGTTAATACTACAGAGGTAGAATCATTTGTGATTTCAAAATGTGTTTGAGGTTTCCTGTAAAATTTTCAAAATGTGACTTGGTGTAGTTTACCTCCTACCTACAGATATGTTAAGTTATGAATTTTTCTGTCGAACTGTATGGGTTTTAATCCAAAGATATTTAAACATTCTAGTAGGTCAAGTTCGTTCTGTTTAATTTTTCAATTAAATTATTTCTACTTAGAAAGAAATTCTAAAGCATTTAACAATTGAAAAGATAAAAAAAAAATGTACTGCACGGAAGGTTGAACTGACATCATGATGATTCGAGACCAAACACGATCTGAATTCGGCTGAGGTATGTACTATGTACATATACTTATACAATTGGCGGAAAATTTTCAAACTTCACTTCACACTTTTAACTTTTTTTCAGCTTTTATTTGATGGTTTGGAAATTCACTATTTCCCTTGTCTTTTTTGTTCAATTGAGCTTTTTGGAACGAAGTTCTCTATGACACGTTCTGCATATGATATACAGCATATAAATGTTTTCTATTCCGGGGGAAAATTTTTTTTAAATGAAAAAAAATACGTGTATCAAATATGTACGTGTACGGATACTGGTAACAAATACGTCGAAAGAATTCTAGTAACGACAGTTCAAAACGGAGGTAACAGGCCGGCGCGAAGGTTCAATTCCTTAATAACTCTATGTTGCCGCTTTGGCATTTTCGCAGTTTTCGGTGTTGCCATTATTTTCCGGGGAGGCCTGGAATTTTTGGGAGATTTTTGTCATAGTTTTTGGGAGTCCGGGTAATTTCTGAGATTTTAGGTAGATTTTTGTCATAATTTTTGGGAAACCGGGGAACTGCTGGGATTTTGGGGAGATTTTTGCTCTAATTTTTGGGAACCTTAAGAACATGTTTGTGTCTTGGCTAATGGCTAGTTTCCTTACTAAGTGAAAGTGTCTCGGCCAAACAAGCACTAGGTGCTCGTCTAAATTCTTGAGAAGTATCGCCTAAGTATTTTCCAGGAGATAGTGTTGTTTTGTTGATGAGTTGTCTTCTTTCTTCATCCAGGGGTTGACATTACTATCGTCATTTGCTTGGTGTCATCAAAGTAGGTGAAATTTTTGTTTTTAGATTATAATTTTTACTTTTGGTAGTGGTACGGCCGATGATAAAGATGGGGGATCGTCTGACATAGCGACCAAACGGGACGACCGAAGGTGGCCTGCCGATGGCATAAGGCCGAAGACGTTAGGCCCAAGCAGATAGGAAGTAGGCTAAAGGCGACAGGAACTTTGTTCCAAACCGGTGTGCAATGAAACCGTGCGTTCTTTTTTATTATTTTTCTCATTCGCATGATCATGTAGTACCTTGTTTCTTAAGGTCATGCATATTGCCATCAAAACCACTCAATCCAGTTTTCTAAAGAGTTAAAGACAATAATGCACGATTTATATATTCATAGAAAAATTCACCTTCGTACTGATGACATCCTGTCATCAGAATTGTGATATCAATATTAAGGCAAATGACATTGTCATATTTCAAGTGTCATCTATGGTATGACTGCGATGACATCAATTCTTACAGCACATGTTGTATATTTAACTTTTTTTTCAGTTTTTAGCACACACAACCTGCGAAGCTTTTGACTTATCTGCAGAACGCCCACGGTCTTTGGTGGGAATCGAATCCACGACCTCTAGACTACTAGGATAGCATCACTACCTATCAGCCACAGAAGCAATAATAAACAAAATTTGTGTAAAAGAATAAAATATATATATATATATATATATATATATATATATATATATATATATATATATATATATATATATATATATATATATATATATATATATATATATATATATATATATATATATATATATATATATATATATATATATATATATATATATATATATATATATATATATATATATATATATATATATATATATATATATATATATATATATATATATATATATATATATATATATATATATATTATTCTAATGCTTGCAATTTGTGTCTAAACACAAATTTGATTGTTTTGTTAAAAAAATGACATTCGTCAGCATTATTATGACAAAACTAAGAGTAAAATCTACAAGCTTGCAGAAAACTGTATATGCAGACAAATTACGTTAGCAAATGACAATATGGCACGTCGTCCTCACATAGATGACACTTTGTCATCATACGTATGTCACATTAACCTTAAAAATTATGTTTATATTGATTTTATGGTGCCGATATTTTAAATGGTGACGTAGCTAAGGTGGTAAATACACTGACTTATAAACATGCCCTGAACTGAGAGCAAGACTTACATTAGAAAAGAACAAAAATAAAAACTAAAATTAATACATATAGACACAGTTAAAAATAAGAAGTTTTAAGTCTAGTTATTTTAATCATTCCACTGATGACAGAAGTGTAATTATTGCCATTGATGAAAAGATAGTCAACTGAAGTTGACGAAGATATTTATCATTGTATTGACGTGAAATTATATTATCGTTATCATCGTTTTTCTATTAGTGTATTTACATTTCAGAATTCTCGAATTATTTCTCAAAGATTTCAACTTAGATTTCTGAATATTACAATCGCGAAATAACTGCACAAAAAGACTCTACTCATGTACGACGCTCATTTATTTACGCCACATTTTTTTACTCGCGATCTTGGGTGATCATGTATGATTCGCGAGAGTCCCGTGAAAGATGCCTATCCCTAACATAAACATAGTATGTGTGTATGTAAAATATGCATAAATATTTAATAAACATTTAAAAATAATAATTGTATAAGATATCCAATATGTGGTAAATTAATGTAGACGTGACGACGTTGATCTTGTCAATAAAATAAAGAATACTTTATACTCGTACATACATACAAACTTATATGTAAAATGTTAGTAAAATCAAATATATTTTCCTGAAGTTGCGTGTTTTATTTTTCTTTTTTTTAACCTTTTTTTAAGTTGTTGGTTAAATAACTGCCAATTTAGTATTTTTTTTATTTATATTCTTACACACAAACGTACAAACCTGTACAATATTTTTTATATTTATACTCGTATACATAAATATTTATGCATAAAATTTATTAATAAAAAACGCTGCAGGAATATATAATGAATTTATTAAACAGATCATGTTGAGCTTTAACTACAAAACAATTTTTAGCATTTTACTTTTTTTACGCGATTTATTTTTTTCGAAACATATAAGATTTTTTTTTTCTGTGCCGCCAAAGCTGAAAACCTCCTAGCCGTTTTGGATTTTATTTTATAAATTTATATAAAAGTTGGGTGTGTTTTGAGTTAAAGTATTGCGGTGATATAAAATATTTGCTCATACATCAACATTTCTTGTTGTTGTTGTTACAATTTTTAAGCCTGTCAATGTGCGTTTTATTTTTGATATTTTTTCTCTTAAAGTTGCTTTGCTAAGAAATTGTTTTTATTTTATAATAAATCTTTTTTGTGTATAAAGTTGATTATTGTCTGCATTTCTATGTTTGTCTGTATTTTATTAAAAATAAACAAAATCAAAACACTTAAGCTATGGCAACAATGCATTCCTATAGTAGGCAGTTTGATGTTCGTACGTAATGCAATTTAATTTAACCGAACGGCAAGGTGAGCCCAAAACTTGATTTGTAAGATCTGTGCTTCATAACTTTTTCGTCTTAGTGTAAGCAATACTTTTTTTAGATTGTTATATATTTTGTCAATAATGTAAGCAAAATTTAGCAAGTAATATAAATAAAAAACATATCAGATTGGATATATTTCGTAGAGCACTTTACAGTTATTTCTGAGTAATTCCATTTAGCCGGGTGTGACCACTTTACACATATTTTTTGTTATAAATAAAGAATATACAATTTTTTATTTAAAAAAAAAAAGACTGCGACTCGAAAGGCCATTTAGCCTAAGGTCGTTGAATAACGGGTAGACACTGAAAGAACACGATTCCTGTTCAGAATGGTCGTCAGAAAGCTGCGACGGGTGTGACATTACAAATCTTAGTTTTAAGGAATTATGACTTTCGGCATAAATTCTCTAAAATTTTTACTATAACTATAATTTTTACTATAATTTTGGTATTGCTGTCCATTCAAAATGTTTTTAGCTGTATTACGTATTTACTGTTTGACAAAAAATCTATTTTCTTAACAAAAAACTATTTTTAAAATGTGATGGGTGTGACCGACGGGTGTGACCTAATACGAAAACTTTAAAAATTCGAAGAAATAAAACTTTTTATTGATTTCATTAATATGAATAACATTAAAATAAATCATAAGAATATAATAACATATTAAATTATTTGCTATCCGTTCTATTATAGCAGAATACTCTAGCTGATTATTTTTTTACATTCAATAAAAAGCGAAAAAAGTACATTCTTTTCAGAGATAAGGGTTTTTATTAATAATGGCAAGGGAAGAAAAGAAAATCTGAAATAAATATTAAACATACAAAGAGGAAGAGCAAAATGTTTCGTGGATGATCATTTAAAAATGCCTCAAATTGCTTAAAAAATATTAAATAGTGTATTTTTTTCTTTAATTGTCATGCTCTAAAAAACATAGCTTAAGAGATTTTTATTAAAAATAAGAAAATTGTTTTTTCCTTGCATAGGGCCGTTTTACGTAGAATCACTCTTCTACATTATCTATTGAGGATAAAACTATTGTATTTGATCACAGACTAGATGGTCCTACGACCTCATACGCTTAAAATTTATATTGTCAGACATACCGATACGCATATTGAAATTGAATTCAAGTTAAAATAAAATAAAGCTCAAGAAGAGTAATTTTTTTCATTATACAACATACTGTGTAACAGATTATTAATGTTTAAAATTGATATTAGCACAGAAAAAAATATTAAGATTAATTTTTAGGGAGCTACACACTTTTAGGTTTAAGTGAAGTTATAATAATGAAAAACTGTCTATACGTCCGATAAATCCTAACTTTAACTAACGCCAAGTTATAATAATGGGCCTGATTCCAGTAACATAAGATAGACATTGCTTTTAAACTTTCCTTTCTACTGTTATGGCAGGTCGATTCAAAATCGACTTCTGCTATACATTTAGGCGATTTAAGAACGAATTTTTTCTAACATTTGTCTCCATCGGCCTGATGTTGTAGCTTTATAGGTTTTTTCCACTTACCAACATCTAAAGGGCATAAAGGGCATCATAATACACAATCAATCAGCTTGATGTCAGATTCGTGTACGTGGGCTTGACGAAAAATCAAAACCAAGTAGATTTTCCATCAATCGTCGTCGGTGTCACTAATACTAACGAAATTTCACACATACTATTACCACGCTTGTCAAGCATGTGTATATTGCCCTTAAAGGGCAATATACACGGTCAATCAGTTTGATGTCAGCATGTTGACCGTGTATATTGCCCTTAACATCTACCATCAATTTGCGCTAATGAACAGGTGCCCATATGGGGGCAACAAGTACAACAATAACTAGATTATGCTTGTCAAAAAAATACATGTGTTTGACGTTATTATACACAAATGACACTAAGTTTATCGAATGATGGTGGGTGGAACAAATTGAGATAGGAACATTTTATAATGCTGTTGAAATATGTTGGACGTTCAGGCCTATATAATTCTTATGGAAAAACTCGCAAATTGATGGTAGATGTTACATGTTGGTAAGTGGAAAAAGCCTATTATATGAGACTTCGTTATCTTAGCATGCTGGTCCACAAGATTTTCATTTACCTAGGTATCCATCGGAGCCTTGCATTGTAAATACACGATGAAGTTGTGTACCAGTACCAGTAACGATGATTTTAAATTTGGCTGTATTCATGTTAAATTCAAAATCAAGGCATACTGTTTGCATTTCGTATTTCTTTACAAAAGTCCAAATGTGGGAATAGATAAAATATATCCGGCTTCGGTACTTTTTCCGGACTCATATCAAATATCCTCAAGAGTTGTCCGAACAGTGAAACTGTTCACAACTCCAGAAGTGTAATATGTTGAGTTGGGCTGATTTTTTAAAGACTATTGACGAGTTGGCATTAGCACGACACGAAATGCAGGCATAAAGATTAGCTAACCACAACAAATTAATTTGATTTTTGAATATTAATATTATATTTACATAATTGGAGTATCAAGTAATAAATATAAAAAAGTCATCCTATGTAGTAAATGCAGTTTCTAAGTTGGCTCTTAAAAAAGTAAGACCTCATTTTTAGTTTAATTTTTGAAATTGAGGCTTCGCATACAGAGCGACAGATAGTTTAGATTGAAAAGTAATTGTGCCCTAAAGCACCGCCCTATTTCCTAATAGCTGCTCAAGCTAAAACATTTTGAAATTATATCTGTATTTAACTTAGACCTAATTCTTCAAGTACAAATGTAAATATACATATACTTACATGTGTATTTAGTGCTACTCGTTTATGATTTTGACTTTTGAACGTCTGATCATTTTATTCAATTAGCGGAAACTGATTAAAAACTAAAAGGCTGACGAACTTAATTGATTTTAAATAAAAAGCAAAAAATGCCTGCCAAGCTTTTAAATCACCAAACCCAATTAATTTCTTATTTATCGTATTAACAGCTCTTATACGTAAACGTCATAAAAAAAACAAACATCAAAGGAAGATTGAGTCATTTTCTTTATGAAAGAACATAATTTCTTTAAACAAAAAATAATGCCACATTAGTGATTTTTGCAATAACTTTGCATCATATTATTATTGCTCTTGATAAAACAAAGACGATCAAGGTGAATTTAATTTACAAGATGGAGGGAGAAACAAGTACAACAATATAAAAAAGAACATGAATACATATGAAATATCAAGACATATTTGGTAAATTATTATTTGTTGTTGGTTAAGCTAGCCTATATGTCTGCGCATTTCGATGGTACTAATGCCAACTCAAACATCATGTTTTCAAACCCGTGCCTTATATAAAAACTCTCAAAGACTAAATGAGAATTACATAAATATAGACAGAAAAAATGTAAAAAACTCAACAAACACATACCTTTTCTTACAACCTTCATACATGATCCATATTAAACATAAGAGCTACCACGTCATTTCCAAAACAAAAATAAAAAACACAGCGCTGCAAAGTTGTAATTAACAAATTGCCCGTTACTTTTTCCACTATGGTTACCAGATATCTCCACTATTAAAACTGAAGATGTGGTGGCGTACATGAGCATACTAGAACAGTTTGTGAACGACCCATAGATTCCCTGCGGAAAATTTGGTGACAAATGATCCAAAAGTACTCGTCCCATGACTTGAGAAAGTGAGACTGGTACCAAAAATAAGGAGTAGTGAATGGTGAAAAATAGACATTGTGTAAATGGTCACATATTAACCATTTTCAGTCAATTTAGTTGGTACTCCGGCTAGTATATTAGTAAACGGCACTGAACTAATTCGATGCACCGGGATCAAAGGCCTATTACATAGTATATATAATATTAATTGTCTCTTTTCAATGAGACTGCCATTCCACTCAGGCCCCTGTTCCGTAACTATATTCAGATATTAATTCCAGCTTAACTGGTATTTACAACATTGAAATATAAGTTCCCCTGTGGTCGAGTGGGTAGTATACTAGCCTGTCATGGCGGAGGTTGTCGGTTCGAATACTATCAAAGACACCGCTTAAAAATAAAATACAATTTCTACTTGGATTTGTAACAATAAAAAAATAAATTAGTCGATAATTACAGCTGAATTTGGGAGTAATATTTATATATAATCTATATTATTCTACACCGATTAGGACTCCATAAGATAGTTCAGAGACAAGTTACAAGGTGCATACAAATTATCAATTAACCCCATCCTAGGCCATCCCCATGTAAAAGTGGCTGGTCCGCTTCATAGGAAGTGTTATAACTCGGACTGGTCCCTACCACCTGGCGACCGGTCACGTGAGTTGTTTTGTGCCAGTTCCATTTACCGCAGGGTTAGGACGAGTGATCAAATACAACCGATATTAGTCTTGAACAAAAACTTTGACGTTTTAATTACTCAAAGCAGCCAATGGCTGAATCACATTCTATGGCACGACCAGATCCGGTTCACCTACGGCTCCCAAACAAGAAATGGTAGATACAGGGCAGGGATGGTTGATTGGTATACGTGGCTGCCTGCTACACGCAAACATTTAAGTAGAATCAGTAACAGACCACTCCACTTGTTAGTGTTAACCTATGCAGGTTCGAACCCAGATCTTGGATACGGTAGTAGGTACTAGATCCAACCCGTCACATTAATATACCTGATCAGGTCACCTAGACCAATCTCTGATAGCTCTGATAGGTCTGCAAGGAAAGTGAAAAATTATTTCTTCTTTACTTTGATCCCGAAAACTATGTGGAACGCATTGTAGGAAAGGCCTATATTGCTAGCATGTCTACCGATCGCCCAGTCCCCCGACACTACCTACGGTTTCTGTTAGTTAGTTGTGTTGTGTGCTTATCGTTGTAGCAAGGCCACATCTTTCTAGATACCTTACATGTGCTCAACTTGCGCCACCTGTCTTCAGCTTTCTGCCGTTAATGTTTGAAAATATGGTTTCTAATAGCGCCATAGTAGGGCCGGCCATAGCCAGCTCATCCGCCTGTCCGTTGCCAAGGAAGTTGCTATGTGCGGGAGCCCAGATGAGGCCAACGTTACTCTGACCACCTAATCTGGATAATACATCGTTGCACTGGCTAACTAAAGTAGAAAAAGTAGTGTGTGACCTTAGAGACAGAAGTGCTGCCTGACTGTCGACAAAGATGCCGACTCTCCCTTGAATACTCATGTCAATCACCACCCTGCCCACTTATATCCAATATTTCAGACAGAAATACTCTGGATTCATTAGGAAGTCGGAAGGAGAGTCTTAACACAAATTCATTGGAAAAAACTCCAGTGGCGCAAGGCGCGCAGAATGAAGTTCCTTGGACGTGTATTTATGACTCCAGGTGAAGTATACAATCTCCCACCGTGTGAACATGTGAGCTGCACAAAACATTCTTTAGGTGGCGGGGCTTATAGCATATTCATACATAATAAAATATAATAATAATGACGAGTACCCTTTTGTCGTGTGGTAACATATGTTCAAGCTAGGGCAGTCTTTGACATTTAGTGCCATATAACAATTTCCTGGTAAAGTATATTATATATTTAATAGTTTTATAGCCAATTTTCCCAGGTCTCTTCGCGAATCACCTGCAATGTTGTTTCGGACCGTCCTTGGAGAACCCTTGTTTTAGAGTGCTTTATTGATTTAACATGTTTATACGTATCCAAACATAGATATACATACATACATATGTATACGTACATACATACATAAATATGTCTGTGAAGATGTATGTACCTCTGATGACGGGAATGCTCTTTTGTGATCTGCAATTTGTTGTTATGTTTTTTTATTTTTTATTTTAATCAATTTAACAAAAATCTTTTTAAAGTTATTTTTTCAATTTCAATCGATATCAATTAAAAATTGTGTTGTTTCTGATCTTATACATTTCTTGGTTGCGCTGTCTATTTTCCTCTCTCTCTTTCTACTGCTGAAAAGCAAAAAACAAAAATTGGCAGTGTTGCATTTTAGCCTTATTTCAAGGTCAAAATTGCGGATCATTTATATATAGCACATATGTACGTAGGTACGTACATACATACATATCTAGACAAAAATATATTGATCATTACTTTTTGCCTTTTTTTCAATGAATGAGTAACGAAATTAATGAAAATTTAGCAACATCTGGTGTACATGGAAGGAAACATAGATTGATGTGAATAATTGTAAAATTGTTTTAAGATAATAACAAAAATCTCTTTAGAATCAAAATCAAATTGTTGCTGTAGTCTCTTTTTAGTAAAAATATTTGTATAATGATATTTTTAGTAAAAACATTTTATATATGTGTATATAAACATGTGTGTTTAAGAAAACAAATTAAATGCATTTACCGTCGGATATCTATGAATGACTTGAGATTTTCATTGAAAAGTGTTCATGAAAGCAATTGGCTGGCTGTTGTATGTATGATGGAGTTGAGTTAATTAAATATGAACATATTGTAGACATAAAAATGTCAGCACCTATCTACATTTTATTGGGATATACTGGAAAGAAATCTTAACTAAAATTCAAAATAAATATTTTATTATTTTAAAGAAACAGTTGGCCTTTCTTTGCCTGCTAAAACTCAAGCACTTAGCGTTTGCTCAGCAAAAGCTTTATTTTTGACCTTAAGAATTTTAAATGAATTAAAATTTTAATATTTCTGTAAACTTTAAATAAACTGAAATCGAAATGAAAACCCAATTTTCGAGAAAATGTCCCCAAGTTTAAATCTTGGTTTTACCATACAATATGAGTTGATTTTTAGGATTAAGATCAACTACATTTGATAGTTAACTATAGTTTAACTTAAAATATCATACTTCAAACAATTCTTGAAAACACATTGGCTACAAAACAGATGTCGCACTGCCCATTTCTCCGATCATAGTATTGTATTTTCACCAGAATCGGTTTAATAGATGTTGCTAATAAGAGTACATATTTAGTTTGGATTGGCGTGACATTCCCTACTTTTCTAACCTAAATGTTGTATTGTCACGATAACTAAATAAGTGTGCTAAGTTTCATAAGAATCGTTTTAATAGACAGAAGTTATTGAAAAAGAATACTGACACTGACACTGCCCACTTTTTTAATCATGATGGAGACTTGAAATCGAAGCTTAATGTATGTGCAAAGTTTCATAAGAATCGGTAAAGTAGAAGTAGTTGAAAAACAATGTGTATTTACTTTGTATGGGCGTGACGCTGCCCACTTTTCAATGGGACCAATAAACAAATCTATTAAGATTGACTAAAACAGGTCACCAAGGCTAATTTACTTTCCGTTGTATGGGTCTTTTTGTACATTTCTTAAGTGGGGCGAAAAACTCCCCTTCAGCGACAATATAGGGGCCTGAAATGATCTACAAACATATTCGCCGTAAAATTCTACTACAGGTCTATAAAAATACCCAAACTCCAAACTTAACTTGGACGCTAGAAATCATAAAAAACTTAAAATGTTTTTAAGGGTTAACGGCACGTGTTTAAGGTGTGACGGCGAATCTTATGGCGAACATTGATGCTCGGCCATATGTTCGGGCATCAATGTCAAAGCATGGACGAAAGTGGACATGAGCGGTCTACATGGGCCATAAGCGATGTCTTACATGATGTTCATACCAAGCTCATGGCTAATGTAGAAGACCCCCAGTAAATATGCCTTGCTTTAAACCAAGGCGAGTTCATACCAGGTGGCCTCGACAGCACAGGTGATTATATTCGTCCCTTGTAATTTGAACCACACTCAGATATCAACACACATTCTCGGTACATTTTTGACATCCCACGAAGGCATTTTTTAAGACGAATTCTCTTGCGATTACATGATATGAATTCGCCTTGCTTTCAACTTTCACGCGCTCAATGAAATGACAAGCAAGGTTGCCAGATGCAGAAAATTAAAGAAAATAAAAATATTATAATATAAATAGCATTTTATTGAATAAATAAAAATAAGATTTTTTCAGCGATAATCGTCCTACATTCATCATTTGCCATTGAACTTTGTTTGAAATATTTCTAAAAATTTTCATGTTCCCTAATTTCGCAAGAAATTGTTTATGAAATTTGTTAATAATATTGAAAAAAGCATTCTTTAGAAAGTCTTGTGAAGCAATTTACTTGTTTTCACAAATCAAAAATATTTTTTCACAAAAAAAAACACCGAATAAATAAACTGAAAATAGGCTAATTTCAGTGTATGCGAGTATAAAGATCGAACGGATATAAACAATATTAATTCAAATTGCTGAAATATTTATATCTATAAATTTTGTTACGAGTTTTTTTTTTTTATTACCTTTGCTTATAATACACATTCAATAAAATTTCATTTTTAGTTAAATGGAATTTATTAACCCCTAAGTAATGATTTATTTCAAATGAGATGAAAATAAATAAAATTCTCCATTTAATGTCTGCCAAGCAAGCAGTCAGAAAAAATCGCATGCATTTTTGTTTATTTTAACAAAATATTTAAAAATATCTAAACATAATGTTGCTTATTAATGAAAAGATTAAATCGATTTTCGAAAAAGGCTACCACATTTGCATGATTAAGCAAGTTTGAGCAAGTTTGAAAACCATAAGAAATTAATTAAAAATATGTTAAAATTATTTTTCATGTTATTTTTTATAAACTGAACAATCATACACATATACATATAAATAAATATGCAATAAAATATGATTTTTTTTATGGCTTTATTTAAAAACTTTTTAAATTGTCACTTAAAAGTATAATTCATTCCCACTTATGTATAACGTGCCCCTCAAGTGAAACATTTTTTAAGTGTTTATATTATAATTAAAGCAACCAGCTGTTTTAGTGACAGGCCCCCTTTTTTGTATGACTAATTTTGCAATAAATTTTAAGCCCCTGCGATTTCATAATTTTATTTTAGCTACTCTTAAATGCTTTTTAAATTTTTCCAGTTTTATCTTTATGAGCAAATAATTTTTTATATCAACAATTATTAATAATAAAGAATTATGTCATTAAGTTATTACAAAATAATTATAAAAGCTATTAAATTAGCCATAAACGGGTAGGGTAATACAAACAAAATGTCGTTTTTTTACTATCATGGTTACCAGAAAGCATTCTGGTAACTGCTAAATAGAAAAATTATTATATTATATAATTTAGAATACCATAAAATTTAAAGTTGTTCATTAAAAAAAGTAATAATAATCTTAAAGAAAATATTTTTTTCTTTCGTAACTTTTTGCCATTAATTTTGATACATGTGATCAAGGCGCATCAATCAAGTACATTTATTTGTTCAATAATATAAAATTTGTTGTAGAAACTACCATAACAGTTGTCAAATACCGTTGAAATATGGGCGAAATTATCAAAGCAGATAACTTATGAAGGAAATGTTGTCAAACACCATACAGAATGAAATTTTTAGATAATGTTTGATAGTTAAAGGATGTGATGACATTATGAAGATCTCATTAGCATCTACTAAGTTTGACGTTTAATACGGATGGTGAGCGGGGCCACTTTATTGATGTGCCTTGAGTGATACCAAGGCGAATTAACAGCCATACCTGTAAAACTCGATACAAGGCGAATTCATAGCACGTGGCCTTGACAGACCAGGTGATTATTTTTTTCTTATTTTTGCCGATTGTGTTTTTGATCCAGTTCGTATGTCAAATGCTTTGTTGATATAATTTTCAAAACATTTTTTGACAACCAAAGTGGGTATTTTCCAAAGCGAATTCACCAAGGCAAATTTATGGAAAGATATTTGTGCAAATACGATGTAAAACATATGAAAATAGAATGAATGGATTTGTTTATGCTATTATATTTGACTTTTAACTTTTTGCAATTCCAAATGATGGCAAATTCCTATTTACCTGGTATGAATTCACCTTAACAGAAACACTTAACTCTACGTCTCCACCTAACTTGAAATGCTGTTGTAATTTGAAGTTATGACTGCGTTGTTAAAACAAATGCACTAACAATTATGTTATAACTTGAAAAAAGCATTAACTTGAGCAGTCTACACTTAACATTGGGCCTTATTGTGGTTGGCGTTTTTCGACATCAAATTCGATAATTTGTAGTAGATTAAAGAAAATAAGCGACGTTTTTTTTAGTCTAGTCTAGCTTGATTTTCGCCACAAAAACGCCAACCATGATAAGGGGGATTAACTTGAAGTTAATGTTAAAGTTAGTCAATTTATGTTAGGTGTAGACTGCAAGGAACATTCACACCAGGAAGTCGCAAGAGAATTCACAGCGACTCAGAGTCGCATTTGAGACTCTTGACTGTCCGGATTATAGTCCTTTTGGAGCGGTTCTGCGAGATGGGAAGGCGAATTCGTAGTCACCTCAGCTGTCGATGCCACCTTGTATGAAACAAGTGTTACCATACATATATTAATTAATCAATAATATTCATTGTTTCCGAGAAATATCGTTAATATGGAGCAAAAATAGTAAGAAAATGTCTAAATGTAAATTAGCGATAAATCGCTAAAGAGCTTGCAATTCAAAATTATGCTGAAAATATTAGTAAAAAATTTCTACCGTAGAGGGAAGAGAACCAGTTACAAGACAAAAAGTCAGGTTACTGCTTCCCAAGGACTAGCAATCGATTCTAGTTCCGGAACTCTATATTTGAAAATTGACGTAACTCCGGAATCAAGAGAGAGAGAGAGAGAGAGAGAGAGAGAGCACCAAAAAAATTACACCAAATTTTTTTAGGTTTTTTTAATTTTCAACAGTGTTGGTATTTTGACTTAAGTCAATATTCTATATAACAATAAAACAAATAAATTTATTTATTTAAAAATTCTTGATGCATATACATATATTATAACATTTAAATTTTGTAATTTTCTTCTTTATTTTATAATAAAAAATATATTTCTAATCACTAATTTGCTTTACATAGTTTGCTTTTAAACACATAAAATATATTCCTCTTTCGATCTTTCTCACAAGAAAATAAAAGTTGCTTCAAGAAAAACTGATCTGTGTAAAAGCAGGCATATTTTGTTAAATGGTTAACACTCTTTTTGTTTTGTAGCCAACAAAAATAGAAATTAGTTTAATTTGACTACACGACAAGAGTAGCATGGACAACAAACTGCAGTCGTGTAGCTGTGCAGTCACGAAAATAATCATTTTCATATACACACATGTATTCTATTTTTGACAGATTGTAGTCGGTAGCCTGCTGTGGTGAATGTGTTTAATGCATAATCTTTGGAATTTTTCTTTCCGTTTTTACATTCACTGAGAACTGATAGCACTGAAAGAAGAGAACAAACGTGAGCTTCACGATAACAATTTTGCCTTTATCAATATCAATGGAAAAAGTAACATCAATTAATTCCACAATAAGTATCAAACATTTCATGTATGTATATTTTTTTTACACACAGTTCTCATGCGAAACTGACATTCAGTCAGAAATGAATACCAGCCTTCCCTTGATCAATACAATATTTCAAAGTTGCAATAAGCCCTTCCAAATTTACTGTTATAGAATGTTACCAGATAATTTCGATATCAAGGTCAGCTAGCCTTGCCAGTGTTACTGTTACTAAACCGTTGCCACTGCATTCTATAACTTTGTATGAAACTACTTGTGACTGCATTTTGCAAATTTTTACAATCACTAAATTATAGGACTGAAGCTATTATATTACAAATTCGTTTTTAAATTGTTTTTTTGCTTTTTTTGTATCACATTTTTAACAACAAAACAAATTATATGTTGAGTTAATGAAACATGAGCATAATAATTCAAAGTATTGCATCAGAATAAATTCTTAAAAAAACAGACAATTACCACAATTTAATTGGCAATAAAAAAAGCCAATCGAACGAGAAAGGTAAAGCTGATTGATTGCTGTTGTGAAATAGTTTTGGTAATAAAATAAAGCTGATGTAATAATCAGGGCTAGACAAGGGGAATTACAATTTTGCTATGGAATACTTACATAAGTATGTATGTGTGTATGTGGAGCATGTCTTTCAAGGTACACAAATTTTCAAGTTGACCGGTTTTAAAAAGAAGTCACTGAAGCAACAACAATCCCAAAATAGCTAATGAAAACATAATGCCTTTAATTAAAAAAAACTGTTTCTTTTATTGCAAAACATGCATACTTTTCTTCGATTTTAGATTCCCATATTGAAATTAAATAAATTAAAAAATCATTCAACTATACTAAAAATTTCTCTGGAGTTTTTACGCTTCAATTTAAATAGACCGTTAAATTTGTTGTGAATTTTTAATGGAAAAAATCTTGATTTTTTCCATACCGATTCCAATTAAAAAGAAATATTATTGAGATAAAGTAATAAAACAATTTAGTTTATTTATAAATAAATAAAAAACTTTAAATTGCACATACCATTTCTCAGCGTAAGGTTTGTGCTGTGATTTTTATTTTATTTAAAAGATTTTTATTTTTGAATGACAGTTTTTCTTTCTCTCTCTCTCTCTCTCTCTCTCTCTCTTTTTCAAGAAAGGGTTAAAATGTTAAAAAAAATGTTTTTCGTATTGTTTTGCATAAAAGCATTGAATACAACTTATACTTAAAATGTAAGGATTGCAAGTTTTCCTATGCCGATTCACTTTATCAATTTTCCCGGGGAGTTTTTTCCCTTGCCATTCGTTTGCTCCCGGGGAAAAATCCTTCTATTCTAAAAAGCCGTGAAATAAACAAATAAGGGAGAGGGAAAAATCTGAATCAGCTGTTTAGTATTTATATATTCCCCCTTATCGTGTTTGGCGATTTTCGCCTTCGACTACTACATTTTGGTAATAGATTAAAGACAGCACGATACATTTTTCTTTAATCTATTACAAAAATGTCGTAGTCGAAGGCGAAATTCGGCAAACACGATAAGGGCCATTATTTTGCACTAACTCAAGTTTTGCTTTTACTTAAATAAAAATAAGAACTTTATGCTGAGGAAGTGAAGCAATGATTGTGTGTAAATGTAAATTTACCTATTATGTGAATTTAAAGGAGGCGTGCAAAATTGAGTGCGTTTTAAAACTTTCTTCCGAAGGCGGAAGTAGTTCATGTTTTTGATGCGCATGTTTGCAAGGCGTGGATAAAAAATCCTAAAACAAGAAAGAAATATAACATTCCGATGTTTATTTAAACTTATTGTCCTAAATAAACATTTTTTTTTTATTTGAAATTTAAATTTTTTCATTACTTCCCTTCAAAACGTTTGGGGGAAAACTCGCAAGAATTTCTCTCTCTCTCTCTCTCTCTCTCTCTCTCTTCTATTTAGAATATTTACTTTTTTCTCTGGAAGTTTTTTCCCGGGGAAATTTATTAAGAATAGGGGAATAGGGAAAACACTCCCGGGGAATTGTTATTCATAATTGGGCTATATAACAATGTGCAAAAGCGATCGTGGACTCTAGCTCCCCCTAAAACAAAGGACAAAAGTAAACTTTCCAAACGCCGATATACGCATATATTTTTTTTTGTTCTCACTACTAGAATCAATCGTTAAAACCATGTTTTTTATTTTTTTGGAAAGGGTGTTATCAGCAAATATTGCTTGAACAAAACACAAGTTTGAAATAATAAAAAGGAGATCTTGTTTTAAAAGCAACACATTGAAAGTTTATAATTTTTTTCAATTGGTTTTGATTAAATTGATGTGATAATATAGTTTTTTTTCGCCTTTGTTTTTATAGGCGAGTCAGTCTGTGAATGAGTGAGTTTAAGTCTTAAGAACGTTAATAACGATTATATAGATCGTTTTTAAAACATTACGACAATCAACTGCAAAATTGTTGTTTGAACAAAAATGCTGCAAAAAGGGGCTGGTATTTGTTGATTTGTTTTATTTGTTGCTGTTGTTTTTAGTATTTCACTATTAAGACCAATGGTCAATATCTACTTTATACTGCAATTCTTTTTAAACATTTTTATTTCGCAAATTTTTGTTGTTGTTGTTGTGTGTATTTTTGCCCATGAACTCGATTTATTCGCACATAAATTTTATGCATTTTAGTGCATGTTAACTTGCACTATAAATGTCTAGCATTATTATAGTGTCTGCATTTAGAGATCTAGAGATTTACACAACAAACACAACGTTGATAATAAAAAATAATAAAATCATAAATTATTTTATAGCCATAAGTAGTCGTATTGGATCTGACTAACCGTTACTTTCGCTTATGTTTACTTAAGATCGATGCAGATTATTTTTATGACACCCATATTGGATAAGAGTAAAAGTAATTTCTTGAGAAATGTTTAAAATAAGTATATACTTACGTTATTTTAATATGATTGACGTTTACTTTAATATGATGATTTCGAACTTTGTTTGCTTGTAAATCCAAATTTATTATTAGTTAGGTAAAGATTCGTAACACTGTTTAAAAACCTGCAATGATTTTAATTTGCTTCTGCTTTTAAAAAATACGGTAGTTTCAGTCAAAACAAAATCACAAAACGATATATGAACAATTGCGCAGCACTTTCAACAGTCGACCATTTGAAAAGTTTTAAATTGCTTTTTTTTACTTTTTGTTAGTATCGCAAGTAAAAGCAGTCTATATGCTTTTGCAAATCGCAAACAGTCACACTCAAAGAAGCATATCCTCTTGCTCTTAGAAGTTGTACGTAATCGCAATCAAGTGCTTTTTGTTTTTGCTTCTTGTTTTCGTGCAAAAAGAACAACATGAATGTGACAAAAAAACACAAAATAATTGAGTGAGCCTGCGGAAAACTTCTACGAGTAAAAGCAAGAGTTTTTGCTTCTTCGACTGTGGCTGTTTGCGACTGCTGACAACTTCTAAAAGCAAAGATATTGCTTATGCTTTTACTTGCGATACTGAACAAAACCAAAAGAAAAGAAACTGCCGTATTTTTCAAAAGCATAAGCAAAAGCATTGGTTCATTTTGAACACTTGAAAAAAGCCAAAGCAGTGGAAAATAAAGATTTTACGACTTTTGCTACTTCGGCATAAGTTATTTAAATATACTGGTTCGTAAGGTTATATGTATACAGAAAGAATCAGGCATGATTAATATTCCAAGAAACAAGGGAAAAATTAACATTAATTTAATTGTTCAACATACACTGCAGAACATAAGAGCGCTACTTTCGGAAGCCGCTACACTTCCATCATGCGTATTTTGTTTATCACCACTTGTCAGATGGCTCTGTTTAATGTGATTTTAATTCTTAAGCTACGGTCACACTTGGCAAATATTTGACAAAAAAAAAAACGTGACCAACAGACAAACTAAAATTTTATTTCCTTTAATTCCAATATTTTTTTAAAAATGGTTCGCTTTTATTAAAAAAATTAATAAAAATAGCTTTTAACAAATTAAAAAAATAAAATTTTAGAAAAAAATATTTTTTCTGAAAAAATTTCAACTTGCCTTCAAAAGGCAACGTCGGCTGCTTTAATTTTAATTAAGTTTCTTGATCGCTGTCGAACGATTTCGAAAATTGTTTTTCAATTACTACAAAAGTTTTTAAAAAACTAATGTCGCAAATTCGATCGTAATCGGTTAAGTGACTCGAGAGTTATTGCTGTTGACAGCTTTCGAAAAAAAATGTTTTTTAGTTATTTTAATAATTTAAGAGTTATGCTATTTTGAGTGGACTGAGCTCCCTTTACTGCTAAGCTTTTCGAATTTGTTTCGCAAATTCCATTGTTCCTCATCAAATATATTAAAGCATTTTTAAAGTAATTAATACATATTTTTTCTTTAAAATTTTGCTAAAAAGATTCTTAGTCGTAATTATGTTAATGAACTTGAATAAATAACATCCAGACATTATTATTTCGTATGTTGTTTGCGCTAAAACATATTATGTACATAGTTTGGTAGCTTTAAATTAACTTTAGTATGGCGGGAAAATGTATACAAAATTAAAATGTGGATGTATACAACTGGAGCGTTAATAGTACCAGGAAAAAAAATTATAAAGACTGTGTAGTCTTAAATTGTTTCCATATGAATAATTCTGGAAATATTTAAGAGCAAAAGTTGGCAATAATTATGTACATATGTATGTATAAGAGATGGGCGCATGTCGAACACGACACGACCCGAATACGAATACCGGGATGTCCAACACGTACGAAACAAGGACGCCAAAAAATTTCAAAACTCTACACGACACAACACGCCCGAAATCAAATCCAAAAATAAAAATTTTTTTATATTCAAATTTACATTTTTCTTTTATTTTGACGTTTCATGTTCTATTTGTATTTTTATTTACATATTTTTGTTGAGAAACAGTAACTCATCAAGATTTTCGCTATATAATCTTGTGCGGTAAGCTGCGGCATTCATACATATTTGAATCTTAAAATCGTTTCGTGTTTTTTCGTGTCAAGTTTGCTCAACACGACGCGACGCGAATACGAATGAAAGCAGATTTTCTGTCACGATCACTTCGTGTTGAGTCGTGCGTGTTCGTCTCACGAAAAAAAACACGACTCGCGCCCATCTCTAGTATGTATAACGAATGTCGTTCGGTGTAACCTACGTCTATACCTGATATATTTATATCATGACAAATATCAAATTCCATATAGGAAAAACAGCTAACATAAAACAACTTATTTTCCAATAATAGTTTGACTTTTGGCACGATAAAAATATACCAGGTGTGGTGGGACAGTAGTGTGGTGATATCTGTGACTAGGGTTGCCGTCTTTGTACAATTGGACCAGAATGGGTCCATACTTTTTATTAATGCAATATTATAATCAATAGAGCTCAACTATAAATAAAAAAATAATAAAGAAAAGTTGATACTAATAAAGGGTGGGTAAATTTGAGGTTAGGAAGTAAATAGGCTGTCAAATGATGAAATGTCAAGAAAAGAGCTGTCATTCTTTGGCATTTATTTAGAGAAAACTTGGAAAATTTTAACCATAGAACGCTACACTATTGAACAATGAATTTCAATTATGAAAATTTACTGTCAAAATGATGAAAATTTTACCGTATCACTTCGTCAAATTCGATCAGCTTTTCCTCGTAATCAGACCTCTTTAGTTCTTGGATCAGTTGAACTTTATACGCGCGAAGATGAAGATCTTTATACAAAATATTGCTCAAAGTGTCTCTGGTGATATCAATTTTTGTGAACTTGTTGCGAACGTCGACGATTTGATGTACCAGGCTCATTCGAAATGATACAGCAAAATGTTTACCATTTTGATAGTCAATTTTCACAATTAAAATTTATTGTTCAAGAGTGTAGCGTGTCTTGGTTAAAATTTCCCAAGTCTTCACTAAATAAATGCCAAAGAATGACAGCTCAATTCTTGACATTTCATCATTTGACAGCCTATTTACTTCCCCACCTCAAATTTGCCCACCCTGTAGTTTGGATATTTTGTAGGATTGTTTTTTTTTCTTGTGTGTCGGAAGGAAACATTTTTTTGATAATTTTTAAACTAAAAGTGATATATAAAAGCTAAAAATTTACAGAATTTTTTATCGGTCAAAAATAAGTTAAAAATTTTTCGATAACTTTTCGGTCGAAAATAACAAAATTTCTCCTGAAAAATTAAAATGTTACTAATAATTTTACGTTCAAAAATAAAACTCAACATGTTTGAAACATGATGGTCAAAAATCTACTGATGAGATGCATTAGCAACCTACGAAATGTAAACATACAGATTAGCTAACCTACAACAAATACATAAATATACGAGTATTTTTGAATAACATCAACTTTTTACGGTCAAAATTAAAAGTTAAGCTTTTATCGATATTTTTCGGTCAAAATTAAAACTTAAAATTTTAACGATATTTTTCGGCCAAAAGTAACAGTTAACAGTTGACCGATATTTTTCTTTAAAAATAACAGTTGCAATATTACCGATATTTTTCGGTCAAAAATAACACTAAAAATTTTACCGACGTTTGTTTTGTCAAATAATAACAGTACCTTTTTTCGGCCAAAAATTAAAGTTAAAATTGGCATAATAAAGATAACAGATTGTAAGATTGTTAGATTGTTAGCTTTCTACTTAAAAAAGAGTTATAGTCCTGTTAATATTATAAATGAGAAAGTTTGAATGTTTGTGACTTTGGATGTTTTAGCCACTACTACGTGAAAATCGCTTAATGGATTTGTATGAAATTTGATAGACGGATAGCATATGTATGTCCCAGATTAATTTTTTAAAAGGTAAAAACGGAGAAAAAATTGGTACTTTTTCTTTGCCTGCGACTGTTCTGTCATTTCAGCAGCTCGCCGACGAAGTAACGGATGAAAGCTAGTAGAATGATATTTTTAATAGAAATCGGTAGGCTTTAAGGACAATTTTGGCTTAAAGAAATCTTGTGGCAACACTGTTCCTGCATCTCAAATACATTCGATTATAAATAGAATTCGTTCAACAGCTTGGAAATATTTAAGTTAATTTAAAGTGCATGTGTTTATACATTATAAATGCTTTATATGTACATACAACATACATATATGTATGTATATATGAATGTATGTACATATGTAAAGGTTTTTTCCGTAATTTTTAAACACATTGTCAGTCAACTAGTGAATCTGTGAGTAAGCATAATATTTTCCAGCAAAATAATGAAAATAATATTTCAGAAAAATGTATCTAAATAAACGTACGCACGCGTTCATACAATACACCCATGTTTCATGCTATACACCTCTAACTCGCTTTACACGATAAATACGTGCCACAGAAATGAAACTCTTCTAAAGGTTTCTGCTGCATATTAATATATAAAAAATTTTGAAAAAAAACGGAAAAACGCCAAAATCGGGTTACACATCATATAAAACTGAAATCATATAAAAACTGAAATCGTATGAAAAAAACATCGCGCAAATCGAGGTATAGATATTTTAATAATTAAAGGTAGAAATAGCGAGCCGTACCGTACTGTTTCTTTAAGAAAACGTGTCAGCTGTTCGTGTATGGCATGGGAAAACCAATGCAAAAGCTTACCGAATTTAAAAGTTACTTTCCCGTAACGTCCCAATCAGTATAAAATAGAAAACCTAACGTTGTTAAGTGACAGTTGTACAGCATTGATGGGTTGCTTGTATGCTAAATGGAATGAGGATATTTTTGCTCTGTTTTTCGGTACTTTTGGTAATAATAATATCTGTGTGGGAAACAACTTAAAGTAATACATATATATCTAAGTATGTATGTTTGTACATAAATATACATATATTAGATGTATGCATATAATAAAGAAATACATATCGTCATATAAAATGCAAAAGGGCATATCATCGTTTTTTAACAATTTTCAGGAGAGATAAAAAACTTAATAAAAATGAAACTATTGTGATTAAAAAAAATTTCAGCATAGATCATTAATTCAGACAATAGTATTTTTTATTAAGTTTTTTTATCTATCCTGAAAAATTATTTAAGAGGACGATATGCCCTTTTGCATGTTATATGACTATATAAGCACGTTAAATATAAATATGATATTGATAAAAGGATTAAAATGGTTTCAAACCATTTTTTGTGTATTCACATATAAAAAATAATTTCATTTCTTACATATGTACTTAGCTATGTATTATGTTGATGAAATACATAGGAATTTTTTAAAAAGCCGGTTCGATTTTTTTTTGTTAGTTAGGGGTTTTTGCGTTTTATTTAACGATATGTATGTATACATAGATACATATTTATTTATTATAAATATATAATATAGATATATTTTTATGTACCTACACCAAATACAGTTTTAATACTATTTACATCGTTTAGGTACTTATTCTTCGCAATACTCACTATTTGAAAATTTTTAATTTTCATCACTGTTTTGTGAACAGCTGTTTCTTTTTCATATTAAAACAACAAAATAGAGTATAACATACGCACGGTTTCAAATGTTCTATAAGTGGACAAACGTGCTAACAGTACGGTACGGTACGGTAGCGATACAGCAACGGTTGGCTAACGGAGCCTTAACAATTGCAATTTTCACTTATACACTTGACGCAGGAGTTCTTTTAGTCAAACACTCATTAGTTTTTGCTAGGAGAATGTATGTATGAGTGTGTGTAAGTGTGTGTGTGTGCAAAAATACCCAGTTGCCCACGTTTTAAGACATCATCAATAACGGGTGCACGACAATCAGGGATGGCAAATGAGATTTTAAAATTGTACTAATTGTTATCTAAAATTTTACTTTTTTGTGCATAATTGTATCAAATCAGATTTTTGAAACCAGAAATATTTTTTAAGTATAGAAAATACATCAATTTTCTATATATATAAAGTTACGAAAAATTTACCATTACTACAATGCAAATAAATTTATAAAAAATTATTTTTTCACACTCTAATATGTATCATGATCACTAAGAACTTAAAATTATAGAGGCGTTTTGTGAGCTAACCTTATTTGACCTAGCCGAACTTTGTTTTCAATGCTTCACAAAATTCAAATTTAATTCAGATAAAAGTGGCATATATACGAGCGGACGAAAAGGATAAAATATTTTATCACAATAAAAGAACTGCAATAAGGAGGTTTCCTAAAAAAATAGAAAAATCATTAATTGTACTAAATAATCCATTGGTGTACCATTGTACTTTTAAAATCCGAATTGTACCAAAAATGGTACAATTGTACCAACTTTGCCATCCCTGACGACAATGTTAAATCCTCGACGAAAAATGTCGGACAGCCGGAACAAATCATCGATGAACTTTTCGAACAAGTCTCGCGAAAATCGTGCACGATTTAATGAGCGACAATGTCGATTAGATTGTCGTTCACATAGCACAAGATGATTCCGTGGGCGACATTGTCGTCAATGATTATATAAACAAAAAAGTCGCCTATTATGTCGTCAATGATTACATAGGCTACAATGTCGTTTACCTTGTCGTTAACGATTACATAGCGACAATGCTGCTGCACTACTTAAAACATAGACAACAAGAGGCCAACATATTCATTTGCTTGATTGAAGACAAAATGTAAGACATTGTCGCTCATATTGTCCTCAACAAAGTTGGATTGAGGAAAACAATTAAGACATTGTCACTCATCTTGTCCTGCACAATGTTAATGAACACAAAATGTAAGACATTGTCGCTCATATTGTCCTCAACAAAGTTGGATTGAGGAAAACAATTAAGACATTGTCACTCATCTTGT
The DNA here is from genome assembly GCA_956483635.1 of Panzeria rudis. Lineage (NCBI taxonomy): Eukaryota > Metazoa > Arthropoda > Insecta > Diptera > Tachinidae > Panzeria > Panzeria rudis. The sequence continues at coordinate 131,916,171 of OY101450.1, read as the reverse complement.
CCTGTACAATGTTAATGAGCACAAAATGTAAGACATGGTCGCTCATATTGTCCTCAACAAAGTTGGTTTGAGGACAACAATTACGATATTGTCGCTCATCTTGTCCTCCACAATGTTAATGGGGACAAAATGTAAGGCATTGTCGCTCATATTGTCCTCAACAAAGGTGGATTGAGGACAAAACGAAAGACATTGTCGCTCATATTGTCGTCAAAAGTGTTTGCTAGAGGACAACTTACAGGAATTTGTCGCTCAGATTGTCGTGAACGACGATTTCCTTTACAATGTCGAGTAGAAAACCAATCGACAGAGGACAGTTCGTGCAAGAATCGTAGATGACAATGTCGTGCAAGGCAATCTGGCCAACTGGGTACCAAAGAGCACATCCATTCAATCATGTGCATAAATAAATTTGCTGCTTCTAGTCTTTATTGTAAATTGAATTTTCATTTAATTTTGTTGCATCTGCGCATTGACTACAAATTATAAAGAAGTCATTAAGACAGTCATTGAAAAAAGGAACATTTCTTTTAATAAAAAAATATATCAAAAAGGCTGTTTTACTTATGTGATACTTTTATTAATTGTTTATTGATTTCCAACATCAATTTAAATTCAATATTTTTGATTTTTCAATTGATTTAATGGTTTTTAGACGGGGAAAAAAATATTTTATAGAAAGAAAAAAATCAGAGCATTCAAACCTGAAATCAAAAACCGGCTGAACAGTGGCGAAAGGCATTGAATACATATCTATGTATGACTACGTTGTTATGTTCTGCCGTTTATATAGTGGAATTAATTAACATAAACTTTTTCCCTTGTTACTTGGACTCTCAAACTAAAAATTTTACGAAAAAATTATTTGTTTAAACTAAAAAAATTTAATTCCTTGTATTGTAATCAATACAAAATAATAATAATAAATGGGTAAACATTTTAGTACGAGTATTTGGTATGAAAAATATTTTATGTGGAAGTTTTTACATTAATTTATTCAAAGTAATTGAATTTTGAGGTTAAACTCTATAGGCAGTTTTTACATATTCATAACATATTTATTCTATCATTTCCGCATATTTTTATATTTTTTAATAAAAGACAGCATTGTCGATAGTTCTTCTTAATTTTCATAAACTTTTATTTATATAATTATATAGCGGCAAAACTTAAAAAAAAACTCTATTATGCTAAGACCTACACTTGCTTAAGCATCGGTTGTCTGGTGGCCAAAGCAATCAATCGGAGGCTAGATGGGGTTTGAAGGATTACTTGCTTACATGGGCATATCTGGAGAGATTCGCAGTACGGCGACATAAGCAATGGATGCAATGCTGGGATTGCTGCCGTTGGATTTATATATAAAGATGACGGGCATATCTGGAGAGATTCGCAGTACGGCGACACAAGCAATGGATGCAATGCTGGGATTGCTGCCGTTGGATTTATATATAAGGATGACGGTATGACTAGGGATGCCAGTCCCGAAATCCCGAATACTGAAAACCCGGAATTATCCTAAGAAATTGAGTCCCGAGTACCGGGATTTTTATGTGAAAATCTCGCGATTTGGGTAATAGTAACAAATACAACTATGCTTATGTTAGTAAATAAACATGAGTTACCCTGCTAAAAATCAATTCAAATATTTTAAATTTAATCATAACGAGATTTACACGTTGACTTTATTGCATAACTTCTTTTGGAGTTTAATGGCAAAAGGCGTAAAAAGACGTTTAGCGGCGTAGCAACTTCAGAAGAAAAAAAGTCACGCTACAAAGTGATCGCACTGAAAATGCAACTTGTCCAAAAGGTTTCAAAGAAATTTAGGGAGTTCTAATAAGTTTTTTGCCACATATTCAAGTAAGTATTCTTTGTCAGATAAATATTTGCAATAAAATGTTTTAAATATTCGATATTCGGCTGCAAAACAAGATGAAATGTAAGCACCACAACTAATGATATTAAAAACTACAAACGTCCTTGGGCCACAAAAAGTGGTAGAGATTGGGCCTGAAACTGTTGGATTGGCAGCGTTATATGGGTCGTCTTTTACTTTATTTGTTACTTCAACTGAAATACGAAAAGGGTCATAGAAATCATATTAAGAGGTTTTTATATATCATAGTCTTAAGATATCGTTGGTTGTACTACTACGAATGAATTTATTTGATTTTTTTGATGTATAAAAATCCCGAAAAATCCTGACGCGTACCGGGATTCGAAAAGCCTAGTCCCGTTTGGCATCTCTAGGTATGATACTTGGCACCACTTTTTCTTCAATGTGTCCCATAGAAGTATTCTGGACTTTATGCGCAAAGAGATTAGAGAGGCATATATTCCGTTGGAATACATCAATAGAAGAAGGCTAGTCGAAAGACTGTATCGGACTCTTATTGCGGGTGATAACATGCATAATGAAAGCAAGGAGATTGACATCAGCAGTTTTACTGATGGGTCTCTTATGGAGAGAAGAGCAGAAGCAGGTGAGTTAAATATATCCTGCGTTTAGGGAAGTACGTGTCCGACTGCCAGTCACAGATGTTTGGGCTGCAGCTGATAAACAGTGCCTACCAACGTTAGAAAAACAAAAATGTCTTTCTAATTTCCAGTAACATTTATATTAGTAAAATTGCATATTTTCACTTTTTTCTATTTTAACTAGAAGAAGAGATGATCCGAGGTACTAAAGCACCTTCATAACAAATTTTATAAAAAGCCATTCATTGATTTTTTCGTAATGTGTGTTCGGGCAGACAGACATACATATAGACAGAAAGACAAAAATTCCAAAAGTTGGTGTTTTGTGTTCTACATCGATTACTGTTTACGCCACCATACGTTTTGAAAATATATTTCATGTGGAGATACGCCCCACGTTGAACTGCCTCTGAAAAAAGGAACTTACCTTTTTTTTATCGAAATGGTAATTTTTTTGTTATGCCAATCGTAAGAAGCAATTAATACAATTAACTATTTATTATATGCAATTTTTTCGAAAAAATAGTATTTAACGAAATACGCACAGAAAAATGTTCACCAAAAATTTTTCAAACAAAAGCTTGTCTAAAAATAAATTTCATTTTCAGTAAATGTTCTTTATATAATCAATGAATTGTTTGTTTCACTCTTACTTCGGAAACACCAAAAACAACAAGAAAAACTGCGTCGTAAAGAAACAGCCCCGATGATGACATACACACAAATAACAACAACAACAATGATAGCAAAAGGAATGCGATTGTACCAAGTTTGTTTACTCAAGATTTTTGAGTAAATCAATTCGTTAATGTCGTTGCGTTCGTTAATTCTCATTAATTTTTTTGAGTCTTTAGATAAAAATTCAGACTTGAACACATTTAACAAAGTGAAATTTCATAAATGCTTAATGGATGAAAATTTTGATATATTGCAAAAAATCCAGTAAATATCTTTGTTTGATTAAGTTAACTATTTTGTTTAATATTTGTTAGTATTTTTGGACCAATTGTTTTATAAGTTCAGACAAAAATAGTGTTTGATATTTTGCATAAAATCCAGTTCTTTGTATGATTTAGTAAATTGTTTTGTTTACAACTTTTAAATATTTTTAGACAATTGTTTTAATAAATTAAAAAAATTTTTTCATTGAAAAAAAACACGTTTTTTGTAGAGATATTTCTGTCTATATTTACAAATTTGTTTGTAGGCCCGTTCCTAGGCAAAATAGTTACTATTTCATTGAATTCCTTTACAGAAAATGAAATTTAGTTTTTTCTGTGTGATAACACATGTTTTTTTCAATATGGACACACACAATTTTTCAACCTCTCTTTTCAGACAAGCATTTGTTTGCAATTTGCTTTAAATTCAATAAATAGTTTATCTGATTTAATAAATGTTTCTCTTATTTACACTACAAAGCAACAACAAAAACCAGTTTAATTTTCAGTAAACATATTGTTTGATTTTACAAAAAATTAATTGTTTGCCAATAAAAAATTTTTCTGAATTTATAACATTTTTTGCTGATTATGAAAAAAATTTTAGACAATTATTTTATCTGATTCAGTAAATTATTTTGTTTGAATTTGGTTTTTTCATAATGGAATACAACAACAAATTTTCAAGATTTTTTCAACAAAAAAATGTATAGATTTGGACAAATGTTTTGTCTAAATTTACAAATTGTTTTATAGGTCCTAACTCATTATAATGAAGTTTAATTTTTTTCTGTGTCGAACGAAAACTAAGTTGCTCTGGTGAACCAAGTCCGGCACTGAACAAAGTTCTACTCTATGACCGTTTAGGTATCATAAAGTGAAAATATCACATCGACGTAGGTGCCGGTTTGCCTGTTATGACAGCTTGAAGGTAGGCGCTTTTTTGCATATTTTCAAGTATTGTTGAGCTCACAAAACCGAATTTTATGATTTGATTTTGTTGCACAGTATAATTTATTTAAAGAGGGAAGTTCGAGAAAAGAAGAACTTTATGTGTGAATGTAAAATGTAATTGCTTTTTTCATTTTAATTTTTTAAAAGTTTGACGTTTTGAGGTATTACAACGTACACTTACAAGTAACTGACTGACTGTTCACAAGTTTTATAGTTTTATGTGATACAATATTGTACTTTTTAATGTTTGTGAATTGATCGTATAATTTTTTTACCAATTTTTAATTTATATTTCTAATTACAATTATAAAATAGTAAAATCCCATTCGTGAGATTAATTTTGTACGATACACCTGCTAAACTTAAATATGTAAATAATAAGTTTAAAAAAATAAAAAGAAGTATTACATAAATGAAAAGTAAAAAATAAACTACTTACATTTACAAAATATAATTTTGTTGAATATATTTCAGAAGATCAAAAAATTAAGTAAACTGGCAAAGGGATGGATGTATGGATGTGTGTATTTAAGTAAATATAATTGCAAAAATTAAGTACTTCTTTGTATTGGATGGATGGATGCCGCTTTCTTCAATTAATTTTAATTACAATTTTGTTTTGCTGTAGTCTTTAGTTAGACAATTTATTTATCTGTATGCGTTTACACGTTTTTAAAATAATTTCTCAGTATTTGATGTGATAGATTGTTTTTAGCAAAATTATTGTTTTTAGCAAAATGCATTACTGTATCATCATAATGATCATTATTATGTTTGAATTTTATATTTGATAAACTTGCATAAATTTTGTTTCTTCTTTAACCGAGACACTGCACTAGAAAAAAATCACTTATTAATCCATCAGTTGCTTTAAAATGAAATGCGTAATTTGGAATTTTAAATGTTTTTTGTTTTTCCTTTTTAATTAATATTCTTTAATTTTCAATATGGTTTAGAAATATATTTTAAAAATTCTGTATGCAATAATATTTATTGGCTGCTTGTTTCCAGCTAAAATAAAAACAAATATGTACACGAATAGATATTATTGAAATGTTAAAGAAATATTATTAACAAATATATTTATTATTTAAATCAATTGCGAATTGTTTATTAATACAAACATATTGTAGTCATGGGTTTATGTGGGCATTTATTTGTGTAGTATTTTTGTTTATTTTATTTCTTATTTGTTTCTTGGCATTAATTTTCAAATGATTTTTAGCCGGTTTTTGTTTTCTCTATTATTTTTAGTTGGTTGCCATTTATTTTATTTGATTATTTTGTATTACGATTTATGTGAGTTTTTTATAGTTTTATTTCTCTACTATCGGAAGCATTTGTTAATTATATTTCCTGTTGGAATTTATTAAATTGTTTAAATATTTACATGTCATGTTGTTTGTGACTTAAAAAAAAAAAGAATACAAATTAAAGCAAAAAAGTATGGAAAAATGCATTTCAGTTTTTGTTGAAACATATTTAAAAGAATAATTATGACATCATCTTTTATTAACATGAATTGAAAGAAAATGAAGCCTTTTTTGAGGAGAATAAAAAGGAACAGACAAACACTGGCAGATATTATGTGGCAAAATGTGTCAACCAACAGGTAGTTGGAATGTGGTGGCGCAACAAAGTGTGTTTTGGGTAACTTTTTTTTTGTTGAAAACATCAGAGCTGTAAAAGAATTAATTTAAGATTACCATTTGCTAAAACAAATGTTTGTTTGAACGTCCAACTTCTTTTATTCTAATCGAAAACGTAATGTACCTGAATGTATTAAAGGTGGCCATTAGAGAGGTCATAAAAATCTAATTTGAATCTATTCAAGTGAAGTTTCCAATAGCTATTGCCTTACCGACTTTTATCTAAATCGCATATTTAACAAAATAAACAGCAAAATATCGTATAGCCCATAACTATTAATATTAAAAAAAAAAAGAATTTGAAGTTGTTTCTTCAGTTATTTGCAGCGTTGTCAACTTTTAAATTTCAAAAAGCACTGAAATCAGGAAAAAAACGCGTAATTTTTGAGAAAACGCACTAAATTTACAATTTTTCATTTTATATAAAAATAATATGTATTTGATAATTTCATAAAGTAAAATACATAATTTATGATGTATTAAACGACATATCGCACATGCACTGCGAAAGTGACACAACTCAAAAATACAAATTTTCCAGAAAACGAGTTTAGTTTATGAAAAAAAAGAAATGTATTCTCTCCTCAAGAGTTTAGTACACAAGATTACTTGTATACTAAACTCTTTTTGTACAGTATGAAAAGCAATATGACAAATAATTTTGTACTATTAACTTCAAAACACATTCCTTTAGTTGTGCCACTTTTGAAGGACATGCTCGATGTAATGGAGTAATAACAGAAATAAATAAAAAAGAACAAAATTGCTGTAATTTATGAAAATATAAGTCACTATATCTTTAAAGCTAGACGTAATTGGACATTTTTATGGTAATTTCTGAATTCAGCAGATGAAAATATACATATAGGGGATGTACTATTTTGATCTCGAAGCATTTTAATTGTTGCGTAGTGTAATTAAATCGAGATACATAAGTTGGTATCTCATAGGTATTACAACATTAATTTTCTAGCTTTAGCCCGTTTTTTATGTGAAGCATGGTAAGACATTCTCTTACGTATTTTAGACTTAAATAGATTGCTAAGAACACGTACGACTGCTGCGCTTGAGTAAGGAAGTCATATGGCAATATTTGCTAATGACATAAACGGGCTTATATCGACTGAATATTTATGTATATTTTAATTGGACAAAACTAAATACATGAAATAAAATTGTTTATTCTTCCACAAGGCTGAAAAAATGTATGTTTAACAAAGGATTATCAAGGAATTTTTTTTCTTGAAAACCTATTTATTAGATAAATAAACTTATTTTTGAATTTTGTGTTCAGTGCCACCGTCACAAATAAAAAGTACCAAAAATTAAACAAAAAAAGCACTAAGCACTGACTTGAAAATTTTTCGCGTCGAAAAGTTGAAAAAGCACTAAAAACGGTGCGAAAAGCACTGAGTTGACAACGCTGGTTATTTGGTCCGCTGGATGCAGATGTACACTTAATTTTTCTTATCAGCTCTAATTTTCAAGATATATGTACCGTTATGTCAAAAATGAAGGCACTTGCACTACATAACTGGAGAAAAGTTTGCCCCCATTCAGTAAAAAAGAAAAACAAAAATTCTATAACAAATTTTATACAAAAATAAAAAATACTGGCCGCGAATGCTGGTCCCAAATACAAATAACATAATGGTGTTGCCACTGCGAATTTGTTAGATTTTCAGTGTTGCCGTAATTTTCCGGGGAGCTACTGGGGGATTTGGAGATTTTTGCCTAGTTTTAGGGAATCGCCAATATGGTTTATGTCTTTGGTAAATGGTTTGGCAAAGTGGTTCATATCTGTGCTAGTTGAAGGTGTCTGCTAATTATATCAATTCTTGTACATGACATGACACAACATAACATAACATAATAGTGTTGCCACTGCGGATTTTTAGATTTTCACTGTTGCCGTAGTCTTCCGCGGAAGTGCCGGGGAGCTCCTGGAATTCGTTGTAAAGTTTCTGGGAATCTCCAATATGGTTTGTGTCCTTGCTTAATAGTTTGTGACTTGGCTTATTGTTGTGTGGCAGTGATAGCTGAAGGTGTCTCTGCTAACTATTCTTATATAATATTATAAATGCGAAAGTAAGTTTATTTGTTTGTTTATTGCGCTTTAACGGCTAAGCCATAGAACCGATTTAGAAGAAATTTATAAAATAGATAGATCCAAGTCTAGAAGGACACATAGATTTTGTATATGTTTTTTAAAAACTAGGATCACGAAGGGGGCTAGGGGGCGATTTCTGCTCTACTGAAACTATCTCACCTATTTTTATGAAATTTAAAACATGGATCTGAGTCTGGAAGGACATATAGGCTATTTATATTTTCAACAATGGGATCACCAGGGGGGCGAGGTAGAGGCAAAATCTGTTCTTCCGAAACTATCTAACCAATTTTAAAGAAATTGAAAACATCGATAGATGTGAGCCTCGAAGGACACATAGGCTATATATTTGTTCAAAAATAGGACCACGAGGTGGGCTGGGGGGAGTGTTTAAGGGGCAAATTCTGACCTTCCGAAACCATGTAACCAATTTTAATGAAATTTAAAACATGGATAGATCGGAGTCTGGAAGGACACATGGGCTAGATATTTTTTCAAATATGCGACCACGATGTGGGGAGGGGAGGTGTGAAAGGGGCAATTTCTGTTTATCTGAAACTATCAAACCAATTTTAATAAAATTTAAAACATTATTAGATGCTTGTCTGGAAGGGCACAGACGCTATATATTTTTTAAAAATAAGCCCACAAGGTAAGGTTGTAAGGGGTAATTTCTAAGGTAAATATAACGTAATGAGCTAAGTTCCAACCCGCTGTCTAACAAACACCGTGCTTTTTTTTGTCCAGTATCATTTAGCTTAATATGTTCCAAACGAAATGAGCCCTTATTCGCTGCAATTGGTGCAAAGCTTTTGATTTTATACACAATTTAAGGAGAGTTTTTAAATTTTTAATGAATTTTAAAATTTTTAGGCTTAAACTTTTACGATATCTCTGAAACTAATGGGATCATTTAGAAACAATGTTTACTCGGCTTAAAGATAATTTTGATGTCGAGTTCTGTTTTTTCTTTTTTACTGAATAGGGCAAAGCATTTTCCAGTTATGCTAATATATGTCGTGCAAGTGCTTTCAATTTTGACATAACGTTATATCTCGAAAACTAGAACTCTTAAAAACATATTAAGTGCAGAAAAATTAGTGTAATCATTTTGAGATTTTAAAGAGAAGTGTGACTAGTTCTTTGTTCAAACATCTTAATTCTTCAAAGTTTGATTGGTAGATTATTTGATTAATAAAACAAATTGGTTATTCAAATTTATGATTAATCACAATTTTGTATAGACTAGATTTTGCATATTTTTAGTTTTTACTTTTAGCTCTTTGTGTTTTGCTTTTTGTATTTTAATTTTTTGTCAAAGGTGCTTCTTAGATGTTTGAACTGCAAAAATTGATTATTTAAAAAAAACGATTTGACAGCTGACAGTTCCTTAGAGGTTAGTTTGGTTTGCCATTTTATAACGAGCCACGCCAGAGCAACGCTTGCAAATTCTTAAAATTTAAATAATTTTGATGAAATAAAATGAAATGAAAAAATTTTAATGAAAACCGAATAATTGCACGTAATGTCCTGTTAATTGGCCATCAATATCGAGCAATCTAGTCCCATTAGATTATTTTGTTTGGGGATATATGTCAAAGCACTTGTCTAGCTGATAAACTAGAGACAATTGAACACTTTGAATTCGGGGAATTATTGACAAAATACGATCGAAGTTGCTGCGAAATTTGTATGAAAATCGGTCATGATCTAGAGTGATTCTAGCTATGTTTGAAGAAACTCGGTGTAAGTTATCAACTGTTTTCCAGTTAATGAATGGATGATACCACTCCACTTCTGGTGTAGTCGAAATTTAATCTCTTCGATATTAAAAGCAGAGTTGGAAAATAAACAAGACGAAACGTTTGCTTTCGTTTTGTTTTGTATCTTTCAATGTGTAAAATAAAAACAAAACAAAAACAACGAGAATGATAGTCCAATTTAGTTTTGTATTGTTTGTGCTTGTGTGCACTAAATGTACATTGACTTAAATTTATGCAGCTAGAAAGGAAAAATATGAAAGCAGAATTGAAAAGTTTTAAGAAAAATACGTTTGCAAACGTTTCCCGATTGATTTGCTCATCAGAGTAGAGAATGTGTTAGTGTATTTATGATAAATACAACAAAATACATTTTTGCTTTTGTTTTGTTTGTAATTGTACGATTGAAACGGGATATTAAAGCAAGCAGATGAGTGAAAAGCCAATAGTTTTGTTTGCAATCTTTGTCATTGCAAAAGTATTTGATTTGGTTTTGCTCATGTACAAAAACATTAAAAATATTTTAAAAGCATGAAACGTTTGCGAAAAGTTTGGTTTGTTTTCACACTCTGATTAAAAGGAGATTGTAACCTTGCACTGATGCTAAAGCATCAGTTGTATCGAGGTTTTCCAAATTTTCCATTTTAGCTTGTTTTTGAAATTACTCAAGTTTTAATCATCAAATTTTGAAGTATAAATGGTTTTGCAAATGGATACTAGGCTGGCCGTTTTTCCAATGATCCCCATAGCTTCCTTTTCAGGAAAAACAAAATGCGAGTTAATTTCTTTAAATCAAAAAACCACAACTGCCGCAAGATGCTCTATGTTAAAATTTTTTATTTTTTTTTGATAAGACAGAAAAGTTTCCATAATGGTTTATTATTCTTATTGTTTATATAATAAAAAAATTTACTATTTTAAGACACTGAAAATAGTATAAGCGACCGATCAGTTTATAACAGAGATAATTGCTTATTTGATAAACAAGCTATTAAACTTTTTAAAGCAAAAGGAATTTTTGCCGTTCATTTGAAATACATATCTACAACATTCCGCAAATTTATAATGTTTGTGATGACCTAATTTTTTTTTAGTTAAGATTGATATAAATTGAGAAAAAAAATTTTGAAATTCGAAGAATTTTTGCAAATCTTATATTTACGAGCAACTATGGCCGGCCATCAACTTTAAAACCTTTTTTATTGAGAAATGTTTTCAAAATGTTGCGAGTTTTATGTTTACTGTGGAAAAAACGTGAAATAATTAAAAATATAAAATGTTTAAATAAAATGTAGTAGATCATTCAAACACTGCCGCTTGGTAATGGCAATAAACTTTGAGGATTTAAATTTCTGTGGATATGGAGTTCGAGTTATTTTGGTTGGCGTGGGAATGTATCGGTTTACTGGATTGACTAAGAAAAAGTTACAAGGAAGATATTGGCATTCATTGGCATTATCTTTCTAAAAAGATCCTTCCAATAATCAGTATTAAAGGCAGATTTGATTCATGTTAAAATAAATTTTATAAAATTTGATTAAGGACGATTGATTTTTCGCTTCTCTAGATCGTATAATTGTCTTTCGAATATTGCAAGAGATCTGTATCGTTTCAGTTTGTCTCCAGAAAATAGTATCCGCGAACACCGAACACCGAATATTCTAGCACACTAGCCACGGTTGCAACCCGTACATATGCCAGTAGTAAGTGCTAGCATTTGGTGAACGAAGGATTTTCCATGTACTGAAGGAGGAGGATTATTATCAGTTTATACTCAGCTCAGATGGTGGTTAGTATTCAGAGTTAGATATCCAGAACTGAACAGTAGGTGCCCGTCTCACCATGTGGGACTCCAGGTTGGAGTTCAGAATAATACAGAAAATTAACAGTAGGGAATAGTTGAACACATGAATATTGGAGTACATACGGGAACACATATAATCTGCTATTAAGTTCGCCTTCATTTCCTGGAACTTCGTGCATGAAAGGTGGAAGCTGGAACTGAAATTCATGAAAAAAGAGTCCTGATTTCTTGTTGCATTGCTCAAAAATAGCCCTGCTTTTCAGAGTCGACGACTACATGGCAGACACTTGGGAAGAACTGCTAGCTGAAGCATTTAAAATCCCTACAATGGATGCTACAGAATAATATAAACATCCACAATAGGATCAGAGGTATATTCACGACTGATTTTTCAACAGCCTACATCCTGCTGCTATGGACAGACATTAAAGTTGTTTTCCTTTCCAAACCAGAAAAAGCACAAGAAAAGTCTTTCAGTGTGCTGGTGGACTGTCGGAAGACATCTACGTAAATGTATAGACCTCCAAATAGATGCCCAGCGGTAAAACTAAAAAGGCTTTGTCAATTCATGTCTTTTTGAATGGTTACTTACACCTTCTTATAGAAAGGCTCGCCTCTCCCTAAGTAATGACATTCTATTAGAAGGGAAGAGGAAGGAATATTTTATTTTTCCTTTTGTTCGTCAAAAAATATACGTTAGAAATAACAATAATTCTCGTAATCTTTTTTCGCAAGTAATTTGTAAATTTACGTATAAAGACACATCATACATGCTGCTATTTTGTCGTTTAATTAACTTATACTTATTCCGACGAAAACTATTCATGTCCAATTTCTTTCTAATCTATATGTAGGGACCCGAACTTTAGCCTCATAGGTATAAAAAAAAATTATTCAGAATGATTTTCCCTCATCCCACGTCATACGAACACAGAACACACAGAATGAAAAACATGCCTTCTACTATTACATACGACAATACAATAGCAGAGAATGTGTGCCGTTGTCTCATCCTCTTCCAAGCATAAACGACAAAAGGGTGAAGAAAGCTGGTTACTTTTCCACAGAGGACAGTTCAGTCCAAAGTGGCCAGAGAGAAAGCCGTAAATTATTCCTGTTGAAGTTCACCAGATCGACCAGTTTACGCCACAAAATGGCTCTGGGCTCATAAGAGGAGCAACAGAGACCCTTCTGACCAATTCATCCGCTTCATCGTTACCGGGATGACCACTGTGGCCAGGTATCAAGTAAATAGTAAGTCAAAGCACTCTAAAACAAGCTTGAAACAGCATTACCAAGAAAGGAGAGACATAAGGCTGCCTGACTATCCCATATAGGCGCCCTTAATGCCCCTATTTAAATTAATATGAATACACTTGGTAATCGCCTGTATTTCCGCTTGAAATACCGTAGGACATTTGCCCATGGGGACAAAAATGTTCACTATGGGTCCACAGACTGTACCGCAAACTCCATCTTCCGTTTTGGATCCATTCGTATACCAACATAAAATTATGGAATCCACAGTGGGACCGTTTTCTTCCCACGTTGCCCTAAGTGAAACTCTGACATACCATTTCCTGTCGAACCTCAGCTCACAATTTATCCTGTCACTGTGGATTCCTAGCAGCCCTCTTCAAGGCATAGTACTCAGGATCGAGAGTTCCCGAGACCCATTATATTAGCAGATATTGCTACAGAGGATCTTATAAAGATTTGTATGGTGGTTAATCCAATCAAGGCCTCAATCGACAATGTTGGAGTAAGAAGACAGACACGCCAGTCTCTGAACCTTGCAGAGTTTGGTTGTCGCCGCAATCTGTCGAGTCTTCTGCCATCATACAATCGCGCCGAAGGTATTAAGGTGCTAACGTAAGTCTTAGACACTTTTGTCCAGCACCTTCTAACACTAGACTGACCGCCATAGGTAGATGTAATGAGGAACCTCCGCCTGTATCAATTGCTAAAGGTTACCGGTTTTATTAAAAACTAGACATTTATGAACATTAAAGTAATACAGGGTGCCCCAAATGAGGCCTCCCGCATAGCATTTGAAACATCGTTTTACCAAAAATCACCAAACTGAGTCTTTTAAGACTACCTTCGATATTCACAAAGTTATTAAGTAGTTTCACGCTCAAAACATGACTCGAAGATGATTCCCATAAATGCTTAGAAAGCGACTTGAGCACAATCATAAATTGATCATGCATATGCTCGAAATGTGACTGTTTTGAGCATTGTTATAAGAGTAAGTTTATGTTAGCTTTGTGCTTTCGGTGTTGCAGACAGTACCTTAGCTGAGTGGTTGGCGTGTAAGGTTTCAAGCCTGAAGGATCTTGGTTCGATTCCCACTTGAAATTAAACCAATTTTTTTACTGTCTAACAAATGAGTTGTAATTGACGAGTCATAAAATATTCTTTCCGAAGAGTCCCGGCTAGGGTACCATTTTCTACCACCAAAGGTTTCTTTTATGATCAGAAAATAAACGCATAAATGATTATTTTAATCGTATTGTTGTCAACAATCAATTGTTATGATGCAGCGAAATTATCGTCAAGATCAGCTACCACAGCCTTCATGATTTGGAATTTGGTGGGCCGCTTTGTGGAAGAGGTGTTAATCGAAATATTCACACTGAAGACAACGTGGACGGTTTGCGGCAGAGGGGCGAAAATTATCCGTTTGTCTTATCTGGTCGTCGTTCCGTCCAATTGGGTACACTCTAAAACACTTTTGTTGAAAATTAGGCCGATAATAGTCGGCAACACTTTACAGATTATTATCGACCTAAAATTACACACGCATTATTTTTGAACAAAATGTTTTTACTAAAAAAAAGCGTTCGGCTGCGTACAGGTTTGAACCACGACCTTCTGACTGATAGTCTGACGTATCTACCATTCAGCCATAGCCGTATTATACTTAATGTTACATTTTTTCCACTTGGACTAAATATGTTTAATTTGAAAGGTTTTTTCTTTAATAAAATAACTACAAAATCGATGTAATTTTAGACAAAGAGAAATTTTCAACACAAATTTACACAATATATGATCGTAAATTGGAAGTAATGTTTTAGAGTGTAGTTAAAGAACAACATTGCAGAGCATTTGAAAGTGGGATCTTAAGATGCATCCAATGCATATTAACCTTACACGGTAGCAGCGCTAGCACAACAAATACAACAATAGAAAAACAACAGGCGATTTTTTGAAGAGAATTTTTACAAATTTAAGCAGCGATTTTTATCTATGGGGCTTTGACAGTATCTGCCACGAAAAAAGTAGAGCAAAGGGTGCTGTTGGCTGAGTAGTTAGCGCGTTTGACTACAAACCCTGAGGTCTTGAGTTCAAGCCTAGTTTCAGGCAAGCCAACAACATCATGCATTTTTCTCATGTGCATTGGTTTGTTATTGTGTTGGTTGTTGTTGGACTGTTAAAGCGATGAAGGCATAGCACTGATCACTTTGGCAGTACTGGCAGCGAGTAATACTAACATATCCTAATGCACTTCACAGCACCCTCCTTCGTCGGTATAGTAGCAGAACCGTCGGCGAAGTAAAAGAACTAATAAAATGGCTACAAAGCTTAAACAACTCAATGCCTCTACTTGACACCAGAGGTGATTGCAGTACTGCTCTACAAAAAAAACGCACAACAGCAGGGTTGTAACTGAATTAAGCTTTCTATCTCTCTCTCACTTCACCACCTTTTTTCTCTACACTATCCCTTTCCCAAAGAATGTAACACATTAATTAATTAACTGGTAGGCATTAATTGCCTGATTGTGTTACTTCTCTTTAAAAAAAAAAACAATAATCAACTGCCGTGGCGAAGCCACCTGGTTGAATACGCCTTGAATGCATCCATACAAAATTCAATTGTGCAAGCACTGCTACGCCAAGACCCACACGTTTAACATTGGTAGCTCTTACTTGGGCCACCCTGTAGTTATATCTTTTAAATAATAAATTATGGCCGCCAAAGACTATTTTAATTTTAAATGAACCGCTATTTATTTAAAAAAAGCAGAAAAAGCGTGTAAAGATGTTAATGTCAGTGACTTTATATTCATAATTACCATGTTGACAACCGTGACTCTTGAGGTTTTTTAAGCAAAATGTGTTTTACAATTAAAAGTAAATAAATTTAAAAACCACTTATTCAGATATGACGGAATAAATTTTATAAATTTATATTCTTCCAAAAGACTTTAAGGGAATCACGATTTTCACTGAAAAAAACTTTTTTTTTACCAAAAACTGAAACAAAAGTCCTTTTTCTGAAAAAGTGAAATTCGAGATTTTAATAAATTTTCATTAGCTTAACAGCTCTGAGATTAATTTGAGAACAAAATTAAAATGATCACTATTATCATAGAATTTCATCATCTTTTTTTCTTCAGTTTTTTTTTTCTCTCAAAATATTTCTTTCTAATGTTTTTTTGCCAAGTTTAACTCACTTTCTTTTGGATTATTTCTTTAATTCAGTTGGACAACTTTTTGCTGTTAACACAAACTGACAACTTTTACACACTTGTCTTAACAATTAATGGGATTTAAAAGGGAAGAAAAAAATGTTTCAATTAGCCGTGAGTGTCTTGTATGAATTTGGGTTTAACGAAATTATCATCACTGTTTTAAACGATATGGTCGGTCGGTCGGTCGATTAACTAAATATTTTTTGGTTGTGATTATTTTCTGTGTCTCTTGCGTATTCAAGAAGTAAGAAATTGACTCAGACAGACATACTGACAAACAGACAGACAGACAGAGAGTGGTGTTAAATTTTGATATTTTATATTTTGGTATTAAGGTTTTGCTTAAGTGGATTTGTTGGTCTTAAGATGTGTTTGCTGTTGTTGTTGTTGTTTGGATTTTAAAGTTGGTCTTGTTGTAACACATTGATGATGGCCAATGTTTATGGACGAAAAATATACAGACGAAAAGCAAAAAAAGAAAAAAAAATAACGAGTAAACATTTTGGAATGATTATTTTTTCAATATTTGCTGGCTGGCTTGGCTTGGCTTGGATGGCTGGCTGGCTGGCTTCATGGGATTATGAAGATGATGCCGTCAAGATACAAAAAAAAAATTAACAACAACCTTAAGATAAAACTCTTTTGAAAGTTGTTTAACCGTTGTTGGCTTATATATTTTTTCGTATTATATTTAATTGTCTTATTTTGTTAATTACAATACTGTAACTAAATGCGCATGTGCAGCATTTTTTTTTTTATAAAAAGCAATTGAAAAATTCCATGCCTTTAATACCTTTAAAATTGTTTATGAAATATATTAATGTTAATTATATTTGAATAAACGTTTAAGGTAGTTTATTTTAATCAGTTTTTTTTCAACCTTTATTTGTTTATTAAATTTTTATTTCAACCTTTTTAGTTTGTTATTTGCTAAAACTTAGGACAGTACAACACTTTTTATTTTGTTATTTAGAAAAATTACTTTTTTTTTAATAGAAAAATGCTACAATTTTATTGAAATCGCCGTTAAAAGTTTTTAATTTCTTAATTATTTAAATTTTATATTCAATATTTTCAATTCGCTTCGCGATGTTTTCTTCTTCAGATGCTTTAAAGGACTAGTGATTTTCACAAAAAGCAAAAGTATTTGAAGTCTTTTTAACAATACGTGTGTTGTATTTCTCATTTTGTATTTTTAATTCTCACTCGCATATCATTTATCGGAGATACAAAACATCTATCAGAGATGATAAGTGTGGTGGTACTATTTTGTTGCTTTGATTTGTTTCGTTATATAAGAAAAAGTATGCAAATGCAAAGAAGTTTTAAAAAATAAGTATATTTATACATATCATCCCTACCATGTCAAACTATCCAATATGCAAATCGGTACTTTTAAAAAGAGCGCAAAAAAAACCCGCCAGTTGTGAACTGACAGTCAGCGTATTCCTAAATGTGGAAGTTTTAAAATATTTCTGAATGAGTTTTCAATATTCTATGAGAAACTCAAAATTTTGGAGAATCATGTTAACGAATCTAAAAAAAGAATTTTGCACATTGAATAGTTTGACATGGTAGGGACTATGGATGGGTAAAAATATCGATATATCGATATTTTCTGTAAAATATATCAATATAAATCGTCGATATTTTAAATTTCGATATATCGATATTTTTATTCGATATATATCGATGCCGATTAATATTTAAAAATATATCGATATCGATATATGTATATCAATATATTTTTTCACTTGCCCATCCCTAGTAGGGACGATATATATTTTGTTAATAAAGCGAAATTTAATGAAAATTAATAAAAGTAACGATATTTTTAAGAAAGTGTAACATATGGGGCATTATTTTTGGAGCGGACAACCCAAAAACACTGTTATTTTCCGAAATTCCTTGATAATTAGCATCCTTGATAATTGACATACAAAACATCAGAACATTTTCCGATTTATCTGATGCGTTTGACGTCCTGGCGTATTAATATCAGATAAATAGCTAAAATTAGAAATTTATCAGAAATGTCGTTTAAAATTCTCCATGCACTGTTGTGCTGCTGCTTATGGCAGCTCATCAGACAACATTTACCCACATTTTATAAGTTTAAAAACTCAAATATTTGTACATATAAACTCAAGTGATAAATGAGAATTGCAACGAAAACTAAAATCAGACAATGTGCAGAAGTGACTGCTAATAGTCGTAAGACGTAGATCAGAAAACGTGCAGACTATTCTCTTAAATGCTTTAAGGAAATTAAATTGCCTTCGGATAATGTGCAGACTATTCTGTTATTAATCGGATAATATTTCAGACAATGTGCAGAAACGTCGTACCAGAAAACTGCCTACTGCTCCGCCAAATGTCTGAGGGAATTTAGACAACTCGGCTGATTGTCTGGTAAAGTCTTAGATTTTTTTTGATGTTAGACATGTCGGCCAAAATTGTTTCCTGGGAATATTCGATTGTTTTTGCACAAATAAAAAGCAAAAATAAAAAAATTTTGTAAATCCAGTATAGAGCTTTTTCTCTTTAAAAGAGAATTAAACTGAAATCCTGGCGTACATATGAATTTATGTACATACCCAGCAAAAGCTTTGCTTACTGTCGTAGTTACTTACAATTTGATTCGATAACTACTTATTTTTGTTTGAGAAGTCCAAAAAATAAGGTATACCCTTTACAAATGTATTTACATTGTCATAGCAATTAACCAGTTACTATTTGAATTTGTAACGATTTTCCGTCATCCCACGTCAAATTTGGTTTGTAAACAGACCGGGGTCGGCTACGTGCCATCTTCAGTGTTCTATTAAATACTAAATCGTTTTTCTGTTGAGAATTTTTTTAGGATATTTCAGCCCGCTATCTCGTCGTCAAAGGGGAGTTTTTTTGCCTCTTTTTAAGAAAGGGCGGAAAAAGACCTATACAGCGAAGCGCTAGAGAGTTAAAAGGTTCCATAAAATTATTTTTCCTAGAGTTTTACATAAAAGTGCTCTACACACCTAATACCCTAAACGTAAGGTTTACACGATATCTTACACCGATTCTCTATAGCAATGAGCCTAAGGTGGCGGGCATGTAAAGAAATTTGCATAAGTTTTAAACTTATGGAGATCCCGCTATCAAACCTTTACAGTATACTGAGGATACCGTTGGCTAATTTTGCTAAAAAAATATAAAAAAATATATGTCGAAGTTTGACAAATTTTAATATCATTCCCAGTTTTCAACATGGAAGAAAAAAATTTTTTTATATTAAATTTTTTTTAAAGATCAGACGATTTACTATAAGAATCACTTACCAAACCAAAACTTTTTATTCCATAGAAATAAAGAAGTTAATCGTAATAGTCCCGTATTTTCCGAATTGAAAATATGTCACCACTATAAATCTGTTTTTCCGCGTGCAAATTTAATGAAAATGTTAATTAGTTTCATAAAGCGCCACCAATAGATATTAAACTACAAATTCATCAACTGTTTGTTGCCAAAATAAATAGCATTAACTAGGAAATGGTAAACTGATTTCGACTCCCAATCGAAAATCTTTATAAGAAATCGATTATTCGCCTTAGAATTTACGTCGTCGCTTAGAAAAATTTACCGAGCTTCTAGGCCATTTCGTTTTTAGATCGCTAATTTTCAGGAAAGAGTTCTACTAATAAGCTCACTTATTGCAGTATTTTTAATTGGTTTCTATCCTTTAGATATTTGAGATATTTAATTCAGGCTGCACTTCGAATGCCCCAAATCCTCCGATTAAAGGAACACTGTTTTTCGCCCCAAATCCTCCGATTAAAGGAACACTGTTTTTCGTTTTTGAATTTTTGCGATTTCGTTAGTCATACGCTCGTAAATGCTTAAATTTTATTTTTGCCCGATGATATAAAATATATGCAATTTGTGCTATTATTTTGACTGACACTTTGTGTATGTTAAAATTAGGGATGTAACGATACGCCGTTTTGCCGATCCGATACCGATATTTAAAAATAAATATCGCCGATACCGATTCCGATACCGATACGAATATTGAAATTGAGTTCAAGTTTAGATCAAGAAAACTCAAGTGCAATTTTTTTATTATACAAAATTACATTGTAAGAGAGAATATTTAAAATTGATTTTAACCCAGTATAAAAAATTGGAAGTAATTTTTAAGGAGCTACATTTTCTTTGCTTCAAAAAATCTATATTAAAAATATGCAGATAATTAGTAGAAAAGGAAGAAAAAATTTTTAATTCCTTTGTAATTTTGAAAAATACTCGCCATGCTTTTTAAAAAATCGATATTTTAAGGAACATTTATCAACTAATATTCTTCTAAATAACTTAATAGCTTAATTATTAAAAGTCTTCTAAAAGTTTATATTTGTTCACTTAAATTTCCATGAAAATAAAGTTTTGAGTTTAAATTCGCATAAAAAAAAATTGTGAAAATAGGTAATTTTTTATCCCTTTTCCTTGAGGAAAAACCATTATAGAACACCGAAAAAGAAATTTGTTCTAGCATCGCTTCTAATTCGGTGATTGGTAATCCAAAAACAGAACTTCTTGCAATGGCAAGGATATGTAAAACTAATTAGATACTTCCGGATCGCGAATTCTACATTTTCATGACTTCTTTGGAGTGTCTTTTTTTGCTGGAATAAGATTTTAAAAACAACGACTTGAATTTGAATTCATGGTAAAATTAACAAAAAATAAATAATTTTTTTACAAAATAACAGCATAAAATACTATTAATTTTAAAATTGATATTAATAAGATTTAAAAAATAACGAAGTGAATTAATTTCATGGCAAAATTGAACAAAAATAAATTATTTGTTAAAAAAAAACTCTGAAAAATATTTTAAAAGTATCGTCGTATCGACAGTAAAATATCGCCGATACCGATGTATCGGAAAATCTGAAGTATCGCCGATATATCGGTATCGGTATCGGTATTCGTTACATCCCTAGTTAAAATACTCTTAATAACATGAATTAGTTTTTAATTCTTAGAAGCTTTTAAAAATCTCAATATTAGTTAAATCTAAAAAAGTTTCAGTAAGTTTCGGCCTAGTCCGAATATTGACTTTTTGGCCGAATATGAGGTTCGATTCTCACAATTCGGTTCGTCCTGAAAAAACTGAATTGTGCTAATAGAAATATTGCACACTATACACATTAGAAGAATTCTTTAATTCTGTTGCAATAATTCTCGTTTATTTTTTAAGTTTTTATGTAAACATACAAATTGAAATTTAACATATGTCTTAAAGAATATTTTTAAATAAAAGTCAGTCAGGGACTTGTAATCCCAGAGCCCCTTGGCTGTAGGGAGGAATTAGAACGTGATCAATGACGCAATGTCAGCAATTATAGAGCCAGGAAAAATTGACTTTTTTGTCTTGGCAAATAATAGGCTTTCATCAGATCATAAGCTGTGTACCATATTTCCATTTCTACCCAGGGTTCCCAGTTTTATTTCATGTCTTATTCCCAATTTTCGATTTTTCATCCCCGAAATTCCCCCAAAAAATTGCTATTTGCTCATCCCCAAAAATCCCCACAGTACCTTAAAAATAAAACCATAAGATTTTAAAGGAAAAAAATTCGTACATTTATTTATTTTATTAAATCCATTTATACTGAATATTTTTAAAATTAATTTTATTTGTAACCAATGAGTTCTAAATATCTACATACTTACATATGTATGTATGTAAAAAGAGCAACGTGGAAAAACACACGAGAATAAAACAATTGCATATGTATCAATGTTTATCATTTCAAAAACTTCAGAATCAAAATCTTCTGAATAATCAGTTAATGGAACTTTTTTGTACATGTTGTTTGTATTAAAAAAAGTTTAAACGTTCGAGAAGAAAACTAAACTATTTATAGTCTGTTTTTTGTATAAAGCGATTCAAAGCTATTTTTGAATTTACTGATTCTCTATGTCTCTTAAGGTCTTCTTTAAAAAAGGTCTTGTAAGCCACACACCAGAACATATTTGTTGGGCAAATGGCGTCTTGAGCGATTTTGGTGCAGAAGAAATAGATTTCAAATCCCCTAAAATCCGCGGCGAAAAAAGTGTTGTCCCCAAAACATCCCCTGGGGATTTTAATGAAATCTTTATCGCCAATCACAAAAAAATCCCCTATTTGGGGACAAATCCCAAAAACTGCGAATGCTATTTGTACCTTCTGAGAAAAGTACTATTTCAAAAAAAGTACTCTTCATAGAAACATAATCGTAATACTCTCTAATATTATTTGAAATCAAATTTGTTTCACTGTTTGGCATTCTCTTTAGCAAAATGCTGCAAAAGAAATAATTTCTTATTTGTTGTACTGAAAAGGCATATATGTACATAGATCATGTTGCGGCTGTTTAAATGTATTTTAAAGATTGCTTTTTCCAAGAAAACGTGTCTACAAGATACTTTCTATTTGTGCTCTTTTGTTTAAGTGTATGAAAAAGAGAGTGTGAGTGAGTGTACAGTAAAGCGTTGCCACCAATAAAATTTGCCAACTCTATATAATCAGCTTCTATTTAAATTGCACAGGAAGACATTTTACATCAGCATTTTTATTCTTTTTTCCAATAATTTGCAGTGCAAATTGTTCACATCTGCAAAAAAAGCTGGTGTCAAACTTGTTAAAAACAACTTTAGTCCTTTTTATACACAAATAAAATAGACTTTTACGTTTAAACTACATTTTTACCTGTCTATAGTAGACCGAAAGTATGTCTGTAAAAAAAGTAAACTTTAGAACTTTTAAAGCCTATGACCATGATTATGTATGATAGATTTCACATGCAACTAATTACGCACAAAGTGGCAGCACCGGTGCAGTAGGTTTGTCCATTTGTTTTGTTTGTATTTTCGTTGTGTTTTTGTACTACAAAACTGCATTAAATAAAAGTCAAATGCAATTGTTCTCTTCTTTTGATTGCCTTCTCTTTAACGATATTTGTTGTAGTTCTCTTATCAATTAAAAGTGGAAAGGTAAATGCATTTGAGTGTATGTGTGTGTGTATGTGAATTGTTTTATTTTCTTGGTACTTCTCATGATCCGAGACACTTGTTGGCTGGCAACCAACCACTTGTTGATTAATACTATTTTATTTTGGATATTGTATCTTTTTTTTGTAAAGATACATTCTATTTACACAATTTGCCGGTCATTTAGGGATGCCAATGGGTGTTTGAGTGAATAATGAATATTTTAAAGTGAAGTATTTGGCGGGAAATAATTATGGTTGGATTATTAAAAAGCGAGCGTAACTTTTTTAATTTAAAATTTTATCTTTTTTCAAATTTTGAAATTCAAATATATATTTTTAATACGTGACTACATATTATTAAGATAATTTTTATTAATTTTTAACATAAGATACACTATAGTTTTCTAATTTCCTAGAATTTAGAGATACTTTTCTAAAATTTTTTTTTCATCTATTTCTTATTTATCTGAGCGAATTTGTTTTGAATATGCCAAGTCATAATTTTCGTTAATAAAATGGTTTTCTTTTGAACTTTGTGTTCGTAGAAATTTATCTAAAACTCAAAAATGGTAAGAATTACTTTTTTTACACCAAATTAAGGCAAAAACTTCACAAATGTAGTTTCTTTTTTAATTATTAAGGCACATTATATATTTTCCATCTAGCACAGATGTATTTTATTTGTGCCAATAATCGATTTTAATAGCGCATATTATATTTTATTAGATTATAAACTGTTTCTTACAGTGTGTACGTGAATTATGGGAACAAAAAGAGAACGTGCAATAAGTAATTCAGTAAAAACGCAATTCTTTATTATTGTTGTTTTTTGTTATTGTTGTTTTAATATAATTTCCCAAATGAAAGTTCTTATTTTATTTGTAAAAAACGTACGACATCTAAAAAAAATTGTGGCGCTACTTGCAACAGACTGAATAAATTTATAGTCCCCCTTATTCCGTAACTATTTGTCGACGTCACGTCAAGACAATACCAAAAAATTGGCACATTTCTACTCGTCATCGACAACAATTTACTATTGCTGACAGAAGGAATAGAAAATGGGAAGAGCCTACTAATAGTAGTAAATTTTTGTCGACAGCGAGTAGACAAGTGCCCAATCTTTCGGTATTGTCTTGACGTGACGTCGACAGATAGTTACAAAATTGATTTAACAGAAATAGTCGAAAAAGTTATCGGAACCTCTGAAATCAACCATACACTGATTGAAGTTAAATAAAATCAATTAATAAAAAAATGTGACAACAATGTGACAGCAAATGCATAAATTTGTAGTTAAAAGTTATAGCTGAGCATATCCTCCCTTTGTACTTATAGCAACCAAGAGCTGATTATGGGTTCAATAATATCTTATCCAAGGCGAATTGACAACTATTTGGCGTTCATGTCACCAGACCAAGGCGAATCCATACAAGATGATGTCAGCGGCGAATTAAATTCGCCGTAGTAGATTTGCTTCGTCCGCATACATGTTAAACTTCATATAAAAAAATGTAAACACAAATTGTTTACGATTTTTTTTTATATGGAGTTTGACATGTATGTCGTCAAAACTATACGAGCAATAAATAGTCAGCTGCCTTAGTAATGCCACATGGTGGTCAATTTGACATGCATCAGACTATTTTTTGCTCCTTTTGTTTGGAATGCAAACATGTTAAACTCCATTTTAGAAACATTTATCAAAAACTTTTTATACGGGGTTTGACATGTATGCTGTCCAAGCGAATTGACAGCAGTGATAGTACCTTGTTATGAATTCGCTTTGATCTTACCTTTATCTATTAACAAGTTATGAAAATGACCCTTAGGGCTAATAAATCAGTGCAAGTTAATCTCTACTTTGGGTTTGAAATGTATTTAAAACGGAAAATCTATAAATCAGTAAACATATAAAACATTTATCGTGGTGCTGCCACATTGTTATTGTTTAAACTATAAATAATACATAGTTCATTGATTTACTGCTGTTAGTTTCAACTACATTTAAATTTCAGGTTAGTTTAACTAAACCAGCGTTTAGCGTTCACTAATTTATTAGCTATTGATACTGCAATTAAAAACTTTTCCTATCTTAGAACTTTAAATTGAGGTGCTTAAAAGCCAAGGGGTACAAGTGTAAAAAATAAAACTCTGAGTAACTAAGCTTCAAACTTTTTTGTTCCCATGCATTTCATGCATAATATTTTTGGTTTCTAAGACATACCGTCTTTTGAGGTCATCGTTCAGGTCTGAATTTTTGTAGAGTGGCAGATTTTGGTACTAAGTGTTGATTCCTGCATATAACTCGGATTTTTTAAGTTTTTGCATTTTAAAGAAAAAAACTTAACAATGTGTACATTAACTTTCCTTTTAGCCTTTAAAATTGTTCAACAAAGTATTTACACAATTTTTATATTACAAACAAATAAATTAAAGCCCACGTCATAAACATTTTAAACATGAAAAAGTAATAAAATGGAAACAGTTTTTTATTTTATAATTAATGCCATTCTAAGAAGTCAATTGCTTTACATTAGATCAAATACCTATCAACGGCATTTCTTTCCAAGTTTAACGTTTATGATGAAATTTTAAATCAGCATTAAATCTTTTCAAATACATACTTTCAATCTTAGATATACATCCGATGTAGATCATTTTATACATTTCCAGAAATGAATCATTTGAAAATTTTCTATTGTATAGAGTTAATTACACGGTGTAATTAAATATAATTCACTTTGAAAAGGGATTCCCATTATTTAAAAATTGCTTTTTAATTTATTTAAGAATTTGCTAGTTTTTTACTTTAATTATGGTAAAAAAAATAGAATAGCAAATTTTATATTTAATTTGTGAACTATTTAAATGGTTTTGCTATTGTTCACAGAGATACAATTATAGCAGATTTAATGCGAATGTTAAGCTATGTACAGACGATTATCAGATCTTACAATATTGTAAGTAAAATGTGCTAAAAGTTTCTTACAATCGTGTGAACTGAAAATGTTTGTCTGACAACGTTGGCAGCAAAAGCATTGTCAGTCGATTTCAATACTACCTGCTGACAAAAAATTGTCAGACATCTCACAATCGTGTGAACACATCGCGTTGCCATTGTCAGATTATTGTAAAAATTTTTTAATTGTCATATGTGCGAAGTTTCTGCATCTGACAATGGCGTCATTGTCAGAGACTTCTTTATATTGGCAGCACTGCACAGATCTTTTTTTTGGGAAAAAGGAAAATAAAAGAAACTATGCACCTAAAATAGTTAAAATTGCTTCTTTATGTTTAATACTAATTTATATTGTCACTTTTTAAAGTTAACACAAACACAGATGATAAATAATTGATAATTCCTGTCAAATGATCTGAGTCTGGCAGCGCTAAACAACAGGTCTGATAATTTTTGCATCTGACAATCATGTGAACTGCCAATTTTTTTACTGACAATATTGTCAGATAAATTTATTGTCAGACAATTATCTGCCAATAAATTGTAAGCTTTTCTAACAACTTCGATACAACCATGTGAACTAACAATATACCCTGTGCTGAAAATTTTTTATTGTCGGTACATCGTCAGTAAATTGGCAGATCTGACAATATTGTAAGAACTGACAACCGTCTGTACAGGGCTTTATATATTATTTGCGCACTTGCTACTATTATAATTTGAGGACAAGTTGATTTGATTTTTTATACAAAAGTTATTTTTAGCAATGAAATATTGCAAAAAAAGACTATCTAAGCTCATATAAAATAAATAATTAGAGAGTGAAAACCTGATAATTCAAAGGGAAAAGTAAAGAACTGTTCATTTAAAATTTGGAGACATTTAGATTTTGATAATTTTGATCTTAGAAATTTCGAATCAATTTTAGACATGTTTCTTTATCTTTCTCTTTGATTTCAGCAGCATATTTATGTGCGATATATTAATCAGCGATGCCAACTTAGTGCTTTTAGCACTATTTTTAGCGCTTTTCGAGTTTTAAAACTCCACATTTTTAGTGTTTTTTAATGTTTTAGTGCTTTTTTAACCTGCTATATATGGAAATTGTACTATTTAGTGCCTTTTTTAAATCTTATTGTGCTTTTTGCACAAAAAAAGTTGGCATCACTGATCTTAATCCTACCTTCTCATATTTCATTTAGTTACATTACTAACAAAAAAAAACAAAACACAAAATGTACGTTTGGAAGGAGAATTACCCATATACATATATTTTACTTTCTGCTCATTATCTATTTTGTATTACAGACATTAATCAGATTTTACACCTTTTTAATAATAAAGTCATTCATTTTTCGATTTCATCGTATATGTTCATTTTATAAATCCAATAATAATATTTAATATGTGAGTACATACTTATATAATCGAGATTAAAAATGTAATTTGTCGTATGACTGTCATTATTTCTAACGATTTGCATATTTCAGCAAATACTTGAAGTGTGAGTAATGACATAGAATTGATATTATAAAATACATAATAATATCAGTGTTCTTATTTACATATATTTGGTTTAATTACAAATTATTTCAGTGGTTCTCAAGAATTGTTTTATGTACATTGTACATTTAAGAAATTTATTATTTGACATATTGTCATAATTTTATTTTAAATGAAGTATATTTGCTGATATTTAAGCATTGTCTATATACATTCCATAGGTGCTTTACCAAATCGTCAGTAGACTTCAACTTTAAACAGTTACAAACCTCTTATCTTATGCACATACTTTCAAAAAACATCTGAGAATTTACAATGATAATATTTTTGAAAATCACAAAAGAATAAGATAAGCTCAGTGGGCTTAGAAACTTATACAAAACCCAGCAAATAATTTATATTCGATATGAATCTATTTTTTTTTCTACACCTTTGTATAATTAGAAATCCATTGGATAACAATAAAAAAATTGGTGCGGAAGGTTTTTCTACCAAAATGACCGTCCACAACGATTTTTATTATTAATTTAGTATTGGCTATCACATGGTGATAGGTAAATTTGTTGTAAAAACTTAGTCATTATCCTAATCAACACATACAGCGTACACCCTGATTGATTCATTTTTATGAGATAAAGAGATAGCTTGGCATCCACCATAATTGCTCTAAGAAGACTAAATATCCATCAGTCAGTTATAAGTCTAGTTTACAAATAATTGAGCACGATCTGCAAAGTAATATATCGAGGTACTCCACAGGAAAATGTTCTATGGAAACTTTCTTTAAAGTCTATGATCATCGAGCTCGACTCCATGATGTTTACAACTGCGGCGTAGGATGAATTTGCGGTGCCACCTGGATACTTTCTTATAGCATCTGCAGGCTTTACTAATAATCACCAGAAGGTGGAGTACCGAAAGCACTCTCAGTTTAAGTCAACAGAAAACGGTTCTTATAGTCTTCACAAGAAGGTGCAAGGTACCAACTTTTCCGGAATAGTACTTAGGTTGTCTTGACAGTTCGAAATATGTGGGTATCTACCTGTACTCCAAGCTGTCATGACACCGTAAGGTCCAGTCAATTGCGGACAAGGCCACTGTGGCTTTATATGCATATAGAAGGGCTCATAGGAAAAACTTGGAGAATAAATCCATGGAACTCCAAGAGGCTCTTCAACATGGTGCGCTAGTATGGTGTACTGCATTCGATAGTTATTTATTTTGAAACCATAGAAAGGATCCTGCGCACATCTGCTTTGATAATAGCAGGTCCTCCTCGCATCCACTCCATCAAAAGCACTCTTCTCCATGATGTAATGGCAGCCAGCTGATTTCATGGTCAAGCAATTGGCCATAAATTCTGCGATCAGACTCGAGGCAACTGGTGCAAGGAAAAGGCCTACCAGAAGGCATGTCAGAATTTTGATATTCCTTACAGCCATCTCGGAAAATATTGGTTACTAGTCGCCCATACTTTTGCCCGATAAAAGTTTTGCTTTAATGCTTTCGATAACATCCTCTACGATATGTTATCATCGTGAAAACGTACTCAAGATCTATGCCGACGGATCCAAATCGGATTTTGGAGTGAGAAGAGGCGTCTTTATTCCTCGTTATCAACAGAGGATAACGTTTAAGCTACCTAATCAATGTAGCGTACTTCAGGCTGGAATTTCAGCCGTTAAAAGAGTAGCAAACTGGATAAGGTATTATAGGATATACGAAGAGACTCTCCAAATTTGCACTGGCAGTAAAGCTACGACCAAGTCTCTTAACGGGTCTGCGGATCCATCTAAATGAAATGGGAAGACACTCATACCTTCACATACTCCGAGTTCCAGAGCACAGTAGTTTGTCAGGCAATATTGTTGCGGACTTCCCGTTGCATTTGGCTTCCCGTTTAAATACTGCAAAACATTAATTCAGCAAAATCCATTTGGGATCGCGCAGAGTAAACAGTCTAAAGAGGTCACCTGCTCGGTGTCGAGGTTAACATGTCCGCGTAATATGATTGCAGTAGATCTGCAATTTTAGAGGGACTGATATATAGGTGTGCATGCTAGGAGATTGAATCTACCATATAATGACTGCTGTAGACGTTGTCACAATGAGGAGGAGGTAGAGAATGTAGAACATCTTCTCTGACATTGCCCCGATCTCTCTCTCTCTCTCTTTGAGAAAGGGCGGTTTCCATAGGAAGTCATAGGGAACCATAGGAAATGGTCGTCGGGATGGTTAAGCTTTCAGCCGAATAGGGGAGAGTAAAAGTGACATTATCTTTCTACGCATCTTTTTAAGTAGAACCCAAGCGGGTTGGTTTTGGGAGTTGTATAACTACAAACCTGTGCAATTTCGGTATCTAACTCTTTCATTACCGTTATTATAGTTCCGTTAGAATCTTAGATATCCCCACTAGCGGTTAAGAGGCAGAAAACAATCCGTCTTTAGGAGCCATCATCAATTGTTTAGCTTATGTCCCTGCAGAAGTCGCGACTACTCGTAGTGTTGTATAATGCAGTTCAGCTTTCCATAACATCGCACTAACAAAAAAAAACTACTCTATACTCGACTAGAAATTATCCCAATACTCATATTGGGGCCCGGTTGGGAATGCATGTGGCACAACCATTCGTGATTTCATCGGGAACTTGTTGCGATAGCCCATCTACAAATTAGTGACTTAACATAAGTGCTTCCCAAGTGGGAAACTATTGGGAACTTGTTGGGAAGATCATATAAAGTTTTTTCGCATATTTTGCTCATCTTAAACAAAGGTGATTGTTACATACTTTTGTCCCTTGGATAGCTTCAGCAATTTTAATTCAATATTAGAGTTTGATATTTTCCCGATTTGGGCAAATTTTTGCAAGATTTTGATATTTCCCCATAGGAAAACAATCGGGTCCCGAATACTTTTCTGCGTTACATCGGAGTTGGGATCCCAGTTGGATCCCAAATATGTTTGCAGGAAAATTTCTAGTCGGGTATAGCTGCTCCATACAGCACATGCAAAAGTTTAATATTGAAACAACTCATTGATAATATTGAAAATGTTGGTACAAAGTTGAGAACGAAATAAAATTTCTCCAAGAACCAATGAAACAATTATTTAACATAAATTTAATGAATGACATTCACTGACATTCAATAGTTTTTTGCGAAAATATGTTGATTCAATGTACGCATACGTTGTTTCAATGAAAATATTCATTGAAGTTCAATGTAAAACGGTTTATTGGAAGCATTCATTATTGTTATTCTTTTAACAAAATTAATGAACCAGTTCATTGATTTAACGTACTAGTACATTAGGTCAAAATTAACAATGAAGTTTTTCCTTGAATTTTTGGTTCAGTGATGAATGTCAAAACGAATTGTTTCTTTTTATAATATAATAATGTCAAAAATTTATCTCACAGTGCATTTTGTATACGCATCAAATACTTTCATCAGATATTTTGGAATATGTGACATTGTTAAAATTTACACAGTTGCGTTTGGAAACACATGACTTTGTTCGCAACTGACATTTTCAAATTCAACCTATTTAAATTTGTTTTATTCTTTTGTAATTTTGTTTAGTTTGCACATTTAATTTTTTTTTTTTTAAATCTATGTGATTTTCATTTTCACTTTTATTTTATTTTTTTGATTCTTCGTTGTGTTGTCGTCATCAAGTCTACAAAATGTCTGTGTAATAAATTGTTTAAATAAATATTATTTATTCAGCATTATCTCTTAGTAATCGGTCTGTCCACTAGTTAGTCAGTGAGCCAGTCAATCAGTCAGTGCTAGTTAACACATGATGTTGTTCATGGTGCTACAATATTAAATTTAATAAATAATTTAAAAATATTTGTGCAACTCATAATTCTCCCACATATTTTCCTATTAATGTGGTTAGTTGGTTGGTTGGTTTGTGTTCGTTTCGAAGAGAATATTTTAGATCATTATTACGCACGTTTGTTGTTAGTTGGGTTAATTTGTTCAGAGTAGGAAACGGAAATAATGAGTGTTTAAAATGCCTTCGTAGAGTATGATTAATTTTTGAGAAGAGCATATTAA
The DNA here is from genome assembly GCA_956483635.1 of Panzeria rudis. Taxonomy (NCBI): domain Eukaryota; kingdom Metazoa; phylum Arthropoda; class Insecta; order Diptera; family Tachinidae; genus Panzeria; species Panzeria rudis. The sequence goes on along the minus strand of OY101450.1, from coordinate 131,884,446 downwards.
ATGATTTAAAAGCAATTACCGGTCGACCGTGCGCTGCTATAATATCAGCCATGTCACAGAGTTCAATTCCGTTCGGAAACGGAATTCAATCCACCCCAAGATGGCAGGCCCAGCTGGAGCATACACCAGCATACTAGCGCCGCCAACAGTCTGGACTAGAGTTTTTCTTTTCCCGGACTTTTTCATTTCCCGGGAAAGCGGGATTGATTTTTCAATTTCCCGGGAATTCCCGGGAATTGCCGCCCAGTACAAAACGATACAAAATAGCATTTCACTTAATTTAATTGAACAAAAACAAATACCAATTTACGAGATCTGTTAAATAAGGTTATGGATGCATTAAACGTAAGTAAAAAAAAATTATAAAATTTGAGGTCTTTAGCCGTAATTTAAATTAAAATATGTTATTTTTTATTGCATAACTTCTGATTAGTAGCCACCCGAAGTAAAAGAATGTACTAGTTTCATACTTTTTTATAATTTCCGTAGCTTCTTAAGTAGAAAAGATATTGCAATTATTTATGATTTATTTCATAAGACATTAAAGAGCATTTCATACTGCTAAGCAAAACTGAATTGAAATAATTAAGTGGCGGCAAAGTGATCACCTGAAAATTACATTTTTTTGTTTGTATCGATTTTTAATTGAACCCTCTGTGAACCTGTAGTACATAAACCTTTGATTTTTTTTTTTTTTTTTGCAAAAATTTTAAATTTTTGAAAAATTCGAAATTTTGAGCTTCAAAAAACTCATGTGTGGCTCAAAATAACAATCTGATATTTTCAGAAAATATAGACCAGCCGCCTTATTCCGTAATTCGCTAATGCTAAAGCTAAATCTTGATCGCTAAAATGCTGAACAAATACAAAATTAAACATTTTTGGCGATGACATAAAATACTAAAATTTCGGTGGATTAAATTTTTAAGACATTCCATAATTTAGCAATACACGTTGCAAAATTGTATTCGTAGAGGAAAATTGATAAATCGACCGTATAGATTTTTAGCGATAGAGATTTAGCTTTAGCGAGTTACAGAATAGGGGGCAGTACTTCTTTATTATGCCCACTTTCGCTATGTCCACTTAGTGACAATCTGTTATTTTCATTTCTTCACGAAATATGTTTTTTGAGTGCTGCTCTTAGAAAAATATGAAAAAATGGAGACAAATAAAATGTGCCCAAAACTAAAAATTTTTTCTTTTATTTACATATTTTTCTAAATAAAACCAGCACTAAAAATGTGTGCTTACAAAGAAGAAAAGTTATCATAATAATATTTAAAAAATCCCGGGAATTCCCGCACAACTTTCCCGGGATTTATTTCCCGAAAAATGTGCGGGATCCCGGGAATTTTTTCCCGGGAAATCCCGGGAATTTACATATTTTAATTTTCTTTTTTAGACACCTGCAGCTACAAAAATGGGGTAGGTTGAATTCCGTTTCCGAACGGAATTGAACTCTGTGACATGGCGGTATAACTGATTTTTTGAATTATTTCTGGTGGCAAAAATATATTTTACATAAAAGATCGAAAACCACCAAAATCTCTACCTCACTCTACATAAATAAAGCAAGCCATATTTAATCAAAGTCGATACAGAAGATTTGCTGTTATTCATAATTAAGTGACGGTATACGAGGGCGGATCAACATGTCCGTGACTTTTCGAACTTTCCTCGTAGTTGTATGAAATGCAACACTGTTCCCATCAAGTACCACCTGTTAATAGACTACTGTCAAATTTTGAGCAAGTGTCGTCATTTACTTTGCGTTTAACAGCCGTTCAAAACATACAACCTCGTGTATTTTTCTAAAAATGGAAAAAAGTGAAAAGCGAGTGCTCATTAAACATTATTTTTTGCGAAAAAAAACCATCAATCAAACCAAGAAAAAGATCGATAAGTACTATGAGGACCCTGTACCATCGATTTCAATGGTAAAAAAGTGGTTTACTGACTTTCGTTGAGGCCGCGCAAGTACAAATGACGCTGAACGTTCTGGACGGCCAATTGAGGTCAGTAAACCCGAAAATGTCGAAAAAATCCACGATATGGTGTTGGCCGATCGAAGAGTAAAAGTGCGTGAGATTGTTGATGCCATAGGCATTTCATATGGCAGTGTGGTTTCGATTTTAAGTGATCAGCTGGGTTTAAGAAAGTTGTCTGCAAGATGGGTGCCGCGTTTGCTCTCAATTGACCATAAACGTAAACGTAAAACGTGTACAGTCTCAATGGCAAAACTCTATGAATTGGGCTACGAATTGGTACCTCATCCGTCATGTTCTCCGGATTTAGCCTCTAGTGACTACTTCCTATTTCCAAACCTAAAAGAAATGGCTCGCTGGAAAGAGATTTAGCTCCAACGATGAAATTATTGACCAAACAAATGCCTATTTTAAGGACCTCGAAAAATCCTATTTTTTGGAAGGGATGCAAAAACTGGAGAAACGTTGGACTTAAGTGTATTGAGTTAAAAGGAGATTATAATGAAAAATAAATTTTTGTTTTGCAAAAAAAAACCCGTGTTTCATTCAAAAAGTCACGGACTTATTGATCCGCCCTCGTATCATTGAAAAAAATTGCGATTTTCATAGTGATCTTGTGTTTGTGATAGATGTTAATTTGTCCCTTGTTCCTTGGAATATTAATAATGCCCAATTATTTTTGAATTAAAACGTTACGAACCTTAGCCTAATAATCAATTTGGATTCACAAGCAAATACGTTCGAAATAATCATATTAATAAACAATTAGCTACTGGCTTGAGCTTTTCACATGTTTACATTTTCATATATACTTAAGTATAAAATCAAACCAAAAAAGTTTGTCTTGAGTAGAACAAAAATCAGAAAAATGGGAATGAAGAAAAATAAGCCAATGGTAAGTAAGACTTGGAAACTGCAGTTAATATCAACTTGAAAGTGAATTTAATTCTCGTATTAAATTTTCACCAAAAAGTTGTATATATAAGAATTGAAATCACATTCAACAGACAAGTGGTGATAAGCAAAATACACGTGAGCACTGACGATGGAAGTGTAGCGGCTGCCGAAAGTGGCGCGCTACTCTGTTCTGCTGTGTACGTTGAAAAATTAAGTTGATGTTAATTTTTCCCTTGTTCCTTGGAATATTAATCATGTCCAATTCTTTCTGAATTAATCATTTTGGATTTACAAGGAAATACGTTCGAAATAACAATATTGATATGTTTTATCATTAATTTGATTTTGAGTAAAATTTTCAAAACAGTAAGAAATTATAAGAAAACTGGCAACATTAAAAAATACCGAAAATTACTGGAAAAATTAATAAAATGGATAGTGTATTGCTTTTTTGTATTTTATATTATGTAAACATAGGGATATAACCGTTTTCAATTCACATAATTTGCATATAAAATCGATCCTAAATGAATAATAGGGTACACAAGCGTCAATTGTCTCTGGCTTGACGGCACCCCACAAATAATAGTCCAACGGTGTCAAATCGCAGCTCCGAGGTGGCCAAACGACATCAGCTCTGCGGCTGATAATACGATCTTCAAAAACAGGGCGCAAAACATCGAGTGTAGCTTCGGCTGTGTGGCACGTAGCGCCGTCCTATTGAAACCAAATGTTGCCAATATCCTCCTCTTCAATTTTTGTGAACAAAAATTCGTTCAACATGGCCCGATAACGATCGCCATTGACTGTAACGGCCACTCCTTGCTCATTTTCGAAGAAAAATGGACCAATTATGCCTCTGGACCAAAATCCGCACTAAACAGTGACTCGTTTTGGGGGCGTCGGCTTTTCAATGTATGCGTGCGGGTTTCTGTGCCCCAAATGCGACAATTTTGCTTGTTTACATACCCGCCAAGATCAAAATGAGCTTCATCTGAAAAAATGATTTTTTTTTTGGCAAAATCGGATCTTCTGTAAGTCGATCGCAGGCCCACTTAGCGAAGCGAAAACGTATTGGATGGTCAGTTGGCTTCAACTCCTGAACCAATTTGACTTTGTATGGCGTCATACCAAGATCTTTATGCAAAATTCGTCTCAATGATGTCTCCGAAATGTTCAATTGTTGAGAACGATGGTGAATTGATGTTGATGGCGCTTCACGCACACTTTCTGCCACAGCAGCAATATTCTCGGGTGTACGCACTGTTTTTGGCTTTTCACGCTTTGGTATATCGATGAGGATGCCAGTTTCTTTCACTTTTTTCACGAGATAACGAACATACGGAGCTGACGGTGCTTCTCTTCTTCCAAAATCCGTACGCAATTTTCGCACACATTCTGCAACATTACCATGATTTTCAAAGTAACGTCGCAATATTTCCCAGCGTTGTTCAAGCGTATACACAACCATATTCGTTCAGCGGAAGGATAAAACTAATTATCTTCCAAATCAGACATGAGCTAAGTGTTACCATTCACGAAATAAGCACTAGTTGAAAAAAAACGTTAGATGGCGGACCCTTTACATGGAACCGACAAAATTCGATTGGCAACAAATTCGGTTGCCTCAACGAATCTGTTTTCTCTGTGTATCCAAAGAAAAATATTAAAATACCAATATCTCGAAAACTTGAGCCAATCTGACAAAACAGTGAACGCCATTCGATTCCTTGGCCCCAAATTATATATGATCAACTATCAGAAATCTTGCTTGAATTTTCGACTACCACAGTGTAATTCACTCAAAACTACACTGTAAATAAGCACAAAACACCATATTTTCTTGGGGCTATTCACATATTACGTAACGCTATTTTGTACATTTTTATATGTGATATATCTACCTTTCTCTTTTGAACGTCTAAAATTAATGGACTTCTAAGTTGGTGTATTAAAAAAAGCGTAATAATTTAAATTTTTTTAAATTTTAAGCCCTATAACTCAATGCATTTTGATCCGATCAACACAGTTTATAAATTGGCTGAAAGAAGAAAGACATTTCTGTGCAACAGTGCAAAATTCCTATAATTCAGATGAACTGCTCTTAAAGTTTTTGAAAGGAGCTTAAGAAAAACTGCAAAAAGCACGCATTCAGCGACCCCAAATTAAAAAGTTGAAAATTTGTAAACTAGTGTAATATACAAAATCATGCATCAAACTGATATCATTGCAATCATAGCATAGATGACACTTACACGGCAAAATTCTATTATGATGTTTGGCATCAGATGGACACCAGTTTTCGCCTTGTTGGTGGCATTTGTAATGTCACAATTCTGATGACAGAAAATATATATTTTTTCTATCTCTTCTTCTTTGCTAATTTAAAATAATAACTATTTGAATTTATCACTAGCTGTCCAACCTTCTGTTGATTGGAAGCTTTATAAATAAAAGTCAAAATAAGTTTCTTTAAGAAAGTCCACATTAGTAAGCAGATGGATGATTTTCGTTAATCCGTTTAACAAATAAATTCTTTTGTTATTTAATAGCCATTGAAAATAAGAAAGATTTCAATCAATTTATTCTCATAACACAGATTTTTATTGTAATTTTGTAATGAACAACAATACACGGTGACCTTGTAACAATTCTCATAATGGACGAATGAAAGAAATGTTTGTTAAAATTAATCAGAAAAAATGTTTAGGATATTAAGAATAATAACAAACACTTTGTATAATTATTTGAATGTTATCAAATAAACAAATTATTTCAATGTTAATAACCTTTATTGGGGGCAAATAAAAAAGAAACAACTAAAATAAATATTAAACAAAATTCTTCAATAAGAAAAAAACTTAAATGACCAGAAACAACTGACAAATGGAATGGACGGCTGTCCTCATATAGTTAGTCATAATTTTGTTTACGATTAAAGCACACAGTGTTACCAGAATAATATATATTTATCATATTTTTTAGAGAACAGATGGTGAAGTGAGATATAGGTAGAAAGCTTAATTCTTTTACAACTCTGCTATTGCGCTTATGTTAATTTTCCCACAGTAATTGAAGCGCCTCTGGTGTTGAGTAGACGCATTAGCTTTCTTAACCTTTTTTATTTGTAGCCATTTTATTAATTGTTTTACTTCGCCGTCGATTTTGCTAACATTATCGACGATGGACGGCATTGTCAGTACTGCTTAGTGACCAGTGCTATGCCTTCATCACTTAAACAGTCCAACAACAACAACTAACACCACACCAATGCACATCAGAAAACTTTATGATGTTGATGATGCCTTGCCTGACACAGGAATCGAACCCGGCGTTATTGCTTTGTAGTCAACGCGATAACTACTTCAGCCCCAAGCTTTTAATGAACAATCTCAAATGAACGTTATTTAATGCAGCTGATGAGTATGAAGTGAATATTAAGAGGTAAGACATATGGAATGTTGCAATTGGAATTTTTATACCTTTCTCTCTTAGGAGAAAACTTGGCCTATGAACAATCTCGTTGAATGGGTGCAATATACCTTATTTGATCCAAGTACTTGGGGGTTATTCTTGAAAGCAAGTTGACCTGGAACCGACATGTTGAATGCGTAAGAAAGCCACTAGGAAGATCTGGGCGATGAATTTTGTGCCGGGTGCACCTGGGGCATGAGTCCAAGTGATCATGTGGGTCTATACAATGATTGTAAGGCCAATCATTACGTACGGCGCGATTGTATAATGGCAGAACTGTCGACTGATTGCGGAGACAACCTAACTCTGCAAGGTTCAGGGATTGGCGTGTCCTCTTCCTGCAGGCACAATGAGGTCATGTCCAACCTTTATAAGATCTTCTGCAGCAATGGCTGCTTATAGGATGGGTTTTGGGAACGCTACCCGTTGGTAACGGGTACTCATCAATCCTGAGTACAAAGTCCTGCAGATGGCTGCTAGGAATGTCTAGTGACAAGATATGCTGTGAACTGAGGTTCGACAGGAGATTCAATGTCACCATTCCGCTTGGAGGGACGTGGGAGGAAAACGATTGCACTGTGGATTCCAGAAATTTATGTTGGTATACGGATAGATGAAGAAGGGGCATTAGTCAGGCAGCTTTCAAGTTCCTCCTTTCATAGCAACTCCGTTCTAAGCTTGTTTTAGAGTTCTTAGACTCACTACAGAAGGCATCGATATGGCACAAGGTTTCCATATACTGCATACCTGACCATAGCGGTCATGCGGGTAACAAGGAAGCGGATGAATTAGCCAGGAGAGCCTCTGCTGCTCCTCCTAGGGTCCCAGAGCCCTTTCGTGATGTAAACTGGTCGATTGTCAGGTCTCTAATCAGGGGAAACAACATTTCGACCACAAAGGAAATCTGGCTGGCTTTTTCGGGTTTAAGGCAAGCCAAATCATTGATGCAGCCATTTTCATAAAGTGGCATCCTGAACTTCAACAGAAATGATTTACGACTGGTTAGTGGTTTTCTCTCTGGTCACTTTATATTGAACTAGCCTCTGTGGAAAAGTAGCCAAGTACGTTCACCCTTGCGCCATTTATCTTTAGAAGAGGATGAGACAACGGCTCAAATTCTCAGTGAGTGTATTGTCTTATGTAATAGTAGGCGTGTTTTTAATTCGGAGTTTCTGTGTTCGGATCAGACGCGAATATACCCCCCCCCCCCCAACCAGTAAAATACAACCAATTTCTATTGAGTTTCTAAAAAAAAGTTTTGGAAAATAGTATGTTTCAATTAAAAGATCCACCCCCTTCCCAAAAGCTCAAGCTGGATCCGCGCCTGGTTCGGATATAGGCGGGCTTCTTCAACCTCTGTGCTCACTTTCACAAGGAGATTCATACAGAGCTTGATTTAATTCTTGGGTTGAGGTAAAAACCCCATATATGGTGTCATAAATCCACTGATCTTCATACGTGAATAAAATTATTTGTATTCCATTCAATCTACATAAGTTTCCTAATATTTCTGAAAACATTTTTCTTTCTATAGAATATTTTCCAAGTTTTCTGGCAACACTGATTACTAGCAAGTTGACGAACTTTATTTATTATGCACATAAAATGAAAACGACTTGGCAAAATACATATACGAATAAAGGTAGAAAAAAACCAATGATGATGCATCCATCCACCCATCAATCCATCCATCATTCATTCACTTAGAGAAAAAAAGTGAGCAATTGCTGATCTGCATGATCATTATAGTGCATAAAAATATAACAACAAACAAAAACGTTTACTAATATTTGCGAATGAATGAAAGTTAAATAAGAAATAAAAAAATTAAATAATAAATATTTACAGTATGCAAAATAGCAAAAGCACTAAAAATAACACACTAAACAACACACTGAAAGAATTTTCTTTATATACTGAAATTCTCATTTGTTGAATGTAATTTTGTTTACAACAAAAGCAAACATTTATTGCAACAACATAAAAAAACACAGAGGCAGACTTTGTAAAGTACACATGTCTGTCTCTGTAACACAAAGAGGCATAATTATTTGTTATAGACTGGCGACAATTCAAGGATTAGAGTGAATATTGACAGTATGTGACAGGTAAATAAACGGTTAATACTGTTAATAGTATGCTAATACTATGAATGTTTAGCAGGAAATATCGTTAGCAAAAAATAAACCTTTTTATATCTTGAAAACAAATTTTCTATAAATTTTTTGTAAATTTCATACACATGTAAAAAACATGTCTACCCATTTTCTGGTACAAACTATTTGATGTAATTTCTTTTTTAAATTTCTGCTAAAAAGATTGATACTATTTATGGACTGATTTTGTAAATTTTTATGACAAAATTTCTAATAAATTGATTCAACACATTGAGCCATAACCGCTAACCGCCAAAAAGACATAAAGGCCAAAAACTAAATTTTACAGGAAGCAAGAATGAAATAAATTGGATTATCTTCCTTAATTTCTCATTTTGGTTGTCTGATAGATAAGGGAAAAAAGGTAAGTAGAGACAACTTGACGAGATTTAGTTATAACCATTAACGAGTGGCTATAATTAAGGGGTTATGGGAATAAAAGAAAGAGAGAGAAATTAGTTCCGTTTCTGTTACTTACAGGACTTGATGATATATCGCCGCCTTTCTACTTCAACATTGTAACAAAATGTTGTTTTCGAAATAGAGTGTACTAGTGAAAACCATTCTATAGCAGTTATACGTCACAAAAAGACGAGAAGTCTCTGGGGACACCAGGGTAGAGCTATGTTTGTTATCTTATTTAGGGATGGAGGTTATTCCAAATTGCAGGTAAGTGTATTGGGTTTATTGTGTGAATTTGTCTTACTTTCTTCATAGTTGAAATTGCAGATAAGAGGTATACTTATATGCAGGGCTCGGTCTTTCATGCAAATGCAGGTTTTTTTGTGGTGATAGATAAAGCGGTATTAGCTAATTATCTATGCGAATCGTCAAGTTTTAAGTAGTTTGGCATTGATTTGTAGTTGCATATTTTTGCATATTTTGGTGGTAAGTGCATATTTTTGCATATTTTGGTAATAAATACATATTTTTGGAGTTATAAAAAATTTGTTAATGCATATTTCTCAATTTTTGAAAAAAATATTAGTAGGCCGATTATGGATGGCAACCGAGCTTCAGTTGGGTTGCCAGTTGCTGAAAATGATACCACTGATCGTAACTGGCAATTTCGAGCTGTCAATTTCCGCTGATATTTAGTGCCTTTCTGGCAACGATGAATTTTCACATGCCGAATGGCAACGCAACTAAGGTTCAATTGCATTTTGCAGTAGCTAACTTACAGTCGCTAACTAGTTTCGATTTGACACTGTTTCTTTCCAAAGCCTTCAACACTACTTGACTGTCAACATTTTAGGGCTCCAGTTCCGTGGTATTTAAAATTGGTATGTTCTCAGCCTGGAAACAGCTACGCTCATTCGGAAGTTTGAAAGATTTATGGTCATCCGTTCTCGTAATACTATAGGCACCAGCACTCGTCCCTACTGCCATTTCCCATGATTTCGGACCTCCTGCGATTTCGAACAGGGAGCGCCAACTTCCGAGACAATCTCGCTCAATCTTAGCACAGTTAAGAGGCGGATTGAGCAGTATTTAAAGTACTAATAGGAACGAATAGTTCCCGTTGCCTTAAATCAGGTGTCCAGATAGCCTACAAAGCCCTAACGATACCGCGCATCTGTTGAACTGTCCAAATACGTTCACATCTCCTTATCCAATCGACTTATGGTTAAGAGCTGCTGGAGTGGCAAGGTTTCCTTCAAGCTTCATCAGCCTTCACCCGATGACACACTCCCTTAACATTAATCATAATATTTAATACTTTATACAGCAGATCTGTTACAACAGCTCCCATTTTAGATCCGTCTGTATAGACTGCACAGCCCTCGTAGAGACTATTCGATTCTCTATCCGGTATCACTAATGTGGATGCCCTACTAAAATCAATTTAAAGTTGTTGGGTATGTACTAATCTTTCCATTTTTGTTGCGCGATATAAAAACAAGAAGAAATACTTAATAAAGAGGTTTTAAGAACAGTTTTGGAAGTCACTGTATGAAAGTAATGACCTGCATACATACATATGTATGGATGTATTCATGTAAATAGTACACATATATAGTATGTATGTACCCAGCGGGAAAACTCAGAAGACCTTCTTATTTTAGGCCTTATGAAAGGCCTATCTAGAAATTTTTTTAATTCAATTAACATTCTTATTTAACTGCCAAATATTGCCTTACAGAAGTCCTCGGCTCTTCCGCATAGAAGATAATATACACTTTTTTTCCAAAGCAAAAGAAATCGTTTTGTTCATCAAAAATGTACTTTAGAAATAACAAACATTCTCGTATTCTTTTTTAGCAGCTAATTTGTATATAAAGCTGAAATTTACGTACAAGAGACATCATGCATGCTGCTATTATGCCGTTTCTGTGGATTTACTTATACTTATTCCGGCGAAACTATTCATGTCAAATTTCTTCTAAATACATACACGTATAAAAAAATACGTTAGATGAAATTAAATAATTCGAAATACAAAATCACATTATGTAATCAAAAATACGGAAGCCGCTATAAAAATACCGAGATTAAAAACATGTACCTCCATTTGCTTTTTGACAGACCTTCCATAGAAACCCTTCAAAATTACATTTCCAGAACTAGCAAAGGGAAGACCTGCCTCGCAATGACAAGGTGTGTAAATAAGATATGAATATGGAATGAAGCGAGCGGGCCTTGTACATCCAAAAGAAGGAGCACAGAGGCCTTCCAGAAGGCCATCCGTACTCCTTCTTTCTCCTTCTGGGTAATTAAAATTATTAATGAGTATGCACAATCATTCTTACCTTAAACATTCCTAGTAAGCATATGACGTTTACGTACCCCCGCTTGATAACGGTACTGTGCTTCTTATTATCTGTGTGTATGAGTTTTTCTTTTTTTTAATATTATAATGATAACAGAGACTTTTTTAACACACTTAATAAAAATTCTTTTTTTTTTAACAGATAAACTTGTGGAAAATTTACAAATATAATGGAATTTTTTTCTTTTCTTTTTTTATGCAAATATTTATAATGAAATTTTCACTAACCGTAGGGCAAAAAAAAAACAGTATTTTACTGTAGTATATTTACTTTTTTTTTTCTTTTTATATCTTGCTTATTATTATCTGTGGCACTGATATATTAATCTCCATTTTGTATGAATTTTTGTTAAATCCTTATAAACACAATAGCACAATGAAGACATCAACTTATTTATTTAGAATTTGTTTTTAGTAAAAAATTATCTTGTAGGCCAGGGTGGCTTCCTGGCTGGTAATGACTAATAATGAAGGCATTATTTCAAATGACTGTGCGAGCATGATCATAATTTTTTGTTTTTCATGTAACGAAGCAGGGAGAAAAGAGCATAGAAGAAGGAAAATTTATGCGTATAAGTATTTGTCAGTTTTTGTTTTATTATTTAGTATGTAACACTCTGTACCAGTCGTCGTACGAAGTAAAATATGAAATATTTTAGTAGTTTCAATGTAAATTATTAAAGTGACAATTTTTTTTTTGTTCATATGCAATCAAAGGGTGACACACTCACTGATTATTGAGACATAAGTGAACTCTTTTTAAATCATTTTCACACGCACTTAAATGCTACATATAAAATAATATTCTTAATGGTTAAACAAAACAATAATGAAATAATTTAATTTTATATTACAAATTATTCTCATAGCCTTTAAATTTTCTTCTGTTTGTTGTTAATTTTTATTACAAAAAAAAAAATAGATTTTGTTTTGTTATTTCGTCTGCATAATATGTACATACGGACAAGTCACGAAAATTCAATTAATTTTTATGTGTGTAAACTTTAAAACATAATGATTTCCGTAAAGATCAAAGAAAACGGAAACGTACGAAAATTGGGAAAGAGATTGATTACTCAGCAATGTCATGGAATAATGCTGACTGGTTTTCTTTTATTTTTGTAATTTTAATTTAAATACAAAATTTTCGTACGATAAACGTTTTATATAGAGCCACAAATTTCAACTGAAGTTTAAATCACAAAATTAACTAACGCCTCTCTTCTTTCTCTGTAATTACATACAGTGAAAAAAAAACAGAACAACAACTATATCGTTCTCTATGCATAGCGTAATGTACTTATGTACATACTTTCATACATACAGACATACAATGTACATAAAATAATATTAACGCAAGTGAATGCAATAAAAACGCAGAAAAAAGTACTAAGAATATAGTAGCGCTCAAAAGAAAAACGCTCTGGAAATATGACAGAGTAATTTTTTTTTGTCTGCATTATAATACTTATGATTTTAATAAAGCCATTCGAGTTGATTTCTATTTGCCGCAACAGTTTAAACGAATACCCTGCAGACAAAATGACTAGTATGTGGTTAGAAATATACTAGTTGCATTTTATTCAGACTAGTTGTCTAACTGTCCTTTTTCCATATATCGAACTATCGATTTTTACATTAGGTTGTCATAGGAGCCCAACTAGTTCATTTGTACATAGTTATATGCTAGTTGAAATACTAATTATTATAGATTAGTGCGCTTACTAGTTTCTTAATTTATAGTTTTTTAAATATTAAAAAACATTTGGCTCAACCGGGGTATGCACACACAGTCCTCATATTTCAAGGCATGTACTCTGTCCACTGAGCCACTTTCTACTTATTATATTTGGAGCTAAAATTTTGTTTTATGTATTTACAGCTGAAAATATGTCAAATTATAAAAAATAATTTATATTACTAGTTTCATTACAACTAGTTGTATGACTGTTCCAAAACGTTGTTGTTTGACTAGTATCGTTACTAGCCGCATTACAACTAGTAAAATTACAGTTCTTTGGTGACTAGTAACGTTACAACTAGTAATATAACTGTCACAAAACGTAACTAGTTTTACATTTAGCTGCAGGGTAATGATGACGAAAAACAGTTATACATACATACATGCATACTCACATCCACACATACATACATACATTCATACATATGTATGTATATAGGGTAAACCGATATAGGCTTCAAATAGAGTACGTGTGAGTGCGTGTAACTGTGTAGCAGTGTTGCCGAATCGTGGTTGGTTTTTATATTCGCTCTCAGATGGCAAGGACAATTTTACATAATTTTTCAATACAAATATATCACAGTCAAACTACATTTTTGCCTTAAAATGTGAGATAAGAAGCTGGCGATAGCTTAATTTTAGGTGGTTTTTTTGGTCTTGGCGTTTTTTTTCCTTTTTGGCGATTTTTTTTATTTTTGGCGATTTTTTAGTTTTGGAGATTTTTTGCGTTTTGGTAATTTTTTTCTCTAGTTAGGCGTTTTTTTTTTATTTTGCCGATAATTTCATTTTAGCGTTTTTATTTTTATTTTTGGCGTTTTTCCTTTTTTGTTTTAGCGATTTTATTTTCGTCTTGCCTTGTCCGTTGCATTACTTATGAGTGTGCTGTTGGCTGAAGTATTTAGCGCGTTGACTATAAAGCAATGATGCCGGGTTCGATCCCTGTGCCAGGCAAGGCATCATCAACATCACAAATTATTCTGATGTGCATCAGTGTAGTCCTGTGTTAGTTGTGGCTGGACTGTGTAAGTGATGAAGGCGTAGCACTGGTCCCTAAGCAGTACCCTAAGCGATTACTACTGTTCTACACTAATGAACATCGCAGCGACCTCCTTCGTCGGTAATATTAGCAAAATCGTCAGCGAAGTAAAGCAACTAATACAATGGCTGCAAATAAAGCTTAATAAAGGTAATGCGTCTACTTAACACCAGAGACGCTGCCACGCCGCTGTAAAATTAACATAACGCGCAACAGCAAGTTGTTAAACAATTAAGCTTTCTCTCTCTATCTCATTTCATCCATCTGTTCTGTATACTCTATTCTTTTCCCAAAGAAGGTAACACAAAAAAAGTAAATAATTAATTAAATGGTAGGTATTAAGGACCTATTCACGGAGGTTTTATACCCCGCAAAATTCTCAGTATAATGTATCTAATCCGTAAAAAATCTTTAACATCCCCCCCCCCTGGAGCGTTACGTAATATATGAATGGCCCCTAAGCGCTTGAGTGTGTTTACTTCTCTTTAAATAACAAAAAAAAAATCGACGGGACACTCCCATACGCGAATTGAGGACGTTTATCAGCCCATGTAAAGATGTGAAGTTCATCAAGGAAATAAAATACCAAGGGATGACCAAAATCTAGCACGTTGACTGACCGGAAACGACATGAACTAACTCGCTAGCAGTGTAGGTAAAAAGGCTCTGATGGGAAGACTGTGGTGGCCTCGAAACATCTAATATCAGTTAAACCTTCCGTACAGCCAAATTTTTCATTGAATGTTCAATATTTACATGCTTTAGAATTTCTTTCTTAAATAAAAAATAGTTTAATCGAAAGATTAAATTAAAAACGAGCTAAATATATAGATTTAGATAAAAAAACCATACAGTTCGGCCAAAAATTCATAACTCAAACTTTTTTCCACTATTTGTTAAAATACTGCACTAAATGTAAAAATTTCAAGGGTTCCCCTCTTAAGGGCAATATACACAGTCAACATGCTTGACAAGCGTGGTAGTACTATGTGTGAAATTTCGTTAGTATTAGTAACACCGACGACGCTTGATTTTGATTTTTCGTCAAGCACACGTACACGAATCTGACATCAAGCTGATTTATTGTGTATTATGCCCTTTAAGGTTTCCAATATACAGCTGAGTGTCAAAATTACACTACCTAATATACCATTCTTTCATTTTTCTTTAAATTTTAGTATTTATTGCTGTAGTTTGTATAATAATACACTAATTGTGAATATGTGAAATGTCTACGGTTCACAATATACAATACAATTTCAATTGCTCAATTCACAACATGTTGTAAGTGTTGTAGATCGTAGAAATGTTGGTGGTAATTTTCACATAAGCATGTTTCTAAACAAATGTTTATTTGGAAATTACCACCAACATTTATACTATCTACAACATATACAACAGGTTGTGAATTGCCAAATATGTTACTTTGCTCGGTTTAGTACACCCTTTAATTTTTAGCTCTTGTAAATGAATTTGTATTATTTGTTGTTTACACATATTCTATGAAAATTACAGGTCCGTAGCTCATACGATTTTCAGGATAGAAGCCTGTCAAAGACAGACACACAGACAGACAGATGGACAGTGTAGCGAAAACAAAAGTGTTCCTTTACCACCCTTTTGTAGGGAATCCAAAAAAATTGTTAATCATTTCAGTTTTGTTATTGTCACAAGGATTAGAATACGGGCATATGTTCACAATAGCAATTTTTGGTTCGTAAGAATATGGTTGATTAAACGGCTTAATGAAACAAAATGTTTATTTAAAATTTGTTGTATTTTTCTTTTAATTTACGAGTAGCTACTTTTACCTCTTTCCATATATAATTTTGAAAGTCTATTTTGGCAATACTGTTGTATTATAGGCTTGTACTCAGAGCAGCGTTTGTCGAAGAAGATCCCCTTAAAACCCCCAAAAATAACAAATGAGACCCACTTTAAAATTACTCACACAGAAGAGCCCCAGGCACCGTTATTCTCTGCACAAATTGTAAATAAGAAGAGAGGAAAACATGCATTTACAAACACAAATTCAATTTGAAGCAGAGACAATTTTAATTATGCTTTGCAAGCACATTTACATATACACACATTCTTGCAGTTAGTGCTTATACATGCATACATAAATAAATACGTATGTATGTAATTTACATTTAACAAAAAAATAAATAAATAAAAAATTACGCAAAGAAAGAACAGAAAAAAATCTGTGATAACGAAAAGTTTTATATCAGTGGCGGTCAAGCTCTGAATTTACTGAGCACTCGTGAATAGGCATTTTTTTTCTATATCATCACACGTACACTGTGTGTGAGACTCACAGCCTATCTATTTAGCCGCGAACACAAAAACGGAATGTGATAGTGTGTGTGTGTGTGAGCATTATTGTTTTATACCTATTTAAAATTAATTAATCTCTTATTTGGTATAACTTATGCCCTACACCTTTATAATGAGTGTGGCTGTGTAGATAAGCAATATTTATGTACCTGTGATTTAATCACGGTTACCGAAGAATCACTGGGTGATATTGTGATTGAATTATCAATTAGCAGTTATTTACATCAATCACAGTAGTATATCGTGATTTTCCGGTAACAGAGAAATTCATTAACATAATTAAGGTATTCACAATGTGTATCATAAAATTTGGAAATAGCAATATCGTTACACTATAAAATTTCATTGTGAGCAACGATACAAAGCACATCATATTAAAGTAATAAAAGTAATGACGAAGTTTGCCGAAAATTTCTCACTATATACATGTACATATACAACACGAACCTCAAAATACAAAACAAACAAAAGAACAACAAAAGAACAACAGTGCTTTGTACCTATCAACAAGCCAAAGAAACACCAATACACTTAAACCACACACAAGTTCTCTATTTAATTTATTGCCGCATTGAAAAAAACATGATTGATTTACACACAAAACAAACAAGCTTGCCAACCCATAATAAAAGACTAAAATTGAAACGTCGGTATATTAAGACTAGGGATGTAACGATACGCCGTTTTGCCGATCCGATACCGATACCGATATTTAAAAATAAATATCGCCGATACCGATTCCGATACCGATACGAATATTGAAATTGAGTTCAAGTTTAGATTAACAAAACTCAAGTGTAATTTTTTTATTATGCAAAATTACATTTTAAGAGAGAATATTTAAAATTGATAAAACATTGGAAGTAATTTTTAAGGAGCTACATTTTCTTTGCTTCCAAAAAATTTATGTTAAAAATATGCAGATAATTATTAGAAAAGCAAGAAAAATGTTTAATTCCTTCATAATTTTAAAAAATACTCGCCATGCTTTTTAAAAAATCGATTTTTTAAAGGACATTTTTCAACTAATATTCTTCTAAATAACTTAATAGCTTAATTATTAAAAGACTTCTAAGTTTATATTTATTCACTTAAATTTACATGAAAATGCAGTTCCGAGTTTAAATTCGCATAAAAAAAAATTTTGAAAATGGGTAATTTTTTATCCTTTTTTCTTGAGGAAAAATCATTATAGAATACCGAAAAAGAAATTGGTCCTAGCATCGCTTCCAATTCGGTGAGTGGTAATCGAAAAACAGAACTTCTTGCAATGGCAAGGATATGTAAAACTAATTAGAAATTATCCAAATTTGCACTACTTCCAGATCGCGAATTCTACATTTTCATGACTTCTTTGGAATAAGATTTAAAAAAACAACGACTTGAATTTGAATTCATGATAAAATTAACAACAAATAAATAATTTTTTTTACTAAATAACAGCATAAAATGTTATTAATTTTTAAAATTGATATTAATAAGATTTAAAAGATAACGAAGTGAATTTAATTCATGGTAAAATCGAACAAAAATAAATTACTTGTTAAAAAAAACTCTGAAAAAATTTTTTAAAGTATCGTCGTATCGACAGTAAAATATCGCCGATACCGATGTATCGGAAAATCTGAAGTATCGCCGATATATCGGTATCGGTATCGGTATTCGTTACATCCCTAATTAAGACACATTTTAGAATGCTGTTGTGAATTCCCTAAATGTTACTTTTGCTGCATCATCTGTTTCATGTTAAAACTCAGTAATGGTTATAATGAGTATCGGAAGTCATAAGAGTGATTGACAAGAGAGCGGATCTTGTTGTCGGAGGAAATTCGAAAAACCTAAACGCTATCACCTAGAAAATTCTGTATGACTTCTGAAGGAATTTCGTAGGAAAATTTTAGATCATTGTCCTTATCAGTCTTTAAAGAAAAGAGGATCTAATTTTACATAGGATAGAGTACTTAAGTGAACAACGAAAAAATTTCACTTAATAACATTTTCCTTTAAGCCGACGATATGCAATTAATTCTCCTAGTCTGGTTTTATTTTTATGTATTTAAAAATTTCACTATAAAAGCATAATTTGTATATTTTTTTTAAATTTAACACCGATAGTCGTCAAATAATACTTGTGTGGTTTTCATGCAAAAGCGAGTATGTCTTAATACTTTTTAAAAAGTAATTACTATATATCGACGTAGTTGCGTAAAAAGGGCCAATCTGCTGTATAAAATGGTGAGAGACTGGCCCTTTTTACGCAACTACGTCGATATGTACATAAATATTTCGATTCGAAAGAAAATTGTACGAATTTGTATAATTCAAAAAAGTTTTATTTCGAATCGAAAAATCGCGTAACTGACATTTAATCCTGACATTTAAGGGCCAAATAAACTACGCAAGCGGCTTGTCAAACATGACAGAAATTTCCGTTTGTACAAGCCTGTTGTGTAATATATGGCAGCGTATGGGTTATCAAGCTGTTTGCAGAAAAATTCAAAAATTTAGATATTTTGACTGCCATATTAAATTTGTGGCAAACTGATTGTATAGTCTACTGTAAAATTAGCTCATTTGCAACAAAATTTCCATAGAGTGAGGTTGTCGCGGAAAATTACAATTTAAATTAGTGATTAATGTGAAAAGTCTTTGCTTGTACGACCTAGTTTTGTGTAGTCTGTTTGCCAAGCCGCTTGCGTAGTTTATTTGGCCCTTTAGCTTTTATAAATAAATTAAGTAAAGTGCGACTTTAGCTCGCACACGAAGGGTTCCGTACGAATACACATATATCCCTTTTCGTTTTTGCCCTTATATCATTTTGGCAATTTTTTTCATTTTGCTTTTTCATTTAATTTCTTTTATTTTTTAAGTTCTTTCGTTGATTTAGCGATTTTTTTGGTTTTAACGCTTTTTTCATTTTGGTGTTTTTTTGCGATTTTTCGTTTTTAACATTTTTTATATTTTTTGCCGATTTTTTGAGTTTTGGTGATTTTTTCGATTTGGCTTATTTTTTTGTTTTAACGTTTTTTCGCTTTTTGATGATATATTTAGTTTTGGTGATTTATTTTAGTTTCGGCGCTTTTTGTCAGTTTTGGCGCTTTTTCGGTTTTTTGTGATTTTTTTAGTTTTAGCAATTTTTTTTTGACACTACGTTTTTGGCGATTTTTTCGGTTTTCTGCGATTTTTTTAGTTTTGGCGCTTTTTTCGTTTTGGTGATTTTTTTCCATTTTTGGAATTTTTTTTCGTTTTTTGACGATTTTTTAGGTTTAGCGATTTTTTCAGGTTTTAGTGCTTTTTTCGTTTTGACGACTTTTTTGCGTTTTTAAAGTTTTTTTTTTGTGATCTTTTTAGTTTTATTGATTTTTTGCGTTTTAGCGATTTTTTAATTTTGGCGCTTTATTTTCTTTAAGCGCTTTTTCATTTTGGCGATTTTTCATTTTGACATTTTTTAATTTTGGAATTGTTTAGTTTAAGCGTCTGTATATTATATAAGTGTCTGTATATTATATTAGTATTTCAACATGTTTCGTTGCTCGCTTTAGAACACCCTTTATTTTTTAGCTGTCATTGTTGTAGTGGCCAAAGTTTTACATGTTCTGTGAGAATTTCAGGTCCGTAGCTCTTATGGTTCTCGAGAAAACAGCCTGTGACAACGTAACGGAAACAAAAGGGTCCTTTACACTTTTGGTGTACGGGATCCTAAAAATTAACAACTCAAAAAGCGGAAATGATGTACATACATACTGGTAACATTTATGTTAATAGTAGGAATATCAAAATAAAATTGTGTGCATACTTTTAGGAGAACGAATGAATAACCCCTTATATCTTAAAACCATGTTTTTGGAATGTGTTACTGTGTGTGTATTCCGATTCAAAAAGAAATTATGGGAATTTGTGTTTCAAATACGTTTTCTTTTTAACCCATTGAAACGCAGTCCATGCCACAATTGTGGAAATTTGTATTTTTTTTTATACATTTTTTCATTAATAGTTATCCAGAAAAATTGCCCCAAACTAAAAATGGTACAAAAAAGGAAAAATGCCCCAATTAAACAAATATAAAATGAAAAATAGACCCCAAAATAGGAAAAAGTGGCGCCAAACTAAAAATTGCACGAAAATAGGAAAATATGGATCTAAATATTTATTGTTGTTTTTCATTGAAAATATTGGGACCATTTTTCAGTGTATATGGAAGCTATTACTATTTTTTGTTTCAAGCAAGATATTTGTCTCAAACAAATATTGAGCGATATTTTTTATTTTTCAATTCGGTGTAATTAAAATTTTATAAGCATTTAAAGTTCGTTACGTCGATATTGTAGTACTACAAATGAAAAATGGCAAAATTTCCATCAAATTTCAAAAATTAAAAAAACGTCGTCCGTTTTCATATCATGATAGTCAGCTTATAAATGATTCTCGAACTGCGTATTCATTAAGCAAAAAAATTTCAATGTATGTGCTACTCTGTAGTAGGCTAAGGTGGCGCCGTAAACTCAGCGCCCAAGTTCATAGTATGCAGTATGAAATAAATCTGAATATTGATTGTTTTTATTGCTATTATCACCAAATACATATTTTTCATTTGTTTTTAAGCTTTTGTTTACATATATTTACAAACCATATATTTCATTACTTAATAATAATATAAGAGAAAAATCTGTCACGTACGCTATGTCACGTACGTTATTAAATTTTGTTCATTATAAAATCACCCAAAAGCTTTTTTATTTCAAATTTACGGATAATAATGGAAAAATAGTTGGCTTAGGTAAGAAATTAAAAAAAAAACTTCAGAATTCGCAGCCTTTCGCATATTTTAACATCACTTGCGTTTTATGTCACTTACGATATGGCCTAATTTCCCTCGATATTTTGGACAACAAGGTTCCAAATATGATAAATTTTTTTCACATATAGTACCCTCTGAATGAAACATAACGACAAACTTTTTTTCAGTTATTCCTAATATTGCAAAATCTATTCCACTTTAATTATGATACTTTAAACGACCTTTTTATCTGATTGTAATTTGTATTATAGAGTGATCTATTGTGGGCTTTCAAGGTCTTTATTATATTTTAATGTAAACAAAAAACTATTCCACTTTGTAAGCGTACAAATGTCACGTACGTTGACATGGAAATGCCCATATGTGAGACAGAGTTAGAAAGGGAAAGTGTCATATTTTTCTTCTGTTTTCCTTCATTAAAGAAACAGGATGATTAAACTTGGCCCTGGGGGCTTAACAATTAAGCAGGTGGGCCAAGTGGGCTAATTATGCAACCTTCATTAAGCAACTGATTTTATAAAATAAACAAATAAGTTTTTTTCTAACGTCAGTTCCTTGAAATTTTTCTGTACGCCAAAAGACAGAAACAGTATCAGCTACTTTTTTTCTTATAATTTTATATTC
Source organism: Panzeria rudis (assembly GCA_956483635.1). Classification (NCBI taxonomy): domain Eukaryota; kingdom Metazoa; phylum Arthropoda; class Insecta; order Diptera; family Tachinidae; genus Panzeria; species Panzeria rudis. The sequence continues at coordinate 131,862,622 of OY101450.1, read as the reverse complement.
AACTACTATTGTTTAGGTCTTAATGAAGATATGAATAAATAAATCATTTTTACCCGGTAGTGAAAAAAAAACAGTAAACAACATCTTAATAATGGCATTATTATTATTGTTATTATTTCTATCGATTGTTATTTTCCAATCGAATTTTTTTTAATTATTTATGAAAACAACAAGTTTTATTAGTCACTTAAATGTTATTAAAATTATTTACAAATAAAAACATTTAATTGTTTAACATGACATCCAGCAACATGTACGTGAAGTAAAATAAAAAAATTTCCCGCTTTTGGTGTTATAATTCCAGCCATCAAAACGTCAATTGAATTGTTATTATGCCTGTAGTTAACATACATGTCTTTTTAGTTTAATTTAATTGATATTACAAACTCATTTGAAATTTCACTAATAAATTTCTATTGATTTGAGAAATATATAATAAAGCAGACAGACAGACAAGCATATACATACATGCATACATATGTTTATAAAAAATATTCCACAGGTTGTGAAAAACATCTAACGTGAACATTTTTTAAATACGTTAATAAAATGGGCTGGGTGTCTCAAAAAGTGATGAACATTTTTGAAAATACGCGCCAATTAAGTAGCGTTGCTTGATTTTTGAAAATGTTTAAATCAAAAGTAGGCAAACTTTTTATTGTTTTTACATACATTTGGCAATATTTTTGTACTTCTACGGAAGAGCTGGATAATATTACTTTGGCTGAATGCTTGAGTGACTATCTGCTGAAGTTGTTACATCCAGACTGGGGCATAAGACTGAATAGAAAGAATACTAACAAAAGATGATTTATTATAATTGGAAGCCAGAATTTTATGCCATTGTGTAGTCTTGTGAATGCAGGACGCACAGAAAAGCCATGGTTGTGGCATAGTTGTGATAATTATATTATGGTTGTGACAAACAAAGTATGCTTATTGCAATAAAAATATTGTTATTTTTAAATACTTTAAAAAATCTTCAATCTATATAAGATTTACAAAAAAAAAATAATAAATGTTGAAACAGAACTCCGGCGCAACGTGTTTTTCCATACAAAATGGACATTTTAAATACGTTGAGTTTTAAAATAGAATTTATATTATTTTGGTAACGAACATATTTTCATTTGCCTTTGTGTTAAAACTCTCACCTTCAGGAAAAAGGTACCATATTTTCATATATTTTTATTATTGGAACAAAGTTCCTTATTGCACGTTGTGCATATAATATGCAACATATACAAAATTTTTTTATGAAAAATACTTGTAACGAATACTGGTAAGAAATACATGTAACAACAATTCAAAACGAAGGCAACAAGCAGGCGCGACGGTTAAATTCCTTAAAAACTTGGTGTTGCCGCTTTGATATTTTTGCGGTTTTCAGTGCTGCCGTTCTTTTCCGGGGAGTTCTGCAACTATGGGGAGATTTTGGGCCTAGTTTTTGCAAATCGGGGGAACTTCTGGGATTTTTGGGGAGATTTTTGTCATAGTTTTTGGGAATTCGGGGATCTTCTGGGATTTCTGCGAGAATTTTTTACAAGTTTTTAGGAATCCTTGGATCAGGTTTGTGTATTGGCTAATGGTTGGTGCTCTTGCTAAATGAAGGTGTATCGGCAAAATTTTTTAGAAGTACCACTTAAGTATCACCTAAGTTTCTTCCAGGTGATATATGTTTTTTGTTGACGAATTATCTTCTTTTTCTATCAAGAGGTTGAAATTACTATCTTCGTTTACTTGGTGTCATCAAGGTAGGTGAAATTTTTGTTTTTAAAATGTTACATTTATTTTTGGTGGTGTTCATGGCGCCGGGTCCAGAGACTAGGCGGAGTGTGTTGAAGGGCCATAAAGATTAGGGAGCGTCTGACAGAGCGGCTGAACGGGGCTGGACGAAAGTAGTCGCCAAAGGCATAGCATAGCATTGGCAGTTCAAATGGCATAGTGCTGAAAGTGCCCGCCCGATGACATACGGCCGGAAGTTTCCGTCCGATGAATTGAAAAAAGGGTAATAAATCTGTGTATCTTTGAAACTTGTGATTCGATTATCGTAGAGTAGGGCCTAAGCTTTAAGAATGTGTAAGGTTGAACCACCCTATTGAAATACACGTTGAGCTACAGCGTATCAAAATTGACTACCTAGGGCATGAAAAACCTTGTCGGCCTCATAGCTTTTACAAATACTATCCGATTTTAATGAATTTGAACATGGTGTAAAGTTTATAAATAAATAAAGAAAAAATCTTAAATATTTTCAAAGATATTTGGCTTTGAATTTTAAAATTTTATACAATTTTTAAAAAAATATTTTGTGATTTTTAACGCAATCCTTTATAACACGCAGACAATTATTTTTAGTTATTTCAAATTATGTAGTCAGTCGTTAAAAGGAATCAAAGTCAAGACTTTGAAAAAGTAATATGACGGCCTATACCGATAGGGGGTAGGCCGAAGGCGAAAGAAACTTCGTTCCAACCCGGTGTCCCATGACACCGTCCGTTTTTTTAACAAACCTTTTCACAGAAAAAATTATCATATGTTTTTATTTTAACACACATGTGTTTGAATTTTTTTTTAAATTTTATTATTTTTTTCTTTGGTTTTTAAATATTCCAAAACGAAATTTTGATAGAAAAAATATTCGATTTTTTTCTTATTAAATATTTAAGAATTTTAGTGTTTAATTTTACGAATTTTGTGATAGGTCCCATTTCCGTAAAATAAATGTTTGAATTTGTGAATTTAGTAATAGAATACGAATTATAAATTTGTCGCTTCGGTTTTCGTTTTTATTGTGGGCTTTGTTTCTCTCTGACTGATTTTTCGGTCGATGTTACAGTCAACGTTGCCATTGTTAGTAGATTCCTACCAAATTTGGCAGCTTGTAAAAAATTAAATGAACTAAATCAAAAAAAGTTTCGTCGATCTTGCTGAATATGCGTTAAATTTTCTTTAGCTTATGTCGTTTTCTTTTCTAAGCAAACTGTAAAAATTCTTTAACTTTTTATGCAAGAATTGCAAATTAGCGTTCTTTTAAGATAAAAATTTACCCTGGTAAGTGTGGATATAACTTGTAATAAATTCAGAATTTCAAAAATGCATTCTATTGCAGATTTTCACAGAAAAGGGTAAATAATATAGAATTTTTCTCTACAAAAGAAAGAGCCAATAAATACCCAGCAAAAACTTGGTAATCAGTTGTCTTTACAGAACAACATACCTTTCAACCACAAACAACATACCGTCTGAATTACTTTACAGTAGTTGAACAATTACTTACTAATAATTAAGCAAGCCATTCAGGTATGTGATGGAAATCGATTCCGAAAACGAAGCAATTTTGAAAGGTGGGTTTTAATAATATTTCTTTATTAAAGACAATTTTATCACATATATTATAAAAATATTTCTTTATTACAAAAGAGTTGTATCACAAAAATTATAAAAATTTGATGAGAAGTGCTTTAAAATGGACTTACAAAAGTGATTCATTTTCAAAATCGATTTCCATCACATACCTGATTTATTCTCTTATCATACAAACGATAAACTGTTACCAATCAGTTCGTAGTCCGGATAAAGTATTTTTTGAGTTTCTTATCGAATTTTTTATTTTCGTTAATTATTATATTTACATTTTTCAAAATCTAAAATGAAACGGTTTTGGTAAGTTTTTTGTGGAAAATTTTGTAGGAAAAATCGTTTCCAGTGGCAACGCTGATTACAAGTCTGTTCTGTTGATTGATATTTTCAAATAGAACTTTTTCAAAAATTTCTCTTAAGGTAATTTTTATAAGAGTGGTACTTTTTCAAAAAGGTACCATTTCAAAATAAATATTTAATTTCTAAAAATGAATGTCTTAACAAATTTTCAGTTAAAATATTGAAATACACTATACATATTTCATATCGAGGGCTTATATTCAAATAGTGCTATCTGCAAATCAGATAATCAATAATTTTTCCTTCCCAACATTTTGTTTGAACATACCTACCCCTTATCTCCATTTCTTAAGTGGGCTCCTATACAAAATTTACAGTCGAGACTAGAAATATATAGACGAAAAAGTTCCATACCTGCCTAGGAGTCACAATAGGGGAATATATGTATGAACGATGTTCATTAATTTTTTGTTCCTAGCATTTTCTCAAAACATACTTGCCCCCTATATCCGATCCTCAGGGGTGTCCCATGCAAATAGTGTGGTTTATTGAAATTATCGAATTTGGCCCCAGCAGGGCCATCATGCTCCTAGACGAGTCAAATGTATGACCAACTCCCATTAGTGTTCTAGCGTCAACAGTTTTTTTCAACACATCTACCCCGTATCTACATACCTTAAAGGTGCTCCTATACCAAATTTACAATACAGACTAGAAATAGATAGAAGAAAAAGTGCCATAACTGCCTAGGAGTTCCCCTACGGGAAAAACCAATGGACTGAGCTCCATTGGTTTTTTGTTTAGATCATTTTCTTAAAACATACTTGCCAACTATCACCATCCCTTAGCGGACTTTAATACAAAAAAATTTACATTTTGTATGGGAGCACCCTTAAGGAATGGAGATATTGCTTAGGTATGTTAGAAAAAAATGTTGGGAAAGAAAAATTAAGTGGGGTCAGTCATCCTACGCGCTGCAGTAGCCAAATTTAGTGCAGATAGCACTTTTTTTACTGACACAACAACATGGTTGTTAGATAGCACAATAAAAATTTATGAAAAAAAACCATTAAGAAATATTTTTTTTGTTCTAATTAAAATGACAGTTGACAATTCAGTCAGAGAACACGTTGCTATAAAAAACTCATTTTCGAGAAAATTGCAGATAGCACTATTTGAATATAAGCCTTCGATATATATTTTGTAATTTGAATTTATAATTATAATTTTGTTGACATTAATTAAAGAATGAATAAGTTGCATCTGTACATCTATCTATTGAATAAAATATTCAAATAACGATTGTTAATTTCATTTATGCGATTCTGTTAAGCCCCATTGAAAATAAAAACAAGTACTCGTATAATATTGTGTACAATAAAATCAGATTAAGTCATATCATATCATACTCGTAATAATATAAAGTAATAGTGTTAAATATAATAAATTAACAGTTGCCAGTTTCTTTATAAGACGGTGCCGGAGCCGGTCAGAGCAGGGCGAGCACAAAACGAACTTTATTTACGGAATTGTATTTACAGACATTTAGACGCTTTTCAATTTGCATGATTACGCTTTAAAGTAAGCAAGTATGTAAAGAAATACTTACAAACATGTGTATACATACATACATATATGCATATACGAGTAAATAATATAAAGAATTTTAATGAATAATAAAGCAAAAAAATTGACAAGCGAAAAGGAATGTCGTCAGCAGTGTTACCAGAAGATGGAGAAGAAACGTCATCTTTAAAAAAAATTCAGAAAAAATTGCCACGAAAAGAGGCAACTAATAATAGCGCGAAAAAGTAACAAGTTCTGGTAAAAGCGTCCAAAAGAAAAATATCACACATTTTTATGAAATCCAACAACAAAATACACTAAATTTCATAAGAAAGCTACGTTATTTTACATTTGCACTTTCGCAAGACTATTTGCATCAAACACTGAACTCCGCTATTATGTATTTGAGAAAAATTCAACCTTTTTGAGGCTATAGCGGAGTTCATTGTTTGATGTAAACGGTGTTGCGAAAGTGCAAATGCAAAATATCGTAGCTGTTGTCTGAAATCCAACAACAAAATACCCAGAATTTCTTAAAAAAGCTACGATATTTTGCATTCGCACTTTCGCAAGATCATTTGCATCAAACACGAAATACGTACATACATGCTTATTTAAGACTAAAATGATAACGCTGGTTTTTATTATTTAAAACAGCAAAAACTTTTAATGGTGTTTGAAAATGTAGCACATTAAACACGTTTTATTTTAATTTATCTTCTTGTTCATGAAAAAATGTTGCAGAAGTATATGAGTGGCATGCGAAATAATATGAGCGGCATTTATTTCGCATGGAATTTAAAACAAACACTAGCGGTTTTTTTTGCAAACGTAAGAAATTGCAGCATAGTTTCAAGCGCACAAAGTAACTAGTATGTAGTTAGAACTATACTAGTAAAGCCTGCTACTCCGTTCAACATTTCATTCGGAATGCTGTCAAAATACAAATAAAAAAATTGGCATGCAACATTTTAAGTTTTCATTTGAAATAATATGAGTGGCATTTGTTGCGCATGAATTTTTTTTATATAAGACCAGCACTCGAGGGATGGCTCCTACTCATGCGTTGTGTCAGAATTCGGAAAATTGGTTGTGGGAAGGAGGATAGAGGGAGTAGTGTTTGACGAATACATAGGTTTTTTTACAAACGTAAGAAATTGTAGCATAGTTTGAAGGGCTGTTAATATTGATTACATGCCAAATTTTTAGAATGATATAATCAATGTTGCTCAACATTTTTGACAAAGTTGAATAGAGTAAAGGCTTAAATAGGTTGTAGGGTTGTCTAAAATTGCATCGAGTTTGTTTGAAGTTATTTGTAAAGCTTAGTACTCTGTTCAAATTTGCGAAAAATGTTGATCAACATCGGTTTTTTCATACGAAAAATATGACAAGTAACCAATCATAACTAGCCCTTGAAAGTATGCTACAAATGTGTACGTTTTAAAAAAACTGTCATGTGTTTGTTGCAAATTCCACACGAAAAAAGTGGTGCTCATATTATTTCGCATGAAGACTAAAAATGTTGTAGATACATTTAATATGTTTTTCACAAAATAAACAGAGTACTACTTCTGCAACAATTTTTCGCGAGCAATTCGTGTAAATTTTTTTAAATGGACTTTTGACAGCACTTCGTACGAAATGATGAACAGAGTACCATGCTTAACAAAAAAACATAATTTGTCTAATTTTTCGCAAAAATAAAAATCTGCTGTCAAAAGTATTTATTTTTGAACAAAGTATGTCTAAATAACATTAAAATTTTGAATATTAAGCAATCTGTCTAGAAAACTGCCGAAAAAAGTTTAAGCAATAGAAGCACGCCATATTTTTCATCGCTTATCAAAGTTTAGTTTCTGGTATTTAAAGGTTTTGAAATATAAATATTGTTAACTTATAAACAAAATTCTAAAGCGTTTTCTTGTTTTAATAAATGTAATGAATTACGATAATGTACTTCATACATTTTTATTAAAGAAAAAAGTTTTCAAATTAAATATATTTAGTTTAAGTGAAAAAAATTTAACATAAAGTATAATACGCCTATGGCTGAATGGTAGCTACGATAGATATCAGCCAGGAGGTCACGGTTCGAAGCTGCATAAAGCCAATAGCTTCGCAGATATTTTTATTTAATTTTTTGTATTAAACATATTTTGTTCAAAAATCAACAAAGAGAATGCTTGTCTAATTTTAGGTCGATAATAATCAGTAAATTGTTGCCGACTATTATCGACCTAGTTTTCAACAAAAGTGTTTTAGAGATAAACGTTTATTTGTCCAATTCTTTCTGGCTAAAAATGTTACCAAGCTTCAACCTAAAAAAATTACTTTGGATTAAAACCCCACATTACTTCAAATTTACGATCATATATTGTCTAAATTTGTGTTGAAAATTTCTCCTTGTCTAAAATTACATCGATTTTGTAGTTATTTTATTAAAGACAAAACCTTTCAAATTAAACATATTTAGTCCAAGTGGAAAAAAATGTAACATAAAATATAATACGGCTATGGCTGAATGATAGATACGTCAGACTATCAGTCAGGAGGTCGCGGTTCAAACCTGCACGCAGCCAATCGCTTTTTTTTAGTAAAAACATTTTGTTCAACAATAATGCGTGTGTAATTTTAGGTCGATAATAATCTGTAAAGTGTTGCCGACTATCATCGACCTAATTTTCAACAAAAGTGTTTTAGAGTGTAGGTACACACTTTGCTGCATGTTTTTGCAACCAGGTATGTTTCCTTGTTGGTTGCATAGGGTGTAGTCGTGCTTATGGTTTTATTTCGTGTTGGATTCGAGGTTTCAATAATATCAAACAATTTTTATATTTTCTGGTTGCATTGATGTTTGTTGCGGCTTTTGCTGTTTTAGTTCATTGAAAAGAAACAAGCTGTGAATATATATGATTTTGTCAACGTTTATAAATTAATTGTTTATGGTTTAATTGCTGGTTGCAGTGTGTATGTCAAAATATGCAACATGTTCCTATTATCACAACAATGCTATTTATTTTGGCTCAACTGCTTAAAAGGAAACAATTTTTTAAGACATTTTATATGACCGTTTTTTTTATAACAACACAAATATGTTGCACATTTATTTAATGTTTTTCTTTACACGACTTAAAATTAAACATATTTTTATGCCAATTCATAAATTGTAATTTAATTACATTAATTCGAAGCGAAACAGAAAACAACCAATAGCAACAACAAATAACTCTTGGAGATAAAATTACAAAATTCTCCCGCCATATGTTTGCTTGCTTGTTGTTTTGAACATAATTGTGCATTCACAGATACGAGTACATTCGTATAAAAACTACAAATGTTAAAAAAACACCGCACTAATAAAATGAAAGTTTGTTTCTAAAAATAGTATCAAAATAAAAAAATATATGTGTATTTATAAAAAAAAGACAATATGTGTGCAACATTTTTCAAACACCTCACCTCATGGCAACATATTAGATTGACTATTAAGTGTTCGTTGTCGTACATGTGTACCAAACCAAATCAAACCAACCTACTCTAGCTTTTGCTACAACTTAAGCTTTTTATTATAAATTTAGCTCCAAACAAAAACGTCATTGTAAAACCCAGACAAAAATTTTTTGAGGAAATTTTTTTAGAAAAACTAAAGTTTAATTTTTTGTGCCATTTTTTTGTGTAAATAAAAATTGAGGATATAAACCATGCTACAGTTTGCTAGTTAAGACCAGCCTTTAATCAAGATATCTTAGGTAGGAAATTTAAGCTAAAGCAAAATATTTTGCTGGGTTACAACTACATACAAGTAATCATTCGTACTGTTGTTACTTACATATTTGCGAGTGCTCTAATGGCAACAATATTGTTGAATAGTTAGTTGTAACCACAATTTTTAGTATTTAATTGCTTCAAAAATGTGGTTTGCATTGAGATTTTTATATTTATTTATAAATTAATACGTTCAAAAAGACTTGCATATGTAAGTATATAAGTATGTATGGATCTGTTTCATTTAAACAATCTACAAAAAAAGATCACTTAAGATCTCTTATTCTGTGGCAATATTTTGTGTGTTGATCTTATTGTCACATACTTAAAGAAAATTTTACATTTTTTTTTGACTAACATACTTTGTATGCTTTGTGTGAATTAAAATTGTGAATTAAAATTATATCATATGATATGGTACTAGTGTTGTCATGCGAATAAGAATTATTCGAATATTCGAACAACTTTTTTTCATATTTGTTCGAACGAAACAAATTTTTCAATTTAAGCTTGGTACTCTTAAGCATTGTGCAATTGTGTACGTTTTTAATAAAAACCCAATGTGTTTGTTGTAAATTCCAAAAGAAAAAAGTGGTGCTTATATTATTTCGCATGAACACTCAAAATGTTGTAGATACATTTCATATGTTTTTCACAAAATAAACAGAGTACTACTTCTGCAACAATTTTACATGAGAAATTCGTGACAATATTTTTTATATGAACTTTTGACAGCAGTTCGCACGAAATGATGAACACAGTACCATGCTTTACTCTGTTAAAATTTGCGAAAAATGTTGATCAACATTGTTTTTTTCATACGAAAAATATGACAAGTAACCAATCATAACTAGCCCTTGAAAGTATGCTACAATTGTGTACGTTTTTAAAAAAATCCAATGTGTTTATTGTAAATTCCACACGAAAAAAGTGGTGCTTATATTATTTCGCATGAAGACTCAAAATGTTGTAGATACATTTCATATGTTTTTCACAAAATAAACAGAGTACTACTTCTGCAAGGATTTTTCGTGAGCAATTCGCGTAAATTTTTTTATATGGACTTTTGACAGCACTTCGCACGAAATGATGAACAGAGTACCATGTTTTAGTTTAAAAAATAATTCGAACATTTTTTTTCCCGAATAATCGAACAACTTTTTTAAACTAATTTTTTATAAAAAAAAGACAGCATAAAAAAACTAAAAATAAAATAATAAGCCCATTATTAAGAAGATTTGATTTTTAATGATTCCCGACTTTAAAAGTCACCATCTTCCGAACGGCTCCATGAAAAGTCGCCCAAAACCAAATAAAATAAAAATGAAAAATCGCCCAAAATTTTTCCATAAAAATTTTGGTTGATTTTTCATTTTTTTGGGTAATTTTTCATTTTGAAATTTTGGGCGATTTTTCATATGAAAAATGTTTCCATGAAAAATCGCCCAAAACTAAATCCCCCAAAAATAAAAAATCGCCCAATAATGTTTTCATACAAATTTTAAGTTATTTTTCATATGAAAAATCGGGAAAAATTTTACAACCGAAAATTCTGGCAATCATCAAAATCGAATATAGAATTTAAAATATATATTGTAGAAAATAATTGAAAGTTTCTCCAATGTGTTCCATCTCCACCACTATTTGGCTTCTATAGCAGTAAAAGGCGTTTAGAAAATAGTCGTAAGAGAAGCCGATATTTGACATATCACGGAAAGTCGTCGAAAGCACGTACCAAATTAAGCATTCGGAAGGCTACTAATATTGAAAATTGTCGAAAGCGAAGCCGGGGGTTTTTTTAATTTGGAACGATTCAATAGAACACTGAAGATGGGACATAGCCGAAACCGGTCTGTTTACAAACCAAATTTGACGTGGGATGACGGAAAATCGTTCGAGATTTAACATACCATAGAGTTTAAAATCCTTCCGCCCGGCCGAAGGCCGTCTATACGGAAAATCGTCGGAAGCGTTTATCAAGTTAAACATTCCAAGGTTCACTAATATAAAAAATTGTCAAAAACGAAGCGGATACAAACGATACAAAATTCCGAAAATCAGACCACCACGTTTGGATGATATTTCGCTGGAACTCTAGAAAGAGGCTAAATAATTCGTTATAATCCTGACCTTCCAAACTCTCGTCGATACGTAATGTGAAGAAAAGGATAAAAACACTTTCTGTTTTCCGTCCGTATCTCTCTGCTACACTGGGTAAGGACCAAAGGCTACCATTTCTCATAATTACTGGTGCAATTAGTTCAACTCCTCACGCCAGTCTAGCGACAATGCTTGGCTTAACTACCCTTGATGTTTACATCAAATATATACTAAAGATATCTGCCAGGTCGGCCCCTAGACAAAGAGACTAAGGCGACTTAAATAATGACAGTGTTTGACGTGTCACCATTCCATTCAAGTCCTGGGAGGACAAACGGACTACATAACTCCTGTCATGAACTTTAACAAACCCTTCTCGCAGCGACTGGAAGGAAAGCTCTGTAGTTCCAGATAGTGAGGTTTCGATCTTTGTGGACGGAGTCAAAATTGACGATAATCTTGGGTCGTTAGTATTATCTGAATTATCACTCATCTTCGTCATCACATCCACTGCGTTCGATGCAGACGCTTGCCGGTTTTATTGTTGTTTCAAACAAAATTATCGTTTCATTTTATAAAAAAATATGTAGACAGTTAAACAAAAATTAAATGAATACTGTTTCCTGTTTAATAAGCGTGTTCGTTTTTTTTATTTGTAATAATTTGCGCAAATGTAACTAGATTTGACTGGATCTCATTCGATTACTTTTAAAAATTTGTAACCAGAAGAAGAAGAAGCAAGAGAGTAGTAAAATTAATCGATTGGTGGTTATTACTGGACAAATTTTGCAATAACCAGCATAATGAAAATATACAGTTTGTCAAGAAACTGTTTGCAAAAGAGATAAAATTTCAAACAAATTTAATTGTTTATACATAATTTTATTTTTATGCTGAAAACAGATTTGAGTTTAGCGCATTAAACTTTGTATATTCTACATATTTTTTATTTAAGTTCTATTTTTTCTGTAGACCAGTGATATAGTCCGAAAGCTTCAGTTATTGGGGTACTCCAATAGCGGTTAGATTTGGATTAATTCGTATATAACTGGCCGTAACTAACTGATCTGTTTCAATAGTACCCCCTTACTCCTCCAATTTCGAGTAAATTGCGAAAAACTGAAGTACTCTTATTTCGAGATTTTTGAACGTGTTTCGTAATTTGCTCGAAATTTATAACGGGCTAAACGGACCTCGTATTCGGATTCAACGCGTCGAAAGTTTTATTTCTTTTATATTTTGAGTCTGCTTTTTCCCTGCAAAAAACGCGACTACTCCATGCACGCATGTATAGAGTACTCCACAAGCGACCAGGAGTAGTTACAAATTGATCCAAATATATGCAATAACGATGGTCTATTTAACATTGCGATGTCCTAGGACTGCACCATGTAGTCCAGCTTTGCATAACATCGGGCTACCGCAAAAACTACCCATATGTAACTACTCCATGGAGCACCTACATGAGGCTAGTTTTGAAACTAGTCCATGTCACTAGTTCACTCTAAAACACTGTTGTTGAAAATTAGGTCGATAATAGTCGGCAACACTTTACAGATTATTATCGACCTAAAATTACACACGCATTATTTTTGAACAAAATGTTTTAACTAAAAAAAAGGGATTGCCTGCGTACAGGTTTGAACCGCGACCTCCTGACTGATAGTCTGACGTATCTACCATTCAGCCATAGCCGTATTATACTTTATGTTACATTTTTTCCACTTGGACTAAATATGTTTAATTTGAAAGGTTTTTTCTTTAATAAAATAACTACAAAATCGATGTCATTTTACACAAGGATAAATTTTCAACACAAATTTAGACAATATATGATCGTAAATTTGAAGTAATGTTTTAGAGTGTACCTAATGCAATATTGTTCATAGATTTTTAAGGCACTCTGTTCAAAGTTTTCTACAGACACATAAACTCAAAAATTATTTTGAAAATTGATGATTTTCAACCACTGCCAAATGTAGGGGACATGTCCAAAATGAACAAAAATGTCCGCTAAATATATCTTTGAAGCATGGCTCGTTTAAAAACCGTACAAAAATAAAATTACCATTTCTAAGAAAATTTTTTACAATTTTAAATTGAAATTTTTATGGAAAACTTCAAGATTTTTTGTTAAATTTGACAGCTTTGAGTTTAGACCTTTTTTACGACTTAAGTCAACCTTCATACGATGCATCAGCTTCATACTTTTTCTTCATTGAACTTTCTTTCGTTCAGAAGATGAAAGTCTTATCGCTTAATTGTTCTTTCTTTTGAATGAATCAGTGACCTGCAACAAGTATCAAACTTTCGAGTATACTCAATCACATAATCTTATTTTTTTTTGTGATGCAATCGTTTTTGCTCAACAACAAGTAATGATTGTAAACGCAATAGCTCATTTCAAACACTCAGTTTTAATCACTCGTACTCACAATGAACGTGAATGTTTGTGATTGGTGTTTTTGTATGATTGTAACCTCACCGGATCAAAACAAACATTCTGTTCGCATCATTCTTGTAAAACTCTTTATGGCCAGCTCGAGCTACTCGTTTTAGTACAGACACAATACATGCTATAAAATGTTCGTGCTATTGTAGTTGTTGCGTACAATACTCATTCGTGATGTTTTTTCTTTACAAAGTGGCATAACAAAACGTACATACGTACACACATAAGTATGTATGGATTTGCAAATACTTTGCCAAACACAAAAATAAACTTGTAGAGTAACTTGAGTGTTTTTGTTTCAATCACAATCAAATCATGCCAAAAACAGCCGACCTACAAGTGAGTGATTGTTCGTAAACAAGCCGCATAGTTTGTAAACCAATCAGTGCAATTATAATGTTGCGAATAAAACATACTTGTTGCTGATTTTTTTGATTCGTGTATTGTACTCGAATTGGAATAGAACTGCCAAATGCTTGATTGATTTAAGGCTCAGTTAGCCGACCGTAACGTTGATGTAGTTGCACGTGCTGATCGTTTCTCTCTCATAAGTTTTCAATGTGACAGAAACGATCAGAACATCCAACTACATCAACGTTACGATCGGCTAACTGAGCCTTTATACTTGTTATTTAGCGCAAGTGAATAAGACGACTCGTTCATACTACTAGTTGCAGCTCTCTGGAATGAATGTATACAGAATGTGAATGAATGTGTGCGTTTCTTACATTACGAATGAGAAAGCAAAACGAGTTTCCTCTCGCCTCTCTCGCCTACAAAATATGAAGCTGATCAATAAGACTTGCATCGTCTGAACGTTGACTAACGACTCAAGATATTTCAAGGCTTTGTTCCGCGTGTTTACTTAGAATTTTATCAGCAATTTAATGATTTGCTATAAGTTAAAATAAAATAGTTACAACCAAAAAAAATCGAGGCAAAAAATTAAACATTTTAATTTTGAAGTGAAATATTTCTTAAACAATAAGATACAAAACTAATTGTTAGCACATTTTTGTTTATTTTGCTTAGCAAAATCTAACGCCCTTAGAGTTTTACAAGCCGATGTATCCAACTTTCACCCCTTGTAGCTCCGCCCCCGGTGCAGCTAATGAATTCAAGAGATACTAGTCTGAAAGCCCGGCTCCTCATCTGCAAGCATTCTAATTTTTAATACAAGTCCAATTAGTGGTTTAGAAGTTCCATACTTATTACCAATTTTTTTTTTTAATTTACATCACTGTGCAATGGGAACTAGACAGTTTCATTGTTTGGTGTACCACAAACTTGATTTGAATTTAAGGATATGCAAGCAGATGCATTTTCCCACAAAACTGATGCCATCAGTTTCTTCTTCAGTTCCAACTGATACTCACGGACCGAAAAACACGATTGCTAAGAATTTCCGCGTTTAATTAGTTTTTTTTTACTACCAAATACAACAACAAATTTTCTTAAGAATTGTTTCGAGCAAGCAATATTTTGTTTGGATTTACCAAATTTTTAATTAATACTCTTTAAGTAAAATTCAATTAATTTATTATAAATAGATTTTTTATTTGAATAGAGTTACTTTAAGATTGGTTCCATTTTATTTTATTTTGGATGTAAGTAGGTACGTCCCTTTGAATGTCTACTTTTTTAAGGTTAATTTAAGTAATTTTTAAAAAAATTATTTAGATTTTTACATTTTTACAAAACTTTTTTGTCATTCCACAGTTTACAGCATAAAAATTTCGTTTTTTTGTATTTTATTGTAAATTTGTAACTTTTAATTTTGAGAAATAGGCCCCAGGTAAAGTTTTATATATGAATGTCTGATAAACTGTTTTTTTTTATTATTCTAAAAACTTACTATTTCCTTTAAGAAATAAACCAAATTTTGTTTTAAACTTGAACTCTCTTAAGATTTAATGTAAATTTTTCCGATATGAATAAAAAAGTGGAAAAAAAACTTAAAATGACTTACCATTTTTGGTTGAGTAAAGTTTTCAAAATATTGAGCACTAACTTGAATTTTAGTTGGGTTCTTACGGCAGCTAAAGCTGATAACGTAATGATAACTCTTGCAAATTTGTTGAAATATTTATACTTCCACGAGCTGAAAAATAAGTAAAATAAATAATATCAGAGCAGTACAATAGTTGGTTTTGCAACAGAATGTATCAGCTACGGACTTTTAAACGATATTATAACAATACATATTTTCGTTAAGGATGGCAACTGACCCATAAAGCGTACCAAACGGTGACTTCGGGTGAGTCTATTCATGATACTACCCCTGAACAACCGAAAAATACCAATGTCCACCTAAGGTAGATGATATCCGTAACTTAAAAATATCTACCAAAAATGAATAATTTAATTTATTTCAATATTTGCTATGCGCCTTCTAACTAGTGCAAGCAAGGGAAGCACTTTTGTGGATTGATAAAACTTATTTCTTACATTATTCGTACTTCATTTTAAAATAAAAATATATCAGAACTGATTTCTGTAAAGTTTTCTTTTTACTGCTAAAGATATTTGTACGCATATAGTTCGCTATATTGCCCACCTCTGTATTTTTATTTTGTAAGTTAGCAAATTAGCAATAAAACAGCCAGCCATAGAATATGATTATGAAAACACTTCAAACCAATTGATAAGTACTATTCTAATAAATAGCTAAAGAGTTGAAATATTATAAATATCCTTGTTCTCTTGTAAAATTATGCATGGATTATTGTCATTATTTGTTAGAAGAAAAAAATTATTCTGATGGTGATATTGATGATAATTGTGCTAATAATACAATCCTAAAAGTATGCAATACTTGTAAAAACTTCGTACACATGCACACACACACTCGTTTGTAAATATGTATGTACGTATGTATGTATATTCAACCATTTGCAAATTGTGTATTTATTTTTACGCGCATTTCTTAAGGGTTGTAATTTTTTGAATGGTTTCTGCGAATGATTAGAGACTAAGAAAGAATTCTACTCAACGATTGTTTGTTTGTTGTCTTTGTTAAAAACCTTTTTTTGGCCATATGCATAGATAAAACATAGAATTGTAATTGTTTGCCACTATATTATTGTTTCGTACGTGTCAACGTACTGCTGTTTAATGACTTAATTTTATATTAAGTATACGCCGTGTGCTACTACGAGTATAACTTGCTGTTTATTACCCCTACGTCCTCAAGAGCCATCGGCATGAACATTAGAGTGGAGCGTTGGTGTATGAAGGAAAAAAAAGGTCATCCAATAAATTTCGAATATCTCCTGAAATATTTTTTTTAATTTTTTGCGACATATCTTTATCCTTTATTTTAAATTGCTTCATTAATATAGAAAACAATTTTTGTTAATTTTTTTAAAAACCATTTTTGTGCCGAATGAAAAAAGTTTAAGATCAAGGAGATCTGATAAAATATAAGAAAGTTATAAGCCATTAAGTTAAAAAATCTGATTTTATTTCCCATACGAAATTATTTTGAACCAAAAAAAATTTTTTTAATACAAATTGATTTAAATTAATTTTGTATGAACTAAAAAATAATATAGCTGTTTTCGCTTATGGGCTAATAACTTTCTTATTTTTTATCAGAATTTGGCAATTGCATCCATCATGTGATCGTCACAAAATTATCTTTGAAATGCAGCCCGAAAAATATATACTTAGTATATTTTTTCATCTTAATGAAGCAATTTAAAATGATAGTTTTTTGCAGAAGGTCTAAAGATATACTTTTTTAAAGTTTTAATGCCTGTAACTCTATACATATATTTTTATACGGTCGGCACAATCAGTCTATTGAATGAAAGAATAGAGAGATATCTACACAACAGTGTGCAATTTATTTTATTCAGATGAGCCGTTCTCGGAAATTTTGCCAATAAACGAAAAAACTAAAAAAAACCAACAAAAAATGTTTTCGCGAATATCGGGAAAACGCGCATTAAAATATGTGAATATCATTTTCGTGCTCAGCGACCTAAAATTATATTAGAATATGTTTTTTTGCAAGATATGACAAAGAAGAAGAAGTTCGAAAATTTGCTTCATGATTTCATCTTAAGTTTGTCTGAAATCTGACCTTGTATGTATAAAATAGTAGATATTTAGAGTGTAATGAGTTATAACAGCTATAAAGAATATATAATGTTGCATCATATGATGTTTCACAAATTGATCAATTTGATCTCATATTCAAAATCTTGATGCTGCGGTCCCAATATATTTTTCTTTATTTTTCCTATGTATCTAAATATAAAATGCAACCTTTTTTTGCCATTCGAAATTGAAATTCGCAAAAAAAATCTGACGCTCCACCCTAATGAACATGACGCCGACAGAGCAACTTTAAAAAATTCATCAACTTCTTTGTTGTGGTGAATACGTGTGATGTCCATGTTCTCCCTTATCAATGTATTTTGTGGTAGTGCAAAAGAGATGGAATATTTACCAATTTAGTTCTGTCTCTTTTCTTGCTATTGAAAATGGTTGCTGACAGCGAATCTCATGGCGAACATTGATGCTCAGCCATATGTTCGGGCATCGATGTCAGAGCATGGACATGAGCGGTCTACATTAGCCATATGCGATGTTCGACATGATGTACATACCAAGTTCATGGCTAATGTAGATCCTCAGTTAGGATCGGTGTTACCGATTTGTTACAGATTAGATAATTTATTCTGAAAACTTTGTAGAAAACGTTACGGAGGGGGTGGGCGGGTGGAAGGGGGTATTGAAACTCTAAAAAGTTCGTTACGTAATATGTGAATGTCCCCTAAGCAAAATACACATGTTTTGTATTTTTTACACATCTAAATTTGTTCGTCTTACAGTACGTTTACAACTGACAATGCTGTCTTGACAATAAAGAATACGTATTAGTTGGCAAAAACGCTGATAATAACTTCGTGACGTAGGCGTCCAAACAATAATTATCACAATTAATTTTAAATTCCCGAAAAAGTAAAGAAAATATCAAAATTATAAATATTATAAGCTTTTCTTCTTGAATATTTCTTTTTGTTTTACAAAAACTCAAATTCGGCATACATGAAATCATTGCCCGATTTACTGTCTTCAAAATATTCAAGACAGTAGTGAAGACAATTGAAAAAGTGTGTATGTATTAGTGAAAAAATTTTATTGTCAAGACAGTATTATCTAGTGCAAACACTGAGTTATAGACAAAAATTATTATACTGCTTTCCCAAGTAGCATTTTTTTTA
Source organism: Panzeria rudis (assembly GCA_956483635.1). NCBI lineage: Eukaryota > Metazoa > Arthropoda > Insecta > Diptera > Tachinidae > Panzeria > Panzeria rudis. The sequence goes on along the minus strand of OY101450.1, from coordinate 131,843,839 downwards.
GGGTAATTAGAATGTTCTAAGCACGAAAAAAAAATTTTTTTAATTTGATTTCGGTCATTGTTTAGATAACGGTACATTTGTGTTTTCGATATACATCTATTTAAAGCGCCATCATGTTTGAAAGGCAACTAAATTACGCATCGAATAGTAGCTAATTGGATTTTATCGGATAAACAATTGCTGAGTTATAGTGGATCAATTTAAAAATTTTATGAAATTTCCGAGCAAAAAGAGACATGCAAAAAACGAGTTAAAGCATGGGTTCTAAATTAGGGATGTACCGATACGCCATTTTGCCGATCCGATACCGATACTCAAAAAGAAATATCGCGGACACCGATTCCGATACCGATGATTAACAAAACTCAAGCCGGGCAATTTTTTTATTATACAAAGTTACAGTGTAAGAGATTATTAATATTTAAAATGGAACTAACCCAGTATAAAAATAACTAAAAAATTGGAAGTAATTTTTAAGGAACTACATTGTCATTGCTTCAAAAGAATCTATATTAAAAATATGCAGATAATTAGTAGAAAAGCAAGTAAAAGTTTACTTATGATATAAAAAAATTTGTAATTCCTTTATAATTTTAAAAAATACTCGAAATGCTTTTTAAAAAATTGTAAGAATTGCAGCGACAAAAGTTGCACAATGTAAACGCAAATGCAATTTTAAAAAAGAAACGAAAAAGTTTTTAGCGAGAAAGATCGCACAATTCTCTAGTTTTGCCGATTCACTATATGGGGAAAACATTGTGCGTCCATGTGAAATTTTATACCGATCGGATTATCAAATAAAAAGCCGACCATTTAAACACTTAATTTCGAAAAACTTTAATAAATATCTGATGTCGCAAGATCTCCGGAATCAGTGTACTGTATAATTTCTCTGTATTTAAATAACTTATCTATGGCCAATAATTCATAACAATAATTCACTTTTTCAGAATTAAATTGAACATCTTATCACAAATTCATATCCGCTATATTTATTTACTTTACAATACTCGTTGTATGTGTTAGATTTGCACAATTATATAATTAATAATATTTAATTGATTATTTATGATGTTTTTTTCCAGATGTGACAATAATGGGTTTTATAATGATGGTTTTCCCTTGAGGTGGTGGATGCACAGGTTGTGGAGGAGGATGGACAGGCTGTGGAGGAGGATGAACTGGTCTTGGTTGAGGATGCACAGGTCTTGGTGGAGGATGCACAGGTCTTGGTGGAGGATGTACAGGTCTTGGAGGAGGATGCACAGGCCTTGGTGGAGGATGCACAGGTTGTGGCGGAGGATGCACAGGTTGTACTCTAATTGGCTGTATGATAATTTGTGTTGGAGGTCTCTGAACAGGTTGAACTTGTACCGGCTGGTATACAACTTGTGGTGCAGGTTGAGCTTGAACATATGTGGGCTGTTGAACATGCACTGGCTGTTGACCACCGCCGCCCTTCTTCCTAAAAGTCGGTGTAGCCGAAGTGCATGCGATAAGTAATAATGCAAGCGTTAAAGGTTTTATATAATCCATATTCTTAGAGGTTCTGTTGATCTGAAAGCTTCTAAATAACGAATAAAACTAAAATTCTTAGATGAATCAAAATGGCTTTTATATTGCACATGTGAATCTTCTTTCAAATTGTTTAATTGGTATTCGATAATTGTATAATTTTAGAGAATATAAAGAGCTGTTCATTTAAAATTTGGATGCATTAAGCAAAAGATTATGTTTGATTAAAGTCCGGGTTTCACAGTACAGAGCAGAAAATTTTATATTGACCTCCGAATTGGCTTAAAAAAGATTTTTCCCAACCTCTGCCTTCTTCTTCCACAATATTATCAAACTTTAAAGCTCAAACTACTTTTTACATTTATAATATTCAAGAATTCATATCTCAGTAAATTTTTCGAGTTTCGCGATTAAAAAATTAATTCTTTTCAGATTTCAATTTCGGCCTCCGGAAGATAAGGCACCTTTTCATCATGATCATCACATACATATGTAGTAGTTCGACAATAAACTGCATAATTTAGAAAAATGAAATCATTTCTTTAATATCTTTCAAAATAAATCAGTTTTTCTTTGTCGTGCTGTTAGCTGTGCAAAACAACAAAATCGGTCTATATAAAAAGCTTTTGATACTCTGTAGTTCATGGGTGTTATCTAACAGGGTGGTCAGTGAATATATTTTCCGAAAACTAAGGTTTTGCTCTATGACTTTATAAACATACATCATTTTATAATCGGATCAGTATTTCAAAAGATACAAAGTCCACTGCGTAAATTAAATGATTAAATTAAATTAAATTTTCTATACTAGAAGCGCTGCTAAGGTTTCCAAGCTCCCGACATTTTTCGATTCCCGGGAATCGTAAAAAATTTTTTTCGTTCCGGGGAACCCGGGAATTCTCGACACATATTGAACAATGCTATTTCAAAAATTTCATTATAATTTTTTAATGGGTACAAACAAGGTAGATCTATAAGGTATACTTATCGGCGAATTGATACAACAAGCAACTTTTTTTTGGGAATTGTGGTGTCAAAAAATATATGAGAAAAACTCAAAGCGAATATTAAAATGTGAGTGGATTGGTAAAATACATTAAAATTTTACATCAAAATTACCGAACATATGGGCTGATGCACAGACCTTATATCTCGACCTTGGGTACAAAGTAAATGAAATTAAATATCAACAAATGAAAATTGATTGAACTACATACATAATACAGTAGAATCACTATATTTCGTACCCCGATAAATCGTAGGTCCCGATATTTCGTAGAAAACTAGTGGTCCCTTGAAAAACTCGCGTTAATTCGTAAAAATATCATACAATTTGGTCACCTCGATAATTCGTTTTTTTAAGCCTCTTAGGCCCAAATTCACAGTCATTAGTTAGATAATGACAATAGTTTAGTCAATGATATTTTATTCACACTTCTTTGTTTACTATTAGTTAAACCGTCATACACCATTGGTTAACAATTAGTTAGATGCTTTGGAACATGGTGCAATAAGTATACAGGTGGCAGCATAACGTCAGCTGATTATATTTTGTATTCTGGTAGTTTTGTACATAAGTAACGTCTAGCACGTGTATTTTGTTGACAAGCATTATCTTGTTTTTTGTTGTATTTATTGAACCTGCATACTTATTGCACCATGTTTTGGAAATTATTACGTTCATATAGCATACGTTTAGGAGCGACAAAAAACATTTGCTCCATTAGCTTAGTGTGCTTAAAAATTTTTTAATTGCCGCCGTAAGATGTATAATATTCTTTATTTCTTTATTTTTGCTTGTTTATTTATATTTGATAGGGCTACCATTCTTTACCCATATTAAAAATTTTAGTTAAAACAACAATACACTGTAAATATGAAGTTTTAGTTAAAAATAGTTATCATTTTAGTTTACTAATAATTAACTAATGACTGTAAATTTGGACCTTATAAATCGTAATTTGCTTACTAATAAGCTCTTAAAATTCGTAAAAGCGATCGACAATAGAAAACTCACTGGACAACATACGAGACAAAAGTCTTAGGCCCAAATTTACAGTAATTAGTTAATTATTAGTAAACTAAAATGATAACTATTGTTTAACTAAAACTTCATATTTACAGTGTATTGTTTAACTAAAATTTTTGATATGTGTAAAGAATGGTCACCCTACCAAATATAAATAAACAAGCAAAAATAAAGAAACAAAGAATATTTCACATCTTAAAGCGGCAATTCAAAAAGTTTTAAGCACACAAAGCTAATGGAGCAAATAGTTTTTTGTCGCTCCTAAAAGTCTACCATATGCATGTAATAATTTCCAAAACATGGTGTAATAATTATGCAGGTTCAACAAACACAAAAAAAACTAGCTAATGCTTGTCAAAAAAATACACGTGCTAGACGTTGCTTATGTACAAAACTACCAGAACAAAAAATAATCAGCTGATGTTATGCTGCCACCTGTATACTTATTGCACCATGTTCCAAAGCATCTAACTAATTGTTAACCAATGGCATTTGACGATTTAACTAATGGTAAACAAAGAAGTGTGAATAAAATATCATTGGCTAAACTATTGTCATTAGCTAACTAATGACTGTGAATTTGGGCCTTAAACAGCAGCAAATCACAAAAATTTTTAAGATCTACTTTTTAATTGTGTATAGTAAACATGTAAATGTACGTACTTAACAAATGTACATATTTAAATAAGGGATGTAACCGATTCCGATTCCGATACAGATTTTCCGATACATCGGTATCGGCGATATTTTACTGTCGATACGACGATAAACTTTTAAAATTTTGTTCAGAGTTTTTTTAACAAATTATTTATTTTTTGTTATTTTTACCATGAACTAAGTTCATTTCGTTATTTTTTAAATCTTATTAATATCAATTTTAAAAAGAAATATTTTGCGCTGTTATTTTGTAAAAAAAAACAATTTATTTTTGTTAATTTTACCATGAATTCAAATTCAATTCGTAGTTTTTTAAATCTTATTCCCAGCAAAAAAAATACACAAGACTTATTCTAATCGCTATAAAATACGCTTTATATGAAAATATAAAAAATAGGTAGGTTTTCAAGCAAATTGTTACAAAAAATACGTAAAATTAAAAAAAAATCTAAATAAAATAAAAAATTACATTTTTCTTTTGACGATATTTCCATGAAATATAAGTGAAAACAAAATCTTTTAAATATGCAGGGAAAGCTTAAGTCCTCCTCTATTAGACACTGTTTCAAAATTGAAAATCGGTGCAGAAACAACGCAGTAAAAATTGTTTTTGTCCGTGAAGTCCTAAATCGTTTTTTTAATCGATAAGATTTTGAGGGTGTATTGCAATTTTTTAAATGGCAAAATGATCTACTCAAATAGACCTACAAGCCTCACTGAGTCGTTTTTCACGAGTAAAAAAAAACATGCCGTTTTGTAACAGCGTGTAATTAAGCGTGTAGTTAAGTTCTTTAGAAGAATATTAGTTTATAAATGTCCTTTAAAAATCGATTTTTTAAAAAGCATGATTCTTTTTAAAATTATCAAGGAATTACAAAATTTTTACTTGCTTTTCTACTAATTATCTGCATATTTTTAATATAGATTCTTTGGAAGCAATGAGAATGTAGTTCCTTAAAAATTACTTTCAATTTTTTATACTGGGTTAATATTAATAATGGGTTAATATTAACTAAATAAATATTAATTTTAAGTATTAGTAGTCTCTTACACTGTAATTTTGTATAATAAAAATTGCCGTTCTTGAGTTTTGTTAATCTAAACTTGAACTCAATTTCAATATTCGTATCGGTATCGGCGATATTTATTTTTAAATATCACTATCGGCATCGGATCGGCAAAACGGCGTATCGTTATATCCCTAATTAAAATATGAATATAAACCGTAAAATTAAATCGAAAACCCTTAAATCGAAAACCCTTAGAGTAGCTTTTTGACTGCGAGATTAGGGATTAAGCTGAATTTAATATTGGTGTTTACTCTTTGAGTTGACTTATTTTTTAATTTTTTTTTCTTTTTGGTTTAGGATTAAACCATCAACATTGGCCGCTAAACTAGCAAAAAACAGTTTAAAAAAAGTCAACTGAAACAGTAAATACAGATATTAAATTTAACTTAATCTCGCAGTCAAAAACTAACTCTTATAGTTCGTATAAAATTATTGGTCCCTTGAGATTGCGAATTATCAGGATTCTATTGCGGGAAATTTTGTAACAATTGTTTTTAACGTACTTGTCCTATGACTGGTGAAAATGGGAGTCATACAATATGCTCCTGAGTCGTAAGCGATGAAAAAAGAACACATATTTGACTAGTATTAAGGAAACCACCACAGGAACAGTAGCTTAAGTTTGGATGTAAAACATATTACTAAGTATATTAATTATATTAATTGACCCCCTCCAATGACAGCGCCACGTAAAAGTGACAGGTCCCTCTCATATAAAGTTCCAGAACTTGAACCGGTTCTCTTCCTCTAGGGTAGTTAATTCAGAAATTTAAAAGGTAGAACTTTAAAAATATTTTCAAAGAATTATTTGAGAGTACAATAAATGAATAAATGAATAAATGTGGTCTGAACAACATGGACGCGTATTAGCCCACCAAACTAAATGTTCCGATTTCTGTTCGGTAAAATCTTCCGATTTCGGAACCGAAATCGTAACGATTTTTGTATGAAAAGGTTGACACGACTTCGTAACGATATGTAGTTACGAAATCGTAACGATATGTCGGTACGAGTTCGCAACGACGTGTAGGTACGAAATCGATACGACACGTCGGTACGAAATCGTAACGATTTGTAGGTACGATTTCTTAACGAATTCGTTTAGTGTTTTCTTCAACTTTTTTAATAATTGTTTATATAAAAATTATTTTCCATCATTTTATTTATTCACTTCAATATTATATAATTTAATATAATATAACATAAAAACTATAATTTAAATTGAAAGCCTTTCTAATGACTTTTGCTGTCCGTTCCTTGTGGTGTCACAATATTTCTTTGTTTTCATCTACATATCTTGTCTGGCTATAATTAATTGTTAATGCATGAATCTGCAAAAATGTAGAAAATTTAGTATAACATATGTTATTTTCTTTTATTTAAGCTTACAACGTACCTTTAAAAATCTTAATATATCTAAAATTATTCACAGCAATGTGTAGAGTATGTCTTCCTTGCCGCCCTTTGGCCGGGCTTAAGGGGTTTTTCCTCTATGTATGTAAAATAGTGGCTTCGCTGAGTAAAGATTTCCTACTTATAGTGTCTTTGGCCGAGCTTAAAGGTTCTCTTCTCAATGTACATACATATGTATGTCGAATAGTGGCTTCACCGAGTAAAGATTTCCTGCAAAGACTTGCCCATAAAAATTTACTCTCAAAACTGTAATTGGCGAATGAATATGTATTACTTTTAAATTTTCTTCTTTATTCAAAGCATCTGAAAACTTTTCACCGGTTTTCACTTAGTTGTAAATCAAATTTGTATTGTTTTTTAAAAAGTTTTATTTGCACATACTCACATGACATAAATGTGCATATACGAAAGAAGTTTGTTCAGACAAACTACCGAATTGTCGTAACGAATTCGTTGAGACATTTCGGTAGTAAGTCTGGGGCCGAATTACCGCATACGTGTTCGAGTAAAACTGTGAGAAAATTTTCTTTTTGGGATTACGGCATACGATAATCGAGTAGCTGCTGTTTAAATTCCACTCGTTAGCACTAGAGCGATCGAATACAATATTTTCTTTTATTGTGTTTTTTTGCAAAAAAGCATGGCCAATCGACTTGGTTGTTGTACTAGCTGCTAGAAGCACAAAATTTTTCTTTAATGTATTACAACTTCTTAGTCGATTCAACAGCCGGTATAATATAAGCTTGGTACACTTTTTAAACATTTCCATACGTTAGCTATCGAATGCGGCAATCCATCCATTCGATACGTGACGAAATTTTATTCGATACGAAAGCCTACTCGATAACTAATGCGGTAATTCGGCCCCTGATTTTAGACAAACTACCGAAATGTCTTAACGAATTCGTTACGATAAGTCTGACTTCAGAAAAAGTCGGAACTTTTGGTTTGGTGGGATAGTACATTTTAATTCCCGAGACCACCGACGAAAATTCCCGGCAATCGGGAAGTGGAAAACTGCTCTATTTCACGGGAATTTTTCCTGACGCTTCCCGGGAACGAAACCCTAGGCACTACAATTCACAGTACAGTGCATCCAAATTTTTAACGAACAATTCATTATTATTGAATATCCATTCGTATATATGTTTGTATGTATGTAAATATGTACATACATCTTAATAAGTTGAGTTTGATTATAGATTTGTATTTATTTATACAAATATGAAAATAATTTCCTATACAATGTCTTATAGATAAAATTCTTAATAAGCCGGCTTCAAATAATGACGAAAAACCTAAATGGAAGATTTATTCATGCTCCTCTTGGGTAAGTCCCCATTTAAAAAAAAGTTGCAATACGTACATGGTATGTATGTATCTATGTATGTAAGTATGTATGGATGTATTTTTCAGACTCTTTTTTTATGAGTAACTTTAAAATTACTATTAAAAAAAGTAATTTTTACCTGCACATCGTGCAAAAGTATGTTTTAATAATTTCTAGTCTTGATTTGCTTTTTCCTATTTCTTAAATAAATTATTTAATATTTTCCCATTAGCAATAAATGTGCTTAGAATATTTAATTGATTTTTGTATAATCTATTCCAAATGATTTAATTTCTTATTCTTAACATTGTGATGACATAATCCTTTATAAGGGTTTGCGAACGGTTTTCGACTCTCCATTTCGGAAACTAATGCCCCCATTGCCGTTCTCAACTCAACTCAGTTTGGTCGTCTGAGATTCGAACCAACTTTCACGTTACGATATTTTTTTTAGTATTTTAAAACACAACAGTTTACGTTGAAGTTAGTATGCCTTAATATTAGGGATGTAACGAATACCGATACCGATATATCGGCGATACTTCAGATTTTCCGATACATCGGTATCGGCGATATTTTAATGTCGATACGACGATACTTAAAAATTTTTTTTTCAGAGCTTTTTTTAACAAATAATTTATTTTTGTTCGATTTTACCATCAATTAAATTCACTTCGTTATTTTTTAAATCTTATTAATATCAATTTTAAAAATTAATAATATTTTATGCTGTTATTTTGTAAAAAAATTATTTATTTTTTGTTAATTTTACCATGAATTCAAATTAAAGTCGTTGTTTTTTAAATCTTATAGCAGCAAAAAAAAAGATACTCCAAAGAAGTCATGAAAATGTAGAATTTGCGATCTGGAAGTATTGAAAATTTGGATAATTTCTAATTAGTTTTACATACTTTTGCCATTGCAAGAAGTTCTGTTTTTCGATTACCAATCACCGAATTGGAAGCGATGCTAGGACAAATTTCTTTTTCGGTATTCTATAATGATTTTTCCTCAACGAAAAATGATAAAAAATTACCCATTTTCATAATTTTTTTATGCGAATTTAAACTCAGAACTGCATTTTCATGTAAATTTAAGTGAATAAATATAAACTTAGAAGTCTTTTAATAATTAAGCTATTAAGTTATTTAGAAGAATATTAGTTGATAAATGTCCTTTAAAAAAATCGATTTTTTAAAAAGCATGGCGAGTATTTTTTAAAATTATAAAGGAATTAAACATTTTTTCTTGCTTTTCAACTAATTATCTACATATTTTTAATATAGATTTTTTGGAAGCAAAGAAATTGTAGCTCCTTAAAAATTACTTCCAATGTTTTATCGATTTTAAATATTCTCTCTTATAATGTAATTTTGTATAATAAAAAAATTGCACTTGAGTTTTGTTAATCTAAACTTGAACTCAATTTCAATATTCGTATCGGTATCGGAATCGGTATCGGCGATATTTATTTTTAAATATCGGTATCGGCGATATTTATTTTTAAATATCGGTATCGGTATCGGATCGGCAAAACGGCGTATCGTTACATCCCTACTTAATATGTATATCAAGTTTGACAGAAAAGCAGACAAATTGGTGTTAAATTTAAAGGAAATAAAATACATACTCCCAGACACCCAACCTGGGGGTTATTCTGTAATGCGATGCGAAAGGAAAACTATTCGCATTTGTATGTTATTAACATTGCAATGCGAAAGCATTTCTTTCGCTTCGAATTAGAGAGTAACCCCCCTCATTTGAGTCGAGAACGACAATAGAGGGTTAAATGAAATGTTTTAAAGAAATCAAATATAAAATTATACACAAGTTTTTGGCGTTGCTACACTAGAATATTAATTGATTGCGAAAATAAACGTCGTAATTTTAACCATTTTCAAATTATTAATTGCACTCAGTCAAAAGTGATTTAATTCAACAAGTTTATCATTTGTTGCAATTTATTGACTAATGATCAGGCGCTACAATATAACTACAGGGTAATTAAAAAAAATTTTTTTTTTGGCACAAAAATGTCAGTTTAATTTTAAATTTCCTTGATTTTAATGATAATGAGAGTAAATATTCTGAGTGAAAAAATTTAATTCATTTGTTGTGACTAGCTAATATATTTATATGCCGGTATTTCGTTGCCAATTCGTCAGTAGATCTTTAAAAAAAATCAGCTTAACATTTGTTGTCCTCCAATGGAGGATCTATCAGATGTTAAGCTGGGGTCGAATTACCGCATTCGTTATCGTGTAGGCTTTCGTATCGAATAAAATTTCGTCACGTATCGAATGAATGGATTACCGCATTCGATAGCTAACGTATGGAAATGTTTAAAAAGTATACCAAGTTTATATTATACCGGTTGTTGAATCGACTAAAAATTTGTAATACATTAAAGAAAAATTTTGTGTTTCTAGCAGCTAGTACAACAACCAACTCGATTGGCCAACTGTAATAAGGTTTATAGGTAATGTTCCAAGGGTTTTTGCAAAAAAAAAAAATAATAATAAAAAAAAGTTTTGTATTTGATCGCTCTAGTGCTAACGAGTGGAATTTAAACAGCAGCTACTCCATTATCGTATGCCGTATTCCCAAAAAGAGTATTTTCGAACAATTTTACTCGATCACGTATGCGGTAATTCGGCCCCTGATGTAACAGCAACAAATAAATAAAAAAAAATTGTGCACATAAATTCATGAGAATATCCTCGAATATATTAATACATTTTGTAAATATTCCACTCTTTATTGGCGCATTTAAGAATGAAGATTTTCGATTTTTTTCGATTTTAAGAAAACTAGTGATGCACAGTGGGGCCGATCCCAAAAGTAATGTTAATAAATCTGTATCTTTTAAGTCACTGGCCGATTACAAAACGATGTAAGAATAAGCTGACGACCGCTACGAAAAAAGTTGTATATATAAGAATTAAAATCACATTCAACAGAGCCACCTGACAAGTGGTGATAAGCAAATACACGTGAGCACTGACGATGGAAGTGTAGCGGCAACCGAAAGTGGCGCTACTCTGTTCTGCGGTGTGTGTTGAAAAATTAAGTTGATGTTAATGTTTCCCTTGTTCCATGGAATATTAATCATGCCCAATTCTTTCTGAATACATATAACGTTACGGACCTTAGCCTAATAATCAATTTGGATTTAAAGTTTTTTTTTTTTTGAAATTATTACATTACATTAATTTTAATTTTGTAAATTAATATTTTACTTTTTAAGTAAAATATTAGTTTTATTAAAACACATTGAAATTGATTATGGAGGAGTATTAGCTAGTTCCTATACGCATTCCATTTGGGGGTAATGCAGATCATCAGGGAACCTTTACCCAAAAATCTGTATTATGTTAAACTTCTGATCATACGAATAAGGAGCAAGTTCACAGTCTGTAGTCAACTAACGCCCGTGGTTTAACTAACGAATTTTCATATAAATATTATTGGTTAAACCACCATCATTAGTAACCTCAAGACTGTGAATTTAAGACTAAGAAGTTTATAATATCAAAGTTAAAACATGAGCTCCATAATCAATCATCTTTTTTATTTTCTTACTTGCATACGACAACCGGTTGGTTTTTTTTTCAACTCTAAATTGTAGTTATAAATACAATATGCAAGTAAGAAAATAAAACACATGATTGATTATGGAGCTCATGTTTTGACTTTGATATTATAAACTTCTTATTCTTATGATCAGAAGTTTAAGATAATCCCCCCTATTGTGATTGGCGACGTCGACGTCACACCAACTCGACAGCAAAATATTGTCACTTGTCTACTCTTTGTCGACAACAATTGACTAATATTAACATGTTCGGCTAATTTCATAACCCTCAGAAAATTGTATGAGACTGTGAGTAGTAGTCAATTGTTGTCGACAGCGAGTATACAAGTGACAATTTTTCGTGTCGTGTTGATGTGACGTCGACGTCGCCATTCATAATAGGGGGGAATAATATCTTTAGCTTTTCTATGTTTTTTAGGTAAAGGTTCCCTGACGATTTGCTAATACCCCTCCATAATCAATTCCAATGTATATTAATCAAACTTTAATATTTTACTTAAAAAGTAAAATATTAATTTGGGAAAAAGCACGTTACAAAATTAAAATTAAAGTAAAATTTTGGTTTGAGTGTGTGGATGTGTGTTGAATGGAAATTGTGATATTTATCAATTGAATTCCTTCACTGAATTGTGAATAAAATCAATATTTATGGCTTATTTTGCTCATAACACATCTGTCCTTAAGAATAATATTCAAAAATTTAAGCTTTTGCAGTTTTAAACTTTTTATGAGTTTTTAGTAAATTTTTTAAAATGAATTTTTCATAAAGAACCTCTATTTTCCGAAACTTATTTGTGAATAACTAAGAAACCACTGATTTCTTTTCGTAAATATATTAAGATAGTTTCCAATAGAGATGAGCGATCCTGTGATTTTTAAAGAACATCGTGAACAGTGAACGTGATTCAAAAATCACTCTTAATTAAAACTAGCACTGGTTAGAAATGACTTTTTAACATCGAACCGCTTATTTCATTTCGAAATCTAAAAGGTGCCTATAATAATACCATAGTCAAGAAAAACCCTTCAATTTCGATTTGATTACAAATTACAAAACTAAAAAATATATAAAAACAACATTCAATTAATTACTGTATTATTCCAAGATCTTTATTAAAAATATATTTCTTAAATTTTAATACAATACGGATATCACTTAAACGTCCTTCCTTTATCAGAGCCATAGTTGTGTCGTTAAGAGGATCAGTGAAGGTTATTTTTACTTTTGAAGTTTGACCAAATGTACTTTCAATACGTCCAATTTCACCTGTAGATAGTTCAATTTGTTTTCCTATGTACAATTGACGATTCGATTCTTTCTTAAATAGGTTTTGAACAATAATCTCTTGTGAATTAACTAAGCGTTGAACAGTGCCTTGTTTCTGTTTGTATTTATATACTTTCCAAAATTTCAATTGTTCTTTTGCGTAATCCATCGCTGTGGTATGCCACTGTATTTTGCCCCAGAAAGCCAAACGGCAGCAATTTGTGTTGACATTTAAATCAAGTTTTGAGGCAATTAGTATAGAGTCAGAAGCAGTAAGTATAGGCTTTTCAAATTCCAGCAAAGCCCAAACAACACAATTACTGTCCTGTGCCGTTTGCGTATCTAATTCTTCAACATATTCATACGCTTTGAGCGGATCAAAACCTTTGTCCACATCACAATCTTTAAAGAGAATTAAATGGGTCATAACAGTTTCATGCCCAACACTAACGTGAAGCTTTGTTTTCGACTTTACGACATATTTGTAATATTGTATTAGCTGCAATTTTATAACAGCTGCATATATAGGTTTCAAATATCCTAGCTGGCATATAACACCCCGTTCCATAAGTTTTGCATTAAATTGTGTTACACACAATCCAACACGATCACCCATATTTGCTTTTTGTACAGGTTGACGAAACATTTGTATTGATTTTATTTTACGTTGTTCTTTTATTAAAGGCAATTCGATGTTGTCATTAACTTTTACACAACCTTGTACTATGGTACCAGTACAAATTGTTCCTATATATTTTTAAATAAGTTTATTTTAAGTAAGCGTTTTTGGACAGACGATAACGATGACTTTGTGATAAAGTTTATGATATTATTATATATGTTCATTTTAGTAATGTACATAGCTGTATTAGTTATACACATATGCAATATTTGAAGGCGAAAAGTTTAGCAAACGTGCAACCAGGAGGTGACCCTAAAACCGAGAAACTTTAAGTTCTTCAAAAAGGGTTACCCGCTTGTTGTTCGCTTTAATGAAGAATTATAATTAGAATTGATCAGATTTGCGAACAAATTTCTGTTTTTATAATTTTAGTTTAATATTAGCATTATCTGAATGCAATTTTTACAACGGAACATCCTGTTGAAATTTTCCTTCATCACATACAGAGGTACTTCGGTCTTATTTTCATTGCATTAACATACATTTTATTTTACATGATGAGATGAATTCAGATTACACAGGCCAACAAAATGAAATTTTTTCTGTAAGGTCTAATGTTTCGTAGTCAATTTGTATACACTTGGTACTGAGCATCAATGTCTATAAATTACTTTTTTTGAATTGACTCTGTATCTCGCGCTTTTCCGTTATAGGTATAGAAAAAAGAGGATGCTGCATCACATAATTTGCATTTACTCGAGAACTAGTTCTTCGATTAAATTTAAAAAAACCCAGAAGGATCGGAAAGAAAATAACCTTTAAATTAATGCCTTATTAATTTTTTAATAGTCTTATAGTTTCGGAGATATTCTGAAAGTTTTAATGTCTTCTAAATTTTTTTTTTTTGAAAAAATGTATGTTTTTAATAAAACTTTCTGAATATCTCCGAAACTATAAGACTGTTAAAAAATTAATAAGGCATAATTTTAAAGGTTATTTTCTTTCCGATCCTTCTGGGTTTTTTTTAATTTAATCGAACACCTAGTTCTGGAGTAAATGCAAATTATGTGATGCAGCATGCTCTTTTTTCTATACCTATAACGGAAAATCTCGAGATACAGAGTTAATTAAAAAAAAGTAATTTATAGGCAATGGAACTGAGTATCATATGTACGCAAATGGACTAAGGAAACACCGACCTTATAAATCGTGTTGACCTGTGTTATTGTAAACCCAAAAATACATACCTTGCCCCTTAATCGAGAAACAGTGATCAACGTACATAAGCAAAGGTTTTTCCACTTCACGCTGCGGCAGGAAAGCACTTTGCTTTATGCCTTCCAACAACTCTGGAATGCCTTCACCACTTAAAGCAGAGACTGCAAAAAAAGGGAATTTTTCACCAAAACTTGTAGTTGATAAGGTCTTGCGTAGTTTAGTTTCCAATTTCTTAAGCTGTACTGCCTTCTGGGTAGCCAATAATAAATCCACTTTATTAACAACAACTATTAGCTTGCGTTTGAGTAGTTCTCCAATAACTATACATTCAGCTGTTTGGGTTTGTATGCCTTTTTGAGCGTCAATAACTAAAATCATTAGATCTATAATCTGAGCGCCTTAAATATAAATAATTATAAAATTTAATTAAAAACAATTTAATTTATTTAAAATACCTCCTATAATTGTACGTATTAAGCTGGCATGACCTGGACAATCTACAAACGTAAATTGTAGTTGTTGTATGGAGGGAGTAGTTTGTTTGATGTGTTCCGGTGCTTCTATCTGCAAAGCACTAAATCCCAAGTCCAGAGTTATGCCTCTTTCTTTTGATTGGGGATTTTTATCAAAAGCTGCAGTACTTGAAATGGTACTGAGAACTTTGGCCAATGATGTTTTTCCCGAATCCACATGACCCAAGAGACCAATATTAAAATTTATTATCATTTTCTGCAAAGATATAGTGTAATCTTCAGCTATAAGCAATTTCAAACTAGAATCACAGCTGATCTGATTTTACCGCTAAAATCCAACTTGCCATACTGTTAGAAATTTAAGAAAACGAAGCAGCGACTAGTTCTCGGCTTGTAGCCGTCGCATTGAGGGACATTTAGCGAAAAGGCGATCAAAGGTCAGCTGCTTTTATAAAATGCAAACCATTCTTTGTATAATTCAACGTACTCTGTCCAGAATATTTTTCGCGACACAACAGATCTATTGCAACATACACCGCACAAGTGCAACAGCTTTACATACTTGAACATATATCTAAATCGTTTTGATATTTACTCAGTTAACTGCGTAAATAGCACAACCACTGCCACACTGCACAAACGAACTGTACAGTGCCAGACTTGTGCAGACAACTTGTGTAGTGTATGGCTAGCATTTGATAGAGCTGGAATTTTCAATTGCATTTTTTATATATAGAGAACATTTTACGATTGGATTTCAAATATTTGTGGTATTCACAAGAAGTTATATGATGTCATGTCCTAAAATTTTAAACTAGCTTAATATTATTTTTATTTTCTTTCATACAAAAGGTGTACTTTATTAATACAATTCTTCATCCTGTGTTTATGTTACTGTCATAAATAATTATTTGGCATTTTGCTTTACTTTTTCGACAAAATGTCCAATTATTTTTAAATATATGGCGATTTTTTTTAGCAAATTTCTACTAAAAAAGTTATATATTGCAAAAATGATTCAAAATATAAACTGCAAAAACAGCAATAGCTCACAAATTAGCTTACGGTATATAAATCGCGGAAACTTCCAAAAACGCGAACATCATTTAAAAAAATTCCAAAACTCCAAAAACTGTCAACGAACATTCAGTACATTTTAAGAATAAAAGACCATCTCATGTACAAAAATTTACGAAAATTCGCGAATAATTTCGTTATTGAAAAAAGGCCTTACAATTTTTTTAAATCGCTAAGTTTGTAAGGAATGCCAAAAACTTGCGAAAATGACGAAAATTTGCAAAAACTTATTAATACTAAAAACATATCAATGCCTGATATAAATAGAAAATCGTTAAAACTGTCAAAAAGCAAAGAAGAATAACTTTTATTGCGAAAATAGAGAAAATTCGCGAAAAATTGCAAAACTACAAACAAGCCCAAAAATTTCTTAAAAATTGCTAAGGATCTAAGGCAGGGGTTTTCAAGAAATTCCTATTCACGGACCCGTTGTAAAAATTTTTTTCGCGGACCCCTCTGATTTTGTTTTTTGGGTTGAATTTCGTCAAGTTCGGCTTACAAAACTTTGCAGTAAAATTTAAGTAGACTTTTAATCTAGGAAATGGTAAATTAATTTCGATTCCAATCTAAAATCTGCTTTGTGATATAAAAAATCGGATTTTAGCAATCGAATCTACGTCTGCGATTTTCAACTGAAATCGATTATAGGGGTCCAAAAATCTATTTTTTTATTAACATCAAAATACGAAGAAATCTCATTATCAATCTTCAACTAAGATTTTTTTTGCATTCCTGTTGAATTACACCAATATTTAAGCAGACCATTGTGTAATTGAAATTTAATTCCACTAGACCAATGAGAAAACTAAAGTAATTTATCTTAACATACATATATCAAATACGAAGAGAATATTAAGTGCATCCTTTCGACATTAGTACCATGTGAACGTTTGTGTTCTAAAGCTGGCGTGATAGTAACTCAGCAAAGAAATAGACGAAAAGTCATCACATAAAGCAATAAATTTTTTACAAAATCTTGGCGAAGAAGATTGGTTGGATAACTAATGTAGTCAATTGATTAATCTGGACTTTAAAATCGATTTTGAGGTCCGATTAATCGATTTTGGTAATCTAAATGAAAAAGTTTATCAAAAAATCGTAAATCGATTTTTTAATCCATTTACCTACCAGTCATTATTTTAATCGTATGTTGTGAAAAGGGCCTTAAAACCCTTATGACACTTGCTTTTTTCCGTCTTTTATTAATCTAAGATTGAAAGGATGAAATAAGAATATAAGAAAGCAGAATAAACGAAATATATGTTTTTGGTTACACCCCTTTTGCACTAGCAAAGTTTACTTTGCGAAGTTTTCGTTCAGCCGGTAGAAAGACAGAAAGATGAAGTATTCCTCCTTTTGCCTTTCTACCGGCTGAATTAAAACTTTGCAAAGTAAATTTTGCTAGTGCGAAACCGCTGTTACTACTTATTTGTTGTTAAATTTCAATGCTGCCTCTTTTTATTCTGCAAAAAGCATCTAATTTTGAAAAATTAGGGCTAAAATCTATATATTTTGGTTTAAACCTAATGAAACGACATCACTGTAACGTTTTAAGCTCGAAATGGCAATTTTAAGTTTAAAATTTTGAAAACTTTTTTTTGACAGTTTAGACTTTTTTATCGATCACATATAAACATTCTGACGTTTTGGTTTTTTTTAATGTAGCCGAACTATTCGCTCTTCATAAAATTTTATATTACAATATATTTGTACTGTTTTCCAAAATCTTACAAACAGAAAAAAAGCAAGCTTATAAGCAATTCACACTACCGTGTTTATGGCAATTTTAAGCGTTTACGAGCAAAACAAGTTAATTTTTAGATGTTTTCCCATATACTCAATTGCCAAAAATATACGTGTTTCAAAATTAAACTCATTCAAAAACCAGTAAAAGGCAGGGTTCCAAGTAGTTCTTTATGTATGTTCAGTAGATTTTTTTGATTTTAGTGTTTATTGAACACGTTTTGTAATGGCGGCAAAAATGTAAACAAAGTCGAAATTAAAAAAGATTGTAGCATTTCTACAACAACAAACAGCTTATTCTGAAAATTGTGATTTGTGTTGGCTGAAAAGTATTAAAAACCTCGTTTTTAGTTCATGTTTTCAATTCAAATGGAAAAATGTACAAACACTTGCAAAATGCTAATTAATAACTTTGCAAAAATATTAATATTTAGGACACAAACAAATTTTTGATCTGCCGGTTTGCTACCATCTTTTATGAATTCATCATGATGTAAAGAGAAAGTTTATGAAATTGTAGTCTGAACAACTTTGTTTAGTTTCTTAAAATATTTGCCGAAACACGTTAAACTATAGCAGTGTGAATATAGTATTAAGTAAGTTTTATCGCTGAGATACTTATAGTCATTGATGCCAACTTTGGCTCTTTTTTACGATATAACAAAAAACGATATGACGTACTGTATTGTCATATCGTAAGATATTTACGATATGACAACGCTGCGATATGACAAAACCGTGTATGGGTATCTTGGTGTTGTCATATCGTCAAAAACTTACGATATGACAATACAGTGTGTCATATCGTTTTTTGTCATATCGTAAAAAAGAGCCAAAATTGGCATCAATGGTTATAGTTCAGATCTCGCCACTGAAAATGTTCTAGCTGCCGCCGTCCATTATTAAAAGACGACTTTGTGATACTTATATTTTCAATTTTGTAGTTTATAGTGCGTTGCTTATGTTGACATTTAAGTTTATGGCCACAGTGTTGTCAATATCATTAGTGCCATATAAATTCCCGTGAAATTATTGCTAGCCCTGCAGCAACATGATTAAGATTTTCACACATACTACTTAGTGTCTTTCAGATTTTGCCTTTTTTGAAATTTTCTTTTAAAACACCTACGTAAAGTCACGTACATTTACATTAGACTTTTTCTCCATGCCTTTTTGATGATTATACAGTAACAAAATAGGCACGAATTGAAATTTGAGAGGTTTTTGATATTTCTGTTTGTCATTTTCGTACTCTAATCATTAAGCATGTGTATAATCGTCAAAAAAGGATTGAAGAAAGTCTGTAATGTAAATATGCGTGACTTTTCGTAGGGTTCTAAAAGGAAATTGTAAAAAAGGCAAGCCAAAAAGCATAGTGCGAAAAAGCACTAACGGTGTAAGAAAAATATACACGAATTGAAGTTTGAGGGATTTTATGATATTCGTACTCTCAGAGCATTAATCATGTGTATGAACATCAAAAAAGGCATGAATAAAGTGTGCAATATAATGTGCGTGCCTTTTCATAGGGGTTTTAAAAGAAAATTGTCAAAAACAGCCCGACTAAAAGGCATAGTGTGAAGACACTAATTGATAGCTGTGACGTAGGCTGTTAGCAACTTAAAGCAATTATTTATTTATTTATTATAAACCTACGTCTATACCTGATATATTTGTATCATGACAACTAACAAAACGTTGGCAGAACAGATGTCAATTTGTTGGTATTGTTAGTATACATGCGAATACGTTTTTTTTTTATGATAAATCACAATTTGTTTGGCGTCGTGAAGGTAGTTTTTTCATACAGTATTTCACTTATTTTTTCTTTAAACTCCTTTTATTTAATTAAAGCATTCATATTTTGCTTTATTCGTATATTTTTTTGTAAAAATTTTAGTTTTTGAAAATAAATTGAAACGTTAAACAGTTTGTTTACGTTTTATATTAAGACAAATTTGTCTGAGCTTGATCTCTGACAAAATTGTCAAGACACTGCAATAACACTAATAAATGCAGTCTATACCTGATAAATTTTTATCTTGATAACGATTTGGCATTTATCATGATATATATTTATCAGGTATAGACTCACTCTAAAGCGGCAGAATCTTTGCACAAGAAAATTGTAATCAGATGTTTTCTTGACAGTAAATTAAAACCTTCAACTTAGAAGAGAAATTGAAAGCAAGTTCGCAAGGCAAATTCATACCAAGTAATCTCACTAATAAAACAAGTACAACATGTAACAAAAACCACTGAAATTCACAAAGCAGATAGTGTATTTTGACATCCGACCATGAAGAAAATGCAAAAAAATTTAACAGCTGTGTTTACAAGTTCACCCGTAGTGAATTCGTCTTGGCAAGTTCGCATCAACTTTAAAAAGTATGCGGTATTATTAAAAAAGTTTTTGAGTGTATTAAAACTTGAGGCAAAACTTAATCATCCCACCATGTAAATAAATGCAGCAGGTCTCAACTGGTATATATTTAGTTAGCTTTTGTTTTAAAACTAATAATAAAACGTTGAGCATTAAATTATGCCAAAACCATATTATTTTAAGTTAAGAAATAAAAGATTTCGTTTTATCTACAAAATTGCTATTATTGGTGGCATAAGCGTTAAAATCCAACTTTTAAATTAACACAAAAGCGCTGAAGTTACCATCACTTTTCATAAGCAATACGATTAAAAAAACATTACCAAACAAAATATTTCCTAATTTTCAAGGGCGGTTAATACATTTTTATTCATAATTTCTAGGATTTTCTCAAAAGAATTGTTTGTTAGTTAAACTGGTTTTCCAATTGCACATTTTGCCTAATATTTTTCAAACAAAAACCATTACAAAATGACTAGGTAAGTAAAACTTGAGCAGAGTAAATGTTGTTAGTAAACTAACCTAGAAATCATTCATTATATTCATGTTGTTTTAGAGCCAGTATCGAATTGGGTGATGTTACTCCTCATAATATAAAACAATTAAAAAAACTAAACACAGTTGTATTTCCCGTTTCTTATAATGACAAATTCTACGTGGATGTTTTGGAAGCCGGTGAATTAGCTAAATTGGCGTATTACAACGATATAGTTGTTGGTGCCGTCTGCTGCCGCATTGACACTTCGGAAAACCAGAGACGTCTATATATCATGACTTTGGGTTGTTTATCGCCCTATCGTAGATTAGGCATTGGAACCGTAATGTTTCAGCATATTCTAAATTATGTAGAAAAGGATGGTAATTTTGATAGTATTTTTTTGTAAGTTCATTCATATACTAAAGATATATTATCCTTGCTAATACATTTGTATATTATTAAAGACATGTCCAAGTTAACAACGAAGGTGCTATAGAGTTTTACAAGAAATTCGGGTTTGAAATTGTTGAAACCAAAGAACACTATTACAAGCGCATTGAACCTGCCGATGCTCACGTGTTACAAAAGAATTTACGCCAGCACACACTCGCACCGCATCATCAATGCAACGGTCAATCGGAAAAGCGGGATAAGAAAACTGCCTAATGTTATTGTTGTTCAATTGCTTAATTTATGCTTGAGCGTTTGCTAGCGAACGTACTTTATTGGGACTATATACTAGATACATATAAACTAATTACATACATTCTTTTTATACATAGTTTTCAAAATTTGTATGTAATCTCTGTTTTAGATATGGATCACAAATCCACAACTTGTTTTGAATTTATTATGTATCAAAAGAGAAAAATAGAATTAATTTCAAAATCTTAATATGTATACCATAAAGCAAGTATAATTTTTGTAGAAATGTTTCATTTATTATAATAATTCATTATTTATGTTAAATCATCTTGTACTCGGAAGTAAATAAAACCAATGCGATTCATAAAAGAAAGCATAAAATTATATAGAAATTATCATGTAGACAATGAAAGATACTAGATACGGAGGCTTTTCTGGCTTTTTAATTTATATGGCATCAACCTTTTCATCACGTATCGGGGAATATAACGGCATTCGATTTCAATATTGTAATTTACATAAATGGAAATTTCGATCAAACTGTCGCATAGAGAGAAAATCTATATGAAAACTCTGCTTTCATTTTGATTTCTACATAAAGTTTTAATGCAGGTTGCTTACTGGATTAGAAGAAAGCCGTTGTCATACATGATTACTAAAGTTATAATTGGTTTCAAAACCTATTTTTTCATATAAAATTCGTATTTTAACTGCCTGTCCCACAATGTCGAGAGTTCTTCCTTTTATTTTATTTTTTGTGTGTTTAAATGCAATTTAGCTTTCATAATTGTTTATGTTCATATAAATTTATATGAAAAATAAGTGCCTTTTCGGTAATTTCTAGGTGAATCGACCGTATGGATGGTGGACATTGCACAGTCCAGACCAATTAGAAAGTCTAAAGAAACCACTCAAAAAACTAAATGAGTAATATGGATAAGCTAGCATTTTCCTGCTTGCTTATTGAATCTCTTCAAAAAGCCATCAAACACTTTAAATAAATAAAAATGTGTAGAAGGTACGATATTTCGTAAAAAACTTAAGTCAATAAATAAAGTTAATATTAATCGTTAAATAATGAGCCTTATCGCAATCACATCTTCACACTTTATCCAAAAAGAGGTAAATTAATAATTATTTATGTGCGTGTTGTCATGAGTTCTAATCTATAATAAAAACCTTATAACAACATTACACGAAATATAGTTGAACACTTAAGATGTACTTTAAAATTCAGAAAAAACGTTCATCGGCTAAAAGTATACACCAATGTTTTAATTTGATCTATTTTCTTTTGTATCATACGGGTTGTTTGGGTTGTAAAATTAAAAATAAAAGAGTGTTATACTATTGCAAAAGATATAAATTATATGGTTACATATATCGCTTGATATATTTGACTGGTTTAATTGGCGGTTTCGTATATAAAATGTATGATGAAGAATTGAATGAAGCCATTATGGGTCAACTATCGCCCGTAATTAAAGTCATACTCGTCTTTGAATGTGTCCTATGTCCGACCTCTTATGTGGGAATTACTTTATATTTGGATTGGCATCGTGATAAATATGTTAATCTGGCCAACACTTTACAGACTTTAGATGAAAAAATGCAAAAACATTTCCCCAATATTGAGTGGAATTATGGAAAAAGTACACGAAAATATAGTATCATGACTGTAGTTTTGTACGGGTTCTATGTGATAGTGTCCACAATATATATATTTAATATAGCCCACTGTGCATGCGGTTGGATTAGTTCAACAGTTATTGCAATTTGTTATGCTTGTGTTACGGGTGCTCCAGCTGGTGCAGGATTTTTATTTATTGGCAATATGGATTTATTAAGATTACGTTTTCGACTCATACGAAAATTATTACGTCAACGATTAGTGCCCATGCATGAACAGTCTCGTCCTAAACATATTGCAGATGTTTCAAGAATTAAGCTACTAGAACATTACTTTATGGAATATACCAATTTAATTATACCACTTAATCAGGTATTTTGTGTGATAAGCGGTTCGGGTTTGTTTCATGATTTTGCAGTTTTAACCAACTTGGGTTATTTGATGTGTTCCAAAGCATTGAACAAGACATCTAAAGTACACGAGTATATATTTATAAGCTTGTTTATGGCACCTAGAATATATAAAGTTGTCAATACTGCGATGTATGGCTATGCAACACAAAATGAGGTAACTAAGAAAATCAGACCTTTACCTCGGTAGAAAAGGCCATGAAATGAATTGGACTTAACTGCATATTTCAGGATGTCGAAAATGTTATTTCTTTCGCATAATTACATTTAAGACAAAAACAAATTCTAAAATTTTGTTTTTGTTTCAAATGTAATTGTACGAAAAAAGTATTGTTTCGACATCGTGAAATTGGCAGTTAGTCTCAAATATTTTCGTAGCTGGTGTACAAAATTGCTTTGTATTAATTTAATTTATTATTTAAATTTCAGCGAAGAAATTGTTGTCGAGAATTTATTGAAATTGGATATTTTTATAGAAAGTCGCCTTTGATGCAACAGCATATGGAAGCGTTTCTTCATTGGCGTTTGCATAATAATTATTCTGTAACAGTGGGAAAAATTCTGAATTGTAATTTAAGTTTAATATATTTGGTAAGAAAGTTTTATATTAAATATTTAATTCATGTACAATTTTTTAAGATAATAATAGAAATGAGAGGCTTAGTGCAATAACTCGGTAAGCCACAAAAACCAAATATTGAATAAATCGACTTTTTTAAGTTTATAGAATAATTAAAATTATATGGTTTTTTTAATTTTATACTGCAAATACGCTGCATAATTATTTGCAAAGTACTAGAATTTATCCAAATACTTCTCTAGCAAAGGAATGAGCTCAAGCAACCAATTTTCGATTCATGTAGCTTACCGAGCTATTGCATTAAGCCTTTCAAATATTCAGCCGGAAATTGAAGTATATAAGCAAGTAAAAATAAGAATTTATCTCTTATGTAGAAATTACTTTTTATTTGGATAGGCATCGTGATAAATATGTTAATCTGGCCAACATTTTACAGACTTTAGATGAAAAATGATTTAAAAAAAAAGAAACTACGTCCATTGTTGAAAATTTCATTAAAATCTATTGTTTCGTTCGGTAGACATCGTTGTCGAAAATTTTCGAAAAGTGTTTTGCATATGATTCAAAATTGTTTTCAAATCGATCTTTTATATTCAGTTACTTCATGCAACTTGAAAAACGCTGCGAATTTGATGTAAATTGGTCATGTCGTTCGAGAGATGTCATATACATACATATATATTTTTGTCTTCCCGCAATAAAAAAATGGAAAGTTACTGATTGCATGCAGATTTTCGAAGATCGAGTTTTCATCAGATCTTGACGTTTTGTGGTCCTACGAAGCTACCCAGTGGTAAAAGTCAACAGGCCTGCAAATTTCAGGCCTTCTTGAATTTTATTAATTGATTGTATGGGAGTTGCCACGCAATTTGCCTATGTCTTGCGAATTATAGAAAGCGGCATTGATCTAGCAGTTCTGTTTAAACTTGCAACAGAATCAGGTCTATCACAGAACTAGTACGAAGGTGAAAATATCGACCCCTTAGCGCAATATGATGATTGTAAGCGACAAAAATAAAATTTTTCAAGAGAAGGGTTTTTTATTATATTTAAACATGATTTATATTCATAAACTGTCGCTTACGATCAAATGTTATAGCCTGAATTTCAAAAGTTATCAACAAATTTTACATTTTAATGATTTTAAACTATGGGTAGGCTAACAAAATTTTGATTTCAATAAAAAAATTAGTTTCTTACAAAATGTCGCTTCACTTTCGTACCAGTTTTGTTTTTGTGACACACCTGAATATCTCAGTTTTTTTCATTTGACCCACTTCTAGGGCGTAATTAAATAGGCCTAAGGAATATAATATAGCACACGCATATTGATAATAAAACCTGCAAATATGAAATTTATATTTTTCTTGTTTCAGATTCTAAACAGCGTTGTAAATTATATTATGATCTTAATACAATTACAATTTCAACAGAATATTATTGTCAACAGATTCATAAATAACGAATTAATAACTAAAGATGTTGAGATAATTTAAGTGAATCTAGTACATTATTTATTTTGATTTCAAAATAATAGAACAGTGTTTGTAATATACATACATACGTATTTATTTAAATAAAGTTTACTTTAATCGAAGTTTTAAAACATTAAAATTCAATATTTGGTTTTTTTAATGGTAAAAATCAATACATACCTTCAGGAAAACTTATTTTTAAAATGTTATATTTAAGTGTTATGTTTTCTTCTAAGTGCACGTTAAATATCTTTCAATACGATTTGAAAATACCGAATTGATCCACTTCGTATGAAAAAGTATCCATTTCAAAATCTGTTTCAAAGTAAGAAAGTTTTAATTCGGATTAAATTTATATCTTTTAAATTTAATTCTTTCTATTCTTAGTATAATTTACCAAAAAATTCCAAAAATTCATCATATTGTAAAGACTCGCTATTTTTTATTGATTTAAATTTGCGATTAAGAACAAAAAACTCATGTGACGCCTTTGAAAATAAACTGTTTTTATCAACAGATTTGATTAAGTTTAAACGTTCGTTCCAAAAACAGGGAAAGTTTTTAGTGTTTAAAGCATTGTAAATATGGGTGAACACCTTAAATGGGGGGAAAATAAAGAATGTAAAATAAAATATTATAAAACATTTATGTGCTGTTTCCACAATGCAAACAAGCGACTTGAGTAAAAAATTTCTATGGAAATCGCTCAAAAAAACTGAGTGCTTTTCAAACAAATTCTATGCAAAGAATGCTTGTTTGCATTGTGGAAAGAACACATTAAAAAAACCTAAGATTTAATCCTGCTCCCATGCAGTGGCCTGTTTCTGGAAACAAAGGGAAATATTATTATTTTTTTATTGTTTTCAATACAAATATGTTCGAAAGCATCCTTCTTAGAGAGACAAGATTTAAACCTTTTTGTTGAATAAGAATATGGGACTTGGAAGTAATATACTTACATCACTAAAAATATAATTGAGTCTTTGTGATAATGTTGGTTTCAAAACTCGTATATTCTTCATGTATTCACTGTAAATTATTGAATCAAGAAATCCGGCATCAAAAAGGCAAAGTTGTTGGTGTTTTTTAAAGAGAAACCTGTATAGACGAAGTATCAGCACTAATTTAAAGCATTTCTGCTTTATTTCATGCTCCAATTTCGGTAGGCAAACCTCAAACGGTGCCAGGAAATCTTTTGGTAGCGTTGCAAACCATTTTTTATTAAGTTCATGTGCCGGATATGGTTTAGATGATAGTGATTCATTATATGGATTTCTGATGTAATTAATTAGTACTCGCAAATTAATTTTTAAATCGATATCATCGCTATTTGCATTTAGACGTATATAGCCTTCGTAGGGATCATTAGAACATAAACTTATTTCATAAATGTCATCTTGGTAGCCACAAACAAATGAACCGAGCGTTAAAAGACCTCTGTGCAATGCTAACCATATGGAATTTTTTATATTTCGTGGAACTAGTCCCTGCTTTTCATTGCAAAAAGGATGTTTAACGTTAGTAAAACGTTTATTATCACGACCAGTAAGGGTTAAACATAAATAAGACTCATATAAATAGCCACGAGCATCAAGAAGTTTTGTTAAATCAAGCAAAATATCGGAGTTAATATTGGACACTGCAAGAAAAAAATATATTAAAAAACAACTAAAAACATTTTAAAGTTTCAGTGGATTTTGAGTGAAATTTCATAATACAATAATTAAAAAAAATACAATACAATTATTAGAAACGTTTATTTTTAATCCTCGACCAAAGAAAGGGGTGTTATATGTTTGTAGTGTGTCTGTGCACCTGTGTGTCTGTACGAGTCCACGTAAAGACCAAACTGCTGGACCGATTTTGATTCAGTTTTTTTCTGTTTGAAAGGTGACTTGGGATAGCTATGTTTGAAGATGTTGAAGAAGAGAGCACATATTTTCTAGATATACATATATTGCTGAATCTGTGTGTACTTGACGCCGTAGCTCCCAAACGGCTAGATCGATTTTAATTTAGTAAATTTTCTTTGAAAGGTGCTTGATCCAAAATGTTCTAACCTATGTTTGAAGAAAATTGGTCCAGCCGTTTTGAGATTATCATCTATTTTCTTCGGTTTTTAAAATTTTAATTTAATTTTATTGTTGAACTATATTATGTAATATTTAATAGGAAAATTCGTAAATATATGAAGACTTGATTAATATTAAACTGTGGTGGCCATGAAGGCATTTTATGTATTGAATGAATAAATAAATAGGTTGCATCAATAAACTGGGTTCGAATCCAAGTTTATTGTTTGTTATTCTTTCAACTACCAGGCACTAGTAAATTAGTTTCAACTTTTGCTTATGGAGGCTAATCGAAGAAACTTTAATCGACCTATAAATTTGTGTAGGACGGAAGAACTCGAAAAAGCACTTCTGTATGCAATCAATTTAAGTGTCACCTTCCTGGTAGAAGGTGGATTTTTTTAAAGTAATGCAAGAGTAAAATTTTTTACATGCTGTGTGTGTTATTTTAAAAAAGGTGACAAGAGCCCTATGTAAACTATCAGATATCCCACGGATAGCGGCTTCCTTCTGGAACTGCCAAGTGTCATATATCTTCATATAGGAAATAAAAATTCCTAACATATACTCCTAGAGTTTTTATGGCTTCCACCAGCAACAATCTTAATAGAATCAGTTGCAGCACCGCGATACATTTAATCGATTTAAGCCAATTAATACGCGCGGGAGCGAAACACAAGATTGATCACATTTTAAAAATATTTACGATGACGCGAGAACTGTTTCCCAGCCCAGATCTGCTTTACGGCTCTCATTACGGGCACTAGAGGCAATGATATGATAAGTTGATGTCTTCTAAAGGCATTCAGATGTTTATCAGCCTATAGATGCTTTGCGATCGTCCCTACATACATTTCACAGTGATCTTTTTATTTAACCACTTTTCTTGACTATTTTATCATTTACATTAATTTACAATTTAAATCTAGCTTTTGAAAATATTAAAGTTAAGTGTTTAATAATACAATATATGACAAATTATCTTACTCTGCTGCTTTTTTCGCACAAGTACTTTTCCAACAGTAGCATCTTTTTGCAACAAGTCCATTATATAATCATATATTATCATATAATCTTTTTCCAATTTATTGTCCGGCAATAACTGATTTTGGTATTCTGCCAATTGAATAATATATTTTGAAAACATTTTAGTATTCGACATTTTCTTTTAATCTATTGTAATCTTCGGAATAAGGTCGATTATAATTCTGCCATGCTTTGAATTATTTTCATCACATATATGTTCTTGTTTGTTTTGTTTGAAAATAAATATACAGTTATACTTAGTGATGTCAGAATATTATTTTATAAACACAAAACTGTCTTTATTGCCATCGGCGTGAACAAATCAAACTCACCACAACAAACCGTAACAGCTGTCCGTTGTTCTTTCTGTTGTTGCTATTGTATTATTTGATAAGTGGTGAATTATTTTAACTGAGAAAAGGTACAGTAAGCAATGAATATAATAAAATAAATAATTTAAAAGGCTCTTAGATATATTAAAACATTTCTTTATTTCGTACCCAAGAATTAGTTTAGATTTAACAACAAAAATACTTTTTTGGGGAATGTAAGTCTTTTAAATTTCATTTGAACAAAAAAGGCTCACAAAGACCCAAAGAGTATTTATGCTGTAAATCTAAAATAATTCCTGCGTAAGATTGAAACAAAAGCCAAAGTAAAGCTTAAACCAATAGAAAACAAACTGCGTACAGTTTTTTGGGTAAAAAATAAAACTATGGGGTGATAATCACCAACAAACTTTTCCATTCCGCAAAAAATGCTCAAAAACACCCAAAAAGTAATTTTGCTGTAAAATCTAAAATAATTCTTGTGCAAGATTGAAACAAAAGCCAAAATTTAGCTTAGACCAATAGAAAACAAACTGCGTACAGCTTTTTGGGTAAAAAATAAAACTATGGGGTGATAATCACCAACAAACTTTTCCATTCCGCAAAAAATGCTCAAAAACACCCAAAAAGTATTTTTGCTGTAAAATCTAAAATAATTCTTGTGCAAGATTAAATCAAAAGCCAAAATCAAGCTTAGACAAGTAGAAAACAAACTGCATACAGCTTTTTGGGTAAAAAATAAAACTATGGGGTGATAATCACCAACAAACTTTTCCATTCCGAAAAAATGCGGAATGGAAAAGTTTGTTGGTGATTATCACCCCATAGTTTTATTTTTTACCCAAAAAACTGTACGCAGTTTGTTTTCTATTGGTCTAAACTTGATTTTGGCTTTTCATTTAATCTTGCACAAGAATTATTTTAGATTTTACAGCAAAAATACTTTTTGGGTGTTTTTGAGCATTTTTTGCGGAATGGAAAAGTTTGTTGGTGATTATCACCCCATAGTTTTATTTTTTACCCAAAAAGCTGTACGCAGTTTGTTTTCTATTGGTCTAAGCTAAATTTTGGCTTTTAATTCAATCTTGCACAAGAATTATTTTAGATTTTACAGCAAAAATACTTTTTGGGTGTTTTTAAGCATTTTTTGTGGAATGGAAAAGTTTGTTGGTGATTATCACCCCATAGTTTTATTTTTTACCCGAAAAACTGTACGCAGTTTGTTTTCTATTGGTCTAAGCTTAATTTTGGCTTTTGTTTCAATCTTGCACAAGAATTATTTTAGATTTTACAGCAAAAATACTTTTTGGGTGTTTTTGAGCATTTTTTGCGGAATGGAAAAGTTTGTTGGTGATTATCACCCCACAGTTTTATTTTTTACCCAAAAAACTGTACGCAGTTTGTTTTCTATTGGCTTAAGCTTGATTTTGGCTTTTGATTTAATCTTGCACAAGAATTATTTTAGATTTTACAGCAAAAATACTTTTTGGGTGTGTTTGAGCATTTTTTGGGGAATGGAAAAGTTTGTTGGTGATTATCACCCCATAGTTTTATTTTTTACCCAAAAAACTGTACGCAGTTTGTTTTCTATTGGCTTAAGCTTGATTTTGGCTTTTGTTTCAATCTTGCACAAGAATTATTTTAGATTTTACAGCAAAAATACTTTTTGGGTGTTTTTGAGCATTTTTGCGGAATGGAAAAGTTTGTTGGTGATTATCACCCCATAGTTTTACTTTTTACCCAAAAAACTGTACGCAGTTTGTTTTCTATTAGTCTAAGCTTGATTTTGGCTTTTGACTTAATCTTGCACAAGAATTATTTTAGATTTTACAGCAAAAATACTTTTTGGGTGTTTTTGAGCATTTTTTGCGGAATGGAAAAGTTTGTTGGTGATTATCACCCCATAGTTTTATTTTTTACCCAAAAAACTGTACGCAGTTTGTTTTCTATTGGCTTAAGCTTGATTTTGGCTTTTGAGTTAATCTTGCACAAGAACTATTTTAGATTTTACAGCAAAAATACTTTTTGGGTGTGTTTGAGCATTTTTTGGGGAATGGAAAAGTTTGTTGGTGATTATCACCCCATGGTTTTATTTTTTACCCAAAAAACTGTACGCAGTCTGTTTTCTATTGGCTTAAGCTTGGTTTTGGCTTTTGAGTTAATCTTGCACAAGAATTATTTTAGATTTTACAGCAAAAATACTTTTTGGGTGTGTTTGAGCATTTTTTGGGGAATGGAAAAGTTTGTTGGTGATTATCACCCCATAGTTTTATTTTTTACCCAAAAAACTGTACGCAGTTTGTTTTCTATTGGTCTAAGCTTGATTTTGGCTTTTGACTTAATCTTGCACAATAATTATTTTAGATTTTACAGCAAAAATACTTTTTGGGTGTTTTTGAGCATTTTTTGCGGAATGGAAAAGTTTGTTGGTGATTATCACCCCATAGTTTTATTTTTTACCCAAAAAACTGTACGTAGTTTGTTTTCTATTGGTCTAAGCTTGATTTTGGCTTTTGATTTAATCTTGCACAAGAATTATTTTAGATTTTACAGCAAAAATACTTTTTGGGTGTAACGCAGTTCGTTTTGTAAGGAGTTTAACTGTATACTGGTATTTCTTTGTTTTGTGCACAGCCATTATATTATATACTTTGATTGTAACGAAATTAATCAATAACAAGTAAGTATTAAAATATCGGCGTGTTTATTATAGCCGAGCTTTACTGTACAATTGTACTGTACGTTTCTTAAGTCTTTGCATGATTTTGTTTTGTTTTTAAAACTCACCACAGCAAATAAAAGAAAACAATGGAAAAATGTAAACACAAACAGCTGTTACGGTTTGTTGGAGTTTGATTTGTTCACATACGTTTTATTGCCACTTGTACTGTTAGCATACATAGTTGTATTTATAACGCCACAAACACTTCCTAAAAATTACTGTTCAGCGTGGGGTACAAAATGTACTAAAATGAAACGACAGCTGTGATTTCTTTTTCCGTTTCCTTTTTTGTGAACGCTGCCAAAATGAAAGCCAAGGGACAGGTAATTTTCCCGAAAAATGATTGAAATATTAGAAAAAATAAGTGAAAAATAAGCAAATTGTTAGCTAAAACTTAACTGCAGTGAAACACTAACAAATAATATCAAATTAATATAGTTTAATTGCAAGAAAATGAGTTATTGAAGGAGCAAAGACATGTGCTGGTAATGTGTTGTGAATGTGCTAAAAGTGCTGTCATAAACATTAAAATGTGAAACTGGATTTGCAATAGTATATATTAAAGCAAGGACTTTTTATTATTAGAGCAATGAGAAATAAATTAAATGAATATATGCGAATTAATTTGTAGAAACTTTTTTTTGCTAATACTGCATAAGTTTTTGTTATTGTTTTTGTCTTCGTCATGTCATGTCAAATTCTTACTGATCCGTTTTGTTTTTTTTTTTATACTTTTAGTTGAAGGAATACGAAGTCATCGGCCGGAAGGTGCCTACTGAGAAGGAACCTCAAACTCCTCTGTATAAAATGAGAATCTTTGCCCCCGACAACATTGTTGCCAAATCCCGTTTCTGGTACTTTTTGCGTCAGTTGCAAAAGTTCAAGAAGACCACAGGTGAAATTGTTTCCATTAAGCAAGTTTATGAGACCTCACCTATTAAAATTAAGAACTTTGGCATTTGGTTGCGTTATGACTCTCGTTCTGGTACCCACAACATGTACCGTGAATATCGTGACTTGACTGTTGGAGGTGCTGTCACACAATGCTACCGTGACATGGGTGCCCGTCATCGTGCTCGTGCCCATTCTATTCAAATCATCAAGGTCGAAGCTATTCCCGCTAGTAAGACGCGTCGTACACACGTCAAACAATTCCACGACTCTAAGATCAAGTTCCCCTTGGTGCAACGTGTCCACCACAAGGGCAACAGAAAATTGTTCTCCTACAGAAAGCCCAGAACCTACTTCTTGTAAATTATCATATTGTGATGTAGTTACTGATGATGTTTGTGGGTTTTATTTCAATTTCGCCTTTATTTTATTGTAAGACTTGATGAATGAGACAAAGTGAAACGCACACACAAAATGTGTGTTTTTATTTTGGAGGTAAATAAAATTGGAAAATGAAAAAAAAATACAATCTTTAACACACTTAGATATCTTTATTTTCGTACAATGCCTGAGTTTAACTTGAGACATTGACAAAACTTTTTCTCGAAACTTAGTATGCTCGAATTCCCGAAATATTGTGCTCTGTAAACCGAGTCAATTTTAAAACAAGTTATTGCTCAAAACAGAATAATTAAAAAAAGTTCAGTGTAAAAACATTTTGCTCTTATTTCCTTTTTTTTATCTTTTTTCAAGTTCAGTGTTGTTTTAAAGGCATTTTTAATATAAGAACAATGTTTTTAAGCTAAAAATTGGTACAATTAATAATAGCGCTACATATTTCTGATAGATACAGTACTTTTCAACTTTCCTTGCACCAATTTTTTTAAAACTGCACCAAATTTTTTAAAATGATCTAAATAAGAATGACAAATCTTCTTTCTTACTTACTTTCTAACTATGTATTCGAATAAGTACATTGCTCTAACCGGGTGTTCCTTAGAAACCTTTCGGTTTAATTTCCGTTTTTCGGCATATATCAAGTTTTTTGTTGATCAGAAAAACCGAGTAAGTATCTAAGATAGTTCCACTTCCTCTTTTTCTGATATATTATCATTTAGACAAAAAAGGAGATCTGGGAGTTACTCTGTAATACGATTCGAAAGGAAAACTGTTCGCATTTGTATGTTATTTGCATTGCGATTCGAAAGCATTTTGTTTCGATTCGAATTACAGAGTAACGCCCCGCGCCTGCTGATGTTTTAACTAAAAATCCTGCCACCATCCATCCTTGCTTTACAAAATCCGATTTTTTTAAATGTTAAAAAAAATTAAACGTTACTAATTTTCAAAAGAAAATAAGAATTGTGTTCAGAGGGGTGGGCTATTCAAACCAAATTGTGAGTTTTTGGAGTCTATGGAAGAGCTAAGAGCAATTTCTGAAGATCTTTCATCATTTTCGCGATCTATCTGATTTTACGAGATTATGTTGTTCTTTACAGTTTTAGTAAAATTTTCAATACATTTAGCAATTTTCCGCGAGCTTGCGATTTTTTCGTATTCTTTCCGACTTTTTCATTTTTCAATAGTTTTGGCGTTCTAATACATTTTTCATGTTTCCGATTTTGTGCGAATTTTTGCAATGTTCGCAATAAATCGCCTTTTTAAAAGTTTTCATCTCCTTTGCAGTTTTTGCGAATTTTAAACAATATTAGATTTGCTATTACACAGAAAAAACTAATTTTTCACTTTAAATACCAAATTCCCTGAATCAAATGTAAATTTGTTCAATTTTGGTCCTATAAAGAAATTTGTAAATTCAAATGCAAACATTTTTAATAATTTGTTTGAAAAAAAATTCAGATTTTTTCAATAAACAAATTGTTTCAATCAAAAAATGTTTAAGAGAAATAAATCAAAGAATTTCATAATTTTATCAGGTTGCCAACATTGGCGGTAGGTAAATGAAATGAAATAATAAGTCAAATAAAATTACTTATCAAACTGAATAACGATTTAAAATCAGTTTTAAAAACATGTTTGTTTAAAAATAAACCTATCATAATCTGGTATGTGATGAAAATCGATCGATTCAAATCGGCGCCGATTTCAAAAACCAATTCTGCTGAAAGATGACTTAGTTACGTTTCTTATCGTTTTGTATCTAAGAAAATATTCAAATAAAAAATTGTAAGCCTTGAAAACATTAAAAGGGGTAAATAAGTCATCTTTTAGTAGAATTTGTTTTTGAAATCGGCGCCGATTTCAAATCGAACGATTTCCATCACATACCACAATTTTTTCTGTCTATCCCGCTGTTAGCAAGTTAGGTGCTCCTGTGGCTGAGTGGTATCGATGCTAGCCTGTCAGTACAGAGGTCGTGGGTTCAATTCCCAGCATAAGCCCTGGGTGTTTTCCGCAGACAAGGTAATCGCTTCGCGGGTTGTGTTTGTTTATAAAAAAGTGTATATTTACGCCATTTTCGCGATTTTTACCGAATTTTTGTCATTCGTTACGGTTTTAGCGATATATAATCAAAATTATGGCTTGTTTGTTTTTGCAATTTTGCGCAAATTTTCGGTATTTTCACAACAAGCGTAAGTTTTGCACAGTTTATTATCTCTTACATTTTTATTACGCCTTGTAATCTTTATAATTTTAGCAAGTTTTTGCGAATTTTCATAATTTTCGCGATTTTTCCTGAGAGATTGACTTCGTTTCATTTTTGGCGGGTTTTAATCAATTTTAGGGCTTGTTGGCAATATTGCGATTTTTTGCGAATTTTCGTTATAGGCATTATTTATTCCAGTTTTTTTTAATATTTTTCTCTTTTCCGAATGTGGCAAGACTTCAAAAGTCTCCATTCTTGTGAAACAATTAAAAGCGGAATTGCCTGGTTTTTTTATATCATGAGAAAAGCCGTGATAAGCCTAATTTAAAAAAAAACATTAAATTTTTTCCTAGTGTCGTAGAAGAAAAGACGCGGCTTAAAAATCTGTATTTAATGCTAATGAAAATTTTAATTTTTCTTAAGCTCTTTTATCAAAAGTCAACACAGGTTTTTAATTTCAAATTCGCGCTTTTTCAAATCAAATTCATGTTTTAAAAAAGAAATTGATTTTTTAAATGTCGAATTTGTTTCGCAAAATGCTGAATTTGATTTTTAAAACACTGAATCTGTTTTGGAAAATTCTGAATTGGCTTTTTTAAGAACCTAAATTTTATTTGGAAAAGGCAGTTAAAAACCTAAATTAACAGTATTAATATTACCTACCTGCATTAGTAATACAAAAATATAAATAGATATATTAATTAAAGAAATGTTCATTTTAGTGCGACAAGTAATAACGATTTTGCGAAATTAAATTTCATTTTAATAACGTGTAAAGGTAATCTATCTAAAACAGAGTTCTTTTTTATTAATTTGCGTGACGGTGTGTTGGATGTTTTTTATGTTAGCTGTAGATTAATTAATAATAATCAGGGCTTGAATCGTCACATCCGTGATCGTATCGGCAAACGTACTAAATTAATTACGTGACACGTCAATCGTATAAACTGTATGGGATCACGTTCACGTATGTCATAATCCGAAAATGGCATTTTTACGTGACGAGTTGTACGTTCACAGATATGACAATTTGAGCCCAGGTAAAAAAGTTATTTTTAAAAGGAAAACATCAACCTGTATATGTATAGTTTTCCTTTTCTGCACCTTTCTATTTAAAATTACATATATATGCATAAATATTAATTTCATGATGAATGAAATAAAAAAAGACCGAGGATTTAAAAAACAATTTGAAAGTGAACTCAAAATTGTACTATTTTTTCAGCGCCTTATAAAAAAATGAAATCAAACGCCTATTAAATTATGAAAATCTGAAAAATGCTTGAACATATCGCATCTCAAAGTTTTATACCTTCGTAAGATTTTCGCGGGGCTATTAACACAATGCATATATGTACATAGTTGATGTTTTTCTACTTTTGTTAGACATTTCTCACGAAATATATAACATTAAAGGTAGTCAAAATTAAACAATTTCTGGTCCGTACCTCGTACGGTTCTCGAGAAACAAGACTGTGAGAAGGGTTCCTTTTCAGGAGGTCAATATTACGCTTGCAAAAGTATTTAAATTATTTATATGAACAATAAAAATCAACATATAATAATAACGATTTTATAATAAAAATTCAAAATAATGTATCATCAAGTACATGATTTTCATAAGCCAAAAGGACGTATAATCGCACTTTTTTAATGGTTTTTATTATTTTTTAACGAAGCAAGTAAGTAATAAACAAAGAATAGTAAAAAAGGGCGAAATTTTCGCATTTAAAATTTTTAAATTTAATTAACCACACTAAATAAAGCTATTATAGATAGAAGACGCTAATAAGGTGTGTCTTAATATTTTATTGAACCTGTAATTTGACAAACAAATTAATTGGAAATGTTTGTTTCACTTAATACTAACATACTTTCATTGATGATACGTCTTTTTGTTTCAGAAATTTATAATTCAAAATAACGTAACACACATAGCTTAAAAAATAATAAAAAAATAGTATTTTTCTTAAAAAGTAGATCAGTTGTTGCATTTTTAGCCCATATATAAAAAATTGTTTTTATATCGCAAATATTTTCCATTTTACAAAGTTTTTTTGCATTTTAGATGAAAATATAAAACATGTAGGTAGATGTTGGTCTATATATGTATTGCAAATATAATGTCGTTCAAATGTACCACGTCACATTTAGGCAAAATCGATTTATTATAACACAAAATCGATTTTCGATTGGAATCGAAATCAGTTTACCATTATCTAGCCGATGGTATTTGGCAACAAACAGTTGAATAATTTATGGTTGCGATTTATAAAAAATTTGCAAAGAAATGGGACGGGAAAGAAACAGATTCATGGCGGTGACATATTTTAAAATTTGGAAAATACTATTTCGATAAATTTTTTTTTATATACCGATATCAGCCGAAACTACAATTTTGGCCGAATACGAAATCGAAACCGAATATTCGGTCGGACTCTAAGAAATGATACGTTTAAACTATGTAACGATATTCGAAAATTGGCCATAAAAACTAAAATAAGCTGTTAAATCGGTCGAAAAACCCTCCGATCTCCCCAACGCCACCATAAAAATGTTCAACATTTATTTCATATACAGACACAGTCCTTTTACACTTTTATTATATATAAAGATATATGTTTGTATGGATTGATATATATTTTTTGTAAATATGTACATACTTTTAAATATCGAACTAAGTGTTTAAATTTCATCCTCGTCTTCTTCTACGTCCACCTTCTTCTTATGGGGCCGACACTGCTTAAAATGATCGCGTACTTCATTACATTCATCTGTATTTGACCAAGCAGAGTCCGGACAATCCTTAAAAGAATGAATATGAACGCAACCTATTAACATGCCATTATTCCCTGTAGAACAATGCCGCGGACCATTCATACGCTCGGGCAGCTTTGATTCAAAATTTTTACGTTTTTCATTACAAGAAAGAAATTTTTCATTTAAAAATTCAACTTTTTCACTGTCTTCGAAAAGTTCGTTTAAATACGAAATAACATTGTCTTCTTGTAGTTCATCATCGACTAAAATGCCAGTTTCATTAACCACACACGATAGGAAACACTGTAAAAAAGAAACAAACGAAGCCATTCCAAATATTTGTGAAAAATTTTGTAGTTGTACTCTTACATGATTGTGAGGTCCATGCTTTCCTGGTCCTCCATGGGGACCAGGTGGGCCATGATGAGGACCAGGAGGGCCATGAGGGTGTCCACCCTCACCAAACTGGTCTGCACATTTTTCCTTAACATCTTCCGCAATTACATTTGATAATTCACAACAATCATTGAAATTCTACAAATTTTAAATTATTCAAAATATACTGGACACTAAAACAAACGAAATGCTTACCACATGAGGAGGACGCTGATTGCAATCTACTTCAGCCTTAATAGCAGTTACCTAAAAATTTTTAAACTAAATTTTAATATTTTTATTATTAATATAACTAGATTTTTCACTTAACCCCTGTCGCAATTAATAAAAGCCCAAACAGATACATTTAGAATCAGCTTTTATTAAAGTATTTGTAAAACTAAAATAATTGAACAAATTTGTTAGCTTTTATTTGAAAACTGAGGAAATATTAATATCATTTGGGTACTTTTTTTAAATACTCGTATGTATGTAGCATTAAATATTTAATTGCATGTTTAATGACATTAAAATTTATTTCAATAAAATCTATATTAAATAAGTTTTTAACTAAATAATACATACTGACTATTTTTGTGCAGTTTGACTAAATGTGGGTGGTACTTTGTACTCTATTGACATTTTCATTCCGACTGGAATACTGAACAGGCCTGTTTATTTCTACGATTCTTGCCCATGTTCTGAAAAAGGCATATCGCTTAAAATTGGCGTTTTCGATTTGAAAACGCCAAGCAGGTGTCCTGACAAACGAATACGCTAGAAATTTGGCGTTTTCAAACCGCTAGTGTATACTGAAGCGACCTGTTCTATTTTATTTAATCTGCACCTTAAAGAGAAAATAAAATTATGCATAATTTCAATTTAATATGTTTTCTTTTTATTTGAAGAAAAACTTGTAACGTTTTTCCATGATTTTAATTAAAAACATGCAATTTAAAAATTTGCTTTGAGTTTGTCAATTGTGAACTGGCGATGATTGTAGTTTTTTTAAAGCCAGTATACGAGTAGCAAGCAGGAATGCTGTAGGTAAAAAATTTATTTTGCTTCCGAAGGGGTTGAACTGCTTATCATCTGTATGATAAGCAGATACACTACTACTCTGCCAGGTATTGTAAAGTAATTCAGACGGTATGTAGTTTGTGGTGAAAATATGTTGTTTGTTAATGACAATACATTACCAAGTTTTTGGTGGGTAGCTTAGGAACAAGAATTCGTTTCACTTAAAATGCAATTAGCATAAGTTTCCTGGTAATACTTAAGGTCATAAAATCCCTATGCTAAGTATGGGTTTTTTTCAATATCTGGCTATTCTTTCATTAAGCGGTTTTCATACATCTGGTTAAAGTACGATATTTTTTAATCTGTTCAAAAAAGTGACAAAAATTTTTTATAAAAATTTTTGTTTGGTGTATGCAAAGTTTCATAAGAATCGGTTTAGTAGAAGCTGTTGAAAAAGAATATTTACTTTGCATGGTCGTGGCACAGCCCACTTTTTTATCCTGATGTAGTATTTTAACAGAAGCTTAATGTGTGTGTAAAGTTTCTTAAGAATCGGTTGAGTAGAAGTAGTAGAAAACGAATGTGTATTTACTTTGTATGGGCGTGACGCCTCCCACTTTTCAACGGCACCAATCTGGAAGTACATCCTTTTGAATTGCGAAAAAAATCCGAAATAGGTCCAATAATGACGGAGTTTTGAGGGAACATACATAAAAAAAATACATGAATTGATAACCTTTCTCCTTTTTTTGAAGTCGGTTAAAAATAATGGAATTGTTATTTTTATTGGCATATAGGTACGCACGTCTTATCACCAACCGGTTGATCTGCAAATTTTGTAGCATAATTTTGTTTTAATCAATATTGAGTAAAATAAAGTTGATATTAAAAAAATTCACCACATAGCGAAGGGACACCCTAATGTACTTACAGCAATTATTTATATCTTTTGCTAATAGAAAACGGTCCCCAGTGTTCGAGCAAAGAAATACTTTTATTTTCA
The DNA here is from genome assembly GCA_956483635.1 of Panzeria rudis. NCBI lineage: Eukaryota > Metazoa > Arthropoda > Insecta > Diptera > Tachinidae > Panzeria > Panzeria rudis. Next base: position 131,803,423 of record OY101450.1, on the reverse strand, counting down.
AATTAACAACAAATCAAGTGTAAAATTTGATTAAGAAACCAATAACAAGTTTTATCATTTTATTAACAGACAATTTACTAAAGCGCATGTTCTTTATTACATATACACCACATCGCCTTCAACAATCCGTTGCAATCATTCGTAGTCTAACCATTAAACCGTAACATCTTATTTTCCGGAAATATGGCGAATTTAGAAAGAGATTTTGAAATCTTTTTCAATACTTTAATGAAGCAACAACTTTCTCCAGATGAAATTCAGCACATCTGCAAACCGTTGAGAGATTACTGTCTTCGTGAAAAGTTGAAAAAATGGTTGAAAGTTTGTTTATGTTTAGGATTACTATATATCCTAGTAATATGCTGTGATAGTTTTAGTTGGTTTCTGAGTGCTGTTGGGAGACTTTTTCTAATAGAGATTTTGCCATATTGGAACTGGTCGAAATTGTATAATGCCAAATGTTTGATTGATAGAGCAGTGGTTATGAATGAAAGTAATGAGTCAGTTTCGAAATTAGGACGCTATGAAACCGAAAAAGAAAATTGCTTACTGTGTGACACTATAGGTAAGTTTTTATGGTTAGAAATTAATCTAAATAACACTCCTTTACAAATTTTTATTTTTGGAAGGTATACATTTTTTAATGCATGATTTTAGGGTAATTGGGATGTGGTAAACACGAAAAATATAAAAAAAATATTTCGGCTTTTGTCCAGATACCGGTACATTTGTGATTTCCGACGTAAACTTCTCTTTAAAACGCTATGCAGAGTCAAAGGCTGGTTCAATTAAAATGAATACTCTTCCTGTTTATAGAATCTGACACGGAGAAAAGAAATTTCGCAAATCCAAGTACGGATTTCATAAACACAATCAACCGGTTTTATAGAGAAAACGATACCAAAGCAATCCGTATTGGATTCTGTGAATACTGAATATCTTGTTTTAAATTTATTATTTGTGCTACAAAACACCTTCCTCTGTCAATTCGGAAAAATGAAAAAAACAATTGGTGAAAAACGTTAAAAATTTCATATAATTTTAACTTTGATTCACTATAAATTAGTCATTTTTATCCTATCAAAGCCGATTATCCACTATTCGATGCATAATTTAGGAACATTTTGAAGCTGGCTGTGGACATGAATGTCGGTTTTTTACGATATGACATACTGTGTTGTCATCATAGCTGCCAGAAATTACGACTTTTTACGATATGACAAAAAACGATATGACATTATGTTGTCATACCGTAAAAAATTAAAAAATAATAATTATAAAAAAGAGTTAAAGGAAAGATACTTGAATGATTTTTTTTCACGATATGAATGATATTATAAATTCTGCCAAAAATGTCACTAATACAGTAGACTGTTGAAAAAATCTGTGTGCTAAACTTTATTACTTTTTCCAAATTTCAGATTATATTCCATCTTTGTCAAACACTTCCTATACATTTCTGGAGTCAACATTTTTGGAAAGATCTTATCCTGTCATAGTTACAGACTCCCACAAAGCACTATCACCCCACGATATCTATCAACTTATTTTTAACAAATCTTTTGATTTTCTGGAAAGTAATCCCTGTGATGTATCCACCAATATTATGCTGTATAAGTTCTTCGATATCGAAGTAGCTTTGCGCAAAGCTTCTAACTTAAATCATTCCTCAGACAAATGGTTTCTACAAATACGAAATTGTCAAACTAAAGCAGTTAAATCGTCAAGAAATTTCATTAAAAGGCCATACTATTATCCAGTGCACTTGGAACCATTCTATTCAAGTTGGCTGATAATGTCACATAACTATAGTCATAATAAATATCAACAAGACATTTTACTACAAGGCCTCATCATTGTGCAACAGTTATGGGGTTCCATGGATTTGATTTTGAATGCTAAAGATCCCTGTTTAAACTGTCCGGTTGTTAAAGTAAACCTCAAGGTGGGAGAAAGTTTAATATTTTCAACAGATTTATGGATCTTCAGTTATAAATTTATAAATGATCGCAGTGAAAGTATTGCAACAATTATGGAAATTGATTGGAATATTTGAAAATTTTAAATTGCGTGTGTAAATTAAAATATGTTTGTAATTTTGAAAATAAACACGTTCAAAGTATTTAGAATAAAACGTTCGGATTTTATTATTTTACTATCGAGTGAAAAAAGTGATGTTTAAATTTGGGAGTCGCAGGTTAGATTTCGGGTGTTTCTGTAGGCAAGCCAAAAGAAAACTTCGGAACGGCTGACCTTGTAAGTCATCGCCGAAATTTTGCGCTAATTTCAATTTACAAACGCTCGAAAATTTATATGGGTTATAAAAAAATATATTTTTTTCGAAGCTCTTTCGGCAACGATATCTCTCGAGATACTTAAGGTGCGTTTCCGAATACACTGAAACTGAAAAGCTTTACTATTCGTCACTGTCTGGTTTCTGAACCATTTTCGTTTCAGTTTGGAGCGTTGTGGTATAAAATTGAAACTGAATTACATGTAAAAATGTGATATTTCGCTGCTACAGCACCGAAATCAACCTACTCGATGTTGTTTCGTTCAAATGAATAGTTTTTCGTTGCTGATCGGCGCCGTTACGTTCCTAATTTTCGTTGCCGATTTCTAGAATGAACTGTTTTTCATCGCAAATGTATGGAATTTCGTTTGCGTCGGCGATTATGGTGTGTGCGAAAACGCACCTTTAACCGATTTAAATCACATACAAAAATAATATGGAGTGATTAGAGATGCCAAACAGGGAATCCCGAACCCGAAAATCTCGGGATTTTCGGGATCTTACAAATCCCGAATCCCTGAATTTTTAAATTTTGAATCCCGGGGTTTTCGGGATTTCCAAATCCCGTGTTTTTACAAATAATACTTATTTTGATGTCAACTTTTAAATAAAATATTATTTGAAATATCATGCTAGAGAATGTTAAGTCCAAGGTCGATATATAAGGTCTGTGCATCAGCCCATATGTTCGGTAATTTTGCTGTCAAATTGTAGTGTATTTTAGTGTTCGCTTTGAGTTTTTCTTATAAATTTTTTGACCACAATTCCCAAAAAAAGTTGCTTTGTTGTATCAATTCGCCGATAAGTATACCTAATAGATCTACCTTGGTTAAGTCGAAAAAAGTTCAAAACAGAGCATTCAAATATAAATTAAAAATGCATCATTTGCTAATTACAAACTGTGCCACAAAAAATTGAAACGAAAATTTTATTTTCGAAATCACTCGGCAGAGTCGGTTCATATACACGCGGTTCATATACAAAATCTCGCTCCGAAGTTATATGAGCGTTGCATGCCCACCCGGCAGCTAAATTTACAACTAGATACGCTTTGGGATAGTCATATACTAGTTGTAATGATACTAGTCAAAAAATTACAGTCATATTACTAGTTGTAACAAGACCAGTAACGATACTAGTCAAAAAAGGACAATGATATTACTAGCTGTATCGAGACTAGTAACGATACTAGCCAGAAAAGGACACAATTTTTAGGTATACGACTGTTGTGAATACTTGAATAACCTATTTATACAAAATAGTCAGTAAGTTTATATCACTATCATATGTCGTTGTATAATTTGAAGTTTTAATAAAATGGCGGTTCTTTTCTAACTATATTAACAACAGGTTATGGGCCGCATGACGCGCGAGAATTTTTTAGAACATTTTTTGGTTAAATTTCAAAGCGATAATTAAATTTTAAAGTAAATTAATTAAATTTAATTGTATTGATCGTGGTTTTATTAAAATTTCTCCCGGAAATCGTTAAGTACAACAATGGCTTCAAATAATTTGTCATTTCCATTTGAAAAATTGCGTGGACGTGAAAATTTCGACGTATGGAAACGCCATGCAAAATCTTATTTGGTGCTGAAAGGTTGTTGGCATATTGTGGTAGTTGGGGCAGCTAATCCTCCCAATGCTAATGATGTTGAGAAGAACGAACGTGCACTTGCCGAGATTACTCTGATGATAGAGCCAGCCAATTTTGCTCATATAGCGACGGCGAACACTGCAAAAGAGGCTTGGGACGCACTGTTGAATGCCTTTGAAGACACTGGTTTAACCAGAAAGGTGGAACTCCTAAAGCGTTTGGTTCAACTAAAATTATCTGACTTCCAAACTGTACAGGAGTATGTAAGCCAGATGATCATGATGTCGCTTAAGGTTCAACAAACTGGCCTTAAACTCGACGATGAATTGGTGGCGTCGTTAATGCTAGCTGGATTGCCAGAGGAATTCGTACCCCTTGTAATGGCAGTCGAAAATTCGAAGGCAAAATTAAGCGTGGACATGGTGAAAAATTTGCTTCTACAGGATGTAAAGTTTGATTCATCAAAGGTGGAAGAAAAGGCTTTGGTTTCTAATGAGAAATTTATCCCACGTAAGTCCGTAAAATGCTATGCATGCAAACAAAAGGGGCATATTGCCAAAAATTGTACACAAAAGGCAAAGTCAAATGCAACCAAGAAGAAGCATACAGTAGAGAAATCATCGTTAGCTGCATCGTTGTTTTCATCATCATCAGCTTTACTTTCTGCAGAAAACAACATCCATGAGTGGTTCATTGACTCGGGGGCGACGTCGCACATGACAAATTCGAAAAATATTTTGCGAAACACAAAGCCAATGGTTGATAAACATGTGGTAATAGCGAACAATAAAAAAATGGCTATTGAGTGTGCAGGCGATGTTAGTGTTGTGTTGCAGTCAGGCGAGAAAGAAACAAACGCATTTTTAAAAGATGTTGAATATGTTCCCGAAATGGCGGTTAATTTGCTTTCTGTACGGCAGATGACATTAAAAGGCAACAAAGTAATTTTCGAAAATGATGGTTGCAAAATTTTTAATGATCGTGGTGAATTGTTAGCAACAGCTAAAGCTTTTGACAACTTATACAAATTGCATTGTGTTGTGAATATAAACAAAAGCGAAAACGCAATGATGGCTGCAGGCGATTTTGCATTATGGCACAGGCGACTTGCACATATTTGTGCTGGTAATATGAAAAAGGTGATCGGTGCATCAAATGGTATACGATGTGGTGGTGGCGCCGTAAACGAAAAATGTGTTGTTTGTATAAAAGGTAAGCAAACACGAGCATCATTTAAGGAGCCTGGTCATCGTGCAGATGGTTTGTTACATATTGTGCATTCGGACGTGATGGGTCCACTACCAACAGAATCTTTTTCTGGTAATAGTTTTCTTTTAACTTTTGTCGACGACTACTCACGTAAAGTATTTGTGGTGCCAATAAAACGTAAATCTGATGTTTTCGGAGAATTTCAACGTTTTAAAATTTTTGCCGAAAAACAGTGTGATGCAAAAATAAAAATTTTGCGCACCGATAATGGTACTGAATATACTGGTAATCAATTTAAAAAGTATTTGTCAGATTGTGGTATACAGCATCAGAAAACAACGCCATACACGCCAGAACAGAATGGCGTAGCAGAACGCATCAATCGCACAATCATGGAACGTGTGAGGTGTATGCTGTTGGATGCAGGCTTAGATGATATGTATTGGGCTGAAGCGGCTATGACATCAGCATATTTAATAAATCTTGTGCCGTGCCGGGGTAATGAGCGCTGTCCAGAGGAAATGTGGTCGGGTAGAAAACCCAATTTGAAACATTTACGTGTTTTCGGCAGCAAAGCATTCGTGCATATACCGAAACAGAAACGTAATAAACTAGATGCGAAGTCAACAGAATGCGTTTTGATGGGGTATAGCAGCGAAAGCAAGGCGTATAGGCTACAAGATCCGATTACTCACAACATCATCATCAGCCGTGATGTCGTTTTTATTGAGAACAACAACAACAAGGTATGTGTCAATCAGAATACTATTAATAATCGAAATTCTACCGTAGTTGACATTGGCGTTGAAGATGAAGTTGCCAATTCAGTGGAGAAAAGTGACGTAGAATTGTCAACTGGTGAAGGAGAAGATTTTCTTGGCTTCGACAGTGACGAGTATGAAGACGCATATGGTAGCAACGATGATGACAACAACAACAGCGATAGCAACAGTGATGATAACATCGGCAGTGATTGCCAAATCAACAAGGCAATTGGAAATCAAAACGGAACAACCCGCCGTTCAGAACGTATTGCGAAAAAGCCTCGACGCAGATACAATTTATGTGTTCAACAAGATCAACGTGGTGGCATACAAGGTGTCCCCGAAACGTTTGATGAGGCGATTTTTTCATCACAAGCCGATTTATGGAAAGCGGCAATGATTTCTGAAATGGAATCGTTATCAGCAAACAATACCTGGTGCTTGACTGAATTGCCAAGAGGAAAAAAGGCCATTAAGTGTAAATGGGTCTACAAGACCAAAGTTGATGCAAATGGCGATGAAGTATGTCATAAGGCAAGGTTGGTCGTAAAGGGCTGCAGTCAACAAAAGGGCATTGACTACGAAGAGACGTTCGCTCCTGTAGTGCGTTATACATCACTACGATTTTTATTTGCTCTGGCAGCAAAACACAAATTAATAGTACATCAACTTGATGCGGTAACAGCGTTTCTTAATGGTGAACTAGAGGAGCAGATTTTTATGGTACAACCTGAGGGTTTCGACGATGGCAGCGGTCGAGTATGTTCCTTAAAAAAATCTCTTTATGGCTTAAAGCAGTCCAGCCGGGTATGGAACAAAAAACTAAACGAAGTTCTTTTAAAGTTTGGTTTGCAACGTAGTGAAGTCGACCAATGTGTCTACTATTGCATCAATGGTGAAATTATACTTTATGTAGCCATTTATGTAGACGACGTTTTGGTGTTTTGCAACGACATGAATATGATCAATCAACTGAAACTTGATTTAGCCACGAACTTCAAAATGAAAGATCTAGGCGAAGCGTTCTCTGTTTTGGGCGTTAGAATCACGCGTGATGATCAAAGTGGCACAATCAAACTTGATCAGAGCAAATACATCGAGGATGTGTTAAATCGTTTTTCAATGAGTGAATGTAAGCCGGTATCAACACCTATGGACGTTGGTCAAAAATTAACATCGGAAATGTGTCCTACCGACGAGCATGAAAAACAAGAAATGGCGAAGGTACCCTATATGCAAGCTGTGGGATGTCTTTTGTTCGCAGCTCAAATAACTCGCCCTGATATTAGCTATGCCATAAATTTGTTAAGTCGTTTTAACTCAAATCCTGGTAAAACTCATTGGGCCGCAGTGAAAAGGGTAATGAGGTATCTCCAAGGTACTATCAACAAGGGCCTAACGTATGTATATGAACCAAATAACTTAATTGGTTATTGTGACGCAGACTGGGCAGGCAACGTTGACGATAGGCGGTCCACCACTGGTTATCTTTTTACATTGCAAAATGGTGCGATTTCATGGTGTACTAGGCGCCAGCGTACTGTAGCACTGTCCTCAACTGAGGCAGAGTATATGGCAATGGTCTCAGCTATGCAAGAGTGCATATGGTTACAACGATTACAGCGTGAACTCATCCAGGGTCCTCAAGAGCCGATGATACTACACTGTGACAACAAAAGCGCAATCCTTATAGCGCAAAACAACTCGTTTTCCAATAGAACTAAGCATGTTGATCTCAAAGTTAAATTTATTAAGGAGAAGTTGGATAACAGGGAGATTCTTTTGAAATACGTGGATACCAACAACATGGTGGCTGACTTTCTCACTAAAGCTATTAGTGCTGATAAGCTTAATATGTTAGCTAGTAGATCTGGTTTAGGATAATTTTTCTTTATATATTATATTTAAATGTATAAATAATTTATTCAGGTGGAATGTTGTGAATACTTGAATAACCTATTTATACAAAATAGTCAGTAAGTTTATATCACTATCATATGTCGTTGTATAATTTGAAGTTTTAATAAAATGGCGGTTCTTTTCTAACTATATTAACAACAACGACTTATACATAAAACATATTTTAGCTCTTAAAAAAAAAGTAGAAAGTGACTCAGTGGATAGAGTACTTGCCTTGCAATATGAGGAATGTGTATTCGTACCGCGGTTGAGCCAACGCTTTTTAAGAAATACAAAACGATAAGAGCACTACTGGCATGTAACTGTATATAAATGAACTAGTTGTGCTCCCATGACAACCTAATGTTAAAATCGATAGTTCGATATATGAAAAAATGGCAGATAGGCAACTAGTCTGAGTTAAAAAGCAACTAGTATATTTCTAAACACGTACTAGTCATTTTGTCTGCAGGACACATTCACACACAGCCATACAGATATCATCGTAGCTTCGTAGGACCTCAAGACGTCGAAATGTAATGAAAAGTTTTTGAAAATTGGGATAAAATCAATAGCTTCCATTTTTTGATACCGGAAAGTTAAAAAGAAATAAATAAAGAACGAGGAAAGTAAAACACCAACAGCTTTTGCATATTAATTCTTTTTGTATTTAACTTCTACCAGTTTTTGTAAAGTATTTGTTAAACTATTAATGGCTTCTATTTTAACACGTTCGATTTTTTCCTGCTGCAACAATGACATTTTATTAAATTGCATCAAGTCTTGATGCATTTCCTTTTGCAATTCAATTTTATCGCGTTCGACTTGTAATTTACGTTCAAAGTAGTCTTGCCACCAGGCATTTGCCCCGTTAGAGTGCATCATTGAATTTGGTTCTTTGCCGAAATTTTTCGGAAACTCATTTCCAACATCTTCAACTTTTGCTTTCTGTTGAGTATAATTATTTGAATCTACAGTATCCAAAGGATATTCATAATTATTATCATCATTCAATTCTAATTTTGGTTTTTTCATATCTGACATAGTAGTACTATCTTCTTCATCATAATCATCGTTCGATTTTGAGTCCAATTCGACTGGATGCGACACACAATCTTCCTGCTTGGAATTTACGTATTGTACATTAAAATTATCCGTTGAAGATGTTTTAATTTGCATTGGTGGAAGAGGTTGTTGTTGTTTAGTTATAGGCACTTCAAAATCAGCTCTTTTGCCTTGTAGATATTTAAACATTTCTTCGAAAAATTCCCAATGCACATACCCAGACGTATATTTTTTACATAAGTTTTTATTGTACGTAATCAAAATATTGTGCCACTTTTTTTGAACTTTTGCAGCACTGTAACGGAAACCCATTTTTTGCAATAGTCGCGTACAATGCAACCAGAGGGCGGTACGTTTCTGTCTTCCCTCTGTAAAACGATGTTCCATCGGACCTCGTATATGTATTAAAGCTCTTGTAGCTTCTGTTGTCCAAGCGCGCTCATATGTTCCACGCGGATGTCCATTGTTGTTGTTTATCACACCCGCTGAATATCGACCATCACTTGTATCCAGTAGGCAATCGTCGGGTAAATCCTCATTATAATCCAAATCATCGTCGCTTATTTGGTAGAAATCTAAAAGTTAAGAAGAAGTATTTACTATGTACTTAAATATGTGTACATATGTTTGTATGTACATATATATATGTATGTACATATGTAATAGAAAGCCTTAAAATATACTTGCATGTTATGTAAATCGAGTCGATATAAAATTAGTAGATTTAGAAAAATTAAACCCACTAATACCAAAATTTTTTCAGATTTTTTTTTGTAGTTTTCAATTTGTTAGAGCTTAAAATATCTTATCTGAAATTTATTTACTATATATGATTTGAAGACATACATCAATGCACAGTGGGAAACTTCGACCAAAACACTATAACTTTTTTATTTCTTGTTGCAAGGTCATAAATTTCAGTACGTGACTTAATTAGTTGAAGGCCATTGTATAACCGTTCTTAAATGTTTGTCACGCCCACCAATAACGCCTCTTATGTTGTTATGCCGATTACTCCGCCATTTCTTGCCCAATCTTAAAGATTTATATTATTAATGTAAATGGTTTTAAGACAGCTAAGTTTCTTACTTTAATAACTTTAAAATCTGACGTCAAACTATTTATGCTTTTTATTGTATAACTTTTTATAACATTTTATTATCACAACCCTTAGTCGCCTAAGTCGATTTAGGACAAAATTTAATTTTTGGTGTGATGGACTCCATTCGTGTCTAAATCAAATCGCTACCCATGTTTTAAGTATGCAACTTTTTTCAAGACGACAATTATCTATAAATAAGTTAAATAAAAGCAAACTGACAATTGATTAGAAGAGAGTTTTTGATACTTTAAACAGCTCTCCTGAAAAAATTTGAAAACGACTTAGGCGGTTAAGGCTGGTGGCCACAGAATTATATTTAAATTTTTATTAAAGATAATTTTTACAACGAGAGCTCACACAATATTCATATTCCAAGTATTATAAAGGTATTTTTATCAAACTATAAATTAAATTGGATCGTAACTTTTTAAGATTGGCCACTAAATTTAGGAGATATATTAAAATAACCTTAGGGGCGGTATTTATGGATGTGTCAAAACTATAAAGTCTTTAGTGCAAAGGTATTTATCTACTTAGCCCATGTTCGAAATTCAATAGCTTTCAAAAAAGAAATGACAAAGTTATAGAGTTTTATTTCTATATTAGAAGTTTAGCCACTTTCTTTCTAAACTGGAAATGAAAATCAATTTTTTTTAATTTTATTTTATCTCTAACATTTTTCTGAGCTTTTCTCGTTACATACATGCATATGTATGTATATCTGATATTAATTGTTACTATTTCATAATTTTTTTTCCTTTTTAGATGCTTATCACACATTGAATATTCTAAATTTCTAATAATAGGCATTACTAAAAAGGTAATAATTAAAAAACCTGGCACAACCTGATTGTGAAACTCATAGTACTTACTTGTGAGCCTTTGTATTACTCTACGGTAAAGCCCTCCAACATCTAAAAACTGCTAAACAAAATCCGCAGCTTATCAAACTTTATACTTTTTTTATTGTTATTATATTTTTTTAGAAAATTTTATATACCAGAAAATTTATATGAACGATGCGGTCAAAATTATCAAAACTAATTTGGCAAGCTTAAAATACTGTCAGCTTTCAAAGACCAAGGAAAAAATTAATTTAATATGATTGATAAGTATTCATCATTCAGCCTACCTCGATATCGTTGTTCAAAAATCCAAGTAATTGTATTAAACATTAATAACTAAATATACCAACTTTCCGGCTTTCTAACAGTGAAAGTTGGCTATACATTGTGATCAAAATTTGTAACTGCCTATTTTGAAGTGTTAGCTCTAATATAGCATCAATATTTTTTTTTAAATCCAAAAACAAATATTTTTAGGTTTTGGCCGAAATCTACCCCTGTGCAATGGTGTTCAATACTTATTTTTGGAAAACGAGAAATATACTCGGATAAAAATTTTAAAAACCCCCGAAGAAAATGAATGATAACATCAAAACGGCTGGACCGATTTTCTTCAAACATCGGTTGGAAAATTTTAGATCGTCACCTTAAAAAAAAAACTAAATTAAAACCGATCCAGGCGTTTGGGAGCTACGGTGCCACAGACACACAGATTCAAAAGGATATATCGAGAAAAAGAGGTGATAACTTATAAACGTCTGTACCGATTTTCTTTAAATATAGCTAAAGACACTATCGATCAAGTCACCTTTCAAAAAAAAAACTACATCACAATCGGCCCAGCCGTTTGCGCTCTACGATGACGCAGACAGGCACGCAGATACACTGATACGGAGACACACTACAAACATAACACTTCTATTTTTTGGTCGGCGGAAAAAGTTAAAATAATTTTCTCAAAAAATACAATTGGTGAGCAATAGGTTGTTAATAACTTTCTTGTGAAGTTTGACTAGAAACAAACGGCTGAATTGCTAAACAAAAATATTTAGAAATATTTTTTGAACTAAATGGGTATCAAAAATAATTCTTGCAAAAAAACCTACTGTGAAATAAGTGTGGCACTGCCCCCATATTTTATCATCATGTACTTTTACGAGAACTAATTGTGTGTGCAAAGTTTCATAAAAATTTGTTAAGCAGAAGTAGTTAAAATGGATATTTACTTTTCATGGGCGTGGCACTGCCCACTTTTCTAACCAGAATGATTTATTGTAACGATAAGTAAATGTGTATGCAAAGTTTCATAAGAATCGGTTAAATAGAAGTAGTTAAAATGCTTAATTCCTTTTCATGGGCGTGGCATTGCCCACTTTTAGAAACATAATGTTGTATTGTAACGATAACCTTTCTCCTCTTTTTGAAGTCGGTTAAAAAAACGCTACAATTTAAAATATGTCAAACATATATACAAATATATTTTTTAGGAATCACAGGAAACAGCTATTATTTCGTTTTTATTTATTTATTTAGTAAGTAAATAAATAAAATAGCTTACTGGGACGCAAATCACTTGGGGTTCTCTAATGATTCCAACGTTACTGTTCGCTCGACGTTGTGGGACTGGCTGTGCTTTTGAACTGCAAAATTTATTTTTTGAAAACTTCGCTTCCTACTATATAACCGTTAATCATTAAGTTTGAATTTCTTGACATAAATTCACCACAGTCGGAGTTTCATCCTAGAAAAAATATATTTTTTAGGAATCACAGGAAACAGCTACTATTTCGTTTTTATTTATTTATTTCGTAAGTAAATAAATAAAATAGCTTAATGGGACGCAAATCATTTGGGGTTCGCTTATGATTCCAACGTTACTGTTCGCTCGACGTTGTGGGACTGGCCGTAATTTTAAACTACAAAATTTATTTTTTTAAAACTTCGCTACCTACTATATAACCGTTAAGCATTATGTTGAATTTCTTGACATAAATTCACCACAGTCGGAGTTTCATCCTAGAAAAAATGAAGGTAAAGTGCAATGAACATACATCAACACAAGTAAATTAGATACGTCATCGTGATTCGCACGACATACAAAATAGTGTCTGTGCGTAAGTGTGTATAGCTACCCTGAAGGAAATGTCGTTAGTGAAACTTTACTGATTCACTATTGACTTTGTCCCCAGTACTACTGACTAATTGTACCCCAAGCAATATTCTGTGCTATAGACATTTAGCATGTCCTTGTCATTGAGATTCCACTAGTGACTTCGGAACTATTGACTACTGAGGTGGTTTTTATGGGACCACATTGAGACATTGGCACCAGACGGTTATTTGACAGTCACCAAACTTATCGACAAAAGCGGTGACTTGGAGACACTTGACCCCCGACTTCCTTCAGGGTATATACTAACTAACTGTAATATTCATTCTGTATACGCTAGCATCCTTTTTAAGATGTAACCCCTACTAAATCTTTAAAACACACATAAACATGTCCACCCTTCGAATACATACAAAAATATAAATGAAGAACTTTTACTAAAATCGGATAAAGCAAAATATTTATATATGTATGTACGTATGTAGGTAAGAAAATTATAATCAATTAAACAAAGCAGGACTAAATAAATATATGTACACACATATGTACATACATACACAACAAACAAACATTTAACAAAAGTACCTACATATATTTAAACAATACTAAATTGTTAGAAAACAAAAAAGAATTGTTGCCACAAGTAATCTATCGACAAATATCAATTAACTTTTAGCACACACAAGAGATGCACATACATACATACTTTGTACATAGTAAATAATAAAAATCAAACTTACTGTCGCACTCTAAACTAGCTGCGGTATTATTCTCAGCCATTATTAATTTTGTACTATGTATATAATTTCCACTTTATAACTTTTTTCTTTACTAAATGAACAATTTAGACCTATGTTGCAGCAATATTTCTACCTTACTAATCTGTTAAGTTTTGTCGACAGCATCTGTAAACCTTTTTTTATTATGTCTATTATTTAGCGAGAGTCCTTTTTGCTCTTTAGATCTAACAAATAGGTACATGTACATACATATGTACGTACTATGTATGTACATACAACAAGTATGAGTTTGCGAGAGGATTATTGTTTGGGTGGCTGTATGGTTTCCAGGCTATTCGTGTGCTAAATTCTAGTTAGTTTGTGTCTGCGCGTTAGCAGCATCACTCACTAGACAATACAATAAAATAATACAGTACACACAGCATCCTAAAAGGAATACCAAATAAATATAGGAACAAAATATAGAAGAGAATGTATGGCAAAATCACAACAAAATGTAAAAGATAGAACGCAAATTAAAGTGATTTAAATAAAGTGCCCCTTTGGTAATTGCTTTAAGGACATATTCGAAAGCATGAAAATTTGATTTGTATAGAAGAAAATCGCTAATACCTTGCCATCAGTACATTTTAAAAATTTTGCAGCTAAACTTAAGCAAAATTAGTTTGAAACAATCTGATTGATTAAAATAAACAATAAGAACTGCGAATACATTCAAACGTACCACCTAGCAAATGGGGGTAAGCGGAAGTGTGGCGACGTCCGAACACAACGTGGTTCTGTAATTCGAATCGAAATAAAATATGCTTTTTAATGAAACTTAAAGATTTTACACTTTTAATATCTTTAAAATGTGTGTATTTGTGTAATATTAACAGTTAATTCACCTCTTTTCACACAACTGCTTTCAGAACAATTTTAACAGCTCTCAGTTTTCGTATATAGTTCACAAATAAAAACAAAACAACTTTCCTACTATTAAAAATACACGAATTGCACATAAATAACTATACAGTACTACAAGTAAAATTTAAAAGAAAAGAACGCGAAAACTTAACTGATAAGAACCAACAATATACGCAAAAAAGTATCTACAAATATTACGATGATAATAAAGTTTTGATTGTCGCAAAAAGAGCTTTTAAACAGTACAATTTTGGAGGTGTTCTACAAAGGAAGCAAATAAATGTGATAAGCTACTCTCTAGCAGCAAAGACCCATTGAAAAGTGTTTATTTATAACTACATATCGCTCATTTGCTGCAACGTTGTGATAAATCAAAAATTTTGATTTTTGAGCTAATAATGCAAAATTATTCACCATATTATACATCATATTGTGTAAAAATTTCATATAAATATCTTGTATACTCAACTCTTGAGAGAATAATGAAATTTTATTATTCCATTAAGTTGTAGATAAATTTAAAACTAAACTCGTTTTATGTAAAACCAGTTTTTTGAGTTATGACGATGTTACAGCAAATGAGCGACAAATCCATACAATATTGCAACAAATTATATTGTGGTTAATCTATACCGGTAAAGTGGCCTTGATATGACTGTGTTAAAGAAAAAGTGAAATTACCTATGTATAAATGAAAATTTTAAAAACAATGTGCACTTACTAAGGTTTCGTTTAAGCAGTAAATCATCTAAAGAGAATTATAAAAATATATTTGACACACAGTACAAAGTTCGTAAATAAATTGAATATTACACTAATGCTGAAAGTGCAGAAACTCATAACAAATTTTTGCAAACAATATGTTTAAAACAAAACCATTTTTAAAAAACTTTTCTAAAGGTGAGTTTTTCCTTTTGATTTTTTTTTATACTGAGTAACTATATTTATAGGTTCAAGTACGCATTCCTACATTAGAATTTATTCGTACATATCGCTCCTTTATTGCAACGTACATAGTTATATCTCAAGGAACCAAAATTTTCAAGTTACTTAAGAAAAAGTCTTCATTAAGACCTTCTTTATATGTAAACAAATTTTCAGAAACATATCTTCATCTAAACCGAAGTTATAACCACTAAAAAACTAATACCGCCCATATGTGTATGTACTTGTTAACATTTTTAAAATTTTAAACGCGTTTTGCCAAATTTCTTTTTTTTTAGATATGACTACGTTGCAATAAAGGAGAGATATGTATTTAGCTTTAAGAAATCTTATCTGTTTTTTCATTTTCCATGTTATGGAAACTTTGCGATTAAATATTTACTAGGTATCCATTAAAACCGTCCGTTATAGGTATCACCTACATGTGCTTAAATTTGGAACAAATCTAATTTAGTCTAGCTGCTTTAAAAAATGTTGAGTAGATGATAGGAAGAAAATTGATAAATAATAAGGAAATGATTAGCTTTAAGTCGTACAAACACTGCTTTTTAATCTGCTCAGTAGTTTCGGAGATATCATAGAACTTGTACAAAAAAAATTATTTATACCAAATTTTTATTTTAAAACATTTATAAAAAATACCTATAAAATATTCCGTTTTTCTTTGAGCATATAGCTAAATGTGTTTCAAACAAAACGAGCCATATACATAATATATATGTATGATATTATCATTAAATTCGATCCACAACTTATGAATTTATTAGCAATTGAGAGAACTCAATTAATAAGTCACGATTTTCATTTTTACACAATATGTAGAAGTAATCAACGATTAATTCTGCATTAACTCAAAATACAAATTTTTTGAGTTATGACCTTATTGCTTGATATGTTTAAATATATTTCCAATATTTTCATAAAAGTTTTGTAACACATCTTTATATTTATAAGTTATCATGTTGTTGAACTTGCACACCTCCTAATTTAATCTCCACACAATATGTATTCTTAAAACAAGTACTAAATTTTTGCTTATTATTATGTACATTTATTTTCATAATTTTCCGTCATTGTTTTTAATCACTTAAAGAGTAAATTAATTATTTGTACACGTAAATTTTAATTATCAATAAAAAATTAATATACGTTTAAAAAATAAAAATATTGTAAAAGTGATAGATTTCTTTGCCCCTTTTTATAATACCCTTCAACACTAACGATAAGAGTGCTTATGTGTACAATTATTAGGGTTTTTATAGCAGCACTTTTGCGAGTCTAGGGAAAGCGAAATATAAAAGAAAATATAAAAGAAACAAAAATTCCTTTGATTGCTGGAATAGAATTTCTGGCATAATGTTTGGACTACTAGTCTAGATGCCAGATTAAGAGCACAGGCTAACTTTACTTTGTGCTATTAGATAGTGTACTAGACTAGGACTTCGAGTCTAGTGAGTGCTAGTGATTTCGGATTCGACTGAATAATTAAGTCGAATCAAGATCCAGATTTTGATTGAACAAAACTATAGGAACCGAAACTGTTTTATTTGGTTTTGTGTGAAACTTCATATGGGCACTTCCAGGGAAAAGTACACTTTTCGTAATGTCACACCAACAAGTACTTAAGCTTGTATTTCAAAGAAAATTTAATTTTGTTTACTTCTCTATATACATATGTATGTATTTGTGTAGGCCGTTAGTAGCTCTTCATTTTAAAAGTTTAGAGAAAATCGAACTACATGGTTCTGCAATACAAGCGTAATTTCTTGTTTGGCGGTAGGTTACGAAATGTGGAATTTTCTCTGGAAGTGCCCATATGTGCATATACACAGATTTATAGTATAGCTATGTATTATGTATATAACTATATATTGTATATATATGTACATATGTATGTTAGCTCGTATAATCTATATTACAAGTATTTTTAATTTTGCTTTTTAATTTTTATTAAATGTACTATAATACTTAGCGCGTGCTTTTTTAGATTTATTATTAGAATAGAAATTAATTGCGTATTAAATATAAAAAATGCGTTTGATAAGGACGTTAATAAAAAATAATACTTGATAAATCAAATCTTTACACGAGACTAGAAAAATTCTTGAGTTTATAATAAAATAATAATAACATATGCAAATTTAAACTTGTTAAATAAATTCTACCTCCATATTACCTTGCATTTCTTTTAGAATTTGTTTGTCTACGAAAATCAAGTTCTAGTCCAGTGCCAGTTGATCCGGCAAACTTTAAATTACAAAGAGCTTTATTAATATCGAAATTGTCACGCTATGAATTTGAACAATTGCGTCATCCTCATCTCAATAAGGAACAATTGGAGAAGAAAATACGAAATCGTGGTACCGACTTTGAAACATTGATGTATTTGCATAATTTGCATAAAGATTTTGAGCGCAAAATTGTACGTAGTTTTCAAGATGTTGGCTGTGAAGTTAGATTAGCCAGTCGGTGAGTCTTCTTTATTTCTGATTACGTTTGGTTGCCTTCATATCAGATTTCATCAAATACATGTTTTAATTTGTTTTTCATTCTGTTTTGTACCTCATTTAATTTTAAACTTATGAAAATAATACTTATGTATGTGTATGTGCATATAAAAATCATGACAATCCACCTACATACAACTGTGGGACTTGCGTGTGTTGCTAAATAAATACCTTTAATCTAATCAGAGTCGAATTTAGAAGCTCCCTAAGCAAGGATGTTATGCGCTGGGCTGATGTTATTGTACCCATAGGTGGTGATGGCACATTTCTTCTAGCGGCTGGTCGAGCCAGTCCCCTTTTTGCCCAATCTCAACAAAAAACTCCTATAGTCGGTTTCAATTCCGATCCTCAAAGGTCAGAGGGCCGTCTTATGTTGCCAAAACAATATTCGGAAAATCCTGCTGATGCTGTCGCTAGAATAAAAAGCGTAAGATAGTAATACGTGAATTTTAATTGAATTTTGAACATATGTGCCTAACTATTTCCTTAAAAAGGGCGACTTTCAATGGATGCACCGCTCTCGCATACGTACCACGTTGCTGGGCAATAATGGTAAAATACCTGAGTCTATCGATTTATACCGTCACACAGTTACAAAAATGGAACAAGAAAAGACTGAACCAGAATATTTGAGTAAAGAAATGTCACGTAAATACAAGGCAAAAATGCAACGAGTTTTGCCATACTTGGCCTTAAATGAAGTATTTATTGGTGAGACATTATCGGCACGTGTGTCACACTTACAATTAGTTGTGGATCATCAAGATGTGGTAAATAAGACAAAATGTTCGGGTTTGTGCGTTAGCACTGGTACCGGATCAACATCATGGCATACAAGGTAAAGAAATTTGGCTTAAATTTACTTTAGCTAACACTCCTCCAAATAAAATAAAAATTTTCTATGTGATACAAAATTTAATTTAAAAAAAAATTAGAGTATGTACAAAAATCCTTGGAAACGCATATTTTCGGAGTTACGGACCTACAAAGTTTTACAGATCCTAGCGATTTTCTTGTAAAAATGTTAATTTAATGTATCAATATAGGTATCATATGAAAGCTTATGAAAATTATTCGATGAAAAAGTATTTAAAAAAATTAACCCATTTAGAGCCGGTATTTTTCCTATTTTGTATTTTTTCAAATTAAGTGTACTTCTCATATGAAAGCTTAGGAAAAAAACAGCAGAAACTATTCGACATACATAGAGGAGGAAACCTTTAAGCCCGGATATGCAAAAAATGTGTACTCAGCGAAGCCACTACTCGACATACATACATAGAAGAGAACACTCTTAAGCCCGCCCGAAGGCCTGCTAGGCTAAAAATCTTTATCATGTTTTTGAGATTTACTTTGTACTTCATTCGTTCCCGCTTTCCCGGGAATTTAGTGCGGAAATTCCCAGTACTAAAAATCTATTTCACAAAAAAGTACTGATTTTGGCAGCCAAAAATGTTTCTTTTTCTTTAAATTATTGTCGTTCATCATGAAATAATTATGTAAGGGGAAAGAAACCAACGAAGGCTCAAAGCGTGTATTAAAGTATTTTGGATTAAAGGACGAATAAAAAAAGTTGTCTCTTTAATTAATTATTTAAAAGAACCAAATTTGCTTAGTAAAAGCAACTGCAATGTGTTTCATTATGCACCAAAATGCACGGTAATTAGATGAGCGGAAAATCTTTATGCACGTCTTTTAATAGATATTACTTCAGATGACCGTGTTTTGAAAGAGAAGACTTTCGAGGAAAGTTTAAACACTGCTATTAACAAGCATATGAAAATATTTGAAGACAGCGGAAAAAGGACAAAAAATATTCATAATTTATACAACGCCCTCTTAACTATCCGAGAAACTTCTGTCGAAGGCGAAAAACTTTTCTCAATAATTGAAAATTGTGTTACATAAATAAGAAACCGATTGTGAGATGAAACAATTAATTGTTTGATGGGAATGGTATTGTGTATTGTAGTTGGATTTCATAAAAAAAAGCTACAATATTTTGCAGTTGCATTTTCGCAAGGCCATTTACATCAAGTACTGAGCTCCGCTATTGACTGTGTTAAAAAGCCATATGCAATAAATAATATAAAAGTGCAAAGTTTCTAAGGGCAGAGAATATTCATTGCATACCAAGAAGTAAAGGACTGAATTTAATATTCTAAGACTCCTCTTTGTCAGCAACACTTATCCTAGACAACCTTTCTGCAATTCCCGGGAATTTCTTTTTTATTTCCGCTCTCCCGGAAACAAAAAAGTCCGGGAATAAAAAAACCATAATTCTAATTAAAATGCCGTTGGTTTATTTATATACGTTTTTATATTTAATTTTATTTATTTAAAGAGAAGTACACTTAATTTGGCAAAATACAAAAAAGGAAAAAACCGCTTCAAAATGGCCTAATTTTTTTTAATATGTTTTTCATGGAATAACTTTAATAAGCTTTCATATGATACTCATATTGATACATTGAATTAAAAATTTTACAAGAAAATCCCTAAGATCTGTAAAACTTTGTAGGTCAGTAACTCCGAAAATATGCGTTCCCGAGCATTTTTGTACTTGACTTTTTTTCTTTTAAATTTTCTATCACATAGAAAGTCTTTATTTTATTTGGAGGAGTGTAGCTAAAGTAAATTTGTTCCTGTTTAATATTATTTTAAATAAGTGTTTGAAATTTAACGAACTAAATAAAATTATTTGTTAGTATAAATCGTATCAGTAAACATCACGTGGAAGGACTATTCAATATATTACCAGAGACTGCCAAACAGTCCTTACAAGGACTTAGTTCGGAAAAACTAGCACAAACCTACAATCAAAATTTAGTCTTTGCACCTGGTAAGTTATTTCTTAATTTATAAACCCTTCTAAATACAGTCTAGTACAAATTTCTTTAATCATTTTTTTCAGATGACTCTAGAATATGTTATTCTATAAGAGAACAAATTTGTGTTGGAGTCTGGCCCTCACCAAAAGAATTTAATTCAAAATGTTTTGTTAAAAATTTATTTGTCAAATCGCGGTGCATTGATGCGAGTAAGTAAAAAAACATGTAACGAAGTTGCACACTAGTTATATACATAATTTAAATATTCATAAAAACGTATAATTTGTAAGGTTAATTTCGTTTGAAACGCCATGGTAAAGATGCCTACAATAAAAATAGTTGCAAATTGACTAAATGGTACTTCCAGCTGTATCAAAGACCAAATAATTTCCAATATATTTTCGGCCAGAGCCGCTATGGTATAAAAATTCCAACAAATACTGGGCAATAAAAAATTGCGCTTTTCTCTTTTAGGCTCTAATAAAGTTGCAACCGCCAATGTATTCATTATGATAGTGAGAAGGCGAAAACAAAAGCCAAATTTCGTTAAAACTGTGGGCTCAATAAGCTCATGGCCCAACCGATCGGCCAAATCTGCATCTAAAGAATAAAATTATTAAAGTTATTACGAGAAGGTATATAGATAAGCTGACTTCGTAAACGTATGTGTATACAGTGTATTAATTAAAGATGAGATCCTGATTAACTTTTCACTCAAAATTTTCAGGGGTTGCATCTAAGAACAATTTGCAATGTATTACTGCAAAGTAGCGTGAGTTTGGGAAGTCGCCTATTCATCATAAATCTTACCTTTCAATCGAAATTTCCAACCGACATTTTGATTAGCTATTAGTAAAACGATAACATAATTATAGAACAATAGTTTCAGTGTACTAGTTTGAAACTCAAACGTTAAAGTAGGATTCTGCAATAAGTGAATATTAAATAAAAAGTTATACCCTATATAATGAACTCACAGTTAATAATTTTTGCATTTATGTATTTGTTTATCTTGAGCAATTCTTTGTTAAAATTTTATAAATTATAAAACTTTTTAATGATAGAATTTTGTAAACCTACTGAATAATGAAAAATAGTTTGATTTAAATTGGTGACAAAATTAAAAAAAAAATTTAAATCATGTGAATCTAAATTGATTATTAGGCTAAGGTTCGTAACGTTATATTCAGAAAGAATTGGGCATGATTAATATTCCAAGGAACAAGGGAAAAATTAACATCAACTTAATTTTTCAACATACACAGCAGAACAGAGTGGCGCCACTTTCGGAAGCCGCTACACTTCCATCGTCAGTGCTCACGTGTATTTGCTTATCACCACTTGTCAGGTGGCTCTGTTTGATGTGATTTTAATTCTTATATATACAACTTTTTCGTGAAAATTGAATACGAGAATTAAATCATTCTCAAGCTGATATTAAAGTGCACTTTCCCAACGTTGCCATCGGTTTATTTTTCTTCATTCCCATTTTCCTGATTTTTGTTCTACTCAAGACAAACTTTTTTGGTTTGATTTTATACTTAAGTAGTATATATGAACATGTGTATCCAGCCTAATGTAATAAAAGCCTTCCTTTATTTTTTATTTCAGATTTAGTAATTGATGGCAGCATTTCGTATCCCTTCAATGATGGTGCTAAAGCTTTGTTAGAAATTCATCCTCAAGATGCTTTACTCGCTATAAGTTTGGACTGATTAAAACGAAATATATATACATAATTCCTTTTAAATATAAAGAACTAAAAGTGTCTTATAATTTTTAAAGTACTCTTTCTTTTTATTTGATTACTTTTTCTCAACAATTTTACATAAATTATGTTTGATGTTTAAAGTGTTAAAATTATGTAATTATATAAAAAAAAATTCAAAAACGTGTTATATTTTCCACATACATATAAGTTTATTTAACTTTAAAATTATACAAATAAAAACCACAAAAATAAAAAAACAACGTTATGTTTTCTTTGTACTTTTTTTGCCTATTAACAATATCTTACCTTTTTTATTAGGTAAGGCTGTTTGTTGAAAACGTTTATCAATCTTTTTCTTTTTATCTCTGAGCCCTGATTTTGCATTTTCAGAAGAGTTATCTGCTCCTTTCTTTTTTGATTTCTTTTCAAATCTTTGAAAGTCCACCGACTTAAAGCGTTCATCTTGCATAAGTTTTAAACCATCTTTGCTATCTAATTCTTTGAAATGTTCCTTGCGCTGGCGCCTAATTTCTCGTAGTTTATCTTTTTGATTTTTGCGGTAACTGCAAGAATAGTAATAAAAAAGTACATATTAATAAGAAGAAATTAATTTACCGCTTTCAAAAAATGGGAACCGAATTTTCATCAGGAAGCTAGCTATTATAGATATTTTTACGATGATGTTTGTGTACGTCCGTGTAAATGTGTATGTATGTAAACCTATCATAACTATTGAATGGATGATCCAATCTAAAAGAATCTAATGATTTCGACTTCACCGATTTACACTTATAGATTTCGAGAATTTCGAAAATACATGCTATATTTTTGCATTCACTATAAAAGTATATTAATTTTAGATCGCTTTAACCTTGAAATTAGGGGAAAGTTCCAGGGATAGGCTTATTTTTAAGAAAATCTGTTGGAGATCTATGTAAATGGCAGCAGTTGTAAAAATATATTTAATTTCTATGGGCGTAGTACTTTGTGCGGGCGTGGTTCTGACTACTTTCGTAATTGTCACGTGAACTTAATGCATGTGCAATTTAATTTCGTTTAATGCATTTTCTGATCTACGTCTTACGACTTTTAGCAGTCACTTCTGCACATTGTCTGAGTTTAGTTTTTGTTACAATTCTCATTTATCTCTTGAGTTTATACGCACAAATATTTGAGTTTTCAAACTTATTGAATATTGGTAAATATTTTCTGATGAGCTGCCATAAGCAGCACAACAATGCATGGAGAATTTTAAACGACATTTCTGATAAATTTCTAATTTTAGCTCCGACTTTTCTCTGATATTATACGCCAGGACGTAAAACGTATCAGATAAATTGGAAAATTTTCTGATGTTTTGTCAGACATTTTCCGACATTTAAAAGTCGAAAATTCCTTTAGAGTTTCCTTAGGAAATTCGTCGGAATTCGTACAGAATTCTGTTAGACCTTTCGGTATAGTTTTTAGAATTTCCTCAGACAAAGAGATCCGGTTTCTTGTCAACCACTCATATGATTTTCGGTACGTTTTCTGACCGACATCGGATACGAATTCGGCATCTTTCTGACCGACTTCGGACTGAAATCGGCAAAAATAGTTTGCTGGGGATTTTCATCAGAAATGCGTAAAATTTAAACTGTGGTTGTCTTGTTGCTTATTAGTATTAGTAAAGAAAGCGAGTTTTCCCAGCAAGCACAAAGTCAAGCGTTTTAAATATGATGCTTGTTTTATTTAAATAAACAGGCAGTTGTTTTTACTTTCTATTTTTTGCCTCTAATAATAGCTTTATGAAAAATGGACCCAAAAAATGTTGTTGTTTTCAATTAAAAAATTTTGGAGCCATTTTTAATTCTTGAGGAAAAATGGCGCCGAACAGAAAAATTGCCATTTTTCCTATTTTGGACGATTTTTAGTTTGGCGCCATTTTTCCTATTTGTGGCTATTTTTCATTTTATATTTTTTAATTTTGGGAGATTTTTCATTTTTTGACGCCATTTTAAACATTTTAGTTTGAGGCCACTTTTCCTATTTTTTTTCCATAAGAATGATAAATGGCCCAAAATATGTATAGAAAAAATAGCCCGAAATTCAAAAATAAAAAATGTCCCCGAAAATAGGAAAAATAGCTCAATAATTTGTATTTTGTCTTCAGTTCAAAATTTTTGAGTCATTGTATTACATAATGTCTTTTAATAATATACATATGTACATATTCACTTAAATATTTGACAACATAAAAGGAGTTGTTTGTTACCAAATAAAATATTTTTCGCATATCATCAATTGGAAATGAAACACAAGTGTTTGCTGGATATCATAGCTGCCAGAAATGACGATTTTTACGATATGACAAAAAACGATATGACGTACTGTGTTGTCATGTCGTAAGTTTTTTACGATATGACAACACTGAGAAAGTTATACACGGTGTATTGCTTTCTTAGTGTTGTCATATCGTAACAAGCTTACGATATGACAACACATTATGTCATATCGTTTTTTATCATATCGTACAAAATCGGCATATCTGGCAGCTATGCAGCGATGCCAGTTGTGAAGATTTTTTACGATATGAGAAAAAAGGATATGACATGTTGTGTTGTCATATCGTAAGTTTTTTACGATATAACAGCACTGCGATATGATACACGGTGTTACCATATCGCAGTGTTGTCATATCGTAAAAAACAACATAGTATGTCATATCGTAAAAAATCTTCATTAATGGCATCGCTGCAGCTATGTCAACAATACAATGAAACACCAACACATTTAAAAAAAAAATTTTTCTCGTTTATTTAGTTTCTCTTTGCCTGGCTCTGGATCAGAGTTGCCAATTTAGCGTCTTGGGCGCTAGTTTTAGTGCTTTCTGATGTAGCAAAAGTCGATTTTTTTCTCTGTAGCGCTTTATTTAAATAACTTGAGTCTTTTTTGTCAAGAATTTTTGCACATTTAGTTATTAAAACAGTTTTGTTTTGCCTTTGAAATAAAAATTAAGTAAACACTATTATCTTAAAAATATGTATCCAAACCTATTGCTAACAGTATTTTGTTTCAAAATCTACCAATTTGCACAAACATATTTGGGTATATTGCACTTGTGTGCCTGGAATACTGCATGCTTTTTTAACATCAATCTTTTTTCATAACCTCTATTTTATACGGCTGTTATTTTCGAATATAAGTATGTACATATTATCTATAATAAGATCAAATATGTGACATGGAATGAAGTAAGCAAACTGTGTCAACAATCTACTTTCAGCATTATGCAGAAAACTATGATTTATGAGTTTCCCTTGTCCGTTATTTCAAAATGTAACTAAGATATAGCTTAAAATATTGAAAACATTTAGTTCGAAGTTCCTAATATGCATTTTCTGTTCTGTAAACGAAATATATGTTTTTGAATTTTTTTAAATTTGCATTTAATCTAGCGCTTTTTAAGAAGGTGGACAGCGCTATTTGGTTACGAATAGTTCTGGATCACAGTCACAGTTTCAAGTAACAGTGATTTTTAAATCACGTTCACCGTTCACAATGTTCTTTAAAAATCACGGTATCGCTCATCTCTAATCGGTATAGTAGAAGTAGTGGAAAAAGTTGTCGCAAGATTTGATTAAAAATCCACAAACAAGTAAAGCGAAACTAAATAAAAGCCTTAAGAACAATAATAATTTCGTCAAAGTACAATGGGCTCATGAAAATGTAGCTAAATCGCTTCGTCCGAAGTGTTCAAATTAAATATTCCCCTTTATTCTGTAAATCACCCTTATCGGGAATAACAGATCACGTGGAATGTCTTCCCTTTCCCTCAAATTGTGATTGGCAATTATGTGTTGTTTTTGTGTTATTCTTTCTTGTTTGTGTTTCTTTCTTTCACCATTTTTTACACTTTTAGTGTACGGAACCCTATTGTTTTCGCTACGCTGTTCGTCTGTCTGTCTGTCTGTCTGTCACAGACTGTTTTCTGAGCTACGGACCGTATATGTAGAACTGAAAATTTAAAAAAACGTTTAAACTAAAAAAGTCCAAGATTAAAAAAATGTCAAAATGAAAAATCGTCAAAATGAAAAAACAGCGCTTAAGGGAAAAAAGCACCAAAATAAAAAAAATGCTACAACGCAAAAAATCACCAAAAAAAACCCAATGCCGAAATAATCGCGAAAACGAAAAGTGTCAAAACCAAAAAAATGTTGCTTAAACTAAAAAAATCACCAAAAACCGAAAAAGTCCCCAAAACCGAAAAAAGCGTCAAAACGGAAAAAGCGCTAATGCTTAAATAAATTGCTAAAACTAAAAATATCGTCAAAAAGTAAAAAAAAGTTAAACCAAAAAAAAAAACTTCAACCAAAAAAATTTCCAAAAAACCAAAAAAAATTTCAAAAAACGAATAATCAGAAAAAAAGAAACAATCACCAAAATGAAAAAGGCGCTAAAACAAAAAAAAAATCCCAAAACAAGGAAAAAGGTTGAAAAAAAAAAATTAAACAAAAAAGCAAAATGAAAAAGTTGCCAAGATGAAAAAAGGGTAAACACGAAAAGGAATGTATGTATATTCGTGCGAAAACCTTCGTGTGCGAGCCAAAGTCCCACTTAACTGAATTTTTTATACATGGGAATTGAACGTAAACAGAACGTTCCCCTCTTACTCCCGATAAGGGTGAATGTTTGTCGACGTCACGTCAAAGCAATATGATGGGACGCTTACATACATACTTGTTGTGAACAACAATTGACTACCGCTGACAGCCTCTTAGTATTCTCTAAAGCATAGAAAATGGTGAGGCTGTTAAAAGTAGTCAATTGCGGTCGACAACGAGTACGTAGGTGTCCTATTTTTGATATTGTCTTACGTGACGTCGACAAATAGTTACAGAATAAGGGAGATTATTTACAATGTTGTACTTTAAGGAATACTAATGTGCTGTTTTTAGAACCCAAACAATCGAATTGAGTGAACAATTTGTATGAAAGCACTCAGTTTGCAAATTTTCTACTCAAGTCGATTGCTTGGGTTCTAAAAACAACACATAAGACAAAAGCAAAATTAAAAATTCTCGAGTTATTTTTGCTTGAACGTGCCCAAGACCGATTATGCTGAGAAATAGGAACCAATCAAAATATTGGATTCAATGACCATCCTATTGCTTTTTACCGATTATAGCGAGTCAATAAAATTTTTTAGTCGGCCTTCATCGTACTAACTTGAAAATTATTGTACTTAATGAAAATGCTATTGTTTTTTACTGATTATAGCGATGGTGATTAGCAAACGCAATGAAAAGAACGTTTGCATTGTGAGTTAATTTAAGGAAGGCTTTTCTAGCTTTAGAATTCGTTACTAGTTTACTATAATCAATATAAATAAGTCACTTACAGATTTTCCATTTCATCAGGATCTTTGCCTTCCACTATCCACTGCTTTCTTCTGTAATTTTGAGCTCTCTCATCGAAATCATTATTATCCAATTGTATTTCAGATTCACGTCTCGAAACATTCACTTGCATGAATATGCGTTCCACCATTTTTTCTATAAATACATAGTGTTAATAGATCACTACCTAAAGCGTTATAATAATAATTATTTACTTACGATCTATAGGATGTTCAGTTAATTTTGTATTAATAGCCTGTTCAATTTCGCCCAATAATTCCAAGTCTCTAGGGAAACGAAATATTGATATAGCCAAGCCTTTGCGACCAGCACGAGCTGTTCTTCCCACGCGATGTATATACTCTTTAGGTGTACGAGGTAAACGATGATTGATGACTAATTGCACACTGGGTATATCAAGGCCGCGAGAAGCTACGTCAGTTGCAATTAAGGTGCGCACATACTTCGATTTAAAACGATTTAAGGCGGCTACTCTTTCTTTTTGTCGCATGAAACCATGCAAACAGACATTATCTATGCCAATGTTATTTAAAGTCATCGACAATAATTGGCAGTATTTCTTTGTATTTGTAAAAATCATTACATTCGAAGTTTCATCATCTTCGCGATATTTGCGCAGAGCTTCTATTAAGACCATATCACGGTCATAATCAGCGCAAAGCAAATAACGTTGGTCTAAAGTTTCGACAGTGGCTGTTTGAAATTCCTCTGACCATTCTAAACACTACGCAAATGCATTGCAAATTTTAACAATCAATTTAAAGCTTTTTATTCATATATGGACATTTCGAGAAAAATTTAAATTTTGACGTGTCCGTCGCCAAGCACTTAAGTTTTTTCCCAAAGAAAACCTTTATATTTTCGCTCAGAAAGTAAGTAGCTCTATATTAAGTAAAAGAAAAGGAAAACAAAACTTGAGTTTTTCTTTGAAAAAACAACCTTAAATGCTTGGCGACGGACGCGACAAGTGGACTTTTTCTGGAATTGCGCATGTGTATTATCCAAACACTTACATCTTTTGCGATAGGAAATATACTAGATTCCTTGATAAAATCTTTCATCGTTGCAGAAAAAAATAAATTCTGTTTTTCTTTGGGAAGACAATTTTCTATTACTTTTAAGCTTTCATCAAAGTCTCCATTTAACATGCGATCGGCCTCATCGACTACTAAAAATTTTAGATTATCAAATGAGAATGTATCACAACCCGTTAAATGGTCGGCCAAGCGTCCTGGCATAGCTACTACAATATGTGGTCTCTGCATTAACTTTTGAGCTTCTATGACTTGATCAGTACCACCCGATACAACACAAACACGCACACCCATTGGCTGACCAGCCACCAAAAATTGTTCTGATATCTTAAAACCAAATATACATATATAAATATTAATTTTAAATTATTTCAATGTTTACAAAACGTATTAATTTATTCGAGATATTCTCAAGAGTTTCTGTTTCAAAAATATATTTATTATGCTTTGTATTTGTAATTCTCATTTCTTTTTTGAGAGAAAACTTTTCAAATATAAGGGTTAAAGATCTACTGATGAGTTGGCATTAGGACAAGTGTTGTCATTCAAATAAGAACAACTTTTTTTTAATTTTTGTTCGAACGAATAAAATTTTTAAATTAGAATAAAAAATTATTCGAAGAATTTTTGGCGAATATTCAAATACTCGAACTTTTTTAGACTACTTTTTATAAAAATTAGTTTACATTTACGAATGTAAAATAGCGGTTTAAATTAATTACTTTTTAAGTTGTTAACAATAGGATGTATTAAGTAGGCAAATTACACCAAAGACAAGTCACGTTCCCAAGAACTAGGAACCGGTTCGAGTTCCGGAACTTTATAGGAAATGGACCGGTAACTTTACCGTGACGTTGTCATTAGAGCGGGTTAATTGACATTATAAATAAGATAGTCAGTGATAAGTTCTAGACCCAAACTTAAGGTACTTGGGGTGTGTTGGTTTTTTTAATACCCGTTAAATTACTGTACTTTAAACAACAATTTTGGTTTTCGAAAAAAATCTGCTTGTACAGTGAGGGTATTTTGCTAAAATCTCTTTTTACCGGTCATGACTCAGGAATATTTTGTACCATTCACATTTTCACCAGTCATAGGACAGTTACGATCAAGACAATTGGTGCAATATTTACCGCAGGGTACACGGAACTCCGTACGCCTAACCCCTCCCTCTTCTAACCATCTTCTAATCTCTTTATCAACTTCTCTCCTCTCATCCTGTGTACTATTCTTTTTATACCCCCTTCTTTCTTCCATTTCCATTATTATTGGACCCAAGTGTGATGGAACCTTTTCTCCAATTTTTTAATAACCTAACCTAATCTACCGCAGGGTAGTGATAGAATATATTAAAAATCGTCGTTTTAATGTGGTTATTCGAATGAAAATTTGTATTCGTTATTCGTTCGAATATTCGAACAAAAGTTTTTAATTGACAACACTAATGAAATGCAGGCATATAGATTAGCTAACCCACAAAAAATATATATCGAGCCTTTGCTGTCATAATTCAAAAAAAAACTTGTTTTGCAGAAAACGAGTTTAAGGTAATGTTGGCAACCGAAACAAATAACAGTACCGGCATTGATAATAAAATTTTATTTCTGCATCGGTATTTGCGTAGTAGCGGTTTCGGTATCGGTATTGCTGATAAACGATATCGATAAAACTCAAATACCGACTGAGAAATAAAAATATGGTATCAATACCAATATGTTATTCGTTTCGGTTGCCAAAAGGAACTTTAAAGTTTCGAATTTACTAACAGCTTAATGATAAAATAAAATTTTTTTCTCTCAAGAATTGAGTATGCAAGATATTTGTATGAAATTTTTACACGATATGAGGAACGATGTGACGAATAATTCTGCATTAGTAACTCAAAAATCAGGATATATTTTTTGCAAAGTTTGCATTTATTCATACCTGATAGGCCAATTCATGTGTAGGTGTTAATACCAAAGCAAAATGGCTGGTGGGTTCCTCACTCAATTTCTCCAATATAGGTAAAGCAAATGCAAACGTTTTTCCCGAACCTGTCTTGGCAGCTCCGATGCAATCTTTACCCTCTAATATGGCTGGTATGCAGTTTTCCTGTATGGGAGTAGCTTGTTTAAGACCTTAAACGGCAAGCGATATTAATTTACCCTTAATATATTTTTAAATTACGGTACACTTACCCAACTTTGTTAATTGTTTAGCCAACCAAGGTCTTAAACCTAGCTGTACAAAAGGATTAGCCTCCTTTCTTAACATTTTTGTCTGTAGTAGCACAAAATAATATCCTGTGATAATAGCACAGGCTAAATAATAGACTATATAATCCCTTGCCTAGATTTTTTGGAAGTAAATATAAATAAAGATAATAAAAACAAAACAGCTAAGGCGAACTAATATCTGAATTCGCCTTGAAAACAGCGTGTTCAGAATCGCAGTTGCCACACATTTCAATTTTAAACCTCCTACAGTAAAATACGACTATAACTAACGCTGAAAATAATATGTTCAGCTAAGTATAATCCACCTTCTCGATGAATGCACAGATCTTCACAACACCTTTGGATCCTACAAGCCATCTGACTGTTTAACAAGTTTATCCAAACACAACATCGAATTAATTTATAAATTCATATTGAAAAGTAATCTTTTACGCTAATTGTAAATTGTTTATTTATTATTTAATAGATACATACACTATGTAATTATACATATAATAATTATATTATGGGAAATTCAATGCAATGTCTTCTTAATGATATTCTTATGCCCAGATTTTGACTTAATAATTAAATGGTTTTTAAATTTAGTTTCTATTTAAATAGAAAATTCATTTTTATAGATCTTATTTATATACATATATAACATATCTCCAATCTTGTACATTTAAATTGGATTTATTTTATAAATTACTATATGATTTTGACCGCTGACGATTCAACTTTTGCTGCCGAGCAATTTTGGCTTTCTTTGTCCATATTTGTATTTTTGTGATTTTGCAAACTGTTTTTATTCTTTTAAAACATTGCAGAAACTCTTCATTATTCTTATTTCCTGAAAGAAGAAAAATGTATTTTTTGGGAATTTTTCTTTGTTTATGTTGAACAGATGCTTTTTTTGGGAAATTTGTGGTATTTTATGGTGCAACCATATTTTTGTCACAATTAAATAAAAACAAATAAATACGACTGAAAAACTGAAGTTGTATTTAATTACAATTTAAGACCCGTAGTGTAGTGGATAGTGTGCTAGGCTATTAGTCGGGGGTCGCAGGTTCGATTCCTGCCAAGACCCTGTGTGTTTCTGCAGAAAAAGTCGAAAAGGCTTAAGCAATATTGGTGCTCGTTTTTTTAAATAAATATTTACGGCCATTTTCACAATGTATGATTAAGAGTTAACGTGGACTTTAACGGCAAGTTTTGTATGCCAAACTTGCCGTTAAAGTCCATGTTTACTTTTAATCGTATTTGTGAAAATGGTCGTTAATCACTAACGGCTCATTTCACAATGTATGATTAAAAGTTAACGTGGACTTTAACGGCAAGTTTTTAATGCCGAACTTGCTGTTAAAGTTCGTGTTAACTCTTGATCGTACATTGTGAAAAGGCCGTAATTCAAAAACTGGCGGCTAGTCATATACCTGATTGACGATTCTAAATGTTCGAAATAATACATTTTTTGTTTCTAATATTTGTTTTTATTGAGTTAATTGCATGCTTTGCTCGTTGACTCGGAAATTATGTATTGAAATAAAATAGTTCAAGAAACAAATAAAAATATATATGTATAATGTTAAATAAATATCCCAAAGAAATCTCCTAAAATTCCCAAAGCATAAAAATGACCCCCAATGAGTTTCCCAAACCAAAATTTGTATCCCCATTTTGAAAAAAACCCCGATTTGGGGATAAGTTAGATAATCTGACAGCACTGTTTGTTGTCATGATAGCATTGTCCAAGGCGAATTAATAATTAATTCGCCTTGGCATTGTCAATGTTATTACCGCTATAATTGATGGGGAATTTTGGGGACTATTGCATGCGATATGGCACTGTGCAAGGCATATTCATTACAGGTACCACCGCAATTAAAACAAATACCCCAGAAATATGTCGAATCCATTATCTGTGAGTCGCACACATTCATAAGCTCTCTCAAATATACTAACACATTCCCGTTGTGATAGAAAAATCCTAGACATGTGTCATAATCTATTGTCTGTGTCACGCACACATTCTCAAATTTACTAAAACAGCTGTTCTTGTAGTGGTACCTGTTCAATTACCTTGGCATTGTAGCAAGGTGGATTTATACAGGTGATATTATAAGCACAGCATTCTACTTTTTTCCGCAAACTAGATGCTCGTATGTCAAAATTTGTATACGTTGACATTGGGGCTGAGATGTCAAATGTTTTGTAATGTTGTTGTTGTTTTAGAATCAACAACGCCTGATAAAATTAATTCACCTTAGCATACTCTCTTATAATTTTGGCTCATTTCTTATTTTAATACATCAATAATCCCTTGAGTGTGCTTCCACAATACAAACAGCTTTTCATATATGTACGTAAATTTTCTAGAAACAGCTATGGCCGAATATTATTGGGCCATGGGCCGATCATGGATTTAGATTTTACGGGTATAAAATGCTTCATAAAAGTTTATGGCTTAAAATTTTCATTTCAGACTTGAAGATAAGCTTCACTCTGGACAGTAAACAAAAATTTTACAATAGATAATACATTACCTAAAGAAACAAACCTTTAAGTTTAATAAATATATTTTTTTTTAGTTCCAAGTCCCCGAAATACATCGAACCATAACCGCTAAAAATCAACCGACATTTTTCGAACCTAGTTTTTGACGAAAATCGATGATTTGCGACAATTTGGACTATCCGTCATAGTTTCAAAGTCATGTCAAGTACACTACTTCTTCTGTAACTCGCTTTTGGTGGTTAAGCTTTTTATGCCCCGATGTTTGTCATTGTACCTGCCCATATTCATGCAATATTAATTAATTTGCGAGCCTACATGCACTTTATTTTAATAAAACACTACTTATGAATTGTATTCAACAAGTTGAACTTTTTTCAATTTATTTTACTTATCATATAAAAAAACATGTCTCCACTTGTAACCAATCAATAGAAATGATTTAAGCATCACTCCAAATATATTACAGTATATGCACATCTTTGGAATTGGACGCTTGACTTAATGCATTTTTACAAGACAGCGTTTTACTTTTTGGCGGTTTGACCGATCTTGGCCTTGGCGGTACCACGGACCTTCTTCATTCTGTTGCGACGTTCTTTGCGTTGCTTACGGGTCTGTTTCTTGATTTCCATTAAACCATGACGTACTAAACGGTATTTGGGTTCAAATTTCTTGGCGAAATCCAATGTGTCGTAGACTAAGGCAAAGCCGGTGGAACGACCACCACCGAAAGCAGTACGGAAACCGAAAACAAAGCAGACATCAGGAGTAACTTTGTACATGGCAGCTAATTTTTCACGAATTTCAGTTTTGTTTACTGAAGACAAACCAGGATGGATGACATCGCAGACCATCTGCTTTCTGCAAAGCAAACGGTTGGTCATGAATTTGCGTGTGCGAATAGTAACGGTAGTACCAGACATGATTTATAGCTAATTAGCATAGAAAAATAAGTAAAAATTAGCCAAAATTGTTTACAATTTTGCACACTAAAATGATTTTCGCATAACCTCAAATAATATCAATAAGCAAAGTGGAAGCAAGAAGTCACTTTTTGAAGACCGCTTATGCTCCACGTGTTGATTGATTTTATCATTATCTGCGCGTCTTTTTCATTTAATTTTTATTTGGGATTACACTCCCTGCATTTAATATGCAACTTAGTGATTTGTTCAATATATTTTATTAATTTTTTACCTGTTAAAACACTTAAAAAGTATTAAAACACGTCTTTAGTGCAGACACAAAATTTTAAGAAAGAAAGATGGCCGTCACCACTGTTGTAAAATTAAGTACTTTCTATTAGAAAATTCACAATAAGTTGTTAGTGGCAGAGTTGCTGTGATACTTTTTATTGGTTTTTCGCAACGAGAACATTTGTACGCCATAAAAAGGTAGTTTAGGCAAGAGAGTAAAAGAAAATTGTATTTTGGTAGCGTAAAAATTAGAAAATATAGAAGCCTGACTGTTGGCTAATAGTTGTCGGTTGTAAAAAACTAGGTCTAAGAATATATTACTAGAACATTTTGCATTAGCATTGGTTTAAATAAAATTTTTCCCACAGTACAAAAACCATACTTAAGCTCCCCGTAGACGACATGGTTTTTACATCTGACTTGTCAAATTTCCCACTGTAAAACATGTACACCACACCTGTAAAACATTGCTTCTGTAAAACTTATGTGAAAAGACATCTGACAAAGTTTGAATTAGAGCGTGTTCTATTTTCATCTGACAAACCCTCTGACATCAGCTGTGTGTTATTGTTGCCAAAAAAAATATGCCCTGCGAAAAAAATCAGCAGCGGTTGACTATTGGCGATAGCATTAACCGGCTGCAGGACAGTTTTTACAAGAGCAATATATAAATATGCTTTAAGCTAGTTTTTTTAATAACAAAAGGGGTTATGTCAGATGTGATTATACATGTCGGTGTAAAAACAAAAACGAAAAATTGTCTGTAAATGAACAATTTGACAGACACGCATAGTTACATCTGAGTCGCATAACTGACAAGTCAGATGTAAAACACAAATAGTCTGAAACCAGCTTCAGTTGTACAAAAATTACGCTCTCTGATGTGTATTGAATTGCTTATCTTAAGTTTGTTGAATATGCAAGACGTAAACGTGTGGAGAGAGTTGACAATTTTTGATTGACAGGCCGAGAGTTGGCTATCTACCTATTTATCTATGGCGTAAAGTTTCAACCGGCTACAACCCCGCATTAGCAGCATAGAACAAGTACAGGCACACTTTGTAAAAGCAAATTAATGCAAACGACACTGAAGGTACG
This sequence comes from Panzeria rudis, assembly GCA_956483635.1. Taxonomy (NCBI): domain Eukaryota; kingdom Metazoa; phylum Arthropoda; class Insecta; order Diptera; family Tachinidae; genus Panzeria; species Panzeria rudis. The sequence continues at coordinate 131,767,454 of OY101450.1, read as the reverse complement.
TTTACACTTGGCAAACATTTGCAAAAAAAACGTACCCACTACCTTTTCTAAGCGTTAGTGTGATTTAACTTGATTCTTACATCACAAAATAAAGTTAATTATGCTGAAAAATGCTATTTTTATAAATGCGAACCCATATTTTAAAAATATTGGAAGGATATACAATTTTTTTTGTCGGCTGGTCACGTTTTTTCGGCAAATATTTGGCAACTATGACCTTAAAGGGCATAATACATAATCAATCAGCTTGATGTCAGATTCGTGTACGTGTGCTTGACGAAAAATCAAAGCCAAGTAGATTTTCCATCAATCGTCGTCGGTGTCACTAATACTAACGAAATTTCACACATACTATTACCACGCTTGTCAAGCATGTTGACTGTGTATATTGCCCTTAAGGTACGGTACATAGCTGTGTGTACGTATATATTTATGCCAAATGGGTATTCATCCCGTGTGCTTCGAACAGAACAAAAATTTTGCGGCTTCAAAATTGTGCTCCTGTGTGAATGCTCATTGGAAGCAGTGTTATTGTGATTGATGTATTCTGCATGTGGAACTAGTTTTTATTTTTGAGTTCCTTTTATGATTTGTCGAAGAATAGACGTGTGTACTTGTCAAAAATATAAATAAAATTTGTAAAAGTTAATAACTAATTTAGTGCGTATAATAGTTTAAAACGTCGCAAAGAAATAAATATTTAAAAAATTAGGTAAGCCCAGGAAAAACTCAAGTAAAAAAGTTGGTTGAAAAACCAAGAAAATTTCCATATAGAATTTATATAGAAATTACTACAAAATTCTATGTTATGTAAGTTTTTGGCCTCTCAATAGTGATAGTAGGTGCTTATATCCTTAAAATTTGTGTATGCATTATAATTGATTTTATGTAATTTCAAAAAAAGTTAAATGTCCGATTTTTCCTTTATTGTGTTACAAGATGGTGTTAAAAGAAAGCCAATGCAGCAAAATCACGTTTTATCGATTGTTCCAGCTGCATTTGTATTTTATTAGTAAAATGTCTGTTTGTTTTGCTTTTGAAATTGTTTTTACTTTAAGTGTGATTTAGATGGCATTTTGATAAATATCATTTCAATATTTGTATAATTTCAGATTTCTTATTCAACTAATTATTTTGACGATAGGATCAAGTTAAATCATGAGAACTTCAACTGTAGGTCGTTATGCATTGCGTTTGACATTTGGACAGGTAAGTCTCGGTATTGATTTTTATAAAACTAAAGATATAAAAAATTGATTTTGCTGGTTTTCAATGTTTATGTGCTGTTTCCACAATGCAAACAAGCGACTTGAGTAAAAAGTTTGTATGGAAATCACACAAAAACAGTGCTTTTCATATAAATTTTAGACAAGCAGTGCTTGTTTGCATTGTCGAAACAACACAAAGTGCTGTTTCTACAACACAAAGAGTCGGCTTGAGTAGAAAATTTTTATGAAAAGTACTAAATTTTCGGAGTGATTTCCATACGCATTTTTTACTGAAATCGAACATCTGAACTGCGGAAACCACACATGTGCCGTTTATAGAACCCAAACAGTCGAATGGAATTAAAAATTTTAATAGAAATTCAATAAACAGCGGTTTTCATAAAAAATTTTCACTCTTATCGACTGTTTGGACTCAATGTGCTGTGCTGTTTCCACAATTCAAACAAGCGACTGGAGTAAAAAATTTTTATGGAAATCAGTCAAAAAAACTAATGTGCTGTTTGTTTCCACAATGCAAACAAGCGAATTGAGTAAACATTTGTAGGGAAATCACTAAAAAAAATTTATTGCTTTATATGAAACTTTAGACAAGTAATGCTTGCTTGCATTGTGGAAAAACACTTTTTTGACGATATTTTTAATTTAAGCGACATATTTTAAGTTATTGCGTTTTTTTTTGTTTTGACCACTTTTTCGGTTTTTTGGCGATTTTTTTAGTTTTGGTGATTTTTTGGTTTTTAGCGATTTTTGTCTGTAAAAATTTCAAATCCGTAGCTCTTAAGGCTCTCGAGAAAACAGCCAGTGAGAGACAGACAGACGGACAGCGTAACGAAAACAATAGGGACCTTGACACTTTTGGTGTACGGAACTCTAAAAACGTACGGTGCTATAGGGCATCGGGTAGGAACGAAGCTCCTATCGCCTTCAGCCTACCACCCGTCGCCTTCACAAGGCCTTCTTAGTCCTGTTGGCTTCGGTCTTGCACCTTCGGGTGGTCACCTGCGTATCGTATACGGAGAATCACATTCGGTCGACCAAATTCGGACGGTCATGTTCTGCCGGTCATATGTTATATAACATATGTTAAATAACATATGTTATTTATTATAAATCGTCAAACAACAGAAACAAAATTAGCTGGTTAGCTGATTACGCCAGCTAAACCAGCTAAGCCGGCTAAAACATCCAAGCTGATTATTCCAGCAAAGCTGGTTAAGCCGGCTAAACCAGCTAAGCCGGCTAAATCAGCTTATTCGGCTAAGCCAGATAAGCCGGTTAGCCGGCTAATTTGTTTAGCTAACCTTTTTAGCCGGCTAAATTGTACAGCCTTACTAAAAATGTAAGGAATGCCAAAAATTCTGAAAAAATTCCGAAAACTACTAAAATTCGTAAAATCTTGCTAAAATCAGAAAGATAGCAAAACTGTGACATTGATTAAACATAAATAAACTGTAAAAAAGCAATAAACTGGCAAAAATGTCACTTCTATCGCGAAAATGGCGAAGTTTCGTGAAAAATTTTGAAATTTGAATCATGTCCTAAATTGATAAAAATTCGCTAAAATTCTAAGGAATGCCAAAAAGAAATAAACGTTGAAAATAAGATGGGTAGGGCAAGGTGTGCAAACTATGCAAATGTGTGCAAAAATGCACATATATACTATAGTCACACATAGGCATACGTATGTGTAATAAACCGAATCGACTTGTATGAAGATGAAAAATGTGTCTTTGTTACCCCTCTATAATTAAAGACCGGTCTTTTTAATGAGGATTCCTAAAACATTTGAGGGGCCTAGCGATGACCGCCCGTGAGTTTTTGTCATATTTTTGTATTTTCTCCCAAGACAACATATAAAAAAATTACATCGTTTGAGAGATCTTTTCAAGCTGTATGCAATATTAAATTAATAAAATTTAAACAATTTATTGTTCTACTTTTTTATTTGTCGACATCAACAACACAAGTGACATTTTTACATTTGTCGTCGCTTAACTTTTCTTAGTGGGTACCAAATTTGTATGAAAATTGTTACGTTGTCGATCGCTTGCATTATCGATCGACTTGTCATGCTGACAGTTTTTACTGGTCCGCACATCAGCTGTTTGTCGTTGAAAATGCAAGCGAGCGATAGCGCTCGATATCGTGGGTTAGGCTGTAAGTGTTTATTTATATAGATAACACAATGTATCAAAGTGTATATCAAATATCTTTTTTTAGTGAATATATTCCTTCACTACAGTGACCTATATCAAATGGTCCACCACATCAACTCATAGCTTTACAGTTCTTGTACTCAGAGTGTTCAATATTTATGGCCATGAAAAACAAAATATAATCTATCAATTTATATAAAAAATTAAAATATCTGTGCATGAAAGCATATTTTTTGCTGATTTTTTAAGTTGCTTAAAATTTTCGAAAATTTAATTTTATTCATGTGCAATAAAAAAATGAAATCTTTTAACTTTAAAGAAACCAACAAACATCAACAGCTTTAAAGTATGCTTCATGAAATCTTCCAATATAAAATAGCACGCTAGTCTTTCATTAACACTCAATACTTCAATCATATTTTCATCAAACAGATTTCCATTGAACTAAACTGAGCTACTCGAAAAAAAATTATACGAATATGGATTCTAAAGCTACTTTAAACGCCGGAGATGTTTGCCTTGACTGTCAGGAACGCGGTTTAAAAAAATTTTTGCGTTATTTTAAAATTAATTTACATGGTGATTCTATATTAAAATGTGAGAGCAATGAGTGCATGTATCCGTACAAAAATGAAATGTCATCATCAGATGATGAGGAAAAAACTGTTTTGAATTTTACTACGGAAACAAATAATCTCAAATTAATTAATAATTTGATTCACCGCTACAACAGCGCAGAGGAATTGCAAAATAATGCTTTACAAAAAACTGAGAATGTTAGTGAACAAGTAACGCATTTTGATATAACCTTTTTAGATGAAGTGAAAAATGAAAATGTATGCGAACTCGAAGTTCCAGTTAAAAATGAATTTGATGTTAATGTTATTGCAGCGAAATGCTTTTCACTGCCAACTTTTAACACTACGGAAAATATAGTAGCAAAAGAAAATTATCCAAATGAAAATAAATTATCAGTATTAAATTTAACTGGGGACAACATAAAAGATTGTCCTATAGAATATGAAGTACGATACAACAATACACCATCAGAGTTAAATGATGATGACACCAATAAAGATTGCAATAGAAAAATTAATATACAATCAATAGAAACTATTAAATGCGAAAATTCTTTGTATAATGATTTACCTACATCATCGAAAACTTTAACTATACATAATAATACTCCCCCCACAAATTCCACTTATCCAGAAACATCGAAAGTGCCCCAGATATCGAAAACTACATCACCATCAACTAAACCGAATCTTCATTCAATCTCTAAAACGTGTGATATACCTAAAGCAAATATAATAAAAGGAAATGCTTTATTAAGAAAAGTGGCAGTGTTGGATTTAAAAAAGAAAAACACATTAAGATTATCTTCACCAAGAATGCGAAATAAATTAGCAAGTAATCCGCCATCGTTAAACACCAACTCGGAGAGTATGCCTTATAGCTGTGAAAAGCTGTCGGAAATGTTTTTTGGGAAAAAATGAAAAGGTATAGTAAAAAATAGCTTGTGGATTTTTCATAAGAATGCCGATTTATGCAATGAACTACTTTATGCAAGTCTAGTTTTAATTATAATTATAAGAATGCAATTATAAATCATAATTGGGAGGTTATTATGTGCTTTGACTCGAAACAAAATATTTTCGAGAACACATTCCAATAGTTCTCTTTTCGAATCGAAATACATACATACATAATTACTCTTCCTGACTTTCGTATTTCAATTTGTATTTTTTCTTTTAAACATGCCTACTATGTATGTACTTAAAAACTTTTTTACAAATAGATTTAAGTTACGTTTAAATATGTAATTCTGTGTATTATAATTGGGACAATCGGGTATGTTCTGTGTCTCACAGAAAATAAAATAACCGGGTATGTTCTGTATTCCATGCGGAATAAAAATGTTCGGTACTATCAAAGCATTGTTGTTGCAAATTATTATTTATAGCAATACTTTTATTCCGCATGGAATACAGAACATTTCACAATGTGAATTCTCAATGCATTGTTGTTATAAAAAATTTATTTATTTTATTTTTTGTGAAACACAGACGTGCCTGAATATATTTAATGTTTTTATTTATTCACTTATTATTCATGTAATATAAGCCCACATGGCCAAAATAAAATATCTCAAATAAATTTAGTTTTATTGAAATCATAAAAAATAACAATTTTTAAGATCATTCCAAATTTACTTAGATATTACACACGCCTCTTGCAGCTGCGTACACTATACCATTTTGCAAATGCTATAATCCGAGACCATTTGCACAGGATTGGCGGTATTCACTGTTTGGTGCATATGGTCTTGCAAAAGATAAAATGCAAAATATCGTAGCTTTTTTATGAAATCTAACGGTAACTCTGTTCATTTTGTTATTGGAGTTTATAAAAAAGTTATGAAATTTTGCATTTGCTCTGAACACACTGAATACTGGCATTGTGAAAAGGGTTAATATATTACAAATTCCACAGAAAAGTCATCATTTGTAGCGCGTGCATACGATGTTTTATGCCAACGAAGAATTTGTTTTCTTAACCAAATCAGTTGAAATTTGTACGCACGCTGTAACAGTGCGACATGGACTTCATGATATAGTAAAAAAAATTTTTTCGAATTTTTTGTTGGCTACATGGTTTTCTATTGCAGCTGGCGATATGTAAGTAAGTATGTATATCAAAAATCTAAATACTCTTCTTAATGATTTTTCTTGAATTTTATGGAAGCCTTGGAAAAAAGTAGAAATTTTTTATCATGCCTTTTACGCTCACATTATACAGCCGATTTTGGGAAAACATACTATTCAGCAATTCCATGAAAAATCAATCACTTTTTAATGATAGGTCTCCGATTTTGAAAAAAACTTGGTACGTTTGTTTAGTTTGGTTTTATGAGACATTTTAGATTACATTTTTTTTTAAATCGAAAATCTTGAAAATTATTCGACATAAAGTTTTTTTAATAATTCTTTTTTTAATTGTCATAACTTTGGTTCTACTGGTGATAACTAAAAATTATTATTTTTTAATATTAAGGGCTAAGCAAGGATTCGATTTTTTTAAATTGTTTGTATGGATATAGCCCATTTTACTCTTTATTAACTCTATAAATTTCAAAATATTGATAAGCCTAGTTTTCGAGTTACGGATTAAAATATACAAACACAAAAGAAGCAAAACAATTTTTATGATCTATAACTTTGGTTCCACTTGTGATAATTAAACAATAACTTTTTTTCTGAATTATTTCTGAATTTTAAGAACAATACATCTTTCTTTATTTTTGTGTGGCTATATCAGATTTTGTTCTTTAACTAACAATTGTTAGGTGGTGAGAATCAATATACTATACCATTTGCAAATGCTATGATGCAAGACCATTTGCACAAGATTGTGAATTGGGCTAATATGATTCATTATCATCAAAACTTTCATTTATCATGTTTTCTAATCATTTTCGAATGCTGCTAACTAAAGGAATCTAGTGGTTTTGTTAATTGACTTTGTATACTCTTCGAAGTAACGCAAAGTATTTTAACCACCTCATCCATCATTACCCACTTTTTAGTCGTAAGTTCTGCTTTACTTTTTATGGGAGGTAGGCGAGCTTATTCTGTAATTAGTTGTAGCAAACGCCTCTAAGTTGTTCTTAAGCAGAAAAGGAGCCTTGTAAATAACTAAGCAGTTTCAAAAACTGACTACTGCTAACGTTTATTTATTAAAAAAACTTACAAAAGTATCGTTGTATCGGTTATGAAAATATAGAAAGTCGCCGATATACCAGTATCGGATTCATTCCTATTTGAGAACATGCATACATACATATTTATTAAAAGAAGTTTTCAATGCAGGTAGTCAATTACCGTTTCCTAAATATCTGCATTTGTTTGCTCAGATTGAAAAAAAGTTAAATAATTAATTCAATAAATTTAATTTGTCATATTTCATGTGCATAAATACTTATGTATGTATATATGTATGTATGTCCATTTGTACATACATATCGTCATATCAAATCCAAAAGGCGCAAGTAAAGCCCCATTCACACTATGACACTTATAACGACAGTTGCTGTCACGACAGCATAGTCCCAATATCAAATTGGGCTTGATAGTGTGTCAGTAAAAGTAATTGTTACAATTCCTCATAGAAATGAACTGCCATGGCAGTACTAACACGACAGTTACTGTCATGGTGTGAACGGGGCCTTACATTTAAAAAAGGTAATAGGTAATAAAGGGCAATATACACAGTCAACATGCTTGACAAGCGTGGTAATAGTATGTGTGAAATTTCGTTAGTATTAGTGACACCGACGACGATTGATGGAAAATCTACTTGGTTTTTTTTTCGTCAAGCACACGTACACGAATCTGACATCAAGCTGATTGATTGTGTATTATGCCCTTAAGGTCAATGGAAATAATGTCAATTGACTTTATTTTTCACCATAAAGAGAAATAAAGTCAATTGACTTTATTGCGTTTTCGAAAACGAAATAAAGTCAATTGACTTTATTGCACTTTCAAGCTTTTAATTTGCATAGCATCGCGATACTTCCCAATTAATAATAATAATCTGAATGTACTAAGTCAATATTGGTATCAATTAAAAGCCATATGTTATTAGTTTTTTCCATTATAATTAGAAATTTTAAGAACTTTTCATTTTATTACTAAACATTTTCCACGTAGCCAGTCTTTGGCCGCTTTTAAGAACTTTTTCATCTAAGTATATCGAAAAGCGGTTCCGCTGACCTAAGATTCTCCGCCCAGCCAGGCTTCACTAGTTGGAGGTATTTACTCGACAAACGTAGAGAAGGAAACCCACCCATAAACCCGCCCAAAGAGAAAATCTTAACTCAGCGAAGCCGCCGCTATTTGCTTAACCAAAATGAGGAAATTGTTAAGCCTTGCCAAAGGCTGGCAATGCAAAAGTCTTTCTTCAGCGAAACCGCTTTTCGATATACTGAGAGGAAAAAACCTTAACCCCGACATACTTTAAGCATTGTTGACGTTATTCCCATTTGAATAAGGAAATAAGTCAATTACTTTTTTTTTTCTCCAAATTTTTGTTGACTTTATTTTACTTTTAAAAACGCAATAAGGTCAATTGACTTTGGTGGGAAATAATGTCAATTGACCTTATACCTGTCACCTTAAAAAAATTTATAGAAGCAACAAATTTCCTAAAATGAAAAAAACCACAAAGTTTGAAAAAAATCTGCGGTGGTCAGCTTTTCGGTTTGTTGATTTCACATATATAGAATAACTCTTGTGTTTGTTAATAAATAAAGTCGACGTTTTTAGTTGTAAGAGTGCACAATTTTGCGGGAAAGTGTACATATTTTGAAACGGTGCATCATAATCAATCAAGAAGTCGATTTTTATTTTTTTTAACTTAATTTTATTTCATATGGCGATATGCAAGTTTTAATGAATTCCTGTTGAAATGCGTCAAACGGTATCTTATCGATTATATTGAACATTTATAATAAGCGTGACTGCGATTTTAATTAATATAGCAACCGGACTTTTTTGCATTTTTAAAATGTAAAAACAAAAATATTGATATCGCTCAAGGTGTCTACATGGTAATACATGTATTGAGATATGTCCAAAAATGAAAAAATCTTTTCAATGTAAACGTAAAATGTATTGAGTAGGAGAGAATACGGATAACAAATTTGACAAGCATTCGGTAAATGTTTATTTTCTACACCATTTTAGAAACTTATGTATTATCACACCAGAGGTGTAAACATGAATAATACTTACAACAGAGTTTTGTTCTCTTTTTTTAAGCACAAAGAGAATTTCATAATATTTTGATTCTACAAAGTCGTTAATACTATGTATTACCATGTAAAGATACCTTTAATTGTATAAACAGCTTAAAATTTTAATCTGAGGACTATATCAGAAGTAATTAAGGAGAATTTAAAATCAGTGTTGCCTATTCGGCGATCTTTAAGTATTTTTTGGTGCTTTTTAGCTCCTCTTCAACGGCACAAAAAAAAGTAGGACGCAAAACAATCGAAGGAAAACAATAGAAGCAACTGATATTTAAAAAATAATGACAGCAACGGCGTTCACAAGGGCATCGGCGGTTGTACGCGCATACTTTTATAAAATTGTAGTTTTGTATTTTTTCGTCTGTTTTTTGTCATGGAGTATATAAAAACTATTATATCGTTAGCTGAAATCCAAAATCACGTAACTACATTTTTTTAAATTTTACAGAAGAGAGAAAAAACTAAATAAAATACTTCAAGTTACTGAAGTAAAGCCGCTTTATTTTCGTTTGTAATTTGGCTGATTTTTATGACAAAGATTTGAAAATTTGTGGGGACATGCATTTCGATGTAATACGCAATAATTAATCAAAAATGCAATTTAAAATTTTTTGTTAGTTACGTGGCTCTGGATTTCAGCTGACGATATAAATTTTAGAAAAAGCTAGCATATATGTACAACAGATACGTTGGTTAATACACCTTGTGTATTCCACTAATAAAGTGAGAAAGCTCTCAGACGCATTAAAAATTATATAGGCTGTCAAAATCAAATTCAATAAATTAATGCGAATGTATGTAATGCGATTAACTACTATTATCATAGAAGGCTACACAAGTCATTGACACACGTTGGCCTATATATGATTCCATCACTCATTACAATCTTGTTTAAAAAAGACTCATCAGTCAGTCCTCTTTACTGCAACTGACATTTTGTTGAAAGATTTTTTATTATTTTTATTTATATTTTATTTGTTTACTCTTAGTAGTAGAGAATACTAATAAAACATGTCTAAGGTTAACTGAATGTTAGGTACGTACATACAAAAATATGTATGTAGTACTTAGAAAATTACGCATTAATTGTTATAAAATAAAATAAAAAGTGCGCCGTTTATTTAGTTTAATTTCTAAATTATAAAGTTACAATATATTTAAAAAAAATATATTAAATGCGTTTGAAAATTGATTAAACAACGATAATTTCAAGGTTATAGTTAAATTTTGTAAACAAAATTTCATTTCGATAACGAATTTCGCATTTGCTGTTTTTTACTTATAAATTATTTTTTTTCGCAAATTATATGTTTATACAATCTAGGCAGCCGACCCGACCCGTTTAGAAAATGTTTATGGAAGTCACTCCAAAAAAACTGATTACTTCCCATTCAAGTGGACCGTCTGGATTATGCAAATTTCTCAAAAATAAAAGTTATAAAAACGGTGCGTAAAATAGAATCAATGAGCGATTTCCACATACACAGAAAAAATTATCACCAAAAAGTTTCAAATAAATGTTTGTCTAAATTAAAATTTTATTTTCAGTAAATGTTCTTTACTCAATCGGTGAATTTTTTTGTTGAGTTTTATTTAGGATACAAAAATCAAAAATAACAACCAAAACCAATTTTCTCGGCCTTGTTCTGTAAACCGAATCCGAGTAAATTTCTCGTTTTCCAAAAATAAATAATGCGCCTATTGATGTATTTTAAATCGTATATAGTAAATTAATTTCAGATATGATATATTATGCTCTGAATAATATGAAACTGAAAATAAATTAAAAAAATGTTATTAGTGGATTTAATTTCTCTAAATCGAGCGTTTTCAAATCGACTCGGTTTACAAAACATGCAGGTCTGTGTCGTAAGAAAAACAACCGCAATGACGACAATGCGCGACATGCGCATAAATAACAACTATGCGATTGCAACAACTTTGTTTACTGAAGATTTTCAAGTGAATCAATTCGTTAATGTTGTTGCATTAATTCGCATTCATTCGTTTAAAGTGTTTAAATAAACATACAGAGTTGAACACATTTAACACAGTGAAATTTCACAAATGCTTAATGGATGATGTTATTACTTAAAACTTAAATCTATTAAAATAAGAGTTTTTACTGTCTCAGAAAAAATGTTTGTTTGATATATTACGAAAAATCCAGTAAATATATTTGTTTGCTTCAGTAAACTATTTTGTTCAGAATTTGTAATTATTTTTACACAAATTGTTTTATAAATTCCGACCAAAATATTGTTTGATCTATTACAGCTAATCCAGTAAATATTCTAGATTGTTTCAGTAAATTATTTTGTTTAGAATTTGTAAATATTTTTAGACAAATTGTTTTATAGATTTCGACAATTTGTTTATTGAAAAAACCGTTTTTTAAATAAAATTTTGGAGACATATTTGTCTGTATTTACAAATTAGTTTGTAGCTCCGTTTCTAGACAAAATATTGACTAATTCATTAAATTTCTTTATTGAAAATGAAATTTACCTCCTGATTCACAAACACAAACATAAACTTCTTTATGAAAATTTGTATGGAAAACACTCAGTTTTTTGAATATTTTTCATACAAATTTTGTTGAAAAAGTTTTATTTCGTCTTTATGAATCAGGTCCATAGTTTTTTCTGTGTAGTAGACGGTCGAATTGAGTAGAAAATTTCTATGGAAAGCACTCAAAAAATGTAGTGCTTTTCTATTATGTGCTAATCAAGGCTAATAAAGGCTAATCAACATGACATGTTTATAGATGGCATAATAATAAAATAAAAAAAACACGCACTTAAGTATAAGTGCTGTATCTACAATCCAGACGTTTGACTTGAGCAGAAATCTTATATGAAAAGTACAATTATTAACAGACAATAAATAATTGATAATATCTGTTAAATGCCTTGAGTCTGGCAATGCGTAACAACAGATCTCACAATTTTTGCATCAGATAATCGTGTGAACTGCCAATTTTTTTACTGACAATGTTGTCAGGTAATTATCTGGCAATAAATTGTAAGCTTTTCTGACAACTTTGATACAACTGACAATTTTGTGCTGACAATTTTTTATTGTCAGTAAATTGCCAGAACATTGCCATTTCTGACAATGTTGTAAAATCTAAGAACCGTCTGTACATAATAGTTTCATTTGAGTCTGCCCATTCGTGATGCCCTGGTGCACACGGGGCGTAATTATAGTTGCACCGTCGCCGTGTAAAGCCACCATACTGATTGTTATAGATAATAAGATAGCTTGACTAGCCCTACTGTCCGGCAGTGTGGTAGAGGCAAGTATTCTTTTCCTTTCGTCATGGGTCCTAATTAGGGCCGGCTAAAAAGGTTAGCTAAGAAAATTAGCCGGTTAAACGGCCAGCTTATGCCATTTAGCCGGCTTAGCCGAATTAGCCGGCTTAATCGGCCTAGGTGGCTTAACCGGCTCAGATAGCTTAGCCGGCTTAGCTAATTTAGGCGGCTTAGCTGTTTTAGCCGGCTTAGCTGGTTTAGCTGGCTAATCAGCTAAATCAGCTAAATTAGCTAAATCAGCTAAACAGCTAATTTTGTTTCTGTTGTTTGACGATTTATAATAACATAACATAAAATATGACCGGCAGAACATGACCGTCCGAAGTTGGCCGACCGAATGTGATTCGCCGTATACGATCGGTAGGTGACCAGCCGAAGGTGACAGTCCGAAGCCGACAGGCCTAAGTAGGCCTTATGAAGGCGACAGGTGGTAGGCTGAAGGCGATAGGAGCTTCGTTCCTACCCTATAGCACCGTACGTTTTTAGAGTTCCGTACACCAAAAGTGTCAAGGAACCCTATTGTTTTCCTTACGCTGCCCGTCTGTCACTGGCTATTTTCCCGAGAACCGTAAGAGCTACGGACCTGAAATTTTCACAGAATATGTAAAACTTTTGCCGCTAGAACAACAAACAAAAATCGCTAAAACCTAAAAAATCACCAAAACTAAAAAAAAAATCGATTAAAAAATATTAGATAAAACGTTCAATTTGAACTTAGGGCGCCAAGGGTGAAAGTAACAAGTCAACAGCCTGCAGTTTGCTCCCATATATATTTTTTTTAAATCGGTGGAGAAATCTTCTCCCCATAATTTTGGTTTGAAAATAGACGGGAAAATTTGATCTCGCCACGCATAACTCTGCTTTTGTCAACCGATTTGCAAAATTACTATTTTTTGTTTGAGAAGGGTTTGCTCGCACTTTGGTCCCATATTTTTTCGGAAATCGGTGGGGAAATTTGCTCCCCGCACGCATAACTCTTGTCACTTGTTAACCGGTTTTCAAATTTGTTTTTTTGTTTGAAAACGTTTGCCTGCACCTTTATTCTGCCCTATTTTTTCGGAAATCGGTGGGGAAATATGATCCCCCAAGCACACCTCTGTCATTTGTGAAAATATTTTCAAAACTTTTTTTTTTGCATGAAATGGGTTGTTTGCAGCTTGGTCCCATAATTTTTTTCGAAAATCTGTGGGGAAATTAACGCCCCCGAAATATTGACTTTCGCATAACTAATCCATTTATGGACAGATTTTCAAAATAATGTTTTTGTTTGAAAGGGTATGCTTGTAGTGTGATCATACAATTCTTTCGAATTTCGATGGGGAAATTTGCTTCCCCGAAATATTAATTATCGCATAACTTCTCCGTGAGAAGTTAGATCAGATCAACATAGATAACGAGTTATAATAAGTTAACTAGAAAAAACGTAAAATAAAGGAGAATAGCGAACATTTTTCAAATCTCTTTACTAACTACTTCTTCACACGTAAAGAGACGAACATAAAACTAAAAAGTAAAAAATAGTAGTCGAGTGAATTCATTGCAACTCAACTCGGGCCATGAATGCCACTAAAGAATTTAGAGTAATTCATACGTTTATTCGTAATTCTTATGATGTTTTGTTTTAATGCAATTGTAATGTGCTATAAATTTTTTTATTTTGTCTAAAAAAGTTCTTTTGTTACCACGCCAAGTTTCATTTTAGTAAAACAAAAACTCGTATAATCTACTAAATAAACATTTGCAAATTTTATTTGTTTACGTAATCGTTGTCTATCTGTCGTTGATTAACCATTTGTTTTTTTTATAAATAAACAATTTCTGTTTTAATTTTGTAGATTAAAAAATAAATAAATAAAATAAAAATGCACTATTTTTATTATTTTGCTATATATTTTTGCGTAAGAAAATGTTATCATTGAGGCGGTTTATTAACCCTTTTAAGTTGTGCATTCATTCAACAAATTTTTAAAACACATTTTATTGTGTTTACCATTTTTTGTTAAGGAAATCATTTTTTTTGGGTCTGTATCATCTGTTCATGTCTGTGAACTTGACAATTTTTAAAACATTTTTGCTTTTATTGTTATTTGCTTTTATTCGTTCAGTGGCTTCAAGTCAAAATAAATTAACACTCATTTCGGGTATGCTAATGTTTAGTTCTTTGTTTTAATCAGTTGCAACTAAGAATACATAAGTATTTCAATTAAAAAGTTTTTTTTTGGAATTATTAAATAACAGTTAATTTAAATTTTGTAACGTAATTTTTTCCCCCAAATTAATATTTTATAATTTATTAAAGTTTAATTAAAATAAATACATTCAAATTGATTATGGAGGGGTAGTAGCAAGTTCATATGCGCATTTCATTGCGGCTAATGCAAATAAGCAGGCAACCTACACCCAAAATTGTCCTAGAAAAGCTACACCGAAAAAAATCCATGCAACATATGCCCGAAAACGCTCGTACATATTACGAAATAATTTTGAAATGCTTTCGTAAAATATACGAAACGTACGAAAATAATTAAAAAATAAATGGTAGAAAAGGCGTGGTTGAACCGGGCACGAACACTTTCTACTTATTTTATAAAAGCTAAAAATTTGTTTTATTTACTTACATATGAAAAATACGAGAATTTATAAAAACATACAGGTCTGTTCTGTATTCTATTCGGAATAAAAATGTTCGTAATTGTCATAGCATTGTTGTTATAAACATTAATTTGTAACAACAATGCTTTAATAATTTCGAACATTTTCATTTCGAATGAAATACAGGGGGGCTACTCTGTAATTCGATTCGAAAAAAACTGTTCGAATTTGTATCTTATTTACATTGCAATTCGAAAACATTTGCTTTCGATTCGAAATACAGAGGAACCCCCCAGAACATACCTAATAGTTTTAACTTATTTTTTTTATTTCAAATATGTTTTTTAACAAGGATAAATGCTTACGAAAGATTTTCGTTACTTTCGTAAATTCAAAAAAAATATTGCCTAAACTGTTTTCGTAATATGTACGTAATATGTTTCGTATATTCTACAAAAAAGGTAACTAACTACGAAGGTTTTTTTTCGTAAAGTGTTGCATGGATTATTTTCAGTGTAGAGATATTTATGGAATTCACAATGTGTATCTTAAAATTTAGAAATAGCAATGTCGTTACACCTTAAAATTTCATTGTGAGCAACGATACAAAGCACAGCGCAATAAAGTAATAAAAGTAACGACGAAGTTTGACGAATATTTCTCACTATTTACATGTATAGAACACGAACATTTACATGTATAGAACACGAACTCAAAATACACAACAAACAAAACAACAACACAAGCACGTTAGTGCTTGGTACCTATCAACAAGCCAAAGAAACACCAACACACTTAAACCACACACAAATTCTTTGCTTCTTGGACTTTTAAACTTTTCATCTGGTGGTAAATTTCATTTACACACAAAACAAAAACAACAAACTTGCCAACCCATAATAAAAGACTAAAATTAAAACGTCGTTATATTAAGACACATTTTAGAACGCTGTTGTGAATTCCCTAATTACGGTAAACTTCAAATCATATGAACAAAAAGTTGAACAATATCAAAGCTAAAACATGACCTCTATAATCAATCATGTTTTTATATTTTTATTTTACCATTTACTACACACATTACCGACTCTTAACGGAGTTACCTTAGGTTATCTTATTGAACGAGGTACCTCGATATTATTAAGACTCCATTACTCATACGTAAATGTTGCGCATACGTAAACGTTGCGCACAGCTCTAAATATGTCAATTTTGCAAAAATAATAATGGGCACTGACCACGCCCATGCAAAGTTAATATTCTTCGTCAAACTTTGCACACACTTTTAACTATAGAGACAATACAAAATTTTGGTTTGAGAAGTGGGCAAAACAGTAAGTATTCTTTTTTGGACTACTTCTATTTAACCGATTCTTATGAAACTGTACATACATTATTTTTCCGAGGCAATATAAAATTATGATTAGAAAAGTGGGAAGTGCCACGCGCATGCAAAGTAAATATTATTTTTAATTACTTCTACTAAACACACAATTAGTTATCGTGCACATGCAACCTTATGATCAGGGATCGGACTTTCTTGCAAATGCATGTTTTTGTTGGTGATAGATAAAAAAGTGTCGACTAGTTATCTATTCGAATCGTCAATTTTTAAGTATTTTGGCATCGATTTGTAGCCGCATATTTTTGCATATTTTGGTGGTAAGTGCATATTTTGGTAATAAACGCATATATTTGGAGTTATAAAAATTTGTGTAATGCATATTTCCAATTTTTTTAAATACTAATAGGCCGATTATGGATGGCAACATAATCTTAGTTGGGTTGCCAGTTGCTGAAAATTATATCACTGATAGCAACTGAGAGCTGCCAATTTCAGTTGTCTTTTTGTGCGTTTCTCACAACCATGAATATTTAGTTGCCGACTGGCAATGCAACTAAAGTTCGATTGCACTAAATAATAGACCAAATTATGTTTGTTTTATGTTTTTTCCTCTAAATAATAATAAAAAATTAAAAAATATTTTCATATTATTATCCAAGCCCTGATTATGACCAAGAAGAGTGGGCAGTTCCACAACTGTTTTGAAGTCGGGTTTTGAAAGAATTGAGAGGCTTAGTGCATAACTCTGTAAGCGACAAAAGCAAAATATCGAATAAATCAACTTTTAAACTTAAACATAATTTAAACTTGTATGGTTTTTGGAATTTTCTACTGTAAATACTCAGCATATATGCAAAATACTAGAATTTATCCAAAAATTTCTCAAGGATGCAAAGCTATGGTACCTGGCAAGGGAACTAGCAAATAAAAACCAATTTTTGATTTCATGTGGCTTACCGAGTTATTCAATTATAATTAAGAACTTTGTTCAATGTAAGGGGCTATGCACATAATATTATTTTTTTCTGTTTTGTCGGGCACATCACACATATTCTCTTTTAATCCACACTATCATACTTTTTGAGCATATACGATTTTTTTTGACAGATCTAACGACTATAGCTAATAGTGAATCACGGCCTTTATTAAGGTCTTATTTTGAAATCCCACAGGCTTCCCACAACAATATCCATGCCTATTACTGTCGCAAATTCGCAGGAACAGCTACCCAGAAAAAAAATTCAGATTTTCTTACAAAAATTACAAAACTTTATTTCTTATTAAAATTTACTAAATACTAATTTAAAAATATTTTTATTTTCCATTACAGCCCACTATTCAAACAGCAAATAACAGCAGTCTGTCATCATCTGGCAGTCCTGATCGTGTCATAACTCGTTCTGCGACCTGCATGGCTTTGTTGGGTATCGCTTTATCCTCATTCAGCCTTAAACAAATGTTGGCTAGTAGTAGCACTTCTTCCAAAGTGCCATTTCGCAAATTTTAATTATTAAGATAGTGGAATGAAAGTTTTTATGTTCACTTTCAGTTTTCTGCTTATTTTCTATATATAATTTCACAATAATTCACAGAACGGGAATGAAGTAAAAGTTTGTATGTATTAAGAATCGGAACCGCTGGAAACGTTCTCAACAAATCCGTACATCTCTATCACAAGGACTCCATAAAGCACAATGAACGTTTTTTTTACGAAACTAAAAATAATTATAAAACACAAATGAAACTAATGGCCAATGATTCATTCGACTTGACCAGTATAAAAGCCAACATATCTACATACTAAACAGAAGCTAGCAAAATATTCGGTTAAACAATTATAATTATAGAGCAAGAGAAATTTATTTTCTAAGATTAATTGTAAATGTATTGGATACAAAAAAAAAAAAATAATCAAGGAGAATTAGAGAAGGGAATGCTGATTCCAATTTTTATTTTTTTTTATAATTTTGTTGGGTTTTTTTAATCCAAATAAGCAATATTTTATAATTTAAATCATAAATAAACATTAGACTCTTGGTTTTTTAGTCGCTAAAGCTAAGAAATGTTTTAGTCAGCTTAAATCATTTAATCATCCATAACGTTTAATATTATTTTAGTTTGTAATCTAAACAATAATTTAAGTAGGGCTACACATTACATAACAAATTTCATAACTTATTTCAAAATTTACAAAAATAAAATTAAATGTGTACGTATAACACTTCCTAGCTGAGTACAAAACCAGATAATTTTTTGTTTGTAAATTTCCAAACTTTATTAAAATTGTCTAAACTTTCTTTCTCTCTCTTTCTTTTATTGTTTCTCTTGTCGCTGTTCAGCCAACGATATAACATAGTTTTCTTTACTCTACGTCTCCACCTAACTTGAAATGCTGTTGTAACTTGAAGTTATAACTGCGTTGTTAAAACAATTGCTCTAACAATTATGTTATAACTTGAAAAAAGCATTAACTTGAGCAGTCTACACTTAACATTAACTTGAAGTTAATGTTAAAGTTAGTCATTTTATGTTAGGTGTAGACCGCAAATTACAACAAATTAGCAAATTTTCTATGAATATTTTTGATAGCAAAATTATGATGTTAGTATATTTTGATTTAACATTTTCTAAATTCAAAATTTATTAATATAATTATAGCGTCTATACAATTTAATATTGTTTAATTTAGTTTATATTTTTTAATTACTTTGCTTTGTTCAAATTGAGTGGTTTTTATCTATGAAAATTTCTCTTAATAAAAGTACATTGATTTTAATTGTAAAAAAAATATAATTTTTTTTACTATTTTCTTTAAATAAAAAGTAAATTTATTCCCGTTTGCCTTTCTTAAAAGATATAAAAATATATTTTAAAATAGAAGATTCAACATACATATAAGAAATAAATATGAATATAAAATAATGTAACTAGTGGTTTGTTTTTATTGCGTCAAATTTCAGGTTCTCATGTATTAGTTAATATTGTCCGACCGAACGTTCAGATTCGTTGTCAGAGTTCGGCAAATGCTATGGTCGGTTAGTGTTCGGCATTCGATAAAAATTTCGCCGAATATCGTACTTTGTATACATATTTTTATTCCTACGACGAAAACCGAGTATCATTGTTGGTTACGGGTTTCTTGCGGTTAAAGCTCAAATACGCGATTGGTAGTATCTAGAGGGGTTCCAGGGTGGGACCATTTGAAGAAGAACACACAAGGGGTTTTTGTCGGTATACCAACCCAGGGAGCCCGACATACCAAGAACAGTGCGGAGCGATCGCGCATGTAGGAATGCACCTCCTTCCAGCAAAATAAAACAGATCTAGATCACATTATTAGCATTTGACGAAGAAAAATCATTTTACAAACATTTTCAGTTATTAAAAAACTGTTTTATACTGCATTCAAAGTAGTTTTCAAAGTTTGGAAAATGACCGCATCTAGTAAAATGACAGGAATTTGTAGAGTATATAAAAAAACAATCAGAATTTTTGACAATCGAAGGAATCAATCGATTTTAATGAAATTTTCAGCAATCTACGTACTTTTTAAGGCTACGAGCGGATTACCTTTTAGACTCGATCGAAACGGTGGCTTAATATTTATTCAAAAGAAAAAAAAACTGGGAAATTTTTATTTTCGAAATCTACCAGGTTGAATCGTCTCAATCTACCAGGTTGAATCGCCTCAAATTCACACGATATCTAAGTTAGGCCAAAATCACCAGAATGGTTACGATCGGTTAAGCTGTTGTGTTGTTTACCAATATTAAAGTTATGCTGCATGTTCTGGTTTGGTTTGAAAAATCTGATGATAGATATTCGGGTTCGGTCTTAAAAAGCCCGTTCGTTCTAGGACACTACTTAGAAATTAATAGCTGCCATAAAGTTGTGTTAAAATCGAAAAACACGCACCTAAATTTAGAGATGTTGGAATTTGTATGTCTTATACATTGCAATTCGAAAGTCATTTTCTTTCGATTCGCGTTACTGAGTAATGATGCCATATCCTTATTAAATAAAGATGAAGAAAAATAAATTGACTTGAAACGCCATTAAAGCAGCTGATGACTACTTCCACCGATATAGCTTAAAATCATATCTTACAGATTTTAAAAAAGACTTGGCTCTATCTAAAGTCGTATAGCCGCTACATCTTGCCTGTTGAAGGCGATACAAGAAGTTGCTGCTTGCACAGAATATCTCATAAATTTATTATACATATTTTAAAACGCTTGGTGTAATTTGTGTCACATAACATGTTGGATGATACATTGGACTACCACCCACCAGCAGTCACATCTGTTAGACACTATCACTACACTGCTTGCATGCATTACGTTAAATATTTGCAGTTTGAAACCTTACGGGAAGATCTTAGTAATTTTAAATATGAAACCAAATTAACGGTTAATAAAGTTCAAAATCAGCCACTGTTTTGTTTCTAATACTCTGGCAGCATATAACTCTACCAACAGCTGTGTCAAAGAAAAAGCACTTAAAACAAAATACGAATAACTGTGATGACGTTTTGCTCTGTCAGATTTTTTACATATTCCACATCAGATAAAAGAAAAAAAATTAATTTATTTAGCTTTTTGCCGACACGGCTAATAAAAATTAATAACAAATTATTTAAAAACAAACAATAACGTAACACAATCATTATCTATGGCGAAGATATAAAATTAAGTGAAATATTTAACGTAAAACTTAAGGGACAAAGTCTTTACTCACAGAAAAACCACAACAAACTTTTTACTTCGACAGAGGTAAAGCTACGACAAATAAAAACGGGAAGCCAACAAAAGTGTTATTTTGCTAGAAAAGAAAAACTTAAAGTAGCTCAGCACAATGGGCATTAACGTAAGCAGGCAAGCAGATTTGGCTGGCAATGAGCTACTACAGAAATTTGTGGGACGCAATCACATTTCGCCTGAGGATAGTGACTATTGGCAAAAGTTGCTGAACTATAATATAAACATACCCGAGAGTTCACAGGAACAATTAAATCTAGATTCTCGTTTGGAATCTCTGTGCCAATCATTTATTAGTAATAATCTAAAGACTGGAAACTTTGGTTCTCTCATCACTGTATTTCTAACTAAAGTCTCCGAATTACTTTCTTTGTCCGATCAGGAAAGCAATATGCATATATGGCAAACCTTTAATGCCTTATTTATTATACGCAGCTTGGCAAAATATATCATCGAGATAGGTTCGGAGTTTCAGTTGTTGCAACATTTTGAAGCAATACCCAATGAGGAACTGCTTAAAGCCCAAGAAGAAAATACTGCGACAGGAGCTCCGGTGGAATCTACTGTCATAGCAGTAGAAGCAACAGAGCATGATGATGCATCTGCTACAATAAAAGCGGCTGCAGCAGCTGCAGCTGTTCTGGTTGATGGTTCCAAGTTTGAAACCTTCATAGATGCAATATTTAATTTAATTGTTGTGATTCCTGTAAAGTAAGTTTCACATTTTTATTGAACAATTTAAATAACATGAAATTCTTTCTTGTACATTCGCAATACAATATATAAATTAATGTAAAGTATGTATATTTTTCTATACGAAAGATTTCTCAGAAACTGAGAATTTTTCAATACGAAAAACTAATATTCGCACACAAAATACTTTTTCCAATAATTTCCTAAAGTTCTTAAGCTTAGAATGACAAAACAATACTAACTTTAGTCTATTATAATTGAATTATATTTCTTATAATTAAATATCACTTTCTCTCTTTCAGAGAATTCACATATCACTTACATTTGGAAGCTGTCAACACCCTTATCACTCTTCTTTCAGTGCACCTCTTTACTCAACAACCAACTGAGAAATCAATTATCTTCCGTACTGTTTATAAATGCCAACATGCAAACGTTTTAATGTCTGCCTTATTACATTTTGTATCACGTTTAGTTGAGGTGCCGCAAACAATGTTTGGTTCTTCATCTGCTGGTTCGTTTGTTTTTGGTATAGCAGAATCTTTGCTTTCAATATTTAGCTTCCGCAAACAACAGGACATTTTAAAGACAACAAATTCAGTTGGTTCCGAACTATCCGAACAATTTCGTACACACTATCCGCTGGCCAATCAAAGTCTCCTCTTGATTCTAATATTGACTAATCATTGTACAACAAAAGAAAATTCATATCGCTCATCACTATTTGCCTGTGCCGATTCTAAAGATGCGACAAGCAAAGATATTGCAACGTTCCATATTGATTTTTCAGCTGTGTATGAAACCTTATGTCGCATTGTTACAATAGATCAGGCTACATTATTGTTGTATTTATTGCTGCACCGTAATGAGAGATTTTATCGTTTTGTCATGGCCCAACAGGATTTGGAAAAGCTAGTGACACCGATTTTACAAACATTATATCATGCTCCCGATAGTACATCACATCATATTTATATGTCATTGATTGTTTTATTGATTCTAAGCGAAGACGACAGTTTTAACAAAAATGTTCATAATATAGTGAGTACAGACAGCTTTTGCAATCTTTTTACAATTTTTTATTAATTTATATTTGCTTTTTGTAGATGCTTAAAAATATCACTTGGTATACGGAACGTACAATCTCGGAAATATCTTTAGGTGGCCTACTCATCTTAGTGGTCATACGTACCATACAATATAATATGCTGAAAATGCGCGATAAATATTTACACACCAATTGCTTGGCAGCTTTAGCTAATATGTCGGGACAATTTCGTAACTTACATCCGTATGTTGCTCAGCGTTTGATTTCTTTGTTCGAGACTTTAGCAAAGAAACACACTCGATTGGATGCGCAAATAAAAGAACCCGTAAATAGTGCAGTATTTGTAAATGTCTCTACCACACCCGAAGATATGTTGCAAGACTTAACCGTACTGGAGGAAGTCTTGCGTATGGTTTTGGAAATTCTTAACTCTTGCCTTTCGAATCAGCTGGTCTATTGTCCCAATTTGGTATACACGTTACTTTATAAACGTAGTGTTTTTGAGGGTTTTCGTTCGCATCATGCTTTTCAGGATATTATACAAAATATAGATATGGTAGGCCGCTTACTTGCTCGCATACTTTCAACTGCAAATACATAATTTTAAAATTTATATTTTTAGGTGGTAGGCTTTTTCTCTTCACGTTTGCAACGTGTGCAAGAGCAACGCGGTGAATTGGGTGTTAATGAAGTGTTTGAAGTGATTTCTAAAGGGGCCAGTCAGTGGTCAAGTGATCGTTTAAGGGTAAGTTGTTGCAAAGTTTTAGCCTCTGACTCATATACTATAGAAGAAATTTTTAAATTACAATACCCTTTTTCTCATTTATACTGGCATAACAAATTGGTATATTTTTCCGAAAAAAACCTCATAGAAAAATAGTTTTCCTTTAAGAAATATTCACTTAGGGACATTATTTTCGTATAGAAAAATTATCAATTTCTAAAACATTTTTTGTAAACGAAAATTGTCAATTTCAGCTACATCTTGCGTATACGAAAATTTTTAGTTTGTACGAAATTTTTCGTCTACGGAAAATCTCAGTTTCTGCGACATTTTTCGTCTACGAAAGTTCTCAGTTTACTCGACATTTTTTTGTCTACGAAAATTATAATTTTCTGCGATATTTTTTTGTTTACGAAAATGTTCAATTTTTGTTGTATTGTTCGTCTACGAAAGTTCTCAGTTTCAGCGAAATTTTTCGTATACGAAAATATTTTGTTTTTGCGACATTTTTCGTCTATTAAAGTTCCCAGTTTCTGAGAAATTTTTCGTATAAAAATATTCTCAGTTTCTGCGACATTTTTCGTCTACGCAATATTTTTTGTATACGAAAATTTTCAGTTTCTGCGGAATTTCTTGTATGCGAAAATTCTCAGTTTTTGCGACAATTTTCGTCTGAAATTTTTCAGTTTCTGTTACATTTTACGTATACAAAAGTTAACAGTTTCTAGGACATGTTTCATTTATTAGAATTCTCAGTTTCTGAGAAATATTTTTGTATAAAAAATTCTCAGTTTCTGCCACATTTTTCATATATGAAAGTTCCCAGTTTTTGAGACTTTTTCGTATCGAAAAATTACTATCCACAATTATTATTCATATATGAAATTTTGGTGAGTTTTCAAGCATCATTTAGTTTAATTATTAAATCAAATCATTTTCGAAATGTTTCTGCGCAATGTTTTTATGTATATTAAAAAATTTTTTCGTTTTAGAAATTTCCTGATTTAAAATTTAAATACGTCGAAGAAGATGCACCCGAAGAATTTTTCATTCCATATGTATGGACTCTAGTGTGCAAATATGGCTGTGTACATTTTAGCTCTGAGAGCATTAAAGGTGTCAGCACCGAAATTTCCTGCTAATATACAGTCGAGTTTGAAACATGTGTATAATTAATTAAAACTCATGGTTTCTTTTAATAATAACATTGAATTAAAAAATTTAAAAACCCCCGAAGAAAATAGATGATAACTTCAACACGGCTGGATCAGTTTTCCTTAAACATAGGTTGGAAGATTTTGTATCAAGTCACCTTTCAAACAAAATTTACTAAATTAAAATCGAGCTAGCCGTTTGAGAGCTACGATGTCAGAGACACACAGATTCAACAGGATACATCTAGAAAAGATTTGATATCTTCTAAACGGCTGGACCAATTTTATTCAAACATAGCTAAGAACACTCTCGATGAAGTCACCTTTCAAACAGAAAAAAAACTAAATCAAAATCGGTCCAGCCGTTTGGTCTGTACGAGGGTTCGTACATCCACACAGATACACAGACACACACTACAAACTTATAACACCCCATTTTTTTAGTCGGGGGCTAAAAATTAATAATTTAATTTAAATTACATAAATGAACTGGAATCCAATTCTCCTCTAATATCCAATACCATTTTTACGTAAATTATGTATGTATATTTAAAATTTTTTATTTCTATGTTATTTTGCTTTCATAAATGAACTAATTACACTACTGTCTTTTAAAAGTCTGTTTCTTTGTTTACATTTTATAGTATCAACGTTCTTAATTTGCTTTAAATGTAAGAAATCAATTTAAAATGCTTTTCACTTTAAAAAGCTTATAAGATACAATAAAATATATATATATTTTTGAAATATTGTCAAGTATAGATTTTCTTTATAAATATTTTGAACATTTCAATTAATAAAAGTAGTGGAAGTGATCAGAAATAGCATCAATAAATTTTTATTATTAAAAAACAAGTTAAACATATTTATATTTACAATTTATTATATATAAATATTATGTATGATTGTATGTATGTTGCAATTTATATTTTAAACAAGATATAATATCGTATTTAACCAATTCGAAAGCCCTCTTTATATATTATTATAATGAAAATTCCAAAAACGAAAGTTAAACTGTTTCCATGTAAAACGGACTCAAAAATTGTATTTAAACAAAATTAATGACTTGTAAAAACTCTAAAACTGCTATCTTATATGAGTTCAATACAATAAAAGAAAAACAATAAACAAATTAGACACTAACTGAATATTTAAAATAGAGAAAAAGGAATTATAATAAAAATTACCTTTCAAATTAACATAAACAAATCTTTATTTTAATAAAATGCACGAGTAACAATAAGGTTAGATTAATCCATTTTTTCAAAATATTTTTCTTAAAATACATTCGCAGCTCATTCCGCAAGTTAATAATTTATTTTCTTAAACATTTTTCTTTTTCTTTATTCTTTTGTTATGTCTAATTAATATGTGTCATCAAAACTAAAGTACGCCTTTAAACAGGCGCATAACAATTTCCTTTGTAAACACATTTGAATGCCAACTTATTTTTTTTTGAGTTCAACGACTTTGATTAAATTTTCTTTCCTATTGAATTGAGAGTTTAAATTAATATTAGCTAAAAAAATTAATATAAAATATAAATGTATTCAAATTTTGTATGCTAACAAACTTCACTCAAATTTCTCCGTCTTTTATTATCAGCTATGGTAAAATAAGTTGTGTTCGACTATATATCGCTTTTATAATTAAAAAACAGATTCTCACATAGAGAGAATTTTTCGTATAGAATGTCTCAGTTTCTGAGAAATTTTTCCTACAGAAAAAGTCTCAGTTGCTGAGACATTTTTCCTATAGAAAAAGTCTCAGTTGCTGAGACATTTTTCCTATAGAAAAAGTCTCAGTTGCTGAGACATTTTTCCTATAGAAAAAGTCTCAGTTGCTGAGACATTTTTCCTATAGAAAAAGTCTCAGTTGCTGAGACATTTTTCCTATAGAAAAAGTCTCAGTTGCTGAGACATTTTTCCTATAGAAAAAGTCTCAGTTGCTGAGACATTTTTCCTATAGAAAAAGTCTCAGTTGCTGAGACATTTTTCCTATAGAAAAAGTCTCAGTTGCTGAGACATTTTTCCTATAGAAAAAGTCTCAGTTGCTGAGACATTTTTCCTATAGAAAAAGTCTCAGTTGCTGAGACATTTTTCCTATAGAAAAAGTCTCAGTTGCTGAGACATTTTTCCTATAGAAAAAGTCTCAGTTGCTGAGACATTTTTCCTATAGAAAAAGTCTCAGTTGCTGAGACATTTTTCCTATAGAAAAAGTCTCAGTTGCTGAGACATTTTTCCTATAGAAAAAGTCTCAGTTGCTGAGACATTTTTCCTATAGAAAAAGTCTCAGTTGCTGAGACATTTTTCCTATAGAAAAAGTCTCAGTTGCTGAGACATTTTTCCTATAGAAAAAGTCTCAGTTGCTGAGACATTTTTCCTATAGAAAAAGTCTCAGTTGCTGAGACATTTTTCCTATAGAAAAAGTCTCAGTTGCTGAGACATTTTTCCTATAGAAAAAGTCTCAGTTGCTGAGACATTTTTCCTATAGAAAAAGTCTCAGTTGCTGAGACATTTTTCCTATAGAAAAAGTCTCAGTTGCTGAGACATTTTTCCTATAGAAAAAGTCTCAGTTGCTGAGACATTTTTCCTATAGAAAAAGTCTCAGTTGCTGAGACATTTTTCCTATAGAAAAAGTCTCAGTTGCTGAGACATTTTTCCTATAGAAAAAGTCTCAGTTGCTGAGACATTTTTCCTATAGAAAAAGTCTCAGTTGCTGAGACATTTTTCCTATAGAAAAAGTCTCAGTTGCTGAGACATTTTTCCTATAGAAAAAGTCTCAGTTGCTGAGACATTTTTCCTATAGAAAAAGTCTCAGTTGCTGAGACATTTTTCCTATAGAAAAAGTCTCAGTTGCTGAGACATTTTTCCTATAGAAAGAGTCTCAGTTGCTGAGACATTTTTCCTATAGAAAAAGTCTCAGTTGCTGAGACATTTTTCCTATAGAAAAAGTCTCAGTTGCTGAGACATTTTTCCTATAGAAAAAGTCTCAGTTGCTGAGACATTTTTCCTATAGAAAAAGTCTCAGTTGCTGAGACATTTTTCCTATAGAAAAAGTCTCAGATGCTGAGACATTTTTCCTATAGAAAAAGTCTCAGTTGCTGAGACATTTTTCCTATAGAAAAAGTCTCAGTTGCTGAGACATTTTTCCTATAGAAAAAGTCTCAGTTGCTCAGACATTTTTCCTATAGAAAAAGTCTCAGTTGCTGAGACATTTTTCCTATAGAAAAAGTCTCAGTTGCTGAGACATTTTTCCTATAGAAAAAGTCTCAGTTGCTGAGACATTTTTCCTATAGAAAAAGTCTCAGTTGCTGAGACATTTTTCCTATAGAAAAAGTCTCAGTTGCTGAGACATTTTTCCTATAGAAAAAGTCTCAGTTGCTGAGACATTTTTCCTATAGAAAAAGTCTCAGTTGCTGAGACATTTTTCCTATAGAAAAAGTCTCAGTTGCTGAGACATTTTTCCTATAGAAAAAGTCTCAGTTGCTGAGACATTTTTCCTATAGAAAAAGTCTCAGTTGCTGAGACATTTTTCCTATAGAAAAAGTCTCAGTTGCTGAGACATTTTTCCTATAGAAAAAGTCTCAGTTGCTGAGACATTTTTCCTATAGAAAAAGTCTCAGTTGCTGAGACATTTTTCCTATAGAAAAAGTCTCAGTTGCTGAGACATTTTTCCTATAGAAAAAGTCTCAGTTGCTGAGACATTTTTCCTATAGAAAAAGTCTCAGTTGCTGAGACATTTTTTCTTATAGAAAAAGTCTCAGTTGCTGAGACATTTTTCCTATAGAAAAAGTCTCAGTTGCTGAGACATTTTTCCTATAGAAAAAGTCTCAGTTGCTGAGACATTTTTCCTATAGAAAAAGTCTCAGTTGCTGAGACATTTTTCCTATAGAAAAAGTCTCAGTTGCTGAGACATTTTTCCTATAGAAAAAGTCTCAGTTGCTGAGACATTTTTCCTATAGAAAAAGTCTCAGTTGCTGAGACATTTTTCCTATAGTAAAAGTCTCAGTTGCTGAGACATTTTTCCTATAGAAAAAGTCTCAGTTGCTGAGACATTTTTCCTATAGAAAAAGTCTCAGTTGCTGAGACATTTTTCCTATAGAAAAAGTCTCAGTTGCTGAGACATTTTTCCTATAGAAAAAGTCTCAGTTGCTGAGACATTTTTCCTACAGAAAAAGTCTCAGTTGCTGAGACATTTTTCCTATAGAAAAAGTCTCAGTTGCTGAGACATTTTCCCTATAGAAAAAGTCTCAGTTGCTGAGACATTTTTCCTATAGAAAAAGTCTCAGTTGCTGAGACATTTTTCCTATAGAAAAAGTCTCAGTTGCTGAGACATTTTTCCTATAGAAAAAGTCTCAGTTGCTGAGACATTTTTCCTATAGAAAAAGTCTCAGTTGCTGAGACATTTTTCCTATAGAAAAAGTCTCAGTTGGTGAGACATTTTTCCTATAGAAAAAGTCTCAGTTGCTGAGACATTTTTCCTATAGAAAAAGTCTCAGTTGCTGAGACATTTTTCCTATAGAAAAAGTCTCAGTTGCTGAGACATTTTTCCTATAGAAAAAGTCTCAGTTGCTGAGACATTTTTCCTATAGAAAAAGTCTCAGTTGCTGAGACATTTTTCCTATAGAAAAAGTCTCAGTTGCTGAGACATTTTTCCTATAGAAAAAGTCTCAGTTGCTGAGACATTTTTCCTATAGAAAAAGTCTCAGTTGCTGAGACATTTTTCCTATAGAAAAAGTCTCAGTTGCTGAGACATTTTTCCTATAGAAAAAGTCTCAGTTGCTGAGACATTTTTCCTATAGAAAAAGTCTCAGTTGCTGAGACATTTTTCCTATAGAAAAAGTCTCAGTTGCTGAGACATTTTTCCTATAGAAAAAGTCTCAGTTGCTGAGACATTTTTCCTATAGAAAAAGTCTCAGTTGCTGAGACATTTTTCCTATAGAAAAAGTCTCAGTTGCTGAGACATTTTTCCTATAGAAAAAGTCTCAGTTGCTGAGACATTTTTCCTATAGAAAAAGTCTCAGTTGCTGAGACATTTTTCCTATAGAAAAAGTCTCAGTTGCTGAGACAGTTTTCCTATAGAAAAAGTCTCAGTTGCTGAGACATTTTTCCTATAGAAAAAGTCTCAGTTGCTGAGACATTTTTCCTATAGAAAAAGTCTCAGTTGCTGAGACATTTTTCCTATAGAAAAAGTCTCAGTTGCTGAGACATTTTTCCTATAGAAAAAGTCTCAGTTGCTGAGACATTTTTCCTATAGAAAAAGTCTCAGTTGCTGAGACATTTTTCCTATAGAAAAAGTCTCATTTGCTGAGACATTTTTCCTATAGAAAAAGTCTCAGTTGCTGAGACATTTTTCCTATAGAAAAAGTCTCAGTTGCTGAGACATTTTTCCTATAGAAAAAGTCTCAGTTGCTGAGACATTTTTCCTATAGAAAAAGTCTCAGTTGCTGAGACATTTTTCCTATAGAAAAAGTCTCAGTTGCTGAGACATTTTTCCTATAGAAAAAGTCTCAGTTGCTGAGACATTTTTCCTATAGAAAAAGTCTCAGTTGCTGAGACATTTTTCCTATAGAAAAAGTCTCAGTTGCTGAGACATTTTTCCTATAGAAAAAGTCTCAGTTGCTGAGACATTTTTCCTATAGAAAAAGTCTCAGTTGCTGAGACATTTTCCTATAGAAAAAGTCTCAGTTGCTGAGACATTTTTCCTATAGAAAAAGTCTCAGTTGCTGAGACATTTTTCCTATAGAAAAAGTCTCAGTTGCTGAGACATTTTTCCTATAGAAAAAGTCTCAGTTGCTGAGACATTTTTCCTATAGAAAAAGTCTCAGTTGCTGAGACATTTTTCCTATAGAAAAAGTCTCAGTTGCTGAGACATTTTTCCTATAGAAAAAGTCTCAGTTGCTGAGACATTTTTCCTATAGAAAAAGTCTCAGTTGCTGAGACATTTTTCCTATAGAAAAAGTCTCAGTTGCTGAGACATTTTTCCTATAGAAAAAGTCTCAGTTGCTGAGACATTTTTCCTATAGAAAAAGTCTCAGTTGCTGAGACATTTTTCCTATAGAAAAAGTCTCAGTTGCTGAGACATTTTTCCTATAGAAAAAGTCTCAGTTGCTGAGACATTTTTCCTATAGAAAAAGTCTCAGTTGCTGAGACATTTTTCCTATAGAAAAAGTCTCAGTTGCTGAGACATTTTTCCTATAGAAAAAGTCTCAGTTGCTGAGACATTTTTCCTATAGAAAAAGTCTCAGTTGCTGAGACATTTTTCCTATAGAAAAAGTCTCAGTTGCTGAGACATTTTTCCTATAGAAAAAGTCTCAGTTGCTGAGACATTTTCCTATAGAAAAAGTCTCAGTTGCTGAGACATTTTTCCTATAGAAAAAGTCTCAGTTGCTGAGACATTTTTCCTATAGAAAAAGTCTCAGTTGCTGAGACATTTTTCCTATAGAAAAAGTCTCAGTTGCTGAGACATTTTTCCTATAGAAAAAGTCTCAGTTGCTGAGACATTTTTCCTATAGAAAAAGTCTCAGTTGCTGAGACATTTTTCCTATAGAAAAAGTCTCAGTTGCTGAGACATTTTTCCTATAGAAAAAGTCTCAGTTGCTGAGACATTTTTCCTATAGAAAAAGTCTCAGTTGCTGAGACATTTTTCCTATAGAAAAAGTCTCAGTTGCTGAGACATTTTTCCTATAGAAAAAGTCTCAGTTGCTGAGACATTTTTCCTATAGAAAAAGTCTCAGTTGCTGAGACATTTTTCCTATAGAAAAAGTCTCAGTTGCTGAGACATTTTTCCTATAGAAAAAGTCTCAGTTGCTGAGACATTTTTCCTATAGAAAAAGTCTCAGTTGCTGAGACGTTTTTTTTATAGAAAAAGTCTCAGTTGCTGAGACGTTTTTTGTTTATAGAAAAAGTCTCAGTTGCTGAGACATATTTCCTATAGAAAAATTTCTTAGTTTTTTTCGTATAGAGGAATACAAAAATATCCTTCATTAGTTTATTTATTACTATGCAGAGCTATGGGAAGAAAAGTGTATATTCTTTAAAAATTATTATAATCATAAATTTCGAATAAATCCGGTTTAGTTCAGTTACAACATTCACTACGTAACATTATTGACCAATCATTCCTTTTAACATAAAATACTTCGATGCAACATGTAGCACGCACATTCAATGAATATTAATAAATGATACAAACTATTTTTGTTTTTAGTGTGTTTATCTTTTAACAATTTTGTTTAAATGAAATGCGGGTTAGTTGTAGTTCATTGACTTTTACCACGAATTGTTAATATTGTTTATTTTTTATAATGAAGTTTGGGAAAAACCCGGAAACGGATGTAAAAATTGAGTACCACTTTTTTTTAAACATGAATTAACTAGCAGCTAAAAGAGAGAGAGAGAGAGAGAGAGAACTGTAATGTAAAATACATATATCAGGAATGTGCTGTTGAAATTTATTTTTGCTAAAGTTTGGATGTTTTTGATGAAATTTTTTATCGTTTTATGGTGAAATGTAGTTTTTTTGAAACATTTTTCCTTCTTTTTTGGAATTTTGAGAAAATTTATATTTTTAATATTTTTTGGGGAATTTTCGAGATATTTCAGTTTTTATTTTGAGCTGCAATCTTTTTTTTGCGAAATTTAGTGAAATTTCGATTTCATTCAGATTGTTGACTTGTTTTTATTCTCAAATATATTATGAAATGCAGATTTTTCGTTAACATTTCAATGTTTTGGCAAAATTTTATTTTTTTGTTGAATTTTAGATATTTGGTGAAACTTAGTGTGTACATTAGAGGTGGTCGATTTATTTTGCAAAAAATCGTATAGCAGAAACAAAATCTACGGGCAATTCTAAGAGATTTTCGTCAAGGATTCATAGTAGGAAATGAATTCCTAGCCCGTAGGAAATGAATTCGTAGCACGCGGAAATCGACATAAATGTTTTATATCGGCTAAAACACATAGTACCAACAGCCCAGTTCTGAAGATTGAAAAATAAAATCATAACATATGTCATTTTGAAGTCCATTTTGTGCCATTTACTCCCCGTCCACACATGCAATTTTTGTTGCAGCAATTTCTGAATTTGTGGGAGAGTGTTGAAATAGAAATCTATACCATATCTGTTCCTCTCTCGCTCTCTCGCTCTTTCTCACTGAAAAATTAAAAATTGCTGCAACGAAAATTGCACATGTGGACCGGGACTTAATATGACACCACAATGGAAAAGTAAGTTTAAATACATACATAATTTTCTAAAGTCGGCTTAACATATTTTTTTGAATTTTTACATTTTCAAGTCTCTATATTTCGCAAACCAGCAAATACAGTGAGTCAAGATTTTGAGTTAATACTAGTTACATCAGAGGCATCATTCGTACAAAATTTTATAAAAATCGGAAGGGGAAAATAAAGTGGTGTGTTGGTTTTATTTGTTTTCACCTTTATATGGTTTCTTGGGCGAAAACTTCCTTGAATTGTCCGTAGAATATGTTTCTGCTATACGATTTTTTAGTTTTTTCCCTCCATACAAATTGAACCGCTCTAATGTACATATTTATGGTGATGCACAGTGGCTCCAGTTTCACAAAATTGGTAATAAATCTGTATCTTTGAAGCGTGCGATCAGATTACAAAAGGATGTATGTGAAAATCATAGAGGAGGACATAAGCATTAAGAATATTAAATTTTTGACTATCATGTTGAAATTTTAATGAATTTAAACCTGTTGTGATTGAATTTAAACTTGTTGTTAAATACATCGTTTTTTAATCGGATCGTAAGTTTCAAAGACTTGGATTTATTACCAATTTTTCTTTTGATTTGAGCCGACCGTCTCTTCGACTATATCTTTGCATTCAATTTACCATCCCTGATTCATATTAATAGAAAAGTAAAGAGTAGCTGAGAGCCAATAAGAGAAATATTGTAAATGAGTAAAGTTGTTGGTCAGTTACATTTGCATTAAACAAATACAATTTAAAGGTTATTGACTTTTTCTAAACAAATTATTATTAACAACGATCGATATGGGGAGATCGTGCTTAAATCTTTTTGGCTTGAAGCCAAATCAAACATACTTACATTTAGTATTCGTACATTGATAAATAATTGTTTGTTTGCAAGAACGATTTTTGCAAGAATACGAATTAATTGCATTACAGTACGAAAATGCATTTAATGAATTATTACTAAAAACACATTGAATTATTCAGAAGAACTTTCTAGCTAATAATTGCTTCAAACAATGAATTTAAATTGAAATTTTAAAATATATAAGAAACTAAAATAAAAAAAAGCAAAGAAATATTGCAAAAGATCATGATTGTAAATAATGCTCAAAAATAAACAAACCATGGCTAATAATTATAAAATTGTTTACAAGAGCAAACCGCTTCCATAACGACTGGCTTTTTTTGTATCTTAAACTTTATGCGAATGGATAAAAACAGAAAATAGTAGAAATAAATAAAATAAAATTCGCAGAAACTATTAATAAAACTATAAAACTACAAGCAAACATAATAAATAAACAAAGCCTAGAGATATTTTAAAATATTTAAAAAAAAGTATGGATTACTAATGAACTCTTGTTTCTTTATTGTTCACTACGAACGGATGTTATAAGTTTGTATTAAACATAACGAAACAGAAAAAGTTTTTTTTGCTTAAATCAATGAATATGTATTTAAATTTTTTGGAATCATGAGCAAATATTTTACGGTTACATTTTTTGCAATACATACTTTTTTTCATGCTCGTTATTGTTGAAAAAGAAAACGGGTTTGTTAACTAACCTAACTAAACACAGAATATAAAAAAATCAAATAGTTCAAACTAGAGGCCTGCACGAGTATCCTCGAAAGTACTCGAATGTATGTTTGTGTGCGTATACATATACCCTGTAGCTAAATGTATAACTAGTTACGTTTTGGGACAGTCATATTACTAGTTGTAACGTTACTAGTCAGCAAAGGACTGCCATCTTACTAGTTGTAATGAGGCTAGTACCGATACTAGTCAAAAAACAACGTTTTGGAACAGTCATACAACTAGTTGTAATGATACTAGTAATTTAAATTATTTTTTATAAATTGACAAATTTTCATAAACAAAATTTTAGCTCTAAATATAATAAGTAGAAACTAGCTCAGTGGATGGAGTACATGCCCTGAAATATGAGAACTGTGTGTTCATACTCCGGTTGAGCCAAATGCTTTTTAATATTTAAAAAACTATAAATAAAGAAACTAGTTAGCGCACTAGCTTATAATAACTATTATTTCAACTAGCATATAACTATGTACAAATGAGCTAGTTGGGCTCCTATGACAACCTAATGTTAAAATCGATAGTTCGATATATGGAAAAAGGACAGTTAAGCAACTAGTCTGAATAAAACAGCAACTAGTATATTTGTAACCACATACTAGTCATTTTGTCTGCAGGGTATGTTTTTTAGTATGTATGTGTGTATATGTATATGTATGTATATTTGGTCGTGGCTATGTATGTGCACATATATACATGCATATATACATACGTACCATAAGAACATACATATACGCACACACGAAGTTCATATGGGTACATTCTACGAATACATTTGAGTACTCTTTGCAACCCTCTAATTCAAACCCAAATTCATGATGAAAGTACTGAAATGCGATTCAGTGCATTTGAAATATGTCGAATATTTTTCAATTGGTTTCGAATCATATCATATTAAGAGTATTGAAAAGAATTAAAGAGCTCACGATCTATTTAAATTTTGGGGAAAAAAAACTAACTGCTAGTCGAGTTCGTTCTCATATTTATATTGAAAACAATAATTAAAAATTTAAATTTGTTTTTGTTTTCAATATAAATATGAGAACGAAATCGACTGTCCGACATTGTGGGACAGGCAGTAAATCAAAGTCGGTCCAGCCGTTTTGGCTCTACGAGCGAATAGACACACAGACACAAAGATACACACTACAAACTTATAACACCCCTCCTTTTTTTGTCGGGGGGCTAAAAATGCAAACAATCTCAAAATTTTCAACCGCCTGAACGATCTCTAGCTTTTCTACAATTAATACAATATTCTTATTTATTTAGTAAATGTTATATTTCATAAGATTTTGTGGTATTGACTAAAAATTCAGTAATTCGTTTTTGCGCATACAAAATTGAAAAGTAATAAATATTTCCACATATCAACTGTTTTATAACAGTTCTAAACTTTTTTTGCGCCCTATTTTCAAAACTGCTATTTTTAATTTATTTTATATTGACCGCATATTTCCATACTAGTAACAACTAGATTGACAATCAACTGTTTTCCTTCAAGGAAATTTACATCATAATTGTAATTGTAAATATTTTTGTTTACGAATAAAAACTCAAATGTTGTTTTTCCTGATTAAATAATTGACAAAATATTTTTGTTAAATATTTTTCTCTTATTTTAAAATAAATCGAAAAAAAGTGTTTGTTAATAAACAACACTAATCGACAGCAAAGAAAATTTCACATGCACGAGGAGGGGTTTTTTTGACAAAACAACTAAAATATTTTGCTCTTTAAGCCTTAAAACACACCAAATAAGACAAAACTGTTTTGTCTTTTAAGTCAAACACACTCGTATGATTATAAGGCACACCAAAAAATTTGATGTGTGTGTTCTCCCATAAGAACTACCCAGCGGCAAACTTTTGTAGGCCTTCATTTATAATGCCTTCTGTAAGACCTTTCTGGCTAGGACATCGTGTGTAAAAAATGTATGAGTATGGAATGGGGTAATGAGGCCTTGTGTCTGCCAAATAAGGGCTTCCAGAAGGCCTGCTTACTACTTCTTTTTGCTGCTGGGTAAACAAGATGTTGTACTAATGTTAGTTGTACCCATAGCTGCCAGAAATGCCGATTTTTTATGATATGACAAAAAAGTGTATGACATACTGTGTTTTTATGTCGTAAGTTTTTTACGATATGACAACAATGAGAAAGAAATACACCGTGTATGACTTTCTCAGTGTTGTCATATCGTAAGAAACTTAAGATATTACAACGCAGTATGTCATATCGTTTTTTGTCATATCGTAAAAAATTGGCATTTCTGGCAGCTATGGTTGTACCCTCAGACCATCGTACCAACGTCGTGCTGATTATCTTTTTCTGCCTGGGGTGTTAACTATAAAAAAGAGTTTGTGCAAAAAGTTGCGACTTGTGGGGTAGTGTAATTTGATTAACTGCTTTTAAATTTTATAAATGGTTTTATTTTGTTATTTTTCTGGTTTATTTTTTTTTTTGAGTTTGCTTTATTTATATTTCTGTATTGATCTAGCAAATTCGAGCGTTTGATCGATCAATCGAGCGAGATAATTACTTGTAAATAATTTCAATAAATCATAAAAAATCGTTTGTTAATTTGCTTTTCTGTCTGTGTTTGTTTTGCGGTCAGTTAGTCATCAAATTAAAGATTTTGACAAATGCCCAGAATTGTTGGTTTTATTGTTTAATGTCATAAAGAAGTCTGTCTTTATTATTGTTTTCAATAATACTTATGTTTACAAATTCATATGTTAATAGTTCTTTTTAACCGACTGACTACGTTTTATATTATTTTCGTTTGATGTTATTCTTGGATTTTTGTTATTATTTCTGTTATTTGTTTGATTTGGATTTAAGCGAACTTGTTAACCTAGACCTAACATTAAGTATTTGTTTTGCTTTTTACTGCTTTTTGATGGCCTTTAATAGTTTTTTAAATTAATTTTTAACTGTAGCTAAAAAAAAGTTTAATGCTATTGCCTTAATATGATTTGAATAACAGCGTAATTTGTACTTCTAAATATTTAAAAGTTTTGTGAATTTTGTTAAATAGTTTTATATTGCAAAACTTTTCATCAAGCAATTATCGTTTGTATCCAAACAAAAATATATTGAGTGTTATCCTTAATTTTTTAATTTAACTGACATTTTTTAGTGAATAACTAAGGAGTTTATACTAAAATACATCGAAGATTATACACCTGCATTGTATTGGATTCAAAATATAATGTGTGTTCTGAAAAAATATTGAATTCGCATAAAAATGTATTGAGCGTTACGTAAACATTTTTTTTAATATAATTTATCTATAAATTTTAGAACGTTAAAAAAGTTAACAGCAGCTGAAGGCTAGAAATTATATAAAGAATATTATCTATATACTTAATTTTTCAACGTACACAGCAGAACAGACTAGCGCCACTTTCGGAAGCCGCTACACTTCCATCGTCGGTGTTCACGTGTATTTTGCCTATCACCACTTGTGATTTTTGATTCTTATATATACAACTTTTTCGTGAAAATTGAATACGAGAATTAAATCACTCTCAAGCTGATATTAAAGCTGCACTTTTCCCAGCGTTGCCATTGGTTTATTTTCCCATTCCCATTTTTCTGATTTTTGTTCTACTCAAGACAAACTTTTTTGGTTTGATTTTATACTTAAGTATATATGAACATGTAAACATGTGGAAATTATCTATTATCTATTTAGATTTTTTGGCTTACCTTTGAAAAAATTTTACTTCTGCCGCACTGTGGGTTGTTATATTTTCGAAGAATATATTAGATATTAGATAGGTCGTATTTGGCTACAAATAGTTATTTGAAATTGACATAACTTTTAACATTGTTGCTCGATTTTATTAAAATTTGTCTTATTTGAAAGAAGCGTTCGTCTACTTTTTGCTTATACTCGTATATAAATGTTTGTAAAGAATTATTTTAAAATATACAAATTTTTATTTTTCCTGGGTTCACATGTGTGAACCCATGCATGGATTCAAAATTGAAAAATTGAAAAAGTGGTCATAACTTTTAATTTCGTACTGCGATTATTATAATTTTTTCTTTTTAGAGAGTAGATGTATAGTGCTTTCAAACTCTATACTCATTTTTGTGGTGTATTTTTTTCGCTAAAATCATTTCAAGAACAACAGCGAAAGCAAATGTAACGCTCAATACACAAAAATGTAAAAAAAATCTAAAAATATAATTTTATTTCAGGATCCATTGAATGAGTCGACAACTATAATATGAATCATACTTTCTCATATTTCTATTAGTTACATTGGTAAACTAAAAAAAAGAATGAGAATCACTCATATAATGTCTAATATGTTTAGGTCTATTCACGCCATCATTTGCGTAGATAGGCCCTAGATAGGGATAAGCATAGATAGGGTCAAAAAAGGCCCATACAGCGAAGAGTTAGAAAGCTAAAATGCTTCACAAAAATTTTCCTCATGGTGTTTTACATGAAAGTGCTGAATCCATCTTATAGTTACCATAAAGATAAGGATTACAATGTGTCCTATGCTGATTCACTATAACAATGCACATAGGAGCAAAATGATGTGTTTTGTGGTATCAATTAAACCTTTGGATTTTAGGGAACTTTATATACATCACTTTTAAGGGAGTACCTATAGTTTTTAGATTAAATTTATGTAAAATTATGCAAAAATTTCTATGCAAATTTAAGAAAAATTGCAAAAAAAAACAATAGATAAAAATCATTAAAAATTTAACATTAAGATGAGTGGCCAAATCAAAAGAAAATAAATACGCAGTCAGGTACAGAAAATTATAAGATTTCAAATGACAAAAAAAAATTTTAAAAATAAAAAATTTTAAAATTGAATTATTGCCAAGAAGGACCATATTCAAGTCCCTATGTGCAACGAGCTCCAGATATTAATATACGTATACTTTTTTTTGGCACCTTCTACCAGATTCAGTCTCGCTAGAGCTTTGTTATTTTTTTTTAAACCTGTAAAATTTTTATTTTCCAAGCCCAAAATATTATCAATACCATTTTAAAAATGAAAATAGTTTAACGAAATTTTCTTTAAAAATAAAATATATTTATTAAATAAAATAATTATAAATTTTTTTGAAATAAATACACATTACATAATATCTTTGTTTTTACACACTAATTTTAAATAAATACTAAAATATTTGAAGAAAAATTTATAAAACCAAAAAAAAAAATTATTTTAATTATTGACCAAGAAAATCAATCTAAAAATATTTTCTCGATATATGGTTTCAATATATATTTTTTTCATAAAATGCATATAAAACTAAAAATCATTTTATGATTATCACACAAAAAAAGTAAACTTATTAACTAGAAAAAAAAAAAATAATAAAATAATTCAATATGAAATGTTTGTATTGCTTAAAACTAAAAGTCCTTAAAGTTGAAAGTAATTTGGTTGATAAAATTTTTGGAATGTGTATCTACACTTCGAAAGGGAAGAATTACATGCCCTCACAGGTTGACATGCAGGCCTTGTAGCTGCCGAAATTATTTTCATTGCCATCACAACCGCCAAATTTAAACTCAACGCATTCTTTTTTATTTGCATCGTAACTCCAGCGTGGTATCAGAGCACGGCAAACACCTTTTCGGGCTGGCATGCGACAGAAATCTTTGGGTTCCGTTTGCGATGACTCTTTGGCACCGGGTACATCATCCAAAGACATGGTATCAAAGAAAGCACTAACATCGTCATATAAATCCCATGGTCTAGCCAGGGTTGGCGTTGAATTTAGACACACAATAAAAGCGATGGTGAAGGCCAAGTATAATACACTACTGGAGACTTTGGAGAACATTTCTATTTTGTTTCTTTTATTATTATTATTTACACTTTTTTAAAATTTATGTAATTTATTTTAATTTTTTTTTCTATTTATGTTGAAAATATTCAAAAGTTTAGTTTTAGTTATTTTACTTTTTGCTTTTGTATTTCCACTTTGTTAATCGGCTGGATTTTGTTTGGTAACTGAACATGGGCTAAAAGCTGCAGGTGGTTTTATACACTTTGGTCAACATTTCTTTTGCCAGTTTCGATGACGTGCAATTGATTGTAAGCAAAACAATATAAACGAACATATTCATGCAAACGAACATAATGATCGCCAGTCAGAAACCTTTCAAATGTGTGTTAAACTACTGAACAGAGAGCTATGACGATGTCGATCTCTCACACAAAAAGTTTCGTCATTGTTGTTTGGTTTTTCTGGCTTTGAATATGTATGTATTTGTTTGTGCCAAATAGAGTTCAAATAGTTGTAAGTGTTGCCATAAAAACACGTTAAATACATACTTTGATAGATGAATTTTCGGCAAAAAAAAAAATGAAAATAAAATAAATAATTTTACACCGAAAAACGCTAGTACATTTTACGAAATATTTCGTAATTTCGCACCACGGAACTTTTTCGTAACTTACGAAAATAATTAAAAAATAAAAGTAAACAAAAAGAGTGGCTCAACCGGGGCGCGAGCTCGCAATCTTCATATCTCAAGCCAAGAACTCTACCCACTGAGCAACTTTCTACTTATTTTATAAGAGCTAAACAATTGTTTTATTTATAAAAATTTATAAAAAAATACAGCAAAAAAATCCATGCAACATATGCACAAAAACGCTAGTACATTTTACGAAATATTTCGTAATTTTCGTACATATGTTGCATGGATTTTTTTCAGTGTAACATATCAAACTAACCAATATGCAAAATTCTTTTTTTTAGATTATAATAATTATTTACCATGATTCTCCAATGGTTAGGATACGCTTCGTTGGAAAATGTTGAATTACTCATAGAATATTGAAAACTCATTCAAAATTATTTTAAAACTTCCACTTTTAAGAATGCGTTGATTTTGAGTTCGCAATTGACACGTTGTTCGCACCACGAAACTCTTTCGTAATATATACGAAATGTACTTACATCTGAAAAATATGTCAATTTATAAAAAATAGTTTTAATATATTTTTTTATTTCAAATATATTTTTTAACAACGAAAAATGTATACGAAAGGTTTTCGTTACTTTCGTAAATTCCAAAAAAGGTTTTTTTCGTAAAATGTTGAATGGATTATTTTTAGTGTACTTTCGTAAATTAAAAAAAAAAATATTGCCAAAATTTTTTTCGTAATATGTACGAAAGTTTCGTATATTCTACGAAAAAAAAAATAACTACGAAAGTTCTTTTTCGTAAAATGTTGCATTGACTATTTTTAGTGTAGGAAAAAAAACGCTAACAAAAACCGTCATAAGGAATTGCTAGTGTAATCTTTAAATTATTCTATAACTAATAATTATTTTTCATGGGCGTGACACTGCCCACTTTTTAAACGCGATGTTTTATTGATTATGTGTGTAAAGTTTCATAAGAGTCAGTTAAGTAGAAGTAGTATGAAAAGTAAAAGTAGTTGCAAAGAATATTTACTTTTTGTGGGCATGGCAAAAAAGCGTCTACAAACAGGTGTGACACTGCCCACTTTTCTAAGCATAATGTTGTATTGTCCCGGAAATTTCATGTGTGTACAAAGTTTGTTAAGAATCGGTTAAGTAGTGGTAGTTGAAAATATATATTTATTTCGTTTGGGCGTGGCCCTGCCAACTTTTCTAATAATTATACAGTATTTTCACGAGATATAAATGTGTTTGCGAAGTTTCATAAGAATTGAAAACGAATATTTACTTCGCATGGGCGTGGCACTGTCCAGTTTTCTAAGCCCAATGTTGTATTGTCCCGGGAACTTAATGTATGTTTAAAATTTTATAAAGAAATAGTTGAAAAATAATATGCATTTCGTTTGTGTGGGAGTAACACTGCCCACTTTTCAACGGGACCAATTTGGATGTGGAAATTTTTTAAGTTTTAGTGCAAATAAGGCTAAA
Source organism: Panzeria rudis (assembly GCA_956483635.1). Classification (NCBI taxonomy): domain Eukaryota; kingdom Metazoa; phylum Arthropoda; class Insecta; order Diptera; family Tachinidae; genus Panzeria; species Panzeria rudis. The sequence continues at coordinate 131,724,876 of OY101450.1, read as the reverse complement.
ATCTATTTGAATTCGACTTCACACATTAAAGTTTAACTAGGAGAGCAAACAGACGACACAATCGTCCAAATTCTCGATGTAAATATTTTTATTAAGACCCATAGAAAAATTGTCCAAACAGCACCGATTATGTTATAAATAATCTCTTTTATGCTATAAATAAGCTCTTCAAAAAACAATATGTGTATATGTGTGTAAATGCGAACCCATGGATATACAATTTTAGCTTGTCTGTTGGCGACGTTTTATTCGGAAAATATTTGCCAAGTGTGACCGTACCCTTAGTTTCATGTCTACAACAACACAACATCAAAGCAGAGAAAAAATTTTGAATTTATTTTTATTCTATTTACAAAATTAAAATCTACAAACATATTAAAGCGGGTCGACCTCCATACAAAAAATAAAATTTGTACCGGGGGCGTGGAAAAATATTTTTTCCACACCCCTAAATACAGCACTTTTAATATTTTATATATTGCATCGCCATTTAAAGTCCGATCTAATCTTTTGGTGACTTTTGAATCCGCCATCAAATTTTAGGCGCCACTTATGCCATTTCGGATCCTTCCCTCCTAATGTCTAATTTTTTGCACGCCATACAAAGTTTTAGAAGGGCTTTTTTGCCATGTGTAAAAATTCGACATTAGTAGGGAAGGATCCCCAATGGCATAATTGCGCCCAGAATTTGATGTCAGATTCAAAAGTCATCTGAAGCGAAAATTAAGCCACCCTCAAACCATAAACAACGATATGCGACATGATGTGGTCGGACTTTAATGGCGGCGCAATATACAAAATATTAAAAGTGCTGTATTTTGGGGCGTGGAAAAAAATTTTTTACAGTTTCAGGAAAGTTATTGATATACCTTTTATTCTAGGGGGTAATTGGTGCAAATGTTTCTGTTTTGTATTGAGATCTACCCAGTCTAAAGTAATTTGTATGTGAAAAAGAAAAACGAGGCGTAATTTTAAGGCGTGACATAAAAGTGAGTATATTAAAAGTCAAATATATAAAGCTTTAGAAGGGCTGTCTTGTCATTTTCAATAAAACTGAACATTAGGAGGGAAGGACTCGAAATGGCATAAGTTCTGACCAGAATTTGATGTCGGATTAAGAAGCCAGCCGAGGGAAAAATTAAGCCACAGTTAAGCCATAGACAACGACATGCCATATAATGAGATCGGACTTTAAATGGCGGCGCTATATATAAAAATAAAAAGTTTTGTATTTTGGAGCATGGCAGAAAACTTTTTTTTATTGTTTTGGAAATGTCATTGGCATATTTTTCATTCTAGGGGTGACTGGTGCAACTTTTTTTCCACCCACCTTAATGTATATGCGTGATTTTCTTATTTTCTTAACTTTAAACTAATTCATGCATTTGGGCATTTTCACAGTAAAGTCCACTTTTTGTCACGTGCGACATCAAGCAATTATGCTAGTTTTTTTTTCAAAGAAAACGTTTTTGAACTTCTATATATATTTGTGTAGGCCAACAGTAGCTCTATATTAAGTAAAAGTTTTCAAAAATCGAGCCACATGGTTCTGAAATAGAAGCTTAGTTGCTTAGTGTCGCACGTGACAAAAAAGTGGACTTTCCTGCAGAAATGCCCATATGTACTATGTACGCATGTATTAGTAGCAAGTTTAACCGCTTTTAACTAGGGATGTAACGAATTCCGATACCGATACCGATATATCGGCGATACTTCAGATTTTCCGATACATCGGTATCGGCGATATTTTACTGTCGATACGACGATACTTTTAAAAATTTTTTCAGAGCTTTTTTTTACAAATAATTTATTTTTGTCCGATTTTACCTTGAATTAAATTCACTTCGTTATTTTTTAAATCTTATTAATGTCAATTTTAAAAACTAATAATATTTTATGCTGTTATATTGTAAAAAAATTATTTATTTTTTGTTAATTTTACCATGAATTCAAGTTTAAGTCGTTTTATAAATCTTATTCCAGCAAAAAAAAAAGAAAAAGATACTCCAAAGAAGTCATGAAAATGTAGAATTCGGGATCTGGAAGTATTGCAAATTTGGATAATTTCTAATTAGTTTTACAAATCCTTGCCATTGCAAGAAGTTCTGTTTTTCGATTACCAATTCGGTGGAAGCGATGCTAGGACAAATTTCTTTTTCGGTATTCTATAATGATTTTTCCTCAAGGAAAAAGGATAAAAAATTACCCATTTTCACAATTTTTTTATGCGAATTTAAACTCAGAACTGTATTTTCATTTTAATTTAATTGAATAAATATAAACTTAGAAGTCTTTTAATAATTAAGCTATAAAGTTATTTAGAAGAATATTAGTTGATAAATGTCTTTTAAAAAAATCGATTTTTTAAAAAGCATGGCGAGTATTTTTTAAAATTATAAAGGAATTAAACATATTTTCTTGCTTTTCTACTAATTATTTTCATATTTTTAATATAGATTTTTTGGAAGCAAAGAAAATATAGCTCCTTAAAAATTACTTCCAATGTTTTATCAATTTTAAATATTCTCTCTTATAATGTAATTTTGTATAGTAAAAAAATTGCGCTTGAGTTTTGTTAATCTAAACTTGAACTCAATTTCAATATTCGTATCGGTATCGGAATCGGTATCGGCGATATTTATTTTTAAATATCGGTATCGGATCGGCAAAACGGCGTATCGTTACATCCCTACTTTTAACTCTGTCAATAAATATCTTTAAAATTGTGTAAGTTTTGTCCAATTCGGCTGTAAAATGTGAGTATTAAGTGCAGCACAAGAAATGGTCTCGCCTATTAATTACGTATATAGAAAATGATTAATGTTGATTCATTTCTGGGATTTCAATTTGATATGCACCTTATCTTTGCATAAACATTTACATTCATCATTAATTGTTAAAACTCTTTTCTTATTCTCTCTACATATGAGTAAAATAATTTCTTATGACTTCTTTTTAATTTCTTTTTAAATATTTTTTACCAACAGCGCCTGCGTTACATCTTACAGTTTGTCTATTTTATTGGCTATTTGATTTACTATTGTATGCTGTTGGGGAATTCTTCAAATGTTATCAAGTTATTTTATAATGTATGCCCGCCTGACAGTTCCTCCCCCCTCTTTATTTAGTTGCTGGCCTCTACCTATTCAGATGAAAATAACCATTTTATGTGCGCTGTGCTGTTGTCTTTGTTACGTGACGTCATTTTCCCTGTAATTACCAATTTGCAATTGCAATTGTAGTTACTCGGTTGTCTTTATGTCTGTCCGTCATATAGAAGTGAAGTTTTTTTTTTATTATTTAATCATCACTTTACTTTTGCTCGCACGCTTAAAACCCAGGTAAACAAAGCCATGACGTGTTTTTTTAACTTTTTCTGTAGCTTTTTTTTTACAATTACTTTAACGTGCAAATATTAACTACTTGTAGCTCCACAATAAGAGAGACTGTGTGTATATCAGTGTTGCCACCAAAGAAACTAAAAATAGTACAGGAGTTAAGCAAAAATAGTACAAAACCAAATGAAATAGTACAAAAATTTTTTTTTCGATACAAGGAACTAGCTAATGCCCTCCATAATCAATTCAATGTTTATAAAAATTAAAAAAAAAAATCTTTAATTGCATACGCAAGTGCTCAAATATGGCGATTTCTCGCCAAACGGGGCGATTTTTCAACTTGTTTCGTGTTTACATTTTTGATTTGGCGACATGGCGATTTTTGGGCGATACATTTTTTGACGATTTTTATGGCTATATTTTCTTAACAAAATTAAGCTTCAGAATTTTTGTAATTCAGGAAAATTAGTTTGTTGAAGGGGTATATTCAAAAATAAATCCCATCAAAACTCGTCTGCAAGAAATTAAAACAATGTGATTTTGATCATTTTTCGTATATTAATTATAGTCTTTAATGGCTTTTGAATTTGGATAAGAAAAATTTACAAGAAACAATTTTTGCCGATTTTATTCTACTTTTTGGCGATTTTTTGCTAATTTTTCATATGATTATTTTGTACAAATTTATATTAAAAAAGAAGTATTATATAAAAACAAATACATTATCAAATATATATATATATATATTAAGAAAACCTACATAAAATTAATTTTGATTTATCAACCAAATTTGACGAGGGATGACGGAAAATCGTTCCAAATTAAAACAAAAGATGTTTGGTCTTTTAAATTAGTACAAAAATAACTATCGAATATGAAATTTAGTCTATCTCCTGCGATTCCATCAAGGTTTTTGAGTAGGACTGCCTTTTCCATAATAGCTGGCTTTAATAGCGTGTTTATTTCCATTGCGATTGAACCTTGACATTTTTCAAAATAGAAAAATTCATATTGTAATTTAGAGTAGCTATCATCAAAATAAGTGAGTAAAAAAATAAAAGGAAAAGGTAAAATTTTAATAAAAGTAATGAGATATGTATCGGTTTGGATGTCTTTGTTATTATCGACTTTGCTTCTCTCTGAATGATTTTCGGTCGACGTTACAATCTTGCTCTCTATCATCAATAAATCCGTAAAGAACACGGCTCTAATACATTACTCATAATCGCTTTCGGCTTAGTTCTATGCATATTCACGTTTTTTTTTTAATATTTTCGAATCTCTAAAAGCTCCTTTAAAGTGGGCAAAATGCTCTCAATGCATATGTTTTAAAAATTTATATTTTCAAACCAAAGTTTAGGAAACGTTCAGAAAAAATTGCTGTATGATTTGTATACTCATCATTTATTTTTCAGAATTTAGTTAAATAGTACAATAATAGTACAAAAATTTCATGGTACAAAAATAGTACAAACGTTTTTAAATAGTACAGTTTTTGTACTATAGTACAGAAAGTGGCAACGCTGGTGTGCATACTTTCATGCGCGTGTGTGTATGAGTGTGCAATTGGGGATTTTTCTAGCCATCAGCTTTGTTTCAAGTGTCTGAAGTTGTTGATGCCATTCCTGGTGGTATTTATCTCTTTTATTATTTTTGTAATTTTTTACGGTGTTAAAAGTACAAATAAAAACTTTATATATTTTTCTACATAAAATAATGTTTATTATAAAGAAAAACTTAAGGGGGAATATTTTTTTGTTGTTGTAAATAATACGGAAATAAAGTAGTTTAACGGAGAGCTGATATTAATTAGATTAATGAAAAAAAAATAAAGATCTGCATCACTTTTTTTTGGAAAAGTGAATTTTTATGAAAATAGTGAAAGGAATGGGACCTTTCATACCAATTTGTTAATTATCTCATATCTAAAGAACTATAGCAGTGAAGGCTTAAATTTTATTGTGCGATAGTTGGAAGCCAGTGTATGGAATCACACCGAAAATTGCCAGGATAGGAGCAGGAGAAGGGTACCTCATACACAAAGTAATACTGTGAAAAATCATATGGGAGGTACACTTCCCCCGGCTGCTATCCCATCAATTTTGTATGAAGACACACATGGACTTCAAATTATACCACACTGGAATTGATAACTTTCACTAATATAGTCTATTCTACAGGCTACAACAATTAACACTAACTTTGTGTCTATATAAAGGTGTCTGCACATATTTATATTACATTAGTCTTTCAACATATTTCGTTGCTCGCTTTAGAACACCCTTTAATTTTTAACTGTCATATATTTGTTGTTGTAGCGGCCAAAGTTTTACATATTCTCTACAACAGGTCCGTAGATCTTACGGTTCTCGAGAAAACAGCCTTTGACAGACAGACAGTCAGATAGACGGACAGCGTAGCAAAAACAATAGGGCTCCTTTAGACTTTTGGTGTACGGAACCCAAAAAAACACACGCATGGTGTTAGCTGAAATTGAACATGTGAATGTCTGGTTAAAAGTCTAACGCACTATCCACTATGCTACTGAATATATTGTGTCTTTATGTGTTTGTTATTTGTATGCATGTATTTCTTTGGTACTTATAACATAACCAAGGGACAATATTGAAAGCAACCGAAGTTCCTTATTAATGTGTACATACTTAGTTTTTTATTGAATGTTAGAACCAGTTAGAAATAAGATTGCTTAGAGTTTTAAATGTTTATTCATTTAAAAATGACTGCACAGAATACTTCTTGAATAAACTACATTCCGTTATTGAAATAATATTGTGAGTGTAATTATCTCATATCACAATGTACGATTAAAAAAATTTTAAATTTCACTTTTTTTTTATTTTTTCGCTAAAAATAACTGTCTAAATTTAAATTGAAGTAAAACTTTAATTGTAATTTCGGCTGTTTGTGGTCACTGTCTTTAGTCATCTATGGAATGGTAAAATCTTAAGTTACATTTTTGATCGAAAAAATAACTTTCAATATTAAACTGCCATTTTTGACTGAAAAAATTAAATACACCTAAACATTGTTAGCTAATTTAAGCAAATTTCAGTTTTATCTGTAAACTACGAGTATTAACCAACTCAATCTATTTTTTTGTCAGTTTTGCTATTTAAATTAATAATTTTATTTGTGTGACATTCATTTGTGTAACAACAGCACCAGCCATCGCTGGGGTATTATTTATCATTGTAATGTTCATAAATAGTTTTAGTTCCGATTGGAAATTATTATTGTCACCATTTAACATACATACGTGTTAGTGCACACACACACATACACTGGCATATTCCTGTTGTAATCCAGTTGGCCAAATTGCATTGCTTTGCGCGACATTGTCGTCGATGATTCTCCTACGAATTGCCATCTGTCGATTGGGTTTTCTAATCGACAATTTAAAGGAAATTGTTGTTCACGACAATCTAAGCGACAAATTCTTGCATGTTGTCCTCGATTAAACACTTTTGATGACAAGATATGCGACAATGTTTTATGTTCTGTCCTCAGTTCAACTTTATTGATGATAATATGAGCGTCAATGTCTTATATTTTGTCTTCAGTAACATTGGGAAGGACAAGATGAGCGACAGTGTCTCGATTTGTGTCCTCAATCTAACTTTGTTGAGGACACTATGAGGGACAATGTCTTAATTTTTGTCCTCAATCCAACTTTGTTGAGGACGATATGAGCGACAATTTCTTACATTTTGTCTTCAGTAACATTGTCAAGGAAAAGATGTCCTCAATCCAACTTTATTTAGGACAATATGGGCGACAATGGCTTACATTTTGCCTTTAGTAACATTGTGAAGGACAAGATGAGCGACAGTGTCTTAATTTTTCTCCTCAATCCAACGTAGTTGAGGACAATATGAACGACAATGTCTTATATTTTGTCATCAGTAAAATGTGAAGGACATGATGAGAGACAATGTCTTCACTTATTTTCTCAATCCAACATTTCTAAGGACAAGATGAGCGAAAATATCTTACGTTTAGTCTTCAATCAAACAAATGAATTGCTCAATTCACAACCTGTAGTATGTGTTGTAGATCGTAAAAATGTTGTTGGTAGTTTTCACATAAACATGTTTATATGCAAATATTTATTTGGAAATTACCAACAACATTTATACGATCTACAACACATACGACAGGTTGTGAATTGGCCATATATATTGGCCTCTTGTTGTCGATATTTTAGGTGGTACTGCGAAAACTTATGAACATGTAGCCTGAGTTCAAATCTCAGCTAAGTCAGTCAATAATTTAAATGAAACGGAAACAAATAAGTAAACAATAAATTAATTTGTGTGTTAAAAATATTGAATAAAGTCCGTTCTATGATTACATAGGCAACATTGTCGTTACACAGAAAAAAATAGACAAGAATTATGTTCAATAAAACTATGTTGTTGAAAAATATATGACTTTCCATAACATTTGTCATTAACTTAATACAACATTTATCAAAACCTCGCATTTTAAAATATAACGCAGTAAAGTGTTCGATAAATAGTTATTAAAAAATTGCAAATATTTAATAAACAGAGCCGTTAAGTCTAGTACACAATTCGTTGTATGTATTTCTTTCCCATGTCGGTTATTTATTTTCTTCTTTTCTCTTCTCCTCTCTTCTCTTCTCTTCTCTTCTCTTCTCTTCTCTTTTCTTTTCTTCTCTTCTCTTCTCTTCTCTACTTTTCTCTTCTCTTTTCTTTTCTTTTTTTTATTAAATTTTCTTATCTTTTCTTTTCATACATACTATGGGGTAAGTACTTTAAAACAAGTTTTATCCAATTAAGAAATAACTGTGATATGACTCAGCTGTAGAGAGGATGCTTTACGTCCAAAAAGCCCGGGTTCGTATCCCAGCCATGTCAACATTTTTTTTAAATTTGAAATAAAATTTTTATCAAGTTTTAATAAAAATTTACTTAAATTTGAAATAAAGTTTATTGAAAAAATTACAAGTTATTGATGAAATGTTTCATTCATTCAAATATTTCGATTATTAACTAAAAAGTTGATCATAACTTTTTAAATTTTAGTTATCAATAGAGTGAAATTCTTTATCACAGGAAATTAAAAAAAAATTAAATACCGGGATTTTTATTATAAAAACGAAATTTCTTTCTTTCTATGTATGTAATCGTTGACGACAGGATAAACGCCATTGTAGTCTATGTAGTCATCGACGTCATAATAGGCAAAATTTTTGTTTAATCAATCATGGACGGCAAAATACCCGACATAGTCGTTTATTTAATCATTGACGACAAGACAGGGGAAATTGTCGCTTATGTCATTATTGACGAGAAGAGAAACGATATTGTCACTTACTTATACACATAATCATTGCCGACAAAATAGGCGACAATGTTGCCTGCGTGTTCACCTAAATATTATGTGCACGACAATCTGAGTGACATTGTCTCTCATTGAAACATACACGATTTTCGCGACAGTTGTTCGAAAACGTCTTTGATGATTTGTTTCGGCTGTCCGACATTTGTCACCGTCATTGATGATGTCTTAAAGACGTGGTCAACTGGGAAAGCGCGCGTACACTTTCTGCCAACATAAGACCAGCATTGCCGCAAGAATAAACCACAATAATTCATTCGATTTCTTTATGCTTCGCAAACAATTGTTAAATCTTAGAGTATCTTGACTTATACACTGATTTGTTTCACATCCAAAGGGAATATCAAATGTAAAGGACACATACAATACATATGCAGTCTTTTCTTGTTTTATCTCCGCCCACCTTCTTCTTTCCACTGATCACTAAAAGTTGCTGCCAAGTTCTTCATACAAATCTATATGACATAATCAGATAAAGTGTGGCATTTTGTGTCTGCCTTGGTGTGTGTCTCCTTTTCATTGCTGTTGTTCTTGCTGTTGTTGTTGTTGCCAGGAAACGTGTGAAGTTTTCAGTAGTTGGCCAAACATTGTACTCTTCCATATGAATGTGTGTGTTTGTAGTTGGTTCAATTCTAGCTGAATAGCATTTGTTTCATATTATGATATTGGTTTTACTACTTCTTTGCTGGAAATTAACTAAATTGATAGTCAAACAAATATACGAGTTGACATCAGGTGTGTTTTAAATTGAGCGCACGAATCCAAGGAAAAAACAACAGCAACAGCAGCAGCAGCAGAAATAAAATAGAAAACGAGATGGATGAATGAATGTGTTTTTATGTTTTAGGATTTATCACATAAATTTATAGAGTATATAAAAATTGTAATTTAAAATTATTGAAGAATATCTGTATGTGGTTTATACAAGTTGTTTTTTGCAACTTGCAGAACTATTTATTAAATTGAATGTTTTATTCGAAGTAAATTTAAATATATTGATTTCAATTTGCTAAACATGAATATTCTCTTAAAAGCCTTTTATTTATTTACTTTTTCTTACTTAGTTAGTGTAATTTTTAATAAGATGATCATAATTTTATTTTCTTGCACAAATAAATGTGTGTTTGTACATTTTTGTATGGTACTATGTGTAATTCAGAAGCTAGTTATAATATAAGAGGCGAACATACAGATGAGGGCCTTAAGACAATAAATAATACAGATTAGGTTTAATATTTTGTCGGAATTTATAATACAACAATAGTAACACCGGGGTTTGTGTATAATTTAGTAATGAAATTTATCATAAGACTTATATACAAAGCTCGGACTTTCATGCACCTAAAATTTGATTTTAAGCGCTTAAAAAATGAACCTAAAAATTAAATATATGCGCAAAAATATGCATTTACCTACGAACAAAGTACCAAAACTATAATAATATAAAAATATATATTTTTTTAATTTTTTACTGTTATTAGAGAAAAAAACATAAAACAAATATAATTGGCTCTATTATTTAATGCAACCGAACTTTAGTTGCGTTGCCAGTCGGCAACTGAAAATTAATGATTGCCAGAAATTCACTAAATAGCAACTGAAATTGACAGCTCTCAGTTCCATCAGGATTATCATTTTCAGCAACTGGCAACGCAACTGAGGCTTGGTTCCCATCCATAATCGGATTATTAATATTTTTTTAAAAAATTTTGAAATATGCGTTAAAAATTTTTTTAAACTCAAAAAATAGGCATTTATTGCCAAAATATGCAAAAATATGCACTTACCACTAAAATATGCAAAAATATGCAACTACGAATCGATGCCAAACCAATTATAATATAATAATTTGATGATTCGCATAGATAATTAGTTGATACCTCTCAACATACCGCCACAAAAAACATTTCCGAAACAACGGAATTCTGAAGATAACATTACGAACTATACTGAAATTAAAAAACATCGGCAAAATACAAAAATGAAATGCCTTCAAATAAGATGTTTCAATTTATTCAACTCTGTTCCCTTTATTTTTATGCCTTTCCTACAACAGCACCAATTCAAAGTAGAGAAAAAAATGCTGTATGTATTGTTATTCTCTTTTCAAAGGTAAAATTTACAAACAACTTTAAGGTAATACATGGCTGATTCTCATTTCAAATGATTTTTTCGTATCCATTGAAAGTAAAGTAAAATATTTCATAAAATAAACGCATAAATTTTAAAATTAAAACTCCTTTAGCATGATTTAATAGATTATAAATAAATGTACATAAGTTTTTTTGTGTAATACTGTCCATTATGTGTTAAAAATGAAGAACGAAAATACTGTTTACACTCTATTTATACAAAATGGCGTGTCCGTAATGCATGCTATTGATTTTCCACACTAAAGCCTAGTATGCAGTTATTTCTACACCGAAAACTAGTTGTGTAGGGAAATTTGTTTTCATTCACGCAAATTCATTCAAATTTATTATTTTTAACGTGCAAAGCATAAAAAATTATGTACAACACCACACAATAGCAAGATGTCAAAAATTCCGTGAGCAAACAATAATAATTGATATAACATCCCTGTAATAGGCACCATTTATGCTGAGTTTTCTTTTCAGCTGCGTACTACCAAACGGAAAGTTGCCTGAAAGTTTTTAGAACCTGAATTTCAGATTGTTTTTTTTTACACATACTTTTTATCGCAGCCTAAAATTCAGGCAGAACTGCATACTACACTTAAGAAAGTATGAATTTTTTTTCCAAAAACGATATTAAATTTATAACGGTTTTAGAATACTTGCATTTGTTTCTCTTATCTCACACATAAAACTTTTGAAAAATTTTAGAAATTAAAATTTCTTTAAATTGTTGTTGTCCGCATTCTTGTGTATTGAGCGTTACACTTTTTTAGTACGCTTCATTACTCAATTTAATTATTAAAATTGCATTAATAACCTACACTAAAATAACAGCATGTACTACTAAATATTTTGTGAACTTTGTTAAATATTATTATATTTCAAAACGTTTCATCAATCAATTATTGTTTGTATTAAAAAAATGTATGGAGTGTTATACATATTTTTTTAGTTTAATTGAAATTTTTTAGTTAATAACTAAGGAACTAATGTTAAAATACATAGAATATTATACATCTGAATTGTATTGGATTTAAAATATAGTGTGTGTTCTGAAAAAAGTATTAAATTCGTATAAAAATGTATTGAGCGTTACGCAAAATTTTTTAAAAATATAATTTATCTATAAATTTTAGAACGTTAAAAAAAGTTAACAGCAGCTGAGGGCTAGAATTGATATAAGGAACATCATCTATTTACATTTTTTAGCTTTCCTTTGAAAAACTTTTACTTCTGCCGCACTGTGGGTTGTTATATTTTCGAATAATTATTTGAAATTGCCATAACTTTTAACATTGTTGCTCGATTTTATTAAGTTCATCTACTTTTTGCTTTATATAAATGTTTGTAAAGAATTATTTAAAAATATAAAAATTTTCATTTTTCCATGTGAGCCGAAGTCAAAATTGAAAAAGTGGTCATAACTTTTAATTTCGTCTTGCGATTATTATAATTTTTTGTTTTCAAAGAGTAGATGTATAGTGCTTCCAAGCTCTTTACTAATTTTCTGTGGTGTATTTTTGTCGTTAAAATAATTACCGGAACAACCGCGAATTCAAATGTTATGCTCAATACATACAAATTTGATATATATAAAATATATAATTTTGTTTCAGGCTCCATTGAATGATGCGAAAAATATAATATGAGTCCTACCTTCTCATATTTCATTCAGTTACATTGGTAAAAAAAAAAACAAAATACAAAATGTACGTTTAGAATGAGAATCACCCAAATGCATATGTACTATGTCCCATGCATTAGTAGCAACGCTTATAGCTTCAGAAATACTGAACCGATTTTAATAAAATATAAATTGTGCACATCTGTCAATAAATATTTTTAAAAGAGTGTAAGTCAAAATTGATTGTATAATGTGGGCGTAATATGTCACAATATACGATTAAAAGTTAACGCAAACTTTAACGGTAAGTTTTGTATGCCGAACTTGTCCATGTTAAGTTTTAATCGTACATTGTGAAAAGAGCCCTTATTAATTATATAATTAGATTTAGATCCATCATGGTGCAAAAAAATTACCAAAAATTGACACAAATCAAAATTTTATTCTTAATTTTAGTTTCTCTAAACAATAGAAAAATAACAAAAAAAAAATAAAACTAATAATAAAACAAGAAAGAAAACTTTCCGGTTCTAAGCAAATTACTCTTCTCAAGGCCCTTAATATAAATTCCTTTTATTTCGTTCCATCTTCCCAGCAACTACCATTTCTCACTGTATTTTTTTATTTTATTATTATATTTTTTTGAGATCCAAATCTGCCTCCAAGTCCATTTGTTTGTTCACAGTTACGCTGTGAAGCAACAATTTAATGCCTTTTAGCTGCTGCAACCGTAAAACGTTAAAATTATAGCCGAAATGAGAATTTAATCGAAGTACGTGAACAGAAAAATGAAAATTTGACTGCATCTTGGGAATATGCACCACGTACTCAAAAGTCGGTACGTCGGTCTTTACGTTTGTATAGCATGCAACAAACATATAACATTGCCACAAAAACAACATGCAACTTGAATACTATTTTCTTTATTTCTTTTTCTACATTTTTAACAGCCGACGAAGATTTTCTTCAAAAAAGAAAGAAAGAAAGAAAGAAAGAAGCGAAATCATCAGAAAAGGGCGAGTGTTACACTCATGCATATAAAAAAGAAGTCTTTTATAGTGAATGTTTACACTGGCAATGACTTGAAAAACAAAGAAAATATTCTCTAAGACAAATATTGGAATGTATAAGAAAAGAAAAAAGAAAAAACATGGCATTTTTCGAAGATCACCACATCATCGCATCATAGCTCAATGTGTTCCCTTTGATTTGCACCGTTGCAATTCATTACAGAGTTTTTAAGCGTGCATGTTGCGACAGAATTAAAAAATGAGCGGGCAAAACTCCGAAAATCGAGGTTCCTATTTCGTGAGCTATTTCATCTATTCCCGTGGCTGTGTGTTTAACAATTTTTACTACCCCTATGATGTGGGTATCAAAGGAAAGGGGTTTCTAAGAAGAGATCTGTAAATAAAACAGAATCAATCTAAGTTGAAATTGACGACCGCCCCTAAAATGCCGACACCGAAAATCGACGGATCATTATTTTGTTATGCACCCCAAAATACGGATATCAAATGAAAGGGAATTCTACAAAAGTACAACTGGCACAGAATGCCTGCCAGCGTTCATAATATATTGTTACACGGCTCAGAGGTCATCAAGACTGCTATTTCAACAATAGGCGTTTTATGCGAAGAGGCTCAAGAAGCTAGTAATACAAACTCCAAGCACTTTCGGACGAAAAACGCGAGAAACTTCAGCAGAATTGCCACTACAACCGATTTAATCCATATGCTGCTAGTGGATTCTGACCCTATAATATCTGATCTAAGGATAAAAAGAGAAAAAGAATGAAACAAGACATTCCGGTGGAGCTATCAACATTACTTTACGAAGAAGAGGAAGAAATGCCCACCAACGAATAAGAACTGTGTGAAAATGCAGCGGACAAACTTGGGAAAAGCAGTGCAGAATATTGTTTAAAGTGATATAGATATTTTTTAAACGAAGAATCTTTTTTTTTTTAATCCGAAATAAATCGTATATATTTACGCAACAAAGTTCACAAACTTTTTATTTTATAAAAAAAACGAACACACATACTGTTTAATTAAGCCTTTTTTTTGGCTTTTCTGCAGAAACCGAACCTGCGACCCCCGGCTAATAGTCTAGCACACTATCCACTACACTACGGGGGTACCCAAACCCTTAATAAAGTACCTAAAAACTTTAACATGTTAAACCTTGTAAATAAAATAATTTCTATGGGAAAAGTTACAATTACCCACACCCTTCTCCCCCATAGGTTGTTTATAGAAATCCCGATCGTAAAAGTAATGCAACAAATGAAATCGGAGCATCTAAAAACATATGACATTTTTTTTTTAATTTCACACACCTCCCCTAAAATTAACTGAAATTGTAATATAAAATAAATTAAAACTCAATTAAAAACCGGTCTACTTATTTTTCATTTAAGTTTAACAAAAAGTTTAGTCAACTTCAAATGTTAAAAAGTTAACAGACTTAAATCATAAAAAATTTATGATTCCTTCTTTGTTTGGATCAATTTAACAATTAAGGGTGGGTTTTTAATGTGAACATTAGAGATTCAGTCATCCTTAATCTTTGTTTTCTGTTTTTAACACAATAATTAACTGCTTTTATTGCCCAGCTTAAGCGGCCAACGTTGGTGGTTTAAGCTGTAAAAAATAAGTATGTCAACACACACATTCATGTGTACTTTTTCAAAATATATATTAATAATATGATATAAATTCTGTTTTTATGTTGTAAACCCGTCTATACTTTTATTTCACAGCACGTAAAAATTATTTCTTAAGTTTTTCTATTGTTTCTTTTTTATTTTATCTTCTTCTTTTTCTTTCATTTTCTGCAATTTGCAAAGCCAGCTGATCAGAGATGCCATATTTTATTATTTAGTATGGCAAAATTGAGAGGTTTAAGCTTGCAGTTAAGAACGGCAAACAGAATTAGCACTCAATTAAATTTATTCTCAGATTTATTGATTATAGTTTCAAACTAAGATTAAATGTTCATATTAAAAACCCACCCTAAAAGAACTAATTGCAGCCTCCGTAAAAATAAAAGAGGTTTCCTTTGTTTCTGCTATTTTTATTGTTAAATAATCGACCCCAAGTTCCGTAAAATGAATTGATTTTTGCTTTATTTTTAAATGTTAAAAGCTTAGTATTTCGCACTTTCAGTTATTATTTGATTATATTTATATTTTTACTTAATGTTTGTTATGTTAACTTCTACTGGGAATCGAACAAAGCTCGTTCAGGTTTGAAGTCCAACGTACGAACTATTCAGTTGTAGTTTTTAAAGTTGTAAGTCATTTCATGTCCACGGTTACTTTGTGCTATAGTTATTAAACAAGATGACTTAGCTGAGATGATAAAGGTGCCCGGTTCATAAACATGCGGAGAATTGTGAGAACCTATGTTCAAGACCAATATATTACATTCCTCTGATTGCAAAATATAAAATTGAGAAAGCTCACGTTTGAAAATTAGAATTATTTTTATTGGTTAAAATTATTAATTAAATTTTTTTTGTTAAATTTAAAAATTTTTATGGTTAAAAGTACCAATTGAAACTAATAATAATGAATTATTTTACAAAAAAATAAAACTACATCTATTTAAGGCAAGCAAGTGAACACATGTCTTTGAATGAAGACAAATAAACTAATGGCAACACTGGAAAAATGCAGTTAATATCAATTTGAAAGTGAATTCAATTCTCGTATTCAATTTTCACGAAAAAGTTGTATATATTCGAATTGAAATCACATTCAACAGAGCCACCTGGTGATAGGCAAAATACACGTGGTGAGCACTGACGATGGAAATATAACGGCTTCCGAAAGTGGCGCGTTACTCTATTCTGCTGTGTACGTTGAAAAATTAAGTTGATGTTAAGTTTTCCCTTGTTCCTTGGAATATTAATCAAGTCCAGTTCTTTCTGAATTAAAACGTTACGAACCTTAGCCTAATAATCAATTTGGATTCACACGCAAATGCGTTCGAAATAATCATATTAATAAACAATTAGCTAATGTCTTGAGCTTTTCACGTGTTTACATGTTCATACATACTTAAGTATAAAATCAAACCAAAAAAGTTTGTGTTGAGTAGAACAGAAATCAGAAAAATGGGAATGAAGAAAAATAAAACAATGGCAGCACTGGGAAAATGCAGTTAACATCAACTTGAAAGTGAATTAAATTCTCGTATTCAATTTTCACGAAAAAGTTGTATATATTCGAATTGAAATCACATTCAACAGAGCCACCTGACAAGTGGTGATAAGCAAACTACACGTGGTGAGCACTGACGATGGAAATGTAGCGGCTTCCGAAAGTGGCGCGTTACTCTATTCTGCTGTGTACGTTGAAAAATTAAGTTGATGTTAAGTTTTCCCTTGTTCCTTGGAATATTAATCATGTCCAAATCTTTCTGATTTAATTGATTAGACTAATAATAAATTTAGATTCCCAAGGCAAATACGTTCAAAATAATCATATTAATAAATAACGAATTATTTTACACAAATAACTACATCTATTTAAGGCAAGCAAGTCAACATATGTCATTGTAAACTTTGCGCTATCGTTATTTAATAAGATGACAGCTGAGATGGTAAAGGCGTGCGGTTTACAAACATGAGTAAATTTGTGAGAACCTAAGTTCAAGACCAAAAAATTACAAACAATATAAGTTTTGTTTTTTGATTTTTTTTATAAGTTTCAAAGCCTACTATGCTTATTTTTGAAAATAATTTATTATTTGTAAATTCTCAAATGGTTTTTGAAAATCTGTACATATGATAATGCCTTTATAAATGTTCAAAAGTATGGTTGAAGTGGTAAAGCACCAATGAAATTCATATAGACAATGCTTAATCATCAGCAAATAAATTTCATTTAAGTTATTTGTTTAAATAAACACACTTTCTCTGAAATTTGTTTTTTTTATTTTTTTTAATTATTTCGGCTTTCTAGTTCAATAATTGAATTAATGTAAATTCAAATTATTTTTATTAAGAGTGGAGTGCTGGGAGTATTCAAATCAGATTAGCAGAACGGATCAGTATTACTGATTTCGATGGCCGCTGCTACGCTCGTCATCATCAGCGTTCTTGTTCGCTTTTACCACTTTTGAAGGTGGATGCTTTTTTCAATGAAACATCAGCTATTTAACTAATTTTTGCCAGTAAATAGAATACAAGACTTATTTTCCATGGTAAATTCTCGCATTTTTATTTCAACTAAATTTAGTCAGCTTTGAAATTTCACCTATCTGATTTAATCCAACACTACCACACTTATTGTTTTTCGCTTTTGATGAGTATTCTTTTTTAATACATCCACTCAAAGCTGTTTGTTTGGTTTTTTGTTATTATACATGCATGCCTTTTAAACAGTCTTCAGTTGCTTGTCTTGATTTTAGTTCTAGGCAGCCAACGGAGAAGTAAACACATGCATATAACTTATTGCAACGGGCCGATTGCATAGTAATTATTTTACGTAATTTTTATTTTATTTGAACTGTTTAAGCCTTGGCAAATAATCGAACCTGTGACCTTCCGATTAGTAGCTTTGCACAATATCAACTGAAATACAATTTTATTGACTGATTTTACTATATTTTATGGGTTGTTGCAATTCTAACCTATGAAATTGTTTAGGTTTACCAGTATTTTATTTTGGCTGTAGTAACTCGGCATAGGAACTCTTGTAAGTCTTTCGATTAAGTCACAATATGTATTTAGGTTTTTTATGTAAACCTGAACGATAGAAAGCATTCAACTTTGTAGAACATTTTAGCCCGCTATAATGCCGCTGAAAAGGAGTTTTTTTTCTATAAAAAAAAGCACAAAAAGACCCATCCCATAAAGAGCTAGAGGGTTAATATGTTCCACGAAAGTAGTCCTCGTGGTATTTTACATAAAAGTATTGAACTTATCTTATACCTTAAACGTAAAGCTTACAATATTTCCTATGCCAAGTCACTATAACTATGTGCAAATAGGAGGTAAATTTAACTCCCCCTTAAAGGAATCCCAGATGTAAACTTTAAAAACGCTAATAACCGTATATATTTTTTTGATGTCCTCTACCAGAATCAGTTATTAGAACCTTGTTATTTCGATTTTGTTGTACAGTGTTATTAAATGTTTTTAAATAAATTTTTACTTTTGCGAATGTTTGCAAAAACCGTACCTAGTGTGAACACTTGCGCACACTTTTCTTGTGTTTTTACAATTTTTATCCCGCTTGCATCTCATACAGACTCTTGGAAAACTGTTGCTTTGCTAAAATCCTTTATATTTGGTTGTTTTCAGTGCTTCTTGTTTTTAATGCTCTGGGGATGCTACAAAGAAGCCAGAAGGCTAAATTAGATACGAAGTATTCTTGCTATTTCTTCTTTACAAAACCATCATCTCCTCACTTTAGCACCTTAAATGAAATGGAACTTGAAGTAAGATTTTTTTCCAACAGTTAAATTTAAAATTATTACCTCAAGCAAGCCCAGGTAGAAATTAATGCTTAGCACTGACCATTACCTCTCAGCTACCTGCTACTGGTAGATACGAGTAACGTTCATTTTTATTTTTGTCCATTTCATGCCAGTCATTCTGCAATTGCTTGCAGCATTGAGTAACAAAGTCATTGCCATCAGAAAAATATAGCAAAATAAAAAAAGAAACAATCAAGTTGCAATCCTCTAATGAATCGACAATAAAATTGTTTATTTTATTGATATGTTATTTTCAAATTATGTATATACAACAATATTTGTTGAAAAACTAAAATTAAATTAAGTTAAGTTAAATTTACAAAAACTTTTTTTTATGCAGAAAAAACTGAAATTTGATTTTAATTACGAAAACTGCAGATTCAATTAATTTTGTAGTTAAGGTTCAGCGGCGCACAGTGGCACATATATTGAGAAGGCGGCAAAAAAAGTAAGTTTTTTTTGTGGTAACCGATTTAAAAGTTATCGTATCTATTTGAACGTAAATACCTGTAAGCCTTGGGAGCCAAAAAATTACAACTTTATTTAGACGGTATCACAGGGTAATCCAAAACGGACTTTCATAACATTTTGCTAAATATGAAAATTTCTTAGAAAATTTAAAATTTTAAATTTAATTATTTTTGCCGAACTCAAGGCTTTAATTTAATTTTTCTATTAAATTACATTTTTATTTAGAGATAAATGTGAAGCCTGTAGACAAAGAAAATTTTGACAGCGCGGAGAGTTGAACTGGCGTTTCGATAGCTCCCGCTAATCTCAGCAGAGTTCTTTACAGCTTGCTTCACATTTAGCTCTAAATGTATTTAATAGCGCATAACTCATTCCCGTCAGAGCCCGTCAAAAAGATCTTGCACTATTTTGTAGCTCGAAGACTCCCCTATACCATTCCATCGTATATCCGCCAGTTTCCTCCCGTGTGCACCAGATCAATATTTCTGACCCAAGGTCAGGCATTTGCTTCAAAATTTACGAACGAAAATTAAAAAAAAAAGAAAATTTCTACAGACTTGCTGCAACGCTTTGCAATTTCAAAACAGAAATACCATATATATGTAATACTGCTTATTTCTTCACAAAATCCAACAGCTGCCACACTGTCTAAGTCTGAAAATATGCTAGCACCCAAGATTCTCGTCATTAAGCTGACTGGAGCCGGATACTGACATAGAAGATGACGACCTATCTCCTCCATTTCCTCATCATTACAACTTCTGCTGTAGTCGTTATGATTTAGACCCATCTTTCTGGCGTGGGTCCCAATATTCCAGTGCCCTGTGAGCACTGTTACTAATAGTTTCATTCGACCTTTACCGAGCCTGAGCAGATCCCGTGTCCTGCTGAGGTCGGAGTGGGGCTACGTGGACCTAGCCACGCGGCAGGTGCCTTCGCTTTCCCACCTATATTGTGCCAGCTTGTATGATACAAGCGATTCCGTCCTCAGTATTGTTTCAGGGATAATCTGAGTGTCCCGGAACCCAACCCAGTGTTACTCTCAAATGTCTCGCTATCTGGCTTAAAGATACCCGGCATTCGAAAAACGCCAAGGAAGTGATGTATATACCATTTATTTGCTGTCGATAAATATATAGATATCTTCCGATATCCTATAGTACCTAATTTTCAAAGCCTACTATGATTATTTTTGAAAATCATTTATATATTTGTGAATTCTCCAATGGTTTTTGAAAGTCTGTACATAGGATAAAGGATTTGTAACTGTACAAAATTGTGTTTGAAGTCTACTGGCCAATGAAATACTGCATATAGACAATGCTTAAACACCAGGAAATAAATTTCATTTATTTCAAAACCATTTACTATAAAGCAAAGGAACCCTCTTATGTTAAAAAATTTTAAACGGACATTTTTTCACGAATTTTTATTTACAAAAGAAAAAGTCGAAAAATGCTAATTTCCTATTTTTTTGGCCAAAATTGTAGACGCATAAGTAATATGATAGTACATATCATAATATTACTCATACGTTTAAAGTTTTAGTATACAAATATTGGCATAAAATAAATTCATTAAAATCGGATAATATTTGTAAAAGTTATGAGGCCAACAAGGATTTTCATGCCCGAGATATTCAACTATGACACCCTGTAGCTCACCGTGCGTTTCAATTGGGCAGTCGAAATCGCATTATTCTTAAAGCTTAGATCATTTTCTTTGATTTTTATATACATTGTTTTATAATCGCATCGCAAGTTTCAAAGATACGGATTTATTTGCCTTTGTTTCAATCGGGACCACAATGCGGCGTCAAAAACTGGATATTTAATTACTAACGGCCCTTTTCACAATGTATCATTAAAAGCTAATATCGACTTTAACGGCAAGTTTTGTATGCCGAACTTCCCGTTAAAGTTGACGTCAACTCTTAATCGTGCATTGTGAAAAGGGCCGTAAAATTAAAATTTTTAATTAATGAAACTTTCTTAAATTTTACTAAATTTCTTTTAAGTAAAAGATAAAGGAAAGACCCCAGAAATAAGGATGATTTTCCTGGTTCGGATATCGTCCGTCCTGATAACAGCCCGCTTTTAGATCTTTCACAAACAGTTTTAAAAATAAAATTTATCTCATGTTATAGATTTGTTAACACTTTTCGTAACACTTTGTTTCACTAGCCGCTTAATTTTCATTAATATCGATTCTTAAGCAGTAAACTCCAATAAATTCCAAAATGCTCCACTACATATTTCCTTTAACATTAATAATAATAATTAACTTATGAATATCATTCTGTTGCTCTCCTATCTTGCCACCTTGCTGTTACTGTTTTTAATAAAATTTTAAACGATTTTATATATCAATATCCATCGAACGTTATTTGTGTCGATGATGTAAATTTAATTATTAGTTTTTCATTCGCCTTTTAAAAATGAATATTTACTCCTGCACAGACGAGTGAGTATTTATGCATAAAATTCACAACAATTTGCATATTACTGATTTACTGCAAACACAATTTCTCGTTTCTTTTGTTGTTAAATCTCCCTTGTATGCCACTGCGGATATTCAATTAAGCAAATTAAAATCATAATTATATTATGACGATACATACGGTTTTATGCATCTTTTTTTCTCCCCACAGTTATTGTGAATCAAGTGTTGCATGTGACGGCGTGACAAAAAAAAAAAAAAACAAATGACTAGAAGCAGGCCAACGGCTATGAATGAGAGAGTTCACATGTATTGTTGTTACTCGTTCGTATATTGCGAGATGCATGCCTGTATGATGCCAAAAATCGTTATAGATTGAGAAGCGTTAGTATAAATGAAGGTAGGAATAATTAAAATTAAATTTTCAGTTTAGCTGATAATATTCCATATTTTTGGGATGCTCCTTTGGTTTTACCTTAACTCTTGGTTTTTCCCAACTACACTTTTTTATTTTTAACGATAGAAATATGAGTGTGTGTGTGTGAGAAAGTATTTTTATTGAAAACTGTTGCACAAAATGTTATTATTGACTGTTTATTAATACTCATTAATACTATTATACTATTTGTAATGGCATTTAGTAAAATTCAAATTGCATGTACATATACGAGTATGTATGGAAATATGTGGGTAAATATGTGTAGAAGAGAATGCATACCCGCTGGTTCATTCGTTGGCAATTGAAGTAAACAATTTTTTATTTGAAATTGAAGAAAATTAAAAACAAAACACATTATAGGAGTGATCAACTAAAGCTTTCTATATAATTAAGAGACAAGAGAGAGTTTTTTGCTCTCCCTTTTAACCTCATATTATTAGGTCGATTTAGACAAAAGATACATCATTTCAAAGGTATTTATTTGCAGATGTGCACAATCTATATTTTCGATAAATTAATTCAGTATTTTGTGAGATATAAGCGTTTAAACTTGCATCTATTACCTGTGCATGTAAAATACATGTATGTATGTATAATCTTAAAGCTAACAATACATGCTGCGTGTTTGTCGATTTTGATCTTGCAAAGAGAATAACAATATGAAATTTGTATTTACATACATACATATGAGCATAACTCGAAAAGAGCATACATTTCTCACTAAGCATATTGACATTTGGACCACCCTGTTGAAACACACGGTGAGCTAGAGGGTATCAAAGTTGACTACTTTGGCCATGAAAAGCTATGTTGGGCTCATAATTTTTACGAATATTATACGACTTAAATGAATTGGAATTAAAAGTTCGTAAAAAAATGCGCGTTCGATTGTTATGTTTTTTTATAAATAGTAAAGAAATAAAAATTAAAAATAAACTTTAGTACTATTTTTATGCAGGTATATTTTTAGAAAATCTGCTAATCGAGCCACATTTTTGAGCAGACGGGTAACAATTAAAAGCCAGATGGGCGTTTTTGTGATGAGTAGGGTATACATTTTACTCGACTTTTTTTAATTGTTCGATGAATCAATTAATCGAAATGGAGATTTTTATATTAATCGAATAATAGAGTAGCACTTTTATTTCGTTCGAGTTATTCGAGTAAGATTTAGTGCTAAAAATTGTTCGAGTTAACCGGAACATTTTGGAATTTACTCGGTTTTTAGCACATTTTTGTGAACAAAAATGAAAAAAACGAATTTTTTTTCGCGTTTTATATATTTTAATAATGAAAATAAAAGAAAAATATTTCTACATAAATTAAATCATAAGCTGATCATTTCAAACAGTTTTTTTTTCACTATTCGAATGTTTCGTTTTGAGAAAATTTAGCATCAGGAAATATTTAATAATATTCAGACCTGTTCTGTATTCAATGCGAAATAAAAATAATCATAAGCATTCTTGTTATTAAATTGTAACATCAAAGCGTTCTCAATTACGAAAATTTTTACTTTGCATGAAGAACTGAACAGGATGTTTCATTAAATAATCGAACAAATCAATCGAACAAAAGCATGATGCTTGTTCTTTATTTCATAAATATTATTTTTGATCGAACATTTCTTACACTACTAAGAATGATCTTTCCACTAATCGTAGACGCTCAAGAATTTGAGAAAAGTTAATTAAAAAGCATTTTCAATTCATCCGATCAATTCTTTGTTTTTTTCTAGATGCATAAAGTAATATTTTATATGACAAAGGTAGTTTTTTGCTCTTTGATTTTGTGAATGCTTTTAATTTTTTACTGAATCCCGCCGTTAGATTACATTCAATACCTTAATCTAGAAAAATCTAACTAGTTGCTCGAGATTTCTTCTTTATTTCAAATAATTTTTGCTTAATAATTCTTTGATCATGCGGTCCATTAGTACAAAATTTATAAAAATTTATTAAGAAATCTACAAAAACTTAATCAAAAAAGGAAAATTTACATAAAATTTTTTTTATCGAGTTATTCGATTAATCGACCTAAACTACTCGAATACATTTTTATTTGAAATTGAAATTTTTAGTTTCATCGAACATTATTTGACTTCAGTTATTCGATTAATCGAGCAAACATTATTCGAGTGAATACCCTAGTGATGAATTTAGAATTTCGTAGAAAAATTCACTATTTTCGTCCCATGCTGGATGTGGCGTGCATGCTTTAATTGAAATAAAATGTCAACTGGCGTAATTTTTGAAGTCTATTCTTTTGAAATATGTATTGAAAAGAAAAAAATTTAATCTCGAAAATTTTTTGAGAAAACCGTCGAACAATTACGCTATATTTTTAGTAAAATCTAGCCATTTTTCACTTGATAATTTTTCATTTTGATTATTTTTCACGAGTACATGAGCTGAGATACCTAAAAAGTTTTTTCTACATATTATCAAGGATTGTATTAAAAATCATAGCATACTTCTCTGAAAATGTTGGCTGTGCTATTACCGGAGTTATTGAGGAAATAGAGAACAAAGTCGAGGCCAAAAACCAAAATTTTAGAATTCAAAAATAAATATCTTTAAAAATATTAAAGATATTTTAATGAAATAAACTTTATTTTCTTTATCTATTTACACCAATTTTAAATTTAATAAAATCGGATAATATTAGCAAAAGTTATGAGGCCAACAAAGTTTTTCACGCCCGAGGTAGTAATTTTGACACCCTGTAGCTCAACGTGTTTTGCAATAGAATAGTCCAGCTTTCAACATTCTTAAAGCTTAGGACCTCCTCTACGATTTTTACATACATACATCTTTTTGTAGTCGGATCGGAAGTTTCAAAGATACAGACTTATTACCTTTTTTCCAATTGAAACATCGGCCTGCTGTTTTCGGCGTTATGCCATCGGGCGGACACTTTCGGCCTTATGCCATTGACAGGCCAGCTTCGGTCGGCCACCTTCGGCTGTCAACCTTCGGCCGGCCACGTTCGGTCGCTATGTCAGTCGCCGACTGATCTTCATCGCCCTAGTAACCGGACCCGGCGCTATGACCCACACCAAAAATTAAAGTTATAATTTAAAAACAAAAATTTCACCTGCCTTGATGACACCAAGTAAACGAAGATAGTAATTTCAGCCGCTAGATGGGAAGAGAAGATAATTCTTTAACAAAAAACAACTATCTCCTGGAAGATACTTAGGTGATACTTAAGCGATACTTAGGCGATACTTCTCAAGAATTTAGCCGAGACACTTGGCGCTTAGGCGAGACACTTGATGCTTAGGCGAGACACTTGGTGCTTAGCCGAGACTACTTCATTTTGCAAGGCAGCAACCGATAGCCAAGACACAAACCTGGTCCAAGGATTCCCAAAAAGTTGAACAATAATCTCCCGTAAGTCCCAGACGTTCAGCGGATTCTCAAAAGCTAGGACAAACATTTTTCCATTATCCCAGAAGTTCCTCGGATTCCCAAGGAATTTAACCTTCTCTCCCGCCGAACTGTTGCCTTCGCTTTTAATTGAAGTTACACGTATTTTGTACCAGTATTCGTTACACGTATTTGCTACACGTATTTTTCATAAAATTTGTTTTTACCCCCAGCATAAAAAACAGTTACATATATACTGCATTTCATACGCACAACTTTGCAATAAAAAAATCAGCATCAATTTCTCACTAGAAATTTCACGAGCTACAGGGTATAGATTTTACTGTACTGAGTATTTGGAAAATTTTCTAATTTTTGTTATTAAAACTACGAATACATGAGACAAATTTAGAAACGTGTTTACATTTTTGCCAAAAGTGCATGCGTATGCAAGTGTCTGTGCGTTTGTGTGTGAGTGTAATTTTTTGCTTCTCCATGTACATATTTGTTTATTAAAATATTTGCTAATTTGATTTTAAACCACAAATAAATTAAATCTGTCAACACCACATAATCCAACCATAAACAATAGACACGTTTGCAGCATTACTTTTTAGCCAGCAACATATTGTTCCTGCAAATAATAGTGTTGCTTGTGTGTGGGTATTACAATGTATGAGTAACTGTGTGCACCCGGTAGGCCATGTCTTGCACACATCTGGCAAGAGCGATGCATGACAATGTTAAAGCGTCGATTACCTGTTGGTGACAGCTCAAACAGGTCAGTGAGGAAATTTTCGAACAAATGGCCACTAAGTTCATATATGACAACAAGAGCGACACTGTCACCCGTCTTGTCCTTAATGACCATGTAAATGACCACATACTCAGAAATGTCCCCCCATTAAATTTTTTCGTTTATTTTTTTTTACACGTGTTCTACAATAACAATTTGAGGAATTTGTCGCTCAGAGAGTATATAATAGAAGAAGCTTTAATAGACATTATAACAGATATTTTCATCAGCTCAGTTTCGCTCAATTTTAGTAAGCAGGAATGTATCAAAATAATTCAAAGTGTTTTTTTTTTTGTAACGAATATATACAATGTTTTAAATGGAACGTTGGAAGACTAGCATGCGAACAATATCTACCAACTAGTTGGCATGACCAGTTGAGTAGTTTTTACCCATTCTTTGAGTACAGTACCTGTTAGATTGTCTTAAAAGAAACTGTTATCGACAAATATCGTGCATGACATATGTCGAAATTTCCTTAAGTAGTCATTGATGAAAATGCCCTCTACGACGAGTTGGCCAACCGGGCAGTTGTGTAAAAGTATTTTTGTGTCCATTGTTTTTTTTTTGACAAAATAATCAAATTATTTTCAAACAATATACAAACTTTAAATATTTGGTTTGAAAAAGCGCCAAGGGAGCTTTTGTAAATGTAATTATTAATATAATTTGAAAATTCATGAAATTGAGCGGAATACGTTGGCATTAAATGGTAAATATTTGTTGTGTTAAAATAGCAACAATTGGTTCTTAAAATACATAGAGTACTTCGTATTTTTTATAAATATATAGCAACAAATTTTGTAGTCTTTGTTTAAAATTAGTGCAATAACTCGATAAGCCACAAAAATAAAATATGGAATAAATCGACTTTTAAGTTTAAACAAAACTTAAAATTGTATGGTTTTTGGAATTTTCTACTACGCAGCATAATTAGTTGCAAAACACTAGAATATATTCGAAATATTCTCTAGGATGCAAAGCTATGATGGTATCCAGCAAGGAAATTATCACATAAAACCAAATTTTTGATTTCATGTGGCTTCAATTCTAATAACCCTATAGGAAAGCAGGAAAACATGATGTTTTCGGAGGTCAGTATACCTGCCCCTGTAGGTGAGTAGTAGCGATGCTATCCTGTCAGTACAGAAGTCTTGGGTTCGATTCCCGCCATAGACCCTGGATGTTTTCGGCAGACAAGCTAATCGCTTCGCGGGTTGTATTTGTACTTAAAAAAAACTTCACCTGCATTCATAGTTTGTTTAGGTATTTAAAACGGTTTCTTGCAGTTAGCGTTTTCAAAAAGGACATATAAAGATGTAGTAGTGATCATTATTTGCCACCCTGCCTGTCTATGGGAAACTAATAATTCATGAACTACTATTTTTTTTAAAGCCAATTAATCCTATAACAGTATAATTTGTGATAATTAATTAAATATTTTCTATTGAAAGTAATTAACCTGCTATTTATAATTAAAAAAATGGAGTTGTTTACAAATATTGTTTTTGTGGACTTTGTGGTTTCTGCTGTACGTACTAATGATTTTTGTGGTCACAATCACAAAGTTAAGCAAATAAACTAATCAAAAGAATGTTTAAATATTGAAACAGTGATTTAAATTAAATAATATTAAATATTTAAAAAAATATCTGAAATATCAATACAATAATTTTAAATTGGTTAACGAATTGATTAAATTTATTTAAATGTATACAATTTTAATTGTTTTTTTTTTCTAAAAGCTTGCAGTGAATTTATCTGAAAATTGGAAAACTATTTTACTAGGTGGTAAACTGGTTGGAATAAAGGTTGGATATAATTCTACGAGGAGTTCTAAGCAACTTTACTCAAGACTCTATGGATCTAAAATAAATTTTGGCTTTGCGGCAATTTCAAAATGGTGCTGGTCTGCATATAGAATCGACTTTAAATGTATATCCCACATACAAAGTTTAATGCACTAAATTCATATCCGTTTTCAGTTTTTTTCTATCACGTACATATTTTTATTTTAATAATTTGACCAATATTTCCACAAGGTAAATCAGTATATTTTACCCTACCTCATGAACGGAACTCAAGAACGGACTGTACGGTTTGAATAAATAACTAAAAGATGCAAAATAAAATTGCGTTTTAAGTAATTTTTTATTTCCAGCTGTTGCGGAGTATATTTAGAGATAAATTAAGTAAAGTGCTACTTTGGCTCGTACACGAAAGGTTCCATACGAATACATATATGTATATCCCTTTTCGTTTTTGCCCCTTTTTTCATTTCATTTCATTTTAGTTTTTTATTTTTTTAAAGTATTTTTCATTATTTTTAGCGGATTTTTCGGTTTTGCCGCTTTTTTAATTGTCGTGATTTTTTAGTTTTTTTTCTGGCTATTTTTCGTTTTTTGCAATTTTTTTGTTTATTCCGAATTTTTTAGTTTTGGTGATTTGTTGGTTTTGGCGTTTTTAACGTTTTTTCACTTTTTGACGATATTTTTAGTTTTAGCGATTTATTTTAGTTTTTGGTTTTGGGGATTTTTTCCTTCTAGCGATTTATTAAAATTTTTTTTTTGGCGATTTTTGGTTTTTTGAAATTTTTGTTGTTTTTTTTGCCGATTTTTTTAGTTTTGGCGTTTATTTCGTTTTGGTTATATTTTGTTTTAACGTTTTTTCGTTTTTTTACGATATTTTTAGTTTTAGCGATTTATTCTAGTTCTGGCGTTTTTTTTTTCAGTTTTAACCCTTTTTTCGTTTTTTTGTGATTTTTTTAGTTTTAGCGTTTATTTTTGTTTTTACACTTTTTTTTCGTTTTGGTGATTTTTTTTTGGTTTATGGCAATTTTTTAGTTTTGGGGGATTTTTTTTGGTTTTTTCGCTTTTGTTTTGGTGATTTTTTTAATTTTTGGCAATTTTTTTGTTTTTTGATGATATATTTAGTTAAAGCGATTTTTTTATGTTGTAGTGTTTTTTTCGTTTTGACGACGTTTTTCGGTTTTTTACGTTTTTTAATTTTTTTTGGCGATCTTTTTAGTTTTGGTAATATTTTGCGTTTTAGCGATTTTTTTAATTTTTGTGCTTCTTTCCTTTAAGCGCTCCTTTCATTTTAACGTTTTTTCGTTTTGAGTTTTTTTTAATTTTCGTTTTAGCGTTTTTTAAAATTTCAAGATTTTACCTTTTACGGTTTCCAAGATACAGCAAATTGTCTAAATTATATGGTCAAAATTACATTAACTGATTTTAAATATCGGTGTTGATTGGTGTTGTCT
Organism: Panzeria rudis; assembly: GCA_956483635.1. NCBI lineage: Eukaryota > Metazoa > Arthropoda > Insecta > Diptera > Tachinidae > Panzeria > Panzeria rudis. The sequence goes on along the minus strand of OY101450.1, from coordinate 131,695,122 downwards.
ATTCTACAGACTACACCAATTAACACGAACTTTGAAAATTTAAAGTGTCTATGTATAAGTGCCTGCATATTACATTAGTATTTCAACATTTTTCGTTGCTCGCTTTAGAACACCCTTTAATTTTTAACTGTCATATATTTGTTTTTGTAGTGATCAAAGTTTTACATATTCTGCGAAAATTTCAGGTTCGTAGTTCTTACGGTTCCCGCGAAAACATTACATTAATATGTCAACATTTTTCGTTGCTCGCTCTGGTTGCTCGCTGTGGTTGTAGCGGCCGAACTTCTACATATTCTGTGAACATTTCAGGTCCATAGCTGTTACGGCTCCCGAGAAAACAGCCTGTGACAGACAGACAGACGGACAGCGTAGCGAAAACAATTGGGTTCCTTTACACTTTTGGTGTACGGAACCCTAAAAATGTAAGATTTCTGCAGTTTTAGTTTTTTTATGAATTTTTGAAAAAAAAATTCCAAATAACTCTGAAAGAGTTGGATATAATTTTATACCGATTCGGTTAGAAACAACCTGATAACGTATTTGAACTAAGGGCGAAACAATTTTTTTGCAGACAAATGTATGTTTTACGGCGCCTTTATTATAAGATGAAATACAAAAAAGTATTTGAAACATACATTGAATAATGACACTCATACACCAGACAAACTGCTTGAAGAAGTTTTTGTAATTTTACATGTAGCGCAGGTGTCATAATTTGGGAACCCCTGAAGCTAATGATTTGATATTTTGGTCAAATATTAGTTGCATAACACTGAACTGCCATTTTAGTTTTTATTCTGGTGCAATCACTGATTGGTCTGGTGCAATCACTGATTGGTTTGGATGAACTAAGTCATTTAGAGCCATGGTTTCTATTGCAAAGTTGCTTAAAATTCTTTGTAGAATTTTTTCTCTCCTGTGATCTTAGATTTTTTTGAATCCTTACAAATCAATCCACCCTAATGTGTATAGTATATTCGGACCTGTTCTGTAAATCACATTGATTTGAAGTTGTGCTATTTCCAATATTAATAATGGTTCTGATGATATTTTCCAAATCATATTTGAGGCTCTAACTAACAAATAAAAAAATTATAAACATTATAAAACCGCAAGATTTTAAATCGACTCGATTTACAGAACAGTTGCGAGTGAAAAATTTCAATTGCTAAAAAAACTTAGTGCGTATGATTAATATTAAATTTATTAAGAATTTCACCAGCACGTATGATTAATATTTAAAAAAGTATTGTATAAAAACACATAAAAACTGACAAGGTTCTTAGCTAGTGGTGGCCATTCTCTCAATTTCCTATACTTACGAGTATAGACTCTTTTTTTAACCTCAACTGCTGACTGACACTTGGATTATATCCCAATGGAAACAGCTAACTATTTTAACATTGCTATGTCCTAAGCGGTAGTCAATTCTCCCACTCTGCACTACTTTTCAACTAACTTAAAGTTGACTTTACTTAAGTCACCTGATAGCTAGTACATTTGCAAAAAGATGTTGCTGGGGTTCGAACTATATATCAAATGTTTTAAAGTCAACACGCTGACCACCCAGCTAAGGTACCATTTAAAATAATAACAGCAAAAAGTTAATATAAACCTGAAATGAGTTTCAAAGTAGCTGAGAGTAAAGTTGTTGGCTCTCTCCAAATCCGATTCTCAACTTAAGAATTGATTTTGGGTCAGTCCAGGATTGCATTGTAGTTAGGTTTTAGTTAGTATAAGAAAAGTTAACTATAAGTTGATTATTTTGTAGTCGACTAGGGATTTGCCGGCAGGAATGATTCTGATAGAGGCGATCAAGCACATTTACGTGTATCGGCGTTTTCCAAGTTTACTTTTGGAATTCATTTAGAGGGCGGACATTGGCTGCAATTGAAAAAAGGGTAATAATTATATATCTTTGAAACTTGCGATCCGATTACAAAGCGATGTATTTAAAAGTCATAGAGGAGAAACGAAGCTTTAAGAATGTTGAAACTTGGATCACCCTGTTGAAATACACGGTGAGCTACAGGGTGTTGAAATTGACTATCCCAATCATGGAAAGCCTGGTCGTCTCCATTACTTTTACATATATTATCCGACTATAACAAATTTAAGGTTGATGTGAGGTTTATACACAAATAAAGAAAATACTGTTTATTTCACTAAGATACGAGTATCTTTAATTTTTTCAAAGATCTTTGGCCTTGAATTTTAAAAATTTTGGGTTCTAGCCTCAGAATCAGTGGTAAAAACCTTGTCATTTTGAAAAAGATATTCATTTCGTTGTACAGTGTAATTGCATTATTTTGTCTTAAATCTGTTAAATCCTTTAAGCAAATTAAAACTAGAACTTATATATAAAACAATAAAATATATTTATATATTAAAAAAAAACATAAAATTTTTAAAAAATGTCTACAACTTTGCCAAAATGTTTAGATCTGAATTAAAACCAAACTTGCCTTACATGAAAACAATTCTTGTAACGAAAATCTAACGAAAAAATAAACACAAAATACCACTTAATATGCAACATTTAAAACCAACAAGAAAAAAAAATATTTCTGAATAAAAAAAAAATAACTTCCATTATTTTGCACTGCCATTGTCCCTTCATATTACAGCAAAAGGAATAACAAATGAAGGGTATGAGTAGACATAAGAAAAGGTTTTGAATGATTGGGTTGCAGTGACAATTTTATGCCTAATGGCCACATTAGAAAAATATAAAACAAAAAAATCAAGGCACCAACTCAAAAGATGACGAATGAATGAAATGAATACAAATAATATCAAATAACCAACCACCACCATAAATGTCCCCTTAAGAAACTACTCGTACTACCCGATTATTGTTCATTCCTCAAACTCTTAACTTAATCTATTGTTGTGTAAGTGAAAGAAGAAAAAAAAGAACTAAATGCAATATAGAATTTCATATCTGAAGAAAAAAAAATACATACAAGACAAGACATACAAATTGGACATTCATTCATTCATTCACTCATTCGTTCGTTTTGGTGTCCTTTCAGACAAAAATTATCATGTCACAGCATGTCTCATTTTGTGTTATGATATCCTTTTTTTACATTTTCAATTGTAAGTATTACTTAAAGTAAAATTTGATGTTAGTTTACAACAAAGGAAAAAAAAAACAAAAAAAGATTTTCGTTTTATTTTTGTTAAAAAAATTACTTAGAAATTTAGCGGCTTGAAATAATGGAAAACTTTATAGAAAAGCTAAAAATTTAATACTACTTACAAGTATTTAGTTAAATATTAATTTTAGTCTTTTGTTATAAAATAATACATGCCTTCATTTATATCTTTTAATAAAAACATTACCTCTTCTTCTAATAAAAAATGTGAGCAAAAAAGAAAAAAGTGTTCATACTAAAATGTTGCTACGAGTATGAAAATTCTAACAACGAAATGAACAAGTGAAGTCTGAAAATTACCACTGCAATGCATTTGCTGCCGACAGTTTATGGGCTCATTGGTCTTGCTCTCAATGAAAATGCACAACGTTTTACGTATTACTAAAAATAAAATACTACTGAAAATATATCTACTATCATATAGTGCACTGAGAGAAAAAATCAAATTAAATATTTTGTTGGTATTTCCTAGCTCGATACACCTAAAGAATTTCGCTTCATGAGTCTAATGAAATGGTTTCGTTAGATTTGTTTTACAGCTCTAATGAAATATTTCACAATATGTATACATTTATAATTCGTTACCACAATATAATAAATTCAGTAAAGAGGGACTTTGACTCACGCACGACGGGTTCCGTAGAAATAGCATACATATATTTATGTATATCCCATTTTCCGTTTTGGCCATTTTTTTTGAGACTTTTTAGTTTTAGCGTGTCTTATCGTTTTAAGGTTTTTTGTTTTGGCGATTTTTTTTCGTTTTAGCGCTTTTTTCATTTTTACGATTTTTTTCGTTTAGCTAGTTCTTTAATTTTTGGTTTTTAGGGTTCTGTGCACCCTGTCCGTCCGGCCGTCTGTCTGTCTGTCCCAGGCTGTTTTCTCGGGAACCATAAGATTTATTTTCACAGAATATGTAAAACGTTTGCCGCTACAACAGCAAATATATGACAGCTTAAAATTAAAGGGTGTTCTAAAACGAGCAACGAAACATGTTGAAACACTAATGTAATATACAGACACTTATATATAGACACTTTAAAATTTCAAAGTTAGTGTTAATTGGTGTCGTCTGTAGAATGGACTACACCAATTAACACTGATATTTAAAACAATAAAAATCAAAGGGTGTTCTATCAGCTAATGTAATTTTGCTATGTAATTTAGACAATATGCTGTATCTTGGAAACCGTAAGAGGTAAACTCTTGAAATTTTCAAAAACACTAAAACTAAAAATTCCAAAATTTAAAAAATGTCAAAATGAAAAATCGCCAAAATGAAAAAAGCGCTTAAAGGACAAAAGCACCAAAAATAAAAAAAATTGCAAAACGCAAAATATAATCAAAACTATAAAGATCGCCAAAAAAAAACTAAAAAAAACGCCAAAACCCGAAAAAGTCGCCAAAACGAAAAAAGCACTACAAAATAAAAAAAATCGCTAAAACTAAAAATATCATAATAAAACGAAAAAATTGCCAAAAATGAAAAAAAATCACCCAACGCGCCAAACTAAAAAAATTGCCAAGAACCTAAAAAATCGCCAAAACGAAAAAAAGTGACAAAACAAAAATAAAATCGCTTAAACTAAAAAGATCACAAAAAACCGAAAAAAGTCCCCAAAACCGAAAAAAGTGGCTGAAAAAACCGAAAAAACCGCCAAAACTAAAATAAATCGCTAAAACTAAAAATATCGCCAAAAAAGAAAAAATAAAAAAAAACGTTAAAAAACGCCAAAATTTTAAAAATCGGCAAAACATAAATAAAATTGCAAAAAACCAAAAATCGCAAAAAAGCGAAAAAATCGCCAGAACGAAAAAAGTGTCTTAACCAAAAAAAAAAAATCGCTAAAACTAAAAAAGTCATCAAGAACCGAAAAAAATCCCCAAAACCGAAAATGCCAAGGCTAAAAAAATCGCCAAAAACTAAATCTCTAAAACTAAAAATGTTGCCAAAAAGTGAAAAAACGTTAAAAAACGCTAAAATAAAAAAAAATCGATAAAACTAAAAAAATCGGCAAAAAACCACAAAATTTCAAAAAAACTAAAAATCGCCAGAAAAAAAGAAAAAAAAAAATCACGAAAATTAAAAAGCGCCAAAACCAAAAAATCGCCATAAACAACGAAAAGTTCTTAAAAAATACAATTAAAATTAAACCAAAAAGCACAACGAAAAAACTGCCAAAATGAAAAAAGGGGCAAAAACGAAAAGGGATATGCATATGTGTATTCGTACCTTACTTAATTTTTTTTCTTCTGAGTTTTTTTTCGTTTTGACTTTTTTTTCGTTTTTTTACGAATTTTTTTAATTTTTGGGGATTTTTTTGTTTTGCTGCTTTTATCGCTTCAGCGCTTTTTTCTAATTTTGTCGATTTTCTTTTCGTTTTAGTAATATTTTATTATTGGTGACTAATTCTAAAAAACGCGTCGAAGAAGTGAAAATTTACATTGAAACAAAAACAAAGTTTCACCAAATGTTTTTGTTTTCATTACATATCTAATATGAAATAAACGTGAGAACTTAAACGCGTTGCTGTCTTTTAAAAACGGTAAGTTTTGTATGATAAACAAAAATAATTTTTTTTAGATTTATGCTATTTTGTTTTACATGTAACTTTCACTAAGTCGACGAGTATTCCAGAATAGCCACTATTATTCTTTTCATTTTCTGGTGATTTTTTAGTTATGGCATTTTTCTTCGTTTCAGCGTTTTTTCATTTTGGCGATTTTTTCCATTTTGGTTATCTCTTTAATTTTGGAATTTTTTTTAGTTTTGGTTTTTTTTGAAGCATTGACATTAGAAATCAGTGTAACATGCAGTGATGAGTCAATAATATGAGATGCAGCAGTTTTTAATGTCCAATTGTACGGAAAAGCTCTTTAGGACGCAGCTCAAGTTCGTCATTTATGCTAAGTTCCTGCCAAATTTTGGTTATGCATACGGCCGCAAGTGTCTGTATATTACATTGGGATTTTACCATCTTTAGTTGATAGCTTTAGAACACACTTTAATTTTTAACTTTTATAAATTTTTAGTATTTGCTGTTTGTTGTAGCGGCCAAAGTTACACATATTCTGTGAAAATTTCTGGTCTGTAGCTCTTACGGTTCTCGAGATAGAAAGATAGAAGCATGTGACTGACGGAGGGTGGGACGGACAGCGTAGCGAAAACAATAGGGTTCCTTTTCAAGATTTTAATATCTTTTCTTTTAGTTTGTATAATAAATAATACACTAACTGTAAAAATGTTAAGTGTCTCTACACCTGCTTTTGTAGCGGCCATATTTACTCGCTTACGGCTCTCGCGATAGAAGCCTGTGACAGACAGATGGGCGGGCACACGGACGGATGGACATAGTAGAGAGCACAATTGTATTTCTTTAACTTTTGTTATATAGATTTCTTTAACTTTTGTCAACGAAACTTATGTCATAGTTTTGATGAAAAATTTCATTGCATTTATGAAAGACCGATGAAACAAATCACATATACATTTTCTTTTATAGAAAATGTTTATCAGCCAAAAGCGAACTACAAAAATAATTCTGTTTCATTTTATTGTTGTTGTGCTCTTACTTATTGTTGTGGACTTACAGATCACATCATTTTGAGGGTGCTTTTGACTGAAATAGCTGTGACTTTGCCTCTAAAGCATATGATGGTAATCAAAAGTCTGAGATCGATACTGTAAGCGGTCATCCACATTACAAAATTTTCCTGATGTGCATTAGTGTCTATTGTAGGTATTTATAGCATGGAATTACCAATAAATTAAAATAATCATTAAAACAGTTTAAGTTAATGCTTCCAATTACTATTTCATTAAAACGATGAAATAATTTGATTAAAATAATGACATGTCATTAAAACAATGAACTAATTCTACTAAACCTATTTCATAATTTTACTAATATATTGTCATATTTTCATTAATACAATGAAATAATTTCATTAAAAAAATGAATTAGTTTCATTGGAACATAAAAGAAATAATTTTAGTAAAATATATAATAAAAAAATGTAATTAATTATTAATAAAATGAAAAAAATAATGAAATGATAATATTTCATTAATATAATGACTAATTTCATAAAAATTATGAAATAATTTCGTCAAAATAGTGAAATATTACCTTTATCTATGAAATTATTTCATACATTTGGTCAAAATTTCATTAAAATAATTTTACTGAAACTTGTTTAATTAATCCAACAAAATGGTTGAGTTTTAATGAAGTTTTCCATTGTATTAATGTCGAATTTCACAGAATTTATGAAGAAAATTCATTCAGTGTCATTTTACCACGTTTTAAGCTAACCGAGAAAGATCATCAAAATAGGTTTCCGCTACAGAGATTATCTCTTCATTCGATTCTTTTTACTTGAAAACAAAAATGGTGCTTGGAACCAAATCTGAAGAAAACTAGCTCAATTGCAGTCAACAACAATGTTGTCAGAATTTATTTTATTTGATTTGAATGAATTTGATGCGATATGATTTAATAATGGAACCAACAAAATTTCTTTAAGTGCAAAAAATGAGCATATAACCACCTACAATTTATTTAAAACTGCATATATCCTCACATATGTACATATGTATGTATGCGCGTATATATGTATGTATAATCATACAATTTACTCATACTTTGAGAAAGAATAAGAGAGTTTCATTACCATTTCACAATATTTACAACATGAAACATTTCATTTTATGGGTCTCGAAATGAACAAATGACGCTCGTGCCTTTAAGCAGGACACATATTTACACACACAGGCACACTCACAAACAAATAAGGATTTGGATGAGGTTTCGGCTTACAAATATTGTCTTAATACCCAGTAAAAAATATATGGATTAATCCATAATCGAGCAATAAAGGAGCAATGACTTGTTCATCCATTTGTAGTAATAAGCGAGCTATCGAAACATTTTTTTTGTTTTGTTGTTTATGCCTCGCTTAATACTCCAAATGGATCAATGAGGGATGTATCAGTTCGTTTTTGGTTTTTTTTTTTGCTTTGACATAACTGTTAATTGCTGATATTTTCGTTTTGTTTTTCTATTTAATCAGTTTAGTTTTAAAAAGTGAAAGATGTGTTATTAAAAAAAAGCAAAAAGGTACGGGTATAGTGACAAATTGTTAAAAATGTGTAAAAATTTAGTTTCTAAGCGTCATTTAAGACGATTAGTTGGAAAAGAAATTGAAAAATTCTCAAATTGTAATCGGGAGACTTTAAGTGAACAAGAGGCATCACCACCTAACAAAGTCAATGAATTATCGAATGGAGATAGCCAAACGGAAAACTTTGATGTTCATTATGATATCAACTCAAACAATATCACTGAAAATGTTAATCAGAAGCTTGCTTCTTGGGTAATTGAAAATCGCGTTTCGAACGAATGCTGTAATTCACTACTCTACATTTTAAAAAGTGAAGGTATGGACGTTCCACTATGCAGAGAAACATTGTTGAAAGCAGTGCATGCAGAAAACCCATGCTGCTCCATAGAGAGCCCAGAAATAACAGATATGGCACCAGGTGAATACTTTCATTATGGTTTAGAAAAAGCAGTGATGATGCACGGCCAGTACTTATCACCTAACGCAAATTCCGAATTACTGATAGATATATTTGTGGATGGAATGCCGCTTTATAAAAGCTCATCAAAGTCATTATGGCCAATCCTAGGTGCCTTTTCAGAATTTAAAAACACAGAGCCATTTTTAATTGCTACATATATTGGCCCATCAAAGCCTCCAGATGTAGCAATATTCCTAAAACGGTTTGTGGAAGAATACATCAAATTAAAGAATGAAGGTATTAAAATTGTTGACAAATTGTTCATACCCAAAATTAGACTTTTTGTTTGTGACACACCTGCAAGGGCTTTTTTAATCGGTACAGTGGGTCACACTTCTGCCCAAGGTTGTTCGAAATGTGAGCAAGAGGCTTCATATAAATATAGAAGACTAAATTACACTATAGTGCCTGGAAATGCAAGAACTGATGTAACTTTCAAAGCACGAAAAAGCAAGGCTTATCACTTACCGCAATTTCAAAGCGAAATTCACCCCTTGGAATTATGCAACATCAACATGGTCACACAATTTCCGCTTGACACTATGCATTTGATTGACCTTGGAGTGTTTAAAAAGATGTTGCGTTTAATTTTACAAAAAAAAAAAACAAAATATAAATTAAGCATTTCGAAAAACAATGAATTAAATCGCAAAATATTATCTGTAGCGAATTATACGCCAAAAGAGTTCGCTCGGAAAGGAAGAACATTTGATGAGGTATGCAGATGGAAGGCAAAGGAATTCCGACAAGTAGTGCTTTACACAGGAATAGTTATTTTCAAGGATATATTACATGACGATTTATACACCCACTTTTTGCTTTTACATGCAGCATATCGTATTGTTTCATGTCCTTCGAATTGTCAACAGAATTTGCAATGCGTTCAGAAACTAATGGAAGCTTTTGTTGCCGATTTTGCCTTGATATATGGAAGTGAAATGATCAGCTATAACGTGCACAACTTACTACATTTGGCGAAATGCGTTGAAAGCTTTGGAAGTGTTGATAATTTTTCAGCATATAAATATGAGAATTTTTTGCAAACTTTAAAAAAAGATTGTCGGAAACCGTCACAGCTTAGCCAACAGCTAAACAATCGTGCCATAGAACGACATTTGATTTTAAAAACGGAAGATCCTAAATTTTTACCACTTGGGAAAAAACACGAAAACAACTTGTTTTTGAGATATAAGTTCGACACGTTTTTCTTATCCGGAAAGTCTCCTGACAATTATTGCTTCACTATGAATATGATTCCCATTAAAATATATGGCTTCCAAGTAGATGCCGGCGAAGAATACGTAGTCGGTAACGAATTCACAGATGCTGTAAGCTTGTTTCAGTATCCCGTAGACTCTAAAAAGTGTTTAGGAGTTTGTAAGGCGAAAACTCTTAATACTAATCGAGAGAAAATTAACGTGCGTGACATATATTGCAAAATATTTTGCATACCTGATGGGGAATACTTTGTATTTATTCCTATTTTACATCACTGTCAGAATTGAGAATGGCATACAGTACATACATACATTAGAATCGCCCAAATTTCATTAATTTGTGCAGCAATGTTTTTAGACCCATTAAACTGAAAAGTGATCAATTCGGATTCAGTGGGTCTTTTACATAAGGTTCAGTTTAATTGGTCTCAAAACATTGCTGGAAAAATTAATGTAAATTGGGCGATTCTGTAACGCATGAACATATCCCATTTTTAATACACGTATTAGATTCATGAACCATGAATTTCAACGCAAACATATTCCAAACGCAGCCAATATTTACGCCGGAAACTCAAACCAGCGCTTCGAATAGTGTGACAGGTAAATGCATAGAGCCTCCTTATTATAGTTCTTATAGTATTCATTTTATTATATTTTTCTTTTCTTTCTTTAATTTATATTTTTCCAGAAACAAGCCATGAAGCTAAGGAAGCAATAAAAAACCTGGAAAACAAAGTTGATATTCTCACAAATGAAGTCGGATCATTAAAGCAAATTATGTGTAAACAGACTGTTTTATTAGAACAGCTTGCTAAGCATTTACGCCCAACTAGTAGGGATCTTAAAATTTTCCCAATTAATTCTTTGGAGGAATTAAATTCGGCAGAACAGCTGATTAAAACCGAGCCTGATTCAGAAGTGGTAAGACTGAGTTTTTTTTAACGCAATCAGTTAAACAAGTATTCAAAATTGTTTGTTTTTTATTTTAATTTATTTCAGATTTCGTATATTAAATTGAGGTTTGACAAAATCAAAATTGAAAAAGCACTACGCAAAATGATCGGCGAAAATATGTTGCTCAAATTAAATTGGGATGGATCAAAAAATATGATAGCCTTAAACAAATACAAATTATTTAACATTTTTTATTTCGGTAATAGCTGCATTTTTAATATCATGTCTTAAATAATATATTACGTGTTATCTTTTCTTTAATTTTCTTGCAGAAGCACTTAAAGACATGTATCCAACATACCCGGAATATGAAAGTTCTTTCAAGATGGCATTTCGCAAATGTAAGGCAACTGTTTACCGACAGACCTACTCGTCAAAAACTTCAACCTCGTCGAATCCAACAAAAAAACCATAATATTTTTGAAAAAATTTTAAAAAATAAATAAATATTTTCTTGTTTGTGTTAAAAATAACCAAATTTGTATTTTATATGAATGTTTACTCCCTTTATGCTCTTTTAGGAGACAAAAACGAGTACTCCCTTTATGCTCTTTTAGGAGACAAAAACGAGTACTCCCTTTATGCTCTTTTAGGAGACAAAAACGAGTACTCCCTTTATGCTCTTTTAGGAGACAAAAACGATTACTCCCTCTGTCGTCATTTTCAAGATCAAAGGGAGTACTCCATAAGGATCTTAAAAGGAGTACTCGTGTCTGCGGACATGCTGTGTTAAAAATCCAATGAGATCCGGAGTTTTATGGAGTAATCCATTACTCGCAAAGGAGCGCTCCAAGATTACTCTTTGGATGATCCTATTTTTTACTGGGATATGAACGAGCACACACACACGCACACTTTCTCATACTAAAACTTGAAAACAGAAACGTACACAGCATTTTAGGAAAAAAAGGCTAACATCATTCTTCCCACTTCTTAAATAAATATTTGCATGGTATGAGACACAACAGCTCAACAGGATGAGATCGCAGATAACAAGAAGGTTCAGAACGTGTAGTTGAAGAGTACTACAGAATTGTAGAGTCTACTAAAATATTTTGGCATTTTGCATAATTTATGAAACACAATTCATGGCGTAAACACATGCACACACACACACACACACACACACACACACACAAACACACTGAACCACTCGCAGATATAAAACCTTTAAAAAGGACACAGACAAATAAACTTCATAAGCAGAAAAGTCAAAGCTGCTGGTGGAAGTATAAAAAAGCCAGGAAGAACAAAGAGGCATATTAAACCAACAAATAGCATCAGCATGTATCAAATCGAATTTAACTATTGCTTTGGCAAATTGTGATGTTTACTTCAAAATTTTTGTTTTTTTTTAAATATATTTTTTGTATTTTCTATTTTATTTTTTAGTTTTGTTGCCTGCATGCATGCAACACAGGTGTTGAATTGTATTAAAAATACAAGACAAACAAAGGAAAACCGTTTGAGATGATTTTTTAAAGAAAATAGTTTCAATTTATCATGACCAACTAGAATGATAGTGGTCAAAAGTTTTCCGAATGTTTGTTATACTAATACATCCGAAAAATTTCAGATTTTTATTATTAGGTCACTTTGTTTGCCAAGTGTTATACAATGTAAAATTTCACTATAAGTCACCACACAAAAGAAAGCTGCACTGAAAGAATTTCGCTTCATAAATCAAATGAAACGATTTCTAATGAAATATTTCACAATTTTAAGGAATATTCACGAATATTATGAAAGATTTTCATTGGAATTGCTTCGTTAGCTTTCATAGTTTCCCCCCTTTAAATTTTGACAAAATGTTTTAATCAATACCTAAAATTCTTAAAATATATGCTATACAAAATTGGAAATTTTTTGGCTTTCAATCTCATAATTTCAATGAAATGTATTTCATTGTTTTGATGAAAAATTTCATTACATTTATGAAAGACCAATGAAATAAATAACATATATATTTTCTTTTTTAATAGGCAAACAAACATCGAACAACAAAAATAGTTTTATAAATTTGTAGTTTTTGTAATCCTTCTTATTATTAAACACTTTATTATTAAACGCATTATTTTGACTGTGAGAATCTAGAGTCTGAGCTCGATACTGTGAGCGCTCATCAACATTACAAATTTTTCAGATGTGCATTACGTGTTTCAACCATGGAATTTTCTATAAATTCAAATAGTAAAAATGTAATAATTTCATTGAAACAATGAAATATTTTTTCTTATAATAATGACAGAATATAATTTAAATAATAATGAAGTAAATTCATAAAAATAATGGATTTAATTTATTAAAATGATAAATTAATTTAGGCAAAATAATAAAATGTGTTCATTAGCTTAGCGGAATTATTACATTGGATCAATGAAATTATTCCATATATTTAATGAAGTTTTTATTAAAATAATTTTAATGACAATTCATTTCATTAATCTGACGAAGCGTGACTTTTGTTGAGTTTTAATGAAGTTTTTCATTGGATGAATGTCGAAATTCATTGGCAAGCCAGTCAGTCGGTAACACAATAATGTCACATTTTAGGGTTCCGTACACCAAAAGTGTACAGGAACCCTATTGTTTTGGCTACGCTGTCTTTCTGTTAGCCAGTCTGTCTGACTATCTGTTTGTCTATCTGTCTGTCTGTCTGTCTGTCTGTCTGTGTGGTTGTCTGTCTGTCTGTCACATGCTGTTTTCTCGGGAACCGTAAGTGCTACGGACCTAAAATTTTCACAGAAAATGTAAAACTTTAGCCGCTACAACAACTAATATATGACAGTTAAAAATTAAAGGGGTGTTCTAAAGCGAGCAACGAAACATGTTGAAATACTAATGTACACTTCCAATTTTCAAAGCTATAGTTAATTGGTGTAGCCTGTAGAATAGACTACAACAATTAACACTGATAATTAAATTAAGAAAATTTAAAGGGTGTTCTGTAATTTAATGTAAGTTAGACAATTCACTGTATCTTGTTCCAAAATTAAAAAAATGTCAAAACGAAAAAATCGCCAAAATGAAAAAAACGCTTAAAGGAAAAAAGAACCGAATTTAAAAAATCACTAAAATGCAAAAAATTACCAAAACTAAAAAGATAGCCAAAACACTAAAAACGCCAAAAACCGAAAAAAGTCGTCAAAACGAAAAAATAACACAAAAACCTAAAAAATTGCCAAAAATTTAAAAAAAGCTCACCAAAACGAAAAAAGCGCAAAACCAAAAAGAAAAAAAGCGCCAGAATTAAAAAAACGCAAAAAACCGAAAAAATATTGCCAAACCGAAAAAAAGTGTCAAAAGCAAACCAAAATCGCTAAAACTAAAAAAATCACCAAAAACCGAAAAAAGTCCCTAAAACGAAGAAGAACGCCAAAACTGAAAAAAGCGCCAAAACTAAAATAAATCGCTAAAACTAAAAATATCGTCAAAAAGCGAAAAAAACTTAAAAAAAACGCTAAAGCCAAAAAACGCTAAAACCGAAAAAATCGGCAAAAATATTAAAAAAAGCAAAAAACTAAAAAAATTAAAAAAACGAAAAAAGCAAAAAAAAAAAAAATTTGCGAAATAAACAAAAAAGAAAAAAATATAAAAAAAACTAAAATTAAACGAAAAAGCAAAACGACAGAATTGCCGAAATGAAAAAAGGGCATAAACGAAAAGGGATATATGTGTATTCGCACGGAGCCCTTCGTTTGCGAGCCTAAGTAGCACTTTACTGAATTTATTTCATATATGAGCTGTTACTTTTGAAAGTGGTATAAGTCCACTTAAAAAAAACCAGCTAACGAAAATTTTACTGCCTTGTATTGGAGTTAGTTATCTGTTAATATATTTTTGTAAAATGGACAAATTCAACTTTCTTGTTGGTCACTTTCATGTCAATTCATTTCACATTTATTTTAACCTTTTCTTTCTTTCTTTTTTCTAAAATAAATATAAATTTATTTTTTTTCTCTACTGCGGCCAGTTACTTGCAGCATTTGTATTTATTTGTTGCTTCAGCTGTACATTTTCGTAGCCACAACAAACAACTTCATTTCGTATTTAATAGTTTTCCACACTTGAAATATTTAGAATTCGTAAATTTACTTGTGTCGAAAAGAAATTGTTAGAAATTTATGTGACACTACGGATGCAATTGATCAAATTAAATAAACATGAATTGTGCACCAATCGAGAAGCAGCAGACTGAAAATAGAGTTTAAATAAATTTGGGTAAATTTTAAATGGACAAAATATTTGTTTTTGGTAAAATGTGCTGGTTGTAGATGCAGTTGGCTGAAACAAAGAAAGAAAAAAGAGGATTAAAAGTAATAATTTGAAATAAATTTAATATAAAAGGATTATAAATTAAATATAAGTAATGGTAGATATATAACATAAGGGCTTAACTTTAGTTAACAAAATTCCCGGCTTCAAAACTTTAATATTTTTGTTTAAACAATTTTAGCCTTAAATTCTCAATTTAACTGTTTTGCGTCTTTCATATTTCATTCAGTAGCGAACCTACAAAACAATTGCAGCTTTTATTTTTATTGCAAATATTCCATCAGTTTATATTTAAGGAAATGTTGATAAAAAATGACAGAAATCGGAAGTTATTGTAAAACTTGCACCACCAACCAAATGCGCTGCTCGTATGTGTGTGCCTGCCTGCATACATTGGGGTCTGTTGTTTTACCCACAACTTTAACATGTTGAAACCGCAACATAAAGTTTTGTTTTACCGAATAAAAGAATACATACAAAAGTTTTGTCGGTTCTCAAACAGTTAACAGTGTTGTATGTCGTATGAGTACATTCATACATGAACATGTCAGTTCTTGAATTGATAATATACTTGTGTATTTGTAAAAATAATCATGTGTATAAAATTGTATTTATTGGGGGGTATTTCATTTTGAGAATACTGATCTACCTGATAATTTTTGATCTCTTTGAAAATATGTACATTAGGGTGGGTAAAATTTTTTGAAAAAAAAAATCGTACAATTCCCCTAAGCAACTTTGCCCTAAAAACCATTGGACATCGCGACATACACACAAATAACAACAAAAATTATAGCAAAAGGAATGCGAATGAGTGAATCAAATCAATTCGTTGTTAATGTTGTTGCGTTAATTCTCATTAATTTTTTTTAGAATCCTTAAATAAAAAATCAGACTTGAATACATTTAACAAAGTGCAATTTCATATATGCTTAATGGGTGATGATGATGACCCAGACAAAAATTTTGTTTGATATATTACAAAAAATCCAGCAAACATTTTTGCTTGATTGAGCAAACTATTTTGTTTAATATTTGTTAGTATTTTTAGACTAATTGTTTTAAAGATTCAGACAAAAATATTGTTTGATATTTTTCAGAAGATCCAGTAAATCTGTTTGTTTGATTTAGCAAATTTTTTTGTTTACAATTTGTAAATTTTTAAACAAATTGTTTTATAGATTCAAACACTTTGTTCACTAAGAAATAAACAAATTTTTTTCAATGAAATTGTTGAGATATTTTTGTCTATATTTACAAATTTGTTTGTAGGCCCGTTTCTAGAGAAAATATTTATTATTTCATTGAATTCCTTTACAGAAAATGAAATTAACTTTTTTCTGTGTAGGAAAACTTACAACAAGTGCTTGAAGCAGTTTTACGTATACTTAATATTTTATCAATGCAATAAATTATGTTGCTCATACGCCATCCTGTATTGAGATAAACTGCTTCAAACATTTTTGGTAATTTTTCCTATAGTAAAAGCGTCATAATTTGGGAACCAATTTCACTAGTAATCTTATCAAAATGTTAGTTACATAAGACTAAGCTGCCATACCAATTTTTATTCTATTTGGAGGGGTATGGTCCAATTATTGCTTGGTTTTATACAAACTAAGTCACTTACAACATATTTATTTTAAATCAATGGTTTCTAGGACAAAGTTGCTTCGAATCATTTGCCCCCCATGATTTTTTATTTATTTTTGAATTCATACAAATCGAGTTACTACTTTGTAATGAGTAGGTTGCAAGGATATCTCAAGTTTCTATGGCTAAGAAATTTGTTTAAAAACTTGAGAGCAGATCGTGACAAATTTTTCACATATTTACACAACATTACATTACACAACATTTAAACGATCTTTCTTCTTATGGCTCATATTTCTGCACGTGATCCGATGAAAAATTTCATTGGATTTATGACAACAATATAAAGTCATTTTATGGAAACTCCTTTAAGCTTTGATGTATACTTTTAAATATTAAGAAACAAAATTTATATTTCTGAATTTCAATAAAATTTAAATTTGATGAAACATTTCATTGAATTTATGGAAAAAAAACGCAACTTTATTTATTTAAACAGCTGTCAACCAAAAAAGAACAACAAATATAATTTTGTATGATTGTTATTGTTGTACTCTTTATTATTATAGACCTAAAAATATTTCATTAAATTAATGAAAAAATTCATTAAAATAATGAAAAAATTCATTAAAATAGTTAAGTGATTTTATAACAATAAGGACTTGTTTCATTAATTATAATAAAAAAATTCGTTTAAATAATAAAATAGTTTCAATAAATTAACAAAATTATTTCACTAAAAAACGAAATAATCTCTCAAAATAATGAAATATGGTCATTAGTTTTCCAAATCAAGTTCAGGATTTAAAAAAAAAACAAATTCAGAATTTTTATATAAAAATCCGTAGTTTTTCAATCAAGTTCATCTAAGCCGATGGCCCTGGTAGCTGGTACTTTTTCTTCCCTATATTGATCTTATATTTAGCTATAAGTTTAATATTAAATACATAAATAAATAAAATAAAATCTGCCTTTTTCAAATGAATTTGATTCATAAAGGGATGATTTGGATTTTTAAAAGCCGAATTTGTTTTAAAAAAAGCTGAATTTAATTTGTAAAATATTGAATTTTATTTGGATAATTCTGAATTTGTTTTCTAATATCCCCAATTTGATTTGGAAGAGACTGAATTTGAAGCTAAAAGCCTATATATCGTCATAGAAAATGCAAAAAGGCCCTATCTAACATTTTAAACGTTTTACGGGAGAAGCATAAATAAAACATTTTTAAATGAAAAATGTATTTACAATTAGTGCAACATTTTACAATATAAGTAAGAAAGAAGCAACAAGTTTATTTACACAGAAAAAAATAAGTTTCGTTTTTGATAGCAAAAATCCCGGTATTAATTTTTTTTTCAAATTTCCTGTGATAAAGAATTCCGCTACAACAAAATTATTTCTAAAAAAAAAATAAATAAAAAAAATGTTGACATGCCCGGGATACGAACCCGGGCTTCCCGGATGCAAAGCATGCTCTATACAGCCGAGCCTATCCCAGTCATTTTTTTATGAGATAAGACTTGTTTTAAGTGCTTATATATGAAAATAAAAAAAATAATTGGCATAGGAAAGAAATACATACAACGAAATATTGGCGGTATTCAGTGTTTGGTTGTGAATCGTCTCGCGAAAGAGCAAATGCAAAATATCGCAGCTTGTTTGTAATATCCAACAACAAATACACAGCTTTCATAAAAAATCCACGATATTTTGCATATGCTCTTTTGCAAGACCATTTGCACCAAAACTCTTAATACCGCCATTGTATTAAGTTAATGACAAATGTTATTGAAATTCATATGTTTTTTCAATAACATGGTGTTATTGTACATAATTCTAGTCTATTTTTTTCTGTGTAGTTATTGTTAAATTTAGCACTAATTGTCAATATATTTTTCATTTAAACACGTTTTATGCTTCTCCTGTAAAACTTTTAAAATGTTAGATACAGATTTTTGCATTTTCTGTGATGATATGTATTTGGTGAGGTTTTCATTAAAATAATTTTAACGAAACTTGTTTTATAAATCCAATGAAGTGTGACGTTGGTTGAGTTTTAATGAAGTGTTTCACTGAATTAATGTTGAAGTTTTTGAAGAAAATACGAATAAATACTTACTTATGAGGGACTGCCTGTGAAAACAACGTTGTCATGTTCTTTCGTGTAGGTTGGAGTTAATTAACGTTAATTTTTCTTTTATTACTTGGGATATTGACTCATGTTAAACTCTTTCTAAATAAAATAGGACGGGCTTTAGCCTAATAAAAGGCACTATAGATTACCCTACATCTATACATGATATATTTTTATCATTACAAATCATATAAGAAAAACAACAATTGAAATCTATTTTAAAATTTTTACCGTTTACACCAATTTTGTTTCGAATTTTTTTAAATTTCTCTGTCAAACTACATAGAAAAATTAAGTTTCAAAACCAAAAATAGCTAGAGGATAAACCTAATAGCATATACACAAACCTTATGCGGTTTATGTTGTAGTACAATATGGAAAAATCAGAGTTGTAGTTGCCATACATAAGAAGATTTGGAAAAAAATCCAGTAAGGAGCTAGATTTTATTTTGTATTGAAAATCTAATAAAATAAACAAGATTTTGCCCAAAATCTCGTTTGAACTAGATTTCATGCCGATGTAAATGCCCTATAACACAAAACTATTAATTTTTTAATATAAAGTTTGATTTTTGTCATGATAAAAATATATCAGGGGTAGATGCAGGGTTAAGAGCCAAGATATAAACAGTTATAAAAAAATTTCAAAATTGATATTTATTTTCCTTTACACAATTGTGAGCCAGTCTAATGTATGCACTTACAAATTTAGTACACGAGCTTCTGTAATAAGTAAAAACCTGTGCATATTGAAAATTATTACGATAGAAACATAAATGTTTGGTGTGTAAAACACTGAATGAATAAATTTTACAAAATACTCGCATTATCATTTTGTTATTGAAATCTCTCAAAGGAAACAACGTCAAACTTTTTAATGTTATCAATACATACTCAGGTGTGAGTGCATTTGTATGTGTTGTGTATATCTTCCCTGTGGTCCAAGTTTTCGAGACATGTTCGAAACAAGTATCTATCACCGACGACGAATTGACGATAGTTCAAGCGAACTATTGACAATCAGCCATGTCACAGATTCCGTTCGGATTGGTTTTGATTCCGTAGTTGTCATTCCGAAAAAAGTACATTTTTTGTGCTTTGGATTCCGTTTATTTTGTATTTCGTTTTTAAAATGATAAAGTTTTTATACCTTGTTTACTCTTGTTTTTAGATGCAAAGCTCACAATAAGCTTTTTATTAACATGAAAAGCTCATGACCAAATATTTATTTGACGCTCCTAAAAGTATGCACGTTTCTTAATATTACTGCAAATGAAGTCTGTAGAAAAGAGTTTTTCAATTCCACTTTGAAATTTAAAAGTGGTTAGATTACGAAGAAAGTTTTCGTTTTTCGTTTTCTGAAGAAGCAACTTACGGAATTGAAACCACGTCCGATCGGAATGGTATTCTGTGACATGGCTAAATACTTTCGAACAAAGTGCACAAAAGACGTTGATGACAATGTTGGTAAGATGCTACTAAAGTTCTCGTTGACGACAACGTTGGTAACATGCTACTAAAGTTGTCGTCAATGAATAATAATAAAATTTAAAAATTTAATAATCGAATCGAACCCACAACCTTCACACTGGTAGGCTAACACGCTACCTACTAGCCTACATCTTATTTAAAAAGCTTTATAGAAAAACACTTTTTGTAGGTAGCTTAAACTCTTTCATATCGATGGCTTAAAATAAAAAAGGCGTAACTCGAATATTCGTTTTTTTTACAGGAGAAGGAAAAAACTGAACACAAACTAAAACACTTACATACAAAAAATTATTTGTAAGTGGTCATAACATCGTTATTTTCAATAGTGGCTTACTTACTTCTTTAAGGAAGATATATTACGAAGTTGGCCACCAGAAAACGTTAAAAGCTCGATTTCGAAAAAAATCGAGATACGCCCTTTTTATATTAAGTCATCGATATACATAATCGGAGGCAGGATAACTTCGATGCAGCTGTTAGTTACTC
Source organism: Panzeria rudis (assembly GCA_956483635.1). NCBI lineage: Eukaryota > Metazoa > Arthropoda > Insecta > Diptera > Tachinidae > Panzeria > Panzeria rudis. Next base: position 131,674,221 of record OY101450.1, on the reverse strand, counting down.
TTGTTGTCGGCAATAAAACCGCTCACACGACAAATTCGATGCAGTTGTTACTCATGTTGGCCTCAAAAAGACGATAAATTCAATGAAGTTGTTACTAATGTTGTCGTCAATAACACCGTACACAGGACAACTTCGATGCACTTGTTAGTCTTCTTATCGTCAACGACAACATGGTATACGTGTTTTATAGGCAACAAATCATGGATTGTCTTGCAGACAACATCGATAAAAATGTTGCCGGTACCAAGTGGGACTACAGCGTTAGATTCACACACTTGCAATTGTTAAATATACAAAACATTTCCATTTCGTTTTTAAATGCATTTATGATTTGGTTTTATAAACTTTCTCATGTTTTGTTTGATTGTTTTTTAGTTTTCTTTTGTTATGCAAAGAAGTTTATTCATTCGTTTAGTTTTTAGTTTTTTTAAAACAATTTTTTTTAAACTCATTAAACATACGCACATGACTATTAATGTTTTTCTTTGAATAGGTGTAAAGGTATACATATGGAAAAGGAAACGTTACGGCTAAGTGTTATTTAGTAAGAGTTTTTGAAAAATTAAAAGAAAATGCTAAACTACTTACGTTTTAAACTACTTTCAACTGCAACAATGGTTCTGAGTGTTAAGTTTTCCTTTAAAAGAATCTATTTTAAATAACACTTTTTATTTGTATACCCTGTAACTATAAGCAAAACTTAAAACAATAATTCTATTTAACACTTTTTAAACTATAGTAGAAAATACCTGTTGAGTATTGTTTTGTGTGAAAATCACGCATATACACTTATAAAAACAATTCAACCAACAACTTGACTCGACAGCTTCAACAAACTAAACTAAAGTTATATAAAAAAGTTTTTTTCCAGATGTTTTTTTTACAAACTTTTTCTTTGTATTGTTGTTATACATGTTTTTTAACACCTGATTTTTTGTTATATTTGTTCTTTTATGATTTTATTATTGGCTTTAGATCTTAACTGAATTAAATGTGTACATGTGGTTTATCCGATTTTATTAAATGATTTATTTGCTTATTTCAATTGAATGTTGATTAGTATCACAAATCCTTCTCGCCTACAAAAAATTAACAAAAATAACGAGAAACGAAAATTCGCAAGACACCATAAATGCTGATGAAATGTGTTGCGACAATGGAAAAATGAGGGTGCTGTTGGCTGAGTAGTTAGCGCGTTTGATTACAAACTCTGAGGTCTTGAGTTCAAGACTAATTTCAGGCAAGCCAACATTTAGGGACGAGAAAGGCCAAAAATATAATTCTGGTACTTTTTTGATAACCCATTTATCTTCTAAAGGAATAAAGATAGAAATAAAATTTATATTGTCATCTTCTTTTTTTAAGAAGCCCTCAAACGGATTTCGGTACTTTTTGGAAATTTGATCATATAAGGGGAGAAAATCGTACCTCATTTTGGCACTTTCACTGACCGGAGCTAGAGACTTAAAATTTTTTATTTGGATTCTCCTCCGGGTGTATAGATCGAATAAGAAGGGATTTTTAAAAATTCAAAAGCTAAAGGGGTAAAAACGGGTAAATTCAGTAATTTTATATCTCCGGATCTATTTAAGGTAGACATAAAATGTAACAAGCGTCACAATAAGGTTAAAAAGTAAGCAGACAGATGTTTGGTACTCTTTTGAAATTTGTGGATTTAGGGACAAAAAAGGCTAAAAATATAATTTTGGTACTTTTTTGGTAACCCATTTATCTTCTAGAGTAATTAAGTTAGAAATAAAACTTAAATTGTCATCTTCTCTCCTTAATAAGCTTTCAGACAGATTTTGGTACTTTTTGAAAATTCAAGCATATAAGGGACAAAAATCGTACCTACGGGTACATTCAGTAATATTATATCTCCGGATCTAATTAAGGTAGCCTAAAAATTCAAAAAGCATCGCAATTAGATCGAAATTAGCAGACAGGTGCTTAGTACTTTTTTTGAAATTTTCGCATTTAGGGACGAAAAAGGCTAAAAATATTATTTTGGTACTTTTTTTGGTAGCCAATTTATCTTCTAAAATAATACAGGTAGAAATAAAATTTAAGTCTTTTCTCGCTAACCCTCGAATACATTTTTTGAAAAATTAATTTTTTGGAATAAATATTTTTTTTTTAATTTTACTTTTTTTTCGAAAATATGCGTTTGGTAAATGGTAATTTTTGAAAAATATACTTTTTGATTTAGTTACTTTTTAGAGAAGGTACTTATTTTAGAAAGGTACTTTTTTAAAAAGGTACTTCTTTTCAGAAGGTATTTATTTTAAAAAGTTTCCTTTTTTAAAAAGCTATTCTTTTTTTTTAATGTACTTTTTTCAGAAAGGTACTTTCTGTAAAAAGTACTCTTTGAAAAAGGTATCTTTTTAAATATACTTTTTAATCAGGCACTTTTTTTAAAGGTACTCTTTTCAAAGGTACTTATTCTAAAAGGTATTTTTTGAAAGGTACATTTTCTAAAAGGTACTTTTTTTAAAAGGTTCTTTTTTTAAAGGGTACTTTTTTAAAAGGTACTTTTTTTAAAGGTACTTTTTTTAAAGATACTTAAAAAAAGTACCTTTTAAAAAAGTACCCTTTAAAAAAGTAGCTTTTAAAGGTACTTTTTGTACATCAATGGGGTAGCGAAGCACACCGGGTAAATGGGTTACCAAAAAAGTACCAAAATTATATTTTTGGCCTTTTGCAAAAATTTCAAAAAAGTACCAAACACCCGTCCGCTCATTTTTCGATCTTATTATGGTGCTTTTTGAATTTTTCGTCTACCTTAATTAGATCCAGAGATATATAATAATTACTGAATTTACCCGTTTTTACCCTCTTTTACCCCTTTAGCATTTGAATTTCCGAAATTCCCTTCTTAGTGGATCTATACACCCAGAGGAGAGTCCACATACAAAATTTTAAGTCTCTAGCTTCAGCCGTTTGGGCTGGACGATGATGAGTCAGTCAGTCAGTCAGTCAGTCAGTCACGTTACTCTTTTATATATATAGATGGATATATGATGTCATTTTAAATAAGTAAAAATTAGAAATTCTAAAAAATTTTACAAAACATGAGCTTTAAGTTGTAAAAATGGAACTACAAATTAAACTATGAGCAAGAAGGGAACGCTACAGGAAAAACAATGATATGAGTTATTCCCGATAATGCAATTAGAGGAAATTTTAGATGGAAGAAAAATAAAGTGCAGAGTATCAGGATATTTGTTTACTATTTAATATAAGAAAGCACATGAGCTGGAAAACAGCGTGGGAAGATGTATAAGTATACTAGTGTAAATTAAGTCAAAATGAGTATGTATGTAGATATTTTATTTCGTAATAAAATGAAATAAAATGAAATATCCATGAAAAAAGTATTGAATAGTAAATATTGTTTGAACAGCCGGCCTTCGGCGGAACTTAAGGCTTTACTCTAACATGAGAGTTTCTCGCATTGAATAATTTATTATCATTCTGTGAAAAACAGGTTGAGTAAGAAAAAAATCAAACCATTTGTATTTTAATATTTTATGAATCGTCCTACAAAAAATCGGATGACAAGTATAATTATAACATTTTTCTCGATGTGAGAACTTCTCATAAGTTACAGAAACGAGGCACAGAGTACAGAATTTTTGCAAGCCAGAAAATGTGTACACAGTGAAGCGACTATTCGACATAATGTCTACCGGATATTATTTCCTTTTCGAAATGGAAATAATGTCAATGGATATTATTTCCCTGGACGTTATTGGACACCACCGTAAAATTCATTAAACAAATATCATTATAATGTCAGATTAACATAATTTTTGGTTCAGTATCTGATGTATCTAAGTGCAAAATTATGAGTCATATATGAGTCAATAATGAGTCATTCCTTATGTAAAGTATGACAATTTATGACATCATGCTGAAGTGAGAATGACATCAGTGAGTTCACTGGGTAATGCGGTAAATGGAACTGACACAAAACAAGTCACGTAACCGGTCACCATGTGATAGGAAACAGTCCGAGTTCTAACACTTCCTATGAAGCGGACCAGTCACTTTTACATGGAGCTGTCCTTGGACGGGGTTAATTGATACTTTGTATGCACCTTGTGACTTGTCACTGAACTATCTTATGGAGACCTAATCGGAGTAGAATAATATAAATTATATATAAATATTATTCCGACAATTAACTGTAATAATTGATTAATACTTAAAGTATTATTAATTTTTTTATTGTCACAAATGTAAGTAGAAATTGTATTTTATTTTTGAGCAGAGACTTTGATGGAACTCAAACCGATAGCATCTGACATGACAGGCTAGACACTACCCACTCGACCACAGGAGAACTTATATTTAAAATGATTAATACCATTTAAGCTAAAGTTTGTATTTATAGATAGACACGGGACTGGTTCCTTAGTGTCTCATTGAAGGGAGACATTTAACATTATTTAGATACTATGTGATAGGTCTTAGATCCAGCTGCATCGAATTTGTTCAGTGCTGTTTAATACAATACTTGCCATAGTCCCAATTAAATTCCCTTAAAATGGTTAATATGTGACCATTTACACGATATGTTTTTTTTTTTTCATTCACTACTCCTTTTGGTACCACTCCCATTTTCTCATGTCATAGGACGAGTACTTTTGGATCATTTGTCACCAAATTTTCTGCAGGGGCACTTGACAGCGCTCTCCTTCATCGGTATTGTAGCAGCGACTGTCGGCGAAGTAAAATAACTAATAAAATGGCTACACAGCTTAACCCTACGTCGCCACGTAGCAATATTTATTGCGGCAATTGGCAAACTTCATATACAAAATACAACCTAAAAATAGAGAATTTAATTTTCAATATGGAATTTGACAATTGCCGGCAATAAAAATTGATACGTGGAGACGTAGGGTAAACAACTTTACTTGCCACCAGAGGTACTTGCAACACTGCTCTACAAAAAATGCGCAATAGCAGGGTTGTAAATAAATTAAGCTTTCTCTCTCTCTGTCCCACTTCACCACCTGTTCTCTCTTCACTATCCCTTTCCCAAAGAAGCTAACACATTAACTAATTAACTGGTTGGCATTAATTGCCTGATTGTGTTACTTCTCTTATTAAAAAATATAAAATATGGATACACAGATCCAGACGTTATACTCTAAATCCCCTTCTTTTTTGGAGCAAAGTTTTACAAGAATTGGTTAAGCTAGAAGTAGTGTTGAATAGTGATATTTATTTTGAATGGGCGTGGCACTACCCACTTTTCTTAAGAAAACATTGTATAGTCGCTGGTGCTCAACCCATGTACAAAAGTTTATAAAGATGGGGTTTGAAGAAACAATTTAAAATAATATTCACAGCGAATGGGCGTGGCAGCACAAATTTTTCTAATCATAATATTGCATTGTTACGGAAAATAAATTTGCTTCCAAAGTTGTATAACAAACCTTTAAGGCGAACTATACAGTTATATAAGAATATATAGTTTGTATGGGCGTGACACTGCCCACTTTTCCAATAATAAAGTTTCAACAAAGCTCACAGTAATCGGTTTATCGGAAGTAGTTGAAAAAAAACTGTCGTAAAAATCGATTACATCCATCCACCCACAGTCGCCTGGTGAAATGTAAAACGGAACGCCCACAATGTTTATTTTTATTGGCCCCTTAAAGTATACTACATTTTACGGAAATCACTTTTACTTCAGCCAGCAAGATCATCTTGACATTTGCCTCCCATTTTATATTTTTGAAATTAATTTTCTATTTCCTTCCAAACCGACAAACTTTCTTGACAATCGTTTTTCAACGCTTGAAAAATATATTTTTGTATATTTAAAAAGAAAATTTATTTGAAAAATGAATTTCTGGTATATTTCTACAATAATTTGTGTCATTGTTATTGTCGGTTTAATTTCTATCAATTTATATGAAGATTATTTGGCCAAAAACAAACAACATAAGACTCAACAGCAATTAAATGAATTTCGCAATGAAGCCAATAAAACTAAACAGGATTTGGAAATATTATTAAATTTAGCCATGCACAATGCTGGCCACAAAAAGAGGATACGACGACAAGCTTCAGATTATTTTGATAGTTTTCCCATAAGTTCATCCAACGAAAGAGCGGCGGCCGAAGAACAAATGGTTCCCAGGTGTAATTTAGATATTTGCAAAAATGAAAATTGTAGAAAAGCTTCGCTTTCAGATCGTTCAAAGTATTCTCTGAAGTCGAAAGAGTTGAATAACTTTTTCAGCTCTTTACAACCGGATAATAGGAAAATGTCCAGAGCAATTTCTTTATTAGAGAGTGAGCAAAATAATAATGAAGAAAATGCATGGGCAAATGTAGTGGACAGAGAGAACATGGCAAAAGAGGAAAATAAATCTGCAAATGAAGAAGAAAATAAAATGACAAGAAAACAAAAGAACTCAAAAGGTAAGAATGGCATCAAGGCTTATATATCCAGGAATTTTTCTTGGACTCAGAAGGAAGAGGAAAATAAATATCAAGGTGCTGAGAATCTTAAGGAAAATTTTAATCTCTTGAATGAAGATTTGAATATAAACGCCGATGATACGATTTCTGATGTTAGCAGTTGCCAACATTGTTCTCATCATGTTGATAATGGAATTTTTAAAAATAATTTTAAATCTCACAAAGACAGACCGACGAACAAGTTTCAAAATAAAACTCAAAATCCAAAATATTTGACAAAATTTTCCAAACAATCCCAGAAACTGGAATCACCTCAAACTTTTCTTAAATCTTTTGAGCAGAAATATTCCATAGAAGATCCAGTAGATGATGACGAGGAGGAAGATGAAGATGATTTGTATCAAATTAAATATCCTTCAGTCGCATTAACACGATCTCAAAAAGAAAACAAAAGTAAACAAATTAAGTGCAAACTAACACCTCCCGACATTAATAAAAACACTAAAAATTGTTCTCTGAATGCTTCCCCATTAATCTTAAATGATCAAGTTGAGAATACCAAAAATAATCTCTCACACGAAGCCAACTATAAGCTTTCTAAAGAAGAGCAAGATGCCTCGGAAAAGAAAAAAGGATTTTCTTGGAAATGGGGTATATTTAAGCGTTCCCATCCCTTCAATGCCATGAACGAAATCAAATTAAAGACCAGTAGACGCTTAATGCAAAAAGGTTTTGGTGCCTCTTTGCCTAGCTATTCGTTGGGAGAGATACGTAAAGATATGATGATAGATGATATGTTGAGAAGAAAAGAGAAAGAAATGTTGAAAGAGAAATATCGAAAATATAAAAATTTTGATGAACCTTTTACAAATAATATCGGAGAAACCAATAAAGAACTTGAGGTTACTGCCGATATGCCATTGGAAGGCGCTCCAGCATCAAGGCCTCTTAGTGAGTGGAGCTTAAGCAGGCAAAAGAGAATAAGTGATACACATGACAGATACAAAAGAGAGCAAGCTGCAATAACAAATCGTAATGTAAGCAAAGCTTTTGATAAAACAATACTGCAACTGGAAGCAAATATAAACTTATCTAAAAATGGTAACAATTCAATAAATAAAGCTTTAAAAGCGCCAGAAGCCGAAACTGTAAAAATATCATGTGAAACAGCGAAAGCTTTAAGTGCAAAGCCTAATGAAACGGATACATTTTTGCGAGCTTTTGCAGTCAATAAAAATTTAAGGACACAGCAAAGAGTAGATGTTGAAGATAAAACATTAAGAGCTTTAAAGCTTGCAAGCTCTTTAGATAATCAGCCAAGGAGTGATAAACTTGCACCACTTTTAAAACCAGCCAACATCCACAATTTCCATAGATTAGCAGGATCATCTTTAAAAAGCTACACAAAAGCTTTAAAAGCAGAAAACTATTACGCTTCATATAACAAACAACTCAGAAGAAGAAAACGAGAAATTCAAAGAAAAACTTCAACAAAGAAATTGCCGATGAATAAAAAACAAAAGCTTTCTTTACATAAATCTAAAATGAATAGAAAACATGATAGATTTATCGCAAAAAATGAACATCTTCTGAAACCAGGTAACCAACACGAAAAAGCTTTAAAAGTTTTGCAACGTCTAAAACGATTTAACCCATCTAGAACTTTACAATTGAAAATTTATAAAAAATTCCACATTCCTGGAGCTTTAAAACACAGTAAAGTGAAGAACGGGTCAAGTAAAAATATTTTAAAGCACTACGAAAGAATAAGAAAGAAGAGATCGTTACAACCCAATTCACTTGCGGCCAAAAACTCGGCCGGCAACGAAAATTTGATTTCAACAGTGTCAAAAAAGTTATGGCAAAAAGCTTGTCATATTAAGAAAAACATTAAAGATTTCGTTAGGAACTATTATTCCAAATCATCTAATTTGCAAGATGGAGAGGCTGAAGTTGCATTAAGTGGGGATCAACTTTTGTTAAAAGAAAACTTTGGTAATAAAGGTGCTGAAGCAGATATTACCATAAGCTTTAATGAAATCAAAAACCCAAAATTAAGATTTTTAAAAAACAGCAAAAGTAATTGCTTTATTTTTAAGCCGGATTTCAATAACTATAATGTGAAGTATCTTAAAGAATTAAACAAACTGCTATCGAAAAGGGCTGTGAGAACTTTCAATATATTGCTAGGTAAGAATATTTGAAAGATTTCATAAAAAAATGGCTTTAATGATGTTTTTTTTAGAAATATATCCTTCAAATGAGAATAACTCTATTAAAAGCATGACATCAAATCGCGCTGAACACAACTTAAACAGTTTTAAAAGCTCGTGGGCCAATAAGAGCGAAAAGAAAGCTCCTAAAAGCTATTTTGACGCTTTTACTGAAGAAATGAAAGCAAATATTAGATATTATAAAAAGATTTTTAGCTCGAGTCATTTAAACAGTGTGAAGTGCTACTTGCAACATACTAAAAGCTTTCACCAAAAGAGAAATAGCACAAATACTGATAAAAGCATTCATAATAATACAAAAAAGAGAGTTTCAACAAAGCAGTTTAACTCAGGTCAATTCAACAGCATAAAATGCTATTTAAATTTTACTAAAAGAATTTTCCAAAAGAGAAATAGAACAAATATTGAAAAGAGCTTTCCTAAGCATCGCAAAAATTCAAATCAATCGAGTGATGAAATATATGGTGTGGCTAAAAACAATACCAAGCATTATATTAGTAAAAGCCCGTTGGAGTGTTTTCCAGCCTTAAAACTTTTGAGCTCTGATAGTTATAGTCCAGTAAAAAGCTTTTTTAATAACAATTCAAAAATCAGTGTAAAATATGAAAGTTTAAAAAAGTATTCTAGTGAAAATGGCGGTATTATTAACAATATAAAGAATGGCCGAAAGCTTAGCCACAAAAATGACACAGAGGCGGGCGAACATTTTAATGCTACAAAGATCGATAAAGCCAGATTAAATAAAGGCCATAAAGAACAACTTCAACAGCAAGATTTTGGAATTGATTTTATCGGTGATAAAAATTTAACAAACTTTAGAGAAAAGCATTATCAAATTTCAAACATTAATGGCACCTTTGACCGTAAACAAAATAAAACTTTTGGTATTGACATAATCAAGCTTAATCAAACTTTAAGATTGAATGATAGTTTTGCACACAAAAATCTACTGTCTGGAAAGCAAGCTTTTGAAAAAATTTATTCAGGAAAGCAGGTAGGAAAGCTAGCAGGAAAGCTCGACCAAACTTTAAGCTTAAATGAAAGCATCCAACTTGATACTGATGATCTAAATGGTAACAAAAGTTCTTTTAAGAGCTTCAGAGTAGATAGTAATAATAAAAATTTAACCCGAAGCCTGAAACGTTCAAAGCGCTCTCTGAACCCTGATTTACAAGAAGATCATAAGTCTGACAAAGTTAAGCATTTAAATAAAAGAAGCTATTTATTTCATCATGGTGATTTATATAAGCCAGACTTTAAAACACATTTGCCAACAATTATTGAAAATTATTTAGATGAGCCACAACCGACTTTATGCAATGGAGCTTCGCCAATAGATCAGGAAGGAGCCAAACCCATTACAGGAAATTATTTTGATAAATTATTTCATCCTCAAGAGTTTGATAATTTGAAAACAAACTATTATCCTGCACAGGAAAAATTAGAGAGCATGAAATTTGATGAACTTTGGCTTGACAATAAGTACCGTAAAGAGAATGACAAACAGCAGAAAAAGCGTTTCTTGAAATCTAAAAGTTCTCTAATTAAATCCAACAATTTAAAAAATAATCGTAAGCGGCACAATTCCGATAATTTGAAAAATTCTGTTACGGAAAATAAAAGCAAAAAAATGGCATTAAATTCAACGAAGTTGCCTTTAAATTATCAATATTTAAGTGGAATAACAGACTCTAGTAACAATTACAAATTCAACGAAAATATGTTTAACTGGTCTAAAGTTCATCCGAAAACTCATATGAGTGAAAACAATAATTCCACAGATGATTCTGGAAAACTAAGTTTGAAATTGCGAGATGAAATTTTGAATTGTAAAGCATTTACCAGCCTAGAGGATTTTATAAAGTCTTTGCCAAAAAATTTAACACAATCTCTGCTAAGTGGTACAACGGACTCAAGTTTGGATTCTTTTACAGATAAAATTGAAATGGATATAAATACAGCAATTGTTACAACAGAACTAAAAACGACTGAAGAGCCTTTAGTTTCAGGCTCTACAATTAAATGTTCCACAACTACTGAAGAAGCGCTGGGTATTGACGAGCACACTGAAACTTCCATAGAACCTATTGAAGATTTTTCACAGCCTGATGATACGGAATATGAACAAACAACTGAATATAGCTCAGAAGACGAAAATACAGCTATATATTCAACCGATTCGGTATTGAAGAATGAGAATGTGACAACAGAGCATGATTTACGACCAAATGAAGGGGACGATGATCATGTCAAACTAAATATTAGCATTAAAGCTCATGTACATGGTAATCCTAAAGATAATCATTATAGTGGTAATGGTACCTTCGATGTTATACCAGGTTTAATGGATGATCGCAGAAGACGACATATTTTCCACCAATCACCTCTTGAAAATTTCGGAAGAAGAAAACTCCCTCAAAGGTCACAGTGAGCATTTGAAATTGTTTACAGAATCTTAAAATAGTATTTAATAATTCCAGTGATGAGGATAACAATGACGAGCTCAATGATTTAATGTCTGGCAAAATATCATCCAAAATTGTTAATAATATTCTAAATACGGTACAGCAAAGTTCTCATTTGAAAGCTCTGTGGCCCAGTTTAAAACGTGATCAGAAGGAGGAAAGTAAAGCAGAACAACCAAATTTTTATGCTATAAGAAATCAGGTAATAAAAAAGTATTCATAAAATGTTTCTTAAACTTATAAATGATCTAAGAATGAATAGTTGAAAAAAAAGATACTTACTTTTTATGGGCGTGGCGCTGCGCACTTTTCTAATCAGAATATTTTGAGCACATGGAGGCAAAACTTATTGCCAATTTCACGATGTCGAAAGAGTTCTTTCTTTCATACAATTACATTTGAAATAAAAACAAAAGTTTAGAGTTTGAATTTTGATCTTAATAAGAATCGCTAGTGTGTTTCTTTAGTTATAGTATAACTACTATTTACTTTGTAGAGGCGTGGCACTTCCCACTTTTCTAATCATAATGTTGTACATACTGTCACGGGAGCTCAATGTGCATGAAAAATATCATGGAAATCTTTTAAGTGGAAGTAATTGAAAATAATTATTTTTTGTGGGTGTGGCGCTATCCTCTTTCCTAGATTTTTTTTTTTACAATTAAATTGGATTGTTAGATAGACTGATGCTAAGTTTCGCAAGACTCGCTTAAAAAGAAGTAATTCAGAAAGAACATTTACTTTGTGTGGGCGTGGTGCTATCTTTTCCTAGAATATTGTATATGTAGGGCGAATATCAAAGCAGACCTCAACTGTAAAGGGCCTCTTTTCGACCACCTTTCGTGTCTCCGTAGTTGATTGTTCAGTCTGTAAGCTTTTCAATATGTTTCGTTGCTCGCTTTCAAACACCCTTCACACAGAAAAATTTCCATGTAAAATCGTCGAAAACCAGGTTAACTTAACATTTTTCGGTAGTGATTTTGCTTCATACGTGTTTCATGTTAAATCAACATGATTTACAATAATCTTGAAAGAAAATTTTTCCTTTTGAATTAACCATATTTCATGTTAATTTAATATTCCAGTACAGTTAAATCAAAATGAAGTTGATACTGAAATAATACGAAAAATCATATTGAATCAAAGTAATTTTGAGTTGAAACAACGTGAATTTGATATTGGAACAACACGAAGAATCATGTTGAATCAAAGTTATTTCAAGTTGAAACAACGTGAATTTGATATTGGAACAACACGAAGAATCATGTTGAATTATAGTTATATCAAGCTGAAACAACATGTCTTTAATGTAGCTATTTTATTAATTATTTTACTTACGTGATAGTCATCAGAAAACTTTTCGTTGTAGCTGACTGCCCCAGCCAAGATTTGAACTCGTGCCACCTGCATGATAGTCCACGCGCTAGCCACTGCAGCCACTGCAGCCACAACAGCTTCAAACTTTTCTTTACTTATACACTAAATAAATACCATCGTATGTAAAATGCATTTCATTTTAATTCAACATGATTTAAATGATTATTTAACATAAAACTTATTTGAAATTAAAGTTATAGTCATGTCGATTGAAAATTAAACTTAACGTTTATAACAAAATTGTTTTAACGGTGATTTAAGGTTAGATTAACTATTTTCCGTTTAAAATTAATATGAAACAATGGTAATTTTAAACCATCAGCAGTAAATATTCGCTGGTAATTCGTTTTTTGTCGTATACATAGACGACACATGTGAGAATAAACAACAACAAGTCACACAACTAAGCAGAACAGTGAATTGTAGCAATGAACAAAGGAAGTAAACACTAACACACTCAAACGACAAATTATTTCTTGTAAATTTAATATGAGTTGCAATCGAAATTGCGGCATGTGGATTTTACATTCCTTTTTTTTCTGTGTGTTTAAATATAGCTTTAATGAACGCTTAGTGTGTGTTGTAGCGGCCATATTTACACATATTCTAAGAAAATTTCAGGCTCTTACAGTGTTCGAGAAAGAAGCCTGTGACAGACAGACAGACAGACAGACAGACAGACAGACAGACGGACAGCGTAGCGAAAACAATAGGGTTCCTTTTCACATTTGGTATACGGACCCCTAAAAATTAGAATGCAGTTCGAAAAAAATAGTCCCTTTAACAATTACCATAATTTATTTTTTCTTTTTGCCAGCAAACTGAAAAAGAACTTCAAAACTCTGAAAAGATTTTAAACCAAGTAATCTCCTCCATTAACAACATAATAGAACAACAAGCCCGTGCCCATATCTGTGTGCCTCTGCGTCCCGATTTACAAGAATTTTACAATATGATTTTACAATCACGCCAACAACAGGACATGGTAAGAGAAACCCGCCATCTAATAAAAACTAAACAGAAAAGTAAAATATTCAGTTACAAGACTCGCTTACTAGATCGCAATAAAATCGAACAAGAGACAACAATAGTTAAAAAATTACTTCAAAAATATGACAAATTGCCACAAGAGGATCAAAAGCAAGTGGCTGCTGTTCGAGATGATTTAATCAAGAACTTAATAACTTTACGCCAGTTGCAGGATAATGAAGAGCAAGAAGATTATGATTCAAGAGAAAAGCGGCAGCATGACTGGGATGTAAGTGATGAAGAAATTTTGAAAAGTCTTCGAACTCAATATAGCCCTGAGTTTTTGAAGTTATTGGATGCTGCTGGACTTTATAGGGAAATTAATAGCGATTGAGATTGTAACATTTATGTTGTTGTTGTTGTTCGATTTTTTTAAGATTTTATATATTTATTAAGATGTTTAATAATAATTTTATTGTATATTTTATAATGAAATATTTATAATTATATTTTAATAAAAACTTGTTTCAATATGATTGTTAATAGGTGTGTTTGTTTACTTCCCCAGTAATCATTTGTAAGCATCTTTATTAGCCATCTCACAGAATACCATTCCGATCAAAAGTGGTTTCAATTCTGTAAGTTGCTTCTTCAGAAAACGAAAAACGAAAAACTTCTTCGTAATCAACCCACTTTAAACAGCCATGTTACAGAATACCATTCCGATCGGAAGTGGTTTCAATTCCGTAAATTGCTTCTTCAGAAAACGAAAAACGAACATTTTCTTCGTAATCAAACGACTTTTAAATTTCAAAGTGGAATTGACAAAGACCTTTTCTATTAACTTCATTTGCAGTAAATACTAAAAAACCTAAATACTTTTAGGAGCGTCCACTAAATAAGCTTTTCCATGTTAATAAGAAGCTTAATATGAGCTTTGCTTGTAAAAACAAGAGTAAACAAACGCCTGAAGTTATAACAACTTTATTATTGTAAAATCGAAATACAAAATAAACTGAATCCGAAGATAGCAAAACAAAAACGATCGGAATGCAAGAACGGAATTAAAACCATACCGATCGAAATGTGTGACATGGTCGTGAATTTCAAAATGGAATTGGCAAACACTTTTCTACTAACTTTATTTGCAGTCAATACTAAAAAACGTGTATACTTTTAGGAGCGTCAAATAAATATTTGACAATAAGTTCTCCAAGGTATAAAAACTTTATCACTGTAAAATCGAAATACAAAATAAACGGAATCTATAGACGGGAATGTGTGACATGCCGTATGATAAAAGTAAATAAATGAGATTCAGCAGCGCCTGAAGGCATGCTAAGAATTTTCTCATGATCAGCAGCTGAAATTTACTTTATTAAATACTTAAAATTTTATTTTTTTTAAGTAAATGCAAATTTTTAATTAAAGTTCAACACTCAAATATTATATTTTCTACTCAACCCTCCTTTAAAACAAAATTTCAACATGATTTCAGCTCAACTGCACAAAAGTATGCAATAAATAGAATTCAATTGATATGTGCAGTTAAGAAAGAAGTCGTTTTTTCCATTTTTGCTTTTCAACACACTTTCTTAAGATTCAAGATAAAGAAAGTATTCGTGCGAATATTAACGTGCAACTGAACTCCCCTCCCCCCTGCCCCTCCCCTCAGATGAAATCATCCATAATGTATCCTTGTAGAGAAATGAATAAACACAATAAAATTATAATTTTCACATAAACATTGTAAATTTACGAAATGTTTTGCATTATTATAACAAAATATTTATGCTCATTTATAATCAACTGATGAAACTCACACCATTATTTTCCGACTTCCCTTTTACTCATACTTTTGCATAAATATAATTTGTACTTTAGAAACTTTTTAGATTTACATTTCAAAAGCATAAACACTCCCACACTCACGATAAAAACACACATGTTAAAATCATAAAGTGATTTTGTGTTTTTTGCTTTATGTGATTTTAACTTAATGAAAATCTAATGTGAGAAGTGAAAAACTTTTCATATTCCACGAAATACTCGTAATTACAATTTTCTACCCTCTCTTTGCCTTTGCTTTCCTAGCAGCCAGTGTGCTGCTTCATTTGATTATTGTTTTTATTTCGCAAAATATTGAATTAAAACAATATCAAATGGCATTAAAAGCGTTTAAATAAATTATATATTTGATTTGGAGATGGAGAATAAAGTTTGGCAAACTTTTTCCTTTTTTTTTGGAATGGGGTATACAACAGCCTGGCGCGGTTCCAGGCAAGGGAAAAAAGGATATTTCCCCCTCCAAAAACGAATAAAATATACCTGATTTCTATAGATTTGCTAAAATAAATTTAACAAAATGGTACGTTTCATTTAAAAGTTCCCCTCCCAAAAGCTTCAGCTGGATCTGCACCTGACAGCAGTGCTGTTGTTCTGTGCAATAGTTTCCTGAAAAGGTAGCACGTTTATTTTATTCTAAGAGGATAACCTGGGAAGGGTTTTTGGTAACACAAAACTTATCTATCTGGCCTGTCCAGTATTTCATTTCCAGTAATGATTTCAAATCTCGTGATAAAATTTTATCAGAAATTTTTTCGTAGTATATTTTTGTAGGACATTTAGGATATTTTATCTCTCCCTCGAAGGATAGTTTTCTTTGCCCCTTTTTAGGAAAAGGTCAAAAGAGATCCACACTGCGAAACACTAAAGGGTTTAAATGTTCCATGATTGCTTTAGAAAATAATTCTAGCAAAAAAACCGGCTACAAAATAGGCGTGACACCGCAACCCCATATTTGATCAGCATGTACTTTTACGACAACTAATTGTGTATGCGAAGTCTCATAAGAATCGGATAAGTAGAAGTAATTAAAATAAGTATTTAGTTTTCATGGGCGTGGCACTGCCCACTTTTCTAACCAAAATTTTGTATATTAACGATAGCTAAACGTGTATGCAAAATTTCACAAAAATCAGCTAAGTAAAAGTAGTTAAAAAGCTTATTTAATTTTCATGGGCGTGGCACTGCCCACTTTTGTAAACATAATGTTGTATTGTAACGATAACTAAAGGTGTATGCAAAGTTTCATATGAATCGGTTTAGAAGAAGTTGTTGAAAAAGAATATTTACTTTGCATGGGCGTGGCACAGCCCACTTTTTTGTTCCTGATGTAGTATTTAATGTGTGTGCAAAGTTTCATAAGAATCGGTTGAGTAGAAGTAGATGAAAACGAATGTGTATTTACTTTGTACGGGCGTGACTCCGCCCACTTTTCAATGGGACCAATCTGGAAGTACATCCTTTTGAATAGAGAAAAAATTCGTAATCGGTTCATAAATGGCAGAGTTTTGAGAGAACATATATACAAAAAATATACATGAAGTCGGTTAAAAATAATAGATAAATTTTATAAATTAAAATTAATTTGTTTTTCTAAGGCAATTTTTAGCCTGGCTTCGTTACAATGCCTTCTTTTATGTTAATCCTTTTTTTTAATTCTCTGTAAAAACTTTTACCATGAATATATTCATTTTATTTTTTGCATGATTTTGTAATTATTATTACGATATGAAGTTTATTCCTGAAAATTTAGTACCCTTTGCACAACCCCCGCCCCCCTTAAATAAATCCTTTTCAATAATGTTACTAATGAGTGTGTCGAATATTGTATTTTCAAAATAAGTAAAAACAATTTGTTACTGAATTTATGATGATTTCTTACAAAATTTGCTTATGAATAGAGATTGTTTTAGGCTCAATTCATTTTGTTTTAATGAAGTGTTGAATATGGTATGAAAGAAAGTTTTTAGTTTAAATTAAAAACAGATAAGTGTATGACCAACAATTGCTTTAGAAGCTTATTGTTTTCTAATTTCAATCCTTCGGAATACACATCGGAACAATATTTAATTTTCGCTTTCTATTGGTATTTTCAGTTTTCAAAAAATTTAAAGACTGTAAGCACTGGTATTGTAATTAAAGCAAATAATATAACGACTCCTTTGAAATCCATTTCCTTAATAATATTTCATCAGAAAAATAAACCCCATATTGAAGGCTCCAAAATAAATCATTAAGAAGAAACGAACGTTTATTAAAAATGCTAAATGCCACCAAAAAATGTTTTAAATGAAACAAAAGAAAACTATTTCCTTTTAAATGAATAAAATAAATGAACTTGTGTAAATAAAAGATAAAATTACCAGTTCGAAAAACTTACTCACTCCTACTCCAGTCAAGAAAAACATCCAGCAAAACACAACACAACACATCCTTCGAAACAAACCTCGGAAATGCAAATTAAACTAAACGCTCGCTTTATTGTATAAGAAACTTAACTAAACTGGCAGATTGTTGGAATGTATGTATAGGAATAATGTAAATGTGAGCGGGGATACGTACCCTGCAGACAATATTGTACCATGGAATCGCGCACCATGTTAGCGGAAATAGACTAGTTACAACATTGTCCTATGTAATGCAGTTATGTACCATCCTAGTAAAAAAATTGCTTCTAATAAAGCAGGTTTTTACTATTAAGGAGTAAAAGTAGCGCTGACAAACCTGCTGATATTGCTGCTGATTTTTGTATGGCGAGTTCCCGGTTTGCAGTACTACATTTTTGCTCACAAAAGCGCTTTTTGAAGCGCTGAAAATCATCAACATTTTCAGCACTAAATTTAAAAATATATGAAAAAACGGTTCGATGTGGATTGGCGACGTTAACGCCATTTTGAATTTGTATTATTTGGTAACTTTATTTATTTTTAATAATTTTATATTTTTACTCCCTGTTTGTTATTTTAACTTCAACTAGTATCGAACTAAGATCCTTCAGGTTTGAAGTCCAACATACCAACCTCTCGGCCAAAAACACTGTTGCAAAACGGAGCCAAAAAAAGTCAAATAAAGTTATACTTCTGTCTTGCTTAAAAACCTGCATTGGATCAGCACTATAAAAGCAGCTTTTTTGTATAACTTGTGTACAAAGCTTTTATATAAGTAAAAAGCAAATACTTTTTTTATTCATACTATCCATTGGATGTGTGTACATTTGCTAAGTTTCTCGCTTAAAACCAGCACTGTTGTGGCGCTATGAAGTAAGCTTCTAAGCAAGCTCATATTTTAGAGCGAATTATGATGCGCTTTATTTCTTTAGTGCTTCAAAAACCATAAAATTTTTTTTACTGGGATGTCATTTGCAACAAAAAGTTTGTAATTAAGCGTCAAGTGATAGCGTTTTAATGATTGCAATAGTTAAAATACAACGAAGGCTTTGGTGGTCCATCAAGTAGTGACATATAGTAGTTTTGAGAGTAGTCCGATGTAATACAAAGCAGGGTTATATGGTCCAGCCCTAGGAAATCGTAATGTTTAATCTACCATGTTTTCTCTATACATTTGTGTTACCTTTGGAATAGTCCTAGTCCTTTATGGAATATACTTTGCATGCGCTTATAAACTAGTCACGTTATCTGCAGGGTTTACACACACGCTTGCTTAAATATTTTAAATCTTCCTCTCAAAGAGGTATTATATTACAATGTTTGTAGTTTTACTTTACACAGTTTTTTCTTTCTCTTTTCTTGATTTTTTCATCTTCTGTTTGACCACTAAAAACGCATTTTCATCAAATAGTCGAGTCAATATTTGAAATATTGAACGAAACTCGTGGCAAAAGAAAAAAAAAACATCAAGGCAGAAGGATACGAAAAAAAATACAACAACATTGTATGCCAAACGGAAATATTAGGAAATGTGAAACCAAATGTTTTGTTAGTTTATTCTGGTCAATTGGAGTTGGGCCAGAGACGACGTAACAAAATAAAATTAAACAACCATTTGTTATTTACTGGAATAAGGCAGCATCACAATATGTACACAGAAAGAAAAACGTTGTTCTAAATTGCAGTATACTTTGAGTATTCTTAAATTGTGTACAAAAGTTCTTATTTTATGTACTACTATTAGTATAAACCTTTTACACAGTCGTAGTGTGTTGATATTTGTTTGCTTGTTGATAGCTTCAGTCGCATGTTGTGCTTATGTTGTTGTCTTGTTGTTGGCTATTCTGTTTGTTTGTTCAGTGCCGACTAATAGCCTACAAACGTCCGTCGTATTACATGCAGCTGGTTTATACAGGATTTTAGCTGTCGTTCTTTCTATACATACTGAGTTAGCTGTGTGGTCTAAGGCGTTGATTTACAAACATGATGAGCTAAGTTCAATACTAGGAATGAACAAAAATACATTTTATATTAAAACAAGTAAGTAAAATTATTAAATTTAAATAAGTAGTAAAAATATAAATTCTGAAGTTTATTCTGTTCCAGGATTAAATAAGTAAAAGTTAGCCTGATTCGGGCTTGATTCAAGTACGCTGCGGGATTGATTATAAAGTACGCAGTTAGGGTCAAGTATACAGCGGGCCTAAATCTACATGTAATACGACGTTTGTCAGCTACTTGTCGGCTATGCCCGAGCAATGAAAATAAAGAACAACAAAAGCACAACAGTGATTTGTGGCTATCATCAAGCAAACAAACATCAACAAATTTCGAGTATGACTTTGTATGAGGTTTATCTAAAGAAATTTAATAATTTTGGCTTGAGTTCGGTTTTTAATTTAATTTTTCAATTAAATTATATTTTTATTTAGAGATAAATGTGAAGCATATATACAAAGAAAATTTTTGACTGCACGGAGGGTTGAACTGACGTTTCGATAGCTCCCCCTAATCTCTTCAGAATTCTTTTCCGCTTGACCACTCGACCAAAGTCGGTGTTGTGCAGTCAAGTGTTGAGAATATCATCTACTTTTAATCCATTCATACTGTCACTGTTAGAACTGTAGTTCGTACTTAGGTTTTTTTACACTTGCACTTGAATATTCCGTCTTAATCAATCTTTCAGAAAAACCGGGATTACCATACTTTTGACACCGCTTGGCATAAATTTAAATACGAATAGATTGATTTTTGTTTTCAGTGTATGTAAGAGTGTGTGTTGTCTAAAGGATGTGGAGTCCTGCTCTAATGGTGGTGGTATTTGTGTTAATTTTTTTTTCGCTGGTGTTGATGATTGATCACAAGCATACATTTTCGCACTAGTTTATGTTTGCACTTATCCGTCTATTGGTCTGCTGTCATTTAGGAAAGAGAAAGGAATGAAAATAGAATCAAATTTTGGTGAAAATGTTTAAGATGTCAAATTGTGACATGTATTAGATTTTGTAGAAGTTGTTTCGAATCTGTTTTTTGTGTTGGCTGTGAGCTGATCTGTTTTGAAATGAAAATGAAGTTGTCAATATTATTGTTGAAGCCAAAGAGATTTTATGTTAATTTTATTAAATGACTTTTGGAAATTCATAGTAATTGAATTGTTTTACTTTGAATCGTTAAAATGGATGTGGCAGCGCGAATTGGTTTAAACGAAAAATATAAAGTTTGCGCAAAAAGTATTCGTCATATTTGAAATTATTAAAGTATAGAGGCTCTATGCATTGAGAGAGAAATATAAGACAAGAAAAAGAAATGGCGACAATTTGGGTCCCGAAGCTAGAAGACCATTTAATATTTCCTTACAAAGTAGCAAGTTTTTTTACTCGTGAAAAACGGCTTAGTGAGGCTTGTAGGTCCAGTTGAGTAGATCATTTTGCCCTTAAAAAAATAAAAAAACGATTTTTGTCAATTCACGAGCAAAACCAATTTTCACTGTGTTGTTTGTGCACCTATTTAACATTTTTACATATTTTAAGATATATTTTGCTAATGTCTAATTCTTTATGAAAATCACGTTACAAACATTAGGCTAATATAATCACTTTGAAAAGAAAAATAAATTCAGTAAAGTACGACCTTGATTCGCACACGAAGGGCTTCATACATCATCTATCATCATATAGTTTTAACGATTTTTGTTTATTATTTTTACGTAATTTTTTATTTTTGAACTGAATTGGTATAAGTCTGAAAATTAATCAGATAGGGAAATTTCGGCAAAGACTAAAATTAAGTCACAATAAAAAGAATGCATGGCACGGGCTTAAATAAAATTCTGGTATTCTATTTGCTGGCAAAAATTAGTTAAATAGCTGATGTTTCCTTGTAAATGGCATACACCTTCATAGGTGGTAAAAGTGAACAAGAACGCTGATGAGACGGTGTAGCGGCCTGTCGAAATCAGTAGTACTGATCGGTTCTGCTAGTCTAATTTGAATATTTCAACACTCCACTCTTAATAAAAATAATTTGAATTTACATTAATTCAAAAATATTGAACTAGAAAGCCGAAATAATAAAAAAAGTTTTCAGATTTTTGTTTATTTTTCTCGTTTCTTGTTGATTTTTTTTCGTTATGGTGCTTTTTTTGTTTTAGCGCTTTTTCCATTTTGGCAATTTTTTTCCTTTTGATCTTTTATCAATTTTGGTTTTTTTAGTTTGCGCGATTTTTTGTTCGATTTTGTGTTTTTTCTCGTTGCAGCGCTTTTTTCCATTTTTAAAAATTTTTCGTTTCGTGGTTAATTTTAGTTTTGTGTTCTTTAAGCTTAGCCGTTTTCTTTTTGTTTATTGTGATTTTTTCCTTTTGGCGTTTTTTCTTTTGCGTTTTTTTGGCGATTTTTTTAGTTTTGGCGATTTTTTGTTTGTTTTTGTGATTTTTTTTTTTTGATTTTAGCGCTTACTTTCATATTAGCAATTTTTTCGTTTTGTCTATTTTTAAAATTTTTTAATTTTCCTATTGGAGATTTTTTGGTTTTGGCTATTTTTAATTTTGAGTTTTTTATTTCTTTTTTCTGTTCTGGCAATTTTTTTCCTTGCATTACTTGAAAGGATACCCTTTTATTATGAATTTACGCTTTAATTATTAATTTTCTTTGTTTCAAGCAAGGTTGGCAGCCGATACCGTAATTAATACCGCTACAGATTAAATACCGTTAAAAATTGAATACCGGTATCACTACCAATACCGTAATTGTTTTCGGTTGTAAAATACTGGTATTCAAATACCGTTTCCTTCAATACCGGTATTATACCGGTATCAACGTTTCGGTATGAAAAATTATATAATACTGAAATAATAAAATTAACATTCGAAATGAATTTTTTAAATATTTTTGCTTTGTAAGTCGAATACCTACTTAAGCGTCTTACGCAAATAAGGGAGGGTTGTTATATTAGTGTCTGACCGAACGTTTGGTGTCCGAAGTCGGAAAAAATCTATGTTCGACGTTCGGTAAAATTACGCTCAGAAGCTTTTCTTTGTTTTGACCGGTCTTTAATTGGAATTTTTGGCGTATTGAATATAAAGTCGCACAATTGGATATAAATGAAAAGAATCTATAAAAATAAAATAAGTAAAGTACGACTTTGGCTCGCGCACTATGGGTTCCGTACGAATACCATATATCCCTCTTTGTTTTGGCCCTTTTTTCATTTTGGCAATTTCCGCTTAGCTTTTTTGTTTAATGTATTTTTTTTTATTTTTAACTCTTTTTTTCACAAAGGGCCGGTTTTTAGACACCGGCAGGCTGTTCAACATAGCTCTTTTTTTTCGTTGTTTTGGCAATTTTATTGTTTTTGGCGCTTTTTCTTCATTTTGCTGATTTATTATTTTTTTTTGGCAATTTTTCATTTTTTTGCCGATTTTTTTAGTTTTAGCGATTTTTTGTTTTTGACGTTTTTTGTTTTAAAGTTTTTTTTTTAGATTTTTGACGATGTTTATAGTTTTAGTGATTTATTTAATAGAGGGTTGCACGAATATACTCGAAAGTACACACGGAATTCATACGAGTACATTCTACGAATACATTTGAGTACACATTGCAGCCCTCTATTATTTAAGTTTTGGCGCTTTTATTCAGTTGGGTGCTTTTTCGGTTTTGGGGAGTTTTTCGGTTTTTGGTGATTTTTTTAGTTTAACGTTTTTTGACACTTTTTTCATTTTGCAGATTTTAAGCGGTTTTTTTAGGTTTGGAGTTTTTTTTTGTTTTGGCGCTTTTCTCATTTCGGTGACTTTTTTTCATTTTTGAAGACTCTTTTCGATTTTGATATTTTTAGTTTAAGCAATTTTTTTTAGCTGTTAGTGCTTTTTTTCGTTTTGACGATTTTTTCGGTTTTTGGCGGTTATTTTAGCTTTTTGGCAATCTTTTTAGTTTTGATGATTTTTTGCATTTTAGCGATTTTTTTAATTTTTGTGTTTTTTTCCTTTAAGCGCTTTTTTCAGTTTTGTGATTTTTCCTTTTGAAGGTTATCCAATTTTGGAATTTTTTATTTTTAGCGTTTTTTAATATTTCATGAGTTTGAGATTCCAAATTGTCTAAATTGCATAGTCAAAATTACATTAACTGATAGGACACCTTTTAATTTTTATTGTTGTAAATATCAGTGTTAATTGTTGTAGTCTATTCTATAGACTACACTAAGTAACACTAACTTTGGAAATTTCAACTGTCTATATAACCTTCAGCTACCACTGTCAATATCCACTTATCCAAGTCACAGACCACTTAGCAGCAATAAGAGCCAGGTTGAAGATTTCTAAAAACAGGACTAAAAGTCCCAGTACCTCCAGGCACTTCACCGGAAAACTACGGCAACAGTAAGAAAATCTGGAAAATATGGCGGAATTTGGCCTTTCTTGCCAGCGGAGTGGTTACAATTGGAAAAAAGGTAATAAACTTGCGATCCGATTACCAAACGATGTATGTAAAAATCATAGAGGAGGGCCTAAGCTTTAAGAATAATGCTATTTGGACCACCCTGTTGAAACACACCGTGAGCTATAGGCATAAAAAAACATTTTTGTCCTCATAACTTTTACAAATATTATCCGATCTTAAATCTTATGAAGAGACAAAGTAAATACACTTTATTTAATTAAGATATCTTTAATATATTGAATAATATTTGGCTTTGAATTTAAAAATTTTGGCTTTTGGCCTCAACCTTTTCACGATGAATAAAATGCGAAATTCCAATCTTTTAGGACAAAATTGTATACGTATGAGTAATATGATAGTACATAAAAAATTACATTTTGTTCGTGTGGTAATATTCATATCCTTTTCAATAAAAATATAAACAAACATAAAAACAAAAAAAAAAATCGTTTAGCTTGTCTGCGGGAAAGTCCCAAGGCCTTTGCCCGGATTCGATTAGCCGAACTATGGACTAGTAGTCTAGCATCCTTTTTTCAAGTCGGCTAAAAACTTCAAGTTTGCTTAAACTTAAACGTCAGCTTTCTTTTAATAATGTTTATTTGTTAAAATAAAGTAAATTTCCTAATATTTATGAGTTGTTTTAAATTGAATATTAGCATTCTTATTCCTTTTATTGGTGTCTCCTACCACATCGAAAAAGGCCCATAAAGCTGATGCACGGATAAAAATAAATTGACTATTAAAAAAAATCATTTAACAAGTTTTAACAGCAACAACAAGAGCAGCAACTAACAAACACACATACTGTATCACCAAAATTATTCGTCTTTTAATATGAATCCTTATGTACGATTAGTCTGTATATCCTTCTCATCTAAAGCTGTTAAATGTGATCTACTTAAGTCAAGTCAAAATACACTTGACACCCAAACATCATCCTTTTTCCTCATGGTTTAGTACAAGGAGCGCTTTGAAATTTTGATGCCATAAAAGAGATAAGACAGAAAACACATGAACAGACACACACACAAACTAACTAATTGTTTATGTGGCTGGCAGTCAATAAGGAAAACAATACTAAGACAACTGTCAATGTTGTATAGATAGATGCTTGCTTGCTGGTACTTATCTGTTTGGTTGTAGTACTGTGTACTAGTATTATCCTTACAAATTCTTCTAAGAATTCAAAAACAAACACTCGCACACACACACATCCCCGATAAATGAATATTGTCATTGTTTGTAAACTTGTAATTGGAATTAATTATGCATTCGCACTTTGAAGACATTGTACAGGGAGTACAAATTTTTTTTATAAGTTTAAAGGATGATGTTAAAGCAAAAAAGGAGTTGTTGATGTTCTGGCTTTGAAACCAACAGTGAACAAAAGTCAAAGATTTTTTTCATGCTTTAGTTAGACGAGACAAATCTGAAATGATTTCAAATAAATATTGGAGCTAGAAGCTATTGTTTTAAAAATATTAGTAAAAGAAAGTATTACACCAAATTTAAATTTATTAAAATCGGATAATATTTGTAAAAGTTATGAGGCCGACAAGGTTTTTCATGCCCGAGGTAGTTAGCTTTGACACCCTGTAGCTCAACGTGTGTTTCAACAGGGTAGTCAAAATTTAAATATCTGAAAGTTTGGGCCCACTTCTATGATTTTTACATACACCTATGATTTTTACATATGTATATCGTTTTGTCACAAGTTTCAAACATACAGATTTATTACCATTTTATTGCGATTCCCAGTAAAAAGGTTGCTTCCAATAAAGCAGGTTTCTACTCTTATGGAATAAAATTAGCGCTGACAAACCTGCTGATATCGCTGCTGATTTTTGTATGGCGAGTTCCCGGATTGGAGTACTACATTTTTACTCACAAAAGCGCTTTTGAAGCGCTGAAAATCATCAACATTTTCAGCACTAGAACTGAAAATATATGAAAAAAATGGTTCGATGTGGATTCGCGTCGTTGACGCCATTTTGAGTTTTTCTTATTTCGTTTCTTTATTTGTTTTTATTAATTTCATATTTTTACTCAATGTTTGTTATTTTAACTTCAACTAGTATCGAACTAAGAACCTTCAGGTTTGAAGTCACTCGACCAAAAACACTGTTGCAAAACGGGACCAAGAAACTCAAATAAACTTACTCTTCATTCTCTCTTAAAAACCTGCTTTCGATCAGCACTATAAAATCAGCTTTTTTGTATAGCTTTTGTACGAAGCTTTTGTATAAGTAAAAAGCCAATACTTTTCTCGCTTCAAAACCTGCATTGTTGTGACGCTATGAAACAGCTTCTGAGCAAACTCATATTTTAAAGCGAATTATGAAGCGCTTTATTTCATTAGTGCTTCAAAAAACATGAATTTTTTTTACTGGATTGGTACCACTTTGTGTCTTCGTCCTGATACTTTCGGCGTTATGCCATTGGCAGGTCACCTTCGCTCGCCCACCTTCGGGCGACAACCTTCGGCTGGCCAGACGGCCCCCTCATCTTTATCGCCCTTCGACACACTCCGCCTAGTCACCGGACCCGGTGCCATGATATAATTTAAAAACAAAAATTTCACCTATCATGATGACACCAAGTAGACCAAGATAGTAATTTCAACCTTAAGATGGAAAAAGAATATAATTCTTCTCAAGAATTAAGCGAGACACCTTCATTTAGCAGGGGCACCATCCATTAGCCAAGATACAAATCTCGCCCAAACATTCCCAAAGACTTGGACAAAAATCTCCTCAAAATTCCAGAAGCTCCCCAGATGATCAAAAACTGGGACAAAAATCTTCCCAAAAACTTTTACAAAATCTCCCCAAAATCCCAGAACTTCTTTGGAAAGAAATGGCAACACTGAAAACTGCGAAAATACCAAAGCGGCAACATTGAGTTTTTAAGGAATTGAAACTTCGCGCCGGCCTGTTGTCTTCGTTTTGAATTGCCGTTACACGTATTTTTACCAGTATTCGTTAAACGTATTTTTTCATTAAAAATAATTTTTTTACACCTCAGCATAGAAAACATTTATATGATGCAAATCATATGCAATATATACCATAAGGAGCTTCGTTCCAAAAGTATTTGGTCCCGTTTGCACATAAATATTCCTTTATTTTGTACTTCATATCGCACTATACTTTTCTAAACAGCAAATTAAGCATTTCAATATATGTACATACTTCTGAAGCCAAGGAAAATCTCTGCAAAAAGCACTTCGTATCTCTAAAACTATATATCTATTACTCTTAAAACTCTTTTCATCTTGCCCTCATACCTGTTGTCTTTTGAAATTTTTTGCCTCTCCTTGCTACTCACAAAATCATCCCATTCCAACTACCGCAAAAGTGTTACCATTGAGATTAGGTTTAAGTACAAAACAAATTTAACAAAACACAAGTGATAAAAGTAAAGAAAATGCTTAACAAAAAGTGGTAAAACATTGACTTTCAACATCAACGCCATTCTAGCTTCCGGTGCTATCAAAAAACAACACCAATACCAGCGACCAACAAGTCAACTTAAGTTTTTGTATCATACTCGTAAGCAACAGCAACATCATCAGCAATATTGTTATCATTGTCACCAATATCACCATCATGCCACTAAATGTTGCAAGGCTATGAAGTTCTTTGCTTCTTTATAAATATTTCGATAATTTGCAAAGTTCATTTACAGAGTCCTTAAGTGCAAATTGCACTAATCGTATATATTTTGCTAATGATTATGGCTGTAGAAAGGAAATGTTTAGGAACATTTTAAATTTCTTTTATTTTTGTTGAATTTATATTCGTTATTAGGGAAATAGTAGTAAACTTTTAAATAGTCACAAATTGTTTATTATATTTGGATAAAGTAAATCATTTAAAATTATCTTCCGACTCAACATGAATAATTCTCGTATTCAATATTCATTCATTATTTGTATCTATGTATAAGACTCGATTATGAATGATGCAAATGAGCTTTGAATAGCGTTCTTGAGGTTCTTGAACCTTTTATATTAATATTTTTGTAATTCTCATTTCTACTTTGAAATTTTTTTTATAAAAATTAAATTTTTATGGCTTTAAAAATACAAACAAATTTGTAAACATAGCCAAAAAATATTTCAACAATTTCATTAAAAAAAATGTATTTTTTCAGTGAACAAATTATTTAAACTGTAAACAAAACAATTTACTAGCTCAAACAAAAAAATTTACTGGATTTTCTAAAAAATATCAAAAAATATTTTTGTTTTAATTTATAAAACAATTAGTCTGAAAATACTAGCAAATATTAAAAAAATAGTTTACTTAATCAAACAAAAATATTTACTGAATTTTTTGTACTATATAAAACAAAATTTTTTGCCTGGGTCATCATCATCATCATACATTAAGCATTTATGAAATTTCACTTTGTTAAATGTTTTCAAGTCTGAATGTTTATCTAAAGACTCTGAAAAAATGGATTGAGAATTAACGCAACGACATTATCGCATTGATTTACTCAAAAATCTTTAGTGAACAAGCTTGGTACAATTGCTTTCCTTTTGCTGTTATTGTTGTTGTTATTTGTTTGTGTGTCGTCATCGATGTTTTTTTTACGACGCAGTTTTTCTTGTTATTTTTGCTGTTTGCGTCCTAAATAAAAGTCAAACAAAAAATTCATTGATTCAGTAAAGAACATTGACTGAAAATGAAATTTATTTTTAGACAAACTTTTTTTTTCTGTGTAGCGGGACATGCCATCTTTTACACTTTTCTTTTTTTATAAAGAGAAGTAACACAATCAGGCAACTAATGCTTGCCAGTTAATTAATTAATGTGTTACATTCTTTGGG
Organism: Panzeria rudis; assembly: GCA_956483635.1. NCBI lineage: Eukaryota > Metazoa > Arthropoda > Insecta > Diptera > Tachinidae > Panzeria > Panzeria rudis. Next base: position 131,645,235 of record OY101450.1, on the reverse strand, counting down.
AGAGGGATAGTGTAAAGAGAACAAATGGTGAAGTGAAAGAGAGATAGAGAGCTTACTTCATTTACAACTGTGCTATTGCGCGTTTTTTGTAGAGCAGTGTTGCAGCCTCTGTGGTGTCAAGTAGTGGCATTAATTTGCTGACGGTTCTGTTATAATACCGACAAAGGAGGGTGCTGTGAAGTGCATTAGGATATATTTTTTTCGGTTATATTTATTTATTGTATCTTCAATAAAATTGAACTAACAATAAGTAATCAAATCTTAACTCTATAATATTAATTTTTAAGTCCAGGCAATGCCAGACAAAAATATTTGTTTCAGCTGTTGATTCTTTGGTTGTCTACGCGTCTCGTGTTCGGCTGAGAGCAAGAGTGTCCCTCGTGCTCATCCAACTGTGGCCTCTAAAGTTAATGATATTTCGGGCTAGGGGATTTGGGTGCAACTCAAGTTTTTTCATGTATCTTGTCACGTGTTAAGAAAACATTGTCTTAACCAGCGGACCATCTAAATTAGAGGTATGCACGAATATACTCGACAGTACTCGTATGTATGTTTGTGTGTGTATGCATGTATATTTTTTAGTATATATGTATATTTGGTCGTGGCTATGTATGCACACACATATAGATGTATGTATACATAAGTATATATGTATTTTCTATACAACTATGCACACACGAAATTCTTAGGAGTACATTCTACGAATACATTTGAGTACACTTTGCAGCCCTCTAATCTAAATCTTTATGAATTCGCTTATTTTGGACATACAATGGGGCTGCTGAATAGTACACAGTATTTTATTTTGTCGCCTTAGAATTTTTTCCACATTTGATGCCGAGACAATGACCCATAATTAGGTACCGTAGGACCATATTGGTGTTAGAATGGAGTTGTATAGAAGAAGTTAACAATCTAGGCTTAGAGTAGAGTTCCTTCCTATGAGCCAATTCATTTGAGCTGCTTTTAATTTCATTTGAGTCAAATTTGCATATACTTATATGGGACTTCCATGTTAGACGACGATCAAGACGAACAACGATATATTTTACTTCAGTGTGTTGAGGTATAGTTTGGTTATTCATTTCTATAGGTAGGCAGGTTTCCTGATTTTGAAATAAATATCACGGTCAGCTCTCTCTCTCTCTCTCTCAACACAATGGGAATGCACCCTGATTCTACGCTTTGCTGCGGTAACGCCGGAAAATTCTATCGGGCCCTGCTGACATCAAGGGCTTAAAAAAGTCACAGCCCACGTTACTTTCGTTGGCTGTACAATAGAGTCAGCTTCCCCTGAAGTGATGCTTCAGAGTTGCGCTCTGAATCACCACAAATTCGTTGCCACGAGTACTCTTACACCTTCCTGGTTGCTCACTTAAAAGCATTGAAGCTCTACGTAATTGGCTTTGTTAAATAATCTTCAGTATTACGTTCGAGTTTTTTTTTCGATATCGGTCGATATTTGCATGATTTTTTTTTCAAATATCCATAATTTTTTTTCATAAAAAATTGTTTCTTGGTTTGATCTTGATTAACAGCTAAATCGACTTTGAGTAATATTTGAAATCTATTTTCGGTGTGATTGGATGTAACTCATTAATAATGCTTTTAGAAACTACAGACATGTGGCATGGTTGCATCAACAATGTCATGTTCCCCGATATAGCTTATGGTTGTAGCAAATAAGTTATTATTGTTTTAAACAATTGTGAACCTTAATTAGTTTACGACAAAAAATTCATGCTTACATTTAATCATGACATTATTGGAAAAATAAAATTTTAGCCATATATATGGTTGTTTTGAACCATATATATGGTTATTTTCAAACATATATTTTAATTTTAGACCAGATATATGGCTGTCGTAAGCCATTATATGGTTATATCAAACCATATATTGTAATTTTGAACCATATATATGGCTCTTTTGAGCCATATACATGGTAGTTTCCAACCATATATTGTAATTTTGAACCATATATATGGTTGTCTTGATTGATATTTGAAATCATACAATAAATCATATAATAATTTCAAATCATATAATGTAATTTTGAACCATATATATGATAGTCTTTAACCATATATATGATTATTTTAAACCATATATTGTAATTTTGAACCATATATATGGCTGCTCTGAGCCAGGTATATGGTTATTTCAAACCATATATTGTAATTTTGAGCCATATATATATGGTTGTTTTGAACCATATATGTATGGTTGTTTTTAACCATATTATAATATTTTCCAACCAAATTTTTTTAAACCATATTTTCAACCATATATTCAATCATAGTATGTTGCTCTTTGATTATGGTTGCTTCAACCATGTTTTTTCTTTGCGTGTATGAACGGAACGATAAACTTAGAAACTGTGGTGAAGTGTATAAAAATAAATGCGTGTTACTAATAGAATACTCTATTATTGTCCAACTGAAAAGCTTAACATATTTGTTGCTCGAATTAAGATGCTAATTAACACCTTTATATTTAATTAATAATATAGACATTTAACTCCAAGCAGTTGTTTTTATTCACAAAACGAAAATGTATCAGTAGTTTATTAACTCTTCTCTAACACTGAACTAAATCTGACAGTAGGAAAACATTAAAAATTCTTTAACAATGACAATTGAGGAAGAAAATAGTTCTTCTTACATTAATCCAACATTTACAGACGATGAAGATAATAAGAAAAGAAAAAATTCTTACAAATGGAGTGAGATTGAATTGAGTAAAAGAAATTCATATCACACACAAAATACAGATTTAACAGAAAATAATAATTTTTATATGGATTTCGATGATATGCTGCCTCTAATTGGAGAATTTGGCAAATATCAGAAAATTTTATTTTTGTACATGATACCATTTGCATTCTTTTTGGTTTTTGTATATTTTACACAAATATTTTTGACTCTAACACCGGAAGAGTATTGGTGTGAAGTGCCAGAGTTGGCCAATTTGTCGGTGCATAAAAGGTGAGTATTTCGCTTAACATTTTGCTTTAACATAATTTAAATTTTGATTTCTTAATTTTCAGACTCCAACTTTCCATACCTGTTATAGATGGTTCTTACAGCAAATGTTCCATGTATGATGTCAACTATACCGAGTTATTGTTAAATGGTATTACTGTTGCCAACACTTCATGGCCCATTGTGCCCTGCACCCAGGGATGGTCATACAATTTTTCACAAATTCCTTATAACACTATTGCCACTGATCTTAATTGGATTTGCGCAGATGCTACCAATGCCCCTTACGCTCAATCAATTTTCTTTTTGGGTGCTATTGTGGGCGGTTTACTATTCGGTTGGATTGCTGATAAATTTGGTCGCATTCCTGCCACAATCGGTTGCAATTTGGTGGGCTGTGTAGCTGGAGTGGCAACGTCGTTTGTGAAATCATTTTGGGGTTTTGCTTTGATGAGATTTTTTGTTGGTTTTGCTTTCGATAATTGTTTTGTCATGATGTTTATATTGGGTAAGTGTGAAATTAACTGAATAATTTTATTCAATAATTTTAGAAACTAGATAAGCATATTATTATTATTAGTTTTATTATGCATATTACACTGTACAACAAAAACAAATGTTTTTTCTCAAAATAACAAAGGTCGATTCTGATAGAGGGAATCGCAAAAAATATACATGCTGCGGCGTTTAAAAAATTTACACCTGGAACTCAATTTAAAGGGAATTAAGTGAATATTCATACGAAATAGTGTATCATTATATTTTTGGTACCATATATTCAGTTCTTTTATTTGAAACACTACGAAGAAAATTTTTTTGGAAAGTTTTTAACATCCAACTCTTTGCTGTCTAGATCTTTTTGCTCCTTTCTTAGAAAAGGGACAAAAACTACTCTTAAACAGCGATAAGGCAGGCTAAAAGGTACTCTAGCGCTTTGCTGTATGGGTTTTTTGACCATTTCTTAAGAAAGGGTAAAAACCTCAACCCCGTTTGCGATTTTCTCTGTTTGACTTCGAACTTTTTAGATCGTTGTATTTCTTTACTGCAGTTATGTGTATTCCGGGAATTAAAAGCACATTTATTTGTTTTATGTTCGAATATGCTTTAAACTTTTCGAAAATTCGAAAAATTTTCGATTTTCTCTATTTTTTAGTGAAACTATATGCGTTCTGTAAATTTAATACACATTTTATGCATGTTCAAAATATCTTAAAATTTTTCGAACACCCAAAAATTTTCAATTTTTTGGTTCAACTTAAATTTTTTTGTTATCTTTGTTAGTGAAGTTAAAAGTATTCTGTGAATTAAAACGCATTTGGTGCATGTTCGAAAACATATAAAACTTTTCGAACATCCGAAAATTTTTCGACTTTTTCAATTCTTTAGTGATATTATAAGTATTCTGTGAATTAGAAACACATTTAGCGCATGTTCGAAAATATTTAAAAATTTTCGAATATTCGAATTTTCGAAGTCAACTGCTTTCCATATTTTGATAGTGGGAAGTTAAGGAAACAAACCATTAGACATTTACCAAAAATTTAAAAATAATAAAATATGAATATTAAAAAAAAACAATATTTAAAAATACAAATAAAAAATGGAAGATCAGCAAAAAATTTTGAATATCATTAACAAATTGGTAATTGAAATTTTACTATTGAATCTGAAATTCTCTTTTAATCTTGTGTTTTTATTTGCAACGGAAAAATATGGTTGACGCAACCATAATCTAAGACCAGCATATCGACATACAGGGGCATACTGCAGTGAAAGTAAAATTGCGGTAAAAATAAATTTTTACTGATTACTGAAAAAATTTCAGTATCCAGTAAAAATTTACTGATTACTGAAAAAATTTCAGTATCCAATAGAAATTTACTGGATACTGAAATTTTATTCCTGAAATTTTTTCAGTAATCAGTAAACAGTTACTGATTACTAGACCTTGTAATGCAGTAAATATATAATGCAGTATGCCCATGTATGCATATCGAGTCCTGTTTTCCATTTTATCTTAAGCGACAAAAATTAAAGCTTTCAGAAGAAGGTTTTTTTTATTATATTCAAATATGTTTCATATACATAAATTGTCGCTTACGATAAAATCCTACAGCCTGTATTTCAAAAGTTATTAGCATTTTGGTATTTCCAGGTTTATTTTTTTACAACATGTCGCTTACGATAACATTGAGAATATGTCTCGATATTGTGAATGAACTGCATATGTATATTGTTGTTATTGAAAAATATTATTATTATCAAACCAAGACCAATATCGTTACATGAATCATATTGTTATCTAACTTAATAAAATTATAGCAAATAATAAAATATAAACAAATAATATGTTTATACATAATAATAATTGGTTCTGAATTATCCTATTATGATCAAGTGTATTCAAAGTATGGTCCAGCATGAGATCATACAGTTCTCCACAAGACAGGGTAGCAAGCCTTAATGATTACTCGACTGCGAGTAAACCTGAAATATGTATTTGTATTAACTTTAATATTAACTAAACGAGAGCTATTCAAACATTAGTACATGAGTTGTGTGCAGTACATAACATTCACTTAATATTTCTGTATGTGTGCATGTATGTTAAGTATTTAGTTGTATTTGAATTATATTTTGATTACAAATAAACCGACAAGTTTATGCATATTAAGTGGGCCATACATTATACAATATTATTGAATATGTATTATTCATATTAATATCTTTTTGACATATACTATGCAATAAGTGGCACAATACTTTCGAAAATATAGCGCAATTTTTCTCACAGTGAAAGAGCTGGCAAATGTTGCCAATAGTTAACGCAATTTTCTTCTTCGTTGCACCAAAAAAAGAAATTAAAAGGCTTTTGATTTTGCCAATACATTGTGCAATATACACCTTGGCAACATTATTGTACAATATGAAAAATTGCACAATTAAGTATATTATTATTAGTGTATGTACCGCTTCAATAATACTTTGTTTGTACTCCAATCATATTATAATGATAAAAGTTTGATTATCAAATGTAAAAAGCCATTTTTTATCGTGACTAAAGTTACGTCTAAAATATAAAAAAGCAACAATAGTATGTTTGATATAACCATACCATCTTGGCCACAATCATATTTTAGTTGTCACAACCAAACCATTACCTTTCTCTTCGAATATACCTTTAATTTTATTATTATTTTTTATTTTATTAATTTTTTCTCTCCTCTCAGTTCTTGAATATGTTGGTCCAAAATATCGCACCTTTGTATCAAATATGTCTATTGCTCTATTCTTTACGGGAGGAGCTTGTGCTTTACCCTGGATTGCTCTCTATGTGGCCGATTGGAAATTGTTGGCGATAGTAACCTCGGCTCCTTTACTATTGGTGATTTTAATGCCTTGGCTAATACCAGAATCGGCTAGGTAAATAGAAATAACTTTCTAAAAATCTAATTTTAAAAACTTCTGCCTAAAAATAAAATTTTCTTTTTTTGCTAGATGGCTAGTGTGCCAAGGTGATATAGAAAAAACTATAAAAATACTGAAGAAAATGGCGGCAAGCAACAAAAAACTAGTGCCAGATGAAACTTTTAATCAATTCCGTGAAAGCTGCCTTAAATTGCAAGAACAGGAAAAGCAAAATCATTCTTACACTGTGCTAGATCTATTCAAAACTCCACGCTTAAGACGTACTACTCTTTTGTTTGTAGCCATATGGATGTCTACCTCGTTGGTGTTTGATGGCCATGTCAGAAATGTGAGCTCTTTGGGTTTGGATCTATTTATCACTTTCACCATTGCTTGTCTTACCGAATTGCCTGGCTCTATTTTACTTACTTGTACCCTGGATATAGTAGGTCGTCGTTGGTTTGCCTGTGGCAGTCTGGTATTCAGTGGAATTTTCAGTCTTTTGGCGACCGTGGCTCCCTCGGGATTATATGCTGCCAGTTTTGCTATAGCTGGCAGATTTTTTGTTAATATTTCTTATAACATCGGCTTGCAATATGCTGCTGAAATTTTGCCCACCGTTGTCAGAGCTCAGGGTGTAGCTTTTATACATATTATGGGATACGTGGCTACAATAATTGCTCCTTTTGTGGTGTATTTGAGTCATATATGGACTGTTTTGCCTTTGATAATATTGGGTGCTTTAGGTATTGTGGGCGGCTTGTTGTGCCTGCTATTGCCCGAGACCATGGATAGGGATTTACCAAAAACGCTGCAAGATGGTGAGAATTTCGGTTTGGATCAAAAGTTTTGGGATTTTCCTTGTTTGGAAAAGAGAAATTAGATATTTCTGGAGTATTTTCAATATGAATAATGATTAAATTAATTACTTTAAGCGAAGCAATGGTAATGAGAAAGTGTCTGTTGAAAGTATAGTAAAATATTTCATAAAATAAACGCATTATTGAAATTGCATTAGCAACATACACTAAAATAACAGCATAGGTTTCTACTTCTAAATATTTAAAAGTTTTGTGAACTTTTTTAAATACTATTATATTGCAAAACGTTGTATCAATAAATCATGGTTTGTTTGTATCCAAATAAATATATTGAGTGTTATGCATATTTTTTAAATTTAATTGAAAGTTTTTAGTGCATAATGAATGACTTTATCTTAAAACTCATCCCAGATTATACATCTGAATTGTTTTAAGCTCAAAATATATTGTGTGTTCTGAAAAAATATGGAATTCGTTAGAAAATGTATTGAGCGTTACGTTAACAAAATTCTGAAATATTATTTATCTATAAATTTTAAGACGTTAAAAACAGTTAGCAGCTGCGGAAGAGTAGAAACAACATAGAAGAATATTATCCGTTTAGAAATGTCTGATTTCCTTCGAAAAAATTTTGCTTCTACCGCAGTGTGGGTTGTTATATTTTCCAAGAATGTATTAGGTAGGTAGTATTTTGCTATAAATAATTATTTGAAATTGATATAACTTTTAAAATTAGTCTTATTTGAAAGAAAAGTTAGTATGATTTTCGCTTATGTATAAATGTTTGTAAAGAGTTCTTTTAAAAGATAAAATTTTTTTATTTTTCCATGTGAACAGAAGTCAAAATTGAAAAAGTGATCTTAACTTTAAATTTTTTTCTGCGATTATTATAATATTTTTTTGTTTTTAGAGAGTCGATGCAAAGTGCTTTCAAGGCCTATTCTCATTTTTTGTGCTTTTTTTTAAACTTATTCCCAAAACAACCGCGAAAGCAAATGTAACGCTCCACACACAAAAATGCTAAAAAATCGAAATATATAACTTTATTTCAAGATCTATTGAATGAGTTGAAAACAATGATATGAATCCTACCTTCTCATATTTCTATTAGCTACATTAATAATAATAATCAGGGCTCGGACTATCATGCAATTCAAATTGATCTTAAGCGCTTAATAAATGCACCAAGAAATGAAAAATATGCGCAAAAATATGCATTGACCTACGAAAAAAGTACCAAAACTAAAATAATATGAAAATATTATTGGAGAAAAAAAAACAACAAGAAAGGCGAGCAAGGTAAGTTTTCATCGAAAGTCACGATAAAAGTTTAATATTGGTACATAGTGTAATATTATTAAGGAAATTCTAAATTAATTTGTAATTTAGTACAAGGTTTATTTATTTTCTAGCATACGTATACATTATTTTGAGTACGTTTCACTGCATATCACGTATACGCATGGTGAATTCAAAATTTCGGATGTTTTTAAAACTTAATTATATGCGCAGAAAAAATTATCACCAAAAAAATTTTCAAGCAACAGTTTGTCTAAAAATAAATTTTATTTTCAGTAAATGTTCTGTCCATAATCTATGAATTATTTGTTTGACTTTTATTTAGAACGCAAACACCAAAAACAACAATAAAAACTGTGCCGTAAAAAACCACCCCGATGACTATATACACACAAATAAGAACAACAACAATAATAGCAAGAGGAATGCAATTGTACCAAGTTTCTTTACAAAAGATTTTTGAATGAATCGATTAGTTAATGTCGTTGCCTTAATTCTCATTCATTTTTTTAAAGTATTTAGATAAACATTCGGACTTGAACACATTTAACAAAGTGAAATCTCATAAATGCTTATGGATGATGATTATGACACAGACAAAAATTTTGTTTGTAGTTTCGTTTGATTAAGTAAATATTTTGCTTAATAATTGTTAGTATTTTTACACTAATTGTTTATTAAATTCAGACAGAAATATACTTTGATATTTTTCAGGAAATCCAGTAAATATTATTGTTTGATTTAGTTAAATGTTTTGTCTACAATTTTAAATATTTTTAGACAAATTGTTTTATAGATTTAAACAATTTGTCCACTGGAAAAAATTCACGTTTTTTTAATGAAATTGTTGAGGTATTTTTGTCTATATTTACAAATTCATTTGTAGGTCCGTTGATAGACAAAATATTTACTATTTCATTGAATTCCTTTACAGAAAATGAAATTTAGTTTTTTCTGTGTGCATTGACGCCAACTTTTGGGACCTAAAACGCGGAAAAATTTTTGAAAAAGGGGCTAAATTGAAAGAAAGATACGTATAAAGCAATATAAAGTCTAATTTTTCGAAAAAGCGCAAAAAGGGCTAACCTATCAATTGTTTCTTTGGAAAATAAAAGCACGTTTAAATTTTGGGGATAACTTAAAATTACAACTAGTTTTCAAAGAATTAGACGATTATTCTAGACTATTGATCCTTTTATTATTGGTAAAGCAAACTAACAAAAGAAAATGAGTAAAAATATTGATCCTTTTATTATTGGTAAAGCAAACTAACAAAAGAAAATGGGTAAAAACGATATTCACACGTTAGTTCGCAAGTCGCTATTGCTACAATAAAGGAAGAAATAGTTCACAAAAATAAATAAATTCAGTAAAGTGCGACCTTGGCTCGCACACGAAGGGTTCCGTACGAATACACATATGTATATCCCCTTTTTTGTTATTGCCCCTTTATTCATTTTGGCAATTTTTCCGTTGTGATTTTTTGTTTATTTTTAGTTTCTTTTATTTTTTAAAGTACTTTTCGTTGTTCTGTGCGAATTTTGTGGTCTTGGCGCTGTTTTAAGAATCATGATTTTTTCGTATTTTTTCTGGCGATTTTTCGTTTCTTGCAATTTTTTTTTTTGATTTTTGTAAATTGTTTAAATTTGGGCGATTTTTTGGTTTTTGCGCTTTTTAAGGTTATTTTTTCACTTTTTGACCATATTTTTAGGCTTAGCAACTTATTTTACTTGTGGCGATTTTTTTCAGTTTTGGCGCTTGTTTCGGTTTTGAGGATTTTTTTCGGTTTTGGCGATTTTTTTAGTTTAATGCGATTTTTTTGGTTATGACACATTTTTTTCGTTCTGGCGATTTTCTGTTCGTTTTTAGACGATTTTTGGTTTTTTGCAATTTGTTTTCGTTTTTTGGCCATTTTTAATTTTTTTTTTGGTTTTGGCGTTTATTTTTTGTTTTAAAATTTTTTCGCTTTTTGACGATATTTTTAGTTTTAGCGATTTATTTTATTTTTGGCGCTTTTTTCGGTTGTTCGGTTTTTTCGGTTTTTTGTGATTTTTTTTGTTTGAGCGATTTTTTTTTTGTTTTGACACTTTTTTAATATTTTCGATTTTTTTGGTTTTTGGCGATTTTTTTTAGTTTTGGTGTTTTTTTTGGTTTTGGCGCTTTTTTTCGTTTTGGTGATTTTTTTATTTATGGTGATTTTTTCGTTTTTATGATATTTTTAGTTAGCGAGTTCTTATGTTGAAGTCCTTTTTTTCGTTTCGACGACTTTTTTCGTTTCTTGGGGTTTTTTAAGATTTTTGACGATCTTTTTTGTTTTGGTGTTATATTGGGTTTTAAGCGATTTTTTTAAATTTTGGTGCTTTTTTCCTTTAAGAGCTTTTTTCATTTTGGCGATTTTTCGTTTTGAAATTTTTTTTAATTTTGGAATTGTTTAGAGTTAGCGTTTTTAAAAATTTCAAGAGTTTACCTCTTACGGTATCCAAGATACAGCATATTGTCTAAACTACATAGTAAAATTACATTAACTGATAGAATACCCTTTAATTTTTATTGTTTTAAATATCAGTGGTAACTGCTGTAGTCTATTCTACAGACTACACCAGTTAACACTATCTTTGAAATATATAAGTGTCCATATATTGAGTGTTTTTTATTGAGGTATAGAACTTTAAGTTGGCATCAATTTTTTAACTGGCGGCCATTTTGTCAGCTGTCAAGTGATTAATATTTAGTTTGGTTTGCCATTTCATCATGAACAGGTTGACAAAAGAACAACGCTTGCAAATCGTGCAAATTTATTTCGAAAATAATGGTTCAGTTCGCGAAGTTTACCGCAAGCAAAATCGCAAAATTTTGTTCAGTGATGAGGCTCATTTTTGGTTGAATGGCTACGTCAATAAGCAAAATTGCCGCATTTGGAGTGAAGAGAATCCACATGAGACCCTTGAGACGCCATTACATCCACAAAAACTGACTGTTTGGTGTGCTCTATGGGCTGGTGGAGTCATTGGGCCATACTTCTTCCGAAATAATGCTGGAGAGTTAGTTACCGTTAATGGAGACCGGTATAGAGCCATGATAACCGACTATTTTGTTCCCGAATTGGATGGCATGAATGTGGATGAGTTGTGGTTCCAACAAGACGGCGCTACATGCCACACAGCGCACGTCATAATCGATTTATTGAAGGAAACATTCGATGAGCGCATAATTTCGTGGAATGGACCTGTCAATTGGCCACCAAGATCGTGTGATTTGACACCATTGGATTATTTTCTTTGGGGATATGTGAAGTCGCTCGTCTACGCCAACAAACCAGAAACGTTAGGGGACTTGGAAGCCAACATTCGTGGCGTTATTGCCAACATACGGCCCCATATGCTCGAAAAAGTGGTTGAAAATTGGACCTGTAGAATTGGCTTTATTCGAGCCAGCCGCGGCGGCCACATGCCCGAGATCATATTTAAACATTAATGGCATAAAATTATCCTTCCAATAAAGACAAATTGATGGACATTAAAACGATTTTCTTGTGTTTTATTTCAATTCGAAGCTCTATACCTCTAAAAAAAACACCCGTTATAAGTGTCTGTATATTATATTAGTATTTCAATATGTTTCGTTGATCGCTTTAGAACACCCTTTAATTTTTAACTGTTATATATTTGCTGTTGTAGCGGCAAAAGTTTTACATATTCTGTGAAAATTTCAGGTCTTATGGTTCCCGAGAAAAAAGCCTGTTACAGACGGACAGACAGACGGACAGCGTAGCGAAAACAATAGGGTTCGCTTACACTTTTGGTGTACGGAGCCCTAAAAATGTACCCAAATTGATCAGAAAGTAAAAAATTTCTAAAAGGGCTAAAAGATCATTGTAAAAAGTGCTAAATTTACTCGCTGTTTTGTTTGGGCCAACATTTTTTTTCGCATTTTGAGTAACTTAAAATGGGCTAAATGTAGCCCGAAAAGGTCTAAGTTGGCATTCCTGGTTATATGAATTTTTATTTCTTAAACATTTTTACAATATTTTCAATCTTTTAAAATAAAGCTGTCTAGATTATTTGTAAGATTTCATTGTCAATCATCGTTTAATTAGTCAATTGCTGAATATACTCGTATTAAAAATATTTGCATACAAAAGATATCAATCATTTGAAATAAATCCACGTACTCATGTGAACATACAACAATTTCATATTAATAAATTTTAATAAAACTCACGCATAGAGACATGCAACAAATGAGGGCTTGTAAAACATTTGTAGAAGCTAACAAATAAAGCAGCTAAATAAAATAAACAGCTGAAGCTAAGACTATGTAGTCTCATAAGAAATATTCATACATACAAAATTCTTGTAATGGCTTTATAAAGAACTTCTTACAATAATACGAAGAACAAAATATAAATGATAATGGTTATTTCCAATGAACGATAGAAAAAATACACTAAACTTAAGAATTTCTTCAAAAATGCAAGATGGTATGAGCGCGCCATAAGCATTTGTATTCGACTAAGTGAATATTATGGTTAGAAAGAAGTTACAAAGAGGTCCATAAATACTCAGATTATTTGCATATTAATACAGTCGTATGGAACAAATGTTACTGCTTCTTCTACTCTTTTTTTTTAAATACAACTACATACTTATACATATACATTTATTTTGCTACTGTTTTACACTAGAGATGGGCACCAATCAAGTGATTGCACCAATCAAGTGATTGCCGTGAGTAAAGGATGATAGCGTATGATCGCGCATGATCGTTCAGAACTATTTCCTCTAATAACGTGAAGTGTTTTTGCGTGATTGATATGTTATAAAAATATGTCATCTTATATCTTCTTTCTTTTTTACATTTTTCTAATATTTTCAAGGGGCTCTTTTAGTTTATTTTACAGAGAATGGCGGACCCCCTAAGGCGAATCACCATTTTATAATCTGGTGCCTGTTTTTTTTCTAAATTAATATGGAAAAAATTAAAAGATACTTTCCTAGGAGCATTCGGAATTTTTCAAATAAAATTAGAGTTTAATATTTTAAAAATATTTTTTACTTTTTGTTGGCCTGTACTAATGCATGGACAAATTTATACACCTACAGATCTCTTCTATAGCCTTGCACCAACTCTGCTTAAAAGTATTAAATACATGCAAAATTTATCAAATATATTTTTTGCAGTTTTTCTTTTTCTTTGGTCCACTTAAAAGCTCGTATAAAAAGCAAAAGAAAAATGTTTCAAATGTAAATGTAAGTGAGACATAAAATGTTTTGAAAAATGTAAGAAATATTTTCTTGGAAGTGTAGGAATTTTCATATAAAATTAAACGAATTTTATTTGAGCTACTTGGAACAAGTTTAATAAATGTTTAGCTGTTGACAAAGAACTGTCGATCAATAATGCAAATTAATCTTAAACAGTTATCGTTCAAATTAGAAAGAAGCTTACATATGGTTTAATAAGTCTTCTAAGTACTTGTCTCACAAAAATTTTAGGCGGGTCATATGCTACTAGTAAATTAATTTCATTCATAACAATTTTTAACAGCAAGTTTTCCGGTTTCTTGGAATTTTAAGGTGGGCCATTAATTTTAAAAACTAAAATGGCTGTTTTTACAACAAAAGAAACATTTTGTTTTGACATCAAAATACATTTATCTTAGGCGGGCCATATATTTAACACATTCACGGAATTGCAGAAAGAAAAATATAATATTTATAAAAAAATGTAGTGGCGCTAGCCCTCAGTTTTCAATGTATTTTAGGCGGGCCATATATTTGAAAATATGAAAATCAAATTTTAAAATAAATATTATGTGGGATTGTGTACCTCAGTTTCAAACAAGTTTGAGGCGCGCCATAAAATAGTGTCAAAAAAATAATATTAGAAAATAATGGTTTTCAAAACTTTTTGGGCGGGCCATATATTTTGAAGCTTAGAAAAAAGCTTTTGCATTAAAAAAGTAAGGGAATTGAAAATACTTTGAAATATAATATGTTTGCATACCCTAATTATTAGTTTTCAAGAAGCTTTGAGGCGGGCCATAAGTTTCTATATTTAAACAAAAATTTTTGTTTAACAAGTTTATGAAAATTGCAAGTATGTACGTACATTGGCATAAAATATACACCAATATAAGGTTCTGTTGAACTATGAGGCGGGCCACAAGTTTTTTATTTTTAATAATAGTATTTTGATTTGTAGTACTGTTTAAACTGCGAAAAATTCGTAAAGCAGTTTAAACTGTAGATTTTGAGAAGCTGTGAGGCGGGCCATAAATCTCGAACTTTATAAAACAATTATTGCTTAACAGGTAAGCTTATGAGATATGCCTGTATATTGGCATAAAATATAGCAATTTACTTCATATATGAATATTTGTTGAACTTTAACGCGGGCCATAACTTAAAAAATAATTAAAAATAAAAAAATTTGTTTTGAACTAGAAAAATATAAGATTTCAGTAAACTATTTTGGTGGTGTGCTACCCATTAGTTTTAAAAATATTTTAGGCGGGCCACATATTTAAAAATTTTAAAATCAAAATTTTTAATAAGTAGCATGTAAGAATTGTAATTACAAGTTTTTGAGAGACTTTGAAGCGGGCCACTTATTTTTAAAATTCGAAAAGAATGTTTTCAATTAAGTACTTAAAATTCATTGGATGAATGATTTCAACGTAGCTATTACACACTTTGAAGAAACTATGAGGCGGGTCATAATATTTTTAAAATTTGAAAATAGTGCATTACAAACTGAGGATAAAATAGTTCAAAGAATTGGCTTTCTAATTCTTTTTAGGCGTGCCATATATTTCAAAGCTTAGAAAATAATTTTTGCATAAAAATTGTTCTTGCATACTCCAGTTATTAGTTTTTAGAAACTGTTAGGCAAGCTATTTGTCTCAAATTATATACAACAGTTTGTCTTAACAAGTAGCTGGTACTGTGCCATTAGTTTTCAAAATAATTCAGGCGGGCTATATATTTGATAATTTGGAAAATATATCTTCTTTAAGCAAATGTTAAATGACAGCTAAAAATTTAAGTTTTAAGGAACTATGAGGCGGGCCATAAAATAGTGTTTTTAATCAAAATGCACTGAAACTTAAAGTAATAATATTTCAAAGTTATAATTTGCAGAGTGTTTTTGGCGGGCCAAAAACTTAAAGGGCTTTGAAAAACAATTTTGGATTATAAAATTTATGAGAATTCAAACTAATATGGGATATCATACTTTCTCATACACCAATTACAGGATTTGGAGAAACTGTAAGGCGGGCCATATATTTGAAATCTCTTTAAGCAAATTTTAGCTAACAAGCTTATGAGATTTGCAAATATATTGTTATAAAATATATCAATTTATTCCATACACGAATATTTGTTAAACTTTGAGGCGGGCCATAAATTTCAAAATTTAAAAAATTGTGTTTTGAGCTAAAGTTTATTTTGAACTAGAAAAATATAATATTTCAATAAACCATTTTGATGGTGTGCTAACCATTAGATTTAAAAATATTTTAGGCTGGCCACATATTTAAAAAGTTGGAAGTAGAATTTTTCCATATGTATCATCTGGAAATTGTAATTGCAAGTTTTTGAGAGACTTTGAGGCGGGCCATATATTTTTAAAATTCGAAAACAATGTTTTCACTTATAATACATTAAAAAATGAGCATTCTCTAGCTATAAGCGTCTTAACCTTCGCAATATATCTGTTATTCTTTTCTTTAGTGACAAATATTTTCTAAAATTCATAACACCACTTCAAATGGTAGCGTATAGCAGCCAGAAGAACAAATTTTTTAAGAAACATGTATCAAATAATATACTGCATAATATAAATGTTTGTTTTTATATGAGAACAATTTTTAAATGTTCTATAACAGATTACAGGCACAAACAAACACCCGTAAGAGTTTCAGGGTGAGGGTGTTGAGAAGACAAAAGAAAATAAGAAGAAAAAAATATAAAAAAATAATCGGCCAAAACGGCTTTGGTTTAAAAGTATAAAAATATATGAAAATTATTATTATTTCAGGCTGCAACAGCTGAGAACCCATTTAAGATTGGTTTTATGCACAGCACCCACACACTTACACACACACACACACATAAATACTCCTCATACTTACATCAGCCAAACAAACAATTGCAAATACGATAACATGCCTAAAAAGGATATTAAGGATTTCAGATTTGTATTGCAGTTGGTTGTTCTTTTTGCTGCTGCTGTTGCTGTTTTAACAACTTAAGCTGCTTTATTTATATGATACATTGTGTCTTTGGCATGTAAATGAACTAAATGTGAGTACGACGGACTAAAAATTTATATGAAAAGAGAAATTTCGAATAAAAACGCAATTTTATTTTATAAATAATAGTTGTTTTTTGTTGAAGCTGGTTTTTATACTTTTCAAAATAAACCGTTTTCAGTCTTTAAGTTATAGTTGTTTAAGAAAGAAAACTTAAAATAAGAATGAAAAGAAAAAAAGGGAACAATTAACATGTTTATTTGCATTGTTGCAACAACTCAAATATAATCATAAATATTTATTTAAATATACAACACCACTATTTACAGCAATAAAAATTTATGTTGTAACATTGTGCAACATGAGATCATAAAGAAGGTTGAGTGTTTAGGTTTTAATCTTTTTTGAGCGCAGAACTTTAATCGCGAGTATAAATAATTTTTGGGATAAATCAGGCTTGAGTTCATTATTCAACATCTTCATTATTCAATTACCATAGTTAAGGGGTGACATGTCATAATTTCTAATGTCGTAATAACCCTGATATTATGGCTGGCCGGCCTTTAGTCGGATTAAATCATTACATTTTCCGGGTTAGGCAAATAATGGTCTCGCAAGGCACATACTATTTTCTGTAACAATCTATGGACGTAATGTAATTCCATTAGTGAACGATGTGACAGCTTCAAAAGTGACATAATGTTCATGAACGTTGTGACACTTTTTGTTGCGACATAATGTTCATGGACACTTTGTCACTGGATTTTAGGACATGACACCAGTTAGGGTTAGTGCACTAAATGTTAATTAATATAAGCACTGCACTTGCACTAAATAAAATTTCAAAAAATTAGTTTTGCACTGTTTGTTAGCAGCTTTGTGTTAAATCATCCTTTTTTACTAGCACTAAAAATATTTTGTGATAACTAGTGCTAATTAATGCACTATCACTAAACGCAGATTTAGTGCAAAAATTGCCACTACACTCAATTAGTGCAAAATTTGGACGAACACTAAAAAAAGTGCACTTAAACAAACTGTCACTAAACTTTCAAAAACTTGCACAATAAAATTGATTGCAAAATTTCCAAGTTGCAATCAAATTAGTGAAGAAAAAAAGGTGCATTGAACTGATGATTGCTTATTTTTCTCGAACCAAAATAATTTTTAGTGCAACATTTTTTAACATCAGTTTTACTAATGCTCAGTGAAACTTCAACATCAAAAAAATTCGTGCTTGAATTTTGCACTATCACTAAGCATTAGTGTAAACTGAAAAATTAGTGTACTACCAGTATCTATGCAAATTACACTGTACAACACAAAAAAAAACAAGATTCTAATGACAGATTTTAGTAGAAGGCATTTAGTAGAAAGTCTACATCTACATCTAGTAGAAAGTCTACATCTGGGATTAATTATAGGGGGAGTTAAGGCTCTCCGCCTTTTGCACATTGTTATAGTGAAATGGTATAGGGAATGTTTGTAATCCTTACATATTAGGTATAAGGTGTATTAGTTACATGTAATACACCACAGGAAACATTTTTGTAAAACATTTTAATCATCGAAGAGGTATTGATCTTTTTGTAGTTTGCTTAAAAAAGTGGCAAAAAGGTCCTACAAAAGTATTTGTCACAACATTCTATAATCAGTCTTCAAAAACATCGAAGGTCCAAACTCGACTTGAATGCCAGAAATCATTTAAAACTTAAAATGTCTTTAAGGTTAGTTTTATACTTATTATCAATTAGTACTAAAAAACTTACGAGCCCGGACCGGTTACTGAAAATATTACTTTTTATAGATATCGTTACCTTAATATAGAAAAGCACTAACTCATTTTTTCTTTAAATCGCGTCTTTTTTTGCAAATATCGACAGATGAATCTCTAATATGCACCGAAAAAATCCATGCAGCATATGCGTGAAAATATTCGTACATATTACGAATTTTTATGTAATTTCGCACTACGAAATTTTGCGTAACATGTACGAAATGTACAAAGAAAATAAGAAATAAAATTAAAGAAAATTTTGGCTCAACCGGGGCACGAACTCTACGAAGTCTACCCATTTATCCACTTTCTATTTATTTTATGACAGCTAAAAATTTGCTTTATTTATTTCCACCTGAAAAATATGTCAATTTATAAAAAATAATTTAAATAAATTTTTTTATTTCATATATTTTTTTTAGCAACACCGAGAGAAATCCATGCTACATATGAACGAAAAAGTTCCTAAATTTTACAAAATAATTCGTTATTTCGTACCACGAAGCTCTTTCTTAATATATACGAAATGTACAAAAATAATTAATAAATAAAAGTAAAAAAAAAGTTTGGCTCAACCGGGACACGAACTCACAATCTTCGTATTTCAACACTGAATAAAATTTATGCAGCATATGCATGAAAACGCTCGTACATATTACGAAATCTTTCGTAATTTCGCGTCAGGAAACTCTTTCGTAAAATATACGAAATGTACGAAAATAATTAACAAATAAAACCAGAAAAAAATGTGCTCGACTGGGGCAGGAACTCGCAATCTTCGTATTTCAAGGCAAGTACTCTACCCACGGATCTACTCTCTAGTTATTTTATAAAAGCTAATATATGTTTTACCTACATTCGTCTGAAAAAGAAGAATGCCAATTTATGAAAAATAGTTTTAATTTATTTTTTTATTTCAAATATATTTTTTAGCAAGGAACAATTCTTACGAAAGGTTCTCGTTACTTTCGTAACTTCAAAAAATGCTGCCGAAAGGTTTTCGTCACTTTCATAAATTCAAAAATATATTTACTAAAATTTTTTTCGTGCTATGCACGACATTTTTCGAAAAAAGTATCTACGAAAGTTTTTTTTCGTGAGATGTTTGCATGGATTATTTTCAGTGAAGGAAATATGTTAACGGAATGTTTTCGTACGAAAGTAACTACGTAAGTTTTTTTTTCGTAAAATGTTGCATGGACCATTTTCAGTGTATCGAAATGTGAAAAAACCCGATTTGAAAAAACCTGGGCTAGGTAACGATGTAAAGGCTTTTTTCGTAGGAAGACTTAAAATGAAATTTTACTTTAGACATATCTTTTATACAAACTATCGTCATAATCTTGTTATTTTGAGAAAAAAAAATATTTTGTTGTACAGTGTAATTTTGGGGGTAAGTCAGGCTAGATTCATTAATTAAAATTCTTAATTCAAACTATTTTTC
Organism: Panzeria rudis; assembly: GCA_956483635.1. Taxonomy (NCBI): domain Eukaryota; kingdom Metazoa; phylum Arthropoda; class Insecta; order Diptera; family Tachinidae; genus Panzeria; species Panzeria rudis. Next base: position 131,625,245 of record OY101450.1, on the reverse strand, counting down.
TTTACAAAAAAGCGGGAAAAATCAAATAATTCTTAAAATTCTAGGGCTGAACAGGTTCAGCACATTTTTTGGAGGCTGCAAGAGTACCTCACCAGTACTTCAGCAGCGTCAGGATTTTCTCTCTTCAATTTTTAGTTGTCTGTCAGTTGTTACGAATATCAAATATTTAATTTTTTGCAGTACTAACAAACTGGCTTAGTATAAAATTCCCTTCCTGTTGCATTTCAAAGGCTAAATTTCCCGTACTTAGAGGATTAACCATAAAACCTTAGTACTGGTATTTACCTAACAAAAAAAATAAAGAAATATATGTTGAATAAATTTTTATACTCTTCTGCCTTTTAATGCCACAGTTGTAGGTTTATGTATTTGTTGTACAAGTTTTTGCAGCACGTCGGTGCTGCATGTGAACCCAACTTGGCAATAAAACATTTTGTTAAGTGCAAAATAAATTCAAGTAATGAGCTCGTCGCACATTTTCATGAATTTTTATATATTTTTATTCTATTTTTTTTACTTGTTTATTTCGGTATACTACTATTTATCCTTTTATGGGGAAGGAGTTTTTTTTGTAAAAAACAATTTTCTTGCTATTTCACATGTTGCACAAGTGTAGACATGGATTAATAAAAAACTATTAAGGATACATTTATGAAGAGGTGCTATAATAAGTTTATAAAAAGGAATTTACTATTTGTAGTATTAAAATGAGACAGTTTAATTTATTGGTATATAAAGGATTATTTGTAAAGAGGAATTATTTAGGATTTCTTCTGAGCAAAAGTCAGTAATGCAAGTTCAATCCCGAGGTATTAGTTTTCCAATCTTATATATGATTAATTTCAAGGCTTGCGAATGTACGTAATTGGCTTTAATACGAGTATTTATAATTCTACACAATTTTCAAATCAATAATTTCAATTCTTTCAATAATAAAAGCCAACAACCAATGCCAGATTAACTTGTAAAAGCTTGAACATACATATCATGTAGAACAAATGACGATCAAAAAAACATTTTTAGACACAATTATTTTGGTGTAAATATTTGTCATGTGTGCACTAAAGCCAAAGAAAAAGAAAGGAACTGCAAGTATTTTTAAACGTATTTCTCTTTATTCCTTTCGTTTCCTGCATGTGAGTGTTCTTCTATATATTATATGTCATATACGAGTAGTTGTGCAAGAACCCTTTTTTTGCAAAACTGTTTGTTTTAACAACTAATGCAGTTATAACTTTTTCCACTCTCAAAACATCCCTTTCGAACGTCAAATATCTTCATTCCTTAAAGTCTTTTGGTGGTAAAATATTAAACATAAAGTATTGCATACATAAAGGCTTGTAGCTAAACCCTGCAGTTCTGGTAACTTATAGTGATTTAATTAAGTAAGATATATATATTATACCAACTAAATTTATAAAGGCTGGTTTTGTGGGATATTTTCGCAAGCATATTAAAAAAATTTACCGAGTGCTGAAAATCAATCGAACATAGCTTTTTGCCGACCTCCGACACCGAACCCAAACGTTCGAGCGGACACTACTGGTTCCTTGGTAAAGATCGGCTGCATCAAACACTGTAGCAATGCAATGGTTGACGATGTACAAGAAGTTGCAACCTGTGTGCAAGTCACAAGGCTGACTTCGAGGTACACCCGGAGGCATTGGTGATCGTTTAGTTTGACACGGTGTTAAGAGTATCGTCAGTTTAGGCCAAAAGGCAGCCGGTGACATTAATCTTTAGCTTTTCTATATCACCTAGTAACTATCAATAACTACTTTGAAACAAGAAACTTTTCAAAGTCGTTTTTTGTAGTAGATTAAAGAACACGCCTTCTGTGTTACTTTAATCTATTGCAAAAAACGACATAGTCATTTACGCCAACGCCTTACACAATCAGGCCAAATATAAATCCAAACTGTTGAAAAAATAATTCATTATCCTTTTCAATACTGCCGGGCAATTGCATACGTACAGCTGCGTACATGTCTGTGTTTGTTCATAATTTCAATATCAATAACAATTTAAAGTTGAGTCAAGTAAAACATATCCGCACAAAAACATAAATGTGAAAATAAGGCCAAGTTCATATCCAAAAAATGTCGGCTATAAAAAGTACTGACGTCAAAATAAGGGCCATGTTCTTGATACGTACAATACCATCTCATTTCTAGGCAACCTGTAAGCTTGGCAACATATTTCCATCATTCTTTCCCATATTAGAAAGGTAACAAATATAGCTCTCTCCCTCCCTAAGATGAAATATGTCCGGTTTTAGGGTTCCGTACATCAAAAGTGTAAAGGAACCTATTGTTTTCGCTCCGCTGTCCGTCTGTCTGTCTGTCAGTCACAGGCTGTTTTCACGGGCAACGTAAGAGCTACGGACCTGAAATTTTCACAAATATATGTCAGTTAAAAATTAAAGAATGTTTTAAAGCGAGCAACGAAAAATGTTGTAATATTAATGTAATATACAGACTCTTATGTATAGACACTTTAAATTCTCAAAGTTAGTGTTAATTGGTGTAGTCTGTAAAATAGACTACACCAATTAACACCGATATTTAAAACAAAAAAAAATTAAAGGGTGTTCTATCAGTTAATGTAATTTTGACTATGTAATTTATACAATTTGCTGTATCTTGGAAACTGTAAGCGGTAAAATCTTCAAATAAAAAAAAACCCTAAAACTAAAAAGTTTTAAAATTAAAAAATGTCAAAACGAAAAATCGTCAAAATGAAAAAAGTGCTTAAAAAAGCACCAAAATTAAAAAAATCGTTAAAACGCAAAAAATCTTCAAAGCTTAAAAAATCGCAAAAAAAACGCAAAAAAACGAAAAAAGTCGTCAAAACGAAAAAAGCACTAAAACCTAAAAAATCGCTCAAAATAAAAATATCGTCAAAAAACGAAAAAATTTCCATAAATGGAAAAATCCATCAAAACGAAAAAAATCGCCAAAACAAAAAAAAAATGCCAAACTAAAAACAAATCGAAACAAACCGAAAAAATCGCCAAAGCGAAAAAAAGTGTTAAAACCACAAAAAAAAGAAAAACGCTAACACTAAAAAATCACCAAAAAACCGAAAAAAGCGCCAAACTGACAAAAAGCGCCAAAACTAAAATAAATCGCTAAAACGAAATATATCGTCAAAAAGCTAAAAAACGTTAAAAAAAAATATGCAAAAACGAAAAATCGCAAACAAATGTAAAACAAAAAATCGCCAAGAAACACCATAATGAAAAAAACGCGCCAAAACCAAAAAAAATCGCTAAATCAGCAAAAAACTTAAAAAATAAAAAACTAAAATTAAACGAAAAAGCAAAATGAAAAAATTGCCATAACGCAGTAAGGGCGAACACGAAAAGGGATATATGTGTATTCGTACGGAGCACGCACTTTATTTAATTAATTTTTTATTACTTTCCCATTAAGATCTACGTGTGTACCAAAGCTTAGCTTTCTACCTGTACTGGAAGTGACCCATACAAAGAAAGGGCACCATAGTCTCCCAGATGAAAGTGCCCGTTTTCATATTTGTTTCGTTAATTGCTCATCAGGACCTACCTGTGTACAAAAATTTCACCTTTTTAGCTATGGTGGAAGTTTCCAATAATACTGATGAGTCAGTCAGTCAGTTCACAAAAAATATCATCAAACTGCAACTAACAATTTTAATTGTTAATATGTAATTTAAATTCAAACATATATTTTGTTAATATAACAAATTGAGTTGTTGATACGACAAACACAGACATTTTTTTTTTAACAAACTGAACTAAACAAATTTTTTTTTATGTATTGTGAAAAAAATTAACAATCATCATTGTTGATACAACAAATAAATGCACACACGTAAATGAAACAAAGCAAATCAAGAAATTTTTTTTCAACAAACTGAACTAAACAAATTTTTTGTTGTGTATTGTGAAAAAAAAATTAGCAATCGTCATTGTTGATATAGCAAATGAATGCATACACGTCGATCAAACAAAGCAAATCACGTTTTGCGCATTTAATAACGAATTGCTCTGTAGCTGAGAGGTAAGAGTGTTAGTCTATTAGTCGAGAGGTCGTCGGTTCGATTCCGCCCAAGGACATCAGTGTTTTTCGCAGACAAGCAAAATGTCGCTTCGAGGATTATGATTGTATAAAAGAATATTGTTAATACAACAATTATGATAGTTAAAATTTGTTCGGAAAATCAACAATTCACATTGTTGATATAATAATAACTTAATTGAAATAAATTTGAAATCAGCAAAAAAAAAATTGTTAAAATTTTTTTTCTGATTTTCCTTTAACTTATAATTTCGTAATTGTATTTACAAAAATCGTTATATATTCCTAATCAATTAATTATTTAATGGATATAACAACAAAATTAATTGTATTTACAGTGAGTAAAAATGTACTAAAATATGCACTTTTTACACCTTCATATCTCGGGAAGCTTTTATGGTAGAACTCAAATTTCACCTATGAGGTTACCTCTGTAGGGAGACCTTATGTTTCAAGTTTCATTATTTTATCATTAAGTGGAACAAAGTTATATGGGGAGCGAGGGGGTAAAAGCAGCCCGAATGGTTTTGTGTAATATAAACACTGTGTGGCCTGAAGTTGGCCTGGCGCACTACCTTGCGCCTCGATAGAAATATTATTTATGCATTTTTCTAAGTTCTATGTTCGGGTTGCCATTTGTTAAGGCTGCATGATGTACTCGTATATGGTACTCGTACCACTTCTAAATATTACTACCGACCAGTATGTCAGTTGCCATTAAGTAAGGAAATGCATTTCTCAAGTAGATTTCATTCTTCTTTTTTGATTTGAAATAAAAAATATACACAAATATAAAAAAAAAATCTTTCATTTTTTCAAATCGAGTAGAGTGGGTGAGTTTAGATGGGGTAGAATGAGTTAAGAAAAAGGGTTCCCAAATACAAATAAACTTTTGTGTTTGAAGGAAAGAAAAAATGTCATTGTAAGCATGAATGTTCATTTATGTTTAAACAAACAAATGAAGTGTCCTTGCTGTTGATTCCTGTTTTTTTAATGATTTTTGCATCTGGTATATAAGATGTATGTATGTATGTATGTATATAAAAACTTACATATACATACAATGTACATGTCTTCATATGGGCGATATAGCTTTGCATATTTATATTTTAAGTGTTTTAATGGATTTCTTGGTTAATGTTTTTTTGCTGGCTGCCTGCCTGTCTGTCTGTCCGTCTGTCAAGCTGCCATATTAAAAGGATTTCCTTTAGGCATATTCAAGAAAAGGAACACACGCGTTTAGTAAAACTCAAGTTGGCCAGATGATGATTTTAAAAATATGTATTTTCTGTTTTTATTTCTCGGCTTTTTTATGGGCGTGAAACTAACAATGAACTTTGATTTAAGTTCAAGATTTAGAAAAAATTAAGCAAGGAGGCCAATGCTAGAAATGTTAAAGAAAATCTTAAGTATGCCTCTGAAATAAGATTTGCAGAAAGTTATAGAAAGCGGCGCTAATTGTTCAAAGCTATGTTAGAATTAAAGGGAAATGGGTACAATGTATCAAATACCCATTCTTAAAACAATCGAGGTGAAATACACGAAATATACTTGAACACTGATCAGGGGATGTTGCGGTCTCCGAAAACAATGTTGTTATGTACTGCAGTATAGATTACACCTTTATTTATAATTATCATATTCAAGCTTTCAAACTCGAATGTTTATACAAAAATTTTTAAAGAAGAAATGAGAATTAACAAAATCGAAACACCAAAAATTAAAAACTTCAACAAAAAATATAGCAAACAACTTATTTTTGGTTGATTAATGTATCAGAGAATATCTAGAATGAAGTTAAAAAGTTTTCTATAAACTTGTTTTGTCAGAACTTTCTTTCTATCCGCGAAACTATTCCTCAGGGTCAAAAATGTTATAGTACGACCTGAAACAAAAATTTTTCTTTAAACAAATTGCAAAACGTTTCTGAGGTTACGCTTATAGAGATTGTGCAACCTGCTAAGTTCTAAGAACTTCATTAACACATGTATCAAAATTACTTACAAAAAGTTACACAGCAAAGCTTTTAAAAGTTTGCAAGTACATATTTGAAAATATAAACACATTGAACTTTTTTAAAACTCACGGCGAATTAAGCTGACTTAACTTTATTTCAATGCATACAATATCGTACAGGCCTTCCTTCAAAACAAACAGTCTATAAATATCACATAAATATTAATTAAATTAATAACAAATGTTATTATTTTAATTAACACAAACACACACAAATTAAAAAACTCACATATCAGCTAAACTCATCTATCAGCTCACATATCAGCTAAACTCATCATTAAAAAGTTTTCTATAAACTTGTTTTGTCAGAATTTTCTTTCTATCCTCGAAACTATTCCTCAGAGTTAAAAATGTTATAATACGACCTGAAACAAAATTTTTTCCTTAAACAAATTGAAGTTACGCTTTTATAGAGATTGTGCAACCTGCTGAGTTCTAAGAACTTCATTAACACATGTATCAAAATTACTTACAAAAAGTTACACAGCAAAGCTATTAAATGTTTGCAGGTATTTGAAAATATAACACATTGAGCTTATTTAAAACTCACGGCGAATTAAGCTGCTTTAACTTTATTTCAATGCATACAATATCGTACAGGCCTTCCTTCAAAACAAAAAGTCTATAAATATCACATAAATATTAATTAAATTAATAACAAATGTTATTATTTTAATTAACACAAACACACACAAATTAAAAAACTCACATATCAGCTCAACTCAACTGTCTGCCAGCCCCCAACAAATTCAATATCCTCAATTTACCTCATCAAAATCTTGTGTCACAAAACGTAAGTTAAAGTTTCTAATAAAATTATTTCGTTTTATGACTACAAGCTGTTTTTCTAACTTGTGTTGTTCTTGTTGTTGTTGTTGTTGTAACAAAAATGAAATAATCATTAAGAAAAAAAAAGTATTTAAAGGGTTTGATGTGTCAGGAAATGAAACTCTATTAAAAAGTTAAAGGAACAAAAATAGAAAATATGAACTTTGAAGCATTTAAAAATAATTACTAAAATAAATTTTGTTGCTTATACTTCCTCCACCTTTAAGTGAAATAAGAGAAACCTTAACAAAAAAAGGATATTAATGCCAATAGGCATCCTTAGTTGATTTTATATTTATTTTTTGGAAAAAGTTGAATTCATAGGCAAAAGCCAAGGATGCTTGAATATTAAATGGTGTAGAAATTCGATTGTAATAAAAGAAAAAAGAAATTATTGACACTGATATATTCGTTTAAAGAGGATATATCGATCATATAATGTCAAATTATAGAAAGCGAAATATTTTCAACCTTTCTTTGATTATAATCATAATATGATCATAATATAATAATTCAAAATGACTAAAATGTCATAGCTTTTAAAATACAGGGTGTAAGATTTTGTCGTAATCGGTAGTGGAACTATTATAGACTGGACTAGGGCTTGCATATAATCGACGATATTCTTAATAGTGATTACGACTAAAAACTATGTGGATTAATCGCGATTATCGGTTAATCGCGACTATCGGTTAATCGTGATTAAGCAAGAAAATATACTATCATACCTTTTATTAAAACAACAATAGAGTCCATAAATCATACCCAGTAAAAAAATTGCTTCCAATAAAGCAGGTTTCTACTATTATGGAATAAAAGTAGCGCTGACAAACCTGCTGATATCGCTGCAGATTCTTGTGTGGCGAGTTCCCGGATTGCAGTACAACACTTTTGCTCACAAAAGCGCTTTTGAAGCGCTGAAAATCATCAACATTTTCAGCACTAGAACTGAAAATATATGAAAAAAATGGTTCGATGTGGATAACGCCATTTTGAATTTTTCTTATTTCGTTTCTTTATTTATTTTTATTAATTTCATATTTTTACTCAATGTTTGTTATTTTGACTTCAACTAGTACCGAACTAAGAACCTTCAGGTTTGAAGTCCAACGTACCAATCACTCGACCAAAAACACTGTTGCAAAACGGCACCAAGAAACTCAAATAAGCTTACTCTTCATTCTCGCTTAAGAACCTGCTTTGGATCAGCACTATAAAATCAGCTTTCTTGTATAGCTTGTGTACGAAGCTTTTGTATAAGTAAAAAGCAAATACTTTTCTCACTTCAAAGCCTGCATTGTTGTAACGCTATGAAATCAGCTTCTGAACAAACTCATATTATAAAGCGAGTTATGAAGCGCTTTATTTCGTTAGTGCTTCAAAAAACACGAAAAGTTTTTACTGGGTATGTAACGATTCATACACAGAGAAAACAGATTTATTGTGATAACCGAATTTGTTGCCATTCGAATTAAATCGGTTCTGTGTACTATCGTATAATTCGATTGTAAATCCTGAATGGATTCGGTACACGCAACTGAATATCACAGCATGACTCATTCATATATAAAAAGCTATTGTGAATTAATTTTGAAATATATATACATTTTTATTTTATTGAAGTCACAAACCAACCATATAGCACATAAAAATGAACACATATACACAAACATAAAAAACATTATTAAATTTAAACACTCTCACTGTCGCAGTTGTTGATGCTTATTTATAAGGTCCATAACCCTTAAGGTACTATCATTTAGTGACTCCACAATTTGAGTGTGACTTGTGGTTTTGACTGTAAAGAAATTGAAAAATGAGCATTAAATGAAAAAACTATTCTAGAAACAGACAATTCTGCGAAACTTACCTTGGTCGTTTCTTAACACAAATATTTTAAAAAATTTTATGATATTACTAAATGAATAATAATTTATCAAGGAGCTGGTGGCTGTATCTGCATGATTTTTGTAGAAGCATTTAACTCTATTAAAATGCAGTTATCTCTTAAGAGTTCTTTACTTCAAAAGTAGAGGTTACTTACATTACGTAAACTTTGCTATGCTTCCACCGGTTCACTGCTGAATACTTTAAAAGTATTCACTCCAAGGACAGAACAACACTAAAATAAAAAAATCGCTAAAGCTAAAAATTAGGGATGTAACGATACGCCGTTTTGCCGATCCGATACCGATACCGATATTTAAAAATAAATATCGCCGATACCGATTCCGATACCGATACGAATATTGAAATTGAGTTCAAGTTTAGATCAACAAAACTCAAGTGCAATTTTTTATTATACAAAATTACATTGTAAGAGAGAATATTTAAAATTGATTTTAACCCAGTATAAAAAAATTGGAGGTAATTTTTAAGGAGCTACATTTTCTTTGCTTCCAAAAAATCTATATTAAAAATATGCAGATAATTAGTAGAAAAGCAAGAAAAAGTTTTTAATTCCTTTATAATTTTAAAAAATACTCGCCATGCTTTTTAAAAAATCGATTTTTTAAAGAACATTTATCAGCTAATATTCTTCTAAATAACTTAATAGCTTAATTGTCAAAAGTCTTCTAAGTTTATATTTATTCACTTAAATTTACATGAAAATAGAGTTTTGAGTTTAAATTCGCATAAAAAAAAATTGTGCAAATGGGTAATTTTTTATCCTTTTTCCTTGAAAAATCATTATAGAACACCGAAAAAGAAATTAGTCCTAGCATCGCTTCCAATTCGGTGATTGGTAATCGAAAAAAATAACTTCTTGCAGTGGCAATGATATTTAAAACTAATTAGAAGTTATCCAAATTTGCAATACTTCCGGATCGCGAATTCTACACTTTTATGACTTCTTTGGAGTGTATTTTTTTTTTGCTGGAATAAGATTTAAAAAACAACGACTTGAATTTGAATTCATGGTAAAATTATCAAAAAATAAATAATTTTTTTTACAAAATAACAGCATAAAATGTTATTAATTTTTAAAATTGATATTAATAAGATTTAAAAAATAACGAAGTGAATTTAATTCATGGTAAAATTGAACAAAAATAAATTATTTGTTAAAAAAAACTCTGAAAAAAATTTTAAAAATATCGTCGTATCGACAGTAAAATATCGCCGATACCGATGTATCGGAAAATCTGAAGTATCGCCGATATATCGGTATCGGTATCGGTATTCGTTACATCCCTACTAAAAATATCATAAAAACGAGACAAATTGCTAAAAATGGAAAAAAGTCACCAAAAAGAAAAAAAGCGCCAAAACAAAAAAAAGCGCTAGAACTACAAAAAAATCGTCAAAAAATCAAAATCAAAAAAAGCGCTATAGCTAAAAATATCACCAAAAACCGAAAAAAGCGCCAAAACTAAAATAAATCGCTTAAACGAAATGTATCATCAAAAAGCCAAAAAAAGCTAAACAAAAAACCCAGAACAAAAAAAAAATCGCCAAAACAAAAACATCGGCAAAAAAAAATGCAAAAAAAAGAAAATTAAAAAAAAAAACTTTTCAAAAATTGAAGAGCTAAAATTAAAAAAAAATTGCTAAAATGAAAAAAGGGCAAAAATGAAAAGGGCTATACATATGTGTACTCGTATGGAATCCTTCGTGTGCGAGCTAAAGTTGTACGAGTACTTTCCTTAATTTATTTTATTTGTGTTGTACAGTGTAATATACAATATGTGTCATCAAATTGATATCGTTGCGGTCAGAGCATGTATGAGGATATAGTATGACGAAATTCTATTAATACGATTGTCAGTTTTCGCGATATTGATGACATTTGTCACAACATTAATGTCCTGATTGTGATGACAGGACGTCATCAATCGAAAGATACATTTTCTATGAATGCAGTTAGCACGATACAAGTTAGTTAGTTCAGTTCTTAAAATGAAAATTCTGAACGTTTTCGTAAAATTAATTTTTATTTAAAAGCCTGTATCCTTTATTCTTTATAAAAAGCAAATTGGCTGCATTTCGGAAATTTAGTGCAACTTTTTTGTGGCAACAGCAAAAACATCATAATTATTCAAGTTCTTTATTTAACAGCACAAAACTATTTAAAATTTAAAGATGTGACTATTATTTGTTTGTATTATTGTTTTGTTGTTGTTGTTGTACTATCTATTACTATAGTTGGTGTTGTTGTTGTTGTTATTGTAGCTTATACTATAAGTACAAGGATGTCATTGTTAGGGTTTTGGTATTTTTGTGGCCACAAAATTCTAACCAAACAACCAACCCAAATATTAGACTTATAAAATTCTACCAACTGGAAGGATAGAAAAGCCGACAGACAGAAAGACAGACACAAACAGACGGACAGTACAACCAAACAATCAACAAAACACCACAAATCTCTACACACAATAGAAGTTACTGCATACAACTACAACAATAAAATAAGAAAATCTAACAAAAAAAAAAGTGAATGGAATTGAAATTGTATGGGGAGTTTTTTCTAATTTTTTTTTATTATACAGTAATTCAGGAATTGAAATCATGCACACGTTGAATTTAGAAAAAAATACATTCCCACACATGCATGTTCATAAGGATACTGTGAAATTAAAACAAAAGAATTGATATAAATATGAATAAAAAAATATTCACTGAAATAAATATTACAAATATTAAAAACTCAAATTTTAAAATCCACATGAAAAAAAACAGTTCTAAACCACTTCCTTTATCACCACTACCACAGTACAATTGTGGCACTACGGCCTAGTCATGCTAAAGGCGGCCAACTTTTCATCAGGCTTTAAAAATAAAAAATGCAAAAATATGAAAATAAAATGGTGGTAGAAAAACAATAATAACAACAACAAATCATTTATTTTTTCACATTTAAAAATTTTTTTGCTTCTTGTATCACTTACACCCACATAAAACTGAGCTGAACAGAGTTTAGTCATTGTAGCGTATTATTACATGCAACAAAATACCCAGCAAACATCAGGGAGTTTGATTAGAAATTTTCATAGATTTTTCGGTAGCATGTCATAATGTTCATGAACATTATGTCGCTCCAAAAAGTGTCGTAATATCCATGAACATTATGACACGTTTGAAAGTGTCCATGGATATTATGTCACTCCAAAAAGTGTCATAACGTCCATGGACACTATGGCACGTTTGAAAGTGTTCATGAATATAATGTTACTGGACAGTATGACATGCCACCAAAAAATATGTAGCATGTTATCATATCCATCAACGCAATGACACACAAAAAGTGTTATAATTTCCATGGATACAATGTCACTTTTGAAGGTTTCACAGTGTCCACTAATGTATTGTCATAAATTCCATGCTTTGTTCGTAGAAAATAATTACATGTGATTTTGGTCAATGCCATAATCTTAATGGCTGTTATGAAACACAAGAAAGTGTTATTATGTTCAAGGACATTACGTCACTTTTCAAAATGTCACCTTGTCAACTAATGAAATGTCATTAGTTCCATGGTGCTTGGTAAAGCTTTTGTTTGACGAACCTAGAAAAATTTCTTTTTAAAGCCGGCTAAAGGCAATGTAGTCAATAATGTCCATAGACGTTATTATATTTTAAAAAGTGCCATACTGCCCGCTGAAATTGTAGCATTTTTGTATGTATGGACACTATGACATTTGTCATTGTGACTTAACTGAAAAAATTATGGATTCTCAAATTTGGAAATATTTTTATTTCGGATTTATATCAGTTGTTGTTTTCGATTGTTTTTCAAACGTTTTTGCAAATATTTTCTCAAGCGTTTTGCAAATAATTTTTCAAATGATTAAGTTGTAAGTTTAGTCGAACTGTATGGGTTTATATCCAAAGAAATTTTAATTATTTTGGCTTAAGTTCGGTTTTAATAAAATTTTTCAATTAAATTATATTTTTATTTAGAGATAAATGTGAAGCATGTAGACAAAGAAACTTTTGACTACGCGGAGGATTGAACTGGCGTTTCGATAGCTCCCGCTAATCTCATCAGAGTTCTTTACCGCTTAGCCCACTCGACCTAAGTCGGGTGTTTGCAGTCAAGAGCTGAATATCATCTACTTTTAATCAATTCATACTGTCACTCTCAGAGCTGTATTTCATTTGATAGTTATTGATATTCAGTTTTTCTTAATACAAGACAAAGAAAAACTGAATATCAATAACTATCAAATGAAATACAGCTCTAAGAGTGACAGTATGAATTGATTAAAAGTAGATGATTTTCAGCTCTTGACTGCAAACACCCGACTTTGGTCGAGTGGGCTAAGCGGTAAAGAACTCTGATGAGATTAGCGGGAGCTATCGAAACGTCAGTTCAACCCTCCGCGCAGTCAAAATTTTCTTTGTCTACATGCTTCACATTTATCTCTAAATAAAAATATAATTTAATTGAAAAATTAAATTAAAACCGAATTTTTCAAATGTTTACTCAAATATTTGCTCAGGGATGTTTTTAAATTATTTCTTAAATTCTTAATATAAAAATATTGGCTAAAATCTTTTAAAATTGTTTATCGAATATTTAAAATGTTTTCTTAAATAATCTTAGCAAAAAATTGCTTCAAATAAAGCAGGTTTTTACTATGAGAGGATAAAAGTAGTGCTTAGAAACCTGCTGATATCGCTGCAGATTTTTGTACGGCGAGTTCCTGGTTTGGAGTACTACATTTTTGATACAAAAAGCGCTTTTTGAAGCGCTGAAAATCATCACCATTTTCAGCACTAAAACTGTAAGTATATGGAACTTTCTCGCTTAAAAACCTGCACTGAAAAATCTGCTTTTTTTTGTATAGTTTCTTTCATATACATTTACTGCTATGCAATAAGTTCTTCTTTTAAAGGGTATTATTATTGCCTTAGTGTTTCAAAAACATGAACATTTTTTACAGCCATGTCACAGAATACCATTCCGATCGGAAGTGGTTTCAATTCCGTAAGTTGCTTCTTCACAAAACGAAAAACGAAAAAATTCTTCGTAATCAACCAACTTTTAAAGTTCAAAATGGAATTGGCAAAGACTTTTCTACTAACTTTATTTGCAGTCAATACTGAAAAACGTGCATACTTTTAGGAGCATCAAATAAATACTTGGCAATAAGCTCTCCATGTTAATAAAAAGCTCAATGTGAGCTTTGCGTCTAAAAACAAGAGTAAACAAAAGTCTCAAGGTATAAAAAATTTATAATTTAAAAAACGAAATACAAAATAAACGGAATCTAAAGCACCAAAAATATACTTTTTCGGAATGACAACTATGGAATCAAAATGAATCCGAACGGAATCTGTGACATGGCTGAGTGTCTCAAGAATTGTAAATAATTATAGATATCAGGTATATTTTTTGAGCCGATTAATTTTAGAAGTTGAGATGTTTGCTGGGTAATTACTTGAGTTATACACACATGCTAACACAAGGACTTACTCATGTGTGCATGTATGATTATGTGTGAATGATACAGGTTTATAAATTCCACTGCAGTAGTTTTTGATGTTGTTTTTGCTATTGTTGTTGCTTGCCTACGCCTCAGAGTAATTTGCTCTTTATTGCATCTGGACTTGAAATGTAATAGTAAATAGAAAAAAATATGTGCTTAGGTCTTTCCCCCCAAGTTTTGTTGCATTTTTAAAGCATTTGCAACTAGCAGATAGTAAAGGGTATTGCAAAAGTAGCGTTAAAATATAAGAAGAGCATGCTTTATAGCTTAATGGTATGCAAGCTTCGGTGTTCTAAGCAAAAGCGTGATTTCTCTGGCAAAATGTCACAAGAGTTAATAACAAATTGTAATCTATCTATACAATTAATAGGTACTACAATATTTTGCAGATTTTGAGAAAAAAACTTATACCATTTTAAAGATATTTATTGACAGATGGGCACAATTGTTATTTTGCTAAAATCGCTTCAGTGTTCTGGGAGCTATAAGAGTTCAAGAATTCTACTAACACATGCGCATATGGTACACTAGCATGTATTAGTTTAAAGTTAAATAAATAAACAAAACATACATGTGTGTTTGTTAATCGTAAGCAGCCCATCCATTACACAATATAATTGCATATGTTATAGTGCATATTAATGTCGTTTCGAGCTATACTATGCAATAAATTGCACAATATTTTTAAGAAAAATATTTCCCAATTTTTCAGACAGTGAAAAAGTAAACATAACATTGCACAATGTTGTCACCATATTACACAATTTTCTTGATTGTGCAATAAAAATCAAAGGTCTTTTGATTTTTGCCAATATGTTGTGCCACCTTCGAATATGACATACACATTGGTGATACTATTGTACAGTACGCACAATTGCACAATTATATTGCAAGTGGGTGGGCCGCTTTACTTTTGCAAGGAGAACAACACAAAATCTTTTTCTCTGCTTTAAATTGGAGTTGTTGTAGGAAAGGAAAAAACTATAAATAAATATGTAAGCATCCGCCTCATGTGCATTCGTCGCTGTCTCATCGACGACTAAATAAAAAAAGAGGGTAAGAATACGTGTGAATACTCTCAGCACAATTGTGCTATGAAACGCCGACCAATGATTTAAGATTAATATTATACCAACTTACCGGTTTACAGAATACCACGCCAGAATTGAAAGCTGAAAACCTACAGGCAGCTTTAGCCGAATTGATTAATTGGCGCCATATGTTTATCGTAACATAGTATTTGTACTCATACATTGTTGCAGAGAACATAACATTTTTATGGCAACCATGCCATAAACATGCATTTTCTATGTCTACGGTTACAGCCAAATATTTATAATATTTTTTTTTAGTTTCAAATGAGCATTATAGAAATAATTATTTCTATAATGTTATTACTTCTATATATAGAAGCAATAATAGACAGTTCAAGATAAATACATAAACTCTTTAAATACCCTGTTGATACAATATCTTCTGTTATTGTTGTTTTAGTTGCAACAACAACTAACATAAGCTGTCATAATATTATAAATGTGTTTTTCATGTTTGCCACAAAAATAAACAACTTCATTCGTCATAGGAAAAAAATAAATAAAAAACAAGATAACTATAATCGGTCAAGGTAGGTGCAGATCTCCGATAAATAAAAATCTGAAAATTACAAAATTATATACATATTGAGAAGACTTTTTCTTTAAGTTAGATTTTAAGAATAATAAAACGAAACTTTAGCAACTGTTGTTAAACATTTTGTATACTTTAAAATTCCTGTTTTCTAACATTGTATACTTAAAAGGAAAATCATTCCTTCAGACAATTAAATGGTTTCATTAGATGCTTGCATTATATTAATATTTTCATTAATTTTCTGTTTCATGGGATTTATGAAAATCTCATCATTACTTTAATGAAATATAATCATTGAACGAATGAAGTAATTACACAAAATGAATGAAGATACTATCATTTATTAGATAAAAAAATTTCATTATATTAATAAATCAATTTCATTTATGGTATCTAGTAACTTCATTATATCAATAAAAACTTTACATTTAATTCATGAAACTGTTTCTTTGATCAAATGAAATAGTTCCACATGAAGTTAATAAATACAATGAATCATTTTTAATTTTTGCAATGAGAGAAGTTCATTGGCTCACTTTCAATGACAAATTTCATTGATACAATGAAAATGTTCATTGTTTGAGTGAACAATTTCCTTGCAGTGTAGCTTTGATTGTATCATGTAAGGCGCAATATTTTATATGTTAAGCCTAAATTAAATTTATTGTAGTGTTTGCTTTAAAAATTAAAAAGATAAAGATAGTGGAAAAATATATATATTCAGTGTCTTTGATTTGTCACTTTTATTTTTGTGCTTTTGTATGTGTGTCTGTGCTCTTCCTCTGTACGTTTTATTTACTTTAGTCCTGTTTTTCAGAATCGCAGCTGCTGTTTTTTTATTTTCCATAAAATATTTTCTATCTGTCCGTTTATTTAGCCGTTGGTGATTTTTGTGATGAAAACTTATCACAAAGCTTTACTTTTATTTTTTCATTGTTGATGCTGTTGTTGTTACATTTTTATATCTGACTGATTTTTTTTCTCTATATTTTTTATTATTATACTCGTAGTACTATCATTTGTATTTTTATTTTTCAGGGTGAATTATAGCATAAAAAAAGTTTATATTTTAATTTTTATCTTACAAATAATCATCAGTGTGCAATATTTTCTACTGTCATCTTTTTGTTGTACGTGTGCATGAGGAAAATAATATATATTTGTAATCAGCACTGCCTGCCATCATCGTGGTCGTCGTCATTTTAACATATTTTTCCTAAGTTATCATTAGAAGTTTTAAAGCAAATAGTAGTAGTATACGAGTATACTATCAAGTATTTGTTATATCTTGTTTTTTGTTTGCTGTTGTTGTTTAGTTTTTCTCTTTATGCTGACAATCATCGGTGTTACAATTTATTATTTGCAATTTGAAGATAAATAAAAGTTATAGAAGCAAAAGAAAAAAAAAAAGAAAAATTAAAAAAATATGATAAGAAAGGAAACAGTGAATACTTTAGGCTTAAAAGGTGCTTTTATTTAGAAATACCTCTCCCTGCTCATTGGAAACATATTTCTTTAATGATTTTTTTCATTAAAAAAAGAATTGCATGAATTTCTTTAATTTGGAAGTTATTTTTAAAAGAACAAAGATTCATTATTAAAATCGTAGAGATTGAAAAACAGAAAAAATTTTTTTGGCTGCATGAAAGGTTGAACTGAACATCAGAATTCTGTCCGCTTAGACCTCACTGCTAGTCATGGCAGCTGCAGACCAGTTATTGAATATCCTTTACGTTTAATCAATTCCGTTGAGTCGCTGTAAGCTCTTTCAACTTTCATTTAATAGATTGAAAATTCACTATTCTCTTTTGTTTTGTTCAATTAAGCTTTTATTTATTATTTCACTCATTCTTAGGTTTAAAAACTTTGGCTTTCGAATACTAGCGTGGGAAGGGAATGTTGGTCTGCCCTTTATTATTTATTTGAACTGTGTACATTCTAATAACTGATTCCAGTAGAGGACACCAAAAAAAATATACGTCTATCGGCATTTTTAAAGTCTATTTCTGCTATTTATTTTAGGGGGAGTTAAAGTTCCGTCCTTTTTCACATTATGTTAGGGCCTATTCACGTATTACGTAACGCTCCGGGGGGGGGGGGGGGGGGGGTTAAAGATTTGTTATGGATTAAATAATTTATACAGAAAATTTTGTAAAAAGCATACCGAGGGGGGGTTATAAAAACTAAAAAAATAGCGTTACGTAATATGTGAATAGCTCCTTAGCGAATCGACTTTGGAAGTCTTGTAATCCTTATTCTTATGCCACCACGGGAAATATTTTAGGACCAAATTCACAGTCATTAGTTAGCTAATGACAATAGTTTAGCCAATGATATTTTATTCACACTTCTTTGTTTACCATTAGTTAAACCGTCAAATGCCATTGGTTAACAATTAGTTAGATGCTTTGGAACATGGTGCAATAAGTATAGAGGTGGCATCATAACGTCAGCTGATTATATTTTGTACTGGTAGTTTTGTACATAAGTAACGTCTATTTTTTTGACAAGCATTATCTAGTTTTTTGTTGTATTTATTGAACCTGCATACTTATTGCACCATGTCTTGGAAATTATT
This sequence comes from Panzeria rudis, assembly GCA_956483635.1. Taxonomy (NCBI): domain Eukaryota; kingdom Metazoa; phylum Arthropoda; class Insecta; order Diptera; family Tachinidae; genus Panzeria; species Panzeria rudis. Next base: position 131,606,697 of record OY101450.1, on the reverse strand, counting down.
ACTCTTAGGAGCGACAAAAAACATTTACTCCATTAGCTTTGTGTGCTTAAAAATTTTTAACTTGCCGCCGTAAGATGTGTAATATTCTTTATTTCTTTATTTTTGCTTGTTTATTTATATTTGATAGGGCTACCATTCTTTACCCATTTAAAAAATTTTTGTTACACAATAATACACTGTAAATATGAAGTTTTAGTTAAACAATAGTTATCATTTTAGTTTATTAATAATTATCTAATGACTAAATTTGGGCCTTAGTGCAATATATTAACCCTCTAACCAAGGCGAATTCATACAAGGTGATGTCAGGGGGGAATTCAATTTGCCGTAGTCAATTCGCTTAAACCGCATACATGTTAAACTTCATATAAAAAATGTAAACAAAAAATGTTTTAAATATTTTTATATAAAGTTTAACATGTACGCGGTCCAATCAACACGAACAAAAAATATACAGCTGATGTATTAGCGCCACCTGGTTGTCAATTTGCCTTGCCTATAACGCTTAGTTGTATGGCTCTTTTTGTCCCTTTCTAAGGTTAGATTATATTATCAGGTTGCTGTATAAAAGAAAGAAAAGATTCTAGCCCACTTTGGTCAAAGATTGTAGACCCTTGGTGATACCTTTGGGAAGGAGAGAGAGGCTTAAATAGAATATAGTTTGTGAAGAGTGTGAAGAAGAGAGGAAAGGATTTAGGCGAACGGTAATTCCGTGCAGGAGGGGTCGTTTGTGAATTAAACGTCATTTTGGGAGTCAACGAGTGAAACACCCGCTGCTCCTAATAAAATAACTTATGTTTCTAAGCTCCGCTTCTGATAGCTCGGAGAGGATACTGAAAAATCTTTTGCCTAGAAGGCAAAGTCGAGTGATCCTTAAGAGCAGGACAAAGGCAAAGAAGGTGTATGCTATTTTCTTCTTCTTCCGCATTACAGCTGAAGTGGTAGTCGTTGTATAGGAGGCTCATGCGTTAAGCGTAGATTCTAAAGGTGAAGTGCCTCGCGACCGTGGCCATGAGGTTCCGCAAGTTTAACTTTGAGAAGTTTAGCAGTTGCTTAGTTCTATTAGCATCGAGGAGAGGCCATATAGTTCTCCCTATTGAGCAGTTTGACTCATTGTACAATCTGGTTTGAGCCGTCTGCATAAGAGCAGCATCAATTCGTCTCCAGGGGCTCTCATCTCGACATCACGAAGCAAAGCTCCACTCTTGGTCAGATCATCCGCAATGATATTGCATGAAATGGACCTATGTCCTCGTACCCGCTTGAAGGTATTGCCTGAATAACTCGCCATCGCATTTATCGCTTTGGGGCATTCTAGGATTAGATTGGATGGTGTGTACACCAACCAGTAAAGATTTTGATTGCCAGTTGACTATCGGTTATAAATTGGATATCGTTATTCGATATGCGATAAAATTATAGCCAGTTCATTGCTCTTTTGATGGCAGATAGATCTGCTTGTAGGAAATTACATTCGTCTGGGAATCCGAATGACATTTTGATCCCGAATTCAGCAATGTAGACGCCGCCGCTAATTCTACTTTCCCTTTTGGAGCCTTCCGTGTAAATATGTATGGCGTCGTATGATAATGGGGAAAAGCTCCTAATGAAGGATTATCGAAATTTTTTCTTAATGGAGGGCTTAAGAGTTCAATAGTCTATGAGCTTTGGAATAATTCAAATAGTCTCTAAAATTCTAGCATGGCCACATGGTCAATGGTTCCATGCACCGATTTCGTTAACCCTGACTGCAGTACGTAGTGCTGGCTTTCTGGACAGCAAACACACGGGAAGCCAGCACAACGTAGGAAAAAGAGCCTGCATTAGCGAAGATTTTAGAGCAGCAGTTATCATGATTGCCATTATGCAAAGAACCCGACATCGATTGTTCGCCAAGTCCATTGCTTTCCACCAGACTGACCAGGATAAAACAATTGGCGTATAGTGTGGACTAGCATATGCGGCTAATGTGGACTACTGCTCCACATTCGCATTATTTACATTTGGATATTATTTATGGCTCTTTTCATGTTCTCTGGTCTTCATTTACGAATTTCTTTTCTTTTTTGGCATTGTTATTAACAAAATCTGAAAAGAAAAGAACATACATAGTTATTTGTCAAGTAATTTAGCGTGTGGTAAAGGATTTTAAGTGGTCTACATTAAACGAACTTGTGTTACAATGGTAAAATATAATTTTTACCTGTTGAAGAAAATGCATATAAATTAGCAACAGACAATTTTGGCTGGTAATACGACGTTTGTCGGCTATTCACATTTACACAACACGAACATGCAAATAAAGAACAACAAGACAACAACAACAAGCCACACAAGTCAGCACATAAGCTCACGAAAGCACATATCTCATTTTGCTTTCAATCTAATGATAAAACGTACGATAAAACAGTGTTATAACATCAATAGTTTCTAAAAAGAGACACTGGTCCGCATTAGACGCATGGTTCACAATACCCCCAATAAGAATTCATTCATCTATTTTGAATATTTAAATTATACTATTTCTAGACAAAAACCAGATATCACATTTAAACGTGTAAAGTGAAAAAGTTTCTCATATTTTAGATAAGTTTATTCACTTTTCAATATCATTGAATAGTAGAACTCTATTTCTTTGCTGAAAAATTTACAAACTTCTGAAAAATAAGAAACAAATATATGCGTTTTAAAGTGAAGCAAAAAATTCAAAACTAAATTTAGTGTCACTTCAAATTATGCCTACATGAACATATTCTGCAATATCTAAGATGAAAAGAAAAACTTTATCACACTTTTACCCCCCAACCCAAACTTAAAGTAATAAATGTATGAGCAATCAGGACGGACATATGCTACTTACACTAGAGTATAACAATAAAAAAACAAGACAAAAATTGATAATGAGAAGAAAAATGAAAAAGCAACAGCAACAGAAATTAAAGGACATTCTTAATAAGAGTATTACAAGAGACTACCGACGACCGCACAATGATACAAACACGAGAATAACTGAAAATAAAGTTGCAAATGAATAGACTGTACACTCTAAAGCACTCTTGTTAAAAATTAGGTCGATAATATTTGGCAACACTTTACAGATTATTATCGACGTAAAATTACACACGCATTATTTTTGAACAAAATAATTTTACTAAAAAAGCGATTGGCTGCATGCAGGTTTGAACCGCGACCTCCTGACTGATAGTCTGATGTAAGTACCATTCAGCCATAGCCGTGTTATACTTTTTGTTACATTTTTTCCACTTGGACTAAATATGTTTAATTGGAAAGTTTTTTTCTTTAACAAAATAACTACTAAATCGATGTAATTTTAGACAAGGAGAAATTTTCAACATAAATTTAGACAATATATGATCGAAAATTTGAAGTAATGTTTTAGAGTGTATGCAACATGTTTAATGCATTTCTAAGAGGATTTCACATGCTGTTGTTCACTTTTTTTTTAAACTTTTAAAGTGTCATACATGCTGTCATATGTGACAAACTAAAAAAAAAGCAACAATAACTAAAACAAAATAATAATAAAAACATTGTCTTTATAAAAAATAACATGATATTTCAACACAAATACATACAAACAATCATTGCTTGATATTCTCATACCTTTACTTATATAACTTGGCACATTCGCACACTTGCAGTTACAAACTTGTATCCTCGTACTGACACTTAACAAAGCATGTCTAATGTCTACGTTTATGAAGGCATAACAATTTTCTGACATTTGAAGTTTTAAAGAAAATAAAATATAAAAAAAGGAAAAGAAACAAGAAAACAAAAAACTAAAAAGACAATGAAAGTAATAATAAAGTCATGTTTAAATTTCCAGATAAGTTTGAGGAGGACATGTGAGTGTCAATATGTTTAGATGACCCATCAAAACTGCTGTCAATATTCCCAACTAAATGAGGATTACTTTTTATCATATGTAAACGCTTATGATGCTTATGAGCTTACCATTTCGAATTTCTACAATAATTTTTAAAGTGAATATGCAAGGGAAGGCGAATAAATCTTTTGTAAAACAGTGGAAAACATGTCTGGTTGATTATCATTATAAATGTACATTTTGTGTGTATTTTTTTTTACCAATGTAACTACTAGAAATATGAGAAGCTAGGATTCATGTTATAGTTTTCGCCTCATTTAATGCATATTGAAATTAATTATATATGGATTTTTTAAACATTTTGTGTTTTGAGCGTTACATTTGCTTTCGTCGTTGTTCTTTAGATAATTTTAGCGAAAAAAATACACCACAAAAATGAGTGACGGGTTCGAAAGCACTATACATCTAGTCTCTAAAAACAAAAAATTTTAATAATCGCAGGACCAAATTAAAAGCTATCACCACTTTTTCAATTTTGACATGGGTTCTCATGGAAAAATATAAAATTTTTATGTTTTAAAATACAAACATTTACACAAAAAGAAGGCTAAATCTTCTTTAAAATTTTCTAATTCTTTTTTCTTATTATAATAAATTCGACCAACAATATCAAACGTTATGTCAACTTCAAATATATAATTTTTTTTGTAGCAAAACACGACCTATCTAATACATTCTTCGAAAATATAATAACACACAGTGCGAAAGAAGCAAAAATGTTTCAAAGAAAACCAGAAATTTGTAAACAAATAATGTTCCTTATATCGTTTCTAGCCTTCAGCTGCTGTTAACTTTTTTTTAACGTCCTCAAATTTAGAGATAATTTATATTAAAAAAAATTTTTTACGTAACACTCAATACATTTTTAAACGAATTCAATAATATTTTCAGAACACACACTTTATTTTGAATTCAGTACAATTCAGATGTATAAGCTTCGATGTATTTTATCATAAAATCCTTAGTTATTTACTAAAAATTTCATTTAAATTAAAAAAATATCGATAGCACTCAATACATTATTTTTTTGATACAAACCATGTTTGGTTGATGAAACGTTTTGCAATATAATATTATTTAACAAAGTTCATAAAACTTTTACATATTTAGAACTACAAACATACGCTCTTATTTTAGTTTAGTTTAATAATTAAACTGAGTAATGCGGCATACTAAAAAAGTGTAACGCTCAATACACAAGACTGCGGACAATAACAATTACAAAAAAAAAACATTATAAATTTCTAAAATTTTTCAAAAATTTGATTTGTGAAATAAGAGAAGCAAATGCAAATTTTCTAAAACTGCCATAAATTTAATCTTGTTTGTGAAAAAACTCATATTTTCTTAATGTGGGAAATCAACAGTATGCATTACGGACACACCATTTTGTATTTAGAAGTACAAACATACGCTTTTATTTTAGTTTACTTTAATAATTAAACTGGGTAATGCGGCATAAGAAAAGAGCGTAACGCTCAATACACAAGACTGCGGACAACAACAATTACAAAAAACATTATAGTTTCTAAAATTTTTCAAAAATTTGATGTGTGAAATAAGAGAAGCAAATGTAAATTTTCTAAAACCGCTATAAATTTAATCTTGTTTGTGGAAAAACTCATACTTTCTTAATGTGGGAAATCAACAGTATGCATTACGGACACGCCATTCTGTATGAAGAGGGTATAAACAGTATTTTCTTTCTCACTTTTTAACACATAATGCATAGTCTTACACACAAAAAAAAACGTATTTATATTTTCATTTTTAAATTTATAGGCACTTGACATTTTCAAAGTTAGTGTACTATTTATTATACAGACTGCACCAATATATACTGATATTTAAACAAATTAAGAATTAAAGGGTATTCTATCAGTTAATGTAATTTTGATAATTAGCTGTATCTTTTAAACCATAAGATGTAAACTGTAGAAACTTTCACAGCTAGTGCAGAATTTTAGAGGTACTAGTAACGAATGCTAAAAAATAAGCAGAGTAAAAATTAAAGGGTGTTCTATCAGGTAATGTAATTTTGAAATTGAGCTGTATCTTATGAGCCGCAATAACTAGACACTTGAAACAAACAAAATGAATAATTAAATGTCATATTAATAGGTTATCATTTTAAGTAATGCAACGGACAAGCCGAAAAGCAAATCGGCAAAATGAAAAAAATCGCTAAAAAAGCCCAGGCTAAAAAACTACAAAATTGCATAAAAAATCGCCAAAATGTACCAAAAACTGAAATGAAAAATTGCCATAAATAAAAAAATAGCTAACCGAAAACAATGTCAAAACACAAAAAACAGCGAACTAAAAAACCAATACATTATAACAAAAACTACTAAAACGAAAAAATCGCTAATATGAAAATAGCGTCAAAACACAAATATGAAAAAAAATCGCCTAAAACAAGCAACAAACACTATAATAAAAACTCCAAAATTAAAAAATAGCCAAAACTTAATAAAATCGCTAAAACGAAAAAAGCACTGAAGCGAAAAAGCACAAAAAAATTAGCAAAAACTAAACAAATCTACAAAAAAAACGAAAAAAAATCGCAAAACCGAAAAAAATCTTAAAAAACGCCGAAATTAACAAAAATTAAAAAAATGGAAAAAAATCGGCAAAATGAAAAAATCGCTAGAACGAAAAAAGCACCAAAATAAAAAAAAAATCACAAAAACGAAAATATTTATCAAAACAAACCCTAAAACGAAAAACACGATAAAATTAAAAAGTCTTCACAAAAAAAATCACCAAAACGGAACAAAATGGTGAATTTGTTTACGAAATTCTAAATTAATCGCTTAAGAAAAAAACGACATCATATTACTCGTACGTAACCTGACTAGATATCCCTCTTTTTTTGGCGGGATTATTATACTTTTTCCCGCTTTTACTATAAGCATCTCACTATGTTGGAGTTTTAAAATTGAAAAAGCGAGATAAAACTTTTAAGCGGGAATAGAAGTAGAATACTCCCGCCAAAAGCGGATGTCTGGTCAAGTTACTTATACGTAACCTTTTGCCCTAATAATATTGGATATTCTCATTTGCTTCACATATTTCACATATTTTAATTTGTTAAATTTTCATTTTCGTTGATATAAAATATGTAGTGTGTATTTTTTGCAGGCGGAGATCGTAAACAAAAAGTAAGGAAAAGAACGAAAAATTTAAACTTTGCAAAAGCAACAAATAGGCATACTTAAACATCCCTTAAGACCTCCCAATATTGCCTAACAAAATAATTAAGAAAAAAGTTAATAAACGTATTAATAAATCATTCGGAATTTTAGCCAACCACGGAGTTACAGCAAACCACATTTATCCTGATTATATTTAATCGCATAATTGTTTTTCATATTTAAAATACTTTAATTAATTTCGCATTTAATCTCATAAAAATTTATGGTTAACAGCCAACAACGATCTTAAACGGAAGTTAATTATAAAAAAAATACTCTTTACAAATATGTACACATCAATGCTCATGCAACAATGAAAACTCGAACATAATATAATAACAACAAAACATATTACAAAAAAACACAATAAAAATGGTTGACAAAAAAAGAGAGAAAAAGGCCGCACGTTTAGCGCTAATTAGCCTCGCGGGCAAGCACAAGGCAACAGGCGTTACACACTCAAACTCAAATAATCATGAAATATTTTGAAAGACCAAACAAACAAGCAAACAACACTGGCAATGTTTATCCTGTCATGATATGGCAGACCCAAAGCAACCAAACAATTATTTAGACACATTAATATTAAGCAAAAGAGTGAGTTTTCAATGGCTCGATTTCAAGTCAGTTAGATGAAGAAACAATATTTTTTGTTGTGAAATACACAGTTTTGCCGACAAACTTGCAAACACACTAATACACGGCTTTCAGTAATTGTGCTGCTGTTATTGGCCTTTGCCAAAAAAGGCCACCAGGATATTCTGATGACAAACTGCATAAATAAACTTGTGTATGAAACGCATAATTAGGCTGCTTTAAATTCTGCAAACCATGAGGATGAATCGGTAACAGCAGCACCAGTATTTTGGTTACAATTTGAACCATCTTGGGACACATTGTGTTTTCTTTATTTTCATTTTCATTTGTATTTGGATTTTCTTTGTCAAAAAGAGGAAAAAAACCAACCCACCTCTTTAGTTAAAAGAGTGTTTGGTATTGTTAAAAAAAAGCTTAGGATTTGTATTAAGTGGCTTATTTGGAATTGTTGCTATTACCGCCGTTGCTGTTTGCTGGTAAATTAATTTTACCTTAAGGATGATAATAAGGATTTGGGGCTATTATTTATGTTTATTTGTTGCATTTTTTTGTGGTTTGGATTTAGTCTGCGCATATTTGTGCATTTTTTCTCTCTTTCATTGTTAGACCTGTTAAATAAGAAAATAAATGTAAATATGAATTGTTTGGAATGGGTTCAAATACTTTTTTCAAGAAAATAATAATGCCACACAACTTTAATGTGTATTGTCAAATTTACAAGAAATCACAGCAAATTCTTAGGTTAATTTGAAATTTAATCAAATTGTTTGATAGTTTTTCAAACTGTATGATTTTATGTACAAGTCCATTGAATTTTAATTAGATTCAAGTTCGCTAATAAAATTTCTTAATAAAATTGCTGTTTTATAAGGCAAGAGCCCTTTGTTACCACTATTAACTTTACTCTGCTCCTAATTGCAGCTAAAATTTCATTGTTAAAATAAAGGATATATGGGAGCTAGGTATGCCCTTAGTCCGATTGAAATAAAATTTTGCAGAAAGTTTAACAGCATGATTATATAAGTAGTTTCCAGTTTTTGCTTCATTCAGATAACAAATGGAGCTAATATTAAATTTTTAAAATACAGGATATATGGTGGCTAGGCATGTATTTACTCTGATTGAAATAAAATTTCTCACACAAATTTAACAGATAGATTTGAGAAGTATTTATTAGCTTTTGCTTCCGTCTGCTTATGATTTCAGCTATAATTTAAATTTCAAAATAAAGGACATATGGGGACTAGGAAATTTCTTACTCGGATTGATATAACATTTCTCACAAAGTTTCACAGCATGATTTTAGAGGTAGTTACCAATTTTACATCCACTCTGATCATAGCTGAAGTTAACATAATACAAATTAAAAAAAGATATATATAGGGACTAGGCTTGTTCTTATTGCGATTACATGTATGTAATGAGATTTGTCCCAAAAGTTAACAGCATTACTTTAGAATTATTTACTAGGTGTTGCACCATTCTTATCGTAATAGAAGCTAAAGTTTAGAGTAAATGATGTGTGGAGAGCAGGCATGTCCTTATTTTGATTGAAATTTCTCACGAAGCTTAACACCATGAAGTAGTTTCCAGTTTTTGCTTCACTCTGATCATAATTGATCATATAAAGGATATATGGGGGCCAGGCATGTCCTTACTCTGATTGGTAAACATTTTCTCACAAAGTTCAACAGCATGATTTTATAACTAGTTAGCAGCTTTTTCTTCAGTCTGATCATAATTGCTACAACAATTAATTTTTTACCAAAAATTATATATGAGAGCCCTTACAGCACTTGAAATAAAATTTCTCACAAAGTTTAACGGTATGACTTTAGAAGTAGGCATTCGTTTTTGTCCCACTCTGATCATAGCTGCAGATAAAATTTAATTTTTAAAATAAAGGATATATGAGGAATGGGAATATCCTTAAAACTATTGAAATAAAATTTCTCACAAAGTTTAGCGGCATAATTTTAGAAGTATATAGTAACCAGTTTTTGATTCATTTTGATCATAATTGCAGCAAAAATTTCATTTTCAAAATCAAGGACATATGGTGGCAAAGCATGTCCTTACTCCAATTGAAGTGAAAATTTTCACAAAGCTTAGGAGCATGATTATAGAAACACTTGTAGGCTTTTGCTTCATTCTAATCATAGAAAAAGGTAAACGTTTAACTTTTAAATAAAGGATCTATGGGGGCAAAGAATATCCGTAGTCGGATTGAAATAAAATTCCATAGAAAGTTTAACAGCATAATTTTTAAAGTAGTTACCAGTTTTTACTTCACTTTGAACGTAATTGTAGCTTAAATTAAGGCTTTAATATAAAGGATATCCTTACTCCGATTGAAATAAAATTTCTCACAAAGTTTAACAGAATGATTTTAAAAGTAATTACCAGTTTTTGCCTCACTCTGATCATAATCGCAGCTAAATTTTAGTTTTTCATGTAAAGGATATATAGCGGCTAGGCATGTTCTTGCATCAGTTGAAATAACATTTCTCACAAAGTTCGGCAGATTAATTTTGGAAGTACATATTTAGCAGATTTGCTTCAATCTGATTATAATTGCAGAAAAATTTTAATTTTTAAGATAAAGTATGTATGGGGACCAGGTATGTCCTTATACCGATTAAAATAAAATTTCTCACGAAGCTTAAAACCATGATTTTAGAAGTAGTTACGCATTTTTCCATCACTCTGATCATAATTGCAGCTAAAATGTAATTCTGAAAATAAAGGATATATGGGGGCTCAGCAATTCCCTACTCCGACTGAAATAAAATTTCCCATAAAGCTTCACAGCATGACTTTTGAACATAAAACATATTACAAAGTTCAGCAGCAAGATTTTAGATGTAAATATTACCAGATTTACTTTAAGTCTGATCATGATTGAAGCTAAAATGTAATTTTAAAAATAAAGGATATATAGCGGCTTACTCCGATTGAAATAAAATTTCCCGCAAAGCTAACAGCATGATTTTAGAAATAGTTATTGGTCCTTGCTTCAGTCTGATTACAATTACAAGTAAAATTTCGTTTTTAAAATAAAGGACATATACGGACTAGACATGCCTTAGCTCTGATTGAAATAATATTTCTTACAGAGACTAATAGCATTATTTTAGAAGTAGTTACCAGCTAAAATGTAATTTTTCATATAAAGGATATTCAGGGACTAGGCATATCCTTTTTCCAGTTGAAGTAAATATTTTCACAAAGTTTAACAGCGTGCTTTTAAAACTAATTAACAGTTTTTACTTCACTGTAATATTTAAATTTATAAAAATTTATAGCGGCTAGGCGTGAACTTACTGCGATTGAAGTTAAATTTTTTACAAAATATAACCGCATGATTCATTCTAGAAGTAGTTCCCAGTTTTTGCTTCACTCTGATCATAATTGCAGCTAAAATATAATTTTTAGAATAAAGGATATATGAGGACAAGACAAGTCCTTCCTCTTATTGAAATGAAATAAGCCACGAAGCTTAACAGCATTATTTTACGAGTTTTCATTTCATTATTTATATAATAAAGGTAAAGTTTTATTTTTAATAGTAAGGATCTATAGGAGGTGTTTATTATGTCTTCCCTCCGGCTTAAGAAAAGTTTGTCAGGAAACTTAATAGCATGACTTTAGAGGTAATTATTAGCTTTAAATTCGTTTTGATCTAAATTGAGAATCCATGGGAAATAGACATGACCTTGCACGGGTGTTTTTTTTAAAGAATATCCTTAAAATAAGTAATGTGGCTGATACAACCATAGCATTTTTAAAATACATACATGCATTTTTACATATACATAATAATTTAAAATAGAGAATATTAATATATAAAATTGCAAATGATAAAGAATGACATGAATGTATGTTCCTAATACAATACATCCACACTCATACTAACAAGCGTGCACTAAAAATGTCCTTACTCAAGTCAGCACCCATCCACATATTCCGCACATGCAAATAATTCCAATTTCTATAGGACACATTTCGATATTCCACAATCTATATCTATATCAACATAAGAGTAGTAATCAACTTTTAAATACCCAGAGATGACATGTGATGGTCTGAAGGGGAAACGGCAAAAAAGTTATCAAGTTTCAAATAACAAAAGCAAAAACAAATATTAATTGACATGAACAGAAAAAAGACAACACATCAACAAACACATTGTACTCGTATATGAAAAGAACAACAAAAATATATAATAAAAAAAAGTAACAAAAAACAACATTGAATGTTACAAAAGTGTACAACAATACACTATAGTGTTGAAAAACATTTAACAGATAATACAAAAACGACGACAACAACAGCAGCGAACAAAATGAGCAAAAATCTCTTGTAAAAGCCTTGTACTAAGGAGGAGTAGGAGGTGGAGACAAATGAAGGCAGAAAATAAAATACTAGAATAAAAAACAACAATGGCAAACGCATGTAAAACACATTGGAAAACAATCGATTACGACATCAGCAACAACAGCTACACCATGCATTCCCATCATAATTTTAGTGATCGGGGAGAAAAATATATAATAATCATATAAGGGACGGTAGGTGGTAGTAGTAGTATTACGTTTATTTGTTGTACAACTAGTATTTGCAGTTGAAGCTGCCATCAATAACAATTAATAAAATGTTGGTTGATATTTTTACCGAGTGCGAGTATTCGGATGATGATAAAAATGATAATAACAATAACACCCACTGCCTATATTTTGGTTGGAAAGGATTGGGAGGGGCATATATGATAAATAACTTTACTACAACAGCAGTAATTTAGCAAAAGCTTTTTCAATTGGAATGGAAAGTAAAAAATAAGACAATACAACAAAAATTATTGTTTAATCAGAAATTAATGGCAGTGTGACCAACTATATTTTATAAAAAAAATTTTTTTGAACAATAAAAATAGGCCATTGAACTGTTGGAACGAAGCTCCTTTTGCTAAATATTCAACGAAATGAATTCCAATGAAACACATTAAGGATGTTTGGGAATAATTAACTGAATGTCAAAGGCCTGCAATAAACAATTGATCAAAAAATAAATTCTATTTCTACTGCACAAATCGACCAATTTATAATTTTTAGCCGACTTCAAATAAAGAGGAAAATTATCAATTCCTTTGCTGCCTAAGAACTCCGCCATTTATAAACCGATTTTGGTTTTTGTTCCTTGTTTGGAAAGATGTACTTCCAGATTGGTCCCGTAGAAAATTGGGCAGCGTCACGACTATATAAAGTAAATACATACTCGTTTTTAACTACTTCTACTCAGCCGAATCTTATAAATCTTTACGCAAACAATAAGTTCCCTTCAATAAGAAGTAAAGCGCAGCGCTCGCAGAGACAAGCGAAAATGGACGGAAGTCCTGGCAATAGAAGCACAAACGGCAGCCGAATCAGGTAGAACTCGTGACTTATATAAAATTACGAAAAAGCTCACTAACAAAAGCTTTATCTCCTCAAAACCGTTACGCAATTACAATGGAGATATCATCACCTCAAAAAATAGCCAGCTCGATATTTGGGTACAGCACTACTCCAATATGTTATCAATGGAAAAGCACATACCGCAACCATTATGTAATTGCACTAGGCACATTGAGAGAAATGACATACCTACAACAACCCACACTATAAAGAAATAGCAAACGATATTTGCGCTCTTAAACAGCACAAGGCTCCAGGGCATGACAACATCAATCCAGAGCTGCAAAAAGCAGACCCACAAACAAGTGCCTTCCTGCTCCAGAATGTGGTACAACGCCTTTGGAACAATAATGAGCTTTCCGGCGAACTGAAAGAGGCCTTAATCATCAATATCCCTAAGAAAGGTGATCTCACGGAGTGCAAAAATTGGAGGGGGGTCACACTCCTAAGCATGATAACATTATCAACTCGACAAAGAGCTTCGCTGCGAACAGGCTGGATTCAGAGCTCAAAAATCCAGCGTAGATCACATAAACATCCTCCGCATAATAATTGAGCAATCAGTAGAGTGGAGATCCCCACTATATCTGGTCTTCATTGAATTCGAAAGAGCTTTCGACACACTTGTCCACACCTGTAAAGGCGTACCGAGTAAAATAATAGAAATAATCCAAGAGCTATACAGAAACGCAAATTGTCGTATACTACACCAAAATTCTGTAAGCGATAAGGTTTCTGTTAAAGCTGGTGTACGACAAGGCTGCATTTTATCGCCGTTACTTTTTAACTTAGTGCTGGACATCGTGATGAGAAATGCAACGAGCAACAGCAGAGGCGTAACATGGGGCTTAGATGGTCGTCTGGCCGATCTCGACTATGCTGACGACATATGCCTTCTAACACACAGCCACTCCGACATGGTGGAAAGCCTCAAAATGGTAGAGACAGAAGCAGCAAAGGCGGGCCTCAGAATAAATATAAACAAGACGAAGGTAATGCGAGTAAACGCAACATATAATCAACCACTCTTCATTCAAAACATACAACTCCAGGACGTCCACCACTTTTGCTACTTGGGCAGCATAATAACATCCACAAGCGTTCGACCAACTAAGCACAGTGTGGAGATCACCATCAATCTCCACCCGCACTAAAATAAAAAATTTCAACTCTTGCGTGAAATCTGTGCTCCTCTATGGATGTGAAACGTGGAATATGGCGGCTAGAGACCTGAATACATTACAATTCTTCACCAACAAATGCCTTAGGAGGATATTAAACATTTTTTGGACCAAGAGGGTATCAAACACAAACCTCTGGGCACAAACAGAGTAGTGAAAATAATAGGGTGCTTTGGAATATGAAACTCAAAAACACACCCATAAAGCGAAGTGTTAGAGGGCTAATTTGATGGACCAAAATATTCCTCGTGATGTTTTACATTAAAGTGCTAAACACATCTTATACCGCAAAAATAAGGTTTCCAATGCCGATTCACTATAACAGTGTGCAAAACGGGGAACTCCCCCTAAAATAGATCCCAGATGTAAACTTTCAAAACGATCATACACATATTCATATATTTCTTTGGTGCCCTCTAGCCCAATCAGTCGTTTGAGCCTGGTCAATTTGAAAAAAGAAGTTTTGTTGTATAGTGTAATAAGCACATTAAACTGTTTGCAAAAATATATTGGTTCCATTATATAAATTTACTTGCCCAAGTACACGCATACCCATACATACACACATAGTTTCTCTCATCTAGAATTTCTACTTTTAACAATAAAATCATTTTTAATTCTATGAGAATATGCGCTTCAATGGAAAGAGTATGAATGTATGACATTTATCCATCATTCTCCAGAGAAATGCGAATTTGTATTTATTAAAAAACAAAAAATAAAAAAATCGAAATCAAATATCACGGCATTTAATACACTTGAAAGTATTACAAATTCATAAACAATTATGCAAAATCGATTACAATGCAGTTGTTAAGAATTGTTTTTTTTATCAACATTTTTCAATGCATTCATTGATTGTTTAAAGTCTATAATTTTTGTTGAAATTCAGCAAAATTTTTACAGCAATGGAAAAATAATTAAATTGAATTTTTTATGATTGATTTAGTCGGGATATAAAGCAATAATTTATACGATTTTTTTAAATGACTAAATACAGATGTGTTAAAATTGTTTCGATTCTTTATTCAATATATTTATATTAAGATATGTCAGTTTTTTGCATTTGCTTTTATTTGTCTGATCTAAAAAAAATTGGTATCATCTGAGGGGTCAGTCGCTTTTTTTAACCATCAGCAGCGATTAATATACAAAATTCGTAGTGTATTTTAGGGCTTGATTAAGTAAAATGTACCCTATCATATCTTTTTGTAACGAGAGGAATATAACTCATAAAAATTAATGAAAGTGCGACTTTGGCTCGCACACGAAGGGTTCCGTACGAATACACATATGTAGTATATCCCTTTTCATTTTTGCCCCTTGTTCATTTTGCCAGTTTTTTCGTTGTGCTTTTTTGTTTAATATAGTTTTTTTCAAGTATTTGTCGTTGTTTTTTGCGATTTTTTTTGGTTTTGGGGCTTTTTTAATTTTCGTGATTTTTGATAGTTTTTTTCTGGAGATTTTTCGTTGTTTTTTTTTTTGGTTTTTTAATCTTTTTTTTAATTTTTGGCGATTTTTTGGTTTTGGGGTTTTTTACTTTTTTCACTTTTTGACGATACTTTTAGTTTTAGCGATTTATTTCAGTTGTGGCGATTTTTTCAGTTTTGGCGCTTTTTTCGGTTTTATGGATTTTTTTCGGCTCTTGGTGATTTTTTATTTTTAGCGATTTTTTGTTGTTGTTATGCCACTATGTTTTCGATCTGACGATTTTTTCTTTTTTTTTTGGCGATTTTTTGTCATTTTTTGCGATTTTTTGTTTTTTGCAATCTTTTTTTTTTGTTTTTGCCGATTTTTTTAGTTTTGGCATTTTTTTTTTGATTTTGGGGTTTTTTTGGTTTTGGCGTTTTTTTTCTGTTTTAACCTTTTTTCGCTTTTTGACGATATTTTTAGTTAGAGTGATTTATTTTAGTTTTGGGGTTTTTTCAGTTTTGGCGCTTTTGGGAATTTTTTTCGGTTTCTCGTCAGTTTTTTTAGTTTTAGGGTTTTTTTTGTTTTGACGTCTTTTTGCGTCTTAGCGATTTTTTTTGGCTTTGGCGATTTTTTTACTTATGGCGCTTTTTTGGTTTTGGCGCTTTTTTTCGTTTTGGTGATTTTTTTCATTTTTGGCGAATGTTTTAGTTTTTTGATGATATATAAATAGTTCTAGCGATTTTTTTTATGTTGTGGTGTTTTTTTTCATTTTGACGACTTTTTTCGGCTTTGGGGTTTTTTTTTAGTTTTTTGTCGATGTTTTTAGTTTTGGTAATATTTTGCGTTTTAGCGATTTTTTTTAGTTTTGGTGCTTTTTTCCTTTAAGCGCTTTTCTTATTTTGGCGATTTTTCGTTTTGACATCTTTTAATTTTGTAATTTTTTAGTTTTAGCATTTTGGAAAATTTCAAGAGTTTACTCTAACGGTTTCCAAGATACAGCATATTGTCTATATTACATAGTAAAATTACACTAACTGATAGAACACCCTTTAATTTCTATTGTTTTAAATATCAGTGTTAATTGGTGTATTCTATTTTACAGACTACACCAATTAGCAGTTTGAAAATTTAAAGTGTCTAATATAAGTGTATGTATATTACATTAGTATTTTAACATGATGTTCGTTGCTCGCTTTAGAACACCCTTTGATTTTTCACAGTCATATATTTGTTGTTGTAGCGGCAAATTTTTACATATTCTGTGAAAATTTCAGGTCCGTAGCTCTTACGGTTCCCGAGAAAACAGCCTGTGACAGACAGACAGACAGACACACGGACAGACAGACAGACAGACAGACAGACAGACGGACAGACAGACAGACAGACAGACAGACAGACAGACAGACAGACAGACGGACAGACGAACAGCGCAGCGAAAACAATAGGGGTGCTTTACCCTTTTGGTGTTTGGTACCTTAAAAAGTATATACAGGTTATCAGGGCTCAAATCGTCACATCCGTGATCGTATCGGCAATCGTACTAAAATGAATTACGTGATACGTTAATCGTATAAACTGTATGGTATTACAGTACGTTCACGAATGTCATAATTCGAAAATGGCGTTTTTACGTGACGAGTTGTACGTTCACGGATGTGACGATTTGAGCCCAGGTTTCAAGTTTCATTTTGTTGCATAGTGTAATTTTTCTGTTTTTTTATTACTTGCATGTAACAAATTTTGTACTAATAAATCACCTTATAAATATTAGCTTTTTGGGATAAGATCGGAGTATTTTCTCTATCTTTTTTTTTCAATTTAAACATTTTTCCTGCTTTTTTAACATGACCTTAAATTCATAATAAAAAAATATTTCTTATTATCTTTATAATTTTCTTCTTATTTCCAATGGCCAACTGAAAGTTTAAAAGTGAAATTTGAGCTGGTTACTCAACCCTTTATTCGATTTTTTTCTTATTTTATCTTTTATCAACATCTAATACCCATAATTCCTTGATTCGCTCTTGTCTTAAATTTTTATAACAAAACCACAAAAATAAAAATAATACCAGCCATCACATTTCAGCTTATTAGAAATCGTGTACTCTTGAGTCCAATAAATTTATTTTCATTTACGAAATGAACCACTCACGAAAAAAAGGAAAAAAATAAAAAAAAACGGAAAAAAGGGTGGCTAACAGTCATATTCATATATTTTTTTCTTCAAGCGAATAAACATTTGAAGGTAGCTGAAGTTTAGAGTTGTTGCTGTAATAAACTTTGTAGCAGCTTCCTTTCCCTCAACTTTGCTTTATCACTATGACCAGCTTAAACGAATACCTTTAACTGCTTAAGATATTTAGTGTGTTGGTTAAATGTTTATCACCGTCTTGTCGACATTTTCCATTTGCGAAATGGATTTTAAGGTAAAATCGTATGTTTACTGCAAAGAAAGTCATATAGACGCTTGGATGAAAACTTCTATCAATATTTGTGCAAAATACACATGCATATTGGAGCTCCATATGTACAGTAGAACACAATATTTGATGTACAGAGAATAAATAAATATTTTTAAAATCGTTTATTTAGAGTCACTATCCTGTAGTGAGTTTGCTAATAAGTCTTGCGACGGCTATTTTAACTACTTCTAAAAACTGATTGGATTTGTGTACAATTTTATGACATATATTTTGATTGGACATTTCATCTTGCTATATTACTGCTTAAGAGGAGCTCCTTGCCTCTTTTCAAGAAAGCGCTAAAAAGACCCATAAAGCAAATAAGTAAAATTTGTTCTCGTAGTGTTTTACGCAAAGCTTACTAAATTTTTTATGCCGATTCACTATAAATAACTTCTGAATTAAAAGCCAGACGTAAACTTACAAAAAACAACGCTCGGCGTTGTGGTACAATGGTTAGGAATAAAGTTCCTTAAGAAAACTATATGTTATGTTATATTAGTTGTGCATAACATTACATGACATTACATGACATGACAAGATATCGAGCCTTTGCTGCAATAGAGTCATAACTACACAATATGAAGAATGATATGACGATTAATTCTGCATTGTTAACTCAAAAATCAGGTTTTTTGAATTATGACCCTATTGCAGCAAAGGGCCGATATGACTTTACATGACATGACGCGACACGACATGACATGACATGACTCGAAACGACATGATATGACATGACTCGAAACGACATGACATGATTCGAAACGACATGACATGACATGACATTACATCACATCATATAGCATGACATAACATCACATGACATGACATGACAAGACATGAAATGACATGACAGGCACTTCCGGTCTCTAACCTTCCCCTTAATTCCTCATTGTCAGCTATGATCTTTATCAAGAGAACGTCATATTCCACCGAAACAACAGTTATCTTACGAGCCAGCACTCTATCTACTCCATCAGGTAGCAACAGCTCTACCAGTGAACCACTGACAATTTTACACTCTATCACGGAATCACCACCATCATTAATCCAATCGAAAATAGCAGCCACATGTTTCTTTTGCCGCTTATTCTCACACTAGAGGCCACAGCACTGTCAGTAAGTGTCAGTGGCATTGATCTCCTCCATCTCCTCAGCCATACCATTATCAGCCACACAGACAGCAGCTGAGGTACCAGCAGCGCTAGCCAACGTACCAGCCGGGCCAATAACAACAAAAGCAAAAACACCTGGGGCCCGTTTCTCAAAAAGTACACGTTACAAATCTACTATTGAAATACACACAAAACAACAACACTTTTACAAAGTTTATTGTTGTTTTATATGTATTTTACTTGCAGATTTGTAACTTGTACTTTTTGAGAAACAGGCCCCAGGACTAGAAACAACAGAAAAAGTATAAACAACAGTAGCACAGCAGCAACACCAAAAGCACAAGCAACAACAATTTTACCAACAGCATGATTGGAAGTAGCAGCGCGGCTGGTCTTAGGCGACTATGGTTTAGAATGACTCCGGCTCTCACTCTTATCAACCTCTCTATGCGTGTCACTATGCCTCACTTTCTGAATAGGAGCAGGTAGCCAGCCCCATAGCCTCAGAGTTCAGCGGACCAGGAAGACCAAGTCATGACTCCCACCAAAACATTTATTAAACAAAAATAAAAAATAAAAAAATACAAAAATAATTCCACCTACTTTAGTAACACCAATGAGTAAGACATCATTATCGTCCTTCCATATGACAAGAAGAAGACGCTTTTAAAATTCGTCAGCAGCTAAACCAAAAACCACTTTGAAGATCCTAAGACGATACCTATCGCTAATACTTAGGAGAAACAGGTTCAGCTTACACGGTCACGAGCCAATTAGCTAAGTCGCAAACCATTTATCAAGTACAAAAAGCAGGCTGGAGAGTAACCCTCATATGCAAAAACACAAAGTATGCTTGAAGTGTACATTAAAACAAAATTTCCACAGAAAACCGGTTTTAATGTACACTTCAAGCACGCTTTATAGTTTGCATAAGGGGGTTACCCCCACTTTAGTATTTTGGCGTGTGTATTACGGAATTTTTTTTAATAGTGAATGATATTTTTTGGCTTGTCTGCGGAAAACACCCAGGGTCTTTGGTCGGAATAAAGGCAGCAACCTTTAGACTAAGATATTAGTATAACTATTAAGCTTAAAATTTTTGAATCGATTTTAATGAAGTCGGCACTCCGCTGTGTAATACGTTCATGACAAACTCACAACCTGTTGTATGTGTTGTAGATCTTATAAATGTTGTCGGCAACTTCCAAATAAGAAACATGTTCATGTTTAAATTACCAATTACATTCATATCCACTATAACACCTACCAACAAATTTAATACTATCTTAAATTTTATTGTTGGAATTATTTCATATCACCCTGTCATTTCGCTAAAAGTATGATATACAAAAATCACATCGTAAAAATGTCCAAAAACTGTAAAGCTCATAAGTCGTATATGGAGTCTACAGTGAAAAAAAAAACAATAAGTGAAAACCAACACCAGCAAACAAAGAATACTGAATATGTTTACCTTTACAACGGCGGAAACACACACACACAAATAAAAGTACAAACAAGAGTACCCAGTTGGCCACGTCTTTAAAACATCATCAATGACGTGTGCACGACAATAGGCCCACTAGCACGACGGATAGCCGGAACAAATCATCGATGAACTTTTCGAACAAGTATCGCGAAAATTATGTACGATTCAAAGAGCTACAGTGTCGTACAGAATGATGTTCATATAACACAAGGTGATTGCGTGGGTGACATTGTAGCCTATTTTGTCGGCAATGACTATATAAGTAACAATGTCGTTTGTCTTCTCGTCAATGATTATATAAGCGACAGTGTCGGCTATTTTGTCGTCAATGATTACATAAGCAAAAATGTTGCCTATTATGTCGAAAATGATTACATGGACTACAACGACGAAAAGGTAGCCGCCAACGATTACTTAGTGACAGTGTCACCAACTTAATTATTTAATATTTTTGCTTATTTGTTTTTTTTCCGCTTCATTTAAATTATTCACTCACTTAGCTGGGACTCGTACTGAGGCTGTATGTTTATAAGTATGTATGTTTATAAGGCACACATATTCATTTGCTTGATTGAAGACAAAATGAAAGACATTGTCGCTTATATTTTCCTCAACAAAGTTGGATTGAGGACAGCAATTAAGACGTTGTCGCTCATCTTGTCCTCCACAATATTAATGGGAACAAAATTTAAGACATTGTCGGTCATATAATTCTCAACAAAGTTAAATTGAGGACAGCAATTAAGACGTTGTTGCTCATCTTGTCCTCCACAAGGCTAATGGAGACAAAATGTCGTCAAAAGTGATTACTAGAGGAAAACTTGCAGCAATTTGTCGCTCAGATTGTCGTAAATGACGATTTCCTTTAACTTGTCGATTAGAAAACTAATCGACAGAGGACAATTCGGAATCGTAGATGACAATGTCGTGCATGGCAGTCTGGCCAACTGGGTATATCCGCACACACAGAAATCTGATGACTACAGCATATTTTTCTGCGTTGCTATACACGTATAATATAGATAAACTGATATATGTTTGACTTTGGTTTTATTAGTTGTACAATAATATAATTTTTTTTTGTACCGTTATTGCTTTAGTTATAACCATATGTTGTGGTGTTGTGCCAAAAAAGGTGTGTGGTGTGAATCGTATTGTGTGAGTGTGTGTGCATTTATGTATGTCCTCATTTATTGTAATTGTTTTTGCAAGCAACCCTTTTTGGTTTTTGGTTGAGTTCTTATAGTTTTACAAATAAAAATTTATTTGCTATTCTCTGTGACACCTTGAGCTTTTGTGTCAGTGTTATCATTTCCATTTAACCTTTAACTTTCTTTCCGACTTGTGTTTGTAGAATAATTTTTTGCATATTTTTTCGCATATTTTTTTTTTTGATACTCACATAAGTGGAAATACTTGGTATGTGTGTTTGCTCAGGTAAGTTCTTACAAATACATAATTATATATGTTTTTTGTTTAAATATGTGTTCGTTTGTAAAATGGTTCAATTCGAAATAAATTCTCATGCATGAGTTGCTGCGTTTTTGCCAGGTTTTTGTGCCATTAATATATTTTATGTTTTTGGCGCTTTTTATGGTCCCATATAAATACATTCCCATAACTCAATAAGAGTGTTTAACCCAAAACACCTTAAGTATCGGTTACAATATTGTTTTTTTTAATAAGCGAAAGTGCTGCTTAGCACTAGAAATTGTAAGTATTTGTAACTGTCATAAAGTAGATTTAAACATGTATGTAATTCATTTAGATGGATATACATACATATGTATCTTTAAGGTACATTTAAATTTGTTCTGAACAAATTATAAGGGATATTTCACAAATCTTTATATATATTTTTATAGTGGTGTTTTAAAAAATAATGTTTGTGTATATGTAACAGGTAATCTGCAAAGGTACTTAAACATTTTCGATAGTCTTTTATCAGTATTTAGAATGTACTTTTAGGTCTAAAAACACATATTTATATATAGATACCATGTATGTATATCATATAACAGTTATTATAATTATTACAGCCTTCGCTTAAAAAGGATTCAGTTTGTGTTGTGCTAATATATGGAATCACTCATATGCATATATTTCACTTTAGTTGTTCAATGAGCCACAAAAAGGAATACGACAATTTATGTTTTTTAGTGGAAATGTTTTTCTTTTGCGGTGTCATAAAATATGCCGATTTATCTGCCATCATCAATTCAAGGTTAAAAACGTTAAGGACAGACAAATTGACTCATGCATTAAAATTTATAAAAAGCTCTTTTAATGATATGTAACAAAGTAAAAAGTACCTTTAATAAAAAGTACCTTTTATAAAAAGTACCATTTATAAAAAGTACCTTTTATAAAAAGTACCATTTATAAAAAGTACCTTTTATAAAAAGTACCTTTTATAAAAAGTACCTTTTATAAAAAGTGCCTTTTATAAAAAGTACCTTTTATAAAAAGTGCTTTTTGTAAAAAGTACCTTTTATAAAAAGTACCTATTATAAAAAGTATCTTTTATAAAAAGTACTTTTTATAAAAAGTATCTTTTATAAAAAGTACTTATTATACAAAGTACCTTTTAAAAAGTGTACCTTTTATAAAAAGTACAGTTTACAAAAAGTACTTTTTATGAAAAACACCTTTTATAAAAAGTACCTTGTATAAAAAATACATTTTATAAAAAGTACCTTTTATAAAGAGTACCACTTTTAAAAAATACATTTTATAAATAGTACCTTTTCTGAAGACTACTTTTTATAAAAAGTACCTTTTAAAAAAAGTACCTTTTATATAAAGTACCTTTTATAAAAAGTACCTTTTATAAAAAGTACCTTTTATAAAAAGTACCTTTTATAAAAAGTACCTTTTATAAAAAGTACCTTTTATAAAAAGTACCTTTTATAAAAAGTACCTTTTATAAAAAGTACCTTTTATAAAAAGTACCTTTTATAAAAAGTACCTTTTATAAAAAGTACCTTTTATAAAAAGTACCTTTTATAAAAAGTACCTTTTATAAAAGTATCTTTTATAAAAAGTACCTTTTATAAAAGTACCTTTTATAAAAAGTACCTTTTATAAAAAGTAGGGATGTAACGAATACCGATACCGATACCGATATATCGGCGATACTTCAGATTTTCCGATACATCGGTATCGGCGATATTTCACTGTCGATACGACGATACTTTAAAAAATTTTTCAGTTTTTTTTAAACAAATTATTTATTTTTTTTGTTAATTTTACCAAGAACTAAATTCATTTCGTTATTTTTTAAATCTTATTAATATCAATTTTAAAAATTAGTAATATATTACGCTGTTATTTTGCAAAAACAATAATTTATTTATTGTTAATTTTACCATGAATTATTTTATTAATAGAAAACAGTATGTCCAAATTGGACACTGCAAAAGCTTTCTTGGTACCGTTGAATATGGCGTTCCGCAAGGAAGTGGATTAGGTCCTTTATTGTTTTCAATTTACTTGAATGACTTGAAGAATCTTAATCTTACTGGCCAGTTATATATGTTTGCCGATGATATATGCCTCTTCTATCCTTTCAAATATGATCTTGTTCTTAAAACTATTATTGGGAGAGATGCATCTCTTTTATTTGAATTTGCTCGTTTAAATGGTTTGCTACTAAATTCTGATAAAACCAAATTAATTCGTTTTCGACCGCGCTCAGCTAGTTTGAATAATAACTTTTCTGTTGATGTTGATGGTACCTCTATTTGTGAAACTCATTCAGTTAAATATTTGGGAATAACTTTACAAAGCAACTTATCCTGGGATATTCACATTAATGAGGTCAAGAACAAAATAGCTCCTGCTATTGGGATATTATATAAGTTTAAAAGTAAGCTAAGTGTGAAAGCGAAGCTAATGATTTATAATGGTTTGATACAACCGCATCTGAATTACTTAGCTTGTGTATATGCCTACAACAAGAGTAATAATCTTCAAAAATCTTTACAATGTGTTCAGAATAAAGCTTTAAAAACTGTATACAGCTTACAAAGAACTCATCCAACAATTTCATTATATAGAGATGTTTGCAAAACTGTTTTGCCCATTTATGGTTTACACAAGTATCAGGCTTTATTATTTGTATTCAAAAGTATCCATAACATAGGTGGGCAAGCAATTCCTTTTTTACAAAACCAGTCGTATTTCAATACACGAAACGTATCAAACATTAGAGTTCCTAGGTGCAGATTGGAAAAAACTAAGCAACGTATTGATTATGTAGGTGGTAATATGTATAATGATTTACCTCCTAACTTAAAATCTATTGACAGATTATCGACATTTAAAGTTATGTGCAAAGAATATTTAAATGGTTTAATGGAAACACTTCTAATGTAACTAAATTTTAACTTAAAATATATAAAAATAAAATAAAATTAAATTTATTATCTACATATATTTTATATTTATATATATTTACGTGCAGATGTATATAACTTGAATATTTGTACATTTAGTGTTTAAATAACTGCCAACTTGCCTCAAAAATGCCTTCTTGGCGCTGAGGTCTAAATTGTAATGAATGAAAATATTATGTACAATTATATTCAATAAAAAAAAAAAAAAAAAAAAAAAACTCAAATTCAATTCATTGTTTTTTAAATCTTATTTCCAGCAAAAAAAGACATTATAAAGAAATCATGAAAATGTAGAATTCGCGATCCGAAAATATTGCGAATTTGGATAATTTCTATTTAGTTTCACATTTGCTTGTCATCGCAAGAAGTTCTCTTTTTCGATTACCAATCACCGAATTTGAAGTGCTGTTAGGACAAATTTCTTTTTCGGTGTTCTATAATGATTCCTCAAATAATTCTGGAAAAAAACCGACTTCAGTATAAAGAGTAATATACTTGATGGCCTTCCATATAAACAATTTTGAAAATCGGTATGCAAATGGAGAAATTGTGCTCTAATAAATATTTTGGGTGGAGGCGTGGAAGACTTGGCCCACAGATTTTCGTAGAAAAATTATGCGACCAAACTCTGGGCAAACGATTCCAAACAAAAAATAAATTTTGGAATTCGGCCCATAAATGGAGGAGCTATGCGATAATCAATATTTCTGTGGGAAGGGGAAATCCGGCACAGATTTTGGAGCAAAATTATGGTACCAACCTGAAGGGAGGTTTTCAGCAAATTTCGCAACTGATTTTCGAAAAAAAACTTGGTAATCGGTTCCCAATGACAAAGATATGCATGGGGGAAGCAAGGTTCCCCCTCCCATTTTCGAAAAGAATTATGGGGCCAAACTACTAGCGAACCCTTGCAAACAACACAAGAATTTTGAAAAGCTGTTCACAAATGACATAGTTACGGATTGGTGGGAAGGGGGTGGAGGGGGAGCAAACTTGCCTCTCCGATTTTCGACAAAAAAAATTTGGGACCAATTTTTGTAAAACCCTTTCAAACAAAACAAGAATTTTTAAAATCGCTTCACAAATGACAGAGTTATGCGTTTACAAACATAAAAAAGTAAAAAAAATAACATACACACGAATTGATAACCTTCTTCTTTTTGGAAGTCGGTTAAAACATGATGAAAAATTACCCATTTTCAGAACTTGTTTCTTTTTATTCGAATTTAAACACAAAACTGTGTTTTCATGTAAATTTAAGTGAATAAATATAAACTTTTAGAAGACTTTAAATAATTAAGGTAATGAGTTATTTAGAAGAATACTAGTTGATAAATGTCCTTTAAAAAATCGATTTTTTAAAAAGCATGGTGAGTATTTTTTAAAATTATAAAGGAATTACAAATTTGTACTTGCTTTTCTACTAATTATCTGCATATTTTTAATATAGATTCTTTGGAAGCAATGAAAATGTGGTTACTTAAAAATTACTTCCAATTTTATATACTGTGTTAATATCTATTTTAAATATTAATAATCTCTTACACTGTAATTTTGCATAATAAAAAAATTGCCCTTCTTGAGTTTTGTTAATCTAAACTTGAACTCAATTTCAATATTCGTATCGGTATCGGAATCGGTATCGGCGATATTTATTTTTAAGTATCGGAATCGGTATCGGATCGGCAAAACGGCGTATCGTTACATCCCTAATAAAAAGTACCTTTTATAAAAAGTACCTTTTAGAAAAAGTACCTCTTATGAAAATACCTTGTATGAAACCTCTTTTTATCTATAACTTTGAACTATATATTTAAATATATAGCATTTTTTTCGTTTACGTAGATTTATTTACTTTCGATTGAATGCTGTTGTTTAAATATTTTAAAAGTTTACATTTGATTACTTCCTTAACAGTCAATGGTTGAGAAAATGTAAACAAGACTCATTATTTGTTTAAAAATTGTCCTGCTCTATACATGCATATAATCTTTTAAGGACTTAAATTACATCCTTCAATGTCCACAAACACACGCATTGATTTCAAACTATTCATTCAGAAGTACGTATTTACTTAATTACTTATGTAAATGAACAACATTTTGAGGTTATGTGCACACATAATTTGTAGAATACCACAAAATTGGGTTTGTCTTGTATGTGTGTGTGTGTGTATGAGTGCCTTTGAATGCAACAAAACAATAATTTTCCAAGGAATCAATAACATTTTAGGCACCTGTACAAACATACAGAGAAAAACATACATTAGGAGCTTAGAAGAAGAGATAGGAGACATTTTAGTCTAGTCTCTTGTTTTGTTTATTGTAGAATACTGGTAGAATTATAAACATACGATGTACGTGTTTTTATATTTATATTATATTATACTTTATTACAAATCAATTAAATTTTTTAATACTTATTTAATAACTTAAAATGATTTTAATTTATCAAATTAAATCTGTTGGCAAAAGGTTTCAGCATGTTTGTACATAGAATAATTGTTTTACCAGTACTTTAAATTACCTGCGTAATAATTCCTCATTTTATTAGATTAACAGCTTTTTCTGATAGTCTCGTGCAGTATAATCAACTCAAATAAATCAATAATCAAAGTGGTAATAAAACAAAACACATCTCATTTCGTAAAACTGTTATTATTCCAAACTGTTTCACTTTTCCAAATGACATTTTTTTCACTATGAAATAAAATTTTCATTTTCGTTAAGCACTCACATATCTACAAACTTACATTTATACCAACAGCCATAAACACAAAAATCTTTTTCGCCCAAATACACAAGCTTTTTGCTAAAACAAATACACACACTCACATATACAAAGATATCAACATATATTACACTTAATTACAAAAACAGGTTTGTAGGTTTTTATGATTATGATTTTCACATTATGAAAATTACTTGGTTTTCACCCAGAACTCAAAAGCAGAAATGTGTGGAGCAATAGCAGTAGTGCTGTATAGGTGGAGATAATGTTATAAGAAAATCATTAACGTTTTCGTGGGCGAAGAAGTGTTTTTCTGAATCTTTGTAATTATTACTTGAGGGATGAAATGGCGCAAGGAGTCTGTATTTTTTAGATGTTTTAAAGTTCACGTTTTCTAGTCTCCGAAAGCCTGCGTAGTCTTAAAGAAAAAGTTGGGAAGTTTTTACGAATTTTCTTTCTGGAAAATGTTTTTTAAATATATGTATTTTCTAAAAAAGTACTTTTTCAAAATGTGTTAGATTCAAAAAGTAAATTTTCTAAAAGGTATCTGTTCCAAAAAGTACCTTTTCAAAAACGTACACCTTTCAAAGAGTACCTTTTTTTTAAAGGCAAATTTTTTAATTGTTTTAAAAGTTGCTTTTTCAAACAAAAAATACATTTTCTTAATAGTACTTTTAGTATAGATATGTACATTTTCATCAAAAAATACCTTTTACAAAAAGTAGCTTTTTTAAGAAAAAAAAATCTATTGCAAAATGAACTGTTTTCAAAATGAATATCTTCCAATTGACGTATATTTTAGAAAAAAATACTTTTTTTTTTAAGTAATTATATCAAAAAGCACTCTTTTCTAAAAGTGCAAAAAAACACCTCGTCCAAGAATACCTTTTTAAATAAATTCAGTAAGGTGCGTCTTTGACTTCGAGACGAAGGATTCCGTATGAATACATTCATATATCAGTTTTTTCGTTTGACGATTTATATCGTATTTTTCATTTTAATGTATTTTTCGTTGTATCGTTTTTTATTTGACGAATTTGTTTGTTTTCAAAATTTTTTTTTAAGTTTTCGTGATTTTTGGCGATTTTTGTCATTTTTGTTGCTTTTGTTTTGTTTTAGCGATTTTTTTTCATTGCTGCAATTTTTTTTCGTTTCGTTTTGTTTTTTTTTTAATTTGGGCTTTTTTCTATTTTTACGCTATTTTTTCTTTGGCAATTTTTGTTTACATTTTTTTGGCGATTTTTTGCTTTAATTTTTTTTTTGGTTTTTTTAGTTTTGGCGATTTTTATCGTTTTTAATGTTTTTTTCGTTTCAGCTCTTTTTTAAATTTTTGGCGATTTATTTTCGTTTTGGCAATTTTTTAATTCACGATTTTTTTTTGAATTTCGCCGTTTTTTGTTTGTTTAAGCGGTTAATTCATTTTGGAGCTTTCTTTCGTTTTAGCGCTTTTTTACATTTTGGTGATTGTTTCGTTTTGAAAATTTTTTTAATCTTGGGTTTTTTTAGATTTAGCGTTTTTTAGATTTGGCGGGAGCCAGTTGCCCCACAGATGACCTGCCTTTGGAGGGTTAAAGAGATGATGCTCGCCGTATAAGCGACATCATCTGGGATGATGTCGCTGGCGGACTTCGTCTCACCCTCATCAGGAAGGATGATTCTGTGTGCTGGTTGTTGGTGTGGTCTCCTTCGGGAGTCCTCGTGGTGGCGGTGGTTGCTACCAAAATCGCTGGGAGAGGTGTTGGTTAAAAGACTGATGCTTGCCTAGTGCTAGTGGCTAGCGTGGACTTCGGTGCACCAACAGAAAGCCTCTTTGTGCTGTTACTAAATCAACAGACGCTGCATCGGCAGTGCTCTGTGCGCGGGTGGAAGGGTAATATTTTGCTGGAGATACCTGTCCAGCTTCTGTTTCCCCGGAAGCCTTGTGTGCATCGTGTTAAGCTGCTTATGTAGCAGAGATTAGATAGCTCAAACACTCTAACAAGGTGTTAATGCATGGATGGGTACCATGCATGAGAAGTTGCTACCTGTGGGACCCTTGCAAGCCACACAAGGTGTGCCTTCGGGGTAACTCCGGGGTGGTGGTGAACACTCAACTTCACTCTGTGTTTTGAGAACACCGTCGGATAAGGCCGTAATGGCAGGTACCGACGCTAATCAAAACACATATCTTTTCCTTGAATTACCTAAAGAGATGTCCATTAATTGAGTGTTATGTTTTTCTTCCGAAGGGGTTTCCATATCCATTATTTATTAATTTCGTGGCTCGCTTTTGAACACCATTTAGTTTTTAACTTTCATAAACTTTTAGTATTTGTTGTTGTAGCGGCCATAGTTACACATACTCCGTATCTTTTACCGTGCTCGATATAGAAGCCTGCGACAGAAAAATGGACGGACGGACAGCGTAGCAAAAATAATATGTTTCCTTTTCACCTTTGATGTAAGGAGTCCTAAAAAAGACATTTTTCCAAAAAGTACCTTTTCAAAAAGTACTTTTTGTTAAAAAGAATTTGATTTGTTTAGTATCTTGCAGTCAGTTGTAAATAGTAAAATGTTTATTCTTATTCTAATAGTACGTACATATGTTTGCTGCAATCAAAAACATATTGATTGTAGCAACCATAAAACAGCTGTGTTAACCATGTATTTTTCTTTGTCTATTTTATTAAAATAAGAATCTTATTAAACCCTTTATCACTCATCGTAAAAATTTTTAAAACTCTTTCAAGTAATAGCTGTCACCTTACTTCAACCCTTCACTTTGCAAACAATCAATCCATTTGCTGTTTATCTGTTAGTCCTTTTATGATTATTTAATGACCATTATTTATCCAACAAGGAATCAAGCAGCATTCAACATGTTTTGCTCCTGGTTTATTAGAATTATTTTTGTGATGATTTTTTTTGTTGCAAACAACACAAGTTTATTGTGTCAATTGTATGCCATTATTATTGCAAAATAATGTCAAGCCTTTACAAAACACACTCACGCATACATACATGGATGATCTCTGCCGGTTGGCCAACTCGTCGTTGAGGACATTTTCATCAACGACTACTTAAGGAAATTTCGATATTTGTTCTGCACAATATTTGTCGCTTACAGTTTCTTTTAAGACGTTCCCTCTTATTCCGTAACCATTTGTCGACGTCACGTCAAGACAATACTAAACAATTGTCTAATATCTAGTCGTCATCGACAACAATTTACTATTACTGACACCCACTTACTACGCTCTAAGGCATTCAAAATAGGAAGAGGCTGTTAATATTAGTAAATTTTTGTCGACAGCGAGTGGACAAGTGCCAATTTTTTCGTATTGAAATGACGTGACGTCGGCAAATAGTTACGGAATAAGGGGGACTATAACAGAAACCGCACTCAAAGAATGGGTAATAATAATCGTATACCAGCAAATGAACTTTATGTGGACATTGTCGCTCAGTCTGTCACTAGTTTGATTCATATTCTGATACATTCCTGATTGCTAAAATTGAGCGAAATTGAGCTGATGAATAGTTCTGTTACAATGTCTATTAGACCTTATTGTATTAAATACTCTCTGAGCGACAAATTCCGCAAACTATTATTGTAGAACACGTGTAAAAAAAGAAACAAACGAAAAAATGTAATGGGGACATTTCTGGGGATGTTCTCTTTTGTATGGTAATTAATGAAAAGATGGGTAACAGCGTCGCTCTTGTTGTCATATATGAACTTGGCAGCCATTTGTTCGAAAATGTCCTCACTGATCTGTTTGAACTGTCACCAACAGGTCATCGACGCTTTAACATTGTCATGCATCGGTCTTGCAAGACATGTCTGAAGGACATGGCCAACTGGGCTGTTTATATTTTGGTTGACAATAATCGACAACAAAATACTAAAATAAATTCATGGTAATAAATGACATGTAATCATATCATTCTAATGATACGAGTCATATTTACATGTATATCATGTACTGTATGTACGTATGTTCTATAAGCTCTTTAGCATTAGAAACTAAAATCTATTTCGGGGAAAAATTACTAGAAATAAAAAAGTAGAAAAAAGTGATGCATAATAAATTAACATTAAATAGGAAATAAACTTGATCTCTGTGTGTGTTTGGGATTGTCATGTGTCAATCGGTGGCAATCACCGATACTGACAAACCGGAAGTGTGAATTTTACTTAAAACCGTTATAGTTGTAAAATATTATTCAAAATATTTTTCAATAGAGAGTATTGAAAATAGTAAATGAAGTGAAAAATACAATTTATTTATTGCAATAGTTTTGGGGGAATTGAAAATGGATACAGGAAAATGGATACAGGAGAATTAAAAATGGATATCAAACAAAAAAAGAACAGAAAAGTTTTGTGCTGCGTTCTGATTTGTAACATAAATACTTCGACTTTCGTTTGGAAAACAAGTTCAGATACTTTTGCTTAGCGAAAGTCTTCAGGTGCATTGGTTTAATTTTTTCATCAATTTTTTTATTGACTTTTTTGAGATTTGATATTTTTTGTTTAAGTGAAAATACACTTAAAGAATTTTGTTTCATAAAACTAATAAAAAAATTTCAATAGATTTTTTTTTCATTAATCCAATGACAATTTCATAAATCAGGCGAAAATTTCATTAATATTGTGAAAGAATTTCATAGTTGGAAACAATTTTATTAGATTTTTTCATTACTTCAATGACAATTTCACAAATACAATGAAAAATTCATTAATACTATGAAAGAATTTCTTTGGATGAATTTTATTGATATTTTCAATACAACAAAATTCGCTATAAAATAAAAGAATTTTGCTTCATAAAACCAATGAAACCAATTTCATTAGATTTTTTTCATTAATCCAATGGAAATTTCACAAATCCAATGAAAATTTCATTAATATTGTGTAATAATTTCACTGATTGAATGACAATTTCATAAATCCAATGAAAAGTTTCAATAAAATTTAATCAATGAAAATTTCATTAAAATTCAACCAATGAAATTTTTTCACAATATTAATGAAACTTTGCATTTAATGAATGCATAAATAGAAATAATTAATATGTAATATTTACTATATTTGGGCGTGTTACTGCCAACTTTTCCCATCTTAATATTGTACTGTCACTAAACAGAAAAAATTATTCCTAAAAAAATTTCAATGAATACACTTGATCAGAAACTAAAATTAGTTTCAATTAATTTCGTAATTGAATGAGATCAAAAACTAAATTTTCTAAAAAATTTTACAAACTTTGAGTAATTGAAAATTTTAATTTCAGTGATTGAATATACAATTTTAGTTGTTGGTTGAACTTCAACAACACAATTAATTGAATATGCAGTTTTCGTAATTGAAATCGTATTTTAGTTTTTTCTATATACAACTAAATGTGTGTGCAAAATTTCACAAGAATTGGTTAAGTAGAAATAGTTGAAAAAGAATTTGCATTTATTTTGTGTGGGAGTGACATCGCCCAATTTTCAGCGAACACAATCTGCAAGTATATCATTTCAAATAAAGAAAACAAATTCTGAAATCGGTTTAAAAATGGCGCAGTTCTAAGGGGACTTACATAAAAAATACAAACGAATTGATAGCCTTCTCATTGTTTTGAAGTCGGTTAATAAAAAAACCGATTTTGAATTACCAAACTATTTACATATTTCCTTTTTCTAACCAAACAAACATCTTCTTTATGTCCTTCAAAAGTTGACATTTATAATTTCCACTATTTGCCTATTTGTGTCGATAAACTATTAAAAATTATATTTGATAAAAAAAACTGAATCACACAAAAACCCTTTAACTATTCACAAAAAGAAAAAGCAAGAAATAAGGTCAGTTTCAGGAAAGAGTTGCTAAAATGAAAGGATAAAAATGCTGGCTGTAATAAACCCCTTGTTAAGTATTAATAAACAGGAAGTCTAAAGTACTTAAAATATATACCACTACTACCAACATTTACTATTATTTTACAATATTTTTACAAATTTATACAACTTTATACATGCAGAGTAGAATATAATAGTAGTCGCATTAGTAGTTGTTATTGTGTATGTTATAAATATACAATAACACATAATATGTGTATCCTTTTCTCCTTTTGTTGTTGCTGTTGTCCATGTAAGAGGATTTTAAGGATGTGTATGGGGTTTTTAGCAAAGTAATACAAACCAACACATATTGAGGCCCATAAAAATAGATTTAAGTTGAAAATAACAAGATGTCACATTAAAAATGGCTCTCAATATGAGTGAAAGTCCCAGCAAACATAATTTCAAATGTTTGAAATAGATGAATTTTATTACTTGATTTCCAAGGTAATTAAAAAGTTATTTTAATTAGTTTGGCTTAAGTTCGTTTTTAATTTAGTCTTGCGATTAAGACAGAAATTCTAAAGCATGTAAATATTTAACATTCAAAGTAAAATTTTTCTGTACGGAAGGTTGAACTGACATCAGATGTTTCGCAGTCTTCTCATCAGAGCTCTTTTACCTACACTACCAGCGACGGCAGCAATAACAACCTAGTGAAAATCATATTAATTTGTAAGCCCAATTAACAGATGTGTCGCTCCATCTCGTGACGAATCGAACCCACTACTGAATTTTTGTAAAGGTTCGGCATTTTCCGTGTGCTCTCAATTATGTGATTGGTGTAGTCTATAAAATAGGCTACACCAATTAACACTGATATTTAAAACAATAAAAATTAAAGGGTGTTCTATCAGTTAATGTATTTTTGACTATGTAATTTAGATAATTTGCTGTATCTTGGAAATCGTAAGAGGCATATTTTTGAACTTTTTTAAAAATGCTAAAACTAAAAAAATCCCAAATTAAAAAAAAATTTCAAAACGAAAAATCGCCAAAATGGGAAAAGCGCTTAAAAGAAAATAAAACACCGAAATAAAAAAAAAAATATAACGCAAAAATCACCAAAAACTAAAAAATCACAAAAAAAACTAAAAAACGCCATAAACCGAAAAAAGTCGTCAGGACGAAAAAAAACTAGACTAAAAAAAAACGTTAAAACTAAAAATATCGCCAAAAACTAAAAAAATCGCCAAAAATGAAAAAAATCACCAAAAGGGAAGAAAGCGTCACAGCAAAAAAAAAGCACCAAAACTAAAAATTTCGCCAAAAACCGAAAAAAATTGCCAAAACAAAAAAAGTGTCAACACAAAAAAAAATCGCTAAACTGAAAAAATCACCAAAAACCGAAAAAAGCGCCGAAACTGAAAAACCGCCAAAACTAAAATAAATCGCTGAAACTAAAACTATATTAAAAAAGCATAAAAAACGTTAAAACGAAAAATACGCTAAAACGAAAAAATTGCCAAAACTAAAAAAACAGCAAAAAAAATGCAAAAAACGAAAAATCGCAAAAAAAATCACCAAAATAAAAATAGCGCAAAAAAAACGCCAAATCAACAAAAAAAATTTAAAAAATTAAAAAAAAAACAAAATTAAACGAAAAACCAAACGAAAAATTGCTAAAATGAAAAAAAACGAAAACAAGAAAA
The DNA here is from genome assembly GCA_956483635.1 of Panzeria rudis. Taxonomy (NCBI): domain Eukaryota; kingdom Metazoa; phylum Arthropoda; class Insecta; order Diptera; family Tachinidae; genus Panzeria; species Panzeria rudis. Next base: position 131,571,230 of record OY101450.1, on the reverse strand, counting down.
GGGATATACATATGTATGCATGTGTTTTCGTACGGAACCCTTCGTGTGCGGGCTAAAGTCGCACTTTACTTAATTTTTTTATCGTTAACAATATTAAAAGCTTTAACAATTTGGTATTTATCTTAATATAGCTGAACTCTTTGCATCTTGTATAATTTCCTGTTATATTATATTTTCACATTTTTCCAAACCGTAAAAAATTATGGAAAAATGTAGTGTCATAAGGGCTTATTAAGAAATATTGGTTTTCTAAATGAAGTTAGAACTTTCTGGCAGAATTGCGGCATTTTTCCTGAGTTAAGTTATGGATTCTCCGAAAATTTTCTATATCGGAACAGTTTCGAATTTTTCGCGTTTTAGATTAGATTTCTGGGTGATATTAGGCACTTTCGATACTCTTTGCAACATGATTTAAATATAAAAATTTTCGGAGTTTTTTTCATGTGAGCACCACATTTTCGAAGAATAGTCTATGTTTTCGGAATAGCTTTAATTTTTGCAAGATTTCGATTTCTTTAGCGAAATCATGAGTTGTTGTAACTTAGATTCTTTTCTTGTTTGGTTAATGCACTTTTTACACACCGTCGAATATTAGTAATATCGAATTTTCGGACAATTTACAATTTATTTCATAGCAATTTATCTGATTTGCTAGTTTTGGGCTTTCAGAGAACTAATGTTTGTCTATTTCCTAAGAAGCTGGGAATGCATAGAAACGTAGCATTTTTAAGCTTAAACTTTTAAAGATTAAACAAAGTTTTCGGAGTAACTTCGATTGGCATATTAGCGATCTTAAAATCTTTTTTGGGAAATTATTGATTTCCCATGATCTCAAAGAACTTCTGGATCACTTTCATATGTATTTGTTGTATATTGAATTATCGCGAAAGTTTTATTTTTTTTCGGAGTAGCTTATATTTTTATTTATTTTTATTTCTTTCGTAATATTATTTGCTACTGTGAACATAATGCTATTTCGGAGTATATGAATACATAAATATGTATGTCTGTATGTTATATGTCGAATTTTCCGAAAATTTACATTTTTCGGAGTTACTTCCACTTCAAGCGATATTGTTTTTCAAAAGCAAGTATACGCTTTTTTTGAAAATAAGACACTTTTGTTGCGTTAATTTTCGAATTTTCTGAACGTTTTCTATATTTCGGAGTAGCTTCGATTTTTCGGATTTTTATTTATTCTTAGTTAAATTATGCTTTTGTGGAGGATACAAGGAATTTTTGATACTCCTTCGAACATTGAGTTAAATATCCATCTTAAATTTTTTAAAACTATTTTGTTTGCATTTTCTCAAAAGTTGTCGAATTCATTTCAGTATCCAAATTTTTTGTTTAAACCTCGAATCATCGTAGAATAATCGATGTTTTCGGAGTAACTTCAATCTCTTTGAAAAGTTTTCAGTTTCTTGAGTGAAATTATGAAATTCTGCTGATACGATGTCCAATAATACTTAATTTGCCACAAAACTTGTTCGTTTGCTGGGAGTATTGAAAAAATAAACAACATGTATCAATTCATTCATTGTAAGTACGAAAGTGTGTGTGCATAAATATCTGTATGTGTTTCTGTTTACTAGGGGTTGAGGTTTCATGTATTTGTTGTGTGAACATAGAAAGGATTCTATAACAAATGCTGAAGTATGTGTAACCACAAACAATTTTTGCCACAATTCAATTGACTTTTTTTTTATGGCCAACCATAAAATTTTGTATTTTATTTGGCCAAAAAGGGATAAAAAAAATTTGATGCGTTTGTTCACTCCACACAAAACGAAAAACGACAAAAAAAATTATCACTTGGGAAAAAAGGAGAGCAGCAAATAGAAGAAGAAAGACCAATTTTATTCAACAGTTAAGCCTGTAATAATGTAATCATATAATAAGGTACTACGTATGAGTTCAAAAAAGCACACACAAATACAGCAACACAAAATGAAAAGGGTTAAAAGGAAGCTTGACATGAGCTCAATAAAAAATATGTTTATAGTTTAACGATACAGAGAAGATGCCGAGGCTGCAAAGTAACGAAGCATCGTACAGGACCAACAAGCACGTGATAGAAATAATCAAGAAAAACAATAAAAGAAATGAAAAATTAAAATAAAAATACATTGATATTTTTTGGCATAATAAAAGAGATCATAAAAAACGCACTTACTGGTCATCAAAATATTGTATCAAATTTTATTATCTTCTACCTAAAAAAAAAAAGACTAAGAGTTTTTATAATTTTTTTAGAGCAATTTAACTGCAAACGTGACCGTTATAACCTTTTACGATGTCCAATTATTTATTATTAAACTATTTGTAAGGTTGTTATCTTTTGAAAAACTAAACAGCAACCTTTGCAAACAAACAAATTTATTTGTGTGGCCGACATTATGATGTCAGCAAAAAGTTCATTTTATGGCCTTAACATTTTTACCAAAAAGTCATTTTGTTAATTGCATTTTTAAACACTTGTAAATGGAACTAGATACACTAACATAAATACATACATATGTACGTATATCCTGTTTAGTACAAGCACACATACTTATGGGGACATTTTCATGTACTCGTACATTTGTATGTGTAAGTAAATTGTGTCAATCCTTTTTTAAGATTGTGTTTGTTTTTATATAAAATGAAATGTAAATTTGAAAATGCTTTTTGTTAATTTAAATATTAAAGCATAAAGAGTTTAGCAGTGTCCTTTAAGAAAAGTTTCCTGCAATATGATATAAACTTGTTAAATAAAAGCACACATATGCATCGAAGATTAGAAGATTGTCTTGCTTTACATTAAGATGCTCATCCAATTTGTTAAAATCTATGAAATACTTTTTCTAATAAAGAAGAAAAATGGTTACAATGCTCGTCCTGACTACGAAAACAATGTCTTTGGGGCTACGAACGAGGTATTTGGAGAGAGAGAGAGAGAGTTTAGTACACTTTATTGGGGTTATAAATTATACATTAATATTGTTAACCCACAAAGTGCAATAAATTTTTAAATATTTCTAACATGTTATTAAGACGTTACCATTCTTCAGAAAGGTTCTTCGTTTTCGATGTTAAGATTGAGGCTTATTTCTTCCAGATATTCGCATTCATCGATTCATTTCACTTCATTTTAATCTTTGCGCATGAGCAAAAATAAAAAATAAATATATAATTATGAAAAAATTAAGATTTTCTCGTTTATTAATAAATAATTGAATAAATTTTTTAAACTTGAATGTGTGTTATGATGTGCTTTATCAGGTCTTATCATTTCTCTATGTCGTTTCTGCTTTTTCATTAGTGTTGATTTCTTTTTACCAATCAAAAATTCAAAACCAAATCTTATTTAAGAAATTTTTTCAAAGTAACGTTCAATACATTTTTATGAATTTCATATGTTATAGTAAACACTAAAAATTTAGGGTCATATGACGTATTTGAACTAGGTCTCAATCTACTGAACAATTTGACAATAAAAATCAGAGTCCAATGTAGTGAGAATATGATTTAACATATGTTCGATTTTAATAATATTTGATCAAATCATAACAGTTTAAACTATACGCTCTTCGCATATATAATGTTTTTAATGTAATTACATCACTTTAAATTTAGTTAGAGTCGCAAACATACGCTTTCCCTACATATAACGTTCTTAATTCAATGAAAATTAGTAATTAAGCATCAGAAGAAAGAGTTACATTTAATACATAAAAATACAGACAAATGATTCAACAAATTTTACTTATAATATTTTGCAACCAGTGTAAATAAAGTAGTAACACATTTTTTATATACTCTTTGGCAAAATTGCGGTTAAAATTCTATGTTTCAAATAAAGGACATATGAGAGGTACTCAAACTCTTGCCATAAAATTTTTTTTTCATAAAATTTTTCATAATGCCTTACAACCTATTTCTATAAGTAGTAACATATTTTTGATACGTTCTGATCAGAATGGTGACTAAAATTTTATGTTTTAAATAAAGGATATATGAGAAGTAATCAACTTCTTGTAACGATTGAAATGAAAAGTTTCTCAGAATTTTAGAGCCTACATAATTCTATAAGTAGTAAACATTTTTGAAACATTCTGATCACAGTTAAGGTTAAAATTAAATGCTTAAAATAAAGGATATATGAGAGATAGTCAAATCTATGGAACGACTAGAACGAAAATTTCCGCAAAGTTTTACAGCATAATTCTGCAAGTGGTTACAATATTTTGATACATTCTGAGCACAACTAAGCTTAAAGTTAAATGTTTAAAATAAAGGATTCTTGCACCGATTGACATGAACTTTTTCACAAAGCATTTCAACATAATTCCTTAATTCTAACTCTAATTCTAAGATCTAATTCTTTTGATCTCAATTGTAATTGAAATTCTATGTTTAAAATAAAGGATATATGAGGGGTGGTGAAGTCCTTGCACCGATTAAAATAAAATGTTGCACAAGGCAATAATTTTCACAAAGCTTTGCAGCATAGTTCTATAAATAGTTAAAGAGTCTTGATACATTCTGATCAAAATTATGTCAAATATTTAAAGTTTCAAATAAAGGATATGTGAGAGATAGTCAAGTCAATGCAACGACTAAAGTTAAACTTTTCACAAAGCCTTACATCATAGTTCTATAAATAGTTAAAGAGTTTTAATACAATCTAATGAAAATTGTGACTACAATTTAAAGTTTAAAATGAAAGATATGTAAGAGATAGTCAAGTCTATGAAACGATTAAAATTAAAATTTTCACAAAGCTTTACAGCATAGTTCTATAAACAGTTAAAGATTCTTGATACATTCTGATCAAAATTATGACAAAAATTCATAGTTTCAAATAAAGGATATGTGAGAGATAGTCAAGTCTGCAACGATTAATATTAAATTTTTCACAAAGCTTTACATCATAGTTTTATAAATAGTTAAAGAGTCTTAATACAATCAAATGAAAATTGTGGCTACAATTTAAAGTTTAAAATAAAGGATATATGGGAGATAGTCTAGTCTATGCAACGATTAAAATACAATTTTTCGCAAAGCTTTAGAGCATAGTTCTATAAACAGTTAAAGATTCTTGATACATTTTGATCAAAATTACGACAAAAATTCATAGTTTTAAATAAAGGATATGTGAGAGATAGTCAACTCTATGCAGCGATTAATATTAAGTTTTTCACAAAGCTTTACATCATAGTTCTATAAATAGTTTAAGAGTTTTAATGCAATCTAATGAAAAGTGTGGCTACAATTTAAAGTTTAAAATAAAGGATATAGTCTATGCAACGATTAAAATAAAATTTTTCGCAAAGCTTTAGAGCATAGTTCTATAAACAGTTAAAGATTCTTGATACATTCTGATCAAAATTATGACAAAAATTCATAGTTTCAAATAAAGGATATGTGAGAGATAGTCAAGTCTATGCAACGATTAATATAAAATTTTTCACAAAGCTTTACATCATAGTTCTATAAATAGTTAAAGAGTTTTAATACAATTTAATGGAAAATGTGGCTACAATTTAAAGTTTAAAATAAAGGATATATGGGAGATAGTCTAGTCTATGCAACGATTAAATTAAAATTTTTCGCAAAGCTTTAGAGCATAGTTCTATAAACAGTTAAAGATTCTTGATACATTCTGATCAAAATCATGACAAAAATTCATAGTTTCAAATAAAGGATATGTGAGAGATAGTCAAGTCTATGCAACGATTAATATTAAATTTTTCACAAAGCTTTACATCATAGTTCTATAAATAGTTAAAGAGTTTTAATATAATGTAATGAAAATTGTGGCTACAATTTAAAGTTTAAAATAAAGGATATATGGGAGATTGCCAAGTCTATGCAATGATTAAAATGAAAATTTTCACAAAACTTTAAAGCATAGTAGCCAAATCCTTGCACCGATTGACATGCAATTTTCGACAAAGTATTACAACGTAATTCAGTTGGTATTAAAATTTCTGTTACATTTTAATCTCAATTGCGGTTGAAATTTAATGTTTAAATTTAATGTTTAATAAGTTATTGCACAGATTAAAATAAAATTTTGCACAATTCCTTACCACATAGTTTTCTAAATATTTGAAGACTATTGATAAATTCTGATAAAAGATCTGGCTAAAATTCAAAGCTTAAAATAAAGGATATATGGGAGAAAGTCAAGTACATATGTATATACAACGACTAAAATTAAATTTTTCACGAAGCATGACAGCATAATTCAGCAGGTAGTTACAATGTTTTGATACATTCTGATCACAACTATGGTTAGAGTTTAGTGTTAAAAATTAAGGATGTGTCGTAGGTAGTCGAGTGAGTCCTTGGACCGATTGACATGAAATTTTTCACAAAATATTACAACATAAATCTTTAGGTAGTAACAGTTTTTTGTTACGTTTTCATCGCAATCTTTAAAATTAAGGATATATGGGAAGTAATCACGTCCTTGCACCGATTAAAATGAAATTTTTCACAAAGCTTTGCGCACAGTTCTATAACTTGTAATTAAAGAGTGTTGACACATTCTGATCAAAACTGTGGCTAAAATTCAAAGTTTGAAATAAAGGATATATGGGTGATAGTCAAGTCTATGCAATGATTAAATTGAAATTTTTTACAAAGCCTTACAGCTTAATTCTGCAAGTATTTACAATATTTTGATACATTCTGATCACAAATATGGTTAAAGTTTAATGTTTAAAATAAAGGATTTGTCCTTGTTAATAAAATCCTTGCACCGATTGACTTGAAGTTTTCCACAAAGTACTACAACATAATTCTTAAGTAGTAACAGTTTTTTGTTACATTTTAATCTTAATTGCGGTTGAAATTCTGTGTTTAAAATAAAGGATATATAGGAGGTAGTCACGTCCTTGGACCGATTAAAATGAAAGTTTTCACAAAGCTTTACAGCATAGTTATATAAATAGCTGAAGATTTGTGATGCGTTGTGATCAAAATTGTGCATAAAATTCAAATTTTAGAATAAAGGATATATGGAAGGTAGTCAAGTCTATGCAACGATTGAAATGAAATTTTTTCACAAAGCTTTACAACATAATTCTACAAGTAGTTACAATGTTTTGATACATTCTGATCACAACTATGAATGCACAGACTAGAATTAGATTTACCGCAGATCTTAGTGGCACACTTTTTAGAATAGCTATAAAGGTATGCTGCATTTTATATGCATTCTGGATGTGAATGTGGCTATAATTTAATATTTGAAATAAAGGATACATAAGATATAGTTCAGTCCTTGTATCGATTTATTTTAAGCGATATATAACAATTTTAAGCGGTATAAAAAATTTAATTATACTCTTTATACCAGAGTTACAAAACGAAACTTAAAGTTTAAGCTCAAATATTTTGTGAAAATAATTTAATATCTCAAAAAAATCATACCTATTGTAAAATCGTTACACTACTCATCGTAACATAAAAATTCCTGTTTAAATAACTCAACACTTTGTTAACTGTGTACAACAAACACAGTCTCTAATTTTACAAATACGAAGATAATGCCACTAACACCAAAATAGATGAGTTTATAAATGAATGATCAGACAATGACAATTGCGACGACAAATGACTGCCAAAATGAATGAACTAAATTTGACAGTATGTGTGCGTAAATTGCAAATTCAATGTTTTTTTAACTGCCTTTAATACAAAGCCTGTGCGAAATGTAACCATGGATTTGAGCTGGTATTTGCAGAATTGTAGGAGTTTAAAACAAGAAAAAAGTTTATCTGTGATTGTGTGTGAAGAAGTGTAATTGTAAGTAATGTTTTTGATTTTGTGTTGACAATAAGCGTGTAACGAAATTTATGGTCTACGGAAGAACGTATGATGTTACAAGGCCTGTTACATTCCAACATATCCATAATACTACAAATCTTAAATGTATAAGTGCATGTTTCAATGTATGACTGAGAACGAGTCCTATTTGCCGAAGTATTAGTTACGACAACTGCCCCAAAAATATCTAGTTTTTGTCATTGAGTCACTAAACAATTGTAAGTTGCTTGAATTTTTGGCATTGTAGTGAAAGTGCAGTCAGTAACTGCATCAGTATGTGCAAATATATTTTCCAAAATGTTTGCATATGTCATTTCAAATGTGTGAACAATTTTGTTGATGTGCTTTTGTCACTGTACATTGTTTGTATTTGTTTTGTTTGTCTGTAAATGCTTACAATTGCTTTGCAATGTTTTTTTTTTGGGAAGGTAAAGGCGTGGCAATGACATTAACACACCATAGAAACATTGAATATTCAATAATAGTGTAATGCATTGCTTTGTTTGATTGTTGGTCTAAGCTTTTTGTTTGTTTTTGGATAGTGTGTATTAAAAAGTTTTGTATATATGGCATGTATTTGTCGTAAGAAATGTTCATAAATAATATAATCGCCCAATTCACAATCTTGGGATTCATTTTAGGGGGAGTTAAATTTCCCCCCACCTTTTTGCACATAGCTATGGTGACTCGGCTTAGGAAATATTTTATGTAAACCACCACGGGAAATATTTTCGTAGATCATTTTAAACTTCTAGCTGTTCGTAATGTGGGCCTTTTTGTCTGTTTCTTAAGAAAGGAGGCAAAAAACTCATCTTCTGCTGCAATATAGTGGGTTGAAATGCTCTACAAAAATATTCGCCATAAAATACTTATATGGGTCTTCAAATACACCCAAGCTCCCGGCTCATCTTGAACGCCAAAAATCTTCTAAAACTTTAAATGTTTTTAAAGGTTAATCTCGCACTTATTCACAATTAGTGCTCGGCATAGGAATTCTTGTAAGCCTTACGTGTACAGAAATTTTATGTAAAATACAACGATGTAAAATACAAGTCAACCCGATAGCTTGATTACTCTAACGTGCCTAAGCTAAGGATATCCTTATAAAATATTATTAATTATTACGCGTTTTCAAGTCTACTTGAGTTTGTTATATAGTTAAAATCCTTTTTATAGTTTGACTTATTTATGCTGATTAAAAGAAGCAAACAAATATACACGCCAATGCACACTAATAAAAAAAACCGATATAATATCGTAAAGCCTTGTAAATACTTATTTTTATATCCTGCTTTAGTTTTTTTTTAATTTTATAGGAATAATCAAATAGTTTTATGCGTTTGGCTGAATGATAAAGTCATATCACAGACACACATACAGTTCCAAACACCCGTATAACAAAAACAGAGTATATTTACGAAAGGATTTAGTTTGTTATTTAAGTGTAGAATGTATTTTTATGCCTTTAACTACATTTCTATGTCTTTATGTAATCACAATGAGAATCCTTTTTCCGCAACAACAAAAATACTTTTACCACAAATGTATATGTATAGGATTGTAAATAGAACAAGTTTACGAGTTGGCTTGGCTTGGCCTTACACTCATATTCGTCGGATTTGTGCAACAACATTTGCAGACGTACTTGCATGTTGTGAAAAAAAAACTATGAAAGATAAAAGAGACACACACACACACAAATCTATTAATTCTCGTATGTGTGTATGTGTGTTTTTATGAGTAAACGTAAGTTTGTCCCTTTTTTTAAGAAAGTTGTATCCTTTCTCTTTTTTGATATGTTTGTTGCTGGTAACATTGGCTTGATACGATTGTCATTCCATTGGCATGTGCTGCAGCTTTGTACAGGTGTGATGTTATGCAATTTGTAGACAAACTATTAGAAATTCTCATATATAAACTATTAGAGATTCTCATCCGAATGAACAAAGCTAGGAACACAATTTGTATGTACAACATGAGAAAAACATCTACGAACATGATGCTGGTGATCGGGATAATGAAATGACGGTAAAGGATTGAATTGAATGTATGAAATGTTCTCAATGCAAACCAAAGATGATGCCATGATTGTACTCGGAGTAATAAAAGGTTTTGTGGCATTAAATTAGAAATTACTAGAGGATAGTGTGTTGTTTCAGTAGAATTACACAAGGAATGCTAGCCATAGTTGTTGCAAGCTCGAGAGTGTGTTTGATGCAATTGTGTAGACTAGAAGAATTTTCTTCATAAATTCTTTGAGTTTCGTTATTAATCCTTTGAGAAAATTCATTACAACTTTGTTAATGTCACGCTTCGTTGGATTAACTAAAAAATTTTTGTTAAAATTGATTTAATTAAAAATTTCATTAAATATATGAATTTCGTAAGAGTAATGAATCTATTTCATCACTTTGCTGAAATTATTTCATTATTTTAGTATAATTATTTCATTATTTCAATGAAATTATTTTATTTTTTAATGAAATTATTTCATTATTTTAATGAAATTATTTCGTTAATTTAATGAAATTATTTAATTAATTTAGTGATATTATTACATTATTTAACAGCCTAATTTTAATAAAAAATTTCATAAAAATTAAATTTTTCATAATGAAACTTTTCATAAAAATTCAACCAACTTAATTCTTTCACAATATTAATGAAATTTGCATTGGATTGGTGAAATCGTTATTCAATTAATGCCAAGAACCTAATGAAATTGTTTCAACCAATGAAATTCTTTCACAATTTTAATGAAATTTTCATTGTATTTGTGAAATTGACATTGAATTAATGAACAAAATCTAATGATATTGCTTCATTGGTTTTATGAAGCAACATTTCTTTAGTGTTCATAAAAGTAATGAATACATCATACACCTTAAGCGTAAGGTTTACAATACTGAGTCACTATAACTATGTGTAAAATAAGGGAAACTTTTATTCCTCTTAAAATGAATACCAGATGTAAACTTTCAAAATCCCGATACACTTTTATTATTTTTTTTGTGCCCTCTATTAAAATCAGGCGTTAAAAGCATGTTATTTTATTTATTTTTGTTGTTGTATAGTATAATCTGCAAAGTAGCTTGTACTGGCTGTGTCATATGCTCCAATACAACATTTTCATTTGTATCTTGTCTTATGCATTTCATATAGAAAATGCAATAATTTGTCTACAACTTATTTATCTCCTTCAATCATTCTTTTCTTATTTTCTCAAATCCTTGTATTTTGTACTTTTAAACTTGTTTTGCAGTAAAATCTTTAAGTAAACTATAAAATGCACTTGTGAAATCCTCAATCAGACTAAACAAATATTCAAACTAACAAATGTTCTCTAGCTTAGTATTTCATAAAATATATTTTATAAAATATACATATATTTTTTTTTGCATTTATCTTCATCTTTGAACAAAATAAATATGAGGGATTATCAGCAAATGAATGTCAGCATACATTAAAGAAATGAAAATGAAGAAGGAGAACAATCAATCCTACAAATGTTTCCAGCCGTGATTCGATGGTTTGATGCGACTGCTACAAATGATGAATATTGTTTTTAATATCTAAATATGCAACTTGATTTTGAGACTCAAGTTTTTTTTGTCTTCTTTGACGAAAGATTGTATTTTTTTGTTATTCGAAATGTTTGCTCAGTCATTGTGGTTTAAAAAAAAATACAAAAAGTTCTAAAATTAAATAGAGGAAAGGAGAATAATATTCAACATAATATGCCACCACCACCACCCATCACCAGTAATGTAGCTGGTATTCAGGCGAGTGTTTAAGGCTGCTCACTTTGTTTTTTGGAGGGCAGGTCTTTTTTTTTGTCTTTTTTAAGGTTTGTTTGATTGTTGACAAAATGTATGACGACAAAAAATGTATATGCAACATTTGCTGCATCAGCATTTAAATAAGCTTTTAGTGACATTTGAGTTAATAACTTAGGGCCTACATGTTGTTATTGCTATTGTTGTTGTGTGCCTGCTTGCCTGCCTGTCTATGTTAAACACAGCTTATGTTTGTTTGCTTTTTCTTTTTTAGTTTGAAGTTCTGTATGTGGTTATATGTCACTGTATTTGTGTGTCTAAGGGTAGCCACTTATATGTGCTTTTTTTTATTGCTTGCATCTACAAGCTTGCCACTTGAAAGATTAGCATAAGTAAGCAACTACTACGTGGATAAGTATCATAGAATATTAACGTTGAATGTAAAATGTATGATAAAATACTATAAAGCCACATTGGCGGCTGAAATATAATTTAATGCTACTCCCCTCAGCTATTTGTCATTAACTAAATACTTGCAGTTGGTAAAGGAGTCCCAGTAAATATATTTATCTCACAAAGGTTTCCTAAGGACATACATAGCTTGAGCACCCGTGGAATATGCATAGGAATTGGGTAATTCTTTCTTAATAAATTTTAGTATTATTTTAAAGAAAATGCTATCTAAGGTTACAAGTAGAATGGTTGCGCTTCAGCCGGTGAGGGCGTACAGTGGAAGAAGATTGCCACTTAAAATGAGCTCGTTTTTAGATCAGAAAATACTTTTAAGTGATCAAATAAGCAGAAGAAAAATACAACAAACTTACTCGAGTAAAAATTGTCCCATCAGAATTATTCGAATATACATTATTCGTGTAAAATTTGTTTGAATAAAATTAACCGAATAAAATTCTACATAATATGTTAGTTATAATATAAACACAGTTAAAATTATTCGATTTAAAATTATTCGATTAAAAACATTTGAATAAAAATTATTCGAATAAAATAATTTAAGCAAAAATAAACTAATTAAAATCAAACAATTTTAATAAAGTTATTCGAATAAAAATTCTCGAAATACGTATATAAATTTACATAAAAATTATTCGATTAGGATTATTCGAATAAAAATTGTTCGTATACAATTATTTAAAAAAAATTTATTTAAACAATATTATACAAATAAAAAATATTTTGAATAAAATTATTCGAATAAAAATTTGCGAATTATGCATATATGTGGTCATAGCTTGAGCACCAGTGGAACAGGCACAGAAATTAGATCATTCTTTCTTAATCAATTAAAATATTATATTATAGAAAACACTATCTGAGTCCGGCGTGTCAAAATTGCCCGGCACCTTTTGAATTGCTTATAATTACACGTGCGACTATGGCGCACTATGAGTTATTGAATCGCTCTAAACGTTTTTAATTTGAAATCAGTCGAACGGTGGTAGCACTTCGAGTTATACGTACTGAAAGTTAAAAAGGGCAAATATGACCCATCGCCGCAATTAAAGTAACTATTTTGCGCCAGGTGTATTTTACGTATTTTGCATATGTGAAATTATTGTTTGTTGCTAATATCTTTAACTTTATCCTAGAACACAAATATGCTGTTAATATAAAATTGTTTAACTAAATTTCATGAAAGCAGTCATAAATCTGGTGAGTCTGTTCAAATATGTACATGCATGCATACACACTCTTTAGATCAGGTCACGGCAGTTTTACAAAATCTCATGAAAGTTCGTAACGATCTGTGCACCACCAAGACAACATTGTTTTTCTTATTGATGTTTTCTGGTCCTGCTATATATTATTATATTGATGTTATTATAAAGTTTTTGGTTCTGCTGTTGTTGGTTAGTGCCGCTCGTACGGCAGCTAGTGTCTGTTCGGAGTTGTTCCATGGAGCTTGTGCTATTGGAGGTGCATGCTGGTAGGTGGAATGAGCGGCGGTAGAAATAACCGATTAAAATTATACATAATATGTATATTATAAACAAAATTTAAGTTATTCGATTAAAAATTATGCGAATAAAATTATTTAACAAAAAATAAACTTAAACATATCAAAAAATTTTAATAAAATTATTCGAATAAAAATTCTTCAAATATATTAATTTAAATAAAAATAATTCGATTAGAATTAATCGAATAAAAATTATTCGTATACAATTATTTATATAAAAGCTACTTAACCAAATTATACAAATAAAACATATTTCGAATTATATTATTCGAATATAAATTTACGAATAATATTATTCATATAAAACAAAATGGTCATGTATAAACTTAAGTGTAACTAGAGAGATAAAGCAGTTATCCCAAACCTTTTTATACAACATTTATTTCTATATAATTTTTCCAAAGTCCTTTCATGTCAGTTTAGCACATATTTTTTAATACTTCGGAGATATTTAGGAAGTTGTTGAGAAAGTAGAATCTTATATTATTAAAATATATGTGATCGTTTTGATTTTATTCACATTGATGTGATGGTACTTCATTGGAGATACATTTAGATTTCCACACAAAATTAAAATACACACATGCAAAAGTGCTACTGTAGCATCAATAACATACAATTTTCCAATGAAATATTTTTGCATTATGTCAATTGTTCTTCAGACATTTCTGCTTATTGGGATGCTTTCGAATTCACTGCTTCGTTCTTTCACTCGGAATTCATCGCTTGTAGTAAAACGTTCTCCAACAAAAGTTGTAAAATACCCATTCTATGAATTCACATCTAGTTCCTATTTCCTTCTTTGTTCCAGGATGTTTATGTGTGTGTATGCGTGTGTGTGAGTCATAGTATTTTTGCTAATGAAATCTTTGGGAGTCTGGTTCGTCTTGCTTATTTCAATTGTTTGTCTCTTTTTTTAATAAATTTTTTTTGAGCCATTAGTTAGATTTTATTCCATTGTTGTTTTTGTTTTTATTTTAACATTTTCGGTTGTTGTTGTTGTGTATTTCTTTGTTATTTACATTATTTTGATTATTTTATTTCTTTGTTGTTTTTTCGGTGTTGCAATTTTTTTTTTGCCATAATATTTTTTTGATTTTTACATTTCAATTTTATAGAGATTTTTAACCATTAATAGAACATTATTTTCATTTTTTTAGTGCAATAATGTGATATTTTTGTATGTTTTTTTTGAGTTGTGTAAAAATTTTTGCTAGGCTGGCAGTTTACGTGCAATTATTTTATGTCATTTCTTTAGTATTTATCTTTATTAAAAATAGAATACAGTAAAATATCTGTTTGTTTAATTTTCATAATAGTTATAAAATGGGAGTTTTCCTCCTATACAAATATTTATGGTTTAAAGGTATTTTTGTGTTGATTGAAACGTGTTTAATGTGAGTGGGATTTTTTTGTTGTTTTAGTAAAAGTAACAAATTTAAACAGGGTACTGGTTTTTTGAGGAAATGGTTTAAAAATTAATGTGAAGTGCATTTGACTTATATATAAATATAAATATTTTGGCTATCAATAATTTAATTGCTATTAATTGATGCTTAAATGATTTTTTTGTTAAGCAAACATATTAAAAATGATGCGTTGGTGCTTTGGCGGGTTTTTCTGGAGATATCAGCAGACAATAAAGCACAAGCAATATTTTCAGTTGATTTTTTTGAAAGCCTACCTTGAGCAGGGTTATTAGGTATAAAGAATAACAAGGATCAAAATAAATGTACATACGATTCTTCACGAAAATCCCACTGGCCATTATGTTTGATTTTGTATAAAATATTCAATAGATGTGCTCGCCTACGCTTTACACAACTGCAGACATTGGCACTTAAGTTCAACACAAGCACACAATTTATTTCCATGTACACGGAAAAAACCTAATATAATTTTCAGTAAAGAAATTCAAAGAATTAGTAAATATTTTGTTTAGAAACAGCGCCCTACAAACAAATTTTTAAATGCACACAAAAATGTCTCAACAATTTCATTGATAAAAACCAGATTTTTTCAGTAAACAAATTGTCCAAATCTGTAAAATAATTTGTTTAAAATATTGGCAAAATCTAAACGAAATAGTTTACTGAATTAAACAAAAATATTTACTGAGTTTTTGTCTGAATTTTAAACAAAATTTGTTTAAAGTTCCTACAAATTCTAAACAAAGTAGTTTACTGAATCAAAGAAAAATATTTAATGAATTTTTCGTAATATATCACACAAAGTTATTGTCTGAGTCAGTAAACGTTTTCTTTCGAAAATCTTTTTAAGTTTAAATGATAACAGCATCATCCGTTAAGGAATTAATAAATTTCACTTTGTTAAATTTGTTTAACTCTGTATGTTTATCTAAAGACTCTAAAAAAATTAATGAGAATTAACACAACAACACTAAAAAGGCTGCTGATGCTTACAGGGTCCAACGAATTGATTCACTGAGAAATCTGTAATTAACAAACTTTGCGGTTTTGTTTTTGCTTTAAATAAATAAAAGTAAATTTAAGTAAGTAAAATTTAAGTAAATAAAAGTCAAACAAAAAATTTACTGATTCAGTAAAGAAGATGTTCTAAAAATGAAATTTTACTTTATACAAACTTTTGTTTGACATTTTTTTTTTGGAGACAATTTTTTCTGTGTACGAGTATTTCATTTTCTACAATGGAACGTTAGTGTTTGTATAATATGTGCTGTCTATTTGTAGTTGTGTGTTAAGTAAATGTTACTTGTTTAAGGTAATTTGCAAATAAATTGCATACAAAAGGCAAAAAATAATAAATGCAATAACTGATACTGCAAAAATAATATGAATAAGAAAGTTAAGTCTACGAATAAATGTTTGATTTTGATTAAGTTTGTGTACATAAATTTGTAATAAATTACCATAATTAAAACTATTAAATTAAGGGATAATATAATTAATAAGATTAATATAAATAATATGTACAAATAAGGTGATAATATAATTTGTTTATTCTCATTTTGAGTGTACATGTTGCGAAATTGTATTCTTTTTTTAACATAATTATCCTAGAGTATTAAAACTGTGTCAAAGTAAAATGAGTATTGAAGTATTTGAAACAATTAATAAATAAAAACATTGTGTCATGTATGAAGGAAGCTACATATATTTTCATTTCACTCCTTTTTCAGTTTGTGGAATTTCTGCAAATAGATGCACAAAAAATACCAATGTAAAATCAACATGTCGGAATGTTGATTGGAAATCATATTAAATTTCTGCAAAAGTACAGACTTTACTTAAAATTATAATTTTTTCATAATTATTTTAAACGGAAAATTATAACTCTTACCTTAAATATCGTTGATTTAATATTTTTCCCTGTTAAACCAACATTGTTCAATATTGAGTCCATAAGATGTTGTTTTCACTGTTAAAACAACAGCGTTCAATATTGAATCTATAAAAAATCCTGTTTTATAGCAAAATAAATTCTTATCACATTAAATTAAAGTTGGCTCTACTTTAGTGGATCAATGAAAAATCAACGTTACATTTCATTTTAAATCAACATGACTATAATTTTAGTTTCAAATAAATTTAATGTTAAATCATAAATTTAATCATGTTGAATTAATATAAATTTCATGTTACTTATGATAGTATTTATATTAATGTACCTATATCTAAATTATGTTTGAGGCTGTTGTCGCTCGAGTGGCTAGCGCGTTGACTACCAAGCAAGTGATGACAGATGAGCTCTAGTTCATGGCTGAGGCCAGCCAACTACAGCACAAATTTTGTCTGATGCCTATGGTAACACACATCAGCACACATTAACAGGTAATATAGTAAAATAATTAATAAAATGACTACATTAAATTCAGTTTTTTTCCAACTTGAAATAACTTCTTTTAACATGATTCTTCATGTTATTTCAAAATAAAATTTACGTCGTTTCAAATTGAAATAACTTTGATTTAACATGATTCATCGCATTATTTCAGTATCAGCTTTATTTTGCTTTAGCTGTACTGGAATATTAAATCAACTATTAACCTTGTTTTTGACGATTTTTTCATGAAGTTTTTCTATGTGTAGTTATAGTGAGTCCGGGTAGGGAATCTTGTAAGCATTAAGTTGAAGGTATAAGGTGCGTTCAGCATTTTAATGTTAAATACCATGAGTTACATTTATATGGAAAATTTTAGCCCTCTACCTCTTCGTTACATGAGTCTTATTGTCCTTTTCTTCAAGAAATAGCAGAAAATATCCCTTCAGTGGCGATATAGCGGAAAAAAGTGTTTAAGAAAAATATTTACCATTAAGTTCTTCTATAAGTCTTCAAAGACACAAAATCTCTAAACTCATCTTGAACGTCAGAGATCATTCGAAACTTGGGGTTTCGTAGTTATTCACAATTAGTATTCGGTATAGGAGATCTTGTGAGCCTTGCGTTTAAGGTATAAGATGTGCTCCACACTTTATTGTAAAACACTACGAGAAAATTTTTGTTCAAAATTTTAGCTCTTTTACTCTTCGTTCTGAGTAGTGAAGTACATAAAAGTGCTGAGCACATCTCGTACCTGAAACGTAAGGCTTACAAGATTGCCTATTCCGCACAGTAGCTGAAATTGGTAAAAAATGCTAATAAATTTGTATCTCTGAAACTTGGGATTCGATTATAAAACAATGTATTTAAAAATCACAGAGGAGAAGCTAAGCTTTCAGAAAATTGACATTTGGACCACCCTGTTGAAACACATGGTGAGCTACAGGGTGTCATTGTTCACTAGCTCTGGCATGAAAATTATTGTTGGCCTCATAATTTTTACAAATAATTGCCGATTAAATATATAAAAAGATAGAGATTTATGAAAATTTTTGCCAACCTCATCTATAACTTTGTTGAAAAGGAAGGGGTGACTTTAGCTTTCCCTAAAATAAAACTTGGAAGTAAATATTTTTTTGGTGCCCGGTGCCAGTCATTGGAACCATGTTATTGTGGGTGGCGGAAAAACTATCCTAATTACACTTTAGATTTTTTGAGATTTAAATTTGGCGCTTCTGCAAAATAGTTTTATTCTATGGCCTTAATATTTACATAAGAAATTGTATCAAACAAACTTGTATCTCATTTCAGCTGATACAAAAACTTCCTGTAAGGGTCGACAAGGTGAATTTTTTATTAACTTTATTTTGTTGCTTGCTGCTATTTGTTAGCAACTTGTTAAACATCTTTTGGATAATTTAAAAATTTTCCAATTCAATTGACCTTTTCTTAGCAAACGACAACAACGAGAACATGATTTGTTTTAAAAGAAAAAAAAAACAAATTATATTCTAACAACACAATAGTTGTAGTATTTATTTCTTTTATAACAAAATGTTCGATTTCTTTCATGTTAACGATACAATTCCTTTTTTTTCTTGCATTCGTCCCCCAACTAAAATGCATTCTTGTACTTTTATTTATTTCTGGATTTTTATTTTTAAATCAAGAAAACAAAAAATTGATTTTATCGTTAGCAAACGTCAACAACGTCATCATCAACTTCATTGTGTCGATATGGTTGGTCAATTGAATGTAATCAACCATCAGCCTGCCAGCCAGCCAGCTAACCAACCAACCACCCAACCAATAACCAAGTCATCCAATGTTTGCCACTTAGATTAAGTTGTAAGCAGTAGAACGAACATACCTTGTTGCTGCAACAAACAAAAATAAAAAATATAAAAAAAGAAGTCAACAAAAAGAACAAAATTTGCTATCAATACAATCGATCTTTAAGCCTGTACGAATGTTGTTGACATTTACAAAATTAGCAACGAATTGAGCTTAAAAAATATTGTAAAGAAATAAATAAAAAGTATTTATTTTTTATATTTTTTTTTAGTTCAGCTCTTGTTGTATTTAATACGACTACTATGAATTGGTTTATTAAACTGTGAACAATATCACCCAGAAGTTGGAATGAAAAAAATAGCAAAATTAATACTTTGTTAAATTGTTGCTGGCCTTTTTTCTCATTTTTGTTGCTGATGTATTCAATTTCGTTTATCGTAGATTTTTGTTAAGTTTTTTCGTTTTTATGATTTGAAATCTTTTCAAATAAACGGAACAATTTTGTTTATTATTAAAATATAATTTTTGGTTCTTTTGCCTCGCCTGCTAGCTCTGGCCAAATGGTAACATTCTTAAGGACTTGTGTAGTTATTATTTTCCCAGGAAAAAATAAGTTGTTTGAAATTGGTTTGCAAGAACGAATGTGAAATGAACTTTACAAAAAAGAGCATTCTGCTTAAGGAGATATTTAGCCGTAGTACACAATAAATCCACGTCCAGTCCAAATTCAGTCGATATCCAGTCCAGATCCAACACACATCCATGCAATTCTCAACTATCTTGCTACCAATCCATACGTTACCATATTTTGTCTTAAATCAAGCCAAAATTTGTGATATACGTGATATAGGCGGTTAAGGTGGTAAAGGCGGGTAATGTGCTATAGGCGGGTAATATTGTATAGCTGGTTTTCTCCAAAAGTAAGAGCATATGAATAGTTGGATGCTCTCGGATAGTTAAGAGTGTGTTAGTGTATTAGAATTTAGCATGTGGCGAAAATACTTAAATGTAAAAAATATGCGTAGAAGCGTGGTTAACTTTTCTTATGCACTGTCAAATAAAATTTTTGAAAAATATTAGAAATGATAATTTTTTTGGAATATTTGCTGTCCACAGTCATGTGTATTGAGCATAACGCTTTTTTTAGTACGCTTCCTAACTCGGTTAAACATTAGGTTTGTACTTCAAATTATTTGTATTGCAACACGGTTCATCGTTTATATCCAAAAAATGTATTGAGTGTTATCCATATTTTTTTTTTATTTAATTGAAAAATTTTAGTGAAAGTGCTTACGTTAAAATCCATGAAACATTATATATCTGAATTATTTTAAATTGAAAATATGGTGTGTGTTCTGAAAAAATATAGAGTTCGTATAAAAACGTATTGAGCGTTACATAAAAAAATTTTATATATAATTTATTTATAAATTTTATTAGGACGTTAACAAAAGTTAACAGCAGCTGAAGTTTTGCTTTTTTTGCGTCTACTGCACTATGGATTTTATATTTTTGAAGAATGTATTAGGTAGGTCGTATTTTGATACAAACACTTTTTTCAAATTGATATAATTTTTGACTTTGTTGGTCGATTTTATTAGAATTGGTCTTATTTGAAAGAAGAGTTAGATTAATTATTGCTCATGCATAAATGTTTGTAGAAAATTATTTCAAAAGATACACTCTAAAACATTACTTCAAATTTACGACCATATATTGTCTAAATTTGTGTTGCAAATTTCTCCTTGTCTAATATTACATAGATTTTGTAGTTATTTTATTAAAAAAAACCTTCCAAATTAAACATATTTAATCCAAGTGGAAAAAATGTAACATAAAGTATAATACGGCTATGGCGGAATGGTATAGACGTCAGACTATCTGGCAGGAGGTCGCGGTTCAAACATGCACGCAGCCAATCGCTTTTTTTAGTAAAAACATTTTGCTGAAAAATAATGCGTGTGTAATTTTAGGTCGATAATAATCTATAAAGTGTTGCCGACTATTATCTACCTAATTTTCAACAAATGTGTACACTCATTTTTAATTTTTTCAAGTCAAAATTGAAAAAGTGGTCATAGCCTTAAATTTCGTCCTGCGATTTTTATAATTTTTTGTCTTTAGAGAATGCATACATAGTGCTTTCAAACCCTATACTCATTCTTGTGGTGTATTTTTTTTCGCAAAAATCATTCCCAGAACAACCGCGAAAGCAAATGTAACGCTCAGTACACAATAAATTAAGTAAAGTGCGACTTTGGCTGGCACACGAAGGGTTCTGTACGAATATACATATGTATATCCCTTTTTGTTTTTGCCCCTTTTGTCATTTTAGCAGTATTTTCGTTGTGCTTTCTTGTTTAATTTTAGTTTTTTTATTTTTTAAGTATGTATTTTGCGTTGTTTTTGGGTTTTTTTTGGTTTGGCGCTTTTTCTATTTTCGTGATTTTTGCATTTTTTTCTGGCGATTTTTCTTTTTTTGCAATTTTTTTTTGTTTTTTTGGCGATTTTTTTGTTATGGAATTTTTATAACGTTTTCACTTTCTGACGATATTTTTAGTTTTAGGGATTTATTTTAGTTGTGGCGATTTTTTCATTTTTGGCGCTTTTTTCGTTTTTGGGATTTTTTCGGTTTTTTGTGTTTTTTTTAGTTTTAGCGATTTGTTTTTTGTTTTGGCACTTTTTTCGGTTTTGAGATTTTTTTTTAGTTTTTGACGATTTTTTTTAGTTTTGGCGCTTTTTGGTTGGTTTTTGCGCTTTTTCGTTTGTGTGTTTTTTTTAATTTTTGGCGATTTTTTCATTTTTTGATGATATATTTAGTTTTAGCGATTTTATAGTGCTTTTTTCGTTTTGACGACTTTTTTCGGTATTTGACGTTTTTTTTTCAGTTTTTTTGGCGATCTTTTGGTGATATATTGCGTTTTAGCGATTTTTTTAATTTTGGTGATTTTTTCCTTTAAGCGCTTTTTTCATTTTGTCGTTTTTTTCGTTTTGAAATTTTTTTAATTTTGGATTTTTTTAGTTGTAGCGTTTTTTAAAATTTCAAGATTTTACGTCTTACGGTTTCTAAGATACAGCATATTGTCTAAATTACATAGTCAAAATTACATTAACTGATAGAATACCCTTTAATTTTTATTGTTTTAAATATCGGTGTTAATTGGTGTAGTCTATTCTGCAGACTACACCAATTACCAATTACTTTGAAAATTTTAAGTGTCGATATATAAGTGTCTGTATATTACATTAGTATTTCAAAATGTTGCGTTGCTCGCTTTAGAACACCCTTTAATTTTTAACTGTCATAGATTTGTTGCTGTAGCGGCCAAAGTTATACATATTCTGTGAAAATTTCAGGTCCGTAGCTCTTACGATTCCCGAGAAAACACACACCCACACACACACACACATACACATACACACACAAAATGTAAATTTACAATGAGAATCACCCATATAATCAACAGTTTCGGAATTATAATGGAATTTTTTTTTATAAAAAATGTTTTATTTAACTGATTAGATTGCCACCACGTATACTTCAAATAAAAAAAGGTTTATTTCAAAAATAAATTTATTGCCTGATGTTTGCAAAAAAAAATAAATTTTGAAGGGGCTGTTCCACAGATTGAAAAGAACTTGAGCAATTTTCTTTCGGAGTTATTCGGAACGAAATAATGAAAGATATTTTTTATAAAATTGAAAATTTTTAATATATAAAAACTCATAAGAAATATAAAAAAACTGCGTATGCCTAAAATGAATTAATGTAAATTCTATGAAAATTAGTTGATAAATGATGATGTTATTCATAATATCGTGAAATTAGCTGATTTTTACAAAATATGCGAATATTAAAACTGTACAACAAAATGATTTTTTTCATAATTACAAAGATGCAATGAGTAACTCTGCTGAAGGGTATCAAAAAATACATACGTGTATCGGCGTTTTGAAAGCTTAGATCTGGGACTCATTTCCGACTTTTTTAGATTTTTAAGAAATAAAAATTTTGCAATTATGTAAAAAAAAAAATATTTTTTCATTATTGCGATCTGAATAATTCCGAAACCATTGAGTATAAAAAAATGTTTTTACAATGCCTTAGAGGTAATCAGTGGAGCAGCATCTTTAAAAATTCCAAATTTTAGAGTCCATAATAAATCACCAAAAAAGGTTTGGTGTTACTATTTGGTATTTTTTGTTGGGTAGTGTTACACTAGCTTAAAAAGTTTCGACTTTTTGTTATAATTTCAAAAAGGGATGTTTTGAAAGCTAATTTTGGCTTGCTTAATACGAATATGGCATTTGTTTATTTTTCTTAAGAAGCGGTTTGTTTCGAGATATTTGTGAAAAGCTTGTTTCTTGCAGTTTTTTTTAGTTATTTTCAAAAATCTTGAGAACTGTTTATCAGAATTGTTAAAATTTTGCACTGTTATATAGATATTTGTTTCTTCTTTCAGCCAATATTAAAACTGTTTTGTTCGAGTCATAATTCATTGAGTTACAGGCCTTAAGATTTAAATTTTTACGCTTTTTTTTCTTCGAAATTTAGCATTTTAAATCAATGTCCTTAAGCCGGAATAAAAGGATTTCACTATTTTAAATTAAAAAAAGTTTTTTTCTTAGCAATTACACTAGTTTACAAATATTCATCTTTTCGCCATAACCTCAAAAAAAATTTTTTATATGGCATGAATATGGCATTCATTTATTTGTCTTAAGAAGCGCATTCGAGAAAAATGTGTTTTATTTTAGTTATATTTTGGCTATTTAAAAAATTTTGAGAACTGTTCATCAGAACTATACAAAGTTAGCACTGTTATGGCCTCCAATCTTTAAGAACAAAGAGCTACGAGCTTTTAGAAACCCACAAAGATATAATAATTTTGTTACAAATAATTTGAACAAATGAACATACCGTTGCATCAATTGCCACATTCAATACAACAATATGCTTTTCAACAAAAAAAAAATCATTTGGCAAAATTTGCTAATGCCTTTCAGCTAATTTCCGATACTTATCGCTGGTAACTGTTATTTGGCTGTTGACACGCCATTGCGTTAACCACTTGCAAACAAACACCACTACACACACGCACACTTACCACAGCCTTAAACTGATTTACATGTTTTGCTTCTAAAAAAATTAATTCTTCCATTGCTTTTTACCTTAAAATTTTTCTTAAGCAAATCATTTCATTCATATGCAAAACATGGCATGGTTTAATACTCAGGAAGTGAACTTATAGATACATGAGAATGTATACTGTATATGTGTGTGTGTGTAAAGGTAAATTTAACTGCCGCTGTGTACCTTCAACGATAATACTCTTGTTGTAATAAATATTCTTGTAGAATATACTTGCGGAATTTGATTTGTTGTTGGCTGCCTTTTTATATGTGTGTGTGTGTATGTGCGTTTTAAAAGGTATATATTCTTGTATTTGTGTATCTCCTTTGTGATCGTTAAAACGCTGTTCGTGTCATTTTCTTTGATTTCTTTTTCAGTTTTTTTTGCTGCTCTCTCATCTTCTTTACTTAATGGCGCTAAGAAAAATTGGCCACTTTAACAGTTTATTTATGTAAGTTTAGTTACTTGTTTATCCCATACGTGCACTGACATGAGTCAGTGTTTGTGTGTGTGTGTGTGTGTGCGAGATTGTGGTGTGTTATTTAATGCAAATAACAAATTTATGCATTTCCGTTTCCGCATTTATCGCCACCCTAGACTACTTGTTTGCTTTCAATGTTCGTACGTGTTTCCTTTTCAAAATTAATTTTTTTCTTATATACGAGCACATTTTCTTTTCACTTTTTGTAGCTCCTTTGGCAATTATTTGATTGTTATCGTTAAGTTCATCATTTGATATTTTTGTTATAAAATTTGGAGAATTGTTTTCGGGTGGGAGTATGTATGAAAAACTGGTGGTGATTGACGGAAAATTTGTTTTCTTACAATTTAAGTGATTTAAAATTATTTAAAATTGAAGCAGTAAAAATGAGAAATATATCGGAAGCACATTTTTTAAATAATTAAACATTTAAGATTCAATCTGCTACTAACACTGTACAACACAACAAAAAAAAACCAGTGTGGTTATAATGACTGATTGCGACAGACCGCACCAAAAAATATACACGTGTATTGGTTTTTTGAAATTTTATATCTAGGATTCATTGTTGGGGGCAGTTGAAGTTCCTCCTTTTGCATATATGTACATAGTCATAGTGACTCGACAGAGGACATTTTTTAAGCCTCATGTTTAAGGTATAATATGAGCGCAGCACTTTTTATGGTTCCGTACACGAATAGTGTAAAAGACCCTATTGTTTTCGCTACGCAGTCCGCCTGTCTATCTGTCTGTCTGTCACAGGCAGGTTACTCGGGAACTGTAAGAGCTACAGACAGAATATGTAAGCCTTTGGCCGCTACAACATGACACACAATATGACAGCTAAAAATTAAAGGGTGTACTAAAGCGAGCGAAGAAACATGTTGAAATACTAATGTAATATACAACCACTTATATAAAAACACTTCAAATTTCCAAAGTTAGTATTAATTGGTGTAGTCTGTAGAACAGGCTACACCAATTAACACTGATATTTAAAGCAATAAATATTAAAGAGTGTTCTATCAGTTAGTGTAATTTTAACGATTTACTGTATCTTGTAAACCGTAAGAGGCAAACTCTTGAAATTAAAAAAAAAACGTTAAAACTAAAAATTCCAAAATAAAAAAAAATTCAAAACAAACAATCGCCAAATTGAAAAAATTTCTTACGGAAAAAAGCGCCAAAACTAAACAAAAAATTGCTAAAACAAAAAAGATCGCAAAAAAAAACTAAGAAACGCCAAAAACCGAAAAAGCCGTCAAAACGAAAAAAAAACACTAAAACCTAATAAAATCGCTAAAACTAAAAATATCCTAAATCGCCAAAAATGGAAAAAAATCACCAAAACAAAAGAAAAAGCGCAAAACAACACAAAAAAAAAAACAAAAAAAAACCATTAAAACCAAAAAAGCGCCAAAACAAAAAAAGTGTAAAAAACGCTAAAACTAAAAAAATCCCAAAAAACTGAAGAAAATCATCAAAACCGAAAAACGCAAAACTAAAAAGCGACAAAGCTAAAATGATAGCTAAAACTAAAAATATCGTCAAAAAGCGAAAAAAAATGTTAAAACCAAAAAATCGCCAAAACTAAAAAAATCTAAAAAAAAAAAAGTTTCAAAAAACAAAAAAACTTGCAAAAAAAAAGCAAAAATCACGCAAATGAAAAAGCGCAAAAAAGTTGCCAAAACAACGAAAAAAACTTAAAACCAAAAAAATAAACAAAATGAAAAAAAGGCAAAAAAACGAAAAGGGATATTTGTGTATTCGTACGGAACCCTTCGTGTGCGAGCTAAAGTCTCACTTTACTGAATTTATATTAAAAACATTTTTTGTGCAACATCTTAACCTTCGTTTTGTTATCCTTTTACTAAAAAAGGGATTAAAAACTCGCCTTCATCGACGCCAGAAGTCATTCAATATTTAAAATATTTTTTTTAAGTGTAAGATGTGCTGAGAACTTTTATGGACACCACCACGATAAGCATTTTTGTTGAGCATTTTAGTCTTTTACTCCTCCTACGTTGTATGAGTTTTTTGTCCCTTTCTGAAAAAAAGAAATCCCCTCGCCCTTAGCGGCGATATAGCACTCTGAAATGTTCTAAAAAACATTTACCATAAAATCCTACTAGAAGTCTTTCTTACTTATTTCATTTCTTACTTATTTACATGTAGTACTCGGGGTAGGTTATCTTCTACGGCTTACATTTAAGGTATAAAATACCATGATTAAAGTTTTTGTGGAACATTTTAACCCTCTAAATCTTTTCGACCCTGAGTCTTTTCGACCCTGACAATAGATTCTGGTAGAGAGATAAAAAAATATACGCGTATGGTCGTTTTGAAGATCACATCGGAGTTTTATTTTAGGGGGTTATAGCTTCCGCTCTTTGGCCTGTTCGTGCAGCATGTCGGTATAAAAAACGTGTTCTTTACATTTGAGGAGTAGGGTATGTTCAGCATTTTTGTAGAAAATATTAAGGCAAATATAACTCCTTCACATAATGGCAACTTTTGGCTCTCATCTAACAAACCGTAAAAAACATCCTGAAAAAGGAGGAGGGCGAATATGATATGTTCCACAAAAATGTTGCTAATAAAATTCTGTTATAGGTCTTTAAAGAAAACCAAGCTCCATAATCAACTTGTATGCCCAGGAAATTATTGAAAACTAAACTATGTTCAAGGGTTAATTTCATACTTATGCATAATTAGTACTCGGCATAAGAAATCTTGAAAATCTTACGTTTAAGTAATAAGACAACACCACGGGAAACATTTTTTTTTTGGAACATTTTGAACCTCTAACTCTTCATTGTACGGGCCGTTTTGTACATTTCTTAAAAAGGGGGCAAAAAACTCCCCGTCATCATCCATAAAGCGGGCGGAAATGTTTTACAAAAATATTTGCCATAAAATTCTACATAAAGTTCCAGACTTCACTGGGACGCTAGAAATCATGCAAAAGTTAGATTATGTTTAAGGGTTAATTTCATACTTACAACTCCTAGGAAATCTTGCAAGGCTTACGTTTAAGGTACAAAA
Organism: Panzeria rudis; assembly: GCA_956483635.1. Classification (NCBI taxonomy): domain Eukaryota; kingdom Metazoa; phylum Arthropoda; class Insecta; order Diptera; family Tachinidae; genus Panzeria; species Panzeria rudis. Next base: position 131,543,400 of record OY101450.1, on the reverse strand, counting down.
TGTGCTCAGCAGTTTTATATACAAGACCACGAGGAACATTTTTATAGAAGATTTTTGCCCACTGTATCGCCGCTGAAGTGCAGTTTTTTGCATCTTTCTTAAGATATGTACAAAGAGACTCGTACAGCGAACATTTAGAGGGTTAAAATATTCCAAACATATGTTTATTGTGGTGTTTTACATGAAAATGCTGATCAGATCTTATACCTTAAACGTAAGACTTATAAGATTTCCTATACTGAATACTAATTGTGCGGGCCGTTTTGTACCTTTCTTAAAAAGGGGGCAAAAAACTCTCCGTCATCATCCATAAAGCGGGCGGAAATGTTTTACAAAAATATTTGCCATAAAATTCTACATAAAGTTCCAGACTTCACTGGGACGCTAGATGTCATGCAAAAGTTAGATTATGTTTAAGGGTTAATTTCATACTTACAACTCGTAGGAAATCTTGCAAGGCTTACGTTTAAGGTACAAAATGTGCTCAGCAGTTTTATATACAAGACCACGAGGAACATTTTTATAGAAGATTTTTGCCCACTGTATCGCCGCTGAAGTGCAGTTTTTTGCATCTTTCTTAAGATATGTACAAAGAGACTCGTACAGCGAACATTTAGAGGGTTAAAATATTCCAAACATATGTTTATTGTGGTGTTTTACATGAAAATGCTGATCAGATCTTATACCTTAAACGTAAGACTTATAAGATTTCCTATACCGAATACTAATTGTGAATAAGTATGAAATTAACCCTTAAACAACAAGTTGAGTATGGAGCTTGGTTTCTTAAAGTAGAACTTTATGGCCAACATTTTTGTAGAACATTTCGTCCTCGCTCTCCCCCTTTTAAGGAGTGTTTTTTAGAATTTGCTAAATGAGAACTAAAATTTACCGTTATGTGCACTCTAAAACACGTATATTAGGCAACACTTTACTCACTATTGTCGACCTAAAATCAGACACGCATTCTCTTTTTTTTTTGATTTTTGAACAAAATATGTTTACTTAAACAAATAAAAAATTAGCGGCAAAGCGGTTGGCTGCCTGCCGCATCGAACCGCAACCTCTTAGCTGATAGCCTGGCGTATCTACCTAATAGCCATAGGCATATTACTTTTTCTGCCATTTTATCCACTTGAACTAAATATCTATGTTTAATTTGTGAAGTCAAATTAGACAAATTATGTTTTTTTTATTGCTGCCGAATTATCATCCCTAAATTGGAACCATGTGTTTTCTACTTCAGCTGTTGATGAACAAATTAACTTTGTCGATCGCAATCTGAGTTATCTATATGATAAATATGTTCTTATAAAATCTAGAGTTCTGCAGAATGACAAGCCATGGTTCTCTTCTGAAATAAAATCTCTAATTGACATTAGAAATCGTGCATACGCTAGGTGGAAGCGCTTTAGAACACCAGAGCTTTATGAAGACTTCAAATACGCTAGAGCTGCTGCTAACACAAACATAAGAAATGCCAAAATAATGTTTTATCAAAATAAATTCCAAACATGCATTGACTCCCGCAAAAAATGGCGAGAAATTCACAAATTGGGTTTAGTTAATCGTAACAATCCTGATACAGAAGTAATAGACGTAAACCAGTTAAATCAAGAATTTGCAAATATACCTATGCCACAAATTAACATTAATTTTTACAACAACGTCGTTTTGAATCAGCAACAAACACCTGAATTCAATTTTGTGCACTTTACGCAGGAGGATGTACTAGAGTCATTTCTTAATATTAAATCTAATGCTGTTGGATTTGATGGAGTGCATCCAAAATTTATCAAGCTTATACTTCCTTACACGCTGGCTTACATCACCCATATGTTAAATACAATTATTACTACGTCTACGTTCCCATCTGTGTGGAAACATGCCAAAATTTTACCAGTGTTAAAATCTGATAAATGCTTTCGACCTATTGCGATCTTACCATACCTATCAAAGGTATTTGAAAAATTAGTACACTCTCAAATAAGCCGTCATTTGCACACTAACCCGACTAGAAATTTTCACGCAAACACATTTGGGATCTAACTGGGATCCCAATTCTGATGTAACGCAGAAACGTATTTGGGACCTGATTGGTTTCCTGTGGGGAAATATAAAAATCTTGCAAAAATTGGCTCAAATCGGAAAAATATCAAACTCTAATATTGAATTCAAATTGCTGAAGCTATACAAGGGACAAAAGTATGTATCAATCACCTCTGTTGAAGATGAGCAAAAAATACGATTAAAAATCTGTGTTAGGTTTTCCCAACAAGTTCCCAATAGTTTCCCTCTTGGAATGAACTTATGTTAAGTCACTAATTAGTAGATGGGCTATTGCAACAAGTTCCCGATCTGATCCCAAATGGGGTAACCCTTTTGGGTTTGCCACATTCATTCCCAATCGAGTCCCAATATGAGTATTGGGAAAATTTCTAGTCGGGAACGCGTTGTTAAGTGAAAGACAATCTGGATTTAGGCCGAAGCATAGCTGCCTCACTACTTTGATTAGCGTGTCTGAGGAAATAAGGTGCCAAATTGATAAACGCCAAATGTCATTTCTTATATTGCTTGACCATTCCAAGGCATTTGACACGGTACATCATACAATTCTCTTCCATAAGTTAAAACATTTGTGTAGTTTTTCCTCAACTGCGATAAAGCTTTTATCTTCGTACCTTAGTGATAGAAGCCAATGTGTTTGCCATGATTCAATGATCTCCTGCAGCTATTCAATGCCAAGAGGTGTACCACAGGGCTCGATACTTGGCCCACTATTGTATTCGATATATGCTAACGACCTTCCATTGCATGTAAAACATTGTCAAATACAAATGTATGCTGATGATGTACAACTGTATATTAGTTGCAGTGTTGATGACGCAGCTAATTGTGTACGGTTGATAAATCAGAATCTGCATCAAATTTACTTATGGGCATCTGCAAATGGATTAAGTTTAAATCCCAAAAAATCAGCTGCTTTAGCCGTGGGAATTCCTAAAAACTTCGCAATGTGTCTCCCACCAATACATATTAATAATACGACCATAAGCTTTGTAGAATCTGCTAAAAACCTCGGTGTTATATTTAATAAAGAACTCAATTGGTCAGATCACATTAAAATAAACTGTGGGAAAACCTTTGCTATGCTTCGGAATCTTTGGATGACACAATATTTCAAACCGATTCATATCCGGATGCTATTAGCCAAAACTTATTTATTGCCAACTCTTATGTATGGTTGTGAGCTGTTTGCTAGTTGCGATGCTGTAAGTAGGCGAAAACTAAATGTAACATATAACACCATTGCTAGATATGTATTTGCTATCAAGAGGAACAGAAGCATATCACAATTTGCAAAACAAATCTATAGTAACTATAACGTTTGATAATTTGCTAAAGTGCCGAACACTACTGTTTTTACATAAAATTGTATATAACCAGCAACCAACTTACCTGTTTCGAAAAATAGCCTTTTCTAGATCGAATAGAGGAAACAGGATAAATAGCATAAAATATACTAAAGCCATCACTGCGCAACATTTCTTCGTTAATTCAATTCGTCTTTGGAGCCAGCTACCCCCTCAAATACAAGTCATAAACAATGCAAGTCATTTTAAATCTGCCATATTTAAGCACTTCTCGTAGTAATATTCTACTATTTGCAAACGTATGAACAAAATAATTGTAACGTTTATTATTATTTATTTTTAAAAACTATTTCTTATTTATTCATGTAATTTATTCTTTTTTATTTTTTTCTTTTTTAAATTAAATTTGTAAATGTTACATACATATGCCAAATACTAACCAATACTATAATATAAGACAAGTTCCTGTTGTATTGGAATTACCTTATAAATAAATAAATAAATAAATAAAAAAATAAGTAAATAAAATAAATACCTACAAAATCGATGCCATTTTAGGCAACGAAAAATTTTCAACACAAATTTAGACAGTATATGGTCCTAAATTTTAAGTAATGTTTTACATTGGGGGGGGGGGGGGGGGGGGGAGTTGGTTGCTTAGTATGTTTCACATAAATGTTTGTCTTAATATTTTCTACAACGTTTCTGAACATTTCATATACCGAATATGTAACACGAACAGGAGGAAACTTTAATCTTCCGCCCTTAAATAAAAGTTCTATATGATCTTTCAAAACGCCGGCACACGTATGTATATATTTTTTGTCTCCTCTACAAGAATGCATTGTCACAACTCCGTAATTTTGGCACAAATTTCGAAATTGTTGTATGGTGGTATAGTTCAAATTATATAACCCTCTTAAATTGGTTATGCCGCACAGAGGGGAAAAAAGGCCAATCTAAAAACGGACAAATCAGTTTATTTAAAAATCAAATTTATTTATCACTACACACAGAAAAATAAAGGAATGTAAAATCAACATAACGCAATTCTGATTTGAAATCATATTAAATTTACAGCAAATAATTTGTCGTTTAAGTGTGTTAGTGTTTATTTGCTTTGTTCATTGTTCACTGTTGTGCTTAGTTGTGTGACTTGTTTGTTGTTGTTTATTCTTGCATGTGTCGGCTATGTAGACGACAAAAAACGAACTAACAGCGAAAATTTACTGCTGTTGGCTTAAAATTACCATTGTTTCATATTAATTTTGAATGAAAAATTATTAGTGTAACCTTTTAAATCTCTTCGGTTTTAAATTTTTCACTGCTAAAACAACTTTGTTATAAACGTTCCATTTAATATTAGATCAACATGGTTATAGTTTTAATTTCAAATAAGTTTTATGTTAAATGATCATTTAAATCACGTTGAACTAAAATTAAATTCGTTTTACATATGATAGGTATTTATTTAGTATATATCTAAAGTAAAGTTTGAAGCTGTTGTGGCTGCAGTGGCTAGCGCGTGGATTATAAGGGCCTATTCACATATTACGTAACACTATTTACGGAAGTTTTATACCCCCCCCCTTCGTAACGCTTTTTATCCCCCCCCCTTCCTGGAGCGTTACGTAATATGTGAATGGCCCCTAATGCAAGTGGTACGAGTTCAAATCTTGGCTGGGGCAGCCAATTACAACACGAAGTTTTCTGATGCCTATGCTAATAACCATCACGTAAGTAAAATAATTAATAAAACAGCTATATTAAAGTCTTGTTGTTTCAGCTTGATATAACTATAGTTCAACATGATTCTTACTGTTGTTTCAATATCAGATTCACAATGTTTCATCTTAAAATAACTTTAATTCAATAACAAATTAACGCTGTTTCAGCTCGAAATAAGTTTGAAATTTTTCTGTGTGTATATTATCTGGTTCGGAATATATGGCCTTCTAAACATTGAGAAAAAACTTGGTTGTAATTCTTTATTCATTTTAATATCAAATTTGTTGGCGTATTGAATCGCTTATGATGGACGCTTTCGGACAAAGTAACTTTTTTTGATAAAGTGCTATATTAGCTATTTTAAACGGCTTGATTGTATATATTTGCTTTTTCAGTTAAGGTTTACAAGCATGAACATAGAAAAAAATATTTTTAAAACTTTTCCAAATCTTTCCAGGTATACGTTTTTTGTGCATCAGGCTATTACTTTGGAAGATATTAGCTTTTTGACGCTTAAAGAGTTTTATCGGTAAAATTGGTCTTATATAACACCATATAATACCAACTAGGCTTGCCAGATGGGCTTGAATGAGCTTGATTGTCAAGATATTTTAGGTGTTGTCAAGTTAGAAGCTCAAATATAATTTTTCAAGCTGAAAAAGTATTATTGATTTAATAATGCTTATACAATAGATGCGACAAATTTTTGATAGTAACCATCTGCTATTTTTCCCCATTCATCTAATATGACCTTTTTGGCTCAGATTTGCGGAGACCATGTGCTCCTAGTTTTTTTTTATTGACAGAATTCCATAAATGGTTTAGTGTTTCCATGACATGGGGCATATTATGTAGCAACCATGATCTTACTTTGTAAGCCTTGTCTTTTATCCGTTATTCAGATTGTTGAAGGGATTGCTTTCTCACTCAAGCCACTTTCAGCCATATTAGCACTCCGGAAGGAGTTAGCTTTTAGTTTTCTTACAAGAAAACTTTCTTCTGCCTCAGAAAATATTTTGTTGTTTGCCTGTTTTGGTTTGTTTTACACATTTGAATGTGTCAAGCTCTGTTTTGAAAATCAAGCAGATTTTAATAAATTGTCAAGCTAGTGTACGATTTGAATCTGGCAACCCTAGTACAAACTGCGCTAAAAACGGCTACCCAGCTTTAAATACACTTTATAGCCTACATCCTTCCTTATAACTCATCCGTACATTTTTTGTGAATCGGACTATTCGTTTAGAAGACATGATTTTCCCGCCGCTAGATTGGCTTTTTTCCCAGTGTGTGCCGCGCTATTTTATAAAATTCTGGCGACTTTCAAGATATGTGCATGTGATATATCCCCCCATTATATAAAGCAATAGATCCTTATTGTATAAGTCATTAAAACTGAAAATGGTTCCTAGCATTCAAGAACTACTTAAGCGAATTACTTTCCTTCTTCATAGATTATTCTCATCTCAGCTATAGCTTTCCTCTAGGCGTACTGCTAAAAGTCACAATATTACTAAGAATAAGACCTTAAAACTATTTCAAATTGCAGTACTAAAAAATGCATTGAAAAAAAAACAAAAAACTTTTAAATGAATTTCATAATCATAATTATAAATTCTCATACATAAAAAACCAACAAAATAGAAAACCTTGCAATTTTCAAAATTAACTTTAATCACTCACCAAGCTAAAACATTTTTTATTGTATTCAAATCCTGCAAAGAGTAACAAGTAAACGGAAATTAACAAAGATTTTCACTAAACAAAAGATTTCTTAACAACAAAATTTTCATGAAAACATGACGAATACTTTTTGTTTGATTTTTTCTTGCTTCCATTTTAACGATGAACAAACACAAAAGGCCAAAAGAAAAAAGAGGGGAAATATCAAAAAAAGTTTTAATATAAAATGAACACAAAACGAGTTGGCTACGAAACAGAACGAATAAAAACGATTCAGAAAACGATTTTTAACGATTTACAGCAAGAAAAGCTAACAAAAGCTTTAAGGCTTTAAATCAATAACATTAACAAGAAAGTTTGAGACAAAGATATGTTAACAGCACAATGAAAGCTTTTTTGGGACATTTAAGCTTAAGAGAGATGTCCAGAAGAATATATAAAAAAAGGCAAGTGCGCATAATCTTTAGCTCTAAAGCTTTTTCATTGAGACTCCTAAAAAATGAATGAGGAAATTAGGAGAGAATGAATTAAAATGAATTTTTGAGAGAGTTTATTCATTTCAAAGGATGCTGCAGGAAAATGATTGTAAAATGTTTTGTATTTTATGAACTCTGTAAAAGGTTGCTGGAGAGATTTTTGTCCTGGCTGCTGTATGAGTTCTATTTTCTTTTCAGTTGTTTGTTGCAACCCTTAAAATGCATTTTTTGTCAGTTGTAGTTGTATATTTTTTACATTTTTTTTCCAGTTTCATCTCCGTCATTTCGGTTCATTTTTGCAAATCTAATGTGTGTAAGTGAAGTTTTACACCTTTTTTTTGTTGCTTTTCTTATTTGACGTTTTTTTTAATATTTGTAATTTGCTTTTGCAGTGTGTATTTTTTTTGCTTGTTTGCTTCTGTATCAAGTTTTTATTTTTTTTCATATCCCCACCCGGAAAATTCATCGCTTGCGCTTGTGGACCGGTATAAAAACCCCTCGCACAACTAAACCATTCTCATAAGTTTACCAACCTTACGTTGTTCAGTTAGTTTTGTATATTTTCGCACTCCAGACGCATAAAGATTCTTGTGAAAGAAAAAGAAAAATCTGAATGAAAACGTCTCCTCTTAGTGCTGGATGTTCTAAAAGAAAATACTTGGAAAAATACTTGCTAATGTAACAAATAAAAACAGTGTTGTCAATTTTTAAGAAATTTTAAAATTTATTTAATTAGATGTGCTTTTGAAAACAAGTTTGCTTGAAACTATTAATGGTTTTAATGAAATTAATGATATAATCAAGATTTCTTTCGAAGAATTTTTAAAACATGAATCATAAAAAAGATAGTAATATGACAATAATTGTGAAAGTGTTTTATTAAAAGATGTCTTACACTGAAACTACTTAAGCCGATTTCAAGAAAATGCAAATGGTAATTAAGCGGATTTTCTTAAATAAAAATTTCAATTTAAATTTTAATATTAAATAAGATTTGGGATAATTATTTGAATTAGATTTATATTAACTCTAAAGTATTATGGTTTTAAAATGTATTAACTGAAGTCTGTATTAGTTACTTAAAGTCTAGTGTTGACTTGTTACATAGAAATAACTAGAACATGATATTAATTACGAAAGCTGTAGATTCAATTAATTTCGTTGTTGAAGTTCAACTTACGCAGAAAATTATTTATTCAATTACATACTAAAATTAAAATTTTCAGTTACTTTAAAAAGTTTTTAGAAAATTTCTTTTTTGATCACAAGAGCAAGTCATTCAATTACAAAATTAGTTGTAACTATTTTCAATTTTTGATAAAGTTCATTAATCGAAAAATGTTTACGAATATTTTTTTTTTAATTACATTTCAAATTATTTTGTTAAAACTTGAAATACCGCACATAATCAAATTCAGTTTGTTTTTCGGAAGATATTCAGAATATGTAAATAGATAATTTCGACAATCTAATTAACAGGGCTCGAAATTTCATGCAAATGCATGTTTTTTTGTGGTGATAAATAAAGATGTATTGACTAATTATCTATGCGAATCATAAAATTTTAAATAGTTTGGCATTGATTTGTAGTTGCATATTTTTGCATATTTACATGGTAAGTGCATATTTTAGCAATAGATTTTAAAATTATACTACTAGTGGCAACTGGTTACCGAGAGAGGTCAATTTCAGTTGCTATTTAGTGCCTTTCTGGCAACCATTAATTTTCAGTTGCCGACTTGCAACTCAACTAACCCTCGGTTGAATTAAATAATTGTGCTTGTTTTATGTTTTTTTTCTCTAATAGTAATAAATAATTAAAAAAATATTTTCATATTATTTTAGTTTTGGTACTTTGTTAGTAGTTAAATGCATATTTTTGCGCATATTTTTAATTTTTAGGTGCATTTGTTAAGCGCTTAAAATTAATTTTTAGATGCATGAAAGTCCCAGCCCTGCTAATTACACTAAACAAAAAGCAAAATCCTAACAAATTATTCTGGTAGAGATGACTACAAAAATATAAACGTGTATTGGCGTTTGGAAAGTTTGCGTATGTTATTCATTTTATGAGGAGTTAAAGGTACTCCCCTCTCTAGGACATTCTCGGAAAAGGAACTCATGAAATCCTTGTATCTTGGGTAACTGATGTGCTCAGCACTTTTATGTAAAACATTACGATGAACATTTTTGTGAAGCATTTTAAACCTTTAACTTTTCCCTTTATGGGTCTTTTTGTCCCTTTCTTCCAAAAGGGGCAAAAACTCCTCTTCAGCTGCAACATATCGGTCTAAAATGTTCTACAAAAATATTTGCCATAAAATTATACTATATGTCGATGTTTAAACACACCTAAGCTCCAGATTTAACTTATTCATGCAAAAGAATATCCCACAAAATCCATATTTAACTCAAGGCATCAGAAGGACACAAAGTGCGGAATTTCTTAAACCACGTACAGTACACTGGAGTCAAGAACACACTCATTTAGAGTTAAATTCTTAGTTTTGGACATTATTAAAACTATGTTGGGCTTCATTTTAACCCTCTGCGACTGACGTGACTTCATTATCACAATTCCACTGACGTGGTAGTACACTAGACACTATTTCGACTGCTTATATTTTCCAAGTTCCGTTTGTAAACCCACTAAAAATACTTTTGATTTTAGTGTAATGTAGTAGTTTGTTATTTATTGTAATTTTTTGTTGGAAACAACCCGACAAATCTTATTAAAAACAAAATTATTGGCATGGCATAAATTAGCCTTAAGAAACTTACATCCATACAAATACAAAAAAAAAACTTCATATATTATTTTTTTGGCAAATATTTTAACATTAATTTTAGCTTATACCTAAGCTAATCAATATATACTGACGTGTTAGCCTTGTAGACACTTGTACGCTCACATCAACGTGTCCCGATATCGGTACATTTGTGTGTTTAGGTGTATACTACTATTTAAAAAGCATTTTAGAGTCACAGTCTGGCTCCACAAACAAAAATGTATATCTTGTATAATAAACTACGCGTCGAATACTGGCTAATTCGTTTTATAATCAGATCAAACTAATGTACTGTAGATTGCAGACATGAACCTGGAGAGCATTTTGTGCCAATTGTCAGCAACATACTTGTCCTATGACTGGTGAAAATGGGAGTGGTACAATCTGTTCCCGAGTTATGAGCGGTGTAATGATAACACATCACTTAACTGCACCTACAACTAAACATTAAATTAAAAATTTTAAAAACCCCCGAAGGAAATGGACGATAACTTCGAAAGAGCGAAACCGATTTTTTTCAAATGTAGGCTAGAAGATTTTAGATCAAGTCATCTTTCAAAGAAAAGAAAATAAACTAAAATCGATCGAGCCGTTTGAGAGCTACGGTGCAACAGACTTGCTGATTCAAGGGAATTGAGATAGAAAAGAGGTAATAACTTTAAACAGTTGGACCTATAGTCTTTAAACATAGCTAAGAACAGTCTCCATAAAGGCACCTTTCAAAAAAAAAAAAAAAATCAAATGCGGTCCCTCCGTTTTGGCTCTACGAGGGAGCAGACATAAACACAGATACACAGATAGAAACTACAAGCTTATAACACCCCTCTTTATTGATCGGGGCTTGAAAATGGGAACAACAAACAGATTTTTTCTAGTATTGAAGAAAACACCACAGGACTTAGAGCTTGTCACTGAGTATCTGAATTATGTTAATTAAACCCCCTCAAACACAACGCCATGTAAAAGTGACAGGCTCGTCTAATATAAAGTTCCAGAAGTCGCCCCAGTTGCTAGTCCTTGGCATCCGGTAACGTAACTGGTCTTGTGACCGATTCTCTTCCCTCTAGGGAAAATTTAACTTTGTTTTTGCGATAAAGATTTTGGACTATATTGCAGAATTGAAGGCGTACATAAAATTTTGAAATTTACTGTATTTAATTTTTATTGCTAAATCTTGTGTATTTAATATGGATTAATTAAATTTTATTTATCAGTTAAACTTTTAGCAAAATGCAAGTAAATGCTCAAATCCATGCATATGTCGACACATTTGTTTCTAATAAACATGTGAACACATACATGCATACATCCATACTTACATACATATTTACATGTTAGTTTAAGTACCAACCCAGCGGTAAAACTTACGAGGCATTCACTAAACAGGCCTTCCAAGACCTGAATCTAAGATCCAAAAGTAATTCTTTTCTGCCTTCTCAGTCAGGCCTTCTAGAAGGCCTCTACACTGGCTTCTTTTGGAAGGAGTATTCTATTTTTAGATTTTTCGTTTTGTTTAATAAAAAATGTTCTTTATAAATAACAGACATTTTCGTATTCTTTTTTCGCAAATAGTTTGTATATAACACTGAAATTTACGTACAAGAGGCATCATACATGCTGCTATTATGCCGTTTATGTTGTAGCTACTACATCATGTTCAATTCGTTCCAAATAAATACATGAAATTTAGCCTCACTCATATGTTTAAAAAATTACTTTGGATGAAAAGGAGTTTGAAATAAATAAAAAATCACGATAATCAAAAATATAGAAGCCGCTATAAAAATACCCTGATTAAAAAATGTACCTCCATTTCCTTTTTAACAGACCTTACCAGACCCATTACTCATGGGTCAAGGAAGGCCTTGGTCCGCAATGACATCGCTTGTAAAAAAGAAAGGAGTATGTAATGGGAGTGGAAGTACTACAGACAGCTAAATAAGGCCTTATGGAAGGCCTCTTTACTCCTTCTATTTACCGCTGGGAAGTAACTATATATCGAGCATTTGCTGGTATATAGTAATAGCTCAAAAAACGTTATTTCTAAATAAATAATGCAGAATTAATAATCATGTCATTCCCTACCCTACGTCTTCACGAGCCATCGACTTGCACATGACATGAACATGATGCCGGCAGAGCAACTGTAAAAATTCATCAACTTCTTTGTTGTGTTAAACACGTACGATTACCATGTTCTGCCTTATCAATATATTTTGTGGAGATGCAATAGAGATGTAATATTTGCCAATTTTGTTCTCTCCCTTTTCTTTCTATTGAAAATGGTTGGTGACGGCGAATCTCATGGCGAACATTGATGCTCAGGCATATGTTCGGGCATCGATGTCAGAGCATGGACGAAACATGGACATGAGCGGTCCACACCAGCCATATGCGATGTTCGACATGATGTTCATACCAAGTTCATGGCTAGTGTAAGCCCCCGGTTATATTGTGTACAAATTTCATGCAAAAAACTTCACTGAAAGAATTTTTCCTCATAAAACCAATAAAACAATTTTATTAGATTTTTTTCATTAATCCAATGACAATTTTACAAATCCAATGAAAATTTCACGAATATTGTGAAAAAATTTCATTGGTTGAAAGAATTTTATGCGATTTGTGAAATCGTCATTGGGTTAATGACAAATCTAATAAAATTGTTTCAACTAATGAAATTCTTTCGCAATATTGGTAAAATTTTGTTTGCATTTTTGAAAATGTCATTGGATCAATGAAGAAAATCTAACGAAATTGTTTCATTGGCTCTATGAAGCAAAATTCTTTTAGTGTTGTATACTCAAACTCAACTCTTGTGAAAAGAATGAATTTTTCTTTTGCCACTAAGTTGTTAGTAAGTTCGTCGGTATTGTAGCAGAACCGACGGTGAAGTAAAAGAACTAATAAAAGGCTCTACTTGACACCAGGGCAGCTGCAACATTGCTCTACAAAAACAAAACGCGCAATAGCAGAGTTTAAAGTTAATTAAGCTTTCTATCTCTCTACCACTTTATCACCTGTTCTCTCTACACTATCCCTTTCCTAAAGAAGGTAACACATTAATTAATTAACTGGTAGGCATTAATTGACTGACTGTGTAGCTTTTCTTAAATAAAATGTTAACTCGTTTTCTGTAAAACAAGTTTTTTTGAGTTATGACTCTATTGCAGCAAAAGCTCGATATGTATACGTGCATTCCTGTGTTTTTGTGAGTTTGAGATTAAAATTTATTTAATCAAAACTCCACAGTCGGAATACTGGCTGAATTTTTGTCGTAGAGTTTGTATGATTTTTTTCAGCAACATGTTTCAACATGTTTTTATGTGGCCGGGGTATTAAAGTAATATTGGTGTATCGGTTGTTGTTGTTGTTGGTTTATTGTATTGCTCGTTGTTTTCAATATTGTATTATTTAATTTGGTTTATATATATTTTCATGTAAACACTCAAACACATGCAAATATCAGTGGGTGAGGGAGTGGCTTTATGGAGGACAAACGCGACACGATACGTCGGGTACATAAATAGATTCAGGCAGTTTATCTCTGGCTGTGTTATTATTGTTTGTATATTTTTTTGATTGTGGCTTTATTAAATTTAAAAAAATTTTTTTTAGCATCCTTCTAAATTTTTGTTGTTATCTAATTATTATACTAGAGTTTTTGCTGCTTTTGAAAGAGACCTGTGGGAATTACTACAAAAAAAGCTGTTAACTGAAACCATTAATATCAGGGACCGTAACGATTATGAGTAGGATCATAAAAATTACGATTTAATTGTTATTTTAAATTTTTACTAAAAAAGTCAATTAATAAGAATTCTAATTGAGTTTTATTTTTTGATCGTAAGATAATTCGTATTTTTAAGTTTTATTTTTTCGCTCAAAAATAACGATTATTTTCAATTTTTGGTCGAAAGCAACGACTTTAATTTTTTGCTCACAAATAACGATTACTGTAGGTTTTTAATTCTCGTATAATGACCGATTTATTTGAAATTCGTTAGACACCTTTACTGAGTGTTGCCGTTTAGGTATTTCCACGGCTTTCAGTGATGCCGCTGTTTTCCGAGGAACTTCTGGAATTTTGGAAAGATTTATAAAATTTTTTGAAAATCCGGGGAACTTCTGGGACTTAGGATTATAAGTTTTTGGAATCCAGGGATGTTCTGGGATTTGGGGATATATTTTTTAAGTTTTTGGGAATTCGGGGAACTTCTGGGATTTTGGGAGATTTTTGTAAAAGTTTTTGGGAATCCGGGGAATTTCTGGGATTTTGGGGAGATTTTCGTCCCAATTTTGGAGAATCTTTAGACCGGTTTTGTGTTTAAGGGTGGTGTCCTTGCTTAGTGAAGGTGTCTCAGCTAAACACCAGGTGTCTCCGCTAAATTCTTAAGAAGTATCACCTAAGTACCTTCCAGGCAATATCTGCATCTGTATCTGTATCTACAATGCAAACAAGCGACTTGAGTAAAAAATTTCTATAGAAATGACTAAAAAACTGAGTGTTTTTCATATAAGTTTTAGACAAGCAGTTCTTGTTTGCATTGTGGAAAAAACACGTAATTGATTTTCTAATAAAAATTTAAAATAAAAGTTTATTTCATACATAGGCTGATAAACACAATACCCTTCTTTCGTCGCGCAGTAATTTTATTGTTCAACAACATGTTACTAATATTTTGGAATCATTATGATTTGTTTGGTCAAAAATTTGTGCATTAATCATTATTTTCCGTTCCTGTTCAATCTAATAAATAATCGATAAGAAAATTTGTGTGCATAGAAAAACCTAAAATATGATTTCAATTACCAAAAGTGCATATTCGATTAATTGTTTTGCTGAAGTTGTACATACGACGAAAATTATATATTCAATTACTAATTTAATTAACCAATATTTGCAAAGATTGTCAGAAAATTAGGTTTTTGATCGCACAATTAACTGATTCAATTACGAAATTAATTGAAACCAGTTCTAGTTTTTGATAAGCTGTTATTGCAATTTTTTGAGGAATACTTTTTTTGCAAATATTTTTTAAAACGACTTCAAGAAAAGGAGAATGCTATAAATTCGCTTGTAGTTTTTATCACCGACTGACCAGACATGACACGAGACGGAAGATATTGCATTTTTTATTGGATAAAAAGAAACACCAGCACGTTCTTGTTGTCTCTTTCTAAATTGGCCACCATAAAAAAACTGATTTGGGCAATTTTTAACGGTAAAAGTTTACATGTCTGGTTGATCGGTGGTTTTTATGAGTATTCAGCCTCAGAACTCCGAAAATTATAAACCGGCTTCGGATTTTTTGTTTATTTGAAAGGATGTCCATACTTTCAGATTGATCCCATTGGCAGCGTCACGCCCATACAAAGTAAAAATATGTTTTTTTTCAATTACTTCTATTTAAGCGGTTCTTTTTCAATTTTGCACAAAATATAAGTTTCCGAGGCAATTCCAAGCCCACGCAACGTAAACATTCTTTTCCACCAATTTTTACTAAAGCTATTCTTAAGAAACTTTGCAGACGGATTTAGTTATCGTGAAAATAATATAGATGGTTAGAAAAGAAGGCAGTGCCACGCCCAAGCTAAATAAATATTATTTTTAAGCTACTTATATTAAACCGATTCTTAGAAAACTTTGCAGAAGTATTACCTTCTCGCGACAATACACCAATTATGATTAGAAAAGTGGGTAGTGCCATTCCCATGTAAAGTAAATATATTTTTTTAGCAAGTCCTACTAAACCGATTCTTGATTAGAAAAGTGGGCAGTTCCACGCCCATGCGAAGTTAATATTATTTTAAACTACTTTTAATAGCCTGTTGCTTGCGTCGTAGGATCGTATAAATGTTGTTGTTAGTTTCCAAATAAACATTTGTTTTGAAACATGTTTATGTGGAAATTGCCAACAACATTTATACGATCTGCAACACCTAAAACAGGCTATGAATTGAACAATTTAGTTCCCGGGACAATGCAACATTACGATAAGGAAAGTGGGCGGTACCGCACGTCCATGCAAAGTAAGTATTCAAGTACTTCTACTTAACCAATTGTTATAAAACTTCGCACACGAATTTAGTTCTCGCTATAATATAATATTATAATCAAAAAAGTGGGCAGTGCCACGCCCAAATAAAATAATTTTTTTCTAGTACTTTTACTGAACCAATTCTTAAGAAACTTTGCAGATACACATGTAGCTCTTGGGAAATACAACACTATGATCAGAAAAGTGGGCCGTGCCACGCCTAAATGAAATAGATTTTCCTATTCTACAACTTCTAGAAAGCTTTGAACACACATACAGTTCCCCAAAACAATTCATCATTGTGATTTAATTCTTGTGAAATACAACATTATGATCAGTAAAGTGGGCTATGCCACTCCCATACGAAAAAAAATTCTTTTTATACTACTTCTAGGAAATTTCGCAACCAAATAAGGTTCCAGGGAATATACAATATTCTGATAAGAAAGTGGGCATTGCCACGCCTGGTTTGTATTCGGTTTTTTTTATAAAAAGAGAAGTAACACAATCAGACAATTAATGCCTACCAGTTAATTAATTAATGTGTTACCTTTTTTGGAAAATAGATAGTTTAGAGAGAACAGGTGTTAAAGTAGGAGAAAGATAGAAAGCTTAATTCTTTTACAGCTCTGCTATTGCACGTTTTTTTGTAGAGCAGTGTTGCAGTCCCTCTGGTGTCAAGTAGAGGCATTTATTTGTTCAAACGCTGTAGCCATTTTATTAGTTCTTTTACTTCGCTGACGGTTCTGTTACAATACCGACGAAGGAGGGTGCTGTGAAGTGCATTAGGATTTATTAGTATTGATCATTGCCGGTATTACCAAAGTTATCAGTGCTATGCCTTCATCACTTTAACAGTCCAACAACAACCAACATAAGAACACACCAATGCACATCAGCAATATGCATGATGTTGTTGGCTTGCCTGAAACTACACAGAAAAAATTAAGATAGCTTTTTTTTAAACAAACATATTTTTGAAACTGATTTTAAATCTTTATTATTAGCTGTGTTTGGTTTTGATAAATAATTTTGTTTGACTTATTATTTCATTTCATTTTGCTACCGCCAATTTTGGCAACCTGATAAAATTATGAAATTCTTTGATTTATTTTTTAAATTTCTGTAAAACATTTTTTAATTGAAACAATTTGTTTATTGAAAAAATCTGAATTTTTTTTAAACAAATTTTTGCATTTGAATTAACAAATTTCTTTGTAGGACCTAAATTGAACAAATTTACATTTTGATTCAGGGAATTTGGTGTTTGAAGTAAAAAACTAATTTTTTCTGTGTACTCTTGAACTCAGACCTTAGGGTTTGTTTTTGTAGTCATCCAACAGAAATTTTGCAAAAATTATAATTTATTTTAAATCGTCGTTATAAGTTTCAATCTATTAGTCCTTCTGTACAGTATACCCTTCTCTTGATCCTCTTGACTCAATTTGATCTATCAGTGAGAGAATGTGTGGTCCCAATTGACCCAAGCAGAAAAATTAGTATACAACTTATGTAGTTTTTTTTTAAAATAATTTTTATTGTAAAACAGTGCAACAGCATTAAAATGAAAAATTACGAAAAATTGCAATTACGAAATAATGCATTAGGGTTAAAAATCTTTAATACTTTAAATTTAAGGGAGGATTTCTTATTGGCAGACAATTTAAAATTAGCAACATTATATTTAGTGGCAGCTAGTTAGACAGTCCTTTAAAAAAACCATGCATTTCGAGGAACTCTTTGATCATTATTTGGTACACTGATGAAGCTTACCTTTAGCCAGAAAGAAGAATATAATAATCCACATGTTATTAAGAATTATGATGTTCAGAACGTGGAAGTCAATGGTGAATGCTGCAGAAGTATGAGTACTAATCTTTTCTCAATTACATTTGAAAGCATTGGCGTCTCTCCCAACAATTAATTGTTATTTAGAAAAAAAAAAGTTATAAAAATTTATTCAACCAAAATATAAAATACAAATTTTTATAAAAATCAACTTAAAGCCAAACAATTGCAAGTATAAAAACCTTTAACAAAAATAACAATAAGCAACCTTTGCAACTAATCAATAATTATAACATCCGATGCAATGACTGTTTCCCAATCAATATCAAAATTATCGGCTTCATAAACAACTCTATCATCAACAACATCAATAAAACTAGTTTCTTCTTCTGCAGTATAATAATAAGCATCCATATGCCTGTGGTTATGTGTTAGCTCATGAGAAACCTCTGTACTATCGAAATAATAATAATTATTATAGTCATCATCATCATCTTCGTCATCATCATCATAATAATAACTTTCTTCATATTCAGAATCTGTAGAAAAAGTTAATTCTTCCTCATAACTGTCAACGAAATCAAGATCTACTTGTGCTTCATACTCTGCATCATGATACGTGTCACTGTCCTGTGTTACATACTCTACAGCTTCATCGAGAGCTTCATAATCATGAAAAGTGGTCTCATCATCATCATCTTCTCGAGTATCATCAAAATAATTTGCAGCCAATGCCATAAACTCTTCCAAAATATTTGTTTGCCGCGCGTTAACAGATTGATTTTCTAAATGAGAAGAATTGCTGGGAGCATCTATCTCAGAGATAATTGTGGCATTATTTGAGTCTGAATATCGATCCGAATATTTGCGTTTGGTCTTTATGGAAATAAGAAAATTAGTTAGTTTATGAATAATTTTTATTAATTAGGATACAATTATGCCGAACAAAAATAGACGAATTTAAGAAAATTTGCAACCATTATTTCTTAATTTTTTTTCATCAAGGCGAATTCGTAACAAGTGGTCTTGCCATAATATGAAATAGTGCTAAATTGACGGAAAAAAGTCCTAAAATTTTCTGCACTTCAGAAAAAAGTGCTAAAATCAGTTTGCATGTTAAATTTAATTATTTTAATATGTGGTAAACTTAGAACACTATTTCACTCAATTAAAGTTGAGTTTGAGTTTTACTAATGTGCTGTTTCTAGGAACCAAACAATCGAAATGAGTGAACGATTTGTATGAAAAGCACTCACTTTTTTGAGTGGTTTCCATACAAATTTTCTACTCAAATCGATTGTTTGGGTTCTAAAAACACCACATAAGAGCCTATTTCACCAATTCCATTTAAATATCAATTCATATTTAAATGTCGATTTTCATTGATTTTTGTTTGGAAAAATTTCTTTTAAATATGAACTGATAATTAAATAAATTGGTGAGATAGGCCCTAACTAATATCCTATTTCACCAATGCTATTTAAATATAAATTCATATTTAAATGTCAATTTTCATTCACTTTTGTATGGAAAAAGTATTTCTAATAAAATAAATAAATGCTCTATTTTAGTGGCATCAAAGAATTTGCCAAGTTCTGAAAAGAATTTTCACAAATGGAATTTGCAAGCTTGTGTACTCTAATCCTTTTCTACTTTTTTGTATTTTTTTTTGTATTGTACAGGGCCCCGTTTCTCAAAACTACAAGTTGCAAATCTGCAAGTAAAAAACACATAAAATAACAACACTTTTACAAATTTTATTGGGGTTTTTGTGTGTATTTGACTTGTAGATTTGTAACTTGTACTTTTTGAGAAACGGGCCCTACCTCTTTAGTTCAATAATTTAGATGCACTAATTTTTTCCAGAGATATATTAATTTTATTTATAACAACCTTGACCCGTTTGAATACTTCGCAATATTAATAATTCTTACAAAAAAAAAATAATAAAAAATAAAAAAATTAAGTAAAGTCCGACTTTGGCTCCCACACGAAGGGTCCCGTACGAATACACATACATATATTCCTTTTCGTTTTTGCCCTTTTTAAATTTGGCAATTTTTCCGTTTAGCTTTTTTGTTTAATTTTAGTTTTATTATTTTTTTAAAATTTTTTCGTTGTTTTGGCGTTTTTTTAGTTTTGGCGCTTTTTTTCATTTTGCTGATTTTTTATTTTTTTAGCGACCTTTCGTTTTTTGCCGAGTTTTTAAATTTTGGCGATTTTTTGGTTTGGGTGTTTTTTTGTTTCAACGATTTTTTTGCTTATTGGTGATATATTTAGTTTAAGCGGCTTATTTAAGTTTTGTAATTTTTTGAGCTTTGGCGCTTTTTCGGTTTTGGAGATTTTTTCGGTTTTTGGTGTTTTTTTTAGTTTTAGTAATTTTTTTTGTTTTGACTTTTTCTCGTTTTGGCAATTTTTTCGGTTTTTGGCGATTTTTTAGTTATGGTTTTTTTTTTGTTATGGCGTTTTTTCGTTTTTCTGATTTTTTCTCATTTTTAGCGATTTGTTTCGTTTTTGACAATATTTTTAGTTTTAGCGATTTTTTCGGTTTTAGTGCTTATATTTTGTTTTGACGACTTTTTTCGGTTTTTGGCGTTTTTAAGTTTTTTTTGGCGATCTTTTTAGTTTTGGTGTTTTTTTTTGCATTTTAGCGATTTTTTAATTTTGGTGCTTTTTTTCCTTTAAGCGCTATTTTCATTTTAGCGATTTTTAGTTTTGACATTTTTTTAAATTTGGATTTTTTTTAGTTTTAGCATTTTTTAAAATTTCAAGAATTTGCCTCTTACGGTTTCCTAGATACAGCAAAGTTTATTCTACAACCTACACCAATTAACACTAACTTTGAAAGTTTAAAGTGTCTATATATAAGTGTCTGTATATTACATTAGTATTTCAACATGTTTCGTTGGTCGCTTTAGAACTCCCTTTAATTTTTAACTGTCATATATCATAATGATGTTCTTTCACGAGAACTAAATGGAATATAAAAGTGCAATGAATGCCAAATAATTTTAAAAAGTGCCAAACTAGCACTTAGCACAGTTTGATGTATTCAGCACTTTTAGGTAAAGCACTACGGGAAACATTTTTGTAAAACATTTTAGCCCGCTATATCGCTGCTAAAGGAAAAATTTTTGCCCCTTTGATGAAAAGGGGGATAAAGACTCTTACTGCGAAAAGTTAGATGGTTGAAATGTTCCACAAATATGTTTATCGTAGTGTTTCACATAAAAGTGCTGAATACATCTTATACCTTGAACGTAAGGCTTACAAAATTTCATATACCGTGTGTCTCAACCAGACTATGTGTGTCGAACTCGAATTTGTGACTACGAAAAAGGAAACATGTACGACTAACTATGCAAAAAGGGGGAACTTTTTCTCTTAAACCTTCAAACTGCCGATACAGGCATTTACTTTTTAGTGCCCTCCGCCAAAATCAGTCGTTAGAGTCATGTTATTTTTTTTTATCCTACAAGTCATCAGCTGCCGTAGTAGCGCCATCTGGCTGCCAATTATTTTTATATAGAAAGTACCATGATATAATAAATTCTTTTTATATAGAAAGTGATTTGTGAGCAGATAGTTTATACTAGATTAAAGAAAAATGTTGTGTTTCTTTAATCTAGTAGAACATGTCAAATGAAAAAAAATGCTTAAAAAAGTATCGAAATGAAACAGATGGTATTGAAATCGTTGTGATTAAAATCGGAGACATTTATTGAAAAAAATTTTTCCCATTTTTTATTTTAAAAGAAATTAATTCCTCTTGGAAAACTTTTCAAATTCTTATGAGTTTGGCTTCTGTATCACACATGAAAAACTGAAAATAATTATCGAGATTATTTTTGCAAAATTTTCAAGAATTGTTTTTACTTTTCTACACAAGCCCAAGATTTTCTAAATTCTTTAAATTGGAAAAAATAATTGATTGGCAGTTCGGAATGAAACATATTCATGCAGGATAAATTACTCGAAAGAGAGAGAGAGAGAGAGAGAGAGAGATAGAGAGAGAGAGAAACAAATCTTCTTGAACTCAATATTAAGAATATAATCAAAATATAAAAGAGCTATATGCTCCTTAAGTATATATTAATTTAAATCGCTTTTAATATACTCCTCCCGGCTTAAATTCGCTTTAGTTGTCTAATTGTCTAATTTCAAATATATGCAAAAAAAAAATACCCACCGGTTTCTTCTTTTCCCTTAACACATTTCTGCAAATGGGACATTTACTTGCCCACGGAAATTTTTTGTATGACTTGTAAACATCTAAACAGCCACAGCAAAAGGAATGACCACATTGAACATGTACAGGAGAACGTTTTTGATCCAGACATAAAACACATCTTTCCGGTGAATTTTTACAATCGTTCATTATTTTTGTGTTAATTTCTTATCTTTTAAAGATCTTGAGCAAAAATTGGTTTTATTTTTTTTATCGGAGGTAAAGCTAAAAGAGCTGTGTGCTTTATTTTTTATTTGCTTGATTTGTATATTGTTTTACAGACAAGATAAAAGTAAAAGGAAAGATAAAATAGTAAATAGACTGATGGAAAAATCAAAAATGTTTTCATGAAAACAATTAAGTGACAATGACAGCTGTTGCGAATAAACACAATTCGGAGTAATTTCATTGTTTCGGTTTATTTGGAAAAACCAGGGAAAGAATATACATCAATATATTATTTCAAAATTAAAGTTGTTTAAAAAAGTTAAGTTTTAGAAACGTTTTTTGAGAAAAATCTGCCCTTAAACAAACAAACCATTTTTAGCGAAAACTAAATTTTTAATATATAATTTTTTTTCATGTTATAATCTAAAATTTGAATTTTATCCAGCTAGATGAGGGTATAACTGACAGTCCCGTAAAGAGTTGATAAACCAATCACAACACAGCTGTTAAGTGGGTGCTGAGCAATAATGCAATAACAAACTTTTAACTGAAAACTAGGCACACATGAACCTACGCCAATATTTGTAGTATACAGGTATCGTATATTGAATAGGAAAGATTGAAGATGTTATCATGGATACATAAAATCTAGCAGGCTAATTGTTTAAGGCAAAAATGAATAAGATTTTGAAGTTTTAGGAAAAGTCGTGCAGCTTAGATATCCTTCATTTTTCAAAATAAAATTTTAGAAATTCAGTCAGAATCCAGAAAAACTTTGTTGTAACAATTTCTAAAACTATATTTTTAGTCTATGTGGTGAATTTCATTGTAATCGGCACTAAAATGTGGAAGCCTGCCGTATATCCTTTACTTTATGTATTGGCTTGGAACTATTAATTATAATATGTAAGTACGTGATAAAAATGTACAACTATTTTTAAAAGTTTGCGCTCTTGCTTTGTAGATAATTTTTTTAGAAGCTGTGCAAGAACCGGCCTTCTACCCATGTATCCTTTATTTAAAAATTTTAATTGTAGCTACAATAACAGTTAGAAGACAGCTAAAATGAATGAGTGTTTTTACAGTTATGCTGTAACACTTTGTGGGGAATTTTTTAACAATCAGAATAACCACCACCCATATTTCCTTTATTTTAAAACTTCAGTATTAGCTACATTCATACTCAGAAGGCTACAACTTTCTAGATTATGTCCTTATGCTTCGCTGAAAGTTTGTTTGCAATGGGCCTCAAAATAAGAGAGCCTTCCTATTATCCTTTTTTTTAAATATTTGGAAACTAAATGCATACTACTATGACCACGAGAGAAAACACATACACTAAAGCTTCTAGGATTGTGTTTTTACAATATGTATAAAGACATGCTTACCTCCCATATATCCTTAATATTGAATATTCATATCAAATATTCAGTATACCCAAATTTTGCTTTAGCTACAACAATGATCACAAGACAGCAACAATTTCCTTCAATTACTAAAATTATGTCCTTATGTTTCAATCAATATTTATTTTCAATCCATGTAAGAAAAAATTTAACGCCCATATATCCTTTATTTCAAAATTTGTTTTTTAACTACAATTATGATCGGAAGACAACAAAAATTGTTAAATATTTCTAAAATTATACTATGTTGCTTTCTGAAAAATATCTTTTCAAAATATAATTTTTTGCTATTATTAGAATCGAGAGGCGGCAAAAATCTATTTCTACTTGTTAAAATATGTTCTTTAACTTTGTTAAAAATTTATTTTCAATCTGTCTAACATCATTCAAACTTCCCATATATCCTTTATTTCAAAATTTGATTTTTAACTACAGTTTTGATCGGAAGACAGTACAAATTTAATACCATTTGTAAAACTATGTCCTTATGGTCAAATGACAATTTTTTTTCAATCCGTCTAAGAACATGCTTACCGGTCATATATCCTTTATTTCAAAATTTGATTTTTAACTATAATTATGATCGGAAGTCAACTAAAATTTTTTATTGCTCATATAATTATACCCTATTGCTTTCTGAAAAATTTCTTTTTAGCCGCTGCAGGAACATGCCTGCCGCCCAGATATCCTTTACTTAAAAATTTGACTTTTAGCTACAACAAAAATCGAGAGACTGCAAAAATTTTTTGCTGTTTGTAAAAATACTGTCTTTTTCTTTGTGAAACATTTATTTTCAATCTGTGTAAGATTATTCAAGGTATTGATATATCCTTTATTTCATAATTTGATTTTTAGCCACAGCAAAAATTTACTACAATTTCTAAAATTTACTACAATTTCTAAAATTATGTCCTTATGTTCTAGTGAAAATTTATTGTCAATCCGTGTAAGAATATGCCTACCACCCATATATCTTTTATTTAAAATTTTTGTTTTATCTACAATTATTATCGGAAGACAACTAAAATTAACTACGACTTCTAAAGTTATCCACATTTGAGTTCTGAAACATTTCTTTGTAATCGGTGCAGGAACATGACTTCCGCCCATATTTCCTTTTTATCAAAATTTGATTTTTAGCTTCAATTAATCTAAAAATATACTCATTTGCTTTGTGAAACATTTCATTTCAATCAGTGGTAGACCATTCCAACTTCCCAGATATCCTTTATTTAAAAATTAGATTTTTTGCTGCTAAAAATTTCTTTTCAATCTGTGTAAGGAGATGCTTTTATCATTTATTTAAAAATTTGAAGACAATTTAAATTGAGTACTATTTCGAAAATTATACTCTATTGCTTCCTGAAGAATTTCCTTTCAATCGCTGCAGGGACATGCCTTCCGCCCATATATCTTTTATTTTACAATTAGATTTTTAGCTACAATTGAAACCGAGAGACCGCAGCAATTTATAGCTACTTGTAAAAATATGCTATTTTGCTTTTGCGAAAAATTTCTTTTCAAACGGTGAAAGATCATTTCAACTTCCCATATATCCTTTATTGCAAAATTTGATTTTTAGCTATAGTTTTGATCGGAAGACAGTAAAATTTTACTACAATCTTTTATACTATGTCCGTATGTACTAATGGAAATTTATTTTCAATCCATGTAAGAACATGCCTACCGCCCATATATCCTTTATTACAAAATTTGATTTTTAGTTACAATTATGACCGGATGACAACTAAAATCGGCTACGACTTCTAAAGTTATCCATATTTGATTTCTGAAAAATTTCTTTTTAATCGATGCAGGGAAATGACTTCCGCCCATATATCCTTTGTATCAAAATTTTATTTTTAGCTATAGTTTTGATCGGAAGACAGTAAAATTTAACACAATCTTTTATACTATATTCCTATGTACTCATGGAAATTTATTTTCAATACGTATAAGAACATGCTATATCCTTTATTTAAAAAATTGATTTTTAGCTACAATTATGATCGGAAGACAACTAAAACTGACTAGTACTTCTAAGATTATAATCTATTGCTTTCAGGAAAATTTCTATTTAATCGTTGCAGTAACAGGCCTTCCGCCCACATATCCTCTATTTCAAAATTTGATTTTTAGCTACAATTATGACCGGAAGAGAGCAAACATTTTTCTACAACTTCTAATATTATGTTAAGTTTTTCTGAAAGTTTCTTTTTAATCGGTGTTAAAAAATTGGAGGTACATAGTACAAAATGTTCAAAAACTATGTTTTATTGCTTTAGGCAATTTTTTCAATTATCAAAATTACATTTTTAGCTAGAACTATAATCGACTAACAGCGAAAATTGAGTACTACTTCTGTATTTGAAGATCTTTTTAGACCTTTTACAAGATTCGATACTTATTACTCCCTGCCTTCTTAGGATGGTCTTCTAGAAGCTCCACATCTTATGAAATAATCATTGGATGCAAAAGTCGTGACGAGGCTTCCACCACAGTTTTTTTAATTCCAAAACTGCTCTCGTAATCTTTCAATAACATATTTAAACTGACATACCGCAATTTTCAATATATGGCCTTAAACAGCTTTTTTATTATCCTTATCGCACACTAGGAACAATTATTTTTATTACAAATAGTTGCGAGTGTCTGTATAAGCATGTTAAAATATATGTTTTTTTCTCATTATTAATTAAATAATTAATTAATTTAATATATGAAATCGATAAAATTCTTCTGCAACAATTTTAATACGATAATAACAAAATCAGGGGCAGCAACAACAAAAGCAACATTAAGTAATAATTTTGACCTCAACATATAAAAAGCTGCCAACAATATAAAAAATTTTGCATGCACTGTTAATAAATTTTTGCTAGAAATTCAGAATGTTTTTTCCCACGAACAGCCAAAAACTCGATATCGAGTACGACAAGAGCTGGGCAACAAATTGCACAACGAAAATGTAAAAAAATTAATTAATTATAAAATATTTTAAATGCTTAAAAAATAAAGCAAATAAAATGTTTTTACAAAGCGGCTGATTGTGCGTGTGTGTATGTGTGTATGTGCGCAAAAGTTTTTACTTTGTTGCATTGTACTCTCTATTCAGGAAGCCGAACTACAGTTATAAAAAGTTCAAGTTGTTGTTGCTTTTTAAAACCACTATAAAGTGGTTAAAGGAAAAATGGCCACTTGCTGCAACTGTATGTGTTTAAAAATTTTCCGGTTGGCCATGTCTTTCAGACATTTTGCAAGACCGATGCATGACAATAGGGGAAATCACTCTTTGTAGGAAACTGCTATTGCAAAACTTGCAGATCTTGCAAGTCTAGGATATATGCTATCATATGCAATACAACAAGAACAAAATATAAGAAACTTACATTTCCTACACAGTAGCAGATATGCAATAGTAAAAACTGTAGGAAACTTGTCTAGCAATTAGCAAAATTACTTAGACAGACTCTCTGAGAGTGTATAAAACATAAACATGAAAATAAAATACAAACTTATAGTAGGCCTGTTTGTTTACTTTTTCAATAAATCCAGAGAATAATAGTAACAGCTCTTATGTAGTATGTACTCGTATTTCCTACATGTTTCAAGAAGACACTAATTCAGAAAATGCTAAACTATCCTAGAGGTGCAAATATGCTACCAAGAGTGATTTCCGCTAATGTTAAAGGGTCGATGATCTGTTGATGACAGCTCAAACAGGTCGGTGAGGAAATTTTGGAACAAATGGCCGCTAGGTTCATCCATGACAACAAGAGTGGCACTATCACCCATCTTTTCATTAATGACCATGTAAGTGACAACATCCTCGGAAATGTCCCCATTACATTTTTTCGCTTGTTTCTTTTTTACATGTGTTCTACAATAACAATTTGAGGAATTTTTCGCTCAGAGAGTATTTAATAGAAGAAGTTTTATTAGACATTGTAACAGAACTTTTCATCAGCTCAATTTCGCTCAGTTTTAGCAAGGAGGAATGTATCAAAATCATTCAAACTGGTGACAGACTGATCGAGAAAGTCCACAAGAATTTCATTTGCTGGTATACGAAAAGTAGTACGTTTTGTTGTAACAAAATTATACAAAATTTTAAATTGAATGTTGCAAGACCAGCTTGCGGACAATATCTACCAACTAGTTGGCATGATCGGTTAAGTAGTTTCACTTTTACCAATTTTTTGAGTGCGGGTTCTGTTAAGCTGAATTCACCCATTTTGTCCGAACAATATTTTTGTCTGGACAAAATTTATTTTATATGTAATTTGACGTTTTCTTCTTGAGAGGGACGTCAAATTAAATAAAAAATAAATTTTGTCCAGACAAAAATTTTGTTCGAACACTATGGGTGAATTCAGCCTTAGATTGTCTTAAAAGAAACTGTAATCGACAAATATGTTGCATGGCAAATGTAGAAATTTCCTTAAGTTGTCATTGATGAAAATGTCCTCTACGATGAGTTGGCCAACTGGGTTATATATTTTCTGTGTTATTTACATGCGTGTGTGTATGTGTGTGTACAAAGGTACACTTTTGTATACGCAATTATATCAGTTGCAGTTAAGTTGATTGTTTACGAAGCGGTGGCTGTTGTGTTACAATTTTTTATGACATAAAATAAGCTGTTGAATAAATCTGTAATCAAATGGTTGAGAGGAGGCTTTTAAAAACATTCTTTTTAAAGTTATTTATTTCTTTCATAAAGGAAAAGGTAGTTAATTTACTTTGTGGCCGACTTATGTAAGCTACTCAAATTACTGATTTTTATTTATCTTCGATGAAATAACTTTAAATGCATTCCATTGATAGAATGCAAGGCTACACTGTCGCATGTATTCTAATCCGAAATTTGTTTAATAGAATATCCCGATTTAACAATTAAAATTTTTTCAAACAACTCAATAACAAGGTTGTAATGACTGATTTTGAAAGAGGGCATCAAATATATATATATGGATGATTCTCATTTCAAATGATTTTTTCATATCCGTTGAAAGTATAGCAAAATATTTCATAAAACACACTCATAAATTTTCATATTAAAACTGATTATAAATAGATTATAAATAAATGTACATAGCTTTTTTTGTGTAAGACTGTCCATTATGTGTTAAAAACAAAGCACGAAAATACTGTTTCTACTCTTTTCATACAAAATGGCGTGTCCTGAATGCATTCTGTTGATTTTCCAAATTAAGAAACTATGAATTTTTCCAAAAACGAGATTAAATTTATAACGGTTGCAGAATATTTGCATTTGCTTCTCTTATTTCACACATAAAATTTTTGAAAAAATTATAAATTATAATTTTTTTTAATTGTTGGTGTCCGCAATCATGTGTATTGAACGTTACGAGTTCTTATTACGCTTCATTACTCAGTTTAGTTGTTAAAATTGCATTTACAACATACATTAGAATAACAGCGTAGGTTTGTTTGTACTTCCAAATATTTAAAATATTTGTGAACTTCGTTAAATATTATTATATTGCAAAAGGTTTCATCAATCAATCACGGCACGTATAAAAAAGTGTATTGAGTGTTATCCATATTTTTTTAGTTTAATTGAAATTTCTAAACAGTTTAAAGCAAATACATCTGAATTGCTTTAAATTCAAAATATAGCGAGTGTTATGAAAAAAAATTGAGTTCGTAAGAAAATGTATTGAGCGTTACGCTAGCAAAATTCTTATATACAATTAATCTACAAATTTTAGGTCGTTAAAAAACAGCAGTTAAATAGTTGAAACGATATAAGAATATAATTAAAATTTTGCTTTTAAGGTATTGTTAGCTGTTATATTTTCGAAGAATGTTTAGGTAGGTCGAATTTTGCTACGAATAATTATTTGAAATTGGCATAACTTTTAACATTCTTGGTTAATTTGATTAAAATTAGTCTTATCTGAAAGAAGAGTTAGCCTACTCTCATGTATAAATATTTGTAA
The DNA here is from genome assembly GCA_956483635.1 of Panzeria rudis. Taxonomy (NCBI): domain Eukaryota; kingdom Metazoa; phylum Arthropoda; class Insecta; order Diptera; family Tachinidae; genus Panzeria; species Panzeria rudis. The sequence continues at coordinate 131,513,756 of OY101450.1, read as the reverse complement.
ATAGTTATGTCAAAAAATAAAATTTTTTATTTTTCCTTATGAACACAGTTCAAAATTGATAAAGTTGTCATAACTTTTAATTTCGTCCTGCGACTATTATAGTTTTTTTTGTTTTTAGAGAGTAGATGTATAGTGCTTTCACACTCTATACAAATTTTTTGTAGTGTATTTTTTTTGCAAAAATCATTCCCAGAACAATCGTGAAAACAAATGTAACGCTCAATACACTAAAATGTTAAAAAATCGAGAAATATAGTTTTATTTCAGAATCCATTGAATGAGACGAAAACTATAACATGAATATATTAGTTAAATGAAAAAAATACATAAAACGTACACTTTATATAAGAATCAGGCATATATTTCTATACTCAATTGAGACGCTTAAAGCAATAACTCTGTAAGCCACAAAAACAAAATATTGAATAAATCGACTTTTAAGTTTAAAATAAATCTAAAAAATTGGGGTTTTAATATTTTCTACTTTAAAGCACCCTAAAGAAGCATTTTAGTAGGATATCTATGACGTGTACATCGACGAATGCTTAAAATCTATGGGAAGTATCATTTTAAATAAAAAATTGTGGCTTACATTGTTATTGCCTAAATTTATTTCAAAAATTTTTTACTTTCAAACGTAGTGTAATGGATAGTGTGCTGGACTATTACCCGGTGGTAGCAGGTTCGATTCCTGCCACGACCCTGGGTGTTTCTGCAGAAAAGCCGAAAAAGGCTTAAGCAATATGTGTGTTCGTTTTTTTTAAACATTTTTAATACTCTTCTGTGGCTTACAAACTTATTGCAGTAAAAGAACTTCTTTATTATTTTATTTTAAATATTTCTAATACTTTTCTGTGGCTTACAAATTTATTAATGCAAAGATTTTACGAAATTTTACCAAAAAGGAAATGCTAATAATGATAACATTATCTAAATAATTTCTACAACATCTACTTCACTTTCGTTATGTCAAGACTCCAAATTATTGTAGAAATTGTGATTAACTGGTAGTATGTACGGCAGTAATGATTTTATGTTGATCATCTTATTAGCCGCTATTTTAATATATTCAGTGTACTTTCTTGTAAGTCCACTTAATGTGTCATTTGCTGGTCTTCCTTTTTGTGTAGTGTTTATTTCCTGGTACTCTTCATCATTGGAGTATTTAATAAAAATAGATGTACTGTTTTCAGCTTTAAAATCAAATATCATTGCACCCGAAAAATCAGTTTTATTCATGTTGTTTGTTACAGAGTTCTTATTAATGTCCTCGAGAATAGGGCTAAACTATAAAAAGTCAGTTTGTTTCATAACTGCTAATATAAAATGTGTCTTCTTATTTGCTTCTTTTATAACTTCATATGGGGAATAAATTTGTGAAGCCTATTTCAAATGTCTTTTTTCAATTAATGCAAAATCACGATCAGAGAGACATTAACAGCCATTTTTTATTTTTCCCAGGGCAGTTGTCGGAAAAAACTACAAGACCATCTATATCATTTTTGTTATTCAGAAATCTTAGTAGCACTGAGGCAACTTCGTCGGAACCGCGTTTAGCTATATTTGGGTCCAAGTAAACATATGACCCTGGCCTACAAAACAATCATGTATTTCTAAACTGTAAGGCCAAATTTTTCTGCAGTTAAATGCAGGGCCACAATTATTTCTGGTATTGGCAATATTTGTTGTAGATCGAAAGATATAACACATTTTGTTCTTCGATTGTGTGGACTGAGTCCATCCAGTCAAAATTATTTTTTTAATGAAGTAAATTTGTGACGATTAAATAATTTTTTCAAATCGACCCGATTTGAAAAACGGACTATTATGACAATGATGTACAAGTAATACATGAATTTACCAGAGTACGAAAAACGCAGCACAGCGCCGCTTTTTTTCTCTTTTTTGCGCTTTACGCAAAGAGCGGATCCAATTTATTATTGTGCTTGCGCCGCGCCAATATTTTCGCGCTGCGCATAAAAGGAGCAAGCGCAAAAAGGAGCATTTTCCTTTGCGCTTTTTTTGCGCTGCGCTCTTTGTTTGCTCAATGCGAAAAGGAGAGCCAAAAGAGCATGAAATGCGCATGGCGCATTTACTGTAGTAAAAAATTAAAAAAAAAACAATGGGCATTATTTCCATGGATGTTATTACATGCCATCGTAGTTTTATTTAAATCACCGTATGACACTTCCGGTTTAGCTGCTGTATCGGAAATTGGGTCGGTAGTGCTGTTCATATATCCGATTCCGGTTTGGACAGGAAGCTGGGTGGGTAGTGCAGTTCACATATCCGGTTTAGGCACTGGACCGGAAATCGGGTAGGTAGTGCAATTCATATTTCCGGTTCTGGTCTGGACCGGGAGTTAGGTTAGTAGTGCAGTTCACACTTCCGGTCTAGAAGATGGGCCGGAAATGAGGTCAGTAGTGCAGTTCATATTTCTGGTTCCGGTCTGGACCGGAAGTTGGGTCGGTAGTGCAGTTAATATTTCCGGTTCCGGTTAAGACCGGAAGTTGGGTCAGTAGTGTGGTTCACACTTCCGGTTTATGCACTGGACGGGAAATTGGGTAGGTAGTGCATCTTATATTTCCGGTTATGGTCTGGACCGGAAGTTGGGTCAGTAGTGCAGTTCACACTTCCGGTCTAGAAGATGGACCGGAAATTGGGTCAGTAGTGCAGTTCATATTTCCGGTTCCGGTCTGGACCGGAAGTTGGGTCGGTAGCGCAGTTCACAATTTCAGTTTAGGGGACGGACCGGAAAGTGGGTCGGTAGTGAAATTCATATTTCCGGCTCCGGTTTGGACCGGAAGTTGGGTTGGTAGTGTGGTCCATCTAGGGGTATTATATACATATGTATGGGCTCATGAATAAAAAAGTAAAGAGGAATGATATAATGCTACAAATCCGTCACTACGAAAAATGTATGTATTTTGCAGCACTGAATAAACTCAAACTAACCACTGTTGGCATGAAAAAGAGCATGCGCAATGCGCCGCTCAATATGCGCAATGCGCAATGCGCAGCGCAAAGCGCTAGACAAAAGAAATAAATATGCATTCCGCAAAGAGCGGCGCTAATAAATCGAATCCGCTTGCGCTGCACTAACAAATTGTTCCTTTTTTTTCGCTCCGCTCCTTGCGCTTGTGCGCTTTTTAGTACGCTTGCAAGAAATGCGCAATGCGTAATGAGCAAAAGGAGTGAGCAAGTCCGAACTCTAGTGTTTATATATCGTCACAGAAAATGCAAAGGCACTATCTAGCATTTTAAAAGTTTAACAGGAGAAGCATACAACTTCTTTAAATTAAAAAATATATTGACAATTAGTGCAAAATTTTACAATAAATATATAAATTTTTGTGTCTTTTTTTACTTGTGTTGTAAGATTTTGCACTAATTGTCAATATATTTTTCATTTGAACAAGTTTTATGCTTCTCCTATAAAACTTTTAAAATGTTAGATAGGGCTTTTTGCATTTTCTGTGACGATATATTATTTAAAATTTGTTCAGTAAAAACACATTTCAAAAAAATTGTTACTTTCTTACGAAATATTTTCTAATAACATAATAAAAATATCTTCTAAAACCTTCAAAAACCTTTTAAAAAAGGGCAACAACTCTGTCAGCCACATCAACGAATATAATTACATATTTTGTGCAGTAACTGCATAAGCCACAAAAACCTAAAATAATCATACCGAGCTAGTTTCTGATATATATTCCAAGTCTGTTTGGAAGACTCCTTTAATACCTAATGATTTAAGATAAATATCAGAAAAAAACGCTTCCAGTTTCATCGAAATCTATTGATGAAAAAAGAACAAGTTAAGTTAGTGTGGCTTACAGAGTTATTGAGGAAAAGAAAATAAAAAATATATAATTTTGGAGGAAGTAGATTTCATAATAATACCATCAATATAATCGAATTTACTTAAAATCTTTTTAGCATATATAACTATGGTACGTACCTAACAATAGAACGATCACATAAAATAAATTTTTGTGTTCATGTGGCTTACAGAGTTATTGCACTAAGCGTCTCAATTGTTTTACTAAGTAGAAAAACTTTTTATTCCCAGTTTGTTTAGAAGTTATTTTATCTAAACAGAAAGTATAATTTGTATATTGAAACGTGTAAGTATGGGTGTTGTTTTAAGTAAATATTTAATAGCATTTCTAAGTTCAAATGATGTTGAAAGAAAACAAATAAACTTTTTATAGAAATACATAAATGTGAATATGTGCAATGTACATATTTAAAACTTTCATTAATATTACTTGAAGTATAAATAGTATTTGTCAAATACTGAACGTATTCTAGCGTATGATTAATATTTAATTAATAAACATTTTACATACAGAAATCGTGTTAGTCATACGTCTTGATCTTTACGAAATTAATTTATATAATTTTAATGACTTTAATCAAATTTTCCAAATATAAGTCGTTAGTTTACTTTTAGTTTTACCATTACAGTATTTCAATAATTAAAAATTTTTTTCTTCCTCAAAATTAAAAGAAACTTATTTCAATCCCTTTATTAGCTCTATGAAATTCCCCTAAGTATCAAGAGAAGATAAAATTAAAAACTGACATAAATCTTCTCCTGTTGAAAAGAAATCTATTGCTGTTACACTTTCAGGCTTAAATCAACCTTTAATAAGATTTTAAGTTTAGCATCACTTTTGTTTATGCTCTTAAATTCTGTTTATTTGTTTTTCTTTTCCTTTCATCTTATTCCTTTACTTACGTTTCATTACATAGTTTTGAGAAAATGTTTTTCTAAGTTTTTTTTTATTTCAAAAGAACTTCCTGTTACATTTTTGCTTTTTTTGTTGTTAGATATTGTAGTTCTATTTTTGTTTTTGCTTTTTTTTTTGTTGCCATATGCAAAGCAGATGTAAAAATGTATGAGTTCCAATGTATGCGTGTGTGCATGTGAAGCTGTGTATGAATTTATACATATGCTTTTAATACCACAACTGTACGTATTTGCTCATATATTTTAGCATTTATTTTCCATAGTTTCATACTCGTAAGTCTGATGGCATTTGCTGGCAGTGTTGCCGATTTTTACTAAGTGAACCTATCCCGTAGAAAGAAAAGGCGGTGAGTGAAGCCGCGTAGCAGGAGTATGTTTACGGTTTTTTTGATATATGTATAGGGAATTATCTTAATTGACTTCGTGTATAAAGGAAAACTAATTACACTGTACAACAAAATTAAATTTTTTTTGGAAAATTTTTACACGCTATATTGTTGTTTAAGCAGAGTTTTCTTTCGCCTCTTTTTGAAGAAATAGACAAAAAAAAAACCCGTACAGTGAAGAAATAGAAGCTTTAAATATTTCACAAAAATCTTTCTCGTAGGATTCTGCATAAAAGCTCTGAACTCAACTTATAACTAGAATGTCAGGATTCCAAGATTACTTACGACGCTTGTCGAGGAGCAATTTCAACTCCCCCTACAATAAAGGTCAGAGGTAAACTTTCAAAATGCCAAAACACGTATATTTTTTCCAGTACCCTCTAATAGCAACAGTCGTTAAAACCTTGTTCTTTTGGCATCCTAATTGTCTAATTTTGGAGGCCAGCAACATTTTTCTCTTTCTATATCTAAAGAAATTTCTCGGCGGTAAAAATTTGACTCGAATTAGGGGATATGTCTTTAACAGCCTAACTTAAATCAGAGCGTTGAGCGTCGCGTAAGCAGCAGGGAAGGTATTTACAGTACATTTTACTACAAAATATTTACTGTGAATGTACTGTAGGATGTAGGACTTCCTAAAGCTGATGAGATAAAAGAAAAATATGTTGAAAAACTAACACAAAATATTGTTTTTCATTTTTCTCTGTACCGAACTTTTGACTTCTTTTTGTATTTCAAAAATTTTCTTTCTATATTTCCTAAAATTAAAAGTTTTCTTGCAAAATTATTTCAAATTTGCACTGAGACACAAGTGTGCTCCTTCCTGAGAATTCGCGCGACCAAAACCCTATTCATTATAAGAAAAGTGAGGATATTTTGTTTTTATTTGACTAATATTATTCGAATATAAATAATTTTGCTTTTCAAAACACATTAAAAAAAAGTAGTTGTAGTTCATGGCAAATTTTTCGAATAAAATTAATTGAGAAAAAAATATATATTGTTTGAATAAAATTTTTTCGATAAAAAGTTGTTCGAATAGAACTTATTAAGTAACAATATATAGACAGTCAGTACAATATTGCATTAAAAATTGTTCGAATAAAAATTTGTTCATATTTATTAGTCGAATAAAAATTATTCGAATAAATATTGTTTGAATAAAAAATTTTCGAAAAAGTTTGTTTATGAATTTAGTTATTCGAATAAAGTTATTCGATAATATTTTAAATATATTTTAATTTTAATGCATTTTTGCTTTTCATTTTCCTCACCGAAAGAAACCCTTTTTCTCAGTCAAATGTAAACTATTCATTTTACTTTTCAAGCAGTTTTTCTTTCGCAATATGTTAAAATATTATAGATTAAAATTAAGTTAAACAACATAACAAATTTTTTTAAAACATGTGTTTTGTAGCATAAAGCAAATTTTATTTTCATAATTTATTAACTAGAGAAATAAATCAAAAATCAATTTTATTTTACTCACAGGAGGTAATCTGAATTTTTTCTTTTAATATTATTTTTCAATTCACCAGCTGAAGAGAAAAAAAAACTATTTGCACGATATTTTAAGTGGTATGAAACCGAAAAATATACAGCGAATATAAATTGCTTTATCATTTACTAAACTAACAAAGAAAAACTGTAATATTTGAACTCCCACCATATCTCTGATGCACTTAAAAATATATTTTGCCTTTAACTAAAAATGCAAAAAAAAAAACAAGAAAAATTCATACAACAGTTAGTAACTCATATGATTTTCAAATGTACATAATCACATACACAGATGTATGTGAAAGTTTTTGTTGCATATTTTTCAAAGCAAAAAAAAAAAAAAAGAATAAGAATAAGAAATCCTTAAGCTTTAAAAAAACTACTTTGCTTTTGTTCTGCTCACTAGAAAATTGTTTCCATATTTCGTAGAATTTAGACCAAAAACCAGCAAGAGAAACCATGATGATGATAATAAATGTATCGCCATGTGTTCGAATGTTTAGATGTTTGTGTGGATGAAACACTACTGCCAAGCTTTTATATACTTGCAAGTTGTGTTATATAATCTTGCCAATGTTTTGAGAGTAAAGGTGAAAAATAAAAAGTATTTTTTTAGTGTTGATTTATCTTGTTTCTTCTTTTTTTTCTTTTTGCGAAAACCCAAAAACGAAACAAAACTAAAGGTTTAGGTTAATAGTCAGTGATATAAGTTAAAGGCATGAAGGGAGTGAAATATAGTGAGATAGTGCTTTCATATAAAACATAATTTTGTTAGCGTTTGCTTAAGAAAGAGAAAAAATTAGGAAAACGTTTCAAAATTGCAAAAAAAAATTTTTACTCAAATCTTGAAACTTATGTTTGGTTTTAAGTTTTATGGGCGTAGATATAGAATAATGGGAGATATTTTATTCGGAAAAATTACCAAAATGGTTATAAGTAAACATTGTTACGCCAACGTAATTTTTATATATGGATTCGATGTTGCCTCAAGCATGTAGTGTATGGTAATTATTATTATTTTTTATTATTATAAAACTACTCGAAAACACTTTTGAAATACATATTATTCGAATAAATTTTTTTAATTGAAAATTATTCGAACCACATTGTTAAAATATAAGTTCCATAAGCAGGAAATTATTCCAATAGAAGCTATTCGAATAAGTGCTGTCAGAGTCCAAATTGATAGAGAAAAGTTGTTTGGAATTTAAAATATATATCTTCTCTATTATATAAACAAATTTATTAAAAATGAAATGGTTCATGTTATTTGGAATTTAAAATATATATCTTCTCTATTATATAAACAAAGGATGAACCGATTTGCCTGCAAATTTTTTAGTACGTTTGAAGTTTTTAGGAGATGGCTTGTATGAAAGAAATTAGAAAGGGTACACCCATACAAAAATATTGTAGTTATCCCATATCTGAACTGAAAGAATTTTGTTCATTAATTCTGTGAATTTCGATATTAATCCAATGAAAAACTTCATTAAAACTCAACCAACGTCAAGCTTCGTGGGATTAATGAAACTAGGTTCGTTAAAATTATTTTAATGAAAATTTCATTAAATGTATGAAATAATTAAGTTATGAGTTAAGCCTATGTGGGCTTATATCCAAAGAAATTTTAATTATTTTGGCTTGAGTTCGGTTTTAATTTAATTTTTTAATTAAATTATATTTTTACTTAGAGATAAATGTGAAGCATTTAGACAAAGAAAAATTTTGGCGTTAGCTATCGAAACGTAAGTTCAACCGTCCGCGCAGTCAAAATTTTCTTTGTCTACATGCTTCACATTTATCTCTAAATAAAAATATAATTTAATTGAAAAATTAAATTAAAACCGAACTCAAGCCAAAACAATTAAAATTTCTTTGGATATATGAAATAATTTCATTGATCCTTGTAATAATTTCGCTAAGTTAATGAACTTATTTCATTAATTTGATGAAATTATTTCATCGTTTTAATGAAATTGTTTCGTTATTTTCATGAAATTGGTTCATTATTTTAATGAAGCTGTTTCATAATTTTAATGTAATTCTGTCATTAATTGAATGATATTCTGTCATTAGTGTAATGAAATTATTTAATTGTTTTAATGAAATCATTACATTACATAGTAAGCCTCATTAAGCTTGTATCTTTTATTGACTACTTTAATTTATTAAAAGTCGCATGCTACAAATACCTACGATAGACGCTAATGCACATCAGAAAAATTTTCAATGTTGATGACCGCTCACAGTATCGAACTCAGACTCATGATTCTCATTATTCGCTTTTTAGGCAACGTCTTAGCCACCTTAGCCAAGAGCACTGTCAATACAATGTGTCTATGAGTGTATAATAATAAGAAAGAGTACAAAAACAACAAAAAAACGTATAAAATGACGAAATGTTGTTGTCACAAATCCAATGAAGCAATTCCAATGAAATTCTTTCACAATATTCGTGAAATGTCATTAGAATTGTGAATATTTCATTAAAATTGTGAAAAAAAATCTAACGAAATTGTTTCATTGGATTTATGAAGCGAAATTCTTTCAGTGTATAGAGCTGTAATAATTAAAGTCCTCAAATTTGATGAATTACTTTCAAAATATTGTAAATAGTTAAGCACAAACCTGTCGGTATAGGAGTGAGGAGAAGGGTACACCCCATTCAAAAAAGTTTTAGTTGTCTTATATCTGGAGAGCTGTAATAATTATACTCTCCAAATTTGGTGTATATTACTTTCAAAATAATGTGTGTTTTGAAGCAGAAAACTGGCGGGATAGGAGACAGGAGAAGGGTACCCCTCATACAAAATAATTTTAGTTATCCTATATCTGGTCAGCTGTAATAGCTAGAGTCCTCAAATTAGCTGTAGACTACTTTCAAAAAAATATGTGCGCAATCAGGCGGAAAACTGGTGGGATGGGATCGGGGAGAAGGATACATTTCAAATAAAAAAATTTTTAGTTATTACATATCTAGCGAGCTAAAATAGTGTGTCTTCAAATTTATGGTGAATAAGGTTACTCTTCATATATTTTTTTATTATCCTATATTAGGTTAGCTGCAAAAGTGGTGGCCGAAGGAATAGGACTATAGAGAAGGGTACCCGTAACATAAGAAATATTAATTACCTTATATCTGGAAAGCGCAGACGAAGTCGCGGCTAACGGCTAGTTTTAAATAAAAAAAGGTACATACCTATTTATTCTTATTAAAAGGAAATTAAAAAAAATTGGAATGCAAATTATTCGAATAAAATTATTCGATTAAAATTATTCGATTAAAATTATTGAAATATAAATATGTTTTCATATAATTTATGTTGAAAGTCTTTATTTCAACTTAAGGTCAATATTTGAATTAATATACGAGTAAATTTAAATTATTATTCGTAGGGTATACACATAGAAAAAAATACCAATGTAAAATCATCATGTTGCAATGTTGATTGAAAATCATTTAAAATTTATAAGAATTAGTTTGATGGTTCAGTATGTTAGTGTTTATTTGAATTGCTCGTAACTACAATGCATATTGACTTGTTGTTGTTTCTTTTGATGTTCGTGTGGTGTAAATGTAAATATCTCACAAATAGCAGGAAAAATTCGCTTTATTAGCGAAAATTTCCTGCTGCTGATTTGAAATTACCAGTGTTTCATATTACTTTTAAACGAAAAATATTAATCTCTTTACGGTAAAATATTACGACATAAAAACAATTTAAATGTATTTCAAGATGGCTAAAAAATAATTGCCATTTTCAAATTAGAATGTTAACAAAAACAATGCTTGCTTTGATTAAAATATTAAAAGTATAATATATTAAAGTACAGCAGTCCCCTGATTTACGTCGCCTCGACTTACGTTGTTTCGGTTAACATCGTCAAATTTTTTGTACCTATAAAATTTGATTTGCGTCTCCATTCGATTTGTGTCGTTAAATTTTTGGTGCCTTCCAAATTCGATTTACATCGCCATACAATTTACGTCGCCTCAGTGGCTTACAAGTTATTAGCAAAATCCGGGGAATCCCAGACTTTAGCTAAAATCTTTGTTTTTATGCTGTCGGGAAAATTTTTGTTCACTCCCATTTTGATTTGCATCCTCATTTCCATTTAAGTCGCCTCAATTATGAAAAGAAAAAGAAAAATACATGGAAATCCAATTTTTATGATGTACAATATCAAATTCGATTTACGTTGTTTCGAATTACGTCGCCATTTTCCAGAACCAATCACAACGTAAATCGTTGGAGTACTGTATATAATTCATATACAACACTCTTTGATTTAATATTGTTCAGTGTTAAAACAACGGTGATATCAAAGTGACATTTCATTTTAAATCAACATGACTATAACTTTAATTTCGAATAAATCTTATGTAAAATCATTAATTAAATTATGAAATAAAGCCTATTTTATTTGTTGTGTATATGGCTTTATGATCATTGTTAAGTTTTTTTTTTGACGTCCTAAAATTTATAGATAAATTAATTTAAACATTTTTTTAGCGTAACGCTCAATACATTTTCTTACGAATTGGATATTTTTTTTTAGAACACACACTATATTTTGAATTTAAAACAATTCAGATGTATAATCTTCGAAGAACTTTAACATAAACTCCATTTTTATAAACTGAAATTAAATTAACAAAATATAGATAACACGTAATACATTTTTTTTTTGATACAAACCATGACTGAATGTTGAAACATTTTGCAATATAATACTATTTAACAAAGTTCACAAAACTTTTAAATATATAGAAGCATAAGCCTACGCTGTTATTTTAGTGTATATTGTTAATACAATTTTAATAATTAAACTGAGTAATGAAAGGTACTAAAAAAGCGTAACGCTCAATACACAATACTGGGGACAAGAACAATAAAAAATAATATAATTTCTATTTTTTTTTCAAAAATTGTATGCGTAAAATAAAAGAAGCAAAGGCAAATATTCTAAAAAGCATATAAATTTAATCTCTTTTTTTTGGAAAAATTCATACTTTCTTAATGTGGATAATCAACAACATGTATTAAGGACACGTCATTTTGTATGAAGACATTATAAACAGTATTTGCATTCTTCGTTCTTAACACATAATGGACAGTATTACACAAAAAAACGTATGTACATTTATTTACAATCTATTAAATCATGCTAAAGCCGTTTTAATTTTCAAATTTATGCGTTTTCTTAAAGAACTATTTTGCTATACTTTCAAATGACACGAAAAAATCATTTGAAATGAGAATCACCCATGTACATGCATAGCTATGATATCGTGGGTTTTTTTCTGCCAAATACAAATGTGTACATATTCTGTGCTAGCATTTTCTAGTGTCCTGCTGTATTTTGGAATTTGATAACTGCTTGCTGGCACTGAAAAGGTAAATATTATTTTACCATGCAGCACATATGTTTGTTAATATAAATTTCATATACTATATAAGAAAAGAAATATCTATGAGAATGCTTAAAAAATGCATGCATGTATTTTAACACACAATCCTTTTTACACAATTGGCCTATTCAAAACTTGTTCTATGTGTTTTAGATCGTATAAATGTCGTTGGTAATTTCCAAATAAGCATTTGATTAGAAACATGTTTATTTTAAAGTTACCAACAACATTTTTACGATTTACAACACCTACTACAACAGGTTGCAAATTGAGCAAAAATGTTTGTACTTACTTATTGTTTTTCATTTAAGTGGATATGTGTAAAAATATAATTGTACTATATTATATTTTTGAACATATCCACTTAAATAAAAAAAAAATAAGTAAGTACAAACATGTTTCTTTAAATTTTGTTATATTTGAAATTTTATTTTATTTTCGAAAAATCTTCTTTTCAATGCAAAACAGCTACACTCTAAAACATTACTTCAAATTGACGATCATATATTGTATAAATTTGTGTTAAAAATTTCTCCTTGTCTAAAATTACATTGATTTTGTAGTTATTTTATTAAAGAAAAAACCTTTCAAATTAAACATATTTAGTCCAAGTGGAAAAAATGTAACATAAAGTATAATACGGCTATGGCTGAATGGTAGATACGTCAGACTATCAGTTAGGAGGTCGCGGCTCAAACCTGCACGCAGCCAATCGATGTTTTTTTTTTTAGTAAAAACATTTGGTTCAAAAATAATGCGTGTGTAATTTTAGGTCGACAATAATCTGAAAAGTGTTGCCGACTATTATCGACCTAATTTTCAACAAAAGTGTTTTAGAATGTAGTTACTTTTTTGAAAGATGTGAATTTTTTATAAATATAGCTTTTCACTACCAAGCTTGTGATGAAATAAATGAAAGAATATGCTTGGACCATTTTTGTTTTGCTAAAAAAATCTTAAAGAAGATTTTTCTATTTGATTTTTTCAGTAGTAAAAGAAATACTGGCAAAGCCTTAAGTTTTTGTAACAACTGGGGTGCCCTACTTTAAGCAGATAGATGACGTTGCCTGCAAACAAAGGAACAACTGGATTAAAAACTGATTCGATTACATCTCTTCTGTAGTTTCGTGACATGTTATCAAAATCGGATAAGTCGTTTTGAAACAAACTGGCCTTTTAGTAAGAATGCATTTTTTAAAGTTAGTGTTAATTTTTTTTTACAAGTAGCAACTCTGAAATTTGGCAGCTGTCACACATGTTTATTCCGATCGTTAAAAATGGAGTTCTTTACGAAAGAACAACGCGTTATAATTGTAAAAACTTATTACAAAAAGTTATGTTGAGACCGCTCGCAAACTTTGAAGTATTTTCAGTCGAAAAAGTGCACCTAATGTGTCAAGCATTCGAAGAGTGGTCAAAATATTTAAGAAACTGGGTCGGTTATTTACAGTAACACTTCTGTGCGTCTACATTCCGGTCGGTCTCTTGAAAATATTGCTGCTGTAAACAAGAGTTTAGCCGAAAACCTGACGACATGGATAATGTCATGAACAGAGTAATACCCTGTCATTAGAGCCGTGGGAGCCATTTGACCGGATATTTTATTCCCTACTTAATCGGAACATTTCTTCTTTACAATCCAATAGCAAAATCACAATTGTCTCAAAAAATATCTGTTTTTATTTTAAAATTAAAAAGTGCATTCTTACTAGGACACCCTTTATATTTCCAAAAAAAAATTTTTTCTAAATCTTCCACTGTTTAAAGTCAAGACAATGTTTGCTGGGTAGCAAGTAAAACCATCCCAACAAAAAAGTCATGTTAAAATGATGAGTAGCTGATTTTACTTGTGTAAATATGTGAAATTATATGTTTATGCTCTTTTGGCACCCTAAGTAGCAGTCTGTTGCTTTTTTGATAATATGTAATTGTAGTCGTTTCCTTTATTTTGCTAATTCATAAAACTCTGTGTATGTGTGTGTTTATTCAGCTGTAAAAAATAAAAATATACATTAAAATTATATATATATATATATTTATTTAAGGCAGCAGCAAAAAGATGAAGGATATAAAAAAGACAAGATTGTGTTTAATTTTTATAACTATTTACAGCAGCCAAAAAAAAGAGGTAGAAAAAAACTCTATACACTTATAAAAAATATATATGGCTGTTTCTCATTTCAAATGGCTTTTTCGTGTCCGTTGAAAGTATAATAAAATACTTCATAAAATAAACGCATAAATTTCAAAATGAAAACTGCTTTAGCATGATTTAATAGATTGCAAATAAATGTACATAAGCTTTTTTGTGTAAGACTGTCAATTATGTGCTACAAACGAAGAACGAAAATACTGTTTTTACTCTCTTCATACAAATTGGCGTGTCCGTAATGATTAGGGTTTCGGAATCGGGAATTCCCGGGAAAAGTCTACTTAAAAGTCCACGATATTTGATAAATATATGGACTTTTTTGATAAACATACTTATAAAATGGCGTAAGTGACCGCCAAATTTATTTGGATTCATATAATCCTGTTTTTCTTTAATATCAAAACTTTCAATGTTTTTTTTTATATTACAAAAGTTCGTTTGACTGACTGTACGACTAAACTTACACGATGAAATTGTTTAATTTCTCTTTTAAAGTTGCTATGTTTTTCATCGTATGCTTAAATACTAATACCCTGGCTATCGAAGTCGAAGGACTTTTTCATTCTTACAATATAATTTTAAGCAAAAACAAATTCTAGAACTTTGTCCTTGTTTCAAATGTAACTGTAAGAAAGAAAGAATTCCTTCGACATCGATAAACAGGCAGTAAAATGTCCATACAATTTTTTTAATACAAAATAAAAATCTGAACGGTTTAAACTTATAAGGAAATATCATAAAAATTGCATGAAATTGAAGTCATAGCAGTTCTCTTAAGGCGAGAAAAATTATTGCTTGATTCCAAAAGTATATGCAAGATGAATTTAGTAATAGATGTCCTTTAATCACTACAACAGAGCAAAGTGGAATACTTGGTATTAGTATCAATGATTACAGAGCTCTCTAATTACTTCCTAAATTAACTAATTCGATAATAAACGAACTTTGAGTGATTTTCCGCAGAATTAGTGAACAAATTTTGGAAAGTGTAGTGGAAATTTTATGCTCATGGACACTGTAAAAACTTTGAGTTGACACTACTTAAATTTATTATAAGTCGACGCAATTATTGAAACCCTGAAGGAGATGTTTTAAGATAAATCCAATGAAAAATCAAATACATTTAGACAGATTGTGGCTGAGGGTATGTAAAATTCAGCTCAGCTGAGTAACATTACGGCAAGTTCTTTATAAAATGATTTGGAGGCCTTAAAATAAAATGTTTAACTAATTGCGATATAGTCGCTAATTAGTCTTTATAGGATCTCCTACTGTGTGATAACTATAAACTCTATTTGCTTGAATTCACTTAAAAGTTTTTAAAAATTTGTTTTAGAATTGCTTTTATATTAGCTTTTATTTTTAAAGAATGCTTACATTAATAAAACAATCGAAATTTCGCCAATTTTCATTTAATAAATCAATGTAATTTAGAAAATTAGCTTTTCGCGGGAATTCCCGGAAACGAGATTTTTTCACTCCCGTTTCCCGGGAAGTGCAAAAGTCCGGGAAATCCCAAACCCTAGTAATGATGCTGTTCATTTTCCACATTAACATAATATGAATTTTTCCAAAGACGAGATTAAAAAATTTTAGAATATTTGCATTTGCTTTTCTTATTTCATACATAAAATTTTAGAAAAATAAAAGAAATTATACAATTTTTGTTTTTCGCATTCTTGTGTATTGAGCGTTACGCTTTTTTAGTACGCTTCATTACTCAGTTTAATTATAGAAATTGCATTAATAACAGACACTAAAATAGCAGCGTAGGTTTGTATTTCTAAATATTCAAAAGTTTTGTGAACTTTGTTAAATAGTATTATATTGCAAAATGTTTCATCAATCAATTATTGTTTGTATTCAAAAAATGTGTTGAGTTTTATTCATATTTTTTTAATATAACTGAAATTTTCAAGTAAATATTTAAGTAAAGAGGTTATGTTAAAATACATCGAAGATTATACTCGTATATCTGAATTGTATTAAATTCAAAATAAAGTGTGTGTTCTGAAAAAATATTGAATTCGTATAAAAATGTATTGAGCGTTACGTAAAAACATTGTTTAAATATAATTTATCTCTAGATTTTAGGACGTTAAGCAAAGTTACCAGCAGCTGAAGGGTAGAAACAATATAAAGAATATTCCGTATTTAGAAATTTATGATTTTCTGTCAAACAATTTTGCTTCTACCGCGCTGTGGGTTGTTATACTTATAGTTCATATTTTGCTACGAAAATTTATTTAAAATTGACATTACTTTCAACATTGTTAGGCGATTTTAATAAAATTAGTATTTTTCAAAAGAAGAGTTGGCCTCCTTTTCGCTTATGTATAACTGTTTGTAAAGAATTATTTTAAAAGATAAAAACTTTTTTATATTTCCATTTCAACCCAAGTCAAAATTAAAAAAATGGTCATAACTTTTTAATTCGTCCTGGATTATTGTAATTTTTGTTTTTAGAGAGTAGATTTATATATTAATTTTAAGCCGTGTACTTTTTTATGTTGTATTTTTTTCTCTCGCAAAACTCACTAACGGAACAACCGCGTAAGCAAATGCAACGCTCAATACACAAAAATTAAAAAAAAAACGAAAAATATAATTTTATTTTAGGATTCATTGAAAGAGGTGAAAACTATAACATGAATCATACTTTCTTCACATACCAATGCATTGGTAAAAAAAACAGAAAATGCACGTTTAGAATGAGAATCACCCATTTCCATATCCTTATTTACTTAATTATTTACTACCAAAAACTCGTTGTGTCATATGACCTGCTTAGTAAGGCAAAATTAAAGTTTAATTATGTGCATTAAAGAACGTATAAATATTTATATAAAATTTTCCATAAATTTTATACATATTTTAAATTATATTACAATGCATATGTATATATTTGTAAGACCATAAATATATACTTTTGAACACACACACATACATATTTACACATTATAACAAAAATCCATTATAAGCATTTAAATATCCAACATGTACGTGTTTGTAACCATTTTGATTTTTATGAAAAACTTTAAAACCCTTTTGTTCTTTAAAAAGGATACTTAAGGGTATATGAGGATATTCTGTATGGTCATTTAAACAAACAAACTTAATTTTTCATTTCATTAGAATATACAAATATTTGCAGGACTTTCTTTTTTTCTATATAAGGTTATTTGTATTTAGAAAAAAAAACAAAATTTAAGCAGAGGAAGAGAGTTTTTGGTTTTTAAAATGATGTTTATATTGACACTTGTACTAACAAAAGTAATAATCATTTAATTAGTTTAATTTTATACATTTATGTGTGTTTCTATATACAAATATTTGCTTTAAACAAATATAAATTTCAAATCATCACACTTGCTAATAATAGAGAATATAATTACAAATATAAAAATAATTATTTTGAAAATGTTAGAAATACGAGTATAACTTTGTTGGGATAACACAGTATAACAATATAATTCTTTTTTAATAGCAACTAATTACTGGTGAGTGATTCCACGTAAAACGACCCTATGCAAGGAAAAAATAATTTTCTTATTTTTAATAAAAATCTCTCAATTGATGTTTTTTAGAGCATGGCGATTATAAAAAAATTAAAAATATATTATTTAATATTTTTTAAGCAATTTGAGGCACTTCTAAATGATCATCCACGAAACATTTTGCTCTCCCTCTTTGTATGTTTAATATTTATTTTAGATTTTCTTTTCTTCCCTTTTTCGCTTTTTATTGAATTTAAAAAAATACTCAGCTATAATATTCTGCTGTCTATAACACCGTTCTACACACTTTTGTACACATGAAGAAGACCTATATATTCAGAATCTACGTCAAAAAATAGAATACTCGTGTCTCCCAGTTTTTCTAGATCAATTCGTAATTTTTATGTTATTTTGCACAAAAAAATAACATTCATAACATACCCTTATGTGTTATGAATATGTGAACAGGCTGCGCTGACATGACATGAGACGGAGGATATTGCTGACTCACTCTTGACAGCTCAGCAAATAAAAGGGAAATAAGACATGTCTAACATCGGAAAAAATCTAAGACTTTACCAGACAATTAGCCGAGTTGTCTAAAACTCCGTCAGACATTTGGCGGAGCAGTAGGCAGTTTTCTGGTACGACGTTTCTGCACATTGTCTGAAATATTATCCGATTGACATCAGAATAGTCTGCACATTATCCAAAGGCAATTTAATTTCCTTTAAGACATTTAACAGAGTAGTCTGCACATTTTCTGATCTACGTCTTACGACTTTTAGCAGTCACTTCTGCACATTGTCTGATTTTAGTTTTCGTAACAATCCTTCTTTTTTTTCTCCTGTAGAAAATAGATCATGGATAGCTTTTGTAAATGTTACAGAGAACTTTCTTGGGAATAAAAGAGCTAACATTTACAAGGACATTGTTAAGGAAATGATTGATGGCCACCAAGAGATGGGAGTCAGCATGTCCTCCACAACCATTTGGATTTTGTTCCATCAAACTTAGGAAGCTTTAGTAATAAATATAGAGAACGCTTTCACCAAGAATTAGCAGGCACATGTTGTCAGAGTACTGTTGGTTTCTTTGTCGCGAAACAAATACGGACTCATATAAACGCCAAAATAAGCGTCCAAACTTTCCTAATACTTAAACTTTATCTTAATAATTTAATTAATTTTTTGCATAGGAAATTTTTTTTATGAAAGTTCATATCCGATAATCCTGCCATGTAAGGGATTTTGATAAAGGCGATAAAAAAGTTTATTATGAGGAATACGGGTGTTATGATTAATATTTATTTTAATATAAATGTGCATTTTTGGCAAATATACGAATTAATCTAGAAAAAGTGGAATACACGTGTATTTTATTTTTTGCTCCTCTTTCAGAATATACAAACTTTTTCCATGTGTACAACCAAAAGTTCAATTTTGTAGAACGGTGTAATAGAACAGATAGCAACTAATTTAATGTCTTATTATTTTCTTATAAGTTTATCTTTATATTAATTAAATCAATAAAAAGCTTTATTTCTTCGAATTTTTTAAAGTTTCGTACTAGGTCACACCCGTCGGTCACACCCGTCTCATTTTAAAAATAGTTTTTTTTAATGAAAAATAATTCTTTGTCAAACAGTAAATACGTAATAGAGCTAAAAACTCTTTGAACATACAGCTATACCAAAATTATTGTGTACGTTATACTAAAAATTTTACAGAATTTATGCTGAAAGTCATAATTCTTTCAAGCTAAGATTTGTAAGGTCACACCCGTCACAGCTTTCTGACGACCATTCAGAGCAGAAATCGTGTTCTGTCAGTGTCTACCCGTTGTTCACCGACTTTAAGCTTCATGTATTTGCGTGCCTCAACGCTTTTTATATTCTTGATATATAAATAGTATGACAAAAAAATGTGTGTAAAATGGTCACACCCGGCTAAAAGGAATTACTCATACTCACCGGGAAAGATTTAGTACAACATTTCAGCCCGCTATACCGCTGCTGAAGGGGTTTTTGCTCTTCTTTTTAAGAAAAATACCCCTACAGCGAATAGTAAGAGTGTTAAGATATTCCACAAAAATGTTTCTCGTGGTCTTTTACATTAAAGTGACGAACATACATCTATTATAACTTAAATGTAAGGCTTGTATGCGGAGTCACTACACTGCAAGAAGTTTGCTTCATTAATCCAATGAAAGAATTTCGTTAGATTTTTTTTCACAATTCTAATAAAATTTCACGAATATTGTGGAAGAATTTCAATGGAATTGCTTCATTAGTTTTCATAGTTTCGTTAGAAAATTTCACTGGATTTATGACAATAGCATATTGTCATTTTATGAAAAACCCCTTTAAATTTGGACAAAATGTTTTAATCGATACTTAAAAGTCTTTAAATATTTTCTAAAAAAAATTAAAAATTTTATGTACTTGAATGTCACAATTTGAATGAAATGTATTTCATTGTTTTGATGAAAAATTTCATTGTATATATGAAAGACCGATCAAATTAATGTTTATTGTTGTTGTAGTCTTTCTTATTATGATACACTTCTAGACATATTGTTTTGACAGTTCTGTTGGCTGAAGTAGTTAAGACGTTGCCTATAAAGCAAATTACGAGAATCAAGAGTCTGAGTTCCATATTGTGGGCGGTTATCACAACATTACAAATTTTTCTGATGTGCATTGGCGTCTTTTGTACGTATTTGTAACACGGACTTTTCAATAAATTAAAATAGTCAATGAAAGAGATAAGTTAATTAGGCTACTAAATAGTGTAATAATTTCATTAAAACAATGAAATAATTTCATTATAATAATGACGAAGTATCATTAAAATAATGAAATAATTTCATTAAAATAATGAAACAATTTCATTACAATAATGAAATAATTTCACTAACACGATGAAATAATTTCACCAAAATTATGAAATATGTTCATTAGCTTAGCGAAATTATTACATTGGATCAATGAAATTATTTCATATATTTAATGATATTTTCATTAAAATAATTTTAACGAAACTTTTTTTTATTAAACCAACGAAGAGTGATGTTGTTTAATGAAGTTTTTCATTAGATTAATGTAAAAATTCACAGAATGTATGTAGAACTACATATGTATAAAAGGGGAGCAAGTTTAACATCCCCTAAAATGCGTTCCAGATGTAAACTTTTAAAATGCCGATACAGATTAAGTTTTTTGAGGCTCTCTACCAGAATGATTTGTTATAATCATGATATTGTTTGGTATTGTAATGTGTTTGGAAAGAAAATACGTTTTTTAAGGACTGATTTATTGAGTTTATCAGACTCTGGGTCAAATTGAAACTTCTAGATATTTTTTTCTTCAATTAAAAAATTGTATTGAATATATTGATATTTAATTAATGAATGTTTACCCTTAACTTGTAACATTCCATTATATTTGTTTTGTTTAATTTTAGATACGTCTATTAATAATCGATTTGGTACACACTTGTACTTGGCACAATATTGCAGTAATAAGGAATTAACTTGTAAAAGCTTTAAAATACTTTAAGATTATCAAGCTTAATTTATATATAAAATTTATTTAAAAAAAGTACAACAAATTCTTAATAAAATATGAATAAATATAACATGTATATAAAAATGGATATAAAAACATACCAAAAGAATTTCCTTAAGTGACTGCATCTATTTAAATGGAAAACTTGTACTCATACCAGTTAAATAGCATAAGGCTGGCAGCTCCCGCAACAAACACAAGCGTACTCAATCACAAGATTCGGATGTGTATGAAGAACTAAAGCTCCAAGAATGTATTAGTGGTCTGGCATTAAAAAATAAAATATTAAGTAAATAAATGTTTACCAGAGTGTCAGTGTAACAAAATAAATTCTAAACACGTATGCCAGTAAATGGGCGCGCATATCTATGTGTGTTTCTGTGATTGTATATATGATTATATGGAAAACTACACTTAAACATCTACAACTTCATTATCTTCATCACATTCTTTATTGAATCAAATTTTTCGACTGAGCTTCTCTCTACATGACTGCCACTGCCACTAAATAAATAAGGTAATATTGTGAAAATATTTTTGCTAAGAAAAGTAGATTTATATAAACTTAAAATTGCATACATATAGATTTCTTAACAGCAGAAAAATAAGATTCAAACTAAGCGAGTTTGTATTAGAAATTGTGGAACAAATTTCTGATTGAAAAGAAATTACCTTAACGCATGTTTAGATTTGCATACAAGCTTTTAAAAACATGAAATAAATTCTAATGGATCAATTGAAATTGTATAATATGTTTTTGAAAACAGAAATTTTAGAATATTATGAAAAATATGTTGAAGCAGCAACGAAGTTAAGGAATATGAAAAAGAAAAAAAAACTTACTCATACGTAGGTGTAGTATAATAAAGAGTTTTAAAGTATTCATATGCCATGGTGATTTTCATGTTATTAGGATCTACCATTAGAGATTTGCCAAGAAAACAACTATTAACAACTTTATTCAATTGTAATATCTAAAGACCGAATCAATGTCATTTATTCTAAATGTAAATAGTCTATCTATATAACACTGTACAACTCGAAAAAAAAATTACGGGGTTCTGTAAACCGATTCAGGTAGAGGAGAGCAAAAAAATATATACATGTGTCAACGTTTTGCAAGATCACATCGGAATTTTATTTTAGAGGGGGTTAAAGTTTCCCTCCTTTTTGGCCTGATCGTGCAGCGTATCGGTTCATGAAACTATGTGTTCCTTACATCTGAGGTGTAGGGTATGTTAATCAACTTTGTAGAAAATATTAGGGCAAATAATTTAGTGCAACATATTAATCCTCTAACTCTCACACATAACGGCCATTTTTCGCTCTTTTCTAACAAATCGTAAAAAACCCTCTAAAAAGGGGTTGTGCGGGGATAAAATGTTCTACAAAAATGTCGGCCATAAAATTGTATTATAGATATTCAAAGAGAGTGCTGTTGGCTGAGTAGTTCGCGCTTGACTACAAATCCTGAGGTCTTGAGTTCAAGACTAGTTTAAGGCAAGTCAACAACATCATGTATTTTTCTTATGTGCATTGGTGTGTTATTGTGTTGGTTGTTGTTGAACTGTTACAGTGATGACAGCATAGCACTGATCATTTTGGCAGTACCGGCAGCGATTAGTACTAACATATCTTAATGCACTTCACAGCACCCTCCTTCGTCGGTATTGTAACAGAACCGTCGTCGAAGTAAAAGGACTAATAAAATGGTTACACAGCTTAAACAGCTCAATGCCTGTACTTAACACCAGAGGGGCTTACAACACTGCTCTACAAAAAACGCACAATAGCAGAGTTGTAAATTAATTAAGCTTTCTATCTTTCTCCCATTTCACCACCTGTGCTCCCTACACCATCCGTTTGCCCAAAGAAGGTAACACATTAATTTATTAACTGGTAGTCATTAATTACCTGATTGTGTTACTTTTCTTAAAAATCTATGCTTAAGTGTTAACTTCACACTTATTCACAATTAGTACCCGGCATAGGAACTCGTGTAAGTCTTACGTTTAAGGTACAATATGTGTTCAACATTTTTATGTAAAACATCAAGTGAAACATTTTTTTGGAACATTTTAACCCTGTATCTCTTCGGTTTATGGGTCTTTTGTATTTCTGAAAAAATGGGCCAAAACTCCCCTTCAGCGGCGATATAGGGGCCTTAAATGTTCTACAAAAATATTTGCCATAAAATTCTACTATAGGTGTTAAAAAAGACTCATGTTCCACACTTAATTCGGACGCTAGAAATCACTCAAAACTTAAAATATGCTTAAGGGTTAATTTCTTACTCAGGCACAATTCGTACTCCGCATAGAAAATCTTGTAACCCTTTCGGTTAAGATATAAAATATGTTTAGCTTTATTATGTACAAGACCACGAGGGACATTTTTGT
The DNA here is from genome assembly GCA_956483635.1 of Panzeria rudis. NCBI lineage: Eukaryota > Metazoa > Arthropoda > Insecta > Diptera > Tachinidae > Panzeria > Panzeria rudis. The sequence goes on along the minus strand of OY101450.1, from coordinate 131,490,079 downwards.
GGAACATTCCTTCCCACTATATCTCCGCTGAAGGGGTGATTTTTGCACATTTTTAAGAAATGTACAAAAAGACCCATAGAACGAAGAATCAGAGGTTTGAAATGTTCCAGAAAAATGTTTCCCTTATTATTTTCTACAAAGTTGCTGAACATACCCTACATCTAAGATGTAAAGACCACATAGTTTTGTGTACCGATATACTGCACGATCAGACCAAAAGGGGGAAACTCTCCTCCACCAGAATCGGCTTACAGAACTCTGTAATTTTGAAAAAAGTACGAAATAGTTGCATAGTAGGGATGGCGAAAAAAATATCGAAATATCGATTTATCGATATTTTCTTAAAAATATATCAATATATATCGTCGATATTTTTAATTTTGACATATCGATATATCGATATTTTTTCCAAATATATCGAAAGTATCAAATTCGATATTTTTTAGCTTTGGTTTCGGCACAGTCTTCATCAAATAGAATATTACTAATATTTTGTCTATTCGAAAAATTATCATTCTTTGAGTGTAATTTTGTTGATGTATGTTCCATGAATTATTGGTGGAACAGAAAGGATCTTGGAAATTAACTCTTTTCAGCTTAATTATCTATAAGAAAGGTATTATTTTGTTTTATTAAAAAAAAAATTGGGGACTACATATGAATTATCATTGTTGAAAAAATATAGATATTTCGATATATCGATATTTTTTATTCGATATATATCGATGCCGATCGATATTTAAAAACATATCGATATCGATATATTTTTAAATATCGATCCCTATTGTATAGTGTACTTAATAGGCGATACCATTATTAACAAAACTTATAACATTTGCAAGATAGCTATTGGCAGATATTTACAATCTACACTCTAAAACATTTTGTTGAAAATTAGGTCGATAATAGTCGGCAACACTTTACCGATTATTATCGACCTAAAATTAGACACGCAGTATTTTTGAACAAAATGTTTGAACTAAAAAAAGCGATTGGCTGCGTGCAGTTTTGAGCCGCAACCTCCTGACTAATAGTCTGACGTATCTACCTTTCAGCCATAACCGTATTATACTTCATGTTAAATTTTTTCCACTTGGACTAAATATGTTGAATTTGAAAGGTTTTTTTTAAATAAAATAACTACAAAATCAATGTAATTTTAGACAAGGAGAAATTTTCAACACAAATTTAGACAATATATGATCGTAAATTTAAAGTAATGTTTTAAAGTGTATATTCTGCGGAAATCGTTACAACTACTAGTGGTTGTAATTATCAATGATAATTCATACTAGAATAGAGAAATAACAAGAAGCTTAAGAGAAGACATAAAGAAAAAAGTTACTATCAATAACAATCAAATGAACTACAGCTCTAAGAGTAACATTATGAATTGATGAAAGCTAGATAGTCGAGTGGTCTAAGCGGTAGAGAACTCTGAGGAGATTAGCGGGAGCTATCGAAACATGTCAGTTCAACCCTCCGTGCAGTCAAAAATTTCCTTTTCTACACGCATCACATAAAAAATATAATTTTATTGAAAAACTAAATTAAAACCGATCTCAAGGCAAAATAATTAAATTTCTTTGGATATAAACTCATGCATTTCGACTAAAATTATAACTTAATTGTGATTGCAGTACTTTAAATTTTTGATATAATACTTTTTTTAGAATACAATTTTACTCAACAATGCTTGGCAAAGTTGATTTAATTTTTTTTGCATACCGCCAATACACTGTAAGTAAATGCAGTAGATTGAAAGACCTATAGACTATACTTACTCCCTTATTCTGAACTTTGTGACAATTGACAAAATTACAACAAATAACAATTTTTATATTTTAAGCAATGTAAAAATTGTCATTTGTTATTATTTTTATTTTGCCAAAGAGGTTAGAATAGAGTAAAATCAAAAGGTTTTTAGCGCGAAATAAAAAAATATGATTTTATTTGACCGTTCATAACTATCTTTTCTGTTTATTCGTGTGTTTGTATGATCGCAAGAAGGACTTGGCACATGATTAATTATCTATTGAAAACTACAGCACATTTCTTCTAAAAAATTTTGTGAATGAAATATAAAATGGTGCGGATGGGTAAAAGAAAGGATTAATTTCGTACGAAATGAGCAACTCTTTCGAGCCAACTCTTTTTCCGCCGAGCGATTTCTTTAAATTGAAAACTGACAGAATAAGTTGCATGTGTCAAAAATTTTTTTTACCAGCTGGGTGTATTTTTTCTATTGAAAATTTGCAATTATAACGATAGCTTTCCTTTAAAAATTACTATTTGTCCTTGACTTCTTTCTGCATACTGCCCTTTTTCACAGTGCAGATATTTTGTACATAATTTTTTCCTGTTTCTATTATTTTCTTCTCGATTTCTCTTTGTTGTTGCACTTCATTTTACAACTTGTTTTATAACTTCGGTTGAAAAAAAAAGTAAATTACAATAAAATCAAGAGGTATAAAATCAAAAACTCATATACAACTTTAGGGAACTGGCAACAATTACAATTGCTATTATTGTTCTTGTTGTTGTTTTTTTATTATTATTTTAATAGCCAAGTCAAGAGAAGTTGGAAAAAAACTTGCACTTAAAAGGTTAACCAGCAATCGGTAGAATGCTAAATAAACTACAAAAACAAAAAGAAGAGGAGAAAAATTGTAACATTAAAGATAACTAATGATGAACAAAGCACAATGGGACGACATATCAGCAAACAAAATTCAAGATTTTCTTATTATTAGAAACTAAGCTTTATTAGTTTTCAATTAAGTTATGAGTTTAGTCGAACTATATGGGTTTATATCCAAAGAAATTTTAATTATTTTGGCTTGAGTTCGGTTTAAATTTAATTTTTCAATAAAATCATATTTTTATTTAGAGATAAATGTGAAGTATGTAGACAAAGAAAATTGTGACTGGGCGCAGGGTTGAACTGTTGTTTCGATAGCTCCCGCTCATATCATAGAGTTCTTTACTGCTTAGACCACTCGACCAAAGTTGGGCGTTTGCAGTCAAGAGCTGAGTATTATTTTGGCTTGAGTTCGGTTGTAATTTAAGTTTTCCATTAAATTATATTTTTATTACTTATTATATTTTTATTTATTTATAAATTTTCTTTAAATATTTCTTAACAAAATCAGTGAAATTTTTATATTTCGGTTATGTCAAGCAAGGGAAGACGTAGAGGAATTGGATTATAAGAAAATTATTGCAAGAAATTCAGAAAAGCTCCAGTAATCTTATATATGTTCAATGAAAGCATGTTGCTGAAAAAAATATATGAATTTCAATAGCATTTGTCATTAACTTAATACAATATTAATCAAAATGGCGTCATGTATTTCTTTTTTTTCCATACATACTATGGGGTAAGTACAGGGTGTTTTTTTAGAGGTATAGAACTTCGAATTGAAATAAAACACAAGAAAATCGTTTTAATGTCCATCAATTTGGCTTTATTGGAAGGATAATTTTATGCCATTAATGTTTAAATATGATTTCGGGCATGTGGCCGCCGCGGCTGGCTCGAATAAAGCCAATTCTACAGGTCCAATTTTCAACCACTTTTTCGAGCATATGGGGCCGTATGTTGGCAATAACGCCACGAATGTTGGCTTCCAAGTCCCCTAACGTTTCTGGTTTGTTGGCGTAGACGAGCGACTTCACATATCCCCAAAGAAAATAATCCAATGGTGTCAAATCACACGATCTTGGTGGCCAATTGACAGGTCCATTCCGCGAATTTATGCGCTCATCGAATGTTTCCTTCAATAAATCGATTGTGACGTGCGCTGTGTGGCATGTAGCGCCGTCTTGTTGGAACCACAACTCATCCACATTCATGCCATCCAATTCGGGAACAAAATAGTCGGTTATCATGGCTCTATACCGGTCTCCATTAACGGTAACTGACTCTCCAGCATTATTTCGGAAGAAGTATGGCCCAATGACTCCACCAGCCCATAGAGCACACCAAACAGTCAGTTTTTGTGGATGTAATGGCGTCTCAAGGGTCTCATGTGGATTCTCTTCACTCCAAATGCGGCAATTTTGCTTGTTGACGTAGCCATTCAACCAAAAATGAGCCTCATCACTGAACAAAATTTTGCGATTTTGCTTGCAGTAAACTTCGCGAACTGAACCATTATTTTCGAAATAAATTTGCACGATTTGCAAGCGTTGTTCTTTTGTCAACCTGTTCATGATGAAATGGCAAACCAAACTAAATATTAATCACTTGACAGCTGACAAAATGGCCGCCAGTTAAAAAAGTGATGCCAACTTAAAGTTCTATACCTCAATAAAAAACACCCAATACTTTAAAACAAGTTCTATCTCATTAAAAAATAACTGGGATATGGCTGTAGAGAGCATGCTTTACGTCCGAATAGCCCCGGTTCGTATCCCAGCCATGTCAAAAATTTTAAATTTATATATATTTTTATTTTAAATGAACTTTAAATAAATTTTTATCAAAATTCCCCCAAATTTTTAGTAAAATAACCTTCTTAAATTTGATTAGTTATTGATAAAATGTTTTACTCATTCAAATATTACGATTATTAATTACAAAATTGATCATATTTGTTATCAATATAATGGAATTCTTCATCACAGGAAATTCATTGAATACCGGGATTTTCATTATCAAAAATTAAACTTATTTTTTCTTCTGTATATGATGATATTTTGTCTATGGTTTAATATTACCTTCCCATAGTGCATTGTAGTATCGCCTTAACATTAAATAAAGTAGTGTTTTTCTAAATTTTTTTTAGTCCTCTTTTATTTTAGTTGTTTTTTGCACTTTTATTGTTAAATTATTTTTCTGTTTTATTTGTTTAGACATTCTACCTGTTTCTTTCACATTGCTTTTATAATTCAAGTGTAATTATGTAATCTTATAACAAACTATAGCCAACGTCTTGTAACTTTTTGCAAAGAAAAGTTGTTATATTTTTGCATATTTGTTTTTTTTAATCTCTTTTTGTTTTCCAAAAGAAAATAGAATAAAGAAAATTAATAAAAAGTAAAATAACGATAAAGAAGCAGGACTTAGACAAATGATTATACTTAAAGAATTTGCATGCAAAACCTGCAATATTAACTAAGATTGTTTTCTAATAGAATTAAAAAAAATTATATATCGGCTTAAGTTTAATATTTGAATTTTTATGGCATATCCACGTTTTTATTAAGAGAGAAATATTAATGATCAGACTACCAAAACTGATCATTATTTATTTCAATGCCGCTACATCATCTCATCAGCATTATTTGTTAATTTTTCTAACCTTAACAAGAGGCTGAGAATAGCGTAGCATCCTTAAGCCACTCATTTATTATAACTAATTTATCGGTTATTAATTTTTCACAAAAACTGTAACTTAAATCCTTCAATTAACATTTGCACAATTTTTAAACTTTATTCTTTAACTAAAATTGAAAATTTTTTTATAAACCTTTATTTATATTTATAAAAAAAAATAAAACAAAAACTTTCCGCTTCAAATTTACAAATTTTTTCTGTTAATAATTTGTAGTCACAAGAGCCTAACATCATGTGAAACAAAATAGTTTAGCTTAGTTTAGTTTCATTTTAATCAAATTGCAATATAACAAAAAAAAAACAAAAAATGCAAACAATGCAAAAGCTTAAATCATAATAAAAATGAATATTAAAATTCAAAAAAATTTTTATGCATCACTAAATTACACTGATGATGGTGGCCATGATGATGATGATGACGATGGTGATGATGTCTATTACATCCTCTGATTTTTATTCCTGCATAAATATAATCAATATGTAGTATGTACACTAGGACGATTCATTAGCCCACATATCTATGTTTTCAGATGCGCAAGCACATCCTGATTACTTACTATCTTTATTATTCACATGTATAGCCAGATTCTTAAGGAACATTTTTTAAATTTTGAATTTCCAATGCTCAACTTCCTGTCATGATATTGAAGTGCTGTTAGCTAGAATATATACAAATTTTATATGAAGAAGTACTTTAAACGATTTTCTAAATAAAGTAGAAGCCATATAATACAGCACAAAAATCTGTTTAGAAATAGTTACATTCTGTATTAAATCCAGCAGAAATCAACTCAATATCGCTTTATGCAGCTAAGCAATAGAAATTTAAAATAAAAGTACATTTTGTAAGGGGGAAAAATATAAAATTGTAATAGTGAGTACTGATGAATAAAATATCAATCTCTATATACTATAGATTGATTGACTCGGAAAATAAAAACTTTTTTTTTGCAACTGAAAAACCCTAATGTGCGAATATACATACATACATACATACACACATACATACATGTTTAATACAGAAAACAAAAAAATGAAGACTAAATTCTAGTTTCATTGAACAACTAATTACAGCAGCAGCTGTTATAAAGAATTTTAAAAGTAAATTAAAGTTCCCTTTTACAAGCCTGTTCTTGGCAAATGAGCATGTCTAGAAGATACTTTTATTAATACTCTCAAAATAACTTTTTTGAAAAGGAACTTTTTTGAAGCGACAATTTTTTAAGAAATGTATTTTGAAAAATTGTCTAACAATTTTTTGAAAAGCACTTATCAGAGAACGACAATGAGTACAAAAAATATAAGCACATATTGAAAATGTTTGTCCTTATACGTTAGGGTATAGCGCCGCTGCACAGTGGCACATTTTACGAGAAGGCGGTCAAAAGTCTATAACTTTTGATTGGATCAGAATTTTGACATTTTCTTTTTTGTTTTGTAGGTGGAAATCTTTTCTTTAATTTTCGGCATAAGACGTGAAAATCGACTGACAATAAAAAAGTTATGGAGCTGTTAACATAAAATGTGTCTTCTTATTTGCTTCTTTAATAACTTTGTATCATCCATCTGGGGAATAAATTTGTAAAGCGTATTTCAAATGTCTCCTTTTAATTAATGCAAAATCTCCACTAACTAGGAAATTGTGCGTAATCGTTTTAAAATTTTTTCTTTTACCATTTGTAGCCCGACACAGTTTTGCAAATAACTTATTATTGTATTAAATAACTGTGAACCTTAATTAGTTTAAGGCAAAATAAAACTAACGTTTATATTTAATCATGAAATTATTAGATTTCATGAAAATTGACACATGGTTGGCTTGAATAATATATATTGTTGAAAAAATTCTGTCTACAATCATGGTTTATTTAAAAATTCAACAGCAGATTGGTTCTATAATAATAAAATATCGTTCTTATCTATACTATTTTGTTTGCAATAAAGCTATGCTTAGCTTATAAAACAGACATGGCTCTCTGCTTCCAAAAAAGATTTTGATCTATTCCTTTGTTGAATGCTTTTTACTTAGTTTTGTGTTTTACTTGACAGCGTTTGGTTTATTCTTGTGAGCGGTTGCTGTGAAAAAATAAAAAAATTAAAATTAAAATAACAAAAAGTTTTATATTCCGGCAATTAATGTTCGGTCATGTTCTGAAAACCATTTAGTTTTGAAATAGCAAAATTTCAAAAGCGAAGAAAAATAAGTGTTTTTTAATCGGACAATTTAGTGCATTTGTTCTGATAAAATATGTGAAATATCTGAAAAAAAAAAAAAAACCAACTGAAAAGCTCCAATAAGTGAGCTTTTTAGATGGATTCTATCCTGAAAGCTGGCGATTTCACAACGAAATGTTTTTCAGAACATGTCCGATTGTAAATATAGCATGTGTCAACAAATATGTATGTATCTATGTGAAAATAGATAATAATTTTTATTTCAGATTCAACACACTGACCAGTTGAAAAATCTTGTTTTTGATTTAAATTGAAATAATAAAACTTTTTAGCTCCTGTCAATTTTTTAATCAACTTATGGTTAAGAAAACAATATATATATGATTATACAGAGCAATATATATGGTTATTTAGAACCATATATATGGTTAATTTTAACCATATATATGGTTATTTCAGACCATATTTTGTAATTTTGAACAATATATATGGTTGTTTTGAACCATATACATGGTTGCTTGAACCATGCATATGGTTGTTTTTAACCATATTTATGGTTATTTCAAACCATTTATTGTAATTTTGAACAATATATATCGTTGTTTTGAAATATACATATGGTTGCTTGAACCATCTATATGGTTGTTTTGAAATATATATATGGTTGTTTTTCAATCATAGTATGTTGCTCTTCGATTATGGTTGCCTCAGCCATGTTTTTTCTTTGCGTGTAGAGAGACACTAACAGCCAATTTTTATTTTGTCCTGGCCAGTTGTCGGAAAAAACTACAAGATCATCTATATCATTTCTGTTATCCAGATACTTTAGTAGCACTGAGGCAACTTCGTCGGAACCGCGTTTAGCTATATTTTGGATCCAGTTAAACATATGAGCCTGGCCAGCAAAATTATCATGTATTCCTAAATTTTAAAGCAAAATTTTTTTGCAGTAAAATACAGAGCCAGTTTTGATATTGGCTATATTTATTGTAGATCGAAGGATATAACACATTTTGTTCTTTCATTGTGGATATAGTGCATTCTGTCGAAATTCTTTTTTTAACGAAATAAATTTGTAACGCTTAAATAATTTTTTCATATTGACCCAATTTGAAAAATTGACTATTATGAACACGCTACATAATTAATATATGTATTTACATACGTTTATTATTTAAAATTTGTTCAGTGGAAACATATTACAAGAATATTTTTACTTTCGGACGAAATAATTATATTTTTTGTGCAATAGCTGCGTAAGCCACAAAAACTTAAAAAAATCACACCGCCCCAGTTTCTGATATAAATTCCATGTCTGTTGGGAAGAGTTCTTTATTAAGATTGGTACGTATTCAAATTTGTGAAAAATTTTGGGCAACATTAATTATTTCATGAGAAAAATTTGACATGTACGTTTGTTATAATCTTCATGTGTTTGTTGTAAACTCCAAGCGAAAAAAGTTTCACTCATATTATTTCGCATGAAAACTTAAAATGTTGCCAATACATTTCATATGTTTTCCTGAAGAAAAACAGAGTACTACTTAAGCAACATTTTTTTATGAATAATTCATGGGAATTTTTTTTATATGTGTTTCGACAGGATTTCACGTGAAATGTTGAACACAATACCATACTTTACCCACTGATTTAACAGAAATATTAGAAAAATTTGCAAAAACGCTGCCAGTTTCATCAGAATGCATCGATGAAAAAAAGAAGTACGTTTTATAATAAGACCGCCAAAATAATCGAATTTACTTAAAATCTTTTTAGCATATATAAATATGGTACCTAGCAACAGAATTAGCACATAAAACTAATTTTTGATTCCATGTGGCTTACAGAGTAATTGCACTAAGCGTCTCATATATCATATAAAATTTGTTCAGTGGAAACACATTACAAAAAAAAAATAAAAAAATATTGTTACTTTCGTATGAAATATTTCCTAATAACATAATAAAAAAATCTTCTAAAATCTTAAAACACCTTTATGTATATAAACAATAACAACTCTATAATTCCATATGGCTTACAGAGTTATTGCACTAAGCGTCTTAATTAGAGTGTTATGATATCGTCGGTATCCTGCAAAAAAGTCCTAAGTCACATAATTGTGTTTCTGAGTTATTGGCGATTTAAAGTTTATGGCCCCCGGAAAATCTTTAAATAGCTTAGATTTGAAAATTTATATTAGAATATAATAATTAAATGGCTTAACTTTAAAATGAAAGCAAAAAATTTAATTCAGTTTAATTTATTTAATTTTTTTATACAAAAATGAAATGCATCTTGGACATAGGCTTTTTTTGCATTAACAAATATTATTTTATGGACATGGAATTTTTTTAAGAAAATGGTTTTTTATAATCTTTGTATTAAATTGGTTCGTCTTGATCGCATTCTGATTCATCATATATATACGGTTCTGGGGCCTTATTTCTGAAGGTTTTGCATGCCTTCAAGCTTTGGTACCAGTGACGAAACTCCTCCGGTATGGCTCCTGATGTACAGAGATTAAGTAAATCTTTCTTCTTTTCGATACTTATAGGAAGGTTGCTTTTATATACCTTTTCAATGTTGACTTTTTTAAAATTCATGGGCCGACCTTTACCAAAAACACATATTTCCTTATAGGTTTCACTATTGGCGTACTTATACTCTATTACATCAGGTTTAATCTTTTGGTACCTAAAAGATTTTACTTTCACCAGTTTATTTTATCCCCATTTTCATAAAAAGTTTTGTTGTTTATAAACTCCGATAGCTTTGATAAATCCAGAAAATCGGAAAACCGCATTTGAGTTGATATTATAAGGATTTCCTTTACTTCTAAGGCGTTTGGAGCGTGCGAGTCTGAATATATTTATCCAGTCTTGAATGGTGTATACTGGAACATTTTTCTTCTGCGTTTCGATAGCACTGTGCATACTATCAACTTCCAATGAACTGTGTTCACTTTCTAAAAATTTGTGTTCAATTATATCCAAATTCAGAACTTGAATCAAATGGAGGAACAATGCTGAAATTAAATTTGGTACTGGAAAGAAAATTATTACCTTTTTCCAATGCGCTTTGTTTTAAGGAGTTCATTTTTTAAGCATACAAACTTTTCAAACTAAAAACTTTCAATAATGAATAAAAGATAATTTTAGAAAACGCATTCAGAAATTTTTTTCTAAAATATTTTTAAGTAGGCTATGAAATACGTAATATATTTCATAGCCTACTTAAAAATGTTTTATTAACAAAATATATTGTATTATTTTCTGATGAGTTTTTTTTTCTTTAAATTTGAGACTTGAGCTTTTTTTGCAGGAATAATATAAAAACGTATAGAAAACAAATTGTGCAAAAAATCCCAAGACCACTTGGGACTTTTTTGCTCTACATGTTTGGGTGTTTCGGCCATAGAATAATTTGTTTTAATACAATAGCTACAAAAATATTCTAAAACGACATGGGATTTTTTTACAACACATAGAATATGACTTTTGGGAGACTTCTGCATCATTAACACAATTTCGCAAAAAAGTGGACTTAGAACTTTTTTGCAGGATACCAACGATATACAAATAAAAGTGAGCATAAAATAGCTCGATAAATTTTAATATTAGAGCTATAAAATTATTAAATTAGTTACATTGTTAAAGTGTCTCGTCAACCATGAGTTTTTGTCAAAATTCATTTGCCATGAGATCAAAATAACTAATAGGCAATTGTGATATATATTTTTGTGAATATCGCTCAATTGCTGTAAAGTCGTCATAGCTTAAAAAGCCTAGTTTTACTGGAAAACAGTTAAAAATTTTCAATTTACACGCAACTTAATGCAGAATGAAGATTTCATTCTTCGCTCAAGAGTTGAATACACAAGATATTTACATATATGAAATTTTTACACAATATACAGAACAATATGGCGAATAGTTCTGCGTTATTAGCTCAAAAGTAAAAAATTTGAGTTATGATGACATTTCAGCAAATAAGCGATATATATTGCTTGGCATTTATAATTAGTTCGTAACTTTATTTCACTAATTCTTCGGCGACTCCGATTTTTTATATCACTTACGTTATTTTTGCGGTCACAACAAAAGTTGAGTGTCACTTACGTTAAAATTTACAGGTCTGTATCTTTGTAACTGTGAATATTTTCGATTCAATATTTTACCAGACGACGTATTGGAGGCCTTATAACAATTCTGCATCAAAAAATCATTTTCGAAAAATATGTCACTTACGTTATTTTCGCGGTTGGGGCACGATACGTGTGTGCATCGATAGGTATTCTTGTTTATACTATTGGCTACACACTTAAGCTAGTTGTTTGACTTTTTTGAAAATGCATTTCTTAAGTGTTGTTATTGCTTTTTAAAATTTTCTACAAACTCGTTACATCACGGCTATATTTTATGCAGAAGTCGAACGGTAAAGAAAGCTAAACATATGAGAAATGATTTGTTGTTTAGGTGTGTTGGTGTTTTCTTGAAACATGACTGACTGGTGTTCATTGGAAGCTTTTGTTTTTTAAGCTGTGAGTTGTGAGGTCTGTTGAAAATTGCATTGTAAATACCGTATTTTATTTTTTCTGTGTGTTTTAAGTTATTGCCAATTATAGTTTTAGTAATGGAATGTACAATTTTCGTCACACACAGAAAAAACCAACATATGATTTCAATTATGAAAACAGCAGATTCAACAAATTCGTTGTTGAAGTTCAACCTACGACGAAAATTGTATATTCAATTACTTAAACTAAAATTTTCAATTAGACAAAGTTTGTAAAAATGATTAGACAATTTTGATATTGATCACATGAGTAATTGATTCAATCACCCAATTAATTGAAACTTGTTTTAATTTTTGATTAAGGGTATTAAGTGAAAATTTCTTACAATTAATTTTTTTCTGTGTACAAAGAAAATATTATTTTTAAAAAAATTTTCAATTAATTAACTTAATCAAAAATTTAAACTAGCTTCAATTAATTTCGCAATTGAATCAATTACTCATGCGATGAAAACAAAATTTCTAGCAAATTTTTACAAATTCTGAATAATTGATTATACAATTTTTGTTTTGAACTTCAACAATAGAATTAATTGAATCTGTTGTTTTCGTAATTGAAATAGTAAATTAGTTTTTTTTTATTGTTCATACCTATTACTAAATTTATTAAGCAAATTTTTTTTCAATTCCAGTTTAAATATTTTTAAAGGATATTTTTTTAAGTCATTTTAGAAAGCTTTTACTGTTTGAATATGCTAAAAAAACATTCATATGAATTTGACATATTTTCTAAATAACAATTCTTTATTCTTTATATATGCAAATATGTATTAAAGACAAGGTTAATAGTTTTATGGCATTTTTATATTGATATATTTGTCACACACAAAAATATGTGTTGTATGGACAGCTTTTTTTAGGGAGTTTTATTTATTAGATAATATCCTATATACATACGTACATACATATCGTTAAATAAAAAGCAAAACGCCGTAACTAAAAAATAGCGATATAATTTATATGCTTCCCCTGCCAAATTATGAAAACGTTAGTTGGGGCATTTTGCGTTTCAGCTGATGATATATCTTTTAAATATACTTTTTTTGTTGAAAATTGAGATTTAAAAAATTCAAATAGATTTATTTTAGTTCAACAAATAGTTTTTATCACATTATTGTTTAAATATCATAAATATTTAAATTATTTAGCATTGTTCTAGCGATAAAATGCATAATCAGATTATTGAGTTTTTCACATTATTTGATAAAGTTAGAAAAAAAACTTGTTATAACAAGAATTTTTAATTTAAATTCAAACCTGCATATTTTTACATCATAATAATACTATATGATTACGCTACCCAGCAAAAAATTGCTTCAAATAAAGCAGGTTTTTACTATGAGAGAATAAAAGTAGTGCTTACAAACATGCTGATATCACTGCTGATTTTTGTATGGCGAGTTCCCCTTTTGGAGTACTACATTTTTGATAAGAAAGCGCTTTTTGAAGCGCTGAAAATCATCACCATTTTCAGCACTAAAATTGTAAGTATATGGAACTTTCTCGCTTATAAAACCTGCATTGTAACCGCAGTGAAATATCTGCTTTTTTGTATAGTTTCTTTCATATGCATTCACTGCTCTGTAATAAGCTCTTCTGCTTTAGTGCTTCACAAAACATGAAAATTTTTGTAATGGGCATTTATTAGTCAAATTAAAATAGTTCGATAAAATAGAATTAAAGAACTGCTTGAAAAATTTTTTTTTACTATTTAAACATTCATCTTTCTGTGCATTTACAAGAACTTGCATCCACCACACAAAATATTCTTAAACAAAAGAAATACTATAGCAAAAAGAATAAATCTCCTTAAAATCTTGAGCTTCCGCTGGATTTTTGTACAAAGATTTTCTTATTATTTTAGCTGCTTTAATAAAATTCAAAAGTCCGCTAAAAATTTCTTTAGTTCTCTTCTTACACCTGCATATATTTTATAATTTTGTAGTTGTTGTTTTTTCTTGCTATTCTGTTCTATCTTTTATTCTTTTTAAAAAAATGAATTAATAGAAAAAGTAACTTTTCTTTTGAGGCTAAAAGTACTTAACGAGGATTTTGATTCAAGAATAAAAATAACAACAGGGAGAAAAATGTGAAAACAAAACTAAAGAAACAGGAAACTGAAGTACCAAAAATTTTTGAATAGAAAATTTATAGACTGTGGACAATTTAAGCATATCAAAGAATTAAAAAAAAAGAAAGAAAATAACTTAAGGGGGTATTAAATAGAAAAATTGTTGAGATTTAAAGGAAATATTTTGCGAGAAAATACCAAAAATAAAAAGAAAATTAAGATCAGTATTTTATTCAAATTTTAAGCAGAAAAATTGTAACAAGAGATTTTTTAATACAAAATGTTGCTACATTTTTATGTTAAATAAGAAAATTTTTAAATTACAACCAATGTGTTAGCTGCTACGAAAGAAATTTGCTAAATAGAAAGCAACTGTCGTATAACAGAATGACAGTGTTTATTTAAAGTGATTGTGGTACCCAACTGTTACCCAAAGAATCTACTTTTTCTAAAAATTACGACTTATTAAACATAATTGATTTTTATAGTTTAGAAAATTTTTAAACTTATAAGGAAATTCTGTAATACAATTTTTGTTCAATATTTTTAGTCACAACAGCAAGAAATATTAATGCTCTGGCATATATATGATATTAAGTATTAAGTCTACTTTTTTTTATTTTTAACATTTTACCCAACTTTTGTTTGTTAAAATAAAATCCCTGCTGCACACACAAAGATTATTAAATTGTAAAAATGTATGCAACTGAATATATGTAAGTGTGCGAATAGTTTGTTTCTTCTTGTAATTTATGCCAAAAGCTATTTTCGCATAATTTTTTCACATGAAAATACCAAAGACATAACCAAGTCTCTAGTTATTTGTACTTTTTGTGAACAAAAATTGAAAAAAAAGTAAGCGGAAAACTTTTATAAATATAATCAGTATACATACATACTTACAGTAGGTATCACTGAAAATAAATACTTTTTTCCAACTATTTCAAAAGAATATTGGCCTCAAAATCTTTTGTAAGATTGCAGAAAAACTTACAAGTTGTATATAGATGATTGTCATTTCAAATGATTTTTTCGTAAAATATTTTCTAAAATAGACGAATAAATTTTAAAAGGATAGATAATAAATAAATGTACACACGTTTTTTTTGTGTAAAGTTTTTATACCCCTCCCCCCTCCTTCCCGATTTTTAAAAAATTTTCTATAAATAATTTAATCCTTAAAAAGTTTTTAATATAATATATACGAAAAAATTATAAATTTTGAGAAGAAAATATACAGTATATAGTGAATAATATTAAAAAAACTTTAATATCAAATTCCAATCGTCAAATAGATCTTTGGAAATTTTTATGACAAAAATGTCGAGTGGTTAGATGGAGTCTTTTGCAGAATTTTGTCAGCAATAGTGAAGCCTTCAAAATATACCGGAAAACGAGGAAGACCTTGCTGTTCCTATCAAACGTCATCGAAATCAGCAAGACAACCCAAAAATATATCACTATGTAAAGATAATGGAATTGATCATATTTTTGGAGCGTATACCCAAGGACTACGTTCGATGGGTGAAGGAGACTAGGCAAAAATTATTGACCTGTTAAGATCTTTCCCAAAATACAAAAAGAAGGAGATCTTAAAAAATCTAGAAAATGAAGATAATGTTGAATTATTTGATGAAATAGAGGCATTAAGTATTTTGTTTTATTGATTTAGATCTGACAAAAGCGCAATACATATATTTGAGAAACCTCACAATGGAAAAATATTTTACTGCTCTTCCACCATATTACAAAATTCTGGAAGCAAAAAAAAGAAGTTGCTATCCTCCGTCAGCATCGCTAGAAATGACAAATACTTATGCTAAAGTAAAATATTTACAACATCTACTGGATCATACAGCATCCAGAATTTTAATGATTGACGCTGTGGATATTAAGAACATTCGAAATTTAACGTTGTACACAGAAAAAATTATCATAGGTTTTTATTTTGACACACATGTGTTTGAATTTGTTTTTAAATTTTATTCTTTTTTTTCTTTGGTTTTTAAATATTCCAATACAAAATTTTGATAGAAAAAATATTGTGATTTTTTTCTTCTTAAATATTTACGAATTTTTGTGTTTAATTTTACGAATTTTGTGATAAGTCCCATTTCTGTAAAATAAATATTTTAATCTATGAATTTAGTAATAGAATACGAATTATAGTTTTTTCTGTGTACTGCAAATGGGGATGTGATGGTTCGTCAGGTCAATCTAAATACAAGCAATCTTTTGCAGAGGAATCGAATATAATTTCTGACGCTTTCATGTTCATCACTTCATTAGTACCAATTAGACTTATGGACGAAGAATCAGGTTTAACAGTTTGGGAAAATCCAGTTTCTTCAGCAGTTAGATATTGTCGTCCAATTTCAATGGAATATTGTAAAGAGACACCTGCTAAGACCGAGGAAGTGGTAGATAATATTCGAAATTAAATAAAGTTTTTGTCACAAAACCATAATTAACAAGGAAGGACAAACTTTTAAAATAAACATGATCTTTTCTTAACGATGATAGATGGAAAAGTAGCGCAAATGTTGACAAAAACCCCCTCTTGTGCTTCATGTACCATATGCAAGTCGACACCAAGTCAAATGAACGATTTAGAAAGAGTAGCTGCAAGACCAGTAAATGAAAAAGCTTTCGAGTATGAATTGTCGACCCTACACGCGTGGATTAGATGCATGGAAGTGATTTTGCACATCGGTTAAAATCGCAAATTTCAGAAATGTTCAGCTAAAACTGAAAATCATAAAAGATTGAAACAGGAGGAAAAATCTTCTGTACAAAAACGTTTTCGGGAAGAATTAGGATTAATTATCGATAAACCAAAACAAGGAAGTGGCAACAGCAATGATGGCAATACCGCAGGAAAGTTTTTCTTTAATTCTTCCCTCTCTGCGGACATAAGTGGGGTTGATAAAACATTAATTAAAAGGTTTCATATCATTCTCCAAGCTTTATCGTCTGGTTTGGAAATAGACCCAACAAAATTTGGCAAATATGCACTAGAAACGGCAAAATTGTATGTAGAAAAATACAATTGGTATTTACACATGGTGAAAGTATTATAAAATACTTTGCAGTATTGCCCATTGGTCAGCTGTCAGAGGATGCCCAAGAATCGCGTAATAAAGATTACAAAAAGTACCGCTTGCATCACTCACGAAAATTTTCACGATTAGCCACAAATGACGATATTTTTAACAGACTTATATACACTTCCGATCCATATGTGAAAAACTTTCGAAAACCATACGCGAAACTTGCAAAAGACCTAGATGAAGATGCTATAAATCTTATGAAGTTATCACAACATATTCATACTGAGAAGTAAAAATATCATGTTTATTAAAATTCATTTAATTTCGTTATATAAAAAATAAATTAAAAAAAATATTTTTAAGTTTCTTTTTGAATTAGCTTATTTTTAATTAGCTTCTTTTTTATTGTAGCACTTTTTTATAACAAATACACAAAGAATATGTAAATTTAGTTTATAATAATGCTCATGTCATTAATTATTAATTTCAGTTATTGTAAATACAAAACTTTTTGTTGTAAATACAAGTGCAAGTCATAAATACAAAAAGGAAATAAAACTCAATTTTAATTTTATATATTTATATAATCCTTTGAGTGAACGCTTTATTATTTATACATTTACTGTCAAATATATATAAGATGATTCATTCCAAATTTAAGAATTATATCTCTTCAAACAAAAAAGTTACAGATTTTTAATGCGAAAATGTCAAAAATTTACCGAGTAAAAAAAATCGGAAGTCCTTTTTGAGAAACAAAATTTTCATTGCTTCCAAAGAATCGATATTCAAAAATGCACATAATTAGTAGAAAAGCAAGTCAAAATTTATTTTAGTCACACAAAAATTTGTAATTCCTTTATAGTTTTAAAAAAATATCCACCATGCTTTTTAAAAATTCGATTTTTAAAGAAATTTATGAAATAATTTTCGTCTAAAAATTAACAGTTATTTACTGAAATTTATTTAAAAACACCGTTTGCTTTTAAATTCGTATAAAAAGAAACAAGTTGCGATTGTGTAACGAATGTGTAACTTTGTACTCTTTTTCCTAGAGAAAAATATTAATATAGAACGCCAAAAATGAAATATTTCTTATCTTCGCTTCCATTTCGGTAATTAGGAATCGAAAAAGAGAACTTCTTGCAATGACAACCCTATGTAAAAATCATTAGAAATGATTTAAATTTGTACTACTTCCGGATCGCAAACTCTCCATTTTCATGATTTCTTTGGAGTGTCTCTTTTTACTGGGTTTCCATTGTGTGTCGGCGAAGTAAAAGAACTAATAAAATGGCTACACAGCTTAAATAAACAACTCAATGTCTCTACATGACACCAGAGGGGCTTGCAAAATACGCTCAATAGCAGGGTTGTAAATGAATTAAGCTTTCTATCTATCCACTTCACCACCTGTTCTCTCTACACTATCACTTTCCCAAAAGAAGGTAACAATTTAATTAATTAACTGGTAGGCATTAATTGCGTGATTGTGTTACTTTTCTTAAAAAACATGTGAGCCCAAGTCAAAATTGAAAAAGTAGCCGTAAGTTTTAATTTCGTCCTGCGATAATTATAGTTTTTTGTTTTTATAGAGAATATGTATAGTGCTTTCAAACCCTATACTCATTTTTGTGGTGTTTTTTTTTGCAAAAACATTCTCGCAACAATCGCGAAAGCAAATGTAACACAGAAAGCAAATTTAATATAGAAAAATTTTAAAAAATAGAAAAATATAATTTTATTTCAGGATGCTATGAATGAAGGGAAAACTCTAATATGAATCCCGTCTTCTCATATTTCATTTATTTGCATTCGTTAACAAATAAAAAAAAATCACACAAAGTGTACGTTTAGAATGAGAATCACCCATATATATATGAACATAGTACTAGCTCTCATAAAAGTTTTTAGCTTTTCTAACTACAACTAATATGGTATTACATATATTTCTGAAATTTTAACTTTTCCAGTTAACTTTCCACTGTTCTTTGTATTGTATATATGTAATAATATTGGGTTAAAGCGATTATTGTACTCCAATTTGTTTTGCAACTTATTGCTGTTATTTGCTTACGAATATCAGTACAAATGAACTTGCACACTTGCCAATTTTTTGCCTGTATTGAGACTTATAAACCTGCTTTTGTAATTGTTTTTGTCCTGTCTTAATATAGTACATATGTATATGTAACTTTTAGAGTGCTCTCCCTCTCATATGATTTAATATGACAAAGACTTGAATAAAAACAAATTAATTTAACAGAGTGCTAATAATAAGAAAACAAATTCAGTAAAATGCTACTTTTAGCCGCACACGAAGTATTCCGTTTTTTGTTTTGAAGATTGTTTTGTTTGTATGAAACATTTTAAATTTAGCGTGTTGTTTATTTTGGCAAACTTTCTTGCCGATATTTTTTAGTTTTGAATATTTGTTCATTTTTGTGCTTTTTTCGTTTTAGCTTTTTTTTCATTTTGTCGAATTTTCTTTGTTTCATTCGTTTTTAACCTTTTTCAATTTCGATTTTAGCTTTTTTTTTATTTGGACAATGTTTTTTTTGTTGTTGCGATTTTTGCTTATTTACGATTTTTTAGTTTCGGATTTTTTATTTGTTTTTGGCGATTTTTGTAGTTTGGCGATTTGTTCATTTTGGTGCTTTTACGTTTCGGTGCTTTTTTTATTTGTCCGACTTTTTTCGTTTTGGCGTTTTTTTTCTTTGTTTTTTGCGGCTTATTTTTCGTTTTGGTGCTTTTTTTCGAATTAGAGTGCCTTTCATTATAGCGATTTTTTTTGTTTTAGTTAGCTTTTATTTTTTTAGTTTTGGCTTGTTTAATTGTTTTTTTTTTTTTTGTTGACGATTTTTTGCGACTTCTTTTCGTTTTGGTGGTTTTTTCGTTTCAGCTTTTTGATGTTGGCAACTTTCTTTTTGTCTCCTTTTTAAATTTTTAGTGTTTTTAGTTTTGGTGTCTAATTATTATAGTTCATAAGAAACAGCTTAGTTTTAAAATTACACTACCTGACAGATTAGCCTTTAATTTTCATTTTATTTTTGTTTTTTAGCATTCTTTAGACGGGGTTCACACAGGCCAATTTTTGCTGCGCAACTTTTAATTCAGCCGCGAGAAAGGCAAAAAAAGTAACACAGTTTTTCTCTGTCTTTCTCTCAGCTGAGTTAAAAGTTGCGCAAACAAAATTGTCCTGTGTGAACCTGCACTAGCTGTACAAACTTCAAGAGTTTGCCTCTTACAGTTTCCAAGATACAGGGAATTATCAAAATTACATGGTCAAGATGACATTAACTGATAGAATACCCTTTAATTTTTATTTTGTTTGAATTTTGGTATTTATTGGAGTAGTCTGCTTAACTTTGAAAATGTCGTGTATATGTATCAAGTGTCCGTATATTATTTTAGTATTCCAAAATTTTTCGTTGCGCTCTTTAAAACACCCTTTAATTTTTAGATTTCATAAGTTTTTAGTAATGGCTTCTGTAGTGGCCATAGTTACATATATTATGTGACAATTACGTCCTGCGGTACCTCTTACGGTTCTCGAGAAAGAGGCCTTTTAACCTCTAGTGTACGCAACACGAAAAAGTGTTCAATATCGAAGGCTTAAGCACTTATTCCTTATTGTCACAGAATTTAAGCAAAAAAAAGCCAAATAGAGCTGACTGTATTTGATTTTCTCTATGGACAACTAATATTAAAGCTACAACAAGTATATTTTAAAATTTACATTACAAGTATTTTTTTTGGCGTTTAGTGTCACTGTCTTAACCCAGAAACTATAGTTTTTCCTAATGTTAAATTCCAAATTATATAATTTGCATTTTAATATGTATTTTTCTGGCTTTACTGCCTAAAGAGCATATGATTACGATTGTAAACAGTTGTGCTAGATTTAAGTTATTGATACCAAAAGAAAAAGAGAAAAAAAGAATTGAGTTCAACCCAATCAAAAACTCAAAACGCATTTTTTTTTACTTAAAACCTTAATACTAAACGCCAAAGATTTATCAATGCCAAAATGCCAGTAAAAAATTATGTACGTTCGCCTTTCTTTAAAATATGGACATGTTAACCCAGATTGTGTTCAAAAAAATGTTAACCAAGATTGTTTAGATTTTTACTCACAAAAAATTTTAAAAAGTATACTATGATTTTTGCAGACTATACGTATAAGCTATTTGATACGTTTATTATAATATTACTCATTCCCAACGAGTTTCGATACTCTCAGTAAATATCCTAAAAGTATGCAGTAGATTTGATTACTTCAGTTACGTATACGTAATATTGCATTTAATTAGACCTAGTATTGCTTATACGACAACGTGCGAATATTTTATGATAAATTGAAAAAAGGCTTGAAAATTTAATGAAAATATGGAAGTAAACACACAGAAAAATTTCATGCTAAAATTGTCAAAAACAATGTTAATTCAACATATTTCGGTAGTGATTTTGCTTCATAAATGTTTCCCGATAATTTTACAATAACATTCAAACCTCTTGATATAACTATATTTCATTTTGATTTAATATACGAGTTCAGCTAAAGCAAAATTATGTTGATACTAAATATGTAATACGAAGAATCATGTTGAATAAAAGTGATTTGAAAAAAAATTAGAATTTGATACTGAAGTAACATGAAGAATCATGTTGCATAAAAGTTATTTCAACTAGAAAGAATGTGAATTTGATATTAAAGAACACGAACAATTATATTAAAGTAAAAATCACAACTTCCAATATCCTGGCAATGCCAATAAGGTAGCCTGAAACACTTATTAACAAAATTTTACTCAAACAGAGATAATGTTTATGTAGATTACTAATCCACAAATTATTGTATAATTTTGAGGGTCTGTCTGGAAATATGATCCAATGAGTACAAATATGCTGTAATTTGTGAATGCATAAAAGTCACTATATCTTTAAGACATGCTATTGTACGAAATTTTGTGGTGATATCTAGATTCAGCAGATAAAAATACATAAAAATCGCCTATTTTGGTCTCCGAAACATTTTCATTGTTGCGAAGTGTAATCGAATACTTACTATACCTTTTGAACTCTATATACTATTGTGTAAATACTCGATTTTATTAAACAATGTTCTCTAATGCAATTCACATACTTCATATTGTTCCAGTCCTTAGTGTGGGTTTAACTGAATTTAACCTGAAACAAATGTCTAAGATACACACACATGACAGGATCTTTTCTTAACCAACACACACTAAATGAAATTGTAATTTTTTTCTGTAGGTATTTTTGTCTTTCTTTTAGCATACATCAAAACTGTCAGATTTAATGTGGTATATTTGTAGTTTTTTTTCTACATGAAATTATGTCAAGTAGAGATTACTTTGTATATACATACTTTGCTCTACAACTTTTAGAATTAAAATTTTACATTATTTAAGTGCTATAAATTTAAATGCATTGTAACACAGTTTTAACAATTTATCTTTTGGTTTAGATATAAATATGAGCTTATATTACAGAAGGCAACATACATTTTATAGCACAAGTTTTATGAAACATTTCTAATATACGTATCAACGAAAATTATTACCTGCACGTTACTATCTTTGAACAGACTATGCCCATAAAAAACTGGAAGTTATAGGAAGAAACTGATTAATTACATAGTATATATTGATTGGAAAAATTTTAGTAACAATTTAAAAACAATGAAAAAAAAGAACGCACGGTGTCATGGGACACTGGATTGGAACAAAGTTTCCATCGCTTTCGGCCTACAATGCCATAGGCCATCATATTACTCATACGTAATAGACTTTTGCCCTAAAAATATACGATATCAGCATTATCTTTACATATTTTTTCAAATTAAAAATTCATAAAAAATGCTCGTTTAATAAATCGTTAAAATTTTTTGAACATAAGAGGATTGATATATTTTTTAATAAATAGTAAAAAAATTATGTTTAGTACAGTTTTCTTTCGTGCAGCTAAAGGAAAAGCGTTTGAAAGCTAAAATAATTTTAGAAAATCTGCTCATCTGAACACATTTTCGAGCGGGCGGGCTACAATTAAAGCAAGATAAATTAAAATTAATATGATTATTTCGAACGTATTTGCTTTTTGAATCCAAATTGATTATTAGGCTAAGGTTCGTAACGTTATATTCTGAAAGAATTTGGCATGATTTTATTATTTAATATAATTAACATCAACTTAATTTTTCATTATATTATATTTATATCTAATATGATTTGTACAGAAATTTGAAAAGCTGGATGGGCGTTTTTGAGCGATTAATAAAATTACATAGAAAAATTCATCATTTTCGTCTAATGCTGTATATAGCGTGCAAAATGCAATCATTTTTGAAGTCTATTCTTTTGAAATATTGATAATAATTTTGGTACAGAAATTTTTTGAGAAAAACGTTAAGCAATTAAGCTATATTTTTGTCACAATTTCTTACTCTCATTCCAAAATCTCGACTTTGATTCCTTTTAACTGTTACATGATTGGAGATAATAAAAATTTTTTTTTGCATGTTATCAAGGATTGTGCCAAAAATCATAAAACATTTTTTTGGAAGTTTTTGTTATGCTATTACCGGAGCTATTGAAGAAATAGAGAACACCGACGAGGCCAAAAACAAAAGTTTTAAAGTTCAAAGCCAAATATCTTTGAAAATTTTAAAGATATTTTAATGAATTAAACTGTATTTTCTCTATCAATCATAAACTTTGCACCAATTTTAAATTCATTAAAATCAGATAATATTGGTAATAGTTATGAGACCGACAAAGTTTTTCACTCCTTAGGTAGTAAACTTTGACATTCGGTGGCTCAACGTTCGTTTCAATAAGGTGGTCCAAAATTAAACATTATTAAAGCTTAGATTTTTACATACCTCGTTCTGTAATTGGAACGCAAATTTCGAAGATACAGATTTATTTCCCTTCTTTCCAATTGGAGCCCGAGTGCATCTTATACCTGCTACTTTCGGCGTTATGCAATCGGGCGGCCACTTTCGGTCTTATGCCATTGGCAAACCCCCTTTGGTCGGCCGAAAAACTTCGGCCAGCCACTTTCGTTCGCTATCTGAGACGCCCTTTCATTTTTGTCGCCCTTCGACACACTCTGCCTAGTCACGGCAGCCATCGCCACAACCCCCACAAAAAATTAAAGTTAAGGTACGGTCACACCTGGCAAATATTTCTTTGATTCCAATATTTTTCTAAATATGGGTTCGGATTTATTGAAAATAATATAAAAATAGCATTTTGCGGCATAATTGACTTTATTTTGTGATATAAAGCCAAGTTTAATCACACTAACCCTAAGTAAAATTAGTGATTACGCTTTTTTGAGCAAATATTTGTCAAGTGTGACCGTACCTTTATAACTTAAAAACACAAATTTCATCCTTGATGACACAAAGTGAAGAAAGATAGTAAGTAGTTGCAGCCTGTAGATGGAAAAAAGAGAATTCGCAAAAAAATCTACTATCGCCTGAAAGATTATTAGGCGATACTTCTCAAGAATTTAGCCGAGACACCTTCATTTAGCAAGGGTACCAACCATAAGTCTAGGCACAAGCCTTTTCCAAGAATTCCCAAAAACTAGCACAAAATTACCTTAAAATTCCGGTAGTTCCCCCGATTCCCAAAACCTAAAAGAAAAATCTCCTTAAAACTCAGAGAGATTTCCCAGATTCACAAAAACTAGGACAGAACTTCCCGGAAAATATTGGCAATACCAAAAGCAGCGAAAATACCAAAACGGCAACACTGAATTTTTAATGCTTTTAACCTTCGCACCTGACTGTTGCCTTCGTTTTGAATTGTCGTTACATGTATTTCTACTGGCTGTTTCAGAACATAATACAAGTATTAATAATTCTGAGGAAAATGAAACCCTGACATGATAAATTGTTATTGTTATTTTGAAAATTTTCAAACAACAATTATAGCAGGGAGACATTTTCTTCAAAATTATTAATACTTATATTATAGTGTGAAGCGGCCTTTACCAGTATTCGTTACACGTATTTTTTAGCACGTATTTTTTCATTAAAAATGTTTTTTTTACCCCCAGCATAGAAAACATATCATATACACAACATGCCATAAGGAAAATCATTACAATAACTTTTTTCCCACAACCATAAGCTATTTCAGGAAGCATGTCATTGTTGACGCAACCCAGCCACAACCTTATTTTTTCTCTGCATTTGGTTTTTCAAATAAACCTTTACGGCATGACTTATATAAGTATAACAATTTAATTAAGTCAAAACATGCAGATATATATTTTCCATCTGGGCTCCATTTCTCGTAACTAAAAGTTACAAACCTACAAGTAAACTATGTAGCAACAAAACACCAACACTTTTAAAAAATTTATTGTTGTGTTGCAAGTAGATTTGTAAATTGTAGTTTCAAGAAATGGATCCTAGATCTACAGTTTCGAGGAAACATGATTTGAAATTTTTGAATTAAAAATAAGCCCAAGCTGGATATGATTCAATGAAAATCGTATATAATTTCAAAGTTATTTAATTAGTCTGGCTTAAGTTTATTTTCAATTCAATCTTTCGATCAAATTAATTTTTTATTTAAGAAAGAAATTCTAAAGCATGTAAATATTGAACATTCAAAGAAAAATTTGGATGTACGGAAGGTTGAACTGACAGCTGTTTCGAGATCACCAAATCTACTCATAAAAGTCTACTCATCAGAGATATATAATTTCATTTAAAGCTTTTTTAAGTTTTTTTTTTTATATTTAGAATGGATTGATTTTTCCTATATGGTAACTTACACATGTTTTATCATACCATATATTTCACAATTTGCCCCATTATAACAAAGTATCAATTTCTATAACAAAAACCCATTTAAATTGCCAATAATTCATACAATTTGCTAAATAAAAGAGACTTAAGCTAATGACCTGTACAAAATGCTTTTGTGGATAAAGAAAAGGCAAAATAATATCATAATTTCTATTGCTGTCATAAATAGGTGAAATTTTGGTAAACGTAAAACTCTGTAAATGTTAAATGTTTCATCTCTTTTTTATATATAAATATCAAATAACCAATAAAGGCAAATATATTAAATACACAACCAGTGTATTTATTGTATGCTAAAAACAGAACAAAATAATTCAAAGCAGAGTGCTGAAATGAAGGCATATGGAAATGTGTTTTCAGCTAAAACCGGCATGAAAATGAGAATAAAATTAGCTATAAACATGCTACGATTAGAATAATAGCCCTTACAAATATTTTCATACATTTAAGCACAAATTTAAAGCAAAAAAAAAATAAAAATAGAGAATGAGGCAGTAAACGAAATAAGCAACATTTAGGAGGTAAAATCTCGTTTTGTAAGTCTGAGAGGAAAACTATGTACAATTATGGTTTTATATTTTTGTTTTACAGATTTGTACAATTTTTGTTTTTACCAACTGTTTTATAATGAGGCTTTTTTAAAAGAGCTGAAATCCTATAATAGCTGTGACTACTGACTGTCTCAGTATTACTATTGCGGACATGCACTTAAAATGTATAGCAAAATTGTAAAGACCAGCAAGTATTTTTTAATGAAATTTAGAAAAATTAAAGGATAAACCAGGTTAAAAGAAATTACTTTTGCATACAAATTGTTGCGTAAAAAGTTTTGGATTTTTCAAAAAAATTTTAATAATTTTAAAAATAAATTTATTTTATTAATATAATTATTTCGAACGTATTTGCTTTGTGAATCCAAATTGATTAATAGGCTAAGGTTCGTAACGTTATATTCAGAGAGAATATTCCAAGGAGCAAGGGCAAAATTAACATCAATTTAATTTTTCAACGTACACAGCAGAACAGAGTAGCGCCACTTTCAGAAGCCGCTATACTTGGCAACGCTGGGAAAGTCCACTTTAATATCAGTTCGTATTCAATTTTCACGATAAAGTTGTATATATAAGAATTAAAATCCCATTAAACAGAGCCACCTGACAAGTGGTGATAAGCAAATACACGTGAGCACTGACGATGGAAGTGTAGCGGCTTCCGAAAGTGGCGCTACTCTGTTCTGTTGTGTACGTTGAAAAATTAAGTGATGTTAATTTTTCCCTTGTTCCTTGGAATATTAATCATGCCCAATTCTTTCTGAATATAACGTTACGAACCTTAGCCTAATAATTAATTTGAAATTTATTTTAACATAATATTTCTCTTTGTTTCATTGTTTACTGGGTTAATTGTTGCATGATTTTGTATATGCCACGAAATTCTGTACTTTACATTTCGAATTAACAATCAAGAATAAACCGTAGACTGTTGTACTTGCATATAAATTGCATTCATTTGAATATGCTCAAGGATAAAAATCGTCAATGAAATATACTTTAAATTTCTGTCTGTCTGTCTGTCTAAATGTATACTGAGTGTTGAATAAAACATTGAGTTAGGATGCTGGTTTATAGTTTCCTAAAACAGTAACCATTTAACACTCAGAATCTGAATGATAAAACAACTGTCTGGTCTGCTGGCTCAAATTTTTTATTTTTATTACAATCTTTCTTTTCTTTGGCAGAGGAAACAATGTGTTACAAAAAATTTTAGCTCTAATTTATATTTAATTTTACCATTTGAAAAAAAAATGAGAAAAACAGAAAACAGAAATAAAAGAAAAAGTAAATTGTGTACCAATATAGATTTTGTTACAGTTTGTTTTACAATGTTTTAAGGCCTTAATGAAATAAAACTCAGTCATTCTAAGTTTTAAAAAGACAAAATATACATATTTAGATATAAATTTTTTACATTTCTTTTATTTCTTATAGCCTTTGAGGCACTAGACAAAAAAAATCCATTTTGTTTCGCTGTGCACAATGGCGCATAATCAAAATATTTTGGAAAAAATTTCACACAAGCATAGCGAGAAGTATTTCCGTTTATGTTTCAAATACCAAATCTCCAAATTGCTCAGGTGCGGAGCCATAAAGTTTCAAATTTGGGTACTTGGCCAAGTAAAATTTTTTAGCGGTTGCCATTTTTATGGTTCCATACTTCAACAGTGTAAAGGAACCCTATTGTTCTGTCCGCCTTTCAAAGGCTGTTTTCCCGTAAAATGCAAAAAATCGCCAAAACTAAATAGATCGCCAAAAAATAAAATAAAAGAGTAGCTAAAAGCCGAGAAAAATCGCCAAAACTAAAAAAATAATAAAACTAATAATATCGTCAAACAACGAAAAAAATCGTCAAAAACCGAAACATCTCCAAAATGTATATAAAAGCGCCAAAAACGAAAAAAAGGTGCTAAAACAAAAAAAATGGCCAAAACTAAAATAATCGTCAAAGCGACAAACCTAAAAATATTAAAGAGACTAAAAACATTGCCAAAAATATCAAAAAATCGCCAAAAGGAAAAAAGTCACCAAAACCTCAAAAAAAAAAAACGACAAAACGAAGAAAGTCGTTATAACTAACAAAAATCCCCAAAAGCCGAAAAAACCGCCAAACCGAAAAAACGCCAAATACAACAAAAATCGCTAAAAACAAAAAAAAAATCGTCAAAAGCCAAAAAAATTGCCAAACGAAAAAAATCGCCAAAACTAATAATAATCAAAAAAAAAAAAATAAGAACAAATCACGCTTAAATTGAACTCTCAAAAAAAAAATATTAAAGAAATTTAATTATTTTTCGGTTTTAATTTAATTTTTTAATGAAATTATATTTTTATTTAGAGATAAATGTGAAGCATGTAGACAAATAAATTTTTGACTGCGCGGAGGATTGAACTCACGTTTCAATAGCTCCCGCTTATCTCATCAGAATTCTTTACCGCTTAGACCACTGGACCAAAGTTAGCCAGAAAATATCATTTTTATAATCATAAAATTTTGCTTTTTATTTTTGAGGGAATTTCAGAAAAATGTTCTAAATTTAAGGTTTTTTCACTTTATGCAGTTAAGGGTACTAGTACCTAAATTAAAACTGAGTCAAGTGAATTTACGTGAAATTAAACTATTATATAAACTTTTATATTTAGAGGCTTTATTCTCAAAATAGGCTATATTTAGGGGGCTTTGAAATTTTTTTTGGGGGAAAAATAAAAGTTACCTGGCAGCACTGATCTGGCCTGCGGGAAGTTTTGTACCAATTGCCTTCAAAGTGCTTCTCCTATATGACTGGTGAAAATGTGAATGAAATAATATTTTCCCTAGTCGTAAGCGATGAAAGCATTGAAGAACATCACTTAACTAGAGAAAACATGTTAACAATATATCTTCACTGTACAAGGTAATTTTTTCCAAATCAAAAATTATTGTTAGTACAGTAATTTGACTGGAATTAATGAAAGCAATACAGGACAAGTGCCTGAAGATTGGATTTAGAACATATCACTGAATGCCTTAATTATGGAAATTGACCCCTCCAATGTCAACGCCATGTATAAATGAATGGTCCATCTCATATAAAGCTCCAGAGCTCGAAATGGTTGATACACAGAAAAAAATAGATAAGACTTATGTTCAATAAAATAATATTGTTGAAAAAAGGACTAATTTCAATAACATTTCTCATTAACTTTTATCATTAATACAATATTTATCAATGCCGCAAATTTTAAAAACGCACGCAACAAAAAGTATTAGATAAAAAAAGTTATTGCAACATTTCAAATATTTAATAAAAATAGCCCTTAAATCAAATACATATGTACTTAATTTCATGTATACATTGAAATGCTTTCCAGGTGTAAGTACTTTAAAACAAGTTTTATCTCATTACAAAATAAATAGGATATGGCTCAGCTGTAGAGAGCATGTTTTACATCCAAAGAGCCCAGGTTCGTATCCCAACCATATCAACATTTTCTTTTTTAATTTATATATATTTTTAAGTAAATTTTAAATAAATTTTTTATCAAAATTCTCCTAAGTTTTTTCTGTGTAGTCGTTAGGAACTAGTCACATGACTTATATTGTGAGAGGTTCTCTTGCTTCTAGGGTATTTCTTATTTTAATATTATTTTTCTTCTATATGATCTTAAACTAAGAAAAAAACTACAATCAAAGAAATTAACTTGCAAGTGCTAACTCCAAGACCTCTCAACTTTTCATGCTTGTTTTTTTATATTTTTAAATTTTCGTAAGCAATTTCAGTGTTTTCCTTAATGGCTTTTGTGGTTGTCTTGACCAAAACAAAACATTAAAACTTTAAATAACACCGAAAACAATTTCTATTAAATCCCCCTTAACAAAAATATTAGATAATAGTTTTCTATTTACAACTTGGGATTTTCTTTCAACTTTCAAACAATTTCAAGTTTTCTCGGCTCAATTTTATTCCACATCCCACTAACACCGAGCATTACAATTCTCTTAACTTTAACACATCCTTGGAAAATTATATTTCTGTTTTTTTTTGGATTGTGGAAAACAATTACATGTTTCTAACAAATAATTGTAACAATTGTGTTGTATTCTTCTTTTTTTATATAAAATTAATAGCCGTTCTGTGGAAGTGTGTAGTAGAGTTTGTTTGAGTATTTCCTCTTTCCGTTTTTTGTGTCTTCTTTTATTGTGGTTGTAATTTTTTGTTGTATTGCTATTGCTATTGCCATTGTTGTTGTTCTTCTTGTGGGGTTTTTTTTATTGTTTTATTTATTATACTTAAAGAAATGAATGTTGTATGTCGGAAAGTGGCACTTGATGCCTAAAGAACTTATAAATTGCCATAAAGTTTTATTCTATTTTGCTCTTTTTTTGCAATAACAGCATACACTAGTGCTTTGCAGTTTGGTTTAAAGATGCATTTAAATTGTTTAATGAAAGCAAGAAATTATTTGAAATTTTTAATTGAATAAATTTAGGTTATAAAAAATTATGATTTTCTGGTTTTAGTTAATGAATGAAAAGTAATAATTTTAATAAATATTTTTCATTGGTGCAGTTTCCGCAACAATCGCTAACTGTTTGACGAGTAAATTTATAAAATGTCCATATACTTTGTTTCTGTAAAATATATTTAAAAAATTTTTTGACATTAAAATGTATGAATAATTTTACCTATTTACAAAGAAAACAGTAACAGAGTGTTGCGTGAATTGCACCATTGTTACTTTTAGAAAACGTGAAACGAAAACGTTGGGCGGAATAAAATTAAGTTCTATGAAAGAAACACATTCTTGAGTTTAATAAGGAACTTACAATTTTAAAAACTAAAAAGACTTCCAATCAATCAGTCTTTCAGCGTTCCTAATCAAGACTCTGGAAATATTTATAGACTCTCATGTTAGGCAACGATACGTAGGTTCGTCAAGACTCTCTGATAATTGGCATGCCTACCTTAAGTGATGCTCTACAGCAGAGGTGCTTAAAATTTAAACTGTGGTTGTATTGATGTATATTAGCATTAGTGAGGTCATACGAGTAGATCAAGACAGAGCTATCCACCAAACACAAAGTCAAGTGTTTGATATATGATGCTGTATTATAGTTCCTTAGGTAATATTTTACCCATTCAAAGGACACCGTGCTGGAACGAAGTTCGTGTCACTGCTACCTGATCTATCGGGATGCAAATTCGGTCGGCCCCACCGAAAATAAAAATTATTATTTAAAAACAAAAATTTCACCTATCTTGATGACACTAACTGCTTGTTCAACGATGTCGAAAGAAGATGTTCATGCGCATTCTAAGCTAAAGAACACTGATTTGCATTCGTGAACAAAGTCATAAATATGTTTCTATACGAACGATGACTCAAACAAAAAGTAGAAAGAAAACGTAAGTGGTTTCACGTCAGGTTTCAAACAAAAAGTAGAAAGAAAACGTAAGTGGTTTCATACGATATCCGATTGAAAAATGTCGGAGCAATACGAACGTAATATCAAAATCACTCACTTACTGTGTTGCTTGAGACTGGTAAAAACTGTTGCAGTCCATTAAATTCTTAGAACTCTTATTATCGCGCTTTATTTTAATATTTTTTATCATTCTTATTAATTTTTTTATATTATTTATGCACATACTCATGATTTTTTTAAACAAAATAAAAGCCACTAGCACATTCAAAGCTTATGTTTTTTTTACTGTGTAAGGCCCATCAAACAAGATAGTCGCAACTGTACAATAAAACTAGAATTTATATTAGAAAATTAAAAAAATTTCCTGTACAACTGCGAGTACCTTACAATGGGCTCTCTTGTCGTTATGTTTGGTTCTATTTTTTTCTCAAGCTATTTAATAGTATTTTCAGTGTTTTCAAGGTAGATCAACCCCAAGTAGTTGCAAAAGAATTCACCGGAGAAATAACATTTGGGCTGTCAAAAAAGGTGATACATTAATACTGCTGACAGGTTAAATGTGTAAACATTTTCGTAAACAGCTGGGCTCTTGCGACCACCTGGTATGAACTCGCCTTGAGTATTTTAATGAAAATCGTCGAATAAACTAGAAATTTACAATATGGCATTATTGTAAAATTTTAATACTTAAGAGAGAAGCACTGACACACGTACACAGAAAAAAAAAAATAGACAAGAATTATATTCAATAAAACCATGTTAATAAAAAAAAAATATGAATTTCAATAACATTTATCTTTAACATAATAAAATATTTCGTTGTAAGTATTTCTTTTCCATGCCGGTTATTTCTTTTCTTTTTATACATAAGTACTTAAAACAAGTTGTATCCCATAAAAAAATAAATGGGATATGGCTCAGCTATAGAGTGTATGCTTTACGTCCGGAAAGCCCGGGTTCGTATTCCTGCCATGTCAACATTTTTTTAATTTATATATATATTTTTATTTTGAAATAATTTTTTTATCAATATAGGGGAATTCTTTATCACAGGAAATTTGAAAAAAAAAATTATTGAATACCGGGATTTTTGTTATCAAAAACGAATTTATTTTTTCTGTGTAAGTGCAAGCAAACGAAAGCTATCGATATTGTTGAAATTGAATAGATTTCGAGACAGTGGCTTTCGATCGCTCAGGTTTTCCTTTGACATCGTTGAACAGGCAGTAAGTAAATTAAGATAGTAATTTCAACCACTAGATGAAAAAAGAAGACAATTCGTCAACAAAAAACCACTATCTCCTGGAAGAAATTTTGGGCGATACTTCTCAAGAACTTAGCCGAGCAACTGGTGTTTAGCCGAGACACCTTCACTTAGCCAGGAAACCAGCCATTAGCCAAGACACAAACCTGGCCCCAGGATTATAGAAAACTAAAACAAAAATCTCTCCCAAAATTCTAAAAAACTAGGACGAAAATCTCCTTAAAATCATAGAAGTTTCCCGAATTCCCAAAAACTTGGGCAACGATTTCCCCAAAATCCCAGAACTTCGTCGGATAACAGCGCCAGCACCGGAAACCGTGAAAATACCAAAGCGGCAACACTTAGTTTTACCCTCTAACCCTTCGCACTATGGGTCTTTTTTTTGCCTTTCTTAAAAAAGTGGCTAATAACTCCCCTTTAGTGGCAATATAGCGGCCTAAATTTTTTACAAAAATATTGGCTATATAGTTCGATTAAAAGTCTTCAAAGATAATTTTGTATATATTCACGATTGAGGAGGTGAAAAGCAAAGAGGTACAATTGTCAAAGCTAAAAAAATTAAGTTATAATTCTGACCTGTACGATGACCTCAAAAGACGGTGACGCATACTCATATTCGTAAACAAAGTATTCTTTATGATTTTAAAGCCAGTATTGCCATACAAAATACTGGTTTTAAATTCTTACCCCATATTCATAGAATTTAAAATGAATTTGAAATGTATTTATTTCAAAATTTTCATACAAAATTTTCCGGTATGTACTAGAAGCCAAAAATATTATGTATGAAATGCATGGGGAAAAAAACTTTGAAGCTTAATTACTCAGAATTTTATTTTTTTGCTTTTAAGCCCCTGACTTAGTGCTCGGCATAAGAAATCTTGTAAGCTTTCCGATTAAGGTGCAAAGTGTGCTCAGCACTTTTATATAAAACACTACGAGAAACTTTTTTGTAGAACTTTTTAACTATCTAACTCTTTAATGTATGGGCTTTTTGTTGCGTTCTTAAAAGAAGGGCTAAAAATTCCCCTTCAGCGTAGATACAGCGGATTGAAGTGTTTTAAAAACTATTTGCCATGCACTTCTATTAAGGGCTGTCAAATATACTAATCTCCAGACTCAGCTTGAATTGCAGAAATCATTTAAAATTTAAAATGTGTTTGAGTGTTAATTTCATTTAAGGTATAAAATGTATGTTCCATTTTTATGTAAAATACTACGCGGAACATTTTTGTTGAATATTGCTCCTTTTTTAAGAAAGGGACAAAATTTACTATACAACGAAGAGTTAAAGGGTTAAAAACTTTCACAAAAATGATGTTTTACATAAAAAAAGCTGCAGATATACCTTAACGTAAGACTTACCTTAAACGTAACACTTACAATATTTCATATGCCGAGCCTCTATAGCTATGTGCAAATATGAATCCGAAATGTCGCAACATATACTTTTTTGCTCCTTCTACCAGAATCACTCATTAAAAATTCGTTATTCGGAAAAAAATTATTTTTTCGTACTGTGTATTTAAAAAGTCCAAGTCCTTGGCTTAAAGCCACAACTGCTTTCATGCAAATCATTTAAAAACTTTAAAAGTTCCATATTTATCACACGTTTTTTTTAGAGCACTGTTTAATGTAAGGAGTAAAATTTAACCTGTCTTCGTTTACTTTCCCTAATGACTCACTACCAATATAATTTTTTTAATTTTCAATTATATTTTCTGTCTAATTGAGTTTTGTTTCTTGGCTTCTAATTGCATTAGATTTTTATAGCATTTTTTTAGCAACGTTTCTTCAACGTTCTTTGTAAAATTTAATAGTCTCATCATAGCTCCGATAAACACAGACAAACACACACACACACACACACACACACATTCACTAATGCTCTTAGACCTTTTGCTCCTTGGAGATTATTTAGCCTGCATAGTTATAAATTTACGTTAACAGCAGCTCTGTTGCAAAACTCAACGTGGCAATAAGTTGTTACCAGTAGATTTTCCTGGCACCTTTGAACAATTTTCTAACAAACTATTTAGCTGCTCTTGTTAAGTACTCGTTCGTACTGATGCTAGCAGTTCATTTTTTGCGTAATAAATTTATTGTAATACACTATTACATGTTGGCTAAATTTAGTCGCGTTTGAAAATAATTAAATTTTATTGAACCTAAATGACATTAAAAAAAGAAGACGGAGAACAAAAAAAAAAAAAAAATAAACAGAAAGAAAAAACAGCCAACAGCGTTTAATTATCCCTTAATAAAGAGTGAAAAAATCATGTTTAAACTGCTTAGAGCCCGTTTGGTATATTTTTGTCATGACGGTATTAAACGATGTCAAAGGCAACCTTGTTTGTAAAAACCATAAAAAATTATTGCCTACAATTTTCTAATTTTGAGCTTGATGTTGTTCATTTCTATTTCTTTTTTTTTTAATTTAAGTGCACTTTTAATTAAAAACCTACACAAGAATTATAGATTAAATAAATTAAAAGCTCCATGAGCAACAGAAAAAAAAATACATAAATTCATACAAACAAACGAACGATTTTGGTATCATTAAATGTGCCAAATGCCAGACTAATAAATGTTTGTCACATAAACAAAGGACTCATTTTAACGCACTCTTGCATTCAAATAAATTTAGTCATGATTATATGAATGTGTGTGTGTGTGTTTGAGTGTGATGTCATGTGAGGAAATGTTGGTTTTCGATACAGCAGATACAGCTTTTGAATTAATTTATTTGTACTAAATACTAAATAGTTTGAATAGAATTAGAAACTGTTAAATAAGGTTTCAAATAAATGTGGTACGAGTATTAAAAATCAAATAAAGTTTTAACAATTAGGTAATATGATATTACATTATTTATCTTTTATATTATATGTAAATAAAAGTGTTTGGTTCGGCTTCAATAAATCTTATGTCCATTTACGAAATGAAAAATAAGTTTCTAAAATTTTTTTTACACATGGCAACGAAATCAAGTACTTTGAAGACTTTTTAATCCAATTTGCCTTAATTTCATTCACAAATTAGAATAGCAAATAGCTGTTTTTTCATGCTAAAGTAACACATATTTCTTAAACCCAAAAAAAAAAATTTTGCTTGAAAAACCATAACATTTGATTTTTGTAATTAAAGACAGGTGTCTTTCCTACGAACCAAATAAGCCATATATCATGAAAAATCTATGGACAAATGTTGATTTTATTAGCAATTAAGTGAATACATCCAGACACTTAAAAGGCACTTTCGGTGATAATTTATTTGCTTGTTGTTTATACAAAATTAAAAAGGCAAGCATAATTAGCAAAGACAGCGGTGCAGATGATAATGTTACCAACCGCATTAACAAAGCGCGGCACACTTATGCTTCCCTCGGACGAGTGTAGAAGTCCTCGTAATTGTCGGTAAAGCAATAATGATAACACATATAACTGTTTATAAGCTGCAGGTCTTCATGAATAGATGCATGAAGTGTATCCTTAAAATTTTCTGGCCTATAAGCATGGTACTCTGTTCATCATGTGGTGCAAAGTGCTGTTAAAAGTCCATATAAAAAAATTGATAGGAATTGCACACGAAAAATTAATGCAGAAGTAGTACTGTGTTTATTTTGTGAAAAACATATGAAATGTTTTACATTTTGAGTCTTCATGCGAAATAATATGGGCACCACCTTTTTCGTGCAGAATTTAAACAAAAACATTGGGTTTTTTAGGGTTCCGTACACCAAAAGTGTAAAGGATCCCCATTGTTTTCGCTACGCTGTCTGTCTGTCTGTCACAGGCTGTTTTCTCGGGAACCATAAGAGCTACGAACCTGAACTTTATACAGCAATATATTACAGTTAAAAATGAAAGGGTATTCTAAAGCGAGCAACGAAACATCTTGAAAAACTAATGTAATATACAGACGATTATATACAGACACTTTAAATTTTCAAAGTTAGTGTTAATTGGTGTAGTCTGTAGAATAGACTACACCAATTAACACTGATATTTAATACAATAAAAATTAAAGGGTGTTTTATCAGTTAATGTAATTTTACTATGTAATTTACACAATATGCTGTATCTTGGAAGCCTTGAAATTTTCAACAACCCCAAAACTAAAAAATTCCAAAACTAAAAAAATTTCAAAGCGGAAAAGCGCAAAAATAAAAAATCGCTACAACGCAAAATATCACCAAAACTAAAAAGATCGCCAAAAACCGAAAAAAGTCGTCAAAACAAAAAAAAAGCACTACAACGTAAAAAATCGCTAAAATTAAAAATATCATCAAAAAACGAAAAAATAGCCAAACATTAAAACAAAAAATCACCAAAACGGAAAAATAAGGCTAAAACCAAAAAAAAGCGCCAAAACTGAAAAAAGCGCAAAGACTAAATTAAATCGCCAAAACAAAAAAATCGTTAAAAAGCGAAAAAAACGTTAAAACAAAAAAAAGCGTTAGAACCACAAAACACCAAAGCTAAAATAAATCGGGAAAAATTTCAAAAACCAAAAATCGCCCAAAAACGAAAAAAATGTCATTACAAAAAAAAACTTAAAAAAGGCACAAAAAACCGAAAAAAGTCCCCAAAACCGAAAAAAGCACCAGAACTGAAACAAATCACCACAACTAAAATAAATCGCTAAAACTAAAAATATCGTCAAAAAGTGAACAAAAAACGTTAGAAAAACCCCAAAACCAAATAACCGCCAAAACAAAAAAAAAATCGGCCAAAAAAACATAAAATAATTGCAAAAAACGAAAAATCGCCAGAAAAAAACGAAAAAATCACGAAAATTAAAAAAGCGCCAAAATCAAAAAAAAAAAAATAATAATAATCGCAAAAAACAACTAAAAATTAAAGAAAAAAGCGCAACGAAAAAACTGCCAAAATGAAAAAGGGCCAAAAACGAAAAGGGATATTCATATGTATGTGTATTCGTACGGAACCCTTCGCGTGCGAGCCAAAGTCGCACTTTACTCAATTTATTTAAAAACGTACACAATTGTAGCATACTTTCAAGAGATAGTTATGATTGGCTACTTGTCATATTTTTCGTATGAAATAAACAATGTTGATCAACATTTTTAGCAAATTTGAATATCACCAAAACTAAAAAGATCGCCAAAAACCGAAAAAAGTCGTCAACACGAAAAAAGTCACTACAACGTAAAAAATCGCTAGCATTAAAAATATCATCAAAAAACGAAAAAATCGCCAAACATTAAAACAAAAAATCACCAAAACGGAAAAATAAGGCCAAAACCAAAAAAAAAACGCCAAAACTGAAAAAAGCGCAAAAACTAAATTAAATCGCTAAAACTAAAAAAAACGTCAAAAAGCGAAAAAACGTTAAAACAAAAAAGCGCCAGAACCAAAAAACACCAAAACTAAAATAAATCGAAAAAAATGCACTAAACCAAAAATCGTCAAAAAACGAAAAAAAAAATCGCCAGAACGAAAAAAAAGTGTCATAACCATAAAAAAATCCCCAAAACCAAAAAAAGGGCCAAAACTGGAAATATCGCTACAATTAAAATAAATCGCTAAACTAAAAATATTGTCAAAAAGTGAAAAAAAAGTTAGAAAAACGCCAAAGCCAAAAAATCGTCAAAACTAAAAAAATTGGCAAAAAAACAAATAAGTTGCAAAAAACGAAAAATCGCCAGAAGAAAACGAAAAAATCACGAAAATTAAAAAAGCGCCAAAACCAAAAAAAATACGCCAAAAACAACGAAAAATACTTAAAAAATAAAAAAAAAATAAAAATTAAACAAAAAGCGCAAAGAAAAAAACTGCCAAAATGAAAAAAGGGCCAAAAACGAAAAGGGATATACATATGTGTATACGTAAGGAACCCTCCGTGTGCGAGCCAAAGTCGCACTTTACTTAATTGCAGTATACTTTCAAGGACTAGTTATAATTTGTTACTTGTCATATTTTTCGTATGAAAAAACCAATATTGATCAACATTTTTTTGCAAATTTGAACAGAGTACTGCCATGTTTTTTTAATTTAATTGAACTTTTTTTAGTGAATAACTAAGAAGCTTATGTTAAAATATATTATACATCTGAATTCTATTGAATTCACAATATAGTGTGTATTCTAAAAAATTATTGAATTCGTGTAAAAATATATTGAGCGTTACGTAACAACTTTTTTTCAATATAATTTATCTATCAATTTTAGGACGTAAAAAAAATTAACAGCACCTGAAGCGTAGAAACGATATGAAGAACATTATCTGTTTACAAGTTTTGAGTTTTCTTTGGAAAAATTTTTCTTTTACCGCACTGTGGGTCGTTATATTTTCGAAGAATGTATTAAGTAGGTCGTATTTTGCTACAAAAT
Source organism: Panzeria rudis (assembly GCA_956483635.1). Lineage (NCBI taxonomy): Eukaryota > Metazoa > Arthropoda > Insecta > Diptera > Tachinidae > Panzeria > Panzeria rudis. The sequence continues at coordinate 131,450,435 of OY101450.1, read as the reverse complement.
ATGTAATTGAAATTGTCACAACTTTTAACATTGTGAGTCGATTTTATTTATATTAGTGTTATTTGAAAGAAGTTAGCGTCCTTTTGGCTAATGTATAAATAATTGTAAATAAGAATTTTAAAAGACAAAAATTTTTTATTTTATCATGTGAACCCAAGTCAAAATTGAAAAAGTGGTCATAACATTTCGTCATGTGATAGTGATAATTCTTTGTTTTTAGAGGGTAGATGTATAGTGCTTTCAAACCCTATACTAATTTTTTCTGGTGTTTTTTTTCGCAAAATTCAATTCCAGAACAACCGCGCAATCAAATGTAATGCTCAATATACAAAAATATTAAAAAATCGAAATTTATAATTTTATATCAGGATCCATTGAATAAGGCGAATACTATAATATGAATCCCACCTTCTCATATATCTATAAGCTACATTGGTAAACAAAAAAGAAAATAACAAACACATAATGTACGTTTAGAAAGAGAATCATCCATATAGTTAATAATACTCAGGTATTCTCTTCAAATATAACAATCTCTTTGCTATGATCCTTTTTAAATAAAAAGATAAACATTTAACTCAGTGCAAAACAACCGTTTCCAAAAATATTTTTTACTTAATATTTTTAATCCTTTATTTAAAACTGCTTTCTTTAAATTATCCAAACAAGAACTCTTTTAAAAATCTTGGAAAGATATATACACGTGTTATTCGCCATCCTTTATTCTTGCCTTTGATTTTTTTTTATTTTATTCCTTTATTTCGAATGCATAATATAAATTAATTTTAAAAACTTCATCCATTTGGCTGGCAGTTTTTTATTAAGGATTCTTACAACATATGTTTCCACATTCATCTCCCAGTGAGTGGTGCTCTCGAGTGTGTATGTATGCTTAAATATCCTTAGAGTGTATTTGTATGGGACTGTCTAAGTAATTGTGTTATTTATTCTTATGGTTTATTTATGGTAGTGTATCATTTACACTTAATTAAAAGCCAAAGTTGAGTAAAAAAAAAAAAAACAAACGAGGAACTAAACGTAAAAAGGCAACCAAGAAGAACAAGTAGTCAAATAAAAGTTGGAAATAGAAAAACAAGACAAAAAAAATAAAAAATTATACTAAATTAAAAGAAATAAGTTAAAATTACAGACAATTTCAATAGACATCCCTACTTACTCTACTAACTTACACATATGCCAGAAATTTAAGTTGTATTTATAAACACACACAAACGTACGCATAGATTGTTACACAAACTGTAAAGTTACAAAGAGTCATACAAGAGTAAAAATTTCCTACTACAATTGTTTAATGTGCATGTATGAGTGCAATGAAATACAAATATAGTATAGTTTTGTGGGTGTTACCCCACAAATATAAAGTACATACATACAAACACTAGAGAAAGAATGAACGTGGAAAAAAATGATGATGCCAAAATGAAATGACACCATGTAGAATTTTGTTACAAATTGAATTGCTAGCAAACATTCATTTTAATGATACTCCAAAGGCATCTTACAATCACCCAAAATGCAAGAAACAATCATAAAGGAAAAAGTCAAAGTAAAATAAACTGAGAGAAAATATCATTGAGACAAAAATATATAGATGATAACATCGTGTTACTTTCATTACTTTACTTGAAATATAAAATTCGATGAAAGTAGAAACTGCCACAAGACATGTCATTTGACTCGTTCTCAAGAACTAGCAACTGGTTCGCGTTCTGAAACTTTATATGAGAAGGACATGTCACTTTCACATGGCACAGTCATTGGAGGAGGCTATTGACATAGTGATAAAACATATCATAAGTGTCTCAGTGATATCTTCAAGATCCAAACTTAAGGTACATTTCCTGTCGTTGTTTCTTTAATACAAGTCAAACATATTGTACTACTACCACTTGCACCAGTGGTAGGACAAGCGCGCTGAAGACAATTTCCATCAGGGACTATTCACCAAAATCTTTTTTCTTTCAAAATGGTAAAGTTCTAACGAATGATTGTGTTAGAAAGCGCCAAAAAATTATATACTTCTAGCGGGTTTTTTGATTTATTTTAGGGGGAGTTCAAGTTCCACCCCTTTTGCACCTAGTTATGGTGACTCGGCATAAAAAATTTTGTAAGCCTTACGTTTAAGGTATAAGATATGCTTATCACTTTTATGTAAAACATTACGTGCAAGATATATCCGCCCTAACTCGTCGTGGTATAAGTATTTTTGTCACTTTCGTAAAAAAGGGTCGAACAGCTCCCTTTCAGGGGCAATATAGCCGAATACAAAACTCCACAAAAATGTTTACCCTGGTGTTTTACATAAAAAGGTTAAACGCAAGGCTTACAACTTTTCCTACGTCGAGCACTGATCGTAAATAAGCGCGAAATTAACTCTTAAACATATATAAAATTTTTAATGATTTCTGACGTTCAAGTTGAATCTGTAACTTGGGTGATTTAAAACTGATAATAGAATTTTATGACAAATATATTTTTAGAATATTTTCACCCGATATTCGTCGCTGAAGGGCAGTTTCTTGCCCCTTTTCGGAAAGAAGTTTCTTATGGCACATTGTGCTTATAATATGCAGCATATAAATGTTTTCTGTGCTGGGGGGGGGGGGGGGGGGGGGGGGTAAAAAAAACGTAAATTAAAAAATACGTGTAACAAATACGTGTAACGGATACTGGTTGAGGCTGTTTCAGACTATAATACAAGTATTAATACTTTTGAGGAAAATGAAACTCTGACATGATAATTTGTTATTGTTTTTTTTTAATTTTCAAACAACAATTATATCAGGGATGCATTTTCTTCAAAAGTTTTTATACTAGTATTATAGTCTGAAACGGCGTTAAGAAATACGTGTAACGACAATTTAAAAGGAAAGCAACAGGCTGGTGCGAAGGTTAAATTCCTTAAAACTCAGTGTTATCGCTTTGATATTTTCGTAGTTTTCGGTGTTGCCGTTGTTTTCCGGGGAAGTTTTTTGTTCTAGTCTTGGGAATCCGAGAGAGTTCGGGGATTTTAGAGAGATTTTTGTCCTAGTTTTTGGGAATCCAGCAACTTCTGGGATTTAGGAGAGATTTTCGTTCTAGTTTTTGGTAATCCGGAAACTTCTGGACATAACGACCCATATAGCGAAGACTCAGGGTGTTAAACTCTTTCACAAAAATGTGTCTCATGGTGTTTTACATAAAAGTTTTGCGGGCATCTTGTACCTGCAACGTAAGCCCTACAATATTTCATACGCTGCGTACTAACTGTGACCACATACGAAATTAACCCTTAAACACAATTTAAGTTTTGAATGATTTCTGACGTTCCAGTTGAGTTTAAAGCTTTGGTGTTTTTAATGACTTTGGGGAGATTTTTGTTCAAGGTTTTGGGAATCTTTGGACCAGCTTTGTGGCTTGGCTAATGGTTGGTGTCCTTGCTATATGAAGGTGTCTTGGCTAAGCACCAGGTATCTCCATTAAATTCTTGAGAAGTATCGCCTGAGTATCGCCCAAGCATCTTCCATGTGATAATTGCTTTTTTTTAACACGAATTATTTTCTTCTTCCATCTAAAGCATGATGAAATAATATAGATGGCATTACTAGGACAAAAAATACAATATTACAACAAAAAAAAAGGAATTTTTGTTTGTGTAATGTCGTCGTATATGTCAAAAAATGAATGAATGAATGAAGTGATGAATTAAATAATTTTGAATTAAATAAAAAAAACACACACACATACGCGTTTACCGTCAGAGTTATTTCTTATTATATTTAAATTGAAATTATTAAAAACTTTAGTAAAATAAACTAATCACAATTTCAATAAAGAACACAACACGTGGACTTTTTACAAACATAAACAAGATTTTGACAGGAGTCTCGACAAACAATGCTCGAGCAAATAATTGTCATCTGGCGTAGTAATGCCACCTACATTATTTCATCATGATCTAGAGGCTAAAATTCCTATCTGCGCTTACTTGGTGTCATCAAGGTAGGTGAGATTTTTGTTTTTAAACAATAACTTTTATATTTGGTGGGGGTAATGGTGCCGGGTCCGGCGACTAGGTGGAGTGTGTCGAAGAGCGATAAAGATGAAGGGATGTCAATTAGAAAAAAGGTTAATATATATGTATCTTTCAAACTTGCGATCCGATTACAAAACGATATATGTGGGATTCATAGAAGCGGACCGAAGCTTTAAGAATGTTGAAATTTGGACTACCCTGTTGAAATACACATTAAGCTACAGGATGTCCAAATTGACTATCTCGGGCAAGAAAAACTTTGTTGCCATCATAACTTTTACGTATATTAACCGATTTTAATGAATTTAATCTGGATATAAAGATTCATGTAAATAGATAAAGAAAATACAGTTTATTCTATTTAAATATCTCTAATATTTTCAAGGATATTTGGCTCTGAATTTTAAAATTTGGGTTTTTGGCCTTGACTTTGTTCCGTATTTCGTCAATGAATAAAATAAATAGGATTTTCGCTCGTTGGTTATTGCTGCCTTCGCTGACAGTGTAGTCTAGGAGAAAAGAGCTCTGATGAGAGGACTGTGGTTGTCTCGAAACATCTGATGTCAGTTCAACCTTCCTTACAGCCAACATTTTTCTTTAAATGTTCAATATTTACATGCTTTAGAATTCATTCTAAAAATAAAAATAGTTTCATTGAAAGATTAAATTAAAAACGAACTTAAGCCAAACTAATTAAATAACTTTCGACAGTAACTAAAATATTTATTAGATCGGCTAACTACTCAACTGTGTGCAGTCGGTGCCAAGAAGATTGGGAACTAAACGCAGAAATGAATATATAGATTGCCAACAATAAAATAATGTCTACTTTCTTGGCACCGACTGCAAACATTTAAGTAGCATCTTAATAATATTTTAGTGATTTTTTTTGCTTTCTAGCTCATATATTTTAAAGTCGGTCTAATTTTTTTTAGGTTTTGATTACTTCCTCCCAGTCAACTAATAATGGCATGATGCCGAGTACAAATCTTGGCGGGGCCAGCCAACGACAATACACATATATCTGATGCCTATGCCAATAAACATCACGGCAAACTTCTTAGTCAGTAATAATATCTCTAAACCATTGGCAAAGTAAAATAGTCAATAAAATGGCAACACTATCGGCCCGGTTCTGTAAACCGCATCCGAGTAAATTTCTCGTTTTCCAATTAATGCATTTTAATTCGTATATAGTAAATTAATATCAGATAAGATATTTATTGCTCTAAAAAATATGAAACTGCCAAAAAAGGCTGAAAAAATTTGCTATTAATGGATTTATTATCTCTAAGCCGAGCGTTTTCAAATCGACTCGATTTACAGAACATGCAGGTGTATATTCATGTTGTTTCAACTTGAAGTAACTATGATTCAAAATGATTTTTTGCATGATTTCAGTATGAAATTAATTTTGCTCTAATTGTAGTGGAATATTTAATGAACATGATATATAGTTATTTTGAAAGGAAACATTTTCTATAAAATTATTGTAAAATCATGTTGAATTAACATCAAATACTTATGAAGCAAAATCACTACCGAAAAATGTAAAATTAATCTTGTTTTCGACGATTTTATGATAAATATTTTCTGAGTGTATGCCTAACATAAAACACATAAAAGTAAAATATCATGTTACAATTGTTTTATTTCGATTTCCAAAAAAAAAATCATTATTTCACTGTCTGTCTCTTGGAAAACTCTCTTTACAAAAATAGAAATTATACGTAAATTTTATGCCAAAAATGCTAAGAACCAAAATAATTTCTTAATAATGCAAGTGTTTGTATTTGCAGATTACTATATATGTTCTAAAGAGTGTTTATGTGAAAGTTTCAGTGTGTGAAAGCATAAAATATAGTAATGTTGATTAAAAAGTTGCAAAATCCTTGAGTAATTTAAGGGGTTTATTTGACACAAACAAAAGATTTAAAAGCAAATAAAAAGGGAAATTAAGCCAACACAAACTTTTATTCATTAAGCAAAGGGATGGTATGCCAATTGGCAGACACACATACATGATTTTATTTGGAAAATGGCCATACATATGAATGGAAACAAATGATAATAGCTGAAATAATTCTTATTCTAAGATACGAGTATCATGATGCTACACAAGTATGTGCTTGACTTATTGTTTAAAACAACTTTTATCTAGTCTTAAGAGCCAGAGTTATTAGCTGCAGCATATAAAAGTCTTATTGCTTTCTAAGAAAAGCCAATTTCATCATCGCTTTAGTCTTTGTACCGTCAAACCATAAAGGGTTAAATTGGACCTAAAAGTATAAATACTATCATTTGTAAAATTAAAACTTTTATCATAGCAACTCAAGTGCATGGCAAACATTTATTATACATTTAATATTAAATATTTGCAGCTAATTAATATATTTTCTATGCATATTTAGTTAGAACTTGTTTCTCTTAATACGCAACAATAATTATTCCATTTTTATTTATTTTTCTCTAAAATAAATAAAATATGAAAGAAATAAAAGCTCCTCGTATTTTTTTACATTATTTGTGGCTGTTGTGTTATAGTTACGTTCACAACTTGTTTTATTTAAAATATTTTTTTAACCACATAAAATATTTCTTTTGTTTTATGGCAAACCTCTCGTTTTTGGTAAATTTCACTGCTGCTTCATTATTGCTTCTGCTGTTGGTTTAGTTCACTCTGTTATTGTTTTTTTACGTATTTTTTTTTTATTATACATTAAAGTGAATGCATATTCTGCCATTCTCTTAACCAGTGAACATGTTTTTTCTCTGAAAAATGCGTGATTTTAAAGTTTTAAATATAAAACAATAAAATATGATTCTAACGACAGATTCTTGCAAAGGGCAGCAAAAATACAAATAAATAACTGTATCGGCGTTTTGAAAGTTTAGCTCTGGGATTCATTTTAAGGAAGCTAAAGTTCCCCCTCTTTTGCGCATTCTTGTAGTGAATCATCATGGGAAATTTTGTAATCCTTATTACCTTTAATGATGAAACCGAACTGGGTCTTGACGAGTTTTCCATACAAATTGACATAAATCATACGCCGTAAAAATAAAATTTTAACTGCATGGAGGCTTGAACTGACGTTTCGATAACTTCCACTAATCTCTTTAGAGTTCTTTTCCGTATAGACCACTCGACAAAAGTCGGTGGTTTGCTGTCAATCAACTCATACTGCCACTCTTAGAGCTGTAGTTCATTTGATACTTATAGATATTCACTTTTTTCTTTAAGTCATGTGTTAACTCTTGAGTCTTGACAAAAACAGTTGAAGTTTTAAATTTAATGGAATTTTTTTTCTTCTAAAATTTGGGATTTTTGAAGAGACTGCTTCACTGATTTAATATTAACTTAAACAGAAGTAGTCCAATTTTATTACAAAAGCCATTGAAAAACTTAAAATAAAATTACCTTTAAGCTGTTTTAATATCATTTTTTTAGATACTCAATAATTTCAGAATTATTCAGACTGCAATGAGAAAAAAAATATATATTTTTTTAGACGAAGTTGATATATTTTTACTTCTATAAAATTTATAAAAAATCGAAAATAAATCACTGACCATGCAGCCACATATTCCATAAAAAAATAAGCTTTATTTCATGACAATCAATAGATAAATATTGATTTTATAGACAATAAAATGAAATTACCTGATTTTTGAAAAAAAAATCGAGTTTTGCACGCAAAGAAAAGATATGCTTGTGGCATGATTGTGTCAGCAACATCATGTTTCCCAATATAGCTTATGGTTGTAGCAAATAAGCTGTTATTGTTTTAAACAATTGCATTTATTGCTACACGGAAAAATAATTGTGTAGAGAAATTTGTTTTTATTCACGCAAAATAACTTAAATTTCTTAATTAATTATAACGTGCAGAACATAAATAATTATTCATAAGACCACACAAAAACAAAATGTCAGAAAATCCGTGAGCAAACAATTGTCTGAACATTAATTTTTGTTTCAGTGACGGCAAGAAATCTCCACTAATTGATATCACATCCTTGTATTAGACAAAATGTGTATTGATCTTTCTTTTCAGCTGCGTACTACAAAACGGAAAGTTGCCTGAAAATTTTTAGAACCTGAAATTCAGTTTGTTTTTTTTTACCCATACTTCTTATGGCAGCCTGAAATTCAGGAAGAACAGGATGCTACACTTAATCATACATTGTGAAAAGATCGTAAATGTGGATGCCAGATTTAGATTCGAAAAAAAACTAGCCATTGGGATTAAGAAAGATAGACAAAGCAACGAAAAGCTGGACATGAAAAAAGCACTAGAAATTGGGATTTTTTTTCGTACAATCATATTAATAATTTTTTTCAAGCATAATGGTTAAATATCTATTGATGGGTTGGCATTAGTACCAAAGAAATGCAGGTTAAGAGATTAGCTTAGCCCACAAAAAATAAATATTGCGGAATAACTCAATAAGATGATTTTTTTATATGGAAGTAGTAGACTGCAACTGAAATAATCTTTCCTTGTATCGATGACCAAATATTGTTTATGCACAACTGTGAAATTTTTAATTATTAACAAATAACAAGTAAGGTCACTAAGGAGCTACTCACATATTGCATAGCATTATTTAAAAAAAAATTCTGCAGCGTTACGAAATATCTGTTCATAAATTTTTCGTGTTTTCTAATAGTTTTTGAAGGGTGTTAACTAAATGAAGGTGCTTTGCTAATGAACTTTTCATTCATTATCTATTTTTCAGTTATAAAATCTACTTTGCATTTTGTACGAAGTAGACAAGCTCGTATTGCAACTGTTATTGTGGCAAAGACCTCTCACTTAAGCAAAAATAAGCCTTGAAAAATCTGACTACTCTTAACCTTTACTCATAAAAAACTTACCAACATATCGTAGTATCGGCAACAAAAATACCAACGATACCGATATATCGGCAATTCTGTAGTTTTGCATACATATCTATAAGACTAAAATACAATAAAAATAAGAGTTTCAATTCTTCTTTAAAATTCATGCAATTTACTTAAGATAACAAACAGTTTAAAAATTTAAAAGTTTTTCAGTAGAAAGAGAAAATAAAAATAGATATAAATTAAAAACTAATTATAAATTAATTATGTAGATTATATAAAATTTTTTTATATCCAAAGAAATTTATTACTCAGGCTTAAGTTCGTTCAATTTAATTTTTACAATTAAATCATTTTTTATTGAGAAATAATTTTTCAAAGCATGTGACAATTGAAAAGAACTAAGACCAGTTTCTTGACTTCTGTAAGGGTCGAACTGAACATCGATGTTTTCGGGAATAACCACAATCCCATCGTCATAGCTCTCTATACTCTAGGCTACTTCAGCCTCCAAAGGCAAGCGGTAAATATCTGGCATTAAACCAATTTGCATTAAAGCTCTATGTTTCCTGGCTTTAAGCTTATTCCATGGTGGCTTAGAAATTTACCATACTTGGCACTTATCCTAATCGACTAAATACACAGAATTTCAATTATCAACACTAGAGACATATAGTACAAAATATGTTAGATAGTTTACCGTGTTATACGGATAAAGAAAACATATGTAAACCCTAAGAACTAGCGAAAGGAGCTTTCTCAATCTTGGGTGAGAAATATAAACAAAAAAGCACAAGTGTGGTTGTTGAGTAGGATAAGTGCCAAGTATGGTAAATTTCTAAGCCACAATGGAATAAGCTTAAAGCCAGCTCAAGAAGGGCTCGCCCTCTTCAGTAAAAATAAAAACGAAAGTTGACAACAATATTATCTTTAAGCCAAGCGATCATTGTTTCTAAATCTGTTTATTAGATTCAGAGATATCGTAAAAGTTTAAGTGAAATTTATTTGCTGGTGTTTAAGCATTTTCTATATGCATTTCGTTGGTGCTTTACCAAATCGTCTACTGATGAAATGCATATAGCCGATGCTTAAACACCAGCAAATAAATTTTATTTAAAATAAAATTCTGACAATATGTCAAATAATAAATTTCTTAAAGGTAAAAGTTTAAGTCTAAAAATTTTAAATTTCAGATTTTAAAATTTCAAGCTGATTTTTGAATATCTCATAGCCCTGATACCACGTCTATACCTGATATATTTTTTTATCATGACAAATGTCAAATTCCATATAGGAAAAACAGCTAACATAAAACAAATTATTTTTCAATATAAAGTTTGACTTTTGTCATGATAAAAATATATCAGGTATAGACGTAGGGTGAAGAAGCTTGAAGAAATCAGACGATATTTTAATAAACATTATTTGACTTATCCAAAGTTATTTAATTAGTTTGGCTAAGTTCATTTTTAATTTAATCTTTCAATCAAATTATTTTTATTTAAGAAAGAAATTCTAAAGTGTGTAAATATTGAACATTCAAAGAAAAATTTGGCTGTACGGAAGGTTGAACTGACAGCTGTTTCGTGACCACCAAGTCTACTCATCAGAGTCCTTTACCCACACTACCACTACCACTGACAGTGGCAACAACACTGTAGCGAAAATCCTACTAATATTAGTAAGCTCAATTAGCACACTGCCGCCATCTTGTGGTGAGTGGCACATTGAACTTTTTCTAAATGTTCGGAACTTCACTAACTGTCTTCTCTTAGCATGTTTAACTATTTTAAGCTTTTTCCATTTCAGTTTTACCAGCGTGGAATATCATCGATATTCTCAATGCTGGGATTTATTGAATGTTTATTTTGCCCAAGTTTTTGGAACAGTACACATTCATGTTCTTAGCTAAGTGCCTTTAGAGTTTTAATAATCGAGTTATGAATTTTTAGTCGAACTGTATGGTTTTTATCCAAAGTTATTTAATTAGTTTGGCTTAAGTTCATTTTTAATTTAATCTTTCGATGAAATTATTTTTATTTCTTTTTCGTCTAATCGAGCAAACATTATGCGAGCGAATACCCTACTAATTAACACGCTCTTGTTATGTTGACCAAGGATGACGGGCATATCTTTATAAAAGTCTTTAAAATGCTGATAATTCTTCTAGGCAGCTTCTTTGAGAATAATAAATGTATAATAAAATTAAATTTTTAACAATATTGAAAAAAAAAACAGCTCGTAATAGCTTACCTTCATTTGAATGACATTTACAGTGTAATATCATGTTTTTTCTCTCCTATTATATAATAATTATTTGTATAAAAAGCTACAGAATTAAAATTAACAGCGAAAAAATAACCGAAAATACCAAACACTAACAATACGGGGTTGATTCCTTAAATAATTCTTAAAAAAAAAATTTTACTTGATTATTCTTGAAATGAAAACTATTGCAAAGCAAAGAGATGGACAGACGAACAAAAGTACATCAAATCGAAAATAAGAAGAGATATAACAACGATATATATCTGGGAGTAAAAATTTCCTTGTTATCGAAAAAATATGTTCTCAACTAAAAACTCAAGAAGCAAAAATTAAAAATTTTTAAGACATTATTTGAAAAGTATTAGATTTTGTTATTGGTACCGTGACTAATTGCAAATCCTATAGCCGAATTACAAAAATTTTGTAGCAGTGAAATAAATTCTTAAACGCTTTTAAACTAAATACCTGCATGCTTTTAATAATGCTTTGGCAGCAATGAATATGTAATTTCTTTAATACGAGTTCCAATTGATTTCAACTAAATACAATTTTTCCAATAACTTTCAAAATCGTCACAATAGACATCAGTGTATAATTATAATGAGCAGGTGTTTTGAAGGATTTCTGTATAAAAGCCAACAATATAAAACTAAATTAATGATAATTGAAAAACATAATGATTAAAATGATACAAATTGTTTGTGAAGAAAACACAAGCGAAAAAAGAAACGTAGAAAAAAAAGAAAACATTTTAAACGCAAAAAAAAAGAACATAAAAGCTGAAAAGAAACGCTATAAACGTAAACTTATAAATGAGAAAAATGATTTTTTATTAAATTAAGTATTTTGTGTATGAGAAAAGTTTTAGAGCTTTTCTTTCGTACTACTTACTAACCAGCATTTACATGGCAGCAGGGAAACTTAAATGAAATGGTAGAGCAGAATATCACTTTTCTTTTCTTTTCTTTTCTTATTATTTTTATTTTTATTTTTTGTGTAAAGAAAAGTAAATAAATTAAATAAAAGTTGAAAGCTTAAGAAAACATTGCAGATGAGAGAAGTTGTAATTGAAAAGGAAAATATACGTAGACAATAAACTGTTTAAGGAAATAAAATAAGTGATGATAATAAGATGGCAGAGGGAAGAGTGAAGAGGATATTCAAAAGAAGTGGGTGAATAATCGTAAGTAACTTTCAAGGTAGCAGCGAAACTTAAGTCTTTGTAAGAACTGTGTTATAAGAACATATTATTTTTTATATTATAGTTATTTTTCTTATTAATTATAAGAAAAATATTAGAGATATATAATAAGTTTTTTGATTTAGACTTATTAGAAGTTTGGTGAAAATTTTGAGAGCATTTCTTTCGAAAATTTAATTTAAATTCATTAATTCAACTGCACAGCCCAAAACAATTTACATGGTTTTAAGGAATAGTTCTGACAGAGAGCATCAACAAAATATACACGTATGTATGTATATCGGCGTTTTGAAAGTTTACATCTGCGACACATTTTTGGGGGAGTTAAAGTCCGCCTCCCCCATTTTGCACATAGTTTATGGTTTACGTGGCTGCACAAACATTCAAATAGAATCAAGTGCACATAGTTATATAATGACTACAAAATCTTGTCGGTCTTACGTTGAAGGTATAAGAGATGTTTTGCACTTTTATGTAGAACATCACGGTCATCATTTTTGTAGAACATTTTAACCCTTTATCTCTTCGATGTGTAGGTCTTTTTGTCTCTTTGTTAAAAAAAGAGTTAAAAACTCCGGCTAAGTGGCGATAAAGCAGAATAAAATGTTCTACAAAAATATTTGCCATCAAATTCCAATAGGTCTTTAAAACCTTCCAACCTCCAGACTAAACTTGAACGGTAAGAATCAATCAAAACTTAAGATGTGTTTAAGGGTTAATTTCGCATTTAATCATAATTAGTTCTCGGAATATGAGATTGTGCAAGTCTTACGTTTAACGTATAAGATGTCTTCAGAACTTTTATGTAAAACATCATGAAAAATATTTTTGTGGAATATATTAACCATCTTCTTTTTCTGTATATGAATGTTTTTGCTCCTTTCTTTGAAAAGGCACAAAAACTTCAATTCAGCATCGATGTAGCGGGCTACAATATTCTACAAAAATACTTGCTATACAATTTTCCTGTACATTGTAAAAAATCTCTAAGCTCCAGTCTCAACTTGAACATTAGAAATCATTCAAAAATTTATATGTGATTTAGAGTTCATTTCGTACTTCGTACTCCACAATTACTGCTCTGCATAAGAAACTCACCTTTAGCTGAAAATAGCGGGCTGAAATATTTTACAAAACAATTTGCCATAAAACTCTTCTTGCTTTTATATATATTTTCTGCAGCACTTTTATGTAAAAGAACACCGGGAATGTTTTTGTGGAACATTATAGCCCGCTATATCGCCGCTGAAGGCGAGTTTTTGGCCTTTTATTAAGAAGAAAGGACAAAAACAACTATACAGCGAAGAGTTAGAAGGTTTAAAAGTTCCAGAAGAATGTTCGCCGTAGTGATTTACATAAAAAATTTGAACAAATCATTTACATCGGATGTAAACTTTCAAAACGTCGATACATGTATATCACGGATGAAAATCATGGTCCAAGTGTACTTTTTGTTTTGGTACATTTTGGACCTTGTTGGTACCGTGGAACTACCGCGACTTATTTTTTAGTACCATATTGTTTTAGTAGCAATTCGATATAATTTTTTGTTTTTAAACTTTAAAAGTGAAGAGGAAATAACACAGCTGTCATGGTTGGACAAGCTAAAGAAGAACAGAGCTAAGCATCCGGATGCTTTAAAATACAAATAACGGTTTCCGCTTGCCACTATCATTAGATATGCAGTAAGGAAGGCCATACTGATAATATAAATACTTTGACTATGGCAAAAATTCATAATTAATCAGCGAGATGGTCAAGAAATAGTGAATAATTGGTCTGGCATCAGAAAACACACACGCCATTAAAAATTTTTTCGTATATAATTACCAGGGCTCGGACTATCATGCAACTAAAATTTGATTTTAAGCGCTTAACAAATGCACCTAAAAATGAAAAATATGCGCAAAAATATTTATTTACGAACAAAGTACCAAAACTAAAATAATATGAATATATTTTTTTAAGTTTTTAATATTATTATTAGAGAAAAAAATAAAACAAACACAATTTGGTCTATTATTTAATGCAATAGAACTTTAGTTACGTTGCCAGTTGGCAACTGAATATCAATGGTTGCAAGAATGACACTAAATAGCAGCTAAAATTTATAGCTCTCAGTTGCCACCAGTGGTATCGTTTTTAGCAAATGCACCCAACTGAGGCTCAATTGCCATCCATAATCGGCCTATTAATATTTTTGTAAAAAATTGAGAAATATGCACTTACTACCTAAATATGCAAAAATATGCAACTACAAATCGATGCCAAACTACTTAAAATTTAATGATTCGCATAGATAACAAGTCAATACACTTTTATCTGTCACCACAAAAATCGTGCATTTTCATTAAAGTCCGAGCCCTGATATTTACTATCCCCTATATTCATAAATAAATAAAATGTATTTTGATGAACAATTTTAAATATAATACTTTCCAAAAAAAACCGACTACCAAATAGGTGTGGCACCGCCTCCATATTTTATCATCATGTACTTTTACGAGAGCTGACTGTGTGTGCGAAGTCTCATAAGAATCGGATAATTAGAAGTAGTTAAAATGTATATTTACTTTTCATGGGCATGGCATTGCCCACTTTTCTAACCACAATGTTGTATTTTAACGATAACTAAATTTGTATGCAAAATTTCATAAGAATCGGCTTCGTACTCGTACTGTGTTGGTGTTTGTTTGCTCGATGATAGCTACAAATCACTGTTGTGCTCTTCTTGTTGTTGTTTATTTTCGTTGCTCGGGCTTAGCCGACAAGTAACTGGCAAACGTCGTATTACATGTAGATTCAAGCCCGCTGTATACTTGAATCAATTTTATCAATCCTAACTGCGTACTTTAATCCATCCGCCGCGTACTTGAATCAAGCCCGAATCAGGCTAACTTTTACTTATTAATCCTGGAACAACAGACTTGATAATTTATAGGTTTCTTACTTATACATATAAATATTTATAATTTTAATATCTTTACTTACTTGTTTCAATTTAAAATTTATTTCTATTCATTCCTAGTATTGAACTTAGCTCATCATGTTTGTACACCAACGCGTTAGACCACTCAGCTAACTCTGTATAGAAAGAACGACAGCTTAAATCCTGTATAAACTAGCAGCATGTAATACGATTTTGTAGGCTCCCTGTAAGCAACTCAGTTAACTTTTACTACGGTTTAAGCTAAATATATCGCAACTAATGGTGATTGATGCCTGGACTACTTCTAATGGAGTCAACTGACTATTTTAACATTACGATGTCCTAGGCGGTAGTCAATTGTACGACTCTGCATTAGTTGGACTAACTTAAAATAGACTTTATTTAAGTCAACTGGTAGTTAGTATGCAAAAAAGATTATGCTGGGGCTCGAACTATGTATCACACGTTTTATAGTCAATGCGCTGACCACCCAGCTAAGGTACCATTTAAAATAATGACAGCAAAAAGTTAATATAGGCTCGATATGAGTTCCAAATTAGGTGAGAGAGTAAAATTGTTAGCTCTCACCAAATCCCACTATGCAATCAACTTAAGAATTGATTTTGGGTCAGTTCTGGATTACATTGTAGCTAGCTTTTAGTTAGTCTAAAAAAGTTAACTATAAGTTGATTATTTTTGTAGTCGACTACAGATTTGCCGGTTGGGTTATTAGTCGGCACTGCACGAACAGAATAACGAACAACAAAACTACGACATAAGCGCAACATTCGATTGAAGCTATCAACACACAGAAAAAAATAGACAAGAATTATATTCAATAAAACCATGTTATTAAAAAAAATATGAATTTCAATAACATTTATCTTTAACATAATAAAATATTTCGTTGTAAGTATTTCTTTTCCATGCCGGTTATTTCTTTTCTTTTTATACATAAGTACTTAAAACAAGTTGTATCCCATAAAAAAATAAATGGGATATGGCTCAGCTAGAGAGTGTATGCTTTACGTCCGGAAAGCCCGGGTTCGTATTCCAGCCATGTCAACATTTTTTTAATTTATATATATATTTTTATTTTGAAATAATTTTGTTATCAATATAGGGGAATTCTTTATCACAGGAAATTTGAAAAAAAAAAAAATATTGAATACCGGGATTTTTGTTATCAAAAACGAAACTTATTTTTTTCTGTGCAAGCAATCAAATACCAACACACTACTTTGTAAAAAGTTTATACTAATGGAAGTACCTAAAATAAGAATTTTTGTACACAATTTAAGAATTTCGTTATTGATTAAAGATTTTTTACGTGATTATTCTCTTTTCGTCTTGATTTATGTACATTTTACTACTCGTAATAAAAGTAAGTAGAAAATGCATGAATTTAGTACGGCGTTTTTCTTTCTGTGTACACAAAAAAAACATGTACATATATATATTTATTTTTTAATCTATTAAATCATACTAAAGCAGTTTTCATTCTACAATTTATGCGTTTATTTTATGACATATTTTACTATACTTTCAACGGACACGGAAAGAGAATTTAAATGATAACCACCCATGTAAATTAACTTTTAGTTATTTCATTAAGAAAGCAATAAAGGAAGAGCTAATTAACAATATAACGAGTATTGTTAAAAGTCAAATTTAATATTTTCATAAAATGTTTATCTGTTGTGGGTTATAAGGTGGTCTGTATATATGCTGGCATTTTGCTGGTAATAACAACATGTAACATTTTTTTAATTTAAATAAATTTCTAGTTATTTTCATAAACATCGAAAAATAAATAAAGCAGAAAAAAGTCTTCTCAAAAGAGAACATATTTTCATCAATTGATTTGCTTCTAAAATAAGCTGATTTTTATCAGCGTATGCAACCAAATATGTTTTTTAAATATCTATTTTCCATACCTTTTTTCTCCTGGTAGAAAGCAAACATATTGACATAGATTCCATTGAATAATAATCAATGATACTTTTAAGAGGCTGCAAAAATGTATTCAAGGCTTTTTAACGATATGTTTCTGTTCTCAGTAACGAAAAAATTTGTTTTACATTGTTACACAATGTAGCTTTTTTTACATATTGGCAAATTTGAAAAACTTATGTTTGCAATTGTTAAAATCTTTTCAGTTACATACATTAAGAGCACAAAAGGTCGAATAGGGTGCTACACAAAAGTACTTAAGTCACTTTTAAAGCAAAAAAAAAAAAACATATTGCAGAAATATACATATTTAGAAATTTTTGCAATTTTCTCAAAAATTATTTGTTGTTTAAAAATAAATTTTTCTTAAATCGTTATTGTCAAGATAACATTTTTTTAAATCTTTCTGAAAGATTTTTCAAGCTTTCTTTATGTAGATGGTTGGATGGATGCAGCTTGAGAAGTAATTATAAGATTTCTGCAACCGATAGGTGGCGCAGTTGTGAAGAAAGATTTTTGTTGAAAAAAAAACTTTAAGCCCTTTTTCTTATATGGAATGCTAATTTATGCACTTAAACAAATGGAATTCAAATTTGAAGTGAACTCAAATTTATGCACTCTAACAAATTTTAACAAGAACTAACAATATTTTCTCATTTAGTTTTTTCTATTAATTAAACATTTGCTGTGACCTTTCCCCTTATCAAAACCAAACGCAGCTCAAATCCTAAAAGTATGCCTCATTTGCCAAAAGGATATAAAGCCTAAAAAGACCTTGTTGCATAACTTAAAATATAAATGAAAATTTAATAGATAAATATTAAATATTTTAAAGAAAATTTTGATTTTGCAAACAATTTTACTATTAAGGATTTGCTTCTTATTTGGCGTTGTTTAGCAATAATTCAAGCTTCACTGAGTTTCAAAAGCTTGTAAGAAATTACAACAAATTGATAAGTTTTTATCTATTTTTAAACAGCAGTCTAAAATTTTCAAATACTCATTTGAAAATTATATTAGCAAAATTGATAAGGCTGCTTAAAATTATTTTGTTTCCAGTTTCTTTACTTTAAAACTTAGTTCTTGGCCAAATTGTTGGCAGGAAGTTGTGAGTGTTGTGCTTTTAAGCTTGAACGAAGGAAAATAGTTTTGAATTTTAGATTGATTTAACAAAATTTATATAAACTATTTGTGTGCAAATGTATTTAATATCTTATCTTTAGGTTTTATACATATTTAAATAAATTTATATTTAAGTTTTTACACTTCAATTGTTATTGCATAGTTTCAGGCTTATTGTATTTTACATATTAAACACAAAGCGTAGTTTTTTTTATTGTTCATTTTTCCTGATATCTCTACTGATAATATAGATTTTATTGTATTTATTAATGTTTATATTATAAAATTACATTTATGTGCATTGTTTTAAAAAAATATAAAACATATTAAAATTGTTGAAATTAAATCCCATGTGTTTTACAAAAACCAATTGCACATGATTGCTCAGTAATGTTAAAAAGATTTAATAAAACAATAAATGGCCAAAGTGAAACAAGCACGCACGAATATAAGCGATAATGATTTACTAAGATAATTAAACCAGGGCTGAAATGAGAAAAGTTAAAAAAAATTTAAATTTATTTAAGATTTTTACTAAAATTGGATTACTGTTAAGGAACTTTCCGAAGGTTTTTGTTTTATATTTTTCAGATTCAGTTGTGGCAACGAAATTCTTTCACAATATTAATACAACTTTTAATTGGATTTATGAATTTTTTATCCAACCAATGAAAATCTTTTACAATCATTTACAATACACAATATTAAGCTTCTGTTAAAAAAAAGGGGGGGCTGTGCCCCACCCTTGCAAAGTAAATATTCTTTTTCAACAGCTTCTACTAAACCGATTCTTATGTAACTTTGCCTGCACCTTCAGTTATCGTTACAATACAACCATAACGTTTAGAAAAGTGGGCAGTGCCACGCCCATTAAAAGTATATATTCATTTTAAATACTTCTACTAAGCCGATTCTTATGGAACTTTGCATACACATTTAGTTATCGTTACAAAACGACATTGAGGTTAGAAAAGTGGGCAGTGCCAAGCCCATGAAAAAAAATTGTCATTTAATTACTTCTACTTATCCGCTTGTTATGAGACTTCGCACACATAATTAATTCTCGTAAAAGTACATGATGATAGAATATGGGGGGCGGTGCCACGCCCACTTTATAGTCAGTTTTTTTGCAACAATTACTAGTTTTACTGAAGCTAATAGAAAAAATTTTGTCAATTCCAATTCCAATTTCAAAATTAAAATTTATTTGATTACAAACAAATTGCGGGTTTTCTTTTTCTGAAAAAGCCATTTATGGACTTAAAAGCATTTTCGATAGCATGATACAATAAAAACAGGTAGAAATGTCCCTGCAACAATTGAAACAATACAAAAACAACAGACATTTTATTAATGTTAAATGTTTTCTAAGTTTCAAAAACAGAGAATGAAGTCGATAGTTTTAAATTCGGCCGAAGCCATCATTTTTAAAAATTCGAACCGCTGCCAAATATATCAAGTTGTTACGACTCTTAAATATAGTTAGGCTGTAAAAAATGCATTGTTTCTTTTTTCAATTTACTTAATGCGATATAAAATTTTTCGTTACACTACGTCTTGACGACTAAATGTTTTGTTACAAGAATGAACAAAACGTCGGCAGAGATGTTAGCAAAAATTTGTTAAGGTCTTTGTTGTGGAGATAAGGTACAATGTTTTTGTTAATTCTAGTCATATTATTTAAAGGTAGTGCGGCATAGAAAATAAATTTTCTTTGTTTGTTGTCTTTTTTTTTCGTATTTAGAGCAATGCTTGTTGTTAAGAGATCACTGTTATAACAATTGTTATAACAACATTAACAACAGTGGTCCAGACGTGACAAATTTTTATGCTAACAATTGTTATAACAAATAATTTGCTCGTCAAGACGCCTTGTTACAGAAGAGAATTTTATGTTTCATATACAACTTTTCATATAAAAATTTATTTGTAATAGACGGCTTGTAGTAAATTTTTTTGTTTAGCCGCCGCCGCAAACTTTTCATAAGCTTTGTACTCAGATAAAGCAAATTTAACATTTGAGATATATAAGCTTACAATAGAGCTGTGCTGCGAGTTACTCAAACACGTGAAGTACACATGAAATGACATTGCATGAACATTTATTCGAAGTATCACAATAAAAAAAAAAAACGTATACATTTTATAGAATAACAAAACTGTAGAATAAATCAACTTGTTTTTTCCGTTTTGTCTGTTCCTGCATAGAAAAAATTATGACCAAAAAATTTTCAAACAAAAGTTTGTCGAAAAATTAATTTCATTTTCAGTAAACGTTCTTTACTAAATCAATTAATTTTTTGTTCGACTTTTATTTAGGACGCAAACACCAAAAACCACAAGAAAAACTATGTCGCAAAAAAAAACAACCCCGATGACGACATACAGACAAATAACAACAACAGTGATAGCGAAAGGAGTGCGATTGTACCAAGTTGGTTTACAGAATATTTTTGAGTGAATCAATTCGTTAACGTTTTTAATAACGCTAATTTTATTAGAGTGTGTAGATAAACATTCATGGCTCGATTATCGATGGCAACCGAACTTCAGTTGCGTTGCCAGTTCCTAAACATCATATTACGGATGGCAACTGGCAACTGATAGCTGTCAATTTCAGTTGCTTTTTAGTGCTTTTCTGGCAACCACAAATTTTCAGTTGCCGGCTGGCAACGCAACTGAAGTTCGGTTGCCATCGATAATCGAGCCATCAGACTTGAACACATTTAACAAAGTGAAATTTCATAAACGCTTAATGGATCATGATGATGACCCAGACAAAAATTTTGTTTGATATATTACAAAACATTCAGTAAATATTTTTGTTTGATTAAGTAAACTATTTTGTTTAATATTTGTTAGTATTTTTACACTAATTGTTTTCTAAATTCAGATAAAAATTTTGTTTGATATTTTTCAGAAAATCAAGTAAATCTTTTAGTTTGGTTTAATAAATTGTTTTGTTTACAATTTGTAAAATATTTTAGACAAAATGTTTTATAGGCTTAAACAATTTGTTCATAAAAAAAACACTTTTTTTATTATTTTTTTAATTATTATTTCCTGACGATGCTACACAAAGAAATAGCGAAATATTGCGCTTAAAATACAATTGTTTGATTATTGTTTTTTTATATAAAAAAGGACCTTGTGTTTAATTATTGAAGACTAAAATAAATATACATTTGTAGAATGTTAAATTTCGGTGGTTTTTGTAGTTGGGGGGGACCATAACATATTCAAAAAAATGTAGTGCATGTGCTTATAACATTGCAATTTATGTAAAAGACTACCAAAAATAGTTTTGTGGAACATTTTAACCCTCCGCCTCTACGCCATATGGCGTGTTTTGTGTCTTTATTAGCAAAAAAAAAATTCCCTTTTGTATTGAACAGTGTTATTTGTCCCTAAAATCCTTACACTGATTATATATCGTGCTTAATAAAATACCGCATTTTTAGAGCATAAAACTAGGCAAATATGAGACGCATTTACAAAATGTGCTTATTTATTCGAATCTAATAAATTTCAACACTTTCCTTTACTTAAGCAGATTTTATTTTAAAAGAGCTGTTTTATTTGTTCTTCTCTCTTTCTCATTTCATTATAAATATTTTATTATTCTAATGTAAATATTATTGATGTACAAATTTCGTTTCATATTGCTTGTCTTGCCAGTAAACTTGCTATTAGCTTCTGCCTCAGTTATATAGTTCTTACTCTCTTTCTCTCTCTCTATCTCTCTCTCTACCTCTTACTCCTTTAAAAGAATTAATGTAATTATAAGCGAGTATATGTTAGTGATCCTGTCCTTTTACAAAATTGCATTTCTGTATATTGTTTTAAAAATATAAAACGTATTAAAATTATTGAAAATAAATCATTAATCATAAATATTTTCAGTGAATTTTATAAAACTATAAACGGTCAGAGTGGAACAAGCACACACGACTATAAACAATATTGATAGGAGAAGATAAATAAACCAGGGCTGAAATGAGAAGTTAAAAAAAAAGTTTTAAATTTATTCAAGATTTTTACTAAAATTTGATTTATGTTAAGCAAGCAACTTTATAAACTCCTATCGGAATAGTTTTTATTTCGTACTGGCATTCCGGAGGTTTTTTTTATATTTTTCAGATTCTGTTGTGGCAACGAAATTCCTTCACAATATTAATAAAACTTTTCATTGGATTTATTAAATTATCATTCGATCAATGAAAATCTTTCACAATATAAATAAAATTTTCATTGGATTTGTGAAATTGTCATAAGGTTAATGAAAAAAAAAAACTAATGAAATTGTTTCATTGGTTTTATGAAGCAAAATTCTTTTAGTGTAATACTAACCAACCAACCAACCATACAAAGCTTTTGGCGAAGTGTTTATTGGCCGCTCCTAAAAGTATGCAAATGTTTAAATTTTTGATTTACCTGAAGCTAATAAAAAACTCTTTGTCAATTTCTATTTGAAAATAAAAATTTATTTGATTACAAGAAAATTTCAGGGTCTCTTTTTCCGGAAAACCAATTTTTATGGACATAAAAGCATTTTTGACCGGAACTGTCTTCTCTGACATGGCTGTATATTTAGTTTATAAAATTGAATTAACAAAGACTGTTTCTACTCTTCAGTTTAACAATAAAGTAAAAATGTGCATACTCAGTCAGTTCCCGAACGTGTAAAAAATTGCGCAAAAGCTTTTTAAAAACCCAATTTTTTATTGAAAAGAGCTTTCCATTAAGTTTGGGTAACTTCGTGTTCGTACTGGAACAGACTGACTGTTAGGACCGACAAATAAGGAGTTGGCCATAAACTTTGCATGTTAGTCAGAAAAAGCTTAATATGAGCTTTGCGCATAAACAAATTATACTTTTCCACTGAATGAAATTTAGTGTACCAGTGTATGCGTTTAATCCACTTAAATACCCACCGTTCTATTTTCCTTGAGTACATCTCTACAAATAGGACACTTATAGGCCCAGGCATATTTTTTGCAGGACTTGTAAACATCCAAGCAGTCAGAACAGAATGAATGACCACATCGTATACGCACCGGATAGCGTTTCTTATCTAAACATAGAACACATCTGTCATCAGAGTTTTTGTAGTCCTTCATAATTTTTCAATTATTGAAAAAAAATTATAATAATTCTTGCTTTTCTTAAGTTACACGATGTTCTCTCTGAAGCGAGAAAACTTTAGTTGGGTTTTATTTAGTTGCTGTTTTGTAAATTAATATAGAATGAAAATATATGTATAATAAAAGTGAAATATTTAATATATGTACGAGTATAAAAGTCACATTGACAAATGGTTCGAATGAGCTTCCATTTTTTATTTTTTCTTATTCAGAATATGTATGGCAATGCAAAGGTCAGGGTAAGGAAATACAAAGAAAGGAAACGCTGTTCATAAATGATAATTAAGAAAAATTCAGAATATTGAAATGTGATTTTTTTTTAGAAAAGATAAACTATAAATTTAAAAACTTTGCTTCTTTTGAGGAAATAAATTACACTGTACAACACCAAAAAAAATTACTTAGTTCTTACGATTGATTCCGGTAGAGGGCATCAAAATAATTTACACGTGTATCGGCGTTTTGCTAGTTTATTTCTGCCTTTCATTTTAGGGGAAGTGAAATTTCCCACCCTTTTCCACATAGGTATTGTGACTGGGCATCGGAAATCTCGCAAGTCTTACGTTTTAGATATGAGACGTATTCAGCACTTTTATGTAAAACAACAAGAGAAAATTTTTCGTGAAACAATTTAACCCTCTAACTCTTCAATGTGTGGTCCTGTTTGTTCTTTTTTCGTAGTGTTTTACATAAAAGTGCTGAATACAATTTATACCTGAGACGTAAGGGTTACAAGATTTCCTATACCAAGTACTTATTGTGAATAATTACGAAATTAACCCTTGTATACACTTTAAACTTTGAATTGCTTCTGGCATTGAGTCTGGAGCTTGGATGTCTATAAGGACCTAAAGTGGAATCTTATGGAAAATATTTTTACAGAACGTTTCATCCCGCTATATCGCCGCTGAAGGGAAGGCTTTTGTCCCTTTTTTAAGAAAGGTACAAAAGAACCCATATAACGAAGCGTTAGAGGGTTAAAATGTTTCACAAAAATTTTTCTGGTGGTGTTTTACACAAAACTGCTAAGCATATTATTACTTTAAACGTAAGGCTTACAAAACTTTTTATGCCGAGTAATAATTATGAATAAGTACCAAATTTACCCTCATTCACAATTTAAGTTTTGAATGATTTTTGGCGTTCCAGTTAATTCTAAACCTTGTGTGCCTGTGTAGTTTTAGAATAGAATTTTATGGCAAATATTTTTGTAGAACATTTTAACCCGCTATATCGCCGCGGAAGGAGAGGTTTTTATCCCTTTTCTAACAAAGGGTCAAAAAGACCCATTCAATGAAGAGTTAAAGGGTTAAAATGTTTCACAAAAATGTTTCTGGTGGTGTTTTACATAAAAGTTATAAATATGAGCAAACTGGGGGAAATTTAACTTCAACTTAAAGGATTACCAGATGTGCACTTTCAAAACGCCGATGCTAATGTGTTTTTTTTGTGGCTTCAATTAGAATCAGTGGCTATAATCTTGCAGTTTAAAAAAAGAGAAGGCATTATTTTTGAAGCAGACAATCCACAACTTTTTTTTACCTAATTTTCTTGATATACACAAAAAAAAATATATTTCATTTTCTGTAAAGGAATTCAATGAAATAGTAAATTTTTTGTCTAGGAACGGACCTGCAAACAAATTTGTAAATATTGTTACGAAATGAAAATGCAGATTCAAATGTAACGGCACAAACTGACAACCCGATCATTATCTGCTTTATACCCCTAAATCACTGTAATAAAATCAAAACCTGGCAACCAAGTACCACAATTAAACTTGGCATCACTCGACAACTGCCAATAGAATTCAAAATAACGGAAAATGGAAGTTTCCGGAATCTTCAGGAAACGGTAGCTAGAACTTTCAAGATTATTCGAGACTGCTTAATCGCAATTACAAACAGTGACATTAAACTTAAACTGCAAGAGATGTAGACTTGATGACAGCGTAATTTGTTAAGTTGCAAGCATTAGAGTATGTGTGTGTGCGAAGATAAACAAACAGAAGAATAATCTCATGCATCTACACACGCACATACATTGCACCATAGCAAGACCAAAATGATCATGCCGTACACTTAAAGATGAAAAGAGACCTGAATTACAGTACAGTTAAAGATAAAGCGAGACGGCTGTATTCCAGAAAGTTAGCGAAGTTACCAGAAGGTTTTATAATTGACTATATAAGGGGAGGCTGCCAGACGACAGAAAGAAGTGTGTTTTTAAACTTAGACGAGTAAACATCGCCAAGAATAGTTAGTGTGTACATCGCGTTTAGTTGTACGTGTTTTTGAAGTAATAAATAAAGTGTTACTGAGAATTTATTTGTAAAATAAATATCCGTGTTTTATTTTATTGCAATTCAACGAATCCTGTGAAAATAATAAAACCGTTTTTATGTAAAGGACTAAAAACGTAACAATTGGTGTCAGAAGTGGGATTGCAAAATAAAATAAAAAGGACATTATTAATTAATAAAATAAAAAAAAGGACATTATTAATTAATAAAAAGGACATTAATAATAATAAAAAGGACATTAATAAAAAAAAACATTATTAATTAAAATAAAAATTACAAAAGGACGTTTTAAAAAAAAATAGAAGCCATGAAGTTTGAAGAGCTAAAAGTTGAGCAGCTAAAAAAAGAGCTGAGTAAGCTGGAACTGCCAGCAACAGGCAATAAAGTGGAACTTCAGAAGAGGCTGATAGATGAGTTCAAGCAGCGTGGCATCGACATCGGGACATACGAATTTGAGGATAAAGAGGAAATAGAGGTATGTACTCGTGCCACGACAAGCAACATGGATTTAAGCACAATGTTCGCCGCTATGATGGAAAAATTTCAAGAAGTTAAAGAAACATCTAGAGGTAACAATGAGAGAATGCTGGCTGAAGTTCAAGAAACATCTAGAGCCAACAATGAGAGAATGCTAGCTGAAGTTCAAGAAACATCTAGAGCTAACAACGAGAGGGTGCTAGCTGAAGTTAAAGCCACAAATGAGAAACTTCAAGAAACATCTAAGACCACAAATGAGAAACTTCAAGAAATTTCTGAGGCCATAAATAGAAGAGTAGATGGCATTGAAGTACAAGTCAGCAAATTTGACGAGAAACTCTCAGAACTAGAGAATAAACTTCATAGCCTAGAAATTGGTGGCGTCGAAGTGCATGTAAAAGATGTGGACGAGAAATTGCATGACTTGGAAGCAAAAATTGTTAATCTTCAGTGTCAAGGAGGGCCAGTGAGAGTTATTCCAGAGGCTTCCAGCAGAGTAAAGACGCCTTGTTTCGATGGCAGCGCACCTTTGAACATCTTCAAGTTCCAGTTCGAAACAGTTGCCAGCAAAAATGGTTGGAACAGTGAAGAAAAGGCCATAGAGCTGATTTTGGCCTTAAAAGGAGCCGCAGCAGAAGTACTTGAAACCGCACCAGGGAGCTGCAGAAATAATTTTGATGACATAATGGCGGCACTGCAGCGGAAATATGGTGGCGAACATAAGCGAGATATATACCGAATGGAATTGCGATGTAGAGGACAAAAGCCCAATGAGTCTCTACAAGATTTCGCAATGGAAATTGAGCGGTTAGTGCAGCTTACGTATCCAGGTGAAAACCACCCATTCCTGGATCATGTCAAAACAGAGGCGTTTGTTAATGGCATCCGTGATCCTGACATCAAGCTTGCAGTGTGTGCTACACAAAAGGCTACATTCGCAGAAATGGTTTTATTTGCACTAGCTCAGGAGACTGCTAGGGTGATTTGGAAGCCACAGGTGTGCAAGGTGCGGAACGTGGAAGTCATTGCCGAAAATGAGAGTGATCTAGTCTCTAGCATCAAGGAGGCAGTGAGACAAGCATTGGCGGAGAAGGACGGCAAAGTAAAAGCTAAGTGTTATAACTGCGGCAAAGTTGGCCACTTCCAGCGCAACTGCAAGGCGCCAAGAAAAAGAGCCAGATCTGTTTCGCCACCAAGGAATAGTAAACGGGTGAACCAACAAACAACACAAGAGTCCCCGTTAAACTAAAACGAGCTAGCACTAAGGGGCAAGAGCTAGCTCCCACAAACGACGGCCCCACAATCTCCATATCAGTAATGCAGCAGAAAAATAGCAACCTTACTGCATGTGGATACATCAACGGCGAAAAGCACATCTTCACCATAGACACAGGAGCGTCGCAGTCAATAATAAGGCCTGATATAGTGAAGGGGAAGTGTGAACCTTTAAGGAATATAAGACTACGTACAGCTACTGGGGAGCCTGCCACTGTCTACGGTAAGACTGAAGCAAAGGTGACTATAGCCAATATAAGCGTAAAACATGTGTTTATCGTTGCCGATATTGTTGACGAGGTTATTATTGGAGCAGATTTTATGATAAACCATGGCATAAACCTGCATATGGGGCAAAAGGTGATGATTTGGCGTAATGTTGAAATACCGCTTGATGTTGGATATGACAATCAAACGCACGTAAGGAAACTAGTTGCTATTGAAAACCAGACTATACCACCGCAGTCTGAATCAGTAATATGGGCACGCATGGAGGGAGATTGTGAGGACAATCGGTTGTGGGTAGTAGAACCAACAGAAATTAAGAGCGAGCTATTAACAGCAAAAGCCCTCGTAAAAACTTGCAAAGGAGGAAAGATCCCTATAAGAGTACTTAATTTATCAGGCAACGAAAAAGTCGTCAGCGGAAATTCTGCTATGGGCCAATGTACTCCACCAGAGGCAATAATAAACTGCGAGCGAAAGCCAGAACCAGCCAATATGTCCGCAAAAGAACGTGAACAATTTGAAGAGCATGTGGGGATGTGGGTAGCAGGATTAGCAGCTCCTGATAGAAATAAAGCTAAACAGCTGCTAAAAAGGCACACCAGCGTCTTCGCCTTGAAAGATCAAAGCCAAGGGAGAACGGCAATAGTGAAACATGAAATAAATACAGGCGAAGCGAGGCCGATCAAACAGCCACCCAGAAGTGTACCCCTAGCAAAACGGAATGAGGTAAAAGAACTTGTCCATGAAATGGAGCGGAATGGTGTAATCGAGCCATCTGCAAGTCCTTGGAGTTCGCCCGTGGTCTTAGTCAAAAAGAAGGATGGCAGTACGAGATTCTGCGTTGACTACAGAAGGCTCAATGACGTTACTAAGAAGGACAGTTATCCGCTACCAAGAATTGACGACACTTTAGACACGCTGGCTGGAACGAAATGGTTCTCCACGTTGGACCTACAAAGCGGATATTGGCAGGTGGAGATTGCAGAGAAAGATAAGGAGAAAACTGCTTTTAGCGCGAGCGATGGATTATGGCAGTTTAAAGTTATGCCATTCGGGCTCTGCAATGCTCCAGCTACTTTTGAACGCCTAATGGAACGAGTGCTGAAGGGACTTCACTGGAAGACTTGCTTGGTGTACCTTGATGACATCGTCGTGATGGGAAAGACTTTTGATGAGCACCTCAAAAATTTGGCAGAGGTTCTTCAACGCATATCATCAGCTGGTTTAAAACTTAGCGTGAAGAAATGTGCATTGTTCCAGAGAGAAGTAAAGTATTTGGGCCATCGAGTTACGGCAGACGGAATCTCAACGGATGAAGATAAAATACGAGCAGTAAAGGACTGGCCTCGTCCGAAAAATCTTCATGAACTGCGCAGCTTTCTGGGCCTTTGTACCTACTACAGACGCTTTGTACCAAATTTTGCCAACGTCGCTGCAAGCCTGCATGAGCTGACCAAGAAGTCGAGGCCGTATCACTGGGGCGAACAGCAGGAGAATGCGTTCCAGACACTAAAGGATTTACTGAGTACGTCACCAGTACTAGCCTACCCCATCGCTGGAGAAAAATTTTTGCTTGATACCGATGCGAGCGGCTATGGCATAGGAGGTGTGTTGTCGCAAGTTGTCAATGGCACAGAAAAAGTGATAGGCTATTATAGCCGTATACTCTCAAAGCCTGAGAGAAACTACTGTGTGACACGACGTGAGCTTTTGGCAGTGTTGGAGTGCATAAAACACTACCATAAGTACCTGTATGGCCAACACTTTACGCTGAGGACCGACCATTCTGCATTGAGATGGCTGTTGCAGTTTAAAAATCCTGAAGGGCAGCTAGCGCGCTGGATTGAACGTCTTCAAAGCTACGACTTCAGCATCGAGCATAGAAGGGGCGTAAAGCATAACAATGCAGATGCTTTATCACGACGGCCCTGCAGATTGGAGTGCAGACATTGTGTTAAGGCCGAAAAGAAGGAATGCGTTATTGATGTTCGGCTAACGCACATCGATTCCGATGAGGACTGGTCAGCGGCACAGAGAAACGACACCATATTGGCGACAATTATAGCAGCCAAAGAGGAAAATAGAAGACCTGCTCGCAATGTAATATCAGCTGAAAGCCCACTTGTGAAATCTTATTGGGCTCAGTGGAATAGCCTGAAGCTGATAAACGGGTGCTTGTACCGCGTATGGGAAAGTGCAGATGGTAAAATGGCTTCCAACCTAATAGTTGTGCCATCCTCCAAGGTGAATAAGGTTTTGCATGAGTTTCACAATGGTCCTAGTGGCGGTCATCTGGGAGTGACAAAAACGCTGGAGAAGCTAAAACAGCGTTTTTATTGGGTTGGATGTCAACAAGCCGTAGCCGACTGGATAGCAAACTGCCCACAGTGCATCGCAGCAAAAGGACCAGCAAGAAAAAGTCGAGGACAGCTGCAACAGTACAACTCAGGTGCACCATTTGAGCGGATAGCAATGGATATAGCAGGTCCTTTTCCCATCAGCGACGCCGGGAATCGCTATGTTCTTGTGGTGATGGACTATTTTAGTAAATGGCCAGAAGTATATGCCATACCCAATCAAGAAGCAAGGACAGTTGTGAATGTATTTGTCAACAACTGGGTATGTCGCTATGGTGTTCCAATAGAATTACATTCTGACCAAGGTAGAAACTTCGAGTCTGCTATATTCCGGGAAATATGCGAATTATATGGGATAAAGAAAACAAGAACGACGCCGCTGCACCCACAGTCCGATGGCATGGTAGAAAGATTTAATCGCACTCTAGAGGAGTACCTGCGAAAAGTGGTAAGCGCGCATCAAAGGGACTGGGACGAGCACATTCCCAAATTTTTGTTGGCATATAGGTCAGCTGTACATGACTCGACATCACGAACACCTGCTAAAATTGTCTTCGGGACGGAATTAAAATTGCCTGGTGATTTGGAATTTGGCGTTAAGCCTACACCAACAAGTGAAGAAGGCACCAGCTCTTCCCAAGAGCAAGAAAATTTAAATGAGCTACATGAATTTGTACGCAACCGAATTAGAATGGCCAGTGACAAGATGAAGGCTAGATATGACCGAGCTGCAAATTCTGAGGGATTCAATGAGGGTCAATTGGTTCTACTTTACAACCCACAACGAAAGAAGGGATTGTCTCCAAAATTGCAGACTCATTGGGATGGACCGTATAAGGTTATTAAAAGGTTGAACGATGTCGTCTATAGGATACAGAAGTACAACAGCCCAAGGTCCAAAATGAAAATCGTACACCTGGAACGACTGGCGCACTATGGAAAAGGTGATTGTGTGCCTATTCGGGACGAACAGGCTTAAGAGGGCGGCAGTGTTACGAAATGAAAATGCAGATTCAAATGTAACGGCACAAACTGACAACCCGATCATTATCTGCTTTATACCCCTAAATCACTGTAATAAAATCAAAACCTGGCAACCAAGTACCACAATTAAACTTGGCATCACTCGACAACTGCCAATAGAATTCAAAATAACGGAAAATGGAAGTTTCCGGAATCTTCAGGAAACGGTAGCTAGAACTTTCAAGATTATTCGAGACTGCTTAATCGCAATTACAAACAGTGACATTAAACTTAAACTGCAAGAGATGTAGACTTGATGACAGCGTAATTTGTTAAGTTGCAAGCATTAGAGTATGTGTGTGTGCGAAGATAAACAAACAGAAGAATAATCTCATGCATCTACACACGCACATACATTGCACCATAGCAAGACCAAAATGATCATGCCGTACACTTAAAGATGAAAAGAGACCTGAATTACAGTACAGTTAAAGATAAAGCGAGACGGCTGTATTCCAGAAAGTTAGCGAAGTTACCAGAAGGTTTTATAATTGACTATATAAGGGGAGGCTGCCAGACGACAGAAAGAAGTGTGTTTTTAAACTTAGACGAGTAAACATCGCCAAGAATAGTTAGTGTGTACATCGCGTTTAGTTGTACGTGTTTTTGAAGTAATAAATAAAGTGTTACTGAGAATTTATTTGTAAAATAAATATCCGTGTTTTATTTTATTGCAATTCAACGAATCCTGTGAAAATAATAAAACCGTTTTTATGTAAAGGACTAAAAACGTAACAATATAGACAACAATTTCATTGAAAAAAACGTGTTTTTTTAAGTAAGCAAATTATTTAAATCTATAAAACAATTTGTCTAAAAATATTTACAAATTGTAAGCAAAACAATTTATTAAATCAAACAAAAAGATTTACTGGATGCTATGAAAAATATCAAACAATATTTTTGTCTGAATTTATAAAACAATTATAGCCCAATTCAGTATCTCGATAAAACGTTACGTCTATAGACGGAAAGCAGTCACTAAATCAATTCAGTAAATCGTTATTATTTTTTCGTTTGAGTTTCGATGTTCTTGTCTTGCCTACAACAAATTGGAAATAAGGTACTGGCCAAGTCAAAAACCATAATAGTTTAAAAAATTATTTGGCTTGTATTTTTTGTTCAACTTATAATTATTCTAATGTGGCAATTCAAACAATTATTTTATTGGACGCCTTAAATTTTCATTTTCAAAGACAACGACCTAAATATGCTCTAAACTATTTAGCGAATACAAAACAAAGAAATCAGTCAGAATTTAGTCGGAAAACGTGTAAAGCCGACATAGTGAATAGGGGTATTAGACTTAACATAATAGCATATATTAAACAAAATAGTTTACTTAATCAATCAACAATATTTACTGAATCTTTTGTAATATATCAAAAAAATTTTCGTCTGGGTCACCATCATAATCATTCAGTAAGCATTAGAGAAATTTCACTTTGTTAAATGTGTTCAAGTCTGAGTGTTTATCTGTAGAATCTAAAAATATTAATGAGAATTAACGCAACGAATTGATTCACTCAAAAATCTTCAGTAACTCCCCGTCCACACATGCAATTTTGGTTGCAGCAATTTCTGAATTTGTGGGAGTGTTGAAATATAAATATCCATATATATTTCTCTCTCGCCCTTTCTCACAGAAAAATGAAGAATTGCTGCAACAAAAATTGTACGTGTGGACCGGGACTTAAGAAACTTTTGCTACCGTTGTTGTTGTTCTTATTTGTGTGTATGTGGTCATCGGCGGTTTTTTTTACGACACAGTTTTTCTTGTTGTTTTTGGTGTTTGCGTCCTAAATACGAGTCAAACAAACAATTCATAGATTATGTACAGAACATTTACTGAAAATTAAAATTATTTTTAGACAAACTTTTGTTTGAAATTTTTTTGGTGATAATTTTTTCTGTGTATGGCATAACTAGTTGGTATAAATGATGTGTTTGCAAAAAATTTTCTTTTTTTTGGTGTTTATTTGTCGAATTATGGGCTGCGAAAATTTTGCCGTTTTTTATTTTTTTTAATTATTGTTTCGAACTAGAAAAAAAATAAACAAAAAATAAAAATAAATGATTATTTTAGCAAATCGTCTGATGTTTAAAAAAATATACTTTTAATATCCAAAGAAATTTAATTATTTTGGCTTGAGTTCGGTTTTAATTTAGTTTTTTAATTAAATTATATTTTTATTTAGAGATAAATGTGAAGCATGTAGACAAAGAAAATTTTGACTGCGCGGAGAGTTGAACTGACATGTTTTGAGAGCTTCCGCTCTTCCCGTCAGAGTTCTTTACTGTGTTAAGCACTCAACCAAAGTCGGTGGATTGCAGTCAAGAGTTGAATATTATTTACCTTTAATCAATTCATACTATCACCCTTTGAACTGTATTTCATTTGATAGTTATTGATATTCACTTTTCCCTTTATGTCTTTTGCTAAGCTTCTTGTTATTTCTCTCTTATAGTATGAATTATCATTGATAATTAAAATTACTAGTATATGAATGTGTATTTGTTTTGCTAATTACCTTTAGAGTTTAACAATTAAGTTATGAGTTTTAGTCGAACAGTATGGATTTATATCCACTATTTTGGCTTAAGTTCGGTTCTAATTTAATTTTTCAATTAAATTATATTTTTATTTAGAGATAAATGTGAAGCATGTAGATAATTGACTGCGCAGAGGTTCTAATTTAATTTTTCAATTAAATTATATTTTTATTTAGAGATAAATGTGAAGCATGTAGATAATTGACTGCGCAGAGGATTGGACTGACATGTCATAATAATTAAATTTCTTTGGATATTAAATATTTTTTTTGAAAAGATCAGACGATTTCCTAAGAATCACTTATTTTAATTTTTTTGTTATATTTTTTTTTAGTTCGAAATATTAATTTAAAAAAAATTTCAAAAACATCATCGCACCCCATAAATCGACAAATAAACATCTTGAAAATTTTTTTTGCATACACATGTATACCTTACAAGTACTGTAGTTATGCCAAATATCAAGGAAAATCGGCAAAAAATTTTTTGGTTGTCCGCTTCAAAAATAATGTCCGAGAGTTATTTTGTTATACAGTGTATTTATTCTACCGACTTATTCTGGAAGAGGGGACCAAAATAATAAATATGTGTATCAGCGTTTTTAAAATTTACGCCTGGCCTTTATTTTATGGGAAGTTAAATTTAACCCCTTTTGCATATTTTTATAGTGAATCAACGTAGGACATCTTGTAATCTTTGCATTTGTCGCAATAAGTAGTGTTCAGATTTTTATGTGAAATACTAAGAAAAATATTTTTGTGAAACATTTTAACACTCTAGCTTTACGCTGTATGGGTATTTTTGTGCTTTTGTTGGAAAAGCAACAAAAACTTTTCTTTTGTTTTGTACTTTGTCCAAAAGACCCTTATAATGATCATGTATCGTATTTAATAAAATACCGCATTTTTAGAGCACTCAGCTAGGCAAATATGAGAAGCATTTACAAAATGTTCTTATTTATTCAAATCTAATGAATTTCAACACTTTCCTTTCCTTAAGCAGATTTTATTCTAAAAACAACTGCTTTATTTGTTCTTCTCTTTTTCTCATTTCATTATAAATATTTTATTATTCTAATGTAAATATGATTGATGTACAAATTTCATTTAATATTGCTGTGTGATGTCAGTACACTTGCTCTCTCCTTCTGCTTCAGTTATATCGTACTTTCTCACTATCTCTCTCTCTCTCTCTCTCTCGCTTTCTCTTACTTACTCCGTTAGTAGAATTAATGCAAGTGTAAGCGAGTGTATGTTATGGTAAGTGTCCTTTTTGGCTCTTTGACGTTGCATTTATTTGTGTCTGTAGGAAATGCTGAGCTTAGAAAATTTTCCGGCATTATTTTAAATTGAGGATATAAAAATTTCTTCTATGAAGAACATGAACATGAACACTGCAACCAGCATATTTTCATTTTATATCTGTTATTTTTTTATGTTTTATTTAACCCAGTTGCAATAATATGTAGAGTACAATCCAAATATGAATATGTGGCTGTAGCTCTCTGTGTATAAGTGTGCATATGACAAGAATGTTTTATGTGTTTTTTTTCATTTGTTACCAGATTTTGTTCATCTTTTATTTTTTGCTTATAATAAACAAGGACTTACTTCATGGTTGGTACATTTCGTTACAAGATATGATTGCTCAAATGTTAAAGTTGAAGATTTGCTAAGATTTGGTATATGAGTTTTTGTTTGTCTGTCCGTTTTATTTTTTGGCTGCATTAAAAGGAAGGAAATATATAAATGCAATTTTATGAAGTCAAAAATTGTAAAAAGCATTTCAAAATGGTTAGAGATATAAATTCTTTTAGTGTATTGTTTTTTCTTGGCATAGTTTTTGTTTTTGCTGCACAAGATATGTGATGCTGCTAAAGTAAATAATGCATTTATTTTGGAATTTATAGTTATTTGATATTAATATATGAAATTTTTAGGACTACAGAAGTATTGTGGGATATATTTAATCTTAAAAAGACATAATAGCACATATTTGGCAAATTTCTTATAGATGCTTTTGTGAATGTAACTTATGCAATTACTTTATGCAGAGGGAAAGAATTTGTTGAGTTTTCGCAAATATATTATGTTTTAATCTAATGTTTTCGTTACAAGGTACATATACTTACATACATACATATGTACCAGGTTTGGGGGGTAATGATTACATTTTGTAATTAATTACATGTTCAAATACACATTAGATGTAATTTGTAATTGGTACACTACAATTACAATTACTTGTAATGTGTAATTGTATGAAGAGCAATTACAATTACATGTAATTGTAATTGAGGCATGAATAATTACAATTACATGTACAAATTATTTTAATTGAAGATTATCAACTACAATTACATGTATTTGGGCAAAAGTAATAGTAATTGCTCATAAAAGAGTAATAATTATTTTAACAATAAAAATTACTATAAATGTATTTTATTACAAGTAAAATCTGTTATATATTTATTTCTAATATCTCTAAAATTAATTGGAAATATCTAGAGCTCTAAAAGAGGATATAAATTAGAAAAATTACTTACATCGCAAAAATGAAAATATTTTGGAAAAATTTTAAACAGGCCCATAAATTTATTAAACATCGTTTAACACACATTTTTCGCGAAAATTCGCGAAAAATTTTAAAATGGCAAATGGCTAGGGTAATCCCTCGAATAATGTTTGCTCGATTAATCGAATAATTAAGGTCAAATAATGTTCGATCAAACAAAAAATTTAAATTTCGAGTAAAAATTTATTCGAGTAATTTAGGTCGATTAATCGAATAACTCGATAAAAAAATTTTATGTTAATTTTCTTTTTTTTAATGAGTTTTTGTAGATTTATTAATAAAAAGTGGAAACATTTTTTAATTTATATGAAATTTGCCATTCAATTCGAACGTTATTTCATACTAATAGTCCTCATGATCAAAAAATTAAGTAAATAATGTAGTAACAATAATTAGGAGAAAGAAACCAACTTCAAATGTCTTTTAAAAAAATTCGGAAATATATACATCAAACGAAATTTATTTGAAATAATGAAGATATTGCGAGAGCAACTAGTTAACTAGATGTTTCGTATTATAAAAGCCTTAAGGTACGGTCACACTTGGTAAATATTTGCCGAGAAAAACGTAGCCCACAGACAAGTTAAAATTGTATTTTCTTTAATTACAATATTTTTCTTTAAATATGGGTTCGCTTTTATTAAAAATAATATAAAAATAGGTTTTTGCAGCATAACTTATTTTGTGATATAAAAAACAAGTTGAATCCAACTAACTCTGAGCAAAAGTAGTGGTTACGTTTTTTTGGGCAAATATTTCCTAATTGTAACCGTATTTATATTTATAACAACAATATTGTTATGCCAATTCCGATTATTTTTATTCTGCATTGAAGAATACAGGACAGGTCGGAATGGTATTAAATATTTCCTAGCGCAAAATTTTCTCAAAGCGCGTCATTTGAATAGTGAAAAATTGACTATTTTAAAGGATCACTTCATGATCCTATTTATGTAGAAATGTTGTGTTTTCTTTTGTTTGTATTATTAAAATATATAAAAACGCGAAAAAACTTGTTTTGTGTTATTTTTGTCCACAAAAATGTAAAAAAAACTGATTAAATTCAAAAATTTTCCGATTAACTCGAATAATTTTTAGCGATTAATTGATTAATCGAATAATTGAAAAGTCGATTAATATGGATACCCTACAAATGGCCCTAAAATTGCTTAAAAATACCTACTATGGAATACAAAAAACTCGGCAAAAATTACGCAGATGACGGAAATTCGCAAGAACTTGCTAACATCGAAGAAACAATTAAGTTTTATATGAACTAAAAATTGGTAAAACTGTAAGAAATCCAAGCACTGGAAAAAATCACTATTATCGCGAAAATAGCGAAAATTCGCGAATAATTAAAACAATTGCGAACAAACTCTAAATTGATTAAAAATATCTAAAATCGTATGGAATGCAAAAAACTATGCAAAGAAAAATTGCACAACTGCAAACAAACCTTAAAATTGCTTAAAAATAACTAAAATTGTAAGGAATGCAAAAATCTCAGAAAAAATCGCGAAAATGACGCAAATTCGCAATATTCGCGATAAAAGTAATTTTTTTCCAGTTTTTCGTTTTTAACAGTTTTACCAATTTTTTAATCAATATCAGACATTGATATCTTTTTAATCTTACCAAGTTTTTGCGAATTTTCTTCATTTCCGCCATTTTTTCCGAGCTTTTTGCATTCCTTACAATTTGAGCTATTTTAAAGCAATTTTAAGGCTTGTTTGCAATTTTGCTGTTTTTCGCGAATTTTCGCTATTTTCACGAAAAAAAATGTTTTTTTTAGCCAGTTCTTGTATTTATAACAGTTTTACCGATTTTTAATCACTCTCAGACTTTTCTATGTTTTTAATGTTAAGTTTTTGCAAATTATCATAATTTTCGCTATTTTTTCTGAGATTTTTGCATTTCTTACAATTTTAGCGATATTTAATAAACTTTACGGCTTATTTGCAATTCGGCAAATTTTCGCGTATTTTGAGAGTAATAGTGATGTTTTGCAATTTTTTTGCTGCTCGTCAAGCTTGTGAGTATAAAAAAAATTTAAGGGATTGTTTCTTATTCTCACAATCTGTAGAAAATTTTCGTAATTTTCAAAAATTTTAAAATATAATTAAGTATATTATAATTAAATTAAATTTTCTTTGTTATTGTAATTGCAATCATGCCAACACAAATTACTTGTAATTTCAATTGGTATGATTACATTAACAATTACAAGTAATTTGTAATAGGCTTCCCACAATTACAATTATTTATAGTTGTAATTGGTGCTACAGCAATTACAATCAAAAGTAATTGTATTTGGTAGTAGTCCAAATACAATTTCAAGTAATTTGTAATTGCACCAAGGCAATTACAAATTACTTGTATGTAATTGAAGTGAAAGTGTAATCATTACTCCCCAAGCCTGATATGTACATATACTGATGCATTTACATACTGGCTCATTCCCACTAGTTTCCGAAACCGCCGAAAAACATTTCAATGCAATTTAGTTAGTGGGTATGAGTGGTTTTAGTCCGGGAGCCAGTTACAGATTTGCATGACCAAGCTCCTCCCGAACGATAATTCGCGAGACGCATCAGGGAGTAGTATCATAAAATTTTGTAAAAGTCAGTTGGGGTCCCTTTGGGGGGATGAGCGGCGGCAGCCTCCAAAACATGAGAAATTTTTTTTTCAGTTATATCCTCTTAACTAAAAATTTATCCGATGATAGCTTATATGGAACTGTGTATATATATATATATATTTGTGGCAATAAGGAATAACTGCTTAAGTCGAGATAATCAAATTTTGAGTTAATATAATATAATTAAGGGGCTTCCATACAAAATTTCCAATACAGAATAGACTAGGAGTCCCCCTAGCGGGTATAATGTATGACTGACCTCAGTTAGTTTTTTGTTTCCAACAATTTCTCAAAAGATACTTGCCGTCTATTTTCATTGCTTAGGGGCGCGCCCATTCATATAAATATTTATTTGTATGGGATCTAGAGGGCAAGTATGTTTTGTGTAAATGTTGGAATCAATAAACTCATTGAGGTCAGTCATACATCATACCCATAGAGGGGATTCCTAGGCAGTTATGAGACTTTTCTATATACTTCTATTCCATATTGTAAATTTTGTATGGAAGCCCCCTTAAGGAATAAAGATAGGGAGGGGGTAGATATGTTAAAAGAAATATTGGTGCTAAAAAAAAATTAATGGGAGTCAGTCGTACATTTGACGCGTCTAGTGCCATCTTAGGCGCTGCTGGGGCCAAACTTAACAATTTCATTAAACCATTTTATTTGTATGGGAGCCTCCTAAGGGGTGGAGATAGTTGGCAAGTATGTTTTGAGAAAATGTTGAAAATAAAAAAACATCACCTAGTGGAACTCTTAGGCAGTTATTGGATTTTTTTCTGCAATATATTTCTAGTCTGTATTGTAAATTTTTTATGGGAGTTCCTTAAGAAATGAAGATAGGCGGTAAATATGTTCAGAGAAATCGTTAAATAGAAAAAATAAAGGGTGGCCAAATTTTTAGAATTTTATGAAGTTTTTGTCTTTGTATGGAAGCTCTCTTAAGGAATGGAGATTGCTGGTAGGTGTATTCAAAAGAAATGTTTGCACTAAAAAACTAATTGGAGTCAGTCATACATTTAACCCGTTTAGGGCCATCGTAGGCGCTGCTAGCGTCAAACTAGCTGTTTCTTTAAATCACATTATTTGTATGGAAGCCCCCTCCTAAGGAGCGGAGATAGGGGGCAAGTATGCTTTAGTAAAATATTGGCAATGAAAAAACAAGGGAAGCAGGTTATACATTTTACCTCCTAGAGGGAAAACCTAGGCAGTTAAGGGACTTTTTCTTCAATATATTTCTAAGGAATGGAGATAGGCGGTGGGCATATTCATAGAAATTGTAAAATAGAAAAATAAAGAGAGGTCACTCCTACATTTTACACCTCTAGCAGCATCGTAAGAGCTATAGGGGGAAATTTTTTAGAGTTGTATAAAATTTTTGACTTTGTAAGGAAGCCTCCTTAAGGAATGGAGATAGCAGTTAAGTGTAATCGGTAAAATGTCGAGAAGGAATAACTAAGGGGTCGGCCCCACATTTTATCTCTCTAGCAGTGGCTCTTTGCCAGTTATGGAGCTTCCTTTAATATTCCGTTTTTGCCCTTACTTTAAAAGCATTCATAGTTCCATATAATCTATCATCAAGTAAATTTTTGGTTAGGAGGATATGTCTGAAAAAA
This sequence comes from Panzeria rudis, assembly GCA_956483635.1. Lineage (NCBI taxonomy): Eukaryota > Metazoa > Arthropoda > Insecta > Diptera > Tachinidae > Panzeria > Panzeria rudis. The sequence continues at coordinate 131,409,890 of OY101450.1, read as the reverse complement.
AAACTTTACGTGTTTTGGAAGCTGCCGCCGCTCATCCCTCCAATGGAACAGCAGCTAATTTCAACAAGGCTTTATGATACGACTCCCTGGTGTGTAGGGTACTTCATTCGGTTAACCGTTAATCGGTTAATCGGCTAATTACTACCCGATTAACTGATCGGTTAATTTAAAATTGGCTATTTTCGATTAACGGTTAAACCGGTTAATTTCACTCTATTAACCGATTAGCCGCCATAACAATATTTTTAGTTTTTTCTAGTGTTATAATATATTTTTTGTGTTTTCAATTATTTGTTTCGTCTCATATACAAAAGTTATGTGTTTAGAAATTATTTTTCATACAAATAAAGAAGTTATCTCAACTTAAGTAAAACTTTAAAACCTTTGGACGTGGCTATAAAAGATCGTAGTAAAGACTCTGCTACCCTAATTGAATTTGAGGGAAGTATTAAGTTTTTATTTAATAGTTTAACAAAATCCAATAATACTATTGCCAACGACTTAATTAAAATTCTAAGGATTAAATTTAATGAGAGACGAATTCAATTAGTTTATACCTTCAATCAAAGGAATTCGGAAATAAACTTCTTTGCAGAATGTTCGTTGCTGAGCTCTGCCAGTATGAGTCAGATGATCACCTGACAACAGAAGAATACAATCGATAACAATACAAGAAATCTTTTAACAGAATTAACGGAAACCATTAGAAGTGTTAAGAAATTTAACAAATTAAAACAGGACATAATGGCAGATTTTATATGTTTAGAGAAATCCAGGAAAAGGACTGAGAAACTAGATATTCTGTATTATGGACTGCTTTCGATTTCTTCATCATCTACGATAAGTACAACTTCTGTACAACTCCATTCTAAAACCAATATGGTCCTACGGAATCCAGTTATGGGGCACTGCCTCGGCTTCAAATGCAGAAAAAATTCAAAGGCAACAAAATAAAATACTCCGTACGATTACAGCAGCCCCATGGTATGTCAGAAACAAGCGAATTCATAAAGACCTAGATGTGCCGCCGGTTAAAACAGTGTTTTCTAAACACGTGACAAGCTACATAAAAAGACTTGAGTTGCACCCAAATCCCCTAGCCCGAAACATCATTAACTTTAGAGGCCACACTCGGCTGAGAAGGAGGGACACTCTTGCTCTCAGCCGAACACGAGAGACGTAAACAACCAAACAACCAACCGCTGAAACAAATATTTTTGTCTGGCACTGGCTGGACTTAAAAATTAAAATTTTAGAGTTAAGATTTGATTACTTATTGTTAGTTCAATTTTATTGAAGATACAATAAATAAATACATATAACCGAAAAAAAATATACGATAAGTGAAAGAATTTTTACAAGTCAAGTTTTATCAAAACTAAAGAAAAGAATCGCTTAAATCCTAAACATTGAAACCAAATTATTTTTCTGAAAAATTGTTTTAGAAGATCTCCTTAAACTATTGAAATAACCAATAAAATGATCTCACAAACTTGTTAATATTTTAATTAATATATATTTATGATTTTTGTTGTTGGATTAATTCAAGAAAGGTTATGTTTGCTATGTTGTTGTTTTTTTTTACTAATAAGCTTGAAATAAATAATTTATGCATTTTTGTTTGCTGAAATTACTTGATTTATGAAAAAAACTTTATTAATCGATTAACCGATTAATATCGAAATTAACCGATTATTAACCGATTAAGCCAAAACCTCGATTAATTAATCAAGCGATTAACCGATTAAGTAAATACCCTACTGGTGCGTCTCACCAATTATCGTTCGAGAATAAATAATTGAGCAAATTTGTCGCTGGCTCCTGGACTATAAACAGAATCTTATGACTGAATACACATTAAGTTCTCGTGAAAAGACAACATTATGATAAGAAAAGTAGACTATGCTACGCCAAAATGCAATATATATATATATAAATTTTCAAATACTTTGACTTAACAAATTCCTATGAAATTTTGCACACACATTAAGCCCTAAGGACAACTCAGCATTATGATAACAAAAGCGGGCAGTGCCATCGCTATTAAAGTGGTCGTTAAAAATTCAAGTTTTCCGGACGCCCCAAATATAACTTCCTTTTGATAATAAAAATTGTAAGTTGATTTTTTTCTTTTTTTTTTGAAAAAATTTTGTGGTAAATTACATTATCTATAGATTTTCCTTGGTCAAGTGCTGCACGTACATGTCCAAACATGGCTGCTGTCAGTAAATGGTTTATTCGTTTACTTCTCATTTACCACAAAGTTTGTTTTACATAATGTTTTCACCTGCTTAATTAATTTTTATCCTTTTAAGTTAAACAAAAAAACTGAAAAATGTTTTTTCATATACACAAATGCACATCAAACATTCATACCGTTTTGCTTGCCATACAAGGATTTATTTTATATAAACTTGTAGTTGGTTTTTTTCTATTTATGGTACAAGTAGTTTTATTTCATTTTATTTTCAAAACCATTTTTTTCTGTTCTTGTTGTTGCTGCTGCTGCTGCTGCTTTTAACAAGCCAAAAACCAAAAGCATTCACCAAATGTTACTGGTGCCTGAGCTGGCTGATGCTATTATAGGTTGTCTTTTTTCTTCACCCTGTGTCTCAGTGTGCAGTTTGCTACACTATTCGTTTAAAGATGGCTAAATGTTTAAAGGCACTTAATGTATTACATTTAAAATGCTTATCAACTGCATTTACTTAGTGAATATAAAAGGGAAGCACAAAAAATAATTGCAAGCATACAATCAGGCTCTTGCATATCTTAGCATGTTAACAAACTTATATGTACGTACGAGGATATACTTGTGATTGCATATGTGTAAAAATGTGTGCTTTCAAACAATTCAGCCTGCATAAAAATGAGACTTATAACACAAAATCATTTTACTCTGCTTTCTGCAAACATTTGTCCAATGAAACAGCCAACAAAATAAAAAAAGTAAAGAAAAAAACACATTTATCAACAAAATGAAGAAACCTCAACTTGCCACTACTACTCTGTTTTAACCAACTAACTACTTAATGCTACTGCTACAATAATAACACCAACGCTAAGGACAACTATGATACAGCTACTCAGCTATTTTTGCACACACACACACACACACACACACACACAAAAAGCCTAATTTACCACTACCATCATTATTATCATTCACTACCGCACCACCAACCACTAGAACCTCTCTTCTGCCATCCCATCCGTAATCTACATTTACTCAGTGTTTTCTATACGAACGAAACCGTTATTGTGCCTACCGAGGCAATTGCTAAAGCTTGCATTTGAGTGTCAATGTATTGCAAGTTTGATTGTATGCATGGGTGTGTGTGTGTGCATGCTTTTATGTTACGTTTATACTTAAAAGCAAAAACAACATTTTATACTGGTTTTATTTTATATAAAGAGAAAAAGTAGTCTCATATGCCACTACTAACACTTTGAAGCTGTTCTTTACATTTTCAACCAATTTTTTATTGTAATGCACATGTATGGATACGCTCTACGCCCCGTAGGCCAAGACATCGTCGATGCATGTGCGAAACAAGTATCTATCACCGAGGACGCATTGAGAACAGTCAATGCCAACTATTGATGACATTTTCGAACAAAGGGCACCGAAGTCGTTGATGACAACGTTGGTAACATATTACTAAAGTTGTCGTCAGTGAATATATAATATGTAATATTAAAAATATAATAATCGAATAGAATCCACAACCTCCATACAGATAAGCTAGCACGCTACCTACCAGCTTACCGAGGTACTTAAACAACTTTATACAAAAATACGTTTTGTTACTCTTGTTATTGGCAATAAAGCAGTAAACGCGACAACTTTGATGCAATTGTTACTATTGTTGTCGGCAATAACAATGTACACACGACAAATTCGATGCAGTTGTTTCACATCTTGTCGTCAAATTCTGTCAAAACAAATTCTTTATACGCGACAACGTATACCACTTTGTCACCATACTTATTTCTAAATGTGTTTTATAGGCGACAGACAAATCATTGATTGTCTTGCAGACATCATCCATGATAATGTCATCGGTACAAACTGGTCCAGCAGGGCGTAGATAGATGCTTTGTTCCACATACACAAACTCATACATGCATATATTGCGTCTTTGGTTACACTGTACAACAAAATACAATTTTTCTAAATTACAAGGCTTTAAAGACTAATTTTGCTAGTGGATAACAGAAAAATATACACATGTATCGGAATTTTGAAAGGATTAATTTTAGGGGAACTTGAAATAACCCCCTTTTTGCACATAGTTATACCCCCATATTCATAAATAAATAAAATGTATTTGAAATCTATTTTAAGAAAATTTTGCATGAAAAATTTGACATAAAATACAATTCAAACTCATTTTAAATGCTATGAATATGGGGGATAGTGTCTAGCCATAGGAAATCTTGTTAGTCTTATGTTTAAGGTATACGATAAGTTCGAATTATTAAGGTAAAACACAAGGGGAAACAGTTTTGTACAACATTTTAACCATTTAACTCTACGTTGCATGGGTTTTTTGGTACATTTTTTAAAACAGAAGCAAAAAACTCTCCTTCAGCGGCGATATAGCTGGTAGAAATGTTCTACAAAAATTTTTCTCGTTCTGTTTTACATAAAAGTGTTAAACACATTTTATACTTTAAACGTAAAACTTGCAACGTTTCCAAGTATAAGTAAAAACTTAACCCTTAAAGACATTTTAAGATTTAATCTGGAGCTTGGCAGTCTTATATAAAAATTTACGAAAAATATTTATGTCCAGGTACAAATCTCAGAACGGATATAGCAACAGTGGGATGACAGTAATGGTTCCGAACTGCCGGCTGAAATGGGTCGGCCATGCAGTTCGCACGTCCGGCTTAGGAACTGGACCTAAAGTTGGGTCGGTAGTGAAGTTCACACTTCCCGTTTAGGGACTGGACCGAAAGTTGGGTCAGTAGTGCAGTGCATATATCCGATTCTGGTTTGGACCGGAAGCTGGGTCGATATTGTAGTGCGCACTTCCGTTTTGAGGACTGGACCGGAAGTTGGGTCGGTAATGCGGTTCATATTTCTGGTTTCGGTCTGGACCGGAACTTAGGTCAGTAGTGCGGTTCGTATTTCCGGTTCCGGTCTGGACCGGAACTTGGGTCGATAGTGCAGTGCGCACTTCCGTTTTAGGGGACGGACCGGAAGTTAGATCAGTAGTGCGATTCATATTTCCAGTTCCGGTCCGGAAGTTTGACTCATCTAGCGGCATCATATTTGTATGGGTTCAAAAATAAAAAAAAGTAAAGAAGAACGATATAATGCTACAAATCCAAATGTCTTCAAATTATTTCACAACGAAAGACGTATTTTGCAGCACTGAATAAACTCAAAGCAATCACTGTTGGTATAAAAAGGGCATGCGCAATGCGTCGCTCAATATGCGCAATGCGCAGAGCAAAGCGCTAGACAAAAAATAAAATGCGCATTGAGCAAAGAGCGGCGCTAATAAAACGAAAGCGCTTGCGCTGCGCATAACAATTGCTCTTTTTTTCGCTCCGCCCTTTGCGCTTGTAAGAAGTGCGCAATACGCAATGAAAAACAGGAGTGCGTAAACACGAACTCTGTTCAAAACACTTATACAAGTATATATATTTTTTATTGCTGTTAGTAATGCCATTTTTAGGCTTTTTTACGATATGACAAAAAATATATGACATATAGTGTGTTCATATGACAACACTAAAATAGCCATACCCGGTGTTGTCATATCTCAGTGTTGTCATATCGTAAAAAACTGACGATATGACAACAGAGTATGTCATATGGTTTTTTGTCATATTGTAAACAAATGCTAAAAATGGCATCGCTGGTTGCCGTCTGCCAGAATCAGTCGTTAGAACCATGTATTTTTTCCCCTTTTACTTTTTATTTTTTGTTTTGCAGTGTTATTGCTTCCTGTTTTTGTAACATTTGCTGTATGCTTTTCGTAAAATTTTAAACTTGATTTTTTTTAATTCTTTCTTGTCTTGCACTAGCGTTTATCTCATGTGACAACAAGGTGACCAGGCAATGGTCATGCCGAACTTAAAGTTTATGGTCATGCCGAACTTAAAGGATTAAAGAAAATTTAGCAATTAATCAAATTTACTAAAGAAGAATAGGAAATATGATACACCGAAGTTGTTTTTCAACTCAGCAAATGCATAGAAAAACGTGTCAGCAAAAACAAATTTTAAACTAAAATCGAACTGTACGCAGTGAATTCTGCATTCTTGACATAGTTTAATTAGCTGATGTAGTTTTTTAATGAACATGAACGAAATCAAGGTCTTTTTAATGAATACTTCGGATAAAAAGATAAAGTTTTACTTTGTTTGTATAATACTAAAAATTATTATTATTATTATTTTTTAATTAACAGCCCAACTGGTCACCTTTAATTGACACTATCATATATGACAAAAGGAAAGGAAAAACTATTAAGATATCTTTTTGGCTTTATGCCAATTTGTTGTACAAGTAGTATGTGGCTATTGTTTTATAAATCAACAAAGTACCAGCAGTATGTAGTAACAGCACCTTCAAATTACTCCCAAACAAAAGCAGAAAACAGAAATATTTACAAAGGATAGAATACACGCGAATGCAGAAAAATAGAAAACTAAAACTACTCTAGAAGAGGATTAAACAAGAAAACTCAAATGTTCAGATGTAACAAATTTTTGTCACTTTGCCATTTTTTCCCGATAGTGGTAAAATGTAAGTGTGTGCCTGTGTGTGTATATGTTGCTGTTGAAATTTGTTTGTATAATTGTATCACTAACACGTGAGACATTTTCGGTGTTTGGTATTTGCTACATAGTATGGCAGCAAATATTCAATGCTAAGGAAAGCTCCACACCTCGGCGGTAGTTTCCATGGAAGTCGTTAATTTTGTTTTCTGTGTTTTTTGGTTGCACACATTACAAAGAAAAAATGGGTAAAATGAAGCAAAAAAAAAAATGGTGGCAGAAATAAAAACAGAAAGTGTGGTAAATTGGCTGCTTTTCAACACATGTGACATCTGTTTGCTGTAGTAGAGCAGAAAAAAAGAAAACAATATGACAACAAAAAATCTTTAGTTATTTACTAAAAACGATTTTAAATAATTTGTTACACTTGAAAAAATCTGCAAGTTAAACTGAAAAGATTTAAATAGGAGATTTGTAGTTAAACAAGAAATATTTTGTAAAATAGCACCGAACAACACAAAAAAATAGCGTGTTTGTATTGAATGATTCTGATAGAGGGCAGCAAAAAAACTTATGCGTATCGGAGTCTTGAAAGTTTACATCTGGGATTTATTTTTGATGAACTAAAGTTCCCCGTATTGCACATTGTTATTGTGAATCGGGATTAGAAATCTGATAAGCGTTACGTTTAAGGTGTAAGATGGGTTCAGCACTTTGATTTAAAACATCACGGTTAATATTTTTGTGAAACTTTTTAACTCTCTAAGTCTTCGTCGTATGGGTCTTTTATTACTCTTTAAGTAAAAGGGACAAAAACTGCCTTTCAGCGGCAATACAGCGGGGTAAAATGTTCTACAAAAATATTAGCCATAAAATTTTATTAGTCCCGGTCCACATGTGCAATTTTTGTTGCAGCAATTCTTAATTTTTTAGTGAGAAGAGCGAGAGAGGAATAGATATAGTATATATTTCTATTTCAATACTTTCCTACAAATTCAGAAATTGCTGCAACAAAAATTGCATGTGTTGCCGGGGATTTATAAGTCTTCAATGGCACTCAAGCTTCAGACTCAATACTGTTGTTAGAAATCATTCAAAACTCAAAATGTGCTTATACGTTAATTTCGTACTTATTCATAATTAGAACTCAGCATAAGATTTACGTCCCTTTAAAAGCTTTAAATTCTTTTGTAATAAATCTCAGAATAAAGCTGCCAAAAATCCGATACACGTACATCGATGATTCTCATTTTAAACGTACATTAATGACTTTTTTTTTGTTTACCAATGTAACTAATAGAAGTATGAGAAGGTAGGATTCAAATTATAGTTTTCGCCTCATAAAAGAGACCCTTAAAAAATTTTATGTTGATTTTTTAACATATTTTTCTATTGAGGAGTAACATTTGCTTTCGCGGTTGTTCTAGGAATTCGTATAGGATTTGAAAGCACTATACATCTACACTCTAAGAATAAAAATTATATTAATCGCAGGACGAAATAAAAAGTTATGACCACTTTTTTTATTTTTGACTTGGGTTGACATGGAAAAATATAAATTTGTATCTATTAAAATAATTATTTACAAACGCTTATACATAAGCAAAAAGTGGGCTAAATCTTCTTTCAGATAAGACTAATTTTAGTAAAATCTACCAACAATGTTAAAAGCTTAGTAAATTTTAAATAATTATTCGTAACAATATATGAACTACCTAATACATTCTTTGAAAATATAACAACCCATAGCACGGTAGAAGCCAAAGCAAATCAGAGTTTTCAAAACAGATAATGATTTTGGAACGATTTTCTGCCATCCCACGTCAAATTTGGCCATCTTCAGTGTTGTATTCAATAGTACACTGAAGATGGCACATAGCCGAACCCAGTCTGTTTATCAACCAAATTTGACGTGGGATGACGGAAAATCGTTCCAAACTCAAATAAATCCTGTCGGAAATAAAATACAACACTCAACGGATAATGATCTCTATATCGTTTTACCCTTCCATAGCTGTTACATTTTTTTAACATACCTAAAATTTACAGATATATTATAAGTAAGAATTTTATTAACGTAACGGTCAATACATTTTCTTATGAATTCCATATTTTTTTCGGAACACATACTATATTTTGAATTTAAAATAGCTCAAATGTATAATCTTCGATCTTTCAATTAAATTAAAGAAATTCAGTATTTCTTTTCGTTTTGCTTTTTCGTTTAATATTTTTTTATCTCTTAAATTTTTTTCTTTGTCTTTAGGCGATTTTTTTCGTTTTGCCGCTTTTTTCATTTTTGCGATTTTTGGTTTTTTAGCGATTTTTTTGTTGTTTTTTGCCGATTTGTTTAGTTTTGGCAATTTTTCAGTTCTGGCTTTAATTTTTTGTTTTAACGATTTTTTTCTTCGTGTTTTGACGATATTTTTAGTTATAGCGTTTTCTTTTAGTTTTGGCTCTTTTTCGCGTTTTGGCGCTTTTTCATTTTGCGTTTTTTTAGTTTTTGATGATATTTTTTCGTTTTAGTGATTTTATTTTGAGTTTTGGCAATATTTTTCCTTGATTTTTTCGGTTTTCGGCGTTTTTTTTTTGTTTTGACACTTTTTTTGTTTTGACGCTTTTTTTCGTTTTGGCGCTTTTTCGTTTTGGTTTTTTTTCATTTTTGGCAACTTTTGCGATCTTTTTTGTTTTGGTAATTTTTTGCCTTTTACCGATTTTTTTATTTTTGGTGCAGTTTTCCCTTTAAGCGCTTTTTCCATTTTGGTGATTTTTCGTTTGGCATTTTTAATTTTCGATTTTTTTTAGTTTTAGTTTTTTTTTAATTTCAAGAGTTAACCTCTTAAATTACACTGTCAAAATTACATTAACTGATAGAATACCCTTTAATTTTTATTGTTTGTATAATAATGCACTCACTTTGTACATTTCAAGTGTCTATATATAAGTGTCTGTATATTACATAAGTATTTCAACATGTTTCGTTGCTCGCTAGCGAGCACTCTTTAATTTGCAACTCTCATATATATGAAAGTTTCAGGTCCGTACCTCTTATGATTCTCGAGAAAACAGCCTGTGACAGACATACAGACAGACGGACAGACAGACAGAAATACAGACAGGCAGGCAGACGGACGGACGGAAAGCGGTGCGAAAGCATTAGGGTTCCTGTACCCTTTTGCTGTACGGAACCCTAAAAACCATTTATAACACTCAATAAAATGTTTAGGATACAAGCCATGATTAAATGATGAAACGTTTGGCAAATATAATACTATTTAACAAAGTTAACAAAACTTTTAGATATTTAGAAGTACAAGTCTACGCTGTTATTTTAGTGTATGTCGTTACTGCAATTTCAATAATTAAACTGAGTAATGAAGCGTACTAAAAAAGCGTAACGCTCAATACACAAGACTGAGGGCAAAAAAAAGTTTTCTAAAAAGATTATAATTTCTATTAATTTTTAAGAATTTCATGCGTGAAATAAGAGAAGCAAATACAAATATTCTAAAACCATTATAAAATTTATCTAGTTGTTGGAAAAAATCATACTGTCGTAATGTGAAAAATAAACATCATGCATTGTATGAAGGGAGTATAAACAGTATTTTCTTTCTTCGTTTTTACAAAAAAAGTATGTGCATTTATTTATAACATATAAAATTATTGTTTAAGAAGTTTATTTCCATCAGCAAATAAATTTTAAGCATTGTCTATATGCATTTCATTGGTGCTTTACCAAATCCTCAGTAGACTTCAACCACGCTTTGGTACAGTTACAGCCCTCTTATCTTATGTACAGACTTTCAAAAACCATTTGAAAATTTACAAATAAATGATTTTCAAAAATGAGCATAGTAGGCTTTGTAACTTATGCAAAACCCAGCAAATAATTTTTATTCGATACCCAGCAAAAAAAAATCGGAACTAGTTCCAAAGGCTTACCATATTCATTGAATACCAATCACTACAGTTACTGAATTTAATATTCTAAGGCTGTTGTTTATGTCAAAATTTGTTCTAAACAACCTTTTAAGCGCATAGCTTTCAGCTCTTTGGATCACTTCTATCCTATGACAAGCACGTGCTAAATTCATTGATGTTTCACCAGAAATAAAACTACTTTGAGCGAATTCATCAACGCTGTAACCAGAGTTGTGGAAAATACGTATTTGAAATAAATAAATTCAAAATACAAATGGTTTTTTATTTTTCTATTTCAAATTAAAAATACAAAATAATTTTTAAACAAGTATTTGAAATAGAAAATACAAAATACATATTTTCAAAATACCTATTTTCAAAATACATTTTCTTTTATGATTGTAGTTTTGATTTAAAATATTTGTTCAATTTAATACAATATATGTTGTGATCGCTAATCAATTTTACAGTTTGTTTCCAATTTCGCAATTTCTCGCGAGTTTTTGCAATATTTGCGATAGAAGCGATTTTTTGCAATTTATCATCGTCTTTACAGCTTTAGCGATTTTTCATCAATATTAGATTTTGCTATCATGCCGCTGTTACCCAGATTTCGCGAATTTATGCCATTTTCACGTTTTTTGTCGCACATTTGACATTTCTTACAGTTTTAGCAACTTTTTATCAATATAATGGCTTTTTTTTAATTTTGCAATTTTTCGCATATTTTCGCCATTTCCATGACAGAAGCATTTTTTCCAAGGTTTTTGGCTATATTAAAATTTTAGGGACTTTTAATCAATATTGCACTTTGAAATCTTACCAATTTTAGCAAGATTTAGCGAATTTTTATCATTTTCTCTATTTTGTCAAGGTTTTTGACATTCCTTACAGTTTGAGCGAGCATTATTCAGTTTTAGGGCTTCTTTCTAATTTAGCAATATTTTTTGCAAATTTTTGCCATTTTCGCAATAGGCGTGATTTTTTTATATTAATTTTTCTTTATACAGCTCGAGCGACTTTTAATAAATTTCAGTACTTGACATCGATTTATGCTATATTTGCGGAGTTTTAGTCATTTTTACAAAATAATCAAAAGAGTGTGCAAGAGGACAAAGCTGAGATTCAAAATTGGTTCTTATATTGTTTACTAGTACTTTACTATCACTTTTCACTTTGTTATTTTTCTCCGCACCACATAAAAAAGAATTTTGTATTTTACAAATGTAAAATATGTATTTTGAAATGTTTAAAATAAAATATAAAATACTCTTGAGGCAAAGTATTTCAAATAGAAAATAAAAATGGTATTTTGTATTTTATATTTGTATTTTAAATAAAAGTATTTCAAATAATTCACATCTCTGGCTGTAACTAATGATTTATATGTTAATTTTTTGCTAGGATATGAATCTATTTCATTTTTCTACACCATATATAATGAAAGTTATTTGCTGGGTTTTGAATAAGTATCCACGCCTACTATACTTATGTTTGAAAATCATTAATTTGTAAATTCTAAAATGGTTTTTGAAAGTCTGTACATAAGATAAGAGGGCTGTAACTATTCAAATGTATGGTTGAAGTCTACTGAGGATTTGCTAAAGCACCAATGAAATGCATATAGACAAAGCTTAAGTATCAGCAAATAAATTTCTTTTAAAATAAATAATAAATCAAATAATAAATTTCTGACATATTAAATTAGGCTAAGCAGTTTTCATTTTCAAATTTATGCGTTAGCCCCCATATTCATAGAATTTAAAATGAGTTTGAAATGTATTTTATGTAAAATTTTTCATACAAAATTTTCTTAAAATTAATTTCAAATACATTTTATTTATTTATGAACATAATAATTATTCTATAAAATATTTTAGTATACTTTCAAGGAACACGAAAAATGCATTTGGAATGGAAATCACCCACATATATATTTTCTTGCCCTCTAACACAAGCAGTCGTTAGAACCTTGTAGTTTAGAAAAGGAATTTGATTTTGTTGTACAGTGTTATTTGCTCTTCAAACTACAAGTGTATTTGATTTAGTTTCAAACAGATCTCTCTTTGGTAAATCGCCAGAAAGCAGAATAACAAAACAACCAGCAACTAAACTACAAGAAAAAAAAAACGAAAAAAAACATAAGCAGCAAAAATGTTTAATATCCTGTTGCTGTGAGAAAAATGATACATTTATTTCTTGTTATTGTTGTAAAACAAACACACATTAACATGAAGATTGTCAAATGTGCATGTCTGCAACATGGGGCCATACGTGTTTCTTTTATATTTTTACTTTCCTTGCTTGCTTTTGTTTTTTTATAGACAACCACTTTTATTTTGTTTATTATTTGTCCTTTTTCATGTCGCTCTGGGTGTTTGTGTGTATGTAGTTTAAGAAAATTAATGTTTGTCTATGGCCAAATAAATTTCATTTTATAAATATTTTATTCTTTGCCATATATTTAAGTGGCTAAAACAGCGATGGTAATAAAATTGTTAATAACATATTGCTAAAGAAAAATAACAGATAGCATAAGCAATTTGAAAAGTTTTATTTTTTATAGATTTATTGAAAACGATTGTTGAACTTTTCAAAAGCGAAAAATAGAATTATATAAAAATATTTTCTTGGCAGAAAAAAATTTCGTTTAAAGTACTTGGTTAGACGATTTTACATTGAAATTTTTCTGTGTGTGTGTGTGTGTGTGTGTGGCTTAAAATATATTTTTCTTTAGAAATGCACAATATATTTTTTTGCTGCAAAAGAAGGGTAAATTTAACTCCCCCTAAAATGAATCCCAGATGTTAATTTTCAAAAGGCCTATACCCATATATTTTCTTATGTACTTTTTACCAAAATCAGTCAGTAGAACCATCAACTTCTTTGTGTTGCCTAGTGTAATTAGTCATAGATTCCATATAAGGACAACTCATAAAAAGTACTTTGATGCTTTTAAGCCATAATGAATACAAACAGCCACTAATTGGTTAAAAACTACTTTATTTTCTCTTGTATTACAACAGACTTCAAAAAGTTACGCAACAAGCATTTTTTTCACTTCGAACCGTGAATATATATAAAATCTTTATGTATTTCTTGTTTATTATATTCTATTTAAACATATTGCTGTTCAACTATTTTATTCCTCTGTCTTTGACTTTCTTCTTTATCCCTCAAAAAGGAATTGCAGTCATCAAAGGCTTTCATTAAGAATATAAAAAAAAATTATGCCAGAAAATTAAGAAAATCAAGTGAATTAAAATGAAACTTACTCTGGTTACATTCATAACAGTTACAAATGCATCAGTGTATTGTTTTAATTGCTCCTCTCCTATCGGTTTCTCTTTTTGACTTTGTGCTGTTGCTGTTATTGTTGATTGTTGGTTTGTTTGTTGTGAGCCAGGAGTAGTGAGTGCAGTAAATTTCCTTTATTGTTAGCAACTTCAACTTCCGTTGTCGTTATCCCTAAAGACTTTAATGTTTTTTGTATAATAGTTTTCTGTTCTATATATACTATTTATGCGCCTGTATACAGTTTTGTGCATTTCCTCCGCTTTATTTAAAATTTCCACTGTTAGTTAGTTAGTACAACTGAATTATTCTTTTAGCTTTTTAACATAAAAGAGGAGTTTTGTAACACAAAATATTTCATTGTATGAAGGAGAAGGTTAAATAAATTTTTTGTGTAATAAATAAAGGCAACAATTTAAATTTCACTGGTTTCACTAAAGCCTTGTTGGTGAAAATCTGATTTTAAATGAGACAGCCTCATACCATATATTTTAAAGTTTAAAGAGTTGAGTAAATAAGCGACTTACATTGTCTAAAATTTAGACTAAAGTTTTTACTAATTTACAGCACTCTTTGCTTATTTATATGTTTATACACAAAAAATCTTAAATAACAAATTCTTAACAAATTAAACTCCTATATTCACTTTCTTAAGAAACGCTTTATTTGTAAAGTCTTATAAGTCAGGACACATTTTAGCCCTTCATTTATAAACTTCTTTGACTGTTTCATATAATTTAATTACTTTATGTGTTAAAAAGTATTTAATTTTCTTTTCTCAGCTTAAAAACTTGTCTAAAGAGTGTTGTTGTTATTCTTGTTAAAAGAATATAAAACTTTTCACTTTTCGACGCACATGCAGTGAAATTTAACCTTGTTTTAAAATATACGCACGTATAAGTTGAAAGCCAAATACACACACACACACACACAGCACACTTGCAACATACACATGCCACCACAAACATACAACCACATACAGCCACACCAATGTACGTACTCAAATTTGCGCCTAAAACTCAATATTTATTTGTACATGATAAATATTTTTTATTCGCAATTTTTTTTATAAATGTTCCTGTGGCGTGGCAAATGTTACAAAGCGTTGTTCAGATCTTCTTAAAATATAGAAGTTGCTTTAAAAATATATATCTCGATAACTGCGCCATCTATTGGTTGCAAAATATAACATCTCTCAAATAAATGAACCATATAAAATCACAAAATTTTATTGGCATGGATTTAACGGATAAAAGTTGTGACTTGGAGACACTTGGCCCCAGGCTTCCTTCAGGCAAGCTATGAACCTACCACACATGCACACATGTACTCATCATGCCATCATTTATGTTCATTTATTCATCTAATTCCATTTTCATGCTCTCGTTAAATAACTTTTCCAACATTTGTCTATGAGTACATGAGTACGTGAGTACATGTGCAAATATGTTTGAGTTATCTAGTGTTAAATGTTCTGATGATCGTTCCTCTATATTTTTAAGCGTTTTGCAAAAAAAAATCACTGCAAGTTTGTCTACATTTCTAGCCACTCATTTAATGTGTCAAGCCAAGATTTATAAGGAAACTTTATCTTTTTTCTAACACAATGTCGTCTCCTACACATGTGCATACTTTTTACAAACAAACATTTAACAATTTTAAGCTATTTTAGCACGATTATAGGAGTATATGGGCACAAGTATGTGGAAGTGTTTTAAAAAATTCTATTAAATTTATTGTGTTGATGTAAGGAAATTGATGTTTTGTTACTTTTTTTTATCTTGTTTTTAAGAATTGTTTCTTTTATTGTTTAAATGATTTTAAAGAAATATTAAAAACTTTTTAAACATATTCATTCACAAAGAAATTAAAAGTTTTATTTATAAAGACTAGATATTCTGAAGGAAAGTAATAAAAGTTATATATAAATATGGCAAAAATGTTGGACTTAAAATATATCCGCATAAAAGCATAAATGTGAAAATAAGGCCAAGTTGCTATCCATCCTATCCATCCTATCGGCCGTAGAAAGTACTGAGATCGAAATAAGGACCAAGCTCTCATTTCTAGGCAACCTGTAAGCTTGGCAACATTTTTCTCATAATTATTTCCCATATTAGAAAGGCAAAAAAATATTGCCAAGCTAACAGGTTGCCTAGAAATGAGCTGTTATTGTACCTTTCAAGAACTTGGTCCTTATTTTGATCTCAGTACTTTTTACGACCGAAATTTTTGGATAGAAACTTGGCCTTATTTTCATATTTATGTTTTTGTGCCGATCTCAGTTCTTTTTTCTAAGCTTTTACTTGGTATAATAAGTGCCCCATACAGATAAGCTGCACTCTAGCCCTCCACACCCCCCAACGTCCTATAAAAGAAAATGTCCGTTTTCACAATTTTCTTAGCATTCTAGCTATACTGGAATTGCCCCAGTATAGAAGGGGCACCCTACTCCCACCAAGTGAAAAGAGCCCGTTTTCAGATATTTCTAGTTAAGTGGTCACCAAGATCTACCTGTGTACCAAATTTCCGCTATTTAGTTATAGTGGAAGTGCCCAATAATATTTATTGATGAATCAGTGAGTAAGTCAATCAGTGAATATGTACTAAAATATGCACTTTTTACATCTTCATGTCTCGGGAAGCTTTTATGGTAAAACTTTCAAACTTCACCTATGATGTAAACTCTGTAGGGAGAGAACTTATGTTTTTAACTTTCAATATTTTATGATTAAGTGGTGCAAAATTATGAGGGGTAAAAACAGCTCGAATGGTTTTGTGTGAATATTAGGGTTTGGGATTCGGGAATTCCCGGGCGGGAATTCTAGGGAAAAGTCTACTAAAATATTCCGGTGAAATTCTTGAGATTTCCCGGGAAAACGGGAAGTTAAAAGTACAAGTTACTTCATAAATATATGGCTTTTTTTGATATATATATATATATATATATATATATATATATATATATATATATATATATATATATATATATATATATATATATATATATATATATATATATATATATATATATATATATATATATATATATATATATATATATATATATATATATATATATATATATATATATATATATATATATATATATATATATATATATATATTTATAAAATATAGAAGGAAATTTTTCATTCTTGTAATTTCATTTAAAACAAAAACAAATTCTGAAATTTAGGCCCTAATTGTGTAAATCACATCACCGAAGTGAAATTGATATTAAAGCAAAAACAAATATGAAAGAATTTTAAAATTTTGTTTTTGTCTTTCATACAAATTTTTTTATCAAACAATCGCTTAAAAACTCAAACGTTTCTTTCTTTACCCTTCAAAAATTGTAAAATTTGTATGAAAAATAACACAAAAATTTATAAAATATTGGAAATTTTGTTTTTGTTCTCTGTATAAATTTCACTTTGGTGACGTGATTTACACAATTAGGTCCTTAGTTTTTGTTTCAAATGTTACTGTACGAAAGAAGGAATTCCTTCGACATCGATAAACTGGCAGTAAAATGTCCATACAATTTTTTTTAATACAAAATAAAAATGTGAACGGTTCAAACTTATACGGAAATTTCATAAAATTGAAGTCCTAATCCGTCTACGAGAAAAATTATTGCTTGATTCGAAAAGTACATGCAAGATGAATTTAGTAATGAGTGTCGTTTAATCAATATAATCGAACAAAGTGGATTAGTTTGTATGAGTATTAATGATTGATGTAATCTAGTTGTTTCCTAAAGTAAATAATTCGATATTCAACGAACTTTGATTGATTTTAAGCAGAATTAGCGAACAACTTTTCGAAAGTGTAGTGGAAAACCTAAGCTCATATAAGCTGTAAAAACTTTGAGTTGACACTACTTAAATTTGTTATAAGTCTACGCTATTATTGAAACCCTGAAGGAGATGTCTTAAGAAAAATAACAGTGAAAGTCAAAGACATTTAGACAGATTGTGGCTCAGGATATATAAAATTCGGCGCAGCTGAATATTGTATTGTAATTTTCTTATACTTTACGATAAGAATCCTTCCGGAAAAGTTTCAAGAACATTAAGAAACATTACGGCAAGTTCTTTATAAAATGATTTGGAGGCTTTAAAATAAAATTTTTAGCTAATTACGGTAAGAGTCGTCAATTAGTCTTTATAGGATATCTTACTATGAAATAACTATAAACTCTAGTTGCTTGAATTCACTTAAAAATTCTTAAAAATTTGTTTTAGAATTGCTTTTATATTAACTTTTGCTATATATTAATAAAACAACTTATATTAATTAAACAACTGAAATTTCGCCAATTTTCACTTAATAAATCTACACTGAAAATAATCCATGCAACATTTTACGAAAAAAAACTTTCCTAGTGACTTTTTTCGTAAAATATACGAAACTTTCGTATATATTACGAAAAAACCTTTACGCAATATTTTTTTAAATTTACGAAAGTAACGAATACCTTTCGTAAACATTTTTCATTGTTAAAAAAAATATTTGAAATAAAAAAATAAATTAAGATATTTTTTTTTAAATTGACGTATTTTTCAGATGTAAGTAAATAAAACTAGTTTTTAGCTCTAATAAAATAAGTAGAAAGTGGCTCAGTAGAGTACAACGTGACTTGAAATATAAAGATTGCGAGTTCGTGCCCCGGTTGAGCCATACTTTTTTTTATTTTTATTTTTTGATTATTTTCGTACATTTCGTATATTTTACGAAAGAATTTCGTGGTGCGAAATTAGGAAATATTTCGTAATATATACGAGCGTTTTCGTGCATATGTTGCATGGAATTTTTTCAGTGTACTTTATTTAGAAAATTAACTTTTCCCGGGAACACGATTTTTGCATTCCCGTTTCCCGGAAAGTGCAAAAGTTCGGGAAATCCCAAACCCTACACTGAAAAAATTCCATGCAACATATGCACGAAAACTCTCGTACATAATACGAAATATTTCGTAATTTCGCACCACGAAATTCTGTCGTAAAATATACGAAATGTACGAAAATAATCAAAAAATAAAACTAAGAAAAAAGTATGGCTCAACAGGGGCACGAACTTGCAATCTTCACACTCAAAAAACTCCATGCAACATATGCACGAAAACGCTCGTACATATTACGACATATTTCGTAATTTCGCACCACGAAATTCTGTCGTAAAATATACGAAATGTACGAAAATAATTAAAAAATAAAAGTAAGAAATAAGTATGGCTCAACCGGGGCACGAACTCGCAATCTTCATATTTTAAGTCATAACTCTACACTGAAAATAATCCATGCAACATTTTACGAAAAAAACTTTCGTAGTGA
Organism: Panzeria rudis; assembly: GCA_956483635.1. Taxonomy (NCBI): domain Eukaryota; kingdom Metazoa; phylum Arthropoda; class Insecta; order Diptera; family Tachinidae; genus Panzeria; species Panzeria rudis. Next base: position 131,390,595 of record OY101450.1, on the reverse strand, counting down.
CTTTTTTCGTAAAATATACGAAACTTTCGTATATATTACAAAAAACATTTAGTCAATATTTTTTTGAATTTACGAAAGTAACGAATACCTTTCGTAAACATTTTTTCTTGTTAAAAAATATATTTGAAATACAAAAATAAATTAAAATAATTTTTTATAAATTTACGTACGTAAGTAAATAAAACTAATTTTTAGCACTTATAAAATAAGTAGAAAGTAACTCAGTGGGTAGAGTACATGACTCGAAATATAAAGATTGCGAGTTCGTGACCCGGTTGAGCCATACTTTTTTTTACTTTTATTTTTTGATTATTTTCGTACAATTCGTATATTTTACGAAAGAGTTTCGTGGTGCGAAATTACGAAATATTTCGTAATATGTACGAGCGTTTTCGTGCATATGTTGCATGGAATTTTTTCAGTGTACTTTATTTAGAAAATTAACTTTTCCCGGAAATCCCGGGAACACGATTTTTGCATTCCCGTTTCCCGGAAAGTGCAAAAGTTCGGGAAATCCCAAACCCTACACTGAAAAAATTCCATGCAACATATTCACGAAAACTCTCGTACATATTACGAAATATTTCATAATTTCGCACCACGAAATTCTGTCGTAAAATATACGAAATGTACGAAAATAGTTAAAAAATAAAAGTAAGAAATAAGTATGGCTCAACCGGGGCATGAACTCGCAATCTTCATATTTTAAGTCATAACTCTACACTGAAAATAATCCATGCAACATTTTACGAAAAAAACTTTCGTAGTGACTTTTTTCGTAAAATATACGAAAATTTCGTATATATTACAAAAAAACATTTAGGCAATATTTTTTTGAATTTACGAAAGTAACGAATACCTTTCGTAAACATTTTTTCTTGTTAAAAAATATATTTGAAATAAAAAAATAAATTAAAATATATTTTTTTTAATTGACGTGTTTTCAGATGTTTTCAGAAAGTGGCTCAGTGTTTACGAAAAGTATTCGTTACTTTCGTAAATTCAAAAAATATTGTTTAAATGTTTTTTCGTAATATATACGAAAGTTTCGTATATTCTACGAAAAAAGTCACTACGAAAGTTTTTTTCGTAAAATGTTGCATGGATTATTTTCAGGGCATATTTGAAGTCATGTACTCTACCCACTGAGCCACTTTCTACTTATTTTATAAGAGCTAAAAATTTGTTTTATTTACTCACATCTGAAAAATACGTCAATTTATAAAAAAATATTTTAATTTAATTTTCTATTTCAAATATATTTTTTAACAAGGAAAACTGTTTACGAAAGGTATTCGTTACTTTCGTAAATTCAAAAAAATATTGGTAAAATATTTTTTCGTAATATACACGAGAGTTTCGTATATTCTACGAAAAAAATTACTACGAAAGTTTTTTTTTCGTAAAATGTTGCACGGATTATTTTCAGTGTAGTAAATATACACACTGTGTGGCCAGAACTTGGCCTGCCGCACTACCGTGCGCCTAGATATTGGAAAAATCCATGATATCATCAAAGTTTTATATGCAATGAGTTGTAGTGTACTAACTCTGCGAAAGCTTTTCTGTGCCTAGTCATTATATATATATATGCCAAAGAAGTGGGGGTGGGAATTAAACTCCCCCTAAAATATAAACTTTTAGAACGCCGACATATATATTACTTTGGAGCCCATTATCAGGATCAGTCATTAGAACCTGGTAAGTTTTTGTGTCTTGTACAGTTACGTCAGTAACTTGCTTAAACGATTTTTTTATTATAATGTTTTGACGATTTTTTTTCAATTTTGGTTTCTATATTCTTAATTTTGTGCTAACATTTAACATTTTTTTTTTTGAAATTCCTTACTTAACCACTTTCAAATGGTCTTAACGTTTGTACGTCTCTCTGTGGGCAAATAAAAAAAACAAAAACTTATCCAATTTGAAAGAAAAACTTTGCTTGTTTTCTTGATTCTGTTGGAAAAAATTTGTTTAATTGTGGTTATGAAAAGATTTGTGGTTTTAGAAATTAAAGATACACAGTAAGAAATAGAAAACTTTAATATGTTAAGGATATCACTACACAACTACTGACAAAAATTCACTGTTCATAATGACCAAGTAAAAAAAATTAAATAAAATAAAAAATTTCCACAGCTATTTAAACGATTTTTTAAGTATAAAAATTTTTTTAAAATTCCCATGAACTATTTTTGTACAGTGTATATATTGGCTACAACATAAACTTAGGACACAATTGTTCAGTCATTTATAATGCCAGAGTAAAACCAAAACACTTTCCTGTACAAACACTTATACACATGTGTGCATGTAAAGAGCGGCACGTATACGGGACCCAGACAGCCCTATAATCACAGCACTTACATTAGTGTGGTGGACCAGCAGTATCTAGGCAAAGAACACAATAAACCAACATATTTTAATGCCATTGCTTGGTGGCGTGCTTACTTGCTTTACCCCCTGGACACAGACACAAAAACATACACACACACACACCTACACATATACTAATACTGTTGAAACAACGAAACAAACATTAACACCAATATAATTCGCCTACAAAAGTCCTCATAGCAAACACACACACAAACCAACTCATATTATTATCATATAGTGGCAGAGAGGATGGAAGGAAACGAAATGGACGACAATTGTTTATAAATGTCCCTTTAGTTTTTTTGTTCACACACTTACACAAACCCCAACAGAATGTAATTTATCTGTGTAAGTATGTGTGTATGTTGAAATGTTTTGTAGGGAAATAGGGCTACTTTTGGGTGAGAACTAAACTGTGTTGTATACATTGTTATTGTTGTTGTTGTTATCTTTCTAACTGTGTATATTTTGTGTTTAATATTTTTGTCTTAGTTTTGTTTTTGTAGCCTTGGTAGTAGTAGTACAACTATATATAAAAAAAAATAGATACATATAATAATAATGATGTGAATAAAATGATAATGAAGTTCTAGTTGTTGCTTTTATCATAAAATTTAATGCATTAAATATTGGCTAATGATGTTTACAGTACAGGGGATTAGTGAGTGGTATTAAAATTGTTATGGAATACCACAGATACCACCTGCTGTTAAAAAGATGTTGGTATAAAATGTTTCAGGAAACACGTTGTATATAATAGGAGTGTATGTTAGCTTAATTATATATTCATATTGTTGCTCTATAATGTACATACGTATAAATATTTAAGTATATATTTCGTAAACTAAACTTAAGTTTCTATTGTTTCTAATGCTAATAAACGTGCACATTTCTGTTGTACAAAATTAATTTTTATACAAGTGTTACATATCCATAGACATAGTATACAGTAGGACTTTTTCATAAAGATGTAGAAACATATTCGTGCTAGTTTAAAAACAAGTAAATGTATGCTAAAGTGTATGAAAACTTTTCTTGTACCATCATCAGTAAACCACTAACACACATATAATATTATTATAGAGTTGTCCTGATTATACATATGCATGTATGTATGTATAGACGAGTATATATTTACTATACATGGTTATATTCAGATTTAATCATTGTTTTGTATCAATATGAATTGAACGAACAGAATTTTTTAAAAGCCCAAAGTTGCGATTTAAGAAGGATATATCGGAAAACTAATTGCGTTGATCAACTTAAGTGATTTAGTTCACGTATTAAATTTCCGCGAAGAGTTAGTATATGCGTGATTCTTATTTCAAAAGATTTTTTCGTGACCGTTGAAAGTATAGTAAACTATTTCATAAAATAAACGCTTAAATTTTAAAATGAAAACTGCTCTAGCATGATTTAATATACATATATTATGAATTGTTTTTGTTTAATTCTAGTTTTTTTTTAAGTTTTTTTTCGTTGTTTTGGCGATTTTTTTTTGGTTTGGTGCTTTTTCAGTTTAATGATTTGTTCATTTTTTTGCGACTTTTCGATTTTTGCATTTTTTTTTTGTTTTATGCCGACTTTTTTAGTTTTCGGCTTTTTTTTTGTTTTGGCGTTTTTTTTTTGTTTTGGCGTTTTTTTTGTTTTGGCGTTTTTTTTTGTTTGTTTTAAAGCTATTTCGCTTTTTGGCGATATATTTTGACGCTTTTTTCATTTTTGTCGCTTTTTCATTTTTGGAGATTTCTTTCGGGTTTTTGTGATTCCTTAGTTTTAGCGATTTTTTATTTTTTATTTTGAAACTTTTATCGATATTGTGATTTGTTTGGTTGTCAACGAGCACACCTACTGCTGAAGCCTTTTTCGGCTTATCTGCAGAAACACGGTTGGCAGGAATAGAACCTGCCACCCACGGCTAATAGTCTAGCAGACTATCCACCACACTACAGGGGTCCTTTTTTAGTTTAGGCATTTTTTTTTTTTGTTTTGGCGCTTTTTTTCGTTTCTGTGATTTTTTTTATTTTTGGGTATTTTTTCGTTTTTGGCAATATTTTCAGTTTAAGCGATTTTTTAGGCTTTAGTGCTTTTTTTCGTTTTGACGACTTTTTTCGGTTTTTTTTGCTTTTTTTAGTTTTTTGGTGATCTTTTTAGTTTTGGAAATTTTTTGCGTTTTAGGAATTTTTTAATTTTGATACTTTTTTCCTTTAACCGCTTTTTTCATTTTGGCGATTTTTTGGCTTGACATTTTTTAAAATTTTTGGAATTTTTTAGTTTTAGCGTTTTCTAAAATTTCAAGAATTTACCTTTTACGGTTTCCAAGATACAGCAAATTGTCAAAATTACATAGTCAAAATTACATAGTCAAAATTACATAGTCAAAATTACATTAACTGTTAGAGCACCCTTTAATTTTTATTATTTTAAATATCAGTGTTAATTTGTGTAGTCTATTCTGCAGACTACAACAATTCACACTAACTTTGAAAACTTAAAGTGTCTATGTATAAGTGTCTGTATATTACATTAGCATCTCAATATGTTTCGTTGCTCGCTTAACAATACCCTTTAATTTAAAACTGTCATATATTTGTTGCTTTAGCGGCCAAAGTTTTACTTATTCTGTGAAAATTTCTGGTCCGTAGGTTTTACGGTTACCGAGACAACAGCCTGTGACAGAAAGACAGACAGACAGACGGACAGACATCCGGACAGGGAAGCGAAAACAATAGGGTTCCTTAACTCTTTTGGTATACAGAACCCCAAAAACGAACAACCAAAATATTGTTTATACTCTCTTCATACAAAATGACGTGCCCGTAATGCGTGCTGTTGATTTTCCAGATTAACGAGATTAAATTTCGTTAAACGGTTTTAGAATAATTGCATTTGCGTCTGTTATTTCACGCCTAAAATTCTTGAAAAATATTAGAAGCTATAATTTTTTGATAAAAAATTATTGATGTCCGTAGTCTTCAGTATTGGCCGTTACTCTCTTTTAGCATGTTTTAGTATTCATTTTAATTTTGTTGAAATTACATTGCATTACATTACATTACAGCTACTAAAATAACAGCGTTGGCTTGTGCTTCTAAATATTTGAAAGTTTTGTGAGCTTTGTTAAATAATATCATATTGCAAGAGGTTTCATCAAGCAACCAAAGGTGGCATCATACAAATGAATTGAATATTTTATATTTTTTTAATTTAAGTGAAAACTTTTAGTGCATAATTAAGGACTTTTTGTTAAAACTCATCGAATTGTCAATTGTTGTAAATTCAACATATTAAATATAAATTATCTGTAGGTTTTAGAACGTTAAAAAATTAACAGCAATGGAAAGGCAGAAACAATATAGAAAATTTTTTTTTATCAATTTAGAAATGACCGATCTGCTGGGTGTTGTTATACTTATTTTCGAAGAAAGTCTTTGGTATGTCTCATTTTGGTACGAATAGTGATTTGAAATTGACATAGCTCTTAGCATTATCGGTCGATTTTGTTAAAATTAATTTTACTTAACATTAATTTTATTTGAAAGAAGAGTTAGCCTGCCTCTTGTAATGAACTATTTTAAAAGATTTGAATTTTTAAGTTTTCCGTGGAAGAACAAGCCAAAATTAAAAAAAAAAAAAATATTATAAATTTTAATATCATTATACAATTATATAAAATTTTTTCTTTTTGAGAGGTTTCAAACTCTATACTCACTTTTTGGGTCCTTTTTTCAAACAAAAATCATTCCCAGAACAACCGTGAAAGCACATGTAAAGCAAAATACACAAACATGTTAAAAAAATCAAAAACTATAATTTTATTTCGTTATCCATTGTATGAGACGAAAACTATAATATGAATCCTACCTTCTTAAATATATATTTATATTACAAATAAATGAATGAAATGAAATGAAAATTAGAAAAGTAAAAAAAATCGAGAATTGACACTCAAAAGTAGAATAGCCTTTATACATGTTTAGGGCCTTATTTTGTAAAACACAACGCTTAGCCTTTCCCAATTTTGTGTCTAAATATTTGGTTTTTATAATTAAAATTTTTTCCATGCAAAATTTATGAACCCCTAGTTAGCGTTGTGTTTTACAAAATAAGGCAGCATATAGTTTGCAATCTTCCATGACGCATGATTAATATTAATTAATTAAATATTCATCATACGCAGAAAAGAACTAATCAGGAATGGAAAAAGGGTTTTTTGATTGTGTAGGAAATAGGTATAAAAATAAAACTTATTCTTTATACACTATTATTCTTTAGGCACTAATATTATTTTTTTAATATATTAAAAACAATCAGTAATAAATAACAATTGGTAAAATAATATAATTAAAAATGTTCCACAAATTTTTTTGCTATACAATTTTGTTATAAACTATTAAACACCAAAAATCATTCAAAACTTAACATGTGTTTAAAGGTTAATTTCGTACTTTTTTACAATTTTTAATAGTAAGAATAGGAAATATTGTAAACCTTACGTTTAATGCATAAAATTCGTTCAGCACTTTAATGTTGTGGCATAATAAGATTTAATTATTTTACATAACGTAACGTGGCATGTATTCACTACTTTAAATGCATGCATATAAAAACCAAAAGAATATTATGTGTCACACCCACCATACATTAAAATCAAAGTTAAAGTCAACATGGCCGGCGGACGTCATACTACACTTTGTTGTGTGCCGCTTTCGGTTGTTCTGCTAATAGGCACTGCAAATGTATGCTGTGTATGTATTCCAAATACACCATACGATACTGCGTATGAGTGGTGCACTTCACTCTTGGACTGTGGGAAAATAATCGTATTTAAGTTAACCTTGAATAAATGGATCAGATGACCGTTATTTTCCCATAGCAATTATCAATATTATTTTCGCTACGCTGTCCGTCCGTCATTCTGGCTGCCTATCTGTGTGTCAGTCTGTCTGTCACAGGTAGTTTTCTCGAGAACCGTAAGAGCTACGGACCTGAAATTTTCACAGAATATGTAAAACTTTGACCGCTACAAAAATATTTGACAGTTAAAAATTAAAGGGTGTTCTAAAGCAAGCAACGAAAAATGTTGGAATACTAATTTGATTTATGTATATATAGACACTTTAAATTTTCAAAGTTAGTGTTAATTGGTGTAGGGATATTTAAAGCAATAAAAATTAAAGGGTGTTCTATCAGTTAATGTAATTTTAGTTATGTTATTTAAGCACTTAGCTGTTTCTTAGAAACCGGAAGAGGCAAACCCTTGTAATTTAAGAAAAAACGCAGAAGCAAAAAATTGCAAAAGTAAAAAATTTCAAAACTATAATTCGAAAAATGAAAAAAGCACTTTAAGGGGAAAAAGTACCAGAAGTAAAAAAATCGATAAAAACAAAAAAAAAAAGTGACCACAATTAAGAAGATCGCCATATTCTAAAAAAGCGCCAAAAAAACGAAAAAAGCCGTAAAAAGAAAAAAAAAAAGAATAAAACGCTAATATTAAAAATGTCGTCAAAAAACGAAATCGCCAAAACAAAAAAAGCGTGTAAACTAAAAAAGCTGCCAAAAAACCGAAAAACCGTTAAAACGAAAAAAGTGCCAATTCAAAAAAAAACGTAAAAGCTAAAAAACACCAAAAACTGAAAACAATTCCTAAGCCGAAGAAAGCGCCAAAACTTAAAAAAGCGCCAAAACTAAAATATATCGCTAAAACTAAAAATGTTATCAAAAAGCAAAAAAAAAAAAACATTAAAACAAAAAAAAAACGCCAAAATCAAAAAATCGCCAAAACAAAAACAAATTGGCAAAAAACAACAAAAAAGTTTCAAAATACAAAAAATCGCAAATAAACGAAAATAATTAAAAAAGTAAAAAAAAATAAAATTAAATGAAAAAGCAAATCGAAAAAATTGCCAAAATGAAAAAGGGCAAAAAGGAAATGGGATAAATGTGTATTCGTGCGGAATTCTTCCTGTGCGAGCAAAAGTCGCACTTTACTGAATTTATGTATGTAAAACACCCTGAAACATTTGAACACTCTAACTCTTCGTTGTATGGATCTTTTTGTCGCATTCTTAAAAAAGGGGCAAACAACATATACCATAAAATGCTATTGAAAGGGTTTACTATCAGTTTAAGGCCATAGTTTTTTTTTATCGGCCAGAGGGGTGAGGGTCTACCCGAAACAACAAAAAAAATGGTTATCGCGTAACTCTTCTATTTATTGGCCAATTTTCAAAATTCTGCTTTTGTTTGAAAAGTTTTTTTTGCAGTTTGGTCCCATAATTTTTTTAAATTGCCCGCCCAAAATATTGATTGTCGCATAAATCCTCTATTTATTGGCTGATTTTCAAGATTCTTTTCTTGTTTGAAGAGAATTGCTTGCAGTTTGGTCAAATAATTTGTTTCAAAAATCGGACGTTCAATTTACCAGCCCCAAATATTGATTGTCGCATAACACCTCCTTTTATATACCGATTTAAAATAATTTTATTTATTTATTAATTTTTCCGCCCCAAATATTGATTGTCGCATAACTCCTCCACTTAGAGACCGATCTTAAAAAATTATTGTGTAGTATGAACAGGATTGCTATCAGTTTGGTCGCATAATTTTTCTTGAAAATCAGCGGGGCAATTTGCAAGCCCTAAATATTAATTGTAGCATAATATGAATTGTCACATGAACCGATTTTGAACAAATTATTATGCTGTACAGTAGAGTTATTAAAGTTGCACAAATACTGAAGCACTTATTTAATTGACATCATATTAATATCCATCCTTTTTAGAGGTGATAGTATGTAGTAAAAATTATCATAGCTATAATTTTAATAGGATAATGTTTACTTACTAAATAGCGTCAATATCTTTTAAAAAAATTATATAGAATTTGCCATTAGAAAAACAGTAAACGTGAAACTTTTTCAAACATTATTTTTAATACACAACTGAGCTGAGAATAATCTCAATAATGTAACAGTTCTAGTAATGAAAATGTGGAAACTTTTATTATAATTAGTAACGCTGCAAAAGAAGTTTTCTCTTTAATATACATAAGAGTATTTAAGGGAACTGAATAAATTCATTACAAAATTAAGTGGAATATCATAATAATGCTTGTGAATCATCTTCCACCTTCCGCTGGATTATTTAAACTTCTTGTTATTTTGAGCTGCCATTTGCTTATTTATTTTTTTCTGATCATTAAGTTTCAATTTATTGAAAAGTTAAAAAAAATATGAATACACGAAAAAAATTTTGTATAAATTCCCATTATACTTTAAACTTTTCACCTTAACTTAATACTATCTTCAATTATAATATTTTTAGTATTTTTAATGTTCTCCCAAAAGCAAGCAACTTATTTCTTTAATTAACGTATTTTAATTTCCATTTAACGCTAAAATAATTGTACCATCACGCTAATTAGTCTTCAATATAAACAATAGCTTGTTGTTGTTTCTTTACATTTGTACATTTAAAAATAATGACCTCAAAAGTATCATTAAAGGGTTAAATATACAAATAACTGGTAAGGAAAAGCTGTTTATACTTTATATTTGAACAAAAAGATTTTTGTAAAAAAAAAAACAAAAAAATAAATAAATGTCCTTTATATTGCATGCCTTTACATAAATCTATTCTCTTTTTTTTACATTCTTAACAATGTTTTAGTCTTTATTCACGATTTTTTCTTTATATCCATACAGACACGATTAAAATCTGTGAATTATAAGACTGCAAAAGCTTTTGTTGGTTTTTAACAAGATTTTTCTTTCTTTCTTTCTTTCTTTCTTTCTTTCTTTCATTCATTCTACTGCTTTTAATTTTCTTTATACACAACACGCATACACAGACAGAACAGTGCTTTCTTTTAATGTTTATTATTGTAGTGATGTATTGTGTCTTAGTTAAAGCTAAATCAGAAGAGTAATAAAGGAATTTTTGCATCTTTTACTGCTGCTTAAATTTATAACCAACAGATTTTCGTATTTCTCTGCAATATTTGTTCTTGTTATATTGCACAGTGAAGCTGCGTTCAGAATAAATGGAATAAAGTATAAGATTATAAATATAAGTTTTTAGGGCTTCTTACACCAAAAGTGAAAGAACCTCTATTTTTTCACTATGCTATTCGTGTGTCTGCCTGTCTGTCTATCTATATGTCTGTCTGTCCGTCTGTCTGCCTGTCTGTCTGTCACAAGCTCTTATGCCAAGAGCCGCAAGAGGTACAGCGTTAAAAATTTCACTAAATATTTAAATTTTCAAAGTCATTATATTCTGTATCCATTTCTAAATTTTACAAAATATAGAAATAGATACAGAATTATACTGAAATAAAAATTAAATTCTTGTAGTTAATGTTATTTGGACTATATAATTTTAACAATGGTCTGTATCTTGTAAAGTCTAAATTGCCAACTTTTGAGATTTTCTCAGTTAGTGCAACTCAGTTAAAAGCAACAGTAACCCATACTGAAAAAGAAATAAAATAAAAATTAAAGCTTATCTATCAGGTAAAGTAATTTTAAAATTAAACTGTATGTTAGGAACCGTAATAATTAGAAACTACGGCATCAAACAAAATTAATATCGCTGGTCTGCAGAGAAAATATATATAAATATTTTAATGCACTAAGTTAAAATCCGTTTTGAGTTTTTTTTTTATCATGTACAGATTTTTTGTGGTCCCGACTAATATGGCACCCGAAACAGGGCTATAACGCTAATGTATTTTGTCATAACTCTATTATAGTTTATTTGATTTAGATAAGTAAAACGACAAATAAGTACAAACGGAACAGAATTACTTTTAAGTAAACTTTATATGATTTTTTTCAGTAACTAAGTTATGAATTTTAGTCCAACTGTATGGATTAAATCCAAAGAAATTTTATTATTGTAAGTTCAACCCTCCGCGCAGTAAAATTTTTCTTTAGCTACATGCTGCACATTTTCCTCTAAAAAGTTTTAATTTAATTAAGAAATTAAATTAAAACTGAACTCAAGCCAAAATAATACATTTGCTTCGGATTTAACCAACATAGTGCGACTACAATTCACTACCTAATAATTATTAACTCTAAAGCCACTAAGAATGTACACAGTTTAAATAAATGAACAAACTAATAGTCGTAATTATCGATAGTAAAACATACTAGAATAGAGAAAAAACAAGAAGCTTAATACCGGACATAAAGAAAAATAGTGAATGTCAATAACTATCAAATAAAAAAGCTGAAAAAAAACTTTAAGACTGAAAGCGTGAACTGATTAAAGGAAAATGATATGCAACTACTTGAGTTGATGAAACTACTGACATTTGTCGATTGGTGAAAGCGCTAAAGAACTCTAATGAGTAGACCGGGAGGTATCAAAACATAGAAGTTCAACCCTTCGCGCGTAAATTTTTTTTCTTGTCCACACCTTCACATTTTTCTCTAAATAAAAATATATTAAATTGACAAATTAAATTAAAAGCGAGCTCAGGGCAAAAAAAATAATAATAGTTATGTCTTTAGATAACTTTCTTTTAATATTCCCACCTGTTTCAGGGTTAGTGGTGAAAATAAATTTTTTTCTGGCAGTAGTGCGCTAGTCTATGTGTAGAGGTTGTGGGTTTGGTTTCCACCATGGACTCTGGTCTGTTTCACTACAGCGAGTCAAGGTTTTTATTACAATTCTCGTTAAAATTAAGTTATGATATAATTTGTAATTGTATTTGTAACATTTAATAAATAAATAAAAAATTGTCTATGCAACATAAAAATTTTTTTTTGTTTTCAAATACTCATAAAAAAATTAAGAGGGCAAAAATATTACATTTTTATCATTTATCAGAAAGCTAAATATATTAAGAACAAAATAGTCATTTTTTTTTTTTCAAATACTCATAACAAAATTAAGAGGGCAAAAATATTACATTTTTATCATTTATCAGAGAGCTAAATATATTAAGAACAAAATAGTCATAAATCTTTAAAATCGATGGACAAATGCCGATTTTATTTACAATTAAGTGAAAGAACTCAATTGATAAAAATCACAATTTCCATACAATAGAAAACATATTTACTTATGTGTGTGTGTGTGTGTGTGTGTGTGTGTGTATGTATGTATCGTATGTAAGCCGAAATTTTTGTCTATTGAGTTTCTTGTGTTTCTAAATATTTAAAAGTTTTCTGAGTGTTATCCATATTATTTAAATTTAACTGAAATTTTTTAGCGCATCATTACAAATTATACATCTGAATTGTATTAAATTAAAAAAATAGTATGTGCTTTGAAAAAAAATATTGAATTGGTATAAAAATATATTGAACGTTATCAATATTTTTAAATATAATTTATCCATAAATTTTAGGGCGATAAAAAAAGCTAACAGCTGCAGAAGGGTAGAAACAATATAGAGAACATTATCCATTTAGAAATTACTGATTTGCTTTGAAAAAATGTTGCTTCTATCGCACTGTGGTTTGTTATATATTCGATGAGTGTATTAGGTAGGCCGTATTTTGCTACGGATAATTATTTGAAATTGACATAGCTTTTGACATTGTTCGTCGATGTTATTAAAATTACTCTTATTTGAAAGAGAAGTTAGCCTACTTTTCGCCTACGTATAAATATTTTTGTAAAATATTATTTTAAATGATAAACATTTTTTATTTTTCCATGTGAACCCAAGTCAAAATTTAAAAAGTAAACATAACTTTAATTTTCGTCCTGGGATTATTACAACTTTTTGTTTTAATAGAGCAGATGTATAGTGCTTTCAAACCCTGTACTCACATTCTTCTCATATTTCTACTCATATTTTCTCGCGATTATCATTCCCAGAATAACCGCTAAGGCAAATGTAACACTCAATACACAACAATTTTAAAAAGTCGATATATATAATTTTATTTATGGATCATCGAATGAAGCGAAAACTATAATATGAATCCTACCTTCTCATATTTCTAGTAGTTACATTGGTAAACAAAAAAATTTACGCTTAGAGTGAGTATCACCCATTTACATAATTCAAAGTGTTTTACTGATATCTTAACGACAGGCCATACTATGGCTCTAACTTAGCAAGGTTAGTACATTTTTAAACATGTGGATATTAGTAAAAAGGTATATCAACTTCTTAGCCAATTTATTTATTAAAAAAGAATAGAAGAGAAGTATTATAGCTTTACAAATACGAGAAGTATTATAATATTCAATTACAAATTGAAAAAATTTTGGTTAGTACAAAATTTTCCATCTCTGATAATTTTTTCCATATATTTTCCCATCATAAATACTACATAAAGCTTGTCGTTATTTACCTATCCAACGATGTATAATATATAAATCTTATTCGCTTCAAAAAATATATAAAATGGTACTAAAACATATATCTTAAATTTTGCATAATTGAATTAAACGTATAAGTATAGCAGTATGCAAAAAAAAGCCTACAGAATGACAACGGAAACAAAGTGTAATACGTAAGAGTAAGAGGAAACAAAATGAATAAAAATCTTAATAAAAACACAACGAAATCAAAATCTAAAACAAACACACTTACACATACACACTAAAGAAGAAAGTTTGAAAAGTATGAAAAATGTACAAGAAAAAAGTTTACTCCAATTAACCAAACACATTTTTAACGAATTTTGTGGCGTTGATTAATGTTTTAGTATTTTCCATTTGGCAGGACATGGGTCAGTTTTTCTCATACAAACACACACACACATATAGTTCTACACTAAACCATAAAGTTTTTGCACATCACAACAGTGTGTATTTATTATTGTCCTTCTCCATCATTTATATCTTTTGAAACAATATAATATTGCAAAAAATATAAGTTTTTTTCTGGTCTTCATTCTTTACTGTCCCTGTTGATGTACAAGAAAAGCAACATGTTTTTATAAATCTTCTTTATATTTTTAGTTTTTTTCTTTGGGCTTCATTTCATAATGTTAAGGATACACTAAGCTAACAACAAGAACAGGAACGACAACTGCTAAACATTTATTATTATTTTTCTTGAAAGGATATAAAACAGCTGTACATGATTGTCTAATACTATGATCCAAAGTATGTTTGTGTGTGTGTGTGTTTCTGAGGGCAAGTTTATCGCAAAATTATTTTTAGCAAACTCTTTATATATTCTTTTTATTTAGGTGGAATTTCTTTAATTTAACTGGTGGGAGAGTTACTAATTTCTTCATTATTGGGTATATATGTTGCGTTAATTAGTATTAATTCATGACACTGAGATTAGTTTCGCTTTTGTGTTTTATTTTGTACGGGGGACCATTGCTTTGTTGAAGAAGATTAATAAAGTTTGACTTAAAAATAATAATATTTATGTGTATGACCTTATGGTGATGATTTTATTAGGTTAATAAGTTTGGTTAGTTGTCAAAGAAACCCAAGATAAATGAATTTCGATTAAGTGATTTGTGGCACGGCTGGTTTATATTTTATTGTTAGCGGCAAATAGGAACAACTTATACCAAGTTCATTACAGCTATATGATAAATAATAGCAAGAAAAGTAGTCCTAGTATCCGGTGATTATAAATTTCTGCAATAGTCACAGGCTTGCGTTGCACTCTAAGTATAACTGCAAACAGGTATTTCCTTGCAAGTTTTGAAATAAAATTTTTTATAGAAATTTAAAATGTATTTGTGCAAACACTTATTTGTCTTCGTTGCAATAAAAGCATAATTACAGTTTAAATGTTATTATTAAAACAAAGGACATATGGGAGCTATTCATTTTCATGCACCCATCGCCATCAAATTTAGCTTAAAGACTTACAACAGAAGTCTACGAATATTTAAAAATGTTTGCTGCACTCTTAATACAATTGTTGCATTTCGTAAATTAAGGATGTATGGGAGCTAGCCATTGCCTTGTACTGATTACAATTTAATCAACCTCTTGGAAGCTCGTCATAGTCTTACACCGATTGCAATGTAATATCCCACACAATATTTTAGATGACTTTCGACTATAAATGCAGCTAAATTAAATTTTGTTTAATTAAGGACATATGGCAGGTGGGCAATTCCTTGCAACATATAAAATGAAAATTGTCACAAAACTTCACAATTTAGCCCAGCATACATTAGCAAATTTTCGCTGCATTAAGATTGGAAATGTAACTAAAATTTTATTTTTAAAATAAAGGATATATGGGAGCTTTTCATTATCTTGCACCGATTACAATGTAATTTCTTATACAGCTTAACACAATACTTCTACAAATAGTTACAATATTTCGTTGCATTCCGATTATAAATGCAGATAAAATTGACGTTCCAAAAGTTAGGACATACAGGGGAATGGGCATTTCTTTTGAAACAACTCTAGCACTGAGCTTCCAAATTTATTTCAAGAAATAATTAGAAGTTTTCACTGTATTAAGAGTACAATTGTAGTTAATTTATTTTTATTAATAAAGGTTATATAGGAGGTAGTAATGGTCATCCTCCCATTGCAAAAAGATTTTATACACAGCTTTACCATATAGTGCTATAAGTAGCTATATGACATTCTTTTTTGACAAACTCTGAATATATGTAGCTTCTACGACAACTTATTTTTTTTAATTAAGGTTATATGGGAGCCATCCATTTCTTTGTGCCGTGAAATTGGCCACAGATTTCAGAAATATATTTCTATAAATATCTAAACATTTTCGTTAGATTCTGGCTACAGTTGTAGATAAAGTTTAGTTGTTAAGATAAAGGATATATGGGAGATTGTCGTTGCCTTGCAGGGACTGCAAGGAAATCTTCATCATAGCTATACAACATAGTTATATAGGTACACTTAAAATTTCCACCGCATTCTGAATATAATTTTTGCTAAGACTTAATTTTTTTTAAATAAAGGATACATGGGATCAAGCCATTTCTATGTACCGATTGCGATGACATTGGCCAAAGAAATTAATAATATATTTCTATAAGTAGTTATAAATTTTGTTTGAATTCTAGTCATATTTGTAGCCCAAATTTTATTTTTAAATTAAAGGATATATGGGAGCTAGTCATCACCTTGCACCAATTGCTATGAACCTGACATCAGAACTGAACAATATATTTCTATGAGTAGCTAAGACATTTTGGTTGAATTCTGACTTTAATTGTAGATAAAATTTAACTTTTAATATAAAGGATATGTGGGAACTAGTCATTTCCATGCACCGATTGCAATGAAATGTATCAGATCGCTTTACAATATTTTTCTTCAACAAGTTACAGATTTTCTCCTCATATTCAACATAGTTTTTGCTAAAACTTAATTTTTTCAAATAAAGGATATATGGGAGCAAGTCATTGTTGTGCACCGATTGCTTAATATTATATTTCTATAAGTAGTGATGAGTTTTAGTTAACTTTTAGGTTATAATTGTACCTAAAATTAAATTTCTGCAATAAAGGATACATAGGATCCTTGCATTTAATTGCATTGATTTCAATACAATATTGCACATGCCGTTATAAGATCATTGTATAAGTAGTTTGAAAATTTCACCGGATTGTGGGTGTAGTTTTAGCTAAAATTTAAGTTTTTATGTTAAGGATATATGGGAGCTAGTCATTGTCTTCTACCAATTTTAATGTAATTTAAGACTCATAAATATATTTCTATAATTAAGTATAAAGTTGCCATACATTCTAATTTTAATTGCAGCTTAAATTGATTTTTTGTTTGTTTTTTATTTCAAGGACATATGGCAGCCAGCCATTGCCTTATACTGAGCGCGGTGAAATATACCAATAATATATATTACTAAAGCAGTTTCAAATATTAATTGCGTTTTAGTTATAATTGTAGCTAAAATTTTATTTTTAAAATAAAGGATATATGGAAGCATATCGTTTCTTTGCACTGATTGTAACGTAATTTATCACAAAGCTTAATGATGTACTTATATTACTAGCTGCTATATTTCTTTGCATTCCTTTTATAAATGCAGCTAAAAATCAGTTTTTACAACTAAGGACATATCGAAGGTAGACATGTCCTTGCAACAATTATACTGAAATTGATCACAGAGTTTCCTTATTTAGTTCTACAAACTTTAACAAATTTTCTTTGAATTAAAAGTATAATTTTAGCCTAACATTTAATTGTTTTTAAATAAAGGATATGTGGGCGGTAGTTATGACCTTGCTCCAATTTCAATGAAATTTTCCACAGACCTTCGCCTTATAGTTCTACAAATAGTCACGGCTTGGCGCTAAACTTTGACGATTATTGCAGCAAATATTTAACTTTTATTATTAAGGATATTTGGAAGATATTCATTGTTTTGAAACTACTACAATACAATTGTTTAAATTCTAACATGTTGTCTTTATTGAACTACGATAAGCACTTTGACAGTCATCGACTTCACCTTTCCTTATTTATCTAATACATTTTATGATATTCGTTGTATGAAAAAGAAATATATTAAAAAAAGTCATGTTAATATTATAAAACAAGTTGATACTCCTTTCAGTTACTTGTACCTTTATCAGCTTAAAAAAAATTCAATTAAACAAAAAAGAAGCAATTGGAAAATACAAAGAGCCAAACGTTTAGTATTTCAAATGATTTCATTTTTTGTCGTTGTTGTTGCTAAGACCCACAAGAAATTAAAAAAGAAAACGGAAGTTTGAAATGAGATCACTGGTTGTGTTTAGCAAGAGAATAGGTTTGATAATCACTTGGGTATTTGAGAAACAAGATTATGATGACAAAACTAAGCAACAATTGTAAAGGACAATGAAATAGTTATTCATAAAACAATTAAGAAACGATGTTTTATGGAATTTAAAACTACGTTTCAATAAGTCAAATGCTAACATGAATATTATGACATAAAGCACTAAAAACAATAACACCTGGCTACAAATAGAACAAGAACTAACTTTTCGAAAAATCGTGATATTACAAAAAAAAGTAACTCTTTATACGTAATTAGCAGGCAAGACTATTTTTGTCGTGCATTTTACACTCACATTATGTAGCTGGTTTTGATAAATCTTATACTATTTTAATGATATTTATTAACAGATGTGTACAATCCATATTTTGTTTAAATCGCGTCATTATTTTTCCCTGCTTTGAGTTGGTGTTGTTGTAGGAACGGCATAAAACTAAAAGCGAAGACCTTTCAATTAATTGATTTAGCTTTATTTGAAAGTATGTATTTGATTTTAGTATTTTACCAATTTTTTTTTAATTTCTGTATCATTACCCAGCAAAAAACGAGATCATACAAATTAGTAGTAACATGATGGACAAACTGAGTTCAAAATGATATCAAACCAACAGCCACTTGCGTTATTAATTTTTTTTATATCTTGCAAAAACATCTCACTTTCTAAATTATTTAAACTTAAATTTATATTCTTTAATTTAAAATTGTTACAAACTATTTATCCTCTTTTACATTTTTATTATCTTTTCAGCTCTTTAAATATTTATGCACGGAAACATAACAATACATTCATACGTGTGTGTATCTCATGTGTATGATTGTTCGAGTGTGTCCATGTGTATGTCTCTTTTTAGTAATTAAAAGAGACACTTTTTTGTTGCATGCTGCCAAAGCGAAAAAAACAAAAAGGAATGACTGTAAGTACCATTAAATATGAAAAACTAACAAAATGAACAAAATTCCCTTCAGTAAAAAGGAAGCACATAAAAAGAAAGACAAGTAAAAAAAAATAGTATAAGCAGAAGTATAATTAAATGGCAATGTACAGGCGAAAAGACAAACAGACAGACAGACATAACGAAATACAAATATTAACACACTTTTTTATATAAACACGCATACCTACATTCGTACATAAATATTAACAAACTTTTAGTCATAAATAGAATTAAAAAAAAAAGAAAACGTCAGCAATTTTTGTAAGCAGGCGGCTGGCTGGCTGTTGAAAAGTGTAACAGGCATTTAACCTGAATTTTAAAAACCTTTTTTTCCAACAATTTTTAATGTGTAAAAATTTTTTAATGTTAATTTTTTCCTTTTTTTACAAAACAAAAAAAAAAAGAAACTGACTTGAGTTGTAGAAAAACAACCGCTTTACTTTTATTTATGTTAACAATGTGTGTTTTTATTTTAATGGAAACTTTTTTTTATAAATATTTAAACTGAAATAACTACGACTGTTTAAGTTTAAAGAGATTCTCACAATTTTGTAATTTTTGTTTGGTAGAAAATTAATGGAAAGATAATTTTTTGTTATTATAGATCTCATAGGAAGGAAAAGTTTGAAACTTAAAAAAGCACGCAGATGTGAACCACTTAAGCTGAACTAGAGATGATACTACACATAAAATACTTTGACGTTTATGTCACAAGTGTCGCACACAATGTTGTAGTAAGTTTAAATAATCGATATTATATATAGCGTAACTAGATGAAATTAGCTACAATTAGAGTCAGAATGCAGCTCAACATTAAAGCAACTTGTAAAATTATGCTCTTCAAGTTTCTAGCGAGTTTCATTACAATACATGCAAAAACATTGCAACCTCTCATATATCCTTTATTTTAAAATTTTAATTTAAGCTTGTATTAATATCAGAATTCAGCCAATATTAGTAAAAAACTTGTAAAATTATATTTTTAACTTTTCTAGCGAATATTTTTATGATCAATGCAAAGGCATGAGGCAGCCATAGTCCTTATTTTAAACATTTAAAGTTTACCTTCAATTGGAGTCGAAATACAGTAAAACTACTAAGTACAATACCATGATCTAAAAAAAATTTAGGTGTTAAAAATTTAATTTTAGCAACAATTTAAATTAGGAAGAATAAGTAATCACAATGCACCAAAATTTTGTAGCAATTTGTAAAACTCTGCTGCTACCCTTCTCAGCAAATTTCATTACAATAAGTGCAAGGACATTTCTACCTTCCATATATCCTTTATATTAAATTTGGCATTTTAGTACTAAAACTTAGTAACTACTTTTAAAATTTACCTCTAATCCTTTGTGTCGAATACCATTTTTATTAGTTCGAAGAAAGTTTTCTCATTAATTATTAATGAAAAAATTTTAATTTTAGCTTCAATTATAGACACGACTACCTCCCATATATCCTTAATCCTAATATATAAACCTTAGCTGAAATTGGTATCAGAGAGTACAAAAAATTATTAAATATGTATTTTATAATAAACAGTGCAAAGACATTTCCGCCTCCATTATATCCTTAATTTTAAAAACTTTAATTTTAGCTGCATTTATGCTCAGAGTGCAGCAAAACTTAGTAACAATTTTTAAAATTATGCCGTTAAGATTTCCAGGCAATTTTACTAAATTAAATACAAGGACAATATTACCTCCCATATATCCTTTATTTGAATAATTTAATTTTAGCGTCAAAGCATAGCAACTATTTGTAAGATTATCTATCTATATTAATCTCATTTGTTTAAATATGCCTTTCTCTCAAATATCCTTATATTAAAAGTTCAGTTTAGCTTTGATTAAAATTGGGCTGCAAGAAAACTTAGTACCAATTCGTAAAATTATATTAAAACAATTTCTATAAAATTTCATTATAATCAGTGCAAGGACATTCCTCCCTTCCACATATCCTTTGCCTTAAAAGTTAAATTTTAGCAGCAAAGCTTAGTAAATAGCTGTTTTGAAGTTCATTTTAAGTTTCCTATGGAATTTTATTATAATTTGTACATTTGCCTAATATTTCTACTTAATTCTTAAAATTGTACATATGTATGTATGTATATTAACTAGAATTATGAAAGAAAAGAATGGTAGCTAAACGTTACAACAACTTGTGATATTATGTTTTTAGCCTTTGTAGCGGATTTTATTCCATTAAGTGTTAGGATATTGTTAGCTCCCATATATCCTTTATTTGAAAATTTAAAGCTTAGCATGAAACGAAGCAACTGTTTGTAAAATTATGATCTTAGCCTTTCTATCAAATATTATTCTTGTGAATCCAAATTGATTATTAGGCTAAGGCTCGTAACGTTATATTCAGAAAGAATTGGGCATGATTAATATTCCAAGGAACAAGGGAAAAATTAACATCAACTTAATTTTTCAACGTACACAGCAGAACAGAGTAGCGCCACTTTCGGAAGCCGCTACACTTCCTTGGAATATTAATCATGCCCAATTCTTTCTGAATATAACGTAATGTAGCTAAATGTTAGCCTAATAATCAATTTGGATTCACAAAGCAAATACGTTCGAAATAATCACATTAATAAATATAATTCTTATTTGTACAAAGCCATGACTGCCTCTCATATATACTTAATTTAAAAATTTTGATTTTAGCTTTAATTAAATTCAGAGTATTGCAAAACTCAATAGCAGGTTTTAAAATTATGCTTTAAGAGTATATGGAAATTTTCATAGCAATCAGTGCAATGGTACTACTTCCTCCCATATATCCTTTGTTTTAATAGTTAAATTTTAGCAGAAAAAATTATAAAATATATACAAAAATATATTTAAATTTATTTTCTTAGCTTTCTACTGAATTTCATTATAATCAGTGCATAGACATGACTACCTCCCACATACATATTATTTATTTGAAAAAATTTCAATTAACTACAATTAGAATCGTAATGTAGCTAAATGTTATAACAACTTGTAAAATTCTGCTGTTTATATTTCTAGCGAATTTCATTATAATAAGCGCGAGGACGTTACCTTTATTTGAAAAGTTAAATTTCTGCGCCAAAACTGTTTGTGAAATTATGCTCTTAGCATTTCTTGCAAATACTATTATGATAAATACAAAGACATGACTGTCTCTCACAATTTCTTAATTTAAAAATTTTAATTTTAGCTTTAATTAGAAGTGGAGTACAGGAAAACTTAGTACATAACAATTTGTAAGATTACACTAAAAGTCTTTCTAGGAAATTTTAAAATTGTCACTGCAAGATCACTGTTGTCTCCCATATATCCTTTATTTTAAAAGTTAAATTTTAGCTGCCAAATTCAGTAAATAGATATTTTTAAGCTTTTTTTAAGCTTTCCAGAGAATTTTATTATAATCAGTGCATAGACGTAACTGCGTCCCATGTATCCTTAATTTGCAAATTTATAGACTAACTACAATTAGAGCCAAAATGTAACTAAACGTTATAACAACTTGTAAAATTATAATGTTTATGTTCCTAGCGAATTTCACTAAAGCACGTCTAGGGATATTACTTGCTTCCATATATCCTTTACTTGATAATTTAAAATTTTGCGCCAAAACCTAGTATGTAACCATTTGTAAAACTATGCTCTTAGCTTTTCTAACGAATATCATTATGGTCAATGCAAAGACATAACTGCTTCCCATATATCCTTAGCTTAAACAATAGAAAAGTTTTGGCAAAATTAACATCGAAATACAGGAAAACTTTGTAACGATATTAAAAATGATTGTTTTAACCTTCCTATAACATTTCATTACAATCAACGCAAAAATATTCATGTCTCCCATATATCCTTTCTTTGAACATTTGAATTTTAGCAGCAAAACTTTAGTAACTTAGATTCGGAATACAGTCAGACTTAGTAACAACTTGTAGTATTATACTTTTAGCCTTTCTGGAAAATTTCGTAACATTAAATGCCAAGACATTCCAGCTTTTCAAAATATAAATTTTAGCAGCAAAACTTATTAAATATGTATGTATTTGTAAAATTATTCTATTAAGCGTTCTAACTTGCTAGGTGATACATGAGGTTTAACTTTCAACAAAGTTAATCAATAGCAAAGACATGACCATCTGCCAAAATGTTTAAATTTAAACATATATTTTAGGTGCTTCAGAATGTAGCTTAACTTTGTAACAACTTGTGAAACTATGCTGATAACGCATATAGCAATTTTCATTAGAATCTGTACAAGGACATTAGTTCTTCCTGTATATCCTTTATTTTAAAATTTTAATTTTACCACTATAGCCTAGAAACTATTTGTAGAGTTATACTGTAAGCTTTTTTGTTAAATTTTACTATAATTGTTGCCAGGATATGTGTTCCTCGCATTAATCCTTAATATAAAATATTAATTTTACCTACAACATCAATCAAAATGTGAAAAGGCAAAGTAAATATTTCCAAACTTTATAATTTAGCTGCAATTGAATGCTAGGAAACTTAGTAAACTATTTTCAGAATATGTAATGGTTTCCTTTCTGCCAAATTTCATTACAATTAATGCAAAGGCAGGACTACCTCCCATAATTCCTCAATATAAAAATTTTAATTTTAGCAATCATTACGATCATTTGTAACAATTACTTAATTTATGCTTTTCATCTCTGTTTAACATTTCATTATTTACATCCCATTTATCCTTAACTTAAATATATTAATTTTTACCTACAATAGTGATCAGAATGCAAGAAAACCTGGCAACTATTAACAAAAACTATCCTGGTTACTCTAGAAGGAAGAGAACCTATCATAAAATAAGCCATGTGACTGTTTCTCAAGGACTAGCAGACTGTTCGAGTTCTGGAACTTTATGTGAGAGGGACCTGTATATATTTTTATTTTAGTAAAACTAAAAATATTTGTGGAGATATTATGTTAGAGCTAATATATTTTCTTAGAGCTAAGTGATGTGTTTTCTGTTTTACCCACTTTACGTTCACGACAAATGGTACAAAGTTCTTCGCAGGGCTATTTAAAATTTTCATGTAATTTAGTTGAAAATACATTTTTCAAATTATATTTTTTGGCAGGATGACAAAAAAATTATGTATTATTTTAATTCAAATTATAATTAAAAAATAATGAGCAAAAATTTGACAGAACACCGGGACGACTGCAGATGTCGATAAGACATCAGTGTAAACAGCTTATCATCCGCCTACCAGCAAATACCTAGTCCTTGATACTAGCAAAAATATTAATAACAAAATATTAAAATTTGTGTTATTCACAGACAAACACATTTTTAATTTTATTTACACTTATAAAATTTTCTTTTGCGGCAAAATTTTTATATATTTGTTTTGTCATTTAAAAGCACAAACATCTTTTTTTGAACTCGCATATAAATCGTCCTTTTTTTTGTAGCCAGTATTCGCACAGAGATAACAAATTTTAAAGTCAACGCACGTATTTTGTTTATTTTAGCACGCAACTTGATTAATGACCCAATGAATGAATGAGAGACTGACTGGCTGGCTGGCTGACTGACTGACTGACTGACTGACTGAATGAATAAATGAGTGAGTGAGTTAGTGCGTAAATATACACGTAATAATCGTGCAATTCGTTTAATGTACAGGAAAATAAAAATGTTGTTTTCGATGAAAACTACCATAATGCTGTTGGTAATGATGATGTTGCTACTGGTCCTTGAATAAGGCGAAGATAATCGTAAAATAGTAAAGTTTTCCTTTGCTGTTTTTCTTTGTTTATTCATTGTTTTTGTGTGCTCTATTAATCTGCCACAACCATTTTTATATTCATCCACAAACTAGATCTGTTACGCATATTTTTTAACGCCGCTTAAATTCTAATAGATTGTAAAGAATAATACCCAGCTGAGGCTTTCTTCTTTACTTGTGTGACTTTTTTATTTTTTGATAAATTTGTATTTAAGTGCCGTCTGTAAGAAATAGAAAGTAAATAATTTATCATTTTCAAGTGTTTCCATTGCTTTGTCCTGTAAAATACCGGTAGTTCTAAGGAACTAACAAATAAATAAATAGGAATAAAAAAGAGAGGTTTATAAGCTAAACAAATAAGATTATAATTCCACACTTAATTTAGACAATTGAAAATTTAAGCTAAATTTCCTCAATTTGAATAAAATATTTTTCTTACCGCTTAATAAATATTCAATTAGAAATTTTGTGCCATGGGATACATTTTCTATAGAAAACAAATGATAAAAACTTTTTGTCATGTAATAAATGTTCCATATAAAACATTTTAATGCCATGAATTTTTAATTATGTCCTTCTGTCATACTTTAAATTTCCTGTACATTATTTTTGTGGCACAAGAAATTTTTCATTAGACATTTTTTTCAGTAGATTTTTGGTTCTTAAAAAATTTTCATGGAACAAGTGCATACGTTGAAGACACTTGGTATAAGATTTCCTAACAAATATTAAACAAAATATGCCTTTTGCCGCTAAACATATATTCAACTAATAATTATATGTTATGCGATAAATTTTCAATAGAAAACTTTCCGTTACCCAATGTATAGCCTTAAAACCGTTTGCACTGCAATATACTTTTCATAAAAACTGCTGTCATGCAATAACTATTCAATACAATATTTCCCGTCATGCAATAATATATATAAATATTTTGTAGCGACATTTTCAATAAAAAAGTTTTGTCGCACTAGAAAAATTTAATAGATATAATATTTTTTGTCGTATTAGAAATTTTCTATAGAGCATATTTTGTGACGCAAGAAATGTTCTGAATGTATTAGAAATTTTCCTCAAACAAATTTTTTTCGCACAAGAAAATTTTTGCCGCACTAACAATTTTCAATAGAAAGTTTTTTATCGTATTGGAAATTTCCTATAGAAAATTTCTTGTCGTACTAAAAAGTTTCTAGAGTACATTTTTTGTCGCACTAGAAATTTTCAATACAAATTATTTTGTAGCGCTATAAATTTTCTACAGAAATTGTTTCTTACGCACTAAATATTTTTTAAGCATTTTCGCAGCACTAGATAGTTCCTATCGGAAACTATTTGTCGCACTATATATTTTGGACTGAAACGTGGTTGTTGCACTAAAAATTTTCTAAAAAAAATTGTATGTTGCACAAACATTTTCACCGCAAATTTTTTGGAGCACTAGAAGTTTTCTATGAAAAATTTTTTTTTGGCACTAGAAATTGTCTATAGAACATTTTCTATCGAAAATATTTTGTCGCAGTAGACATTTTCTATAAAAACCTTTTTGTGGCACTTCAAATTTTCTATTGAAAAGTTTGCCCAAAATCAATAGAAAATTTTTCAATTTCAATTCAAAATTGTTGGCGATTCAATATATATTTAATAGAATTTCTCAGTTTTTGTTGTATAATAAATTTTAAATGGATTTTAAGTAAAAAAAATCTTTGTCATGCAATAATTTTTTAATAGAATGGTTTTTAGGTTTATTTATACACATCGTTGAGGTACAAGTACCAGCGAAAATTTGCATCGCTCACTGATACCAGTGCACACACACGACTGTTCTACGTTCGGTGCTCGCTTAACTTTTCCTGCTTATAAAACTCAACTTACAATAGAATAGCTTCAGCCGATTTATTTCGTTGCCGGCTTATGTAAAAAGTACGGAACGGACACGGCACGGACACTGAATGCCACTGTGTCGGACGTATGTAAAAAACACTTTCATATGAAACTTTAACAATGATATCTTATTTTTCACTGATATTAAACTGATACGGCACGTGGTATGTGTTTAAAAAAAACTTTATCCTTGCAACAAATTTTCTATTTAAAATTTCTAGACATGCAATAATGTTTAAAAAAAATAAACTTGTTTGTCTTGAAATGAATTTTTAACAAAAAGTTTTTTTACAGCAACGAATACAAAATGTCCTTGCAAAGTACGAAATTTTCAATACATCATGCAACAAAAAAAAAATTGCTACGCAATATATCTTTAATAGAAACTATTGTGTCTTACAATAAATTTCAATTGATTTTGAATAGAAAAATTTTTGTCATGGAATAATTTTTTAGAAAAAAATTTATTTTTGCCATAAATTTTTAGAACCGATTTAGTTCTTGCAATAAATTTTTATTAAAAAATTTTTAGATCTACAATAAAATTTTAATAGAAGTTTGTCTAACAATGAAGTGTTAATATAAGATCTTTTGTACCAAAAGAAAATTTTTCATCATGTAATTAACATAAACATACATTTTTTGATCTGCAATAAAGTCTCATAGAATATTTTTGTCATGCAATAAATTTTCAACAGAAATTTCTCTGCCATTTAATAAATTTTTAGTAATAAAATTTTCTTAGGAAATTTTTTAGCATGCAATAAATTTTCCAAAAAATAGTGTTCATGCAATAAACTATAAAATATTTATAAAACTTTTTGCAGCGAGAAAAAGTTATTAACAAATTTCATTTTCATTAATATTTCAGTGTAAAAACAAACAGAAATGTCTCAATACCACAATAAATATTTTATTAACTTTCTCATCTTAATCATTCATAAAAGTTACAAAACTTTTTTAAGCTCTTTCATCACTTCCCCAAACAATTTCGATAACAATTCTTTAACTGCTAAACTATATTATAATTTTTGTAAATATCAAAAAAAAATTATCTTTAAACCATTTTCAAGCAAGAACAAAAAGTATTCAATGGGGTTTTGAGTATGTAGTTGTATTTTTGCTCTATTTGTTCTTAATTTAACCATTTTAGCACGTGTATGTGATGTATACAAAAATATTACTACTAAATTTACACATAAACAAACACACGCGCACACATAGCATAAGCATGCACACTTTAATTTAAATGTTTGTAAATTTGTAATACACAACTCCTCCTTTTCCTCCTCCCGTGTACATTTCTTGTGGTGTATGAGTATTTGTTCATTTCATATATAAAATGTCTGGATGCATTTTCTCTGTTACATTCTGTTTTATCACAAAATTCTGCTCTATGAGAGTATGACAACAGCAACAAAAAATTAACAACAACCACATAGAAATGAAAAGGTCACTAGCCTTGATAAAACGCAAAGTAAAATTTTTAGTTGTACTCGTAGTAGCAGCAGCAGCAGCAGCAGCTGTAGTTGTGGGTGTTTATAGTTGAGTTTTATCAAATGAAAGAAAAAATTAAAACAGAAATAAAATAATAAACGTAAAATGAAAACAGAGATACTCAATTTATCACAATTGCTTTCAATTTAAACAAATCTCACTCTCCACCCCCGCCACCTTCATCAGCATTATCTTTTTGCTGGAGTTCGCTACAATCTCCCCCATGCACTAAAAGCTTTTTCTTTAAAATGGGGGCATAGTTTCACAGCAAAGAACAAACATTAAGATTTCTCTTCTCTGTTATATTGTTTTTTTGTTTTTGTAGTTTTTGAGTATAGAAATATTGATAAACTCAAATATGCAAAAGGTGGCCAATAAAAGTTCCCAATTTAATTTAATATTAATTAAATAATTTACTTAGGAGTGGAGTCTGCTGCAGAGCAGAGAATGCAAAATGAATAGAGTTCATTTTCAGAGGTTCACTTCCTGTTTCTCATGATTAAGTTGTTTTCGCTCTCTTCTTCTGTGTCTAAAATTTTACATTTATTTAGGAGCTTAGGGACTAATTTGGTAAAGAGGTATGAGTACCCAATAAATAGCATTAGTAAGTTGAAAACTAAAACTTAGAAAAAAATTCCTAAAGGAATAATATAAAGCGCTCGATGCAACGGTATGATAGTAAGTGCTGCGCTAGACGGGTTTAATAGAGTTAAATTTGCGCCAAAAACTCTGCTACGAATCACTTTAGCAACTAAAGGCATTTGTTACTATGTCCGTTAGAAGCATGTATCTCTGCTTATCAAGAGGATCACTTGAATCTGATCCCAATTTTTACCTAATACAAACTGCATAGATAAGAACGTTGCTTTATCTTTTCCATGTACATGTAAGTTAACAGTACACAGTGGGGACTCTTAAAATATAAATGGTAATATATATAGAACTTTTAAGGTGCTGAATGGATTTTTCTAAAACTCCAAAGATATTTAGAGGAGGAGCCAGGCTTAACAACGCGTATCTTCGTGGTACTCTGCCTTAAGCATGAGAGGAGTTACAGTGTGCCAAATTTGAATAGCTGGGACTCAAAAAAATTCTGAGACTTCAAAGTTTTTTAAATAATATGCGGTTTTAAAAATATAAAGATCGTTAAGTTAAGCTAACAAATACAAAGAAATAATGTCCATACCTATGTTTCATTATCGCTCCCAGTTTAGAGTATATTTCACTTTAAAGAAAAAAAATATACCCTAAATTCAACAATGGCCGAACATCGTCAATTTTAAAAATATTTTTTGTGTTGTAAAAAATTGTGACGATAGATTTTAAAAAATTTCAAAAACAAGTTTTATAATGTAGATAGTTCTAGGAATTTTTGGCAAAAATTGAGGACAGCCTTTTCATAAATGTGCATATACGCACAGATTTTCTGAAAAAAGTCAAAATTTAGGAAAAGTAAAGTTGTTTATCATAAAAAATATATAGTAAAATAATTTTAATTTCTAAAATTTACATTTTTGACTTCTACATGAATCTCTTTACTACGCTTGAAAAAATTACTAGAATATCTTTTACTAATCTCGAGATATGCCGATTGTAGTGTGCGCAATTCAAAGAATATAAAGAATTCTCTTAACTTCTTTCCGTTTATTCACACAGCTGTTATAATATCTAAAACTCTACCTAAACAGCATAAAAACAACAAAACTACATTTCTAAAGGTACGGTCACACTTACCAAATATTTGCCCAAAAAAGCGTAACCACTACTTTTGTTCAGGGTTAGTGTGATTTAAATTGGTTTTTATATCACAAAATATGCCAAAAGCTATTTTTATATTATTTTTAATAAATGCAAACCCATATTTAAAAAAATATTGGAATTAAAGGAAATACAATTTTAGCTTGTCTGTTTATCACGTTTTTTCGCAAAATATTTGCCAAGTGTGACCGTACCTTAATTTCATACAAAACGTTTATGTATATTTTCCATAATAAAAAATTCGTGGTAATTATAAAATCTGTTTCTCAGGTAAGAGTACTTAGTACTAATAACACAAGGCAATCACGCTAATATATATTTCATCATACATGGCGAACGGTTCATCTGATTTAAACAAATAAACTCTCCGAGTATGCGAATTGAAACTGTCTTTAAGTCATTAAAATATAATTATTTTCTATTTCCAATTGCTTTGAAGCTATTCAGAAACTAGCGGCGAAAAATTAGTTGTTTCAAGCAACTTTTTCCGTTTTCAAAAGCTCATAAAAAAATTAAGAGGGCAGCAATTTTTAATTTGTATCATTTAATAGAAAGCCCTTTATATTAAGAATAAAATAAGCCAAAAATCATTGAAATCGATGAACAAACGTCGATTTTATTAGCAATTAAGTGAATGAAATCATTTGATAAAAATGACAATTTCCATACAACAGCAAACTTTTAAATTGTGCATGCGTATGTGTGTTGCATGAAAATCGCAGTTCTTGTTAATTCACTTCCCTCACACTTAGAATTTTGTGAAAAATTGAATGCTGACTTTAATTATCGAATGCTGACTGCAATTTAAAATCCAACTGTAAACTAAAAAGTTGTAGGTGAAATACTAAAAAAAGTTAAGAAAAAGAGGGGGGCTCTTTTGCCCCACAAAATTAAAAATATTAGACTAATTTTGTTAATATAAGAGAAATGTTTCTAGCTACGCCAAGACACGCGTCGTAAAGCCTAACTTCTCCTTCAGAGATATTCGAAGTTTCAGATAAATCCAAACAGCAGTTTACAAGTTCCAGATTTATTATAATTTATTTTGCAAAAGTCACCACTGTGCAGTGTACGGCTCCAAAACGACCTCCTTTCAAATGACTCTTTTAACCACATACATTCACGGATAGTAGTACATGTATGGTTCTGATATAGTTACGACAACCATATTATGTTGGTGGCAAACAAATTTTGATTGCATCTAGTAAATGTTGGTTTTTTTGCTACTTTAAACAGGAATAAAGTTTCTTGACTAGTTATGAAAAATTATATCTTTTTTTCAATTAGCCATTTAATTGCAATATGCTTAAACTAGAAGCAAAGTTGTATTAGTATTTTTTGGACATCTTTGCTTTGAATAGCAAGAAACAATTCTATCAAAATGTCAATGAAAAAGATAATTGTAACAAAAATGTGAACCAAATATGTGTAACAAATACTGGCCTCATATTCTGTAGCTCACTAAAGCAAAATCTCTAAATCTAAATCGATCGATTTATCGATTTTTGACTACGAATGCAATTTTCCAACGTGTATTGCTAAATTAAGCAATGCGTTAAAAATTGAATCCGCTGAAGCTTAGGTGTTTTATGTCATCGCTAAAAATAGTTTAATTTTGTATTTGTTCAGCATTTTAGCGATCGAGATTTAGCTTTAGCGAATTGCAGAATAAGGGGCAGGTAATGAATACTGGTAACGAATACTGATTTCGGATACTGGTACTAAATGCTGGTAGCGAATACTGGTAATGAAAATACAAAACGAAATGTTTCCATGTTTTTGATTCGAGACTCTGTTGGTAGGGTACTGAAGTTGCAATTGAACCTTCGACAGGAAGGTGAAATTGTGCCTGTGATCAGCGTTGCCACAGTAAGTTTTCGGGTTTTTAGTGCTGTCATATTTTCTTGGGGAAGTTTCGGAAAGCTTCTGTTACTTTTTGGTCATGTTTTATAATCTCCAACCTCATTTGTTTTCTTGCTAAGATAGTTGTGACTTGACTAAGTGGTTCATGACCATGCCAGCTGTAGATGTCTCTGCAAACAATTAGCGAAAAGTATTGTCTTAAGTAACGAATTAATTTAAAAGCTTATTGCAGATTTCATACCAAACTTAAAGCCGTTACTTTGCTTTCTAACATAAGGATTTCTTAATTACTAAGCTTTAATGAGACTCTAATAATGCCCATGTATATATAAAATTTCATTTCCAGGCATTGACAAACTGACAATCGTTTTAATGTTAAGACTGTATGTAGAAAAGTACTTTTTTATGCTGGAAGCGAAATTTGTTACAGCAAAAAGTGCAAAATGTACACAGAGTTTTCCTTGCTATTTCCCATCGCCATAATGAACTCTTTTTTTATATGATTTCTTTTAAAATTAGTAGTTAAAAGTCGAGAGTATTAAATAGCAAACGATGAACAACAGGAGAGAAAGTTCGTCCTGGCATTTGGCTTTATATAATATGTGGAGTTCATTTTGTCCTCAACTTAATAAAGCTTTAATAAAGAGAAATTTACACAGCTGAGAGCTTACTGCAACAATGATGACATGCAAAGAGAAAGAGAACAATCCCCCAGTTGTTGATTGTTATTTTTCGTACTTATAATTCGCCTGGTTGCCTTGTCATCATTTAATAAGAGATAATTGAGTAAAAATTATTACACAAACAAATCCTAACTAAGGCAGCTCTATGTGTATAAGTATAAGTGTCACACTTTGTCTTTGTATGCGAGTGTGTGTATATACATATGAGTGTGTGTGTGTGTGTGTGCGTTTATAAATTGTTTATGTTGAGGGAGTCCACAGCATCTTTGCAAATTTCCTAAAATTCATTTAGTTGCAGTAAACGAACGCGACAAGTCTTTAAAACTTACAATCGCTAAAAGAAACTATTTTAAAATTGAGAAGAAAAATATATATAAAACACAAACTTAGAAAAATATGTTAGAAAAAAAAACAACAGCATGTTCTATAAATTGAAGGAAAGCAGAACAAAACAGAACTTTTCAAACAAAAGTGTAACAAATTTATATATATAAAAAATGTGTTCAAAAGCAACTTTTAGTTTAAATGCAAAGTTTTTCTATGACTGTGTGTGACTTTAAAGTAAATTGTTACATTTAATTTCCCTTAGAAGGCAACAGCAACAACAATCACAATAAAATCCCATAAATAATGGTGTTTGTACAACAATAAATATTGTATATCTATTCATCTTTCTTTCATCTTTATTTATGTTTTTAATTTTTTATCTTTTATGCAGTTTATACTCTTGTAGACAAACTTTTTCATTTAACACTTTTTCTATGCGGTTTACACTTTTTTTTTTGCTCTATAATTTTCAATGTATGCATTTCCTTACTCACACAGTTAAAAGCCAATGAACACATAATCTAACAAACATATACACAGAATTATTTTTTTTAGATAAATGTGTGTATAAAGTTGAAAATTGTGGCAAAAAATAAACGACTTAATTTTTGTTGTTTTTTTTTGTCATATTTATAAATAAGTTTGTGTGAGTGTGTTATTGCATGCGACCGGAAGTAGCTGCGGAAATTGGAAATATGTGAGCATTACATGGAATTTAAAGTGTAGTCGTTTTATAAATTGTTGCTGTTGTAATTTAAGCTATTGGTTCTTTATTTCGTAGTTACTACAATTGCCAGCAATCAAATATAATTATTATAAACGGGAAAAGTGTTTTTCATAAACTAATAGACAAGATTTGCAAGATATAAATGTTAAATAGTCTTGTTTCAAAGGTAAATATTAAACTAAGATTTTTTTTATCAAAAAAGTTATTAAATAGTTAACTGCAAAACAATTTTCATTATTTACGAGTATGTTATAAATATGAGAATACAAAATTCTCTAGCCATAAATCATGCAATATTTTTACATAGAGCTGAAACTTATTTGTCAAAGATGTAATTCTAGTATAAAATTGGAAGTGAAATTAATCATTGAAGTAAAATAGAAATATTATATGTTATTGCTTACCTTAAGGTGGTGAATTTGCTCAAAACTTAACATGTTGTTTCCAGCAGGGTTATAACACTGTACAACACGAAAAACAAATAAGGGGTTCTGACAATCGATTCTTCTAGAGGAGACGAACAAACAAAATATACAAGATTTATTTTAGGGGCGAGTTAAATTTTCCTTTTTTGGCCTGTTCGTGCAGCATATCGGTACATAAAACTATGTGTACTTTACATCTGAGGAATAGAGTATGTTCAGCAACTTTGTAGATAATATAAAGGCAAATATTTTTATAGAACACATTAACCCTCTAACTCCCCAACATAATGGTAATTCTTGGCTCTATTCTAACAAATCAAGAAAAACAACCCAAAAAAGAGAGAGGGCGGGTGTGAAATGTTCTAAAAATATATAACCAATCTCCAGACTCAGCTGGTATGCCAGAAATCATTGAAAACGTAAACTGTGGTTAAGGGTAAATTTCATACCTATTCACAGTTTGTACTTGGCATAGAACATTTTGTAAGCCTTACGTTTAAGGTATACGATGTGCTCAGCACTTTTATGTAAGCCATCATAGGAAACATTTTTAATATTTAACGTTAGACATAAGCCCAGCAAGAGTATGTAATATTTAAGTTAGAACCTTGTTATTTCAAAAAATGGTTTTGTTGTGCAGTGTAAATATTTTCAGTTTTTGCAAAAATCAGGTAACTTCACTTTATAACGAATAAAATCAATATTTAAGAATCGCTTTTCATGAAATAAAGCTTATTTTATTTCTAGTTTATGTGGCTTCGCGATCAGTTCTTAAAAATTTTAAGTTGTTATTATTTTCGTATTATTATAGATTTTTAAGATTTAAGTTTTTTGAAATATGTTGAAAAATTCCAAATTTTGAAAACAAAAATAAGAAACACATTTACATAGAATTTTAAATTCGACTGTTTTTGTAGTTAGGGGTAAATAGCACATCAAAAAAATAAAGTGATGATCAAAGGTCATTACAAAAGTTTCATTTTCTTGCATGGTATTACTTAATAGCTGTGTCTGCAGTGGGGTAGATTCAAAATATTTGGAACATATCAGAGGAGCATGTCCATTTACGTTTCGAAATTAGCTCTCCAGATTGCTCAGAAGCGGAGCTATGAATTCTCAAACTAGTGCTCTTAAAATTCTTTACCGCATGCTATTTTTTTGTTCAAGAAAGAAAAAAATAAAGTACGGTGGCGTGGGACATTAGTTTGGAATTTAGTTCCTTATTATATTCTTACCTTAGAAATTTCCTCTTGCCCTCCCCCCCCCCACTAGTGGGATTATTTTTGATATATAGGACACAAACTTCCAGACTCAGATCTAATAATGTTTTAAGTTTCATTAAAATTTTTAGATAGTTTTAGAGAGGCAGAAGTCGCCCCTTACCCCCTCCATATCGTGATCATATTTCTGAAAAAATATTTGGTTTATGTGGCCTTCCAGACTCAGATCTATCCTTGTTTTAAATTTCATTAAAATTGTTTTGATAGGTTCGGAAGGACAGAAATTCCCCCTTACGCCCCCTCGTGGTCCTACTATCGAACAAATATATCACTAGAACTCGTCAGATAGTTTGCGAGAGGGACAAATTGCCTCCTCGTGCTTCTATTCTTGAAAAATGTGTAGCCTATGAGCTTTTCTAGACTCATATCTATCTATCTATGTTTTGAATTTCATCAAAATCGGATAGATAGTTACAAAGAGGAAGAAAATTCCCCCTACCTCTCTCGTGGTCATATTTTTGAACAAATGTATAGCTTATGTCATCTTTTAGACTCAGATCTATCTATGTTTTGAATTTCAAAAATATCGGTTAAATAGTTTCTGAGAGGCAGCAATTTCTCCCTACCTCCCATCGTTGTCCTAGTTAAAAAAAACATATAACATATATGCCCTTCTAGACTTATATCTAGCAGTGTTCTGAATTTCATCAAAATCGGTTCTGTGGCGTAGCCATTAAAGTGCAACAAACAAACAAACAAACTTAATTTCGCATTTATAATATTCGTAAGGATAGTTAGCAGAGACACCTTCAGCTATCACTGCCACGAACTACTTAGCCAAGTCACAAACCATTTAGGAAAGACACAAACCATATTGTAGACTCCAAAAAACTAGGCCGAAAATCCCCAAAATCCCTAAAGCTTCCCGGAAGATTACAGCAACACTGAAAATCTAAAAAACCCGCAGCGGCAACACCATTATGTTATGGTACATTATGTCATGTCAACAAATTTCATATCATTCACAAGACTTGACATAATAAGCAGAGACACCTTCAGCTAGCACCGTCACGAACCAATTAGTCAAGCCAAAAACTATTTAGCAAATACAAAAACCATATTGGAGATTCCCAAAAGCTACGCAAACAATTTCTAGAGCTCCAGGAGCTCCCCGGTGCTTCCCCAGAAAGTTAAAGCAACAATGAAAACCTAAAGTATACGCAGTGGCAATGCTATTATGCCATGTAGTTGTGACCAGTATTTGCGGCCAGTATTAGTGTCCAGTATTTGTGACCAGTATTTGTGAAGAGTATTTGTGACTAGTATTTTTTATTTTCAAAGATAAAGTAACATCAATTTAGAAGTGACTCAATTCTCGTATACAATTTTCCCAAAAAGTTTGCAATATAAGAATTGCAATCACATTCAACAGAAGCCACCTAACAACTGGTGAGCACTGACTATGGAATCGTAGTGGCTTTCAAATACAACGTCGTTCTGTTCTGGTGTGTATGTTGAAAAATAAAAGGATATTGATTTTTCCCTAGTTTCTTGAAATATTGATCATGTCTGATTCTTTCTGAAACCAAGTTCCTTGTTGTTAAAATAATATAAATTTTTTAACGATGTGAAATATCTTGTAGAATTACTTGTAATGTTTTCTTTTTACGGAAATAAAATTTTTTCAAATCACCGTAGAATGTAATCGTGCACCATGACGACCTTTTACAGTGATTTTTAATGTTATATTGTATAGAAAAACATATTAAGTTCAAATTCAATTGTATCACTTCTGCTAACTTCCTTTTTAAAAATGCAAAAACAACTTAATAAAGTAACTCTTTAAGATATACAAATACACGTACTTTAATAAATATAATTACAAAATCCAGCTTAACATTTTACCATTTTCTGCTATCACAAAAGAAGTTTTTGATTCGTCAAAAATCTATTAAAAATAATTACATTTTATATATGAAATCTGATCATGATCTAACGTTTATATTGCATGTATAAATAAATATTATTTTTATTGCTTTCTAACCACTGGGACTAGGGGATATCAATTTTATATTCCTTGTAAAAATATTTCAATACATTAGCAACAACCACACATACACACACACACACACTCTATCCGTACCCAACCCAACATATTTTAGTAACCATTTCAATAAATAAATTTTGATACAAAGCAGCCAAACATTCATACTTGCCAGAGATGAGCAATGAATCGTTTTTTCTCTATTTATAGTCACCAGGGTATTCATTCGGTTAACCGTTAATCGGTTAACCCGATTAACTGACCGGTTAATTTAAAATTGGTTATTTTCGATTAACGGCTAAGCCGGTTAATTACAGTTGATTAAACGATTAAGCGAGGTAACAAATTTTTCCATATTTTGTAGTATTTTAACGTATTTTTTGTGTGTCAGAATGTTTGTCGCTGAGCTCTGCCAGTATGAGTCAGGTGATCACATTACAACAGAAGAAATTATCGGTAGTAATACAAGAAATGTTTTAACAGAATTAACCGAAATAATGAGAAGTTTTAAGAATTTGAAAATAAATTAAAATAGGACTCTAATGGCATAATGGAAAATTTTATAAGCTTAGAGAAATCCAGGAAAAGGACTGAGAAACTAGATATTCTGTATTATGGAATGCTTTCGATTTCTTCAATATCTGCGATAAATGAAAGGATTTTTCCAAGTCAAGTTTTATCAAAACTAAAGAAGAGAATCTCTTAAATGCTAAACATTTAAAGTAAATTATTTTTCTGTAAGATTGTTTTAGAAGATCTCCTTAAACTATTGAAATAACTGATATAATGATCTTACAAACTTGTTAATTTTTTAATGAATACATATTTATTTTTTTTGCTTGATTTAGTTAAAGAATTGTTATGTTTGTTATGTTATTGTTTTTTTATTAATAAATTTAAAAAAATAGATAGTTTATGCTTTTTTATTTGTTGAAATTAATTGATTTATGAAAAACTTTATTAATCGGTTAACCGGTTAATACCGAAATTAACCCATTAAGCCAAAACCTCGATTAATTAATCGAGCGATTAGCCGATTAAATGAATACCCTAATAATCACTCATGAAATTTTAAATATCAATGAGTAGATGTCATTGAAATATAACTACTCTAATATAATTATACTCGCAATAACGTTGATTTATAAGTATGAGTTGCAATAAATATGATTCCGGCGTCAACCCAAATCTGTATGTTTCATAAATCACCTGAGTTTGATTTACAATTTTGGCAAACTACTTATAACGCTTACAATTGATTCAACTCACTCAGCTCATCAGAGCAAACACACACTAGAGTCTTGTATAGACTTTTTGGCCGAATTCTGCTCCAACTCAGCAAGAAATATTTGCTGGGTAGGTGCAAATAAATAAATGTATGTCTATATGTATGGATACCATTACATTCCCTCGGTTTTTTACGTTATTGGTACTATGTATGTGTATTTAAGGCAGCTCTTTGGCTGATTGTTGAGAGTAGCATATAAAATTGACATCTATAAGATCTCTAGTGGGAATTTATCGGGATAAAGAAAAGAAAAATATATAAAAAAGGAGAGAAAAATATATAAAAAAGGATATTAAAATATACTTTGTGTGCTGGCGGTATAAAAGTGTGCAATAAAAAAAGGACCAACAATATTGATGGCTGCCTGTTTTTGATTAAATGTTAAAGTTTATTTTTTCTTTGCAAATAAAATGTGAATAATTTTTTTTTATTCTTTGTTTTACTTGTTGATTTTTTAATATAAGCAACTCTTTTTTAGCCATTTATTTATTTATTGTTGAACTCTTGAATGTTGTTTTATTATCTATTTTGAAACTACTTTTTTTTGTATTTAACTTCTATTCAAATGGCTTTGGAATGGCTATTGTAGTTTTTATAGGTTATTTTGTTTTCATTTCACTTTTTTTATATCTATTAGTTAAATGTTTGTATATCTTAGTATTCGGACTTCTTATATTTTATATAAGGATGCTTCCAGAAATAGCCCATCAAGCGGTGGAAGCTTTAATAATTAAAAAAATCTAAGTAAACTCTCTGTACCTTAATATCTTTTAATAATATTTAATGAATAGTTTTGGTCATATTCATTTTCGCCTCTTAATTCTCTATCCCGACTAGAAATTGTCATACAAACACATTTGGGATCTGACTGGGATCCCAATTCCGATGTAACGCAGCAACGTATTTGGGACCCGATTGGTTTCCTGTGGGGAAATATCAAGATCTTGCAAAAATTTGCTAAATTCGGGAAAATATCAAATTCTAATATTGAATTCAAAATGCTGAAGTTATACAAGGGACAAAAGTATGTATCAATCACCTCTGTTGAAGATGAGCAAAAAATACGATTAAAAATCTGTGTTAGGTTTTCCCATCAAGTTCCCAATAGTTTCCCTCTTGGAATGAACTTATGTTAAGTCACTAATTAGTAGATGGGCTATTCCAACAAGTTCGCGATCTGATCCCAAATGGGGTAACCCTTTTGGGTTTGCCACATGCATTCCCAATCGAGTCCCAATATGAGTATTGGGAAAATTTCTAGTCGGGATTAGACGCCTGTGAGACGACGAAAGTTTACTGCGATAAATTTTATTGAATTCTCTTTTAAACTTTTTCCGTGATTAGAAGGTGAAAGTTTAATTTTCAAATGTTTTTTTTTTCCTTTTGTTTAAATGTTGCTGTAGTTTTCTTTTGTTTTAATGAGGAATACAAAGTAGTAGCCAATTTCAGCTATATATTATGAAGGAAAACAATGAATTTTTGGGTACAAGAAACCCTATAATCCTTTCTCCTCTCTTCTATAAACTGAAGACTTTGCAAAGTAAACTTTTAGCGTTAACACATTTCTTACTTACTTACCGAAATTTTTTTAAATTTTCGAAGTTTATTTCCCAAAATTTAAGCTACTCCGAAAAAATTCAAATTCCCTTCAAATTCGCTATATATAAAATATACATATGTATGTATACAGAAATTCTTCAAAAATTCTTTGAGGCCTCTAAAAACTAATAGCTTTACTTAAAAGTTTAAAAATTTAAACTAAAAATGGCAACTCTTATATGTATCCTTAGATCGTGAGGTGTCCCTGTGGCAGAGTGGTAGCGATGCTGGCTTGCCGTGGGTTCGCTTCCCGCCTTATACCCTGGGAGTTTCCCGCAGACAAGCTAATCGCTTCGCGGTTTGTGTTTGTTTATATAAAAAAATTTGTTTACTAAAAATCGAAATTTGGCAACTTATGTATTTCAATTACTCCGAAAAAATCTAAGATTTTCGGAATATTCGATATTTAATCAGGTTTGATGGTTTATCAAATGTGCTTTATATGCAACAGAAATACTTAATTTTACTAGAAACAAATGGACGGCACGCAACAAATCGGAATTAATCCGAAAAAAGAGACATTTTTCAAAAAATTCGATACATAGCGCATATTCGACAAAGCATCAAAAGTGCATTATTTCCACCAAAAACACAAAATATAATTTTGTGAGAATCGAAGGAGCTTCGAAAAAATAAAAAAAATTTTCGAAATTCAACATGTGACACACATATCGCTTATTTGCTGACGTCATAACCAAAAAAAACATAACTTTAAATCGCCATATCGATCTTCCGAACACATCCACCATTTTCCGAAAGTTTAAATTTAAAACTAAACATCTTAACTTTTATATGCATCCCGACTAGAAATTTTCCCAATACACATATTGGGGCCCGATTGGGAATGCATGTGGCACATCCAAAAGGGTTATCCCATTTGTGATTTGATCGGGAACTTGTTGGGATAGCCCATCTATAAATTAGTGACTTAACAAAAGTTCATTCCAAGTGGGCAAATATTGGGAACTTGTTGGGAAAATCTTACACAGATTTTTAATCGTATATTTTGCTCATCTTCAACAGAGGTAAATGTTACATACTTTGGTCCCTTGGATAGCTTTAGCAATTTTAATTCAATATTAGAGTTTGATATTTTCCCGATTTGAGCAAATTTTTAAAAGATTTGAATATTTCCCCACAGGAAACCAATTGGGTCCCAAATACGTTTCTGCGTTACATCGGAACTGGGATCCCAGTTAGGTCCCAAATGTGTTTGCTTAAAAATTTCTAGTCGGGATCTTCAGCTGCTGAAGTAATACACGGTAGCCCACCTTACTTCCGCGCTCTTACTGATGTAGTTTCGTTATCTACGAGTAAGTTTCATTACTTTAGTATTCATTCATTTTTAGATGTTTTCTTCAAAATTTTCGAATAAAATATATTCGAAAAAATATTAATCGCTTAATTGATTTTAATATATTATCATTATTTTGAATACGAAAATATTAGATATCACGAATAATATTTATTTGAATAAAAGTTAATCGAATAATCGATAACATTGACCAAACAAAAGAGAAAAATTTACTGATAAGAAATAGTAGAGATATATGTTCATATTTTTCCGTAAATTTTTTACTTTATATTTTATTAGAATGAAAAAGTACCCTGCAGGAAATTTTTTATCAATTGTCATCAACGTATTTGTTCCATTACTGGTGAAAATGGGAGTGGTACAATATGTTCTTGCGACGTGAGCTGCTAAAAGAGAACATATCACTTGACTAGAATCAAAATGTTAACAAAATGCAATCATAAAATATCATAAAATCACAAAATATTTCTTAAAGAACAATAACTTGACTAGCATTAAAGAAATCATCACAACAATACTACTTAAGTTTGGATCTAGAGCCTACCAATAGTATATTAATTATGTCAATTGACCGCCTCTAATGACAACGCCATGTAAAAGTGATAGGTATAGAGCTCCAACTGGTTGCTAGTCTTTGGGAACCAGTCATGTGACTTGTCTTGTAACCGGTTCTCTTTCCTCTAGGGTAGTCCAAGGACGAACCACTTACTTGAGCGATTTTTATAAGGATAACACAGATTGTCATGCAATTTCCTTACTGCAGTTTCCTTATTCGAGGATTTCATAAATATTATTTTGCTAAAAACTTAACTTTAATATTATATACGCGAAAAATATTATTTGAGTAGTACTGCCCAAGAGCTGTCTATTGTCTATGAATGTTAATTAGTACCGCGCAGGTCTTCTAAGTGTCCCTTTTATCGTATTCTCCCTATTGTGAAAGGCGACATCGACGTCACATCAACACGACATCAAAAAATTGTCACTTGTCTACTCTTTGTCGACAACAATTGATTAATATTAACATGCTGGACTAATTTCATAAGCTTCAGAAAATAGTAAGAGACTGTCAATAGCAGTCAATTGTTGTCGACAATGAGTAGACAACTGACAATTGTTTACTGTCGTATTGATGTGATGTCGACGTCGCCTTTCATGATAGGGGGAATATTTTAAATTGCGCATTTTTTATATCTCGAATAAAGATGTTCGAATAAAGTTGGTCGAATGAAATTAAAAAATTTTTTGGAATAAAATTATTGAATGAAATTATTGTTACAAATTTCTTCGAATCAAAATAATCGAATAAAATTAATCGAATAAATTTACTTTAATTAAAATTATTAGAATTTAATTATTCGTATAAAATTGTTCAAACAAAATTATTCTAGTAAATAATTAATCAGCAAATATTGAGTTTCACTATAGCTTCATTTTTCTTTTTAATGATATTTCTATCTAGCTCCTTGTTCTTAATATACTATTTTTTAAAGGCTATTGATTTTTAATTAAAAAATTTTTTCAGTTTAAGAAAAATTACAATAGTTTATTCAAATAATTGTTAAGAATTGAATAAACAAAAATGTTTCTTTTTAACCTTAATACAGTATTTTTGTTTCTTAATAAACATTGCGTTTTATTGTTAATTTTAGTACGAAATACATATTAAATTTTTCTGCTTTGCGTACTTAAATATTTATAAAGAAATAAAATTTTGTACGGTAAGCATTAAAATGTACAAAAAAAAAACATACACATACACAATTCATATTAGCACGGCTGTATAAAGTAATATCCTAGTGAGCATTTTTTAGTGATACTCCGAATTTTTAATAGACAATTAAGCGAGTTGTCTTAGACTCTCTTACACAATTAGCACAATATTCAGAAATTTTCGGATACAAATGAGCCAAATTTTTTAAAGTAGAAGGATATTTAATTATTTGACTATAGCTGTCGTGATTGGCAGCGAGATGTAAGCAGAT
The DNA here is from genome assembly GCA_956483635.1 of Panzeria rudis. Classification (NCBI taxonomy): domain Eukaryota; kingdom Metazoa; phylum Arthropoda; class Insecta; order Diptera; family Tachinidae; genus Panzeria; species Panzeria rudis. The sequence continues at coordinate 131,347,203 of OY101450.1, read as the reverse complement.
GCTTAGATCGTGGTTGGTCTCGAAATATCAGCATGGCCGTTCAACCTTCCGTGCAGCCAAATTTTCTTTGTGTTTATAATTTCTTTCTAAATAAAAATAATTTAATTGATAAATTAAAGCAGTCTTGTAAGCGAGTGAAGCTGGTTGTTGTTGTTGTTTCTCCTGCAGTGAGATTCTGTAACTTTTGACGATAAGAGCAGTAGTCAACTGTTTAAGTTGTTGTCAACTTATTAAGTTGTTTGCAATAACAATTGTACGATTCTGTGGCTTCTTGGTAACAACATTGTTTAAATCTAACATCATGTGGCGGCATCTCTGTTAAAATAAACAAAAAGAGCTAAAATGAATGTAGCAAAAGCAGCGTACAGACATTTTTTTTTATGAATTTCTTTATTTTTGCGAAATAATTGTTAAATTAGGTTTTTAAATAATAGAAATATTGTTATTTATACGTAAAGGTGTTATATTTTTGTACATTGTTGTACAACAAAAAGTTCAATTATTGGCATAAAGTACGTCCTACGGCTGCACAGCTGACTCTTGTCTATGCGATAATAACAGAGCAATTATTATCGCTAGTTAAACAAGAGCAAATATTGTTAACAATTTTACGGAATAGCAAAGTCGTTAATTTGCTTGTTAAATTTTTAACAAAGACAACTATTGCTAAAACTGCTATTCTTTATTCAATTGTAGCAAAAAGCGCTTCAAAAATGGATGGATATTTGATCGCTATGTTAAACTTTGGAGCTTTTGCTTTAATATAAAGCAGCGTTTCTTTCGAAGCATCAAAAATGCTCTAAAATCATGTCTCTTCGTCTTATTGCGTTATCCAATTGTATAATCGTTAAACTACAGACAAAGCAAATCGTGTTTATTTATAAATCTCTCTCTTCAATGCATAGGTAAGAAATGTAGAGAGGGAGAGAGAGTACACTTTAAATGTGTTTTGAGTTTTTAAATGTGCTAGTGTTTATTTTAAATAATGCGTGCGACAATTCTTTAGAATCTATTTTGTTGAAAGCTGCAATGCTCCTGAATATGATTTTGTTTGTTTTGGAATTTGTGTTGAGTAAAATGCTGACTAACTTCGTAATTTAAACATTATGAGCACTGAGAGATCCCTGCCTTCTTTTTGAGCATCCTCGAAAGCGCTTTAAAACATCGTATATGGAAGGCATGAAAGTATTATACTGCTTTCAGCAACATGATAATTTTTTGCTGGGAAGCCAAAATAATTATATATCTTTCGATTATAAATATGCTGCTGTATCAGCAGAGCTGCTGTAATCAGCAGAAAATTGAATGCCATCATAGAAGATCTAAAATTTTTTTAATTCTATATGCTGACCGAATTTGACAAAAATATGTTCGCTGAGATGTATAGAAAGGAAAAGTTACCACTGCAATATTACGGCAAATGTATGCTAATTCACGCACTTAAGTGCTCTCTTGCAAAAAGAAAAATAATTTATAAATAACAGAAAAAAATCACTTCTGACCTCGCCCTCTATAATGGTTTCAGCAGCACAAAGTTACAGCAAAAGTTGGTTTACTGCTAAGTACCTTTAGGCAGTCCCCACATTTTCTCTCGTTTTCACTTTGTATGGTTGTTTGCATAAAATGTATGGGCTCAAGTAATTTTGAATAAAATTTAAGAGACAATAAATACAAGAGTTTTTGTAATGTAGTTCAACAAATATTCATATAATTTTAGCTTTAATATGTTAGACGTATAGAATGTATGCATGGGGAAATGCTGCAGCAGACCACCACTGATCTGGGTACTTTTGCCTGCCCCATCGTTTCCCAGAAAATTTTCGCTCTTTAGTGAAATTATAAGTATTCTGTGAACTAAGAACATATTAGATTCATCTTCGAAACTATATACCTATACATTTTCGATTTTGAGAGTTTTGAATTTTTTTAAAGAAATTATAAGTGTTATATGGATTAAAAAAACATTTAGTGCATATTCGAAAATATTTAAAATTTTCGACCATTCGAAAAATTTTCGAATTTCTTGATTCAACTTCGAATTTTTTTAGATTTATTGAAATTCAAAGTGTTCTATGAGCTAAAAACACATTTTGTGCATGTTTAAAAATATTTTAAGGATTCGAACATCCGAAAATTTTTCAATTATATTTAATGAAATTCTAAGTGTTCTATATGCTTAAACGACATTTGGTGCATGTTCGAAAATATTTTAAATATGCGAACATCCGAAAAATTTTTATATTTTTTAGGTCCAACTTTGAATTTTTAAAACATTTTGACTTTATTTAGTGAAATTATATGTATTCTGTTAATTAAAAACATATTTGGTGGTGCTCGAAAATATTTGAAAAATTCGAACAAATGAAAATTATCAATTTCTTCGGTTCAACTTCAAATTTTTTGAGAGCTTTAATTATCTTTAGTGCAATTATAAGTATTATGTGAACTATAGATACATTTTCTGCTTGTTCGAATATATTTAGAATATCAAGCATTTGAAAATTTTCGATTTTCTCGGCTCAACTTTGAATTTTTAGACATTTTTGTATTTCCTTAGTAAAAAAATAAGCATACGGTGACTATATCACACATTTGATGAATATTCGAATATATTTTAAAGGTTCGAACATGCCAAAATGTTCTTTTTTTCGGTTAAACTTGTACTAATTAAAATTTTTGGCTTTCTTTTGTAAATTTATAATTATTCTGTTAGCTAAGGAGACATTTGGTGTAAGTTCGAATATATTAAAAAATTTCGAACATGCAAAAATTTTAGATTTTCTATTCTTAACTGCAAAATTTTTCAGTTTTTTACTTTGTTTAGTGAAACTCTAAGTATTCTGTAGATGTATTGCACTTTCGATAATGATTTAAGGATTCGAACATTCGAAAAATGTTCTATTTTTTTGGTTAAACTTTGAATTTTTGGAGATTCTTGATGTCCTTTAGTGAAATGAAAAGTATTCTGTGAACCAAGAACACATTTGATGCATGTTCGAAAATATTTCGAAATTTCGAACATTGGAAATATTTTTTGTGTCTAAATAAATTTGATAAATGTCGTAATGGATGTTAACTCATATGTTTTTAAAATTTTTGCTAAGCTTTTATACAAAAGTAATATACATATCTCATTAAATCAAAATTTAGGTAAAGGTTTCCTCAAGATAAAAAATTACCTCAATTTTCTTCAATATATCAGAAAATAATACGTTAAAAATTAAATGTGTCATTCTTCGATTTTAGCTGCTGCATACAAACAAATTTTTGCAAGAAGATTTTCTTATAAATTTCTCAACTTTATCTTCATTTTGACGTCTTATTTTTTATTATTATTATTTTAATTTTTTGCATAAAACACAGATGTCAAAACCACAAACATGTAAGTTTTACCCCCTACTCTTTTCCCAGACTATTTAATATTTCAGTGGAAACCACACAAAAACAAAAGCAATGCTTAAAGTCAAATAATCATTTCAAACAGAAATAACGAGGAAGTAAATTCAAACAAAACATATTTAAACATTTAATACCCGTCATATAGAAATTGTATAAAACATGTTGAAAAAAATACGATATCACAGCAACCACCAGCCTCGCAAACTTACACTATTCGAACTACAACAACAACTACTTACAACATCATTCATCCTGAAAATACTGGCAAAAAGCACACACATACAGACAAACATGTTGGTAAAAAACTTTCAATCTTAATTTTTGCCTGCCACAGGACTCATGAATGACTATAAATATTCCCTGCACATACTTGCTAACATATTAATTCCTTAAATAAAAATGAAAAGCAAAACATCATGTATATTAAATGTATTTAGAAATTACCGAAAATCAAATCGATTGTTACTAATGCAGGCAGTGATTTAGAAAACAGCAAACAATTTCCTCTTTACTTCGTCCTCAGGCATCGCTCACCATCGTATCTGAATATTAAAGCTTGAAATAGAAAATAACTAAAGAGAATAAAAATATAAAAATCACTAAAAAAAAGTCGGGTGAAACCAAACAATAAAACAGAATTTCACAATAATTACGTCTTTGTTTCAAAGCTTCTATTATAGTGTTGATGTTTGTTACTGAGCTGGTATCACAAAATCGTAGTCATTATTATTGTACTATGGGTCTGTTCGCCTAATTTGATTTGTTAATTTTTTTTATGCTTTATACTACTAGCAAGTAAATATAAAAAAAATGGAAAAATAGTTTTCTGATTGGGACCGACCCCTTCCGAATCGAAACAAAAGGGTAATGTACAACTAACACTTCACAAAATAGAGCAGTATCCCGAGTGGTTCCCAAATTATGATGCGTTGAATTTAGGAAAAAATTAGAAAAATATCTTCAAACCGCTTTGTATACACACAGAAAAAAAGAAATGTTAAATCAACATGACGCAATTTTGATTGGAAATTATATTAAATTTAAAAGAAATAATTTGCTGTTTAAGTGTGTTGGTATTTATTTGCTTCGTTCATTGCTCAGCTTTGAGACTTGTTGTTACTTTATTGTTGTTTATTTTTATACAGCCGACAAATAGCCGACAAACATCGAATTACCAGCGAAAATTTGCTGCTGCTGGTATGAAATTACCATTATGTCAAATTAGTTTTAAACGGAAAATTATTAATTTATCATTAGTTCTCTTTGTTAATAAACGTTACATTTAATTTTAAATCAACATGACTATGAATTTAATTTCAAATAAATTGTATATTAAATCATCAATTAAATCATGTTGAATTAAAATGAAGTTTATGTTACTTATGATGGTGTTTAGTTATTGTATGTCTAAAGTAAAGTTTGAAGCTGTGTGGCTCCAGTGGTTAGCTCATTGACTACCATGCAAGTGGCACGACTTCAAAAATTGGCTGGGGTAGTCAAGTACAGCAAAAATTTTTCTGATGCCTATGCTAATACATATCACGTCAGTAAACTAATTTAATAAATGCTACATTGAAGTAATGTTGTTTCAACTTGATATAACTTTAATTCAACAGGATTCTTCATGTTGCTTCAATATCAAATTCACGTTGTTTCAAATTGATATAAATTTTATTCAACATGGTTAATCATATTATTTCAGGATCAACATAATTTTGGTTTAACTATACTGAAACATTAAATCAACATGAAGTATAGTACTTTCAAAAGGAAAAATATTCTTTCTAGGTTTTTGTAAATCATGTTGAATTAACATGAAACACATATGAAGTAAAATCATTATAAATAATAAAGCCTACTAAAGACTGCAGGCTGCATTTAAAAAAAACGAACACAAATATTGCTTAAGCCTTTTCGGCTTTTCTGCAGAAAAACCCAGGGTCTTGTCAGGAATCGAACCCACGACCTCCAGGTTAATAGCAGAGAAGCAAATGCTGATATTCTAGAACCGGTATAGATTTAATCTCGTTTTTGGAAAACAAGCATAGCTTTTTAATGTTTAAAGTCAACAGCATGGATTACGGACATGGCATTTTGTATGAAGAGAGTAAACATTTAGCACATTATGAACTTATGTATATTTATTTACAATCTATTAAATCATGCTAAAGCAGTTTTCATTTTGAAATGTATGCATTTATTTTACGAAATATTTTACTATATTCTCAACGGACAAGAAAAAGGTATTTGGAATGAGAATCTCCCACATATATTTTTAAAGCCCTCTGCCAGAACCAGTTGTTAGAACAACGTAATTTTTTGTGATGTTTACTGTAATTAGTCTTATACAAGTATTTTGGATGTTTGTACTCGTAAGTACAAAATCAGCATAAAAATAATCATGCCAAAACTTGATAAAACCAAACCAGAACTGATGGCAAAAAAAAAATAAATAAATTCAAGAGGATGTTAAAAAGATCAAATTATTTTATTTAGAGAAGGAAGAAAGAAACACACTAAAAGTCAGTTCATTTGGAAAATTAAGGCAATTTTCTATAAAAAAAAAGTTGCTCTTCCAAAAAAAGTTTTCCAAAGTTGAAGCAGTGCGTATTTCACAGTATGAGGGATGGTGGTAATACAATATTCAGCTTTAAACAAATTTTATTTTGTCACAATAAATAAAATTTTTTATCAGATTTTAGCTTTAAGATTAACACTTCATTTTGGGGGAAAGTTACTACTAAAAATTACAAAAATTTCAGGTGCAGAAGTTTTAAAGATTTTCATACTGTGATTTAATGTTGACGTTTAAAAAAAAATATTCTCGAATTTAGTTTGAACGTGTTTTGCCTCTGGTCGCAGTGAAAACAATTGCTCTTACTTTTGCAATGTTTAACGAAATGAGCTTTTGCAAAGCAATTAATAAAAGTACCTTGATTTTTAATTTCATTAAAACGTTATGAGTAATTCATTTCCTGAAATTAGGACATTTTCTTATTACATGATATTGAGGATATTGAGGATTTGATACATTATTTTAGAAACTATTCATTTTCTTTGACGAATTGTTTGCCTGCTTAGGTTTAACATAAAATCTGGTCCAAATCTGACCATTTATGAAAAGAGGATTGGTCCTTTATACTTTGTTCCCAAAGTTGTTTCTGGCAAACAATTGGAGCATAGGAATACGAAAATCGGCTCCCGGTTCGAACGACCAATGTAAAGATCAGGGTTAAATGTAACTCTGTATGTAGTACAGATTGATTGGAGCGTAATAAGAATCTCTGAGCCCAAACCAAATACAGTCGAAACCCTTAAGACTCAGTTCAAAGTAATCCAAAGAAAAATCCAAATCATTAAATAAAACAACCAGTTATGGAAATAGATATCGTTTAGGTTTTTATTTCTAATTACTTGGAGGATACATCTTGCCAAATAAATGTACTGTAATCTTTGAATGATGAAACAAGAAGAAAAATTAATTTTTGGCGGAAATCAGTATCAGACCCTCATGCCTGTTTTTGACATTTTATTAGGCATTGATTTCTGAGAGAGATATATAAGATATGCTGCAAAGGTGTAAGATTTCAGCTTGTATTTATATAGAGAAAAAATGGGAATTGCTGGGACTTTATCATAGTTATGAATAATTTTAATGCCATTTAGGAATTTATTTTAATAATAAACTTGAAGCTTAACATGATCATATTAGAGTAACTTCGGATATTGTGGACTATGCGTCTAATGCGGACTAATGCATCGAATGTGGACCAATGCGTCTAATGTGGATCAATGCCTCTTTATCGTAACACTGCTTTGTCGCAGGTATTTCCGATTGTTTGAAATGATAATTGCACTTAGGCTTTTGTGACTAGCTTATGTGTGGGACATTACCCGCCAATTTTTTTAATACTAATTTTTTTGGGTTCGGAATTACCAGTGTAACAATTTTTTCTCATTATTGTTCGAACGAACAATTTTTTTCAATTTGGGGTAAAAAATCATTCGAACAGTTCTTAGCAAATATTCGAACAACTTCTCTTTATGATAACACGGCTTTGTCGCATGTATTACCGTTTGTTTGAATTGAAAATTGCACTTGTGCTTTTGTGACTAGCCTTGGGCTAGTACTGAATGAATATGAATGGTAAATTTTGCTATCATCTGCAAAAGAGTAGATAGGATTAGAAGTTTGACAGAAAAGGTCGTTAAGAAAAATAAGAAATAGGGTAGAAGAAAGATCGGAGCGCTGCGGTACTCCTGAATTAATTTTGAACTTGTTTGATGAGATTCCGTCTATAACAACTCGTATAGTGCGATCCCTAAGAAAGCTCGATATTAATCGAGAGAAGTCATCACCGAAACCAAAACCAACAAGTTTTGAAAAAAATTCACCATGCCACACTATATCAAACGTCTTAGAAATATTTAGAGCCACCCCCTTACTTAAGGCCGTGTCAGATAAAACTTTGTCGCTTTGCGTGACGTTTCTAACTTTGATAGAAAAGTGTAAAGCAAAAGGTGTATGACACAATGAAAACTTTGACAACACTCGCGCATTGATCGTTTACCAAAAAAGTAGTTGATAATTTTGCTATTTATATATATATTGTTTATAAAAATAAAAGTCAATTATGTTATTTTACGATTTATTATAAATAAATAAATGCCACATACATATTTACCTCTTATTAAAACAGATTCAAACGCGCAATATGTTTCGTTTGGCAATATAATAAAAGAAAATTATTCCAGCTGATTGTCAAAGCAAGCAAAAAGATGAGAGTTGCCGAACTCTTCGCTTCACGCTGCGTTAAAAGTGCTTTATGTGGCATGTTTCGTATAAGTATGTACATTTCATCTCAGATGTCAAAGCGAATCTGTAACGCAACGCGAAGCAAAAGTTTTATCTGACATGGCCTTTACTCTCGCCGAAATGGTGTATAGAGTCACACCATTTTTCCGAAAGGAATGCCAGCAAGTCACCCGTAGAGCGTCCTTTACGCTAAGTGAACTGTTGGTGTCCAAATATCTCACAAGATGAAAATTCACCATACTTTCCATCACTTCGAAAGGTGCAGAACATATTGCGATTGAGCGATAATTTTCAGGGTTACTAACGTCTCCCTTTTTGGGGATTGGTGTTACATTGGCAACCTTCCAACACGATGGAAATTCACCAGCATGGTACAAAGTGCTGAAGAGTGTTGCCAACGGACGTGCTAGCGTCGAAGAGTACTGCTTTAAGACCAGTGCTGGAATACCATCCGCCCCAGGAGACTTATTTATGTTGAGATCCGCTAAAACCTTTTAACTGTCTGATCTCTTTTCATGGGTCACGTCGCAGGAACATTTTGTAACATTCCCATCTTCATCAGTCATAGGACAACTACATTCAAGACACATGGTACAATATTTATCGCAGGGTAGTGATACAATATATTACAAATCGTGCTTTTAAAGTGGTTATTCGAATGAAGATTTTTATTCGTTATTCGTTCGAATATTCGAATAAAAGTTTTAAATTATTCAGCTGCTCTAACAAGAAAAAAATTATGTAATTATATTCGAACGATTATAAAACCCGAATAATTGACAACACTACGATTTATAGGATATACAAATTGGTAGTCCACATTACCCGAAGTTATTCTATACCCGAATAATTGACAACACTAGGATTTATATACGAAATTTTTCTCCTTAGATGCACAGTTAACTTTTAAGTACAAAAACTATTGGGATATTTTTTAAAACTCTATATATATCTTGAAAAAAATCTATGGAATACAAATTGGTATTCCACATTACCCGAAGTTATTCTATATGTTTATATTTTGAAAATTTAGTATCTACTCCAAGTGACTTTAGCTTCAATATTTGCTTGCTTTCTGTTGAAAAAATCGCTCTTGCTTAAAACAAAATGAGAAAAAGAACAATTTTATGATTCATTGGCATTGAATAAATAAGTTCTTTATAACAAAAAACAAAAATCCTCAAAAAAAAAAAAACAGATTAAATTTCTAAAACTGAAATAAGTTTTTATCGTAATGCAAATGTTTGAATTGTATGATTTTTACAAAAGGAAAGCAAAAAAAAACCCCCAACATGCTGGTTGTTTAACAATCAGTGTATTTAATACACACGGAAGGACGGACATACATATGAACGGAAAGACATTCAGTCAATATTAGAAATTAAATCTTAAACAACATTGTGAGCTCATAATAATAATGTTGATAAAGAGGATGATGGCGATGATGATGTTGATATAAATGATAGTGGCTGGGGCAGTGGTGGTAGTTATCATGGTGACTTTTTTGACATGTCATTAAATGTTAATGATCCTGAACGTAACAAACAAATAGAGTCTCACCAACTGGCTAGCAACAACAACAACAACAACAACAAAGTGAAAAGGAAACCAACAAGTAAAATTAAAATCACAATTATATTGAAATTCAAATTAAAATAAGAACAAAACACACAAAATAAATCCTCAATATATAGTTTCCAAGCACAAGTACATGCATACATACAGATGCATACAGTGGTATAAAATAGCAATATTTTTGAATTTGAAATTCTAAAATGATGCTTTTGGTTTCACATTAAAACACAAAAAAATAAATAAAAAATTATTTGCAAAATTAACTAAACAACAATGATCAAGAATTTATTTGGGTGATTCTCATTTTAAATGCTACCACTCGACCAACATTTGACTGCAAACCACCGACTTTGGTCGAATGGTCTACACGGAAAAGAACTCTGAAGAGATTAGCGGGAGCTATCAAAACGTTAGTTCAACCCTCCGTACAGTAAAAATTTTATTTGTCTACATGCTTCACAGTTATCTCTAAATAAAAATATAATTTAATTGAAAAATAAAATTAAAACCAAACTCAAGCCAAAATAATTAAATTTCTTTGGATATAAGCCCATACAGTTCGACTAAATCTCATAACTTAATTGTAAGTCTGAATTATGCAAAAATAGGCTTTAAAGTGAAGAATGTGGAAAAATATGACTTAATAAGAAGATGACAAATTTCCAAAAAAAGATCAGAAAAGTATAAAAAGTTGTGCCTGCATCTACATATCAAGAAGGAAGATATGTAATATGCAATGGTTTTGCTGATGATTATTAATACCGTATGAAGCGAACTGAACAATATGCATATGGACAACTTGCGATTCCTGCCCATGTTGTTATGCCATTTTACGAACGACCCCACTGTGCATTATAAATACTTATTATAAAGCTATGATGATCACATATCTACGATGGCAAAAGTAGTGACAATGATAATGATGTTTTTATTCCTAATAGACTTTGGCGAATGCTGATGGCTGATTATTATGATAAACCCCCATTTAAATGCGTCGCGACGGAAATTTTTCAAATGAATATTTAATTCATACAATTCACACAATGAATTGGGAAAAAACACACACACAAAAAAGAGAAAATCTTCATTTATTTATTCATTTAAACATTTACTTTCGTTATTTGTTTATGGTCACACCGCTTATGACCACTTTGAAAGTGCCAGTACAGTCCAGTCGTCATATATGATCTGATTTGAATATTACACTGTACAACAAAATCAAAGTTGTTTTTCAAAATAACAAGGTTCTAATGACTTATTTCGATAGAAGGCAGCAATATTTTTTGCTGCCTTGCTTATTTATTTTCCCCCATATGCAAAAAAATAAACTGTGTTTGAAATTTACGGTAAAACCGATTTTTCTATGGAAATTTTGTTTTAACATACATTTCAAACACACTTTATTTTTTTGCATATGGGGGTTAATGTATATCTAAAGCGAAGTTTAAAGTTGTTGTGGCTGCGCATTTACTACCCAGCAAGTGGCCGAGTACAAATCTTGGTTGGGGCAGCCAATTACAACACAAATTTTTCTGATGCCTATTCGAATACAGATTACGCAAGTCAAACATTTAATGAAATAGCTACATTAAATTCATGTTGTTTCAACTTGAAAAAACTTTCATTCAACATGATTATTCGTGTTGTTTCAATATCAAATTCATGTTGTTTCAAGCTGAACACAAGAGACGTAAACAACGAAAGAACCAACCGCTGAAACAAATATTTTTGTCTGGCATTGAAATAACTTTGAGTTAACATGAATCTTCGTATGATTTCAGTATAAAATTCACGTTGTTTCAACTTGAAATAACTCTGATTCAACATAATTCTTCATATTATTTCAGTATGAACTTCATTTTGGAGGGTGCTGTTGGCTGAGTAGCTAGCGAGTTTGACGATAAACCCTGAGGTCGTCAGTTCAAGACTAGTTTCAGGCAAGCCAACAACACCATGAATTTTTCTAAGGGGCATTGGTATGTCATTGGGCGTTGATTAGGGTATTCACTCGAATAATGTTTGCTCGATTAATCGAATAATTAAAGTCAAATAATGTTCGATCAAACAAAAAATTTAAATTTCGAGTAAAAATTTATTCGAGTAATTTAGGTCGATTAATCGAACAACTCGATTAAAAAATTTTATGTAAATTTTCTTTTTTTTAATGTGTTTTTGTAGATTTCTTAATAAAAAGTGGAAAAATTTTTTAATTTATATGAAAATTGCCATTCAATTCGAACGTTATTTCATACTAATAGTCCGCATGATCAAAAAATTAAGTCAAGAATGTAGAAACAATAACAGGGAGAAAGAAACCAACTTCAAATTTCTTTTAAAAAAATTCGCATATATAAACATCAAACAAAAATTATTTGAAATAAAGAAGATTTTTCGAGAGCAACTAGTTGACTAGATGTTTCGTAAAATATCGAATGTAATGTTCGGTCACACTTGGCAAATATTTGCCTAAAAAAAAGTAGCCCACAGACAAGTTAAAATTTTATTTCCTTTAATTACAACAGCTTAAACAACTTAATGCCTCTACTTGACAGCAGAGGGGCTTGCAACGCTGCTCTACAAAAAACGTGAAATAGCAGAAGGGTTCTAAATGAATTAAGCTTTCTATCTCTCTCCCACTTCATCACCTGTTCTCTCTACGCTATCCCTTTCCCAAAGACGGCAACACATTAGTTAATTAACTGGTAGGCATTAATCGCCTCATTGCGTTACTTCTCTTAAAGAAAAAACATATACTGGGATATTAAATCAACATGAAATATATTTATTTCAAAAGGAAAAATAGTCTTTGAAGATTATTTTCAAATCATGTAGAATTAACATGGAACACCTATGAATCAAAATCACTACTGAAAACTCTTAAATTAACATTGTTTTCTACGAATTTGATATGAAAATTTTCTGTGTGTAATATATGCAAAAAGGGAAACTTTAATTCCCCTAAAATGAATCCCAAATGTCAGTCTTCAAAACTCCGATACACGTGAATATTTTTTTCCTGCCCTCTGCCAGAAAGAGTCGTGTTAGAACCATGCCAGTTTTGTTTGTGTTGTACAGTGTTATTGGGGTTTGTCACAGAGGAACAAAAAAAAAACAGCAGCAACAAAAACATAAGAATATTTGATTAGTTTAGATACTCATGCATAAAAATGCCTGTATGAATATTTTTGTGCATAGAAATGAATTTTGTATGAATTCTTCTATTAACTAGAATTGTTAAAATAGTGTGTGATACATTTTGTGTGATGCATTGGGAATGCATGCATGTGTGTGTGTGCGTGTGACTTTTTTGACTTCCCTGTGTTTAAGCGGCTCAAATTTTAATTTTCATGAATGCAAACACATAAAATTGATTGCTTGCTGCATTAGTGTGACTGTATGTGTGAAAGTGTTTAATTTAAATATTACACCGGATATAGTCTATTTAAATAGTAGATTTTATATTTATTGGATTTATAATTTTTCTTTTCTTTTTTTAATATTTTTAAAAGGGGTTTAAATATGAAATGTGTTAAATGTATGTCAAACAAATAGTCTGCAAAATCCATTACGAGTCTGACTTAATTTCAACAACCCTAAACAATCATATTACAGTTTTCAACTCTGCAATTATACTTTTGTATTAATTCAACCACAAAATTATCAACTAATTGATTACAAATTTACGATTTAAAGAAAAACCTCCATAATAAAGAAATCATATAAAACCTTTTAAGGCACAACAAAAAAAAATGTATAATAATATCAAGAACACGAATCATGAACATTATAACAATACATTTGCTTCTTTTTTTTGCCAACTACTAAAATCTGTATGGAAAAAAAAAGATTTTTAAAAAAAAATTCAAGCAGCAAAAAAAAAAGAAATCTTTTGTCTCAACAATCACCCCTCTTTAGCATAAATTTTGCATTATTTTCTGTGAAAAAAATATATATTTATATAACAATGCTCGACGAAGGCAACAAATTGCAAATATCACAAAAAAAAGGGAACAAATTATGAACAAAAGAAAATCACTAAAAACAAATGAATTAAAATGCTTTTGTTTTAAATATTTCCGCTATCATGAATGTCCCTTGAAATGTAGTGGCAAAAAAAAGAAGAGAATAATACTACTCGTAATTGCATACAAGGACAAGCACCAGGACAGACTTAGAGAGACACACAAACACTTGAATATAAAAAAAGCAAATAGTCCTTCCTTCCATTCATTAAATAATATCATTGGAGAAAATTACAGTTGTCAGCAAGTTAGAGTGCTTAAACATATTAAAAATTTTGGTAAAATTGAGGACTTGTACAGGACTTATTTTGAATTATATCTATGTCGTTTTATCATAACATCTAAGTCTTGAAATCGTGTTTGGAGATACTTTTAAGGATTTAATAAGAAATATTATTGTGTTGCTTTGTAGTTCAAGAAAGTTAAAAATACACCGTGATATTTTTTTTCTTCGAAAATTGGAGTATTTGAGGATTGGACCAAATTGTGGATTGTAAGAAGTCGAGCAAAAATATGACCTTAACTCGATTTTGACTTAACTCGACTTAAGATGTTATGACAAAGCGTCACAGATATTAAAAAACTGAATTTGTACTTCAGAATAATTCAATTTTGACAATGATATTAAATCTAAACTTAAGGAGGTTGCATGGTATATATCACTACACAGAGAAAACAAAATCGTTGAGGTAACCGAATTTGTTGCCAATCGAATTTAGGCAGTTACACCAACTACAATTTTCATGTGGTAGCACTATATATTTAATTATTACCACTAACACAATAGCTGCAACAGCAGATAAAATTGGTTAACAGTATGAAATTTGAAATAGAAGCTACGTTTACTACCGGATAAATAGATAGCATGACTACAATAAGGTACTTATAAAAGAAACATTAGATTTCCTTGCTGGAATAAAAAAAATTTACAGCTCAGACAAATAAAAATATACAGGATTAAATAAAAATTTTATAATTTTTTTTAATAATTTCACATTTTTTATGTGTACATACATATGTACTCGTATGTATATTAAATACAAAGTTACACAATAATTGTCATAAATTAAACCTTAACATTTAATTTTAATTTGCTGCTATAATCTATGATAATAAAATTAGCCACTAGTTAGTTGCGACAACCGACAAAAAGTCTTTATTTTAACGTAAATTTAGAAAGACAATGTTTTTAGTTGTAAATACCAGTAATTGGTACTAAAATCCAATTCATAATATTTTATTCGGATGTGTTCATCATATTCGTCACTTAGTCATGACAAAAGCATACAATCGATTGATCTAATCAACTTCAGAATTGTCAGAGTCATATCTTTATTACAATTATGCTCTTGTGGTAATGAAGATGGATTGTTTTTTGTATTCAGAACTATTTAGACCGAAATGATGGAAAACAATTTTTTTTTTCAAAATTGGAAAATTTTCAATATTCAAAAAGTTATAAAAAATCAAAACTGTCAAAACCTTACATTTTTTATTAACTAACTATAAAGCCACATATATTCGAAATAAAATAAGCATTATTTCATGAAAATCAATGGACAAATATTGAATTTATACACAATAATGTGAAATCACCTGATTTTTGCAAAAAATTCAGTTTTGAAAATACGGCTCCACAGATTTTTTTATAACATGAGAAAGACTCGTTAAATTTTCTTAAAAATTAATTTAAATAATTTAAATACATATCACCCGCCTTAGACAAATATCTTTGTCCCTCTTTCAAGAAAAGGACAAAAATACCCGTAAAAAGAATAGTTAGAGGTTTATACTGTTTCGCGAAAATTTTTCTTGTTGTGTTTCAAATAAAAATGCTAAACTTATCTCTTACATAAACTGTAAGGCTTACTGAATTTCCTATGCCGAGTATTAATTGTGAATAAGTAGGTAATTAACCCTAAAACAAATTTTAAGTTTTGATTGATTTTTTGCGTTCAAGTTGAGTCTAGAGCTTGCGATGTCTTCAAAGACCTACAGCAGAGTTTTTTGGCAGATATTTCTCGTGGTGCTTTACATAAAAATATGGAACACATCTTATACTTCAAACGTAAGGCTTAAAAGATTTCCTAAACTGAAAGAATTTTGTTCATAAATTCTGTGAATTTTAACATTAATCCAATGAAAAATTTCATTAAAACTCAACCAATGTCACGCTTCATTAGATTAATGAAACAATTTTAGTTAAAATTATTTTAATGAAAATTTCATTAAATATATGAAATAATGTCATTGCTCCAATGTAATAATTTCACTAAACTAATGAACATATTTCATTATATCAGTGAAATAGTTTCATTGTTTTAATGAAACTGTTTCATAACTTTAATGAAACTATTTCATTATTTTAATAAAATTCTGTCATATTTTAATGATATTCTGTGATTATTTTAATGAACTTATTTCATTGTTTTAATGAAATTATTACATTACTTAGTACGCTCCTTAACTTATTTTTTTTATTGTCTATTTTAATTTATTGGCAATTCCATGCTTGGAATAAGTACGAAGACGTCAATGCACCTCAAAAAATTTGTAATGTTGATTACCGCTTACAGTATCGAACTCAGACTCTTGATTCTAGTCATTTGTTTTATAGGCAACGTCTTAAGCTGAAATCTCACTATCGTCGCAATGCACCGATTTCCGTCGGCTTAATGTAATAATGCCACTTGCAATAAACCACAATGGCCTTATTTCTCAACTAATTGAGGTATACAGTAATACCTTGATTTACGTCGCGATTGGTTCCGGAAAATGGCGACGAAATTCGAATTAATGCAACATAAAATGAGTCCCAGAAGTAAACTTTATATTTGTTGTGTGTCCTATACGAGAATCAGTCATCAGAAATTTGTTATTTATGGGTGATTCTCGTTCTAAATATACATTTTGTGTCTGTTTTTCTGTTTACCATTGTAACTAATACAAAATTTGAGAAGGTAGGATCCCTATTATAGATTTTGCCTCATTCAATGGATTCTGAAATATAAATAATATTTTTCGATTTTTTAACATTTTTCTGATTGAGCGTTACATTTGATTCGCGGTTGTTCTGTGAATGATTTTTGCGAAAAAAATACTCCACAAAAAATGAGTAAAGGGTTTGAAAGCACTATACATCTACTCTCTAAAAACAAAAAATTATACTAATCGCAGGATGAAATTAAAAGATATTACCACTTTTTCAATTTTGACTTGGGTTCACATGGAAAAATAAAAAACTTGCTTGTTTTTAAAATAGTTATTTACAAACATTTATACATGATGAAAATACAGACTAACTCTCCTTTCAAGTAAGGCTAGTTTTAATTAAATCGACAAATAATTTTTCGTAATAAAATACAAATATAACACAGTGCGGTAGAAAAAATTTTTTTTCAAAGCAAATCAAAAAATTTGTAAACAGACATTGTTCTCTATATCGTTTCTACCCTTCAGCTGCTGTTTAATTTTTAGACGTCCTAAAATTTATAGATAAATTATATATTAAAAAAAATTTTACGTAACGCTCAATATATTTTCTTAGGAATTAAACATTTTTTTAAACACACATTCAGCCATGTCACAGAATTCCGTAAGTTGCTTCTTCAGAAAACGAAAAACTAAAATTTTCTTCGTAATCAAACCACTTTTAAATTTCAAAGCGGAAATGACAAACAGTTTTCTGCTATCTTCATTTGCACTAAATAATGAAAAACGTGCATACTTTTAGGGGTGTCAAATAAATATTTGGTCATATGCTTTCGTGGGAGATTTGTTTCTAAAACAAACGCCTCAAGGTATAAAAACATTATTAGTGTAAAATCGAAACTCAAAATAAATGGAATCTAAAGCGCCAAAAATGAAATTTTTCGGAGTGACAACTACGGAGTCAAAATGGAATGCTGATTATATTTGAATTTAAAACAATTCAGATATATAATTTTCGTTGAGTTTTAACATAAGCTCGTTAGTTGTTAACTAAAAAATTTAAATTTAATTAAAAAAATATGGATAACACTCAGTACATTGTTTTGGTTGCAACCCACGATTGATTAATGAATTGCTTTGCAATATTATACTATTTAACATAGTTTACAAATCTGTTCAAAGTTTTGAAGTACACATCTATGCTGTTATTTTAGTGTATTTTGTTAATGCAATTCCAAGAATAAAACTGAGTAATGGAGCGTACTAAAAAAGCGTAACGCTCAATACACCAGACTGCCAACCACAATAATTAAAATAAAATGTACAGTTTCTAATATTTTTAAAAACTTTTTACGTGCGAAATAAGAGGAGCCAATACAAATATTCTAAAACCGTTAAAAATTCAATATTGTTTTTGGAAAAATTCATAGTTTCTTAAGGTGGAAAATCAGTAGCGTGTATTACAGCGTGTTTTACCATATAATGGAAACACACGTATGTACATTTATTGGTAATATAATCAGGCTAAATCAGTTTTTATCTTATTAAATATTTTACTTTACACTCAAAGGACACCAAAAAAGCATTTGAAATGAGAATCAAACACATATTGCTGTAAAGTGTAATCTCTCATCGAAGCATCAGTCGTTGATTGTACAACCAAACATTCACGCAACATGTTTTTTAATTTTACTAATTAAAATTCGTTGTATTTCAATATTTGCCAAAAAAAAAAAACATTTTATTAAAATTTTGTTATCCGTCGGCCTGTGTAATGTAATTATGGCCACCTCATTCCTGGCACATATTTATCTTTCAGTGTATAATCTGCTCTACATAAAAATGGTTTAGATTTACAACTGCAAAGTTTGCAATTGATATTTGGAGGGTGTTATAGTAGTGACAGTCAACAAATTGTACTTTTAAAAGAATTCTTTTTTTATTTAAAAAAATTTTCAATTGTTTGTTTTTTGCACAGCAAAAATTACTAAATGAAAAAAATATATTGAAGTATATATATTTTTGGTTTTTTTCATGCATATGGTACATATGCAAGGCTTTAGACACTCGGCTTTAAATTATTCTTTGCTAATGTGAGTGTATGTGACACACTAGTGACACACTGTTTTGTTAATACTCGTATAAAATGAAAAAAAAAACAAAATACACAAAAAATAAAGGACAGAAAAAAACTCACATTAAGTCATGTGGAAAGTGTATATGTGGCTGTGTGTGTTTGGGCTTTTTCCAGCTTTTGTCTTTATTTTTCTGTTATTTGTGCTCCTTTCAGCCATTCACTTTCAAGTCAACTAAAGAGCTCTTCAATAAAGACGTTGCCATTTTTTTTATTTGTTGCCCCGTTATTGTTGCTATACCTCGTTCTTCATGCTGCTGCATTGCCGTCATCATTTTTATATCCTGTTAGAGGGCAAAAGAAAAAATGTGCAAAAAAAAAAGAATGCAATAAGTGTCTTGTATATTGCACTCACAGTATGCGTTTATGTCTACTCATATTGTCCTTTATATTCATATGTTCGGGCAAACACTTATCCACACATCCATATATGGGAATGTGTGCGAGTGTGTGTGTTTTGAGTGTCCTGTATGTGTTATAAAAATGTGTGCATATTTGTTTTTTTTTTTAGTTTTTCTACTTGGTTTTTATCTTTATAACTAAGTTTTTTTACACTCAAGGAATTCAGACATCTTTGCCGCCAACCAGATGTGGAATCACAATTTCATAAGAAAGAAAGAAGAAAAAAAAAACAGAAAATGGGAAATTGTTGTGCGAAAAAATTTTTTGTTAATATAAATAGACAGGAACAATTGCTTGGGAAATATTTATTTGTTATTTTAAAAAAGGACATTAAACAATTATGGAATTTGCAGCCTATTGAGGGATTTATATGTTGCACAAATGTTGCTAATAATTTCTATATCAACATTTGCTTAGAATCATGTTTGATTAAAAATTTACCAAAAACAATTACACAATTCCTACAATAGGTTATGATTTAAATGATTAAAACGAATTAAAACATTTAATGAATCCTTAAAAACGAATTAACCAATTAAAAGACTTTTTACATAATTTGATTTGTCTTTAAATTGCATATCTCTTGGTAATAAATGAAAGAAAACAAAAGATTTACTTTTTTCCTTGTGCTATTCAACATAGTCCTTGTACACATTTAACCAAGCATCCATTTAATTTTTAATATATGCCATTGTATAATTATTCTTGGAGTCATTATTACTTCATGAAATTTCCATCATAATTGTCATCTTCGTGTTATGTTTTTCTATCTGGTGAATAACAACTACACCCAAGGTCTAAAATACTTGCTACTCATTTTAAAAGTAAAACATGTCTTTTACATTAAACAGAGAAAATAAGTAAAAAAAAAATTTACATACTATACAGAATATGTGGGTGATTCTCATTTTAAATGCTTTTTTCGTGTCCGTTATAAGTATAGTAATATATTTCATAAAATAAACGCATAAATTTGAAAATAAATAAATGTACATACGTTTTTTTGTGTAAGAATGTCCATTAACCCTCTGGGACTGACGTCGTACACTCTAAAACACTTTTGTTGAAAATTACGTCGATAATAGTCGGCAACACTTTACAGATTATTATCGACCTAAGATTACACACGCATTATTTTTCAACAAAATGTTTTTACTAAAAAAAGCGATTGGCTGCGTGCAGGTTTGAACCGCGACCTCCTGACTGATAGTCTGACGTATCTGCCATTCAGCCATAGTCGTATTATACTTTATGTTACATTTTTTCCACTTGGACTAAATATGTTTAATTTGAAAGTTTTTTTCTTTAATAAAATAACTACAAAATCTATGTAATTTTAGACAAGCAAAAATTTTCAACACAAATTTAGACAATACATGATCGTAAATTTGAAGTAATGTGTTAGAGTGTAGTCTAGCAGACACCAGTAAACAGAAAACATTGTTTTACGCCATAATTATACAAATATCGATTCTGGTATTTTCAGTACCTTCTTATAACGTACTTATGCGTACATTAGAGCGAAGAAAGTAATTGAAACAAGCGCTCGCATTGATGTGATCATACAAGTGTCTACAAGTCTACCACGTCAGTATTGAGGTAGACCTGACAAAATACGCTGTAACTTTTTATTATCTCTTTTCTTTCTAGATTGATTAGCTTATGTATAAGCTAAAATTAATGTTAAACTTTTTACAAAAAAAAAAATAATAATAATAATAATATATGACGTTTTTTTTTGTTTTTCTATGGATGTAAGTTTTTTAAGGGTAATTTATGTCATGCCAATAATTTTGATTTTAATAAGATTTGTCGTTAAACTAAATCAAAAATAGTTTCAGTGGGCTTACAAACGGAACTTGGAAAATATAAGCACTCGAAATAGTGTCTAGTGTACTACCACGTCAGTGGAATTGTGATAATGAAGTCACGTCAGTCGCAGAGGGTTAAGGTGGTTCGAAAAAAAGTTGAGCCGGTCACCCCGTAGGATTAAATATTAGTTGAAAACAATTCCAAAAATATTTTTTTTAATTTTTTGCCACGCCCCTGGACACCACCCTTTTAATTTCTTGTACTCTGCGGCGCCATTTGTAGTCCGATCATAACATAATGCATATCGCTGTTCAGGGCTTGGCTACACCTACATTTTAGCTTTGCTAAATTTTTAAGCCGACATCAAATTCAGGGCGCCACTTATGACATCTCGAATCCTTCCTCCCAAATGTAAAATTTTTTTGTATATTGCAAGAAAGCTCTCCTGAATCTTAGTGTGTCTATCTTTTAATATTCTCGCTTTTATGCCACGCCCCAACGGTAGTTCCCTTTTTCTTTTTTAAATACATACTACATCAAACCAGGTCAAATAAATTAAAAAATTACATCGTAGAATGAAAGTTATATCAATGACGTTTCTAAGACTGTTGAAAAAAATATTTTTGCCACGCCCCAAAATATAGCACTTGTCGTAGCGCCGCCATTTAAATTGTTGTTTATTGCTTGACTGTTACTTAACTTGGTGACTTTTTATTTCGACACCGAATTCTGGGCACCACTTATGACATCTCGGATCCTTCCCCTCTTATGACCACTTTTTTGCACGTGGCAAGAAAGCCCTTCTAAAATTTTGTATGTCTACCTATCAACATACTCACTTTTATGCCACGCCCTAGAATTAAGTTAATGTTTACTCATACATATTACATCGCTTGGCGTTTATAAAAAAAACCGCGAAAGTTCTGTATTTTGGAGCGTGGCAAAAAAATTTTTATGTACAGCTCTAGAAACTTTATTGATACCCCTTTCATTTTAAGGGGTGACTGGTGGAAGTTTTTTGGTTTTATAAATTGATTCACCTGGCTTAAGTGCAATATATATATGGAAAAAGAGAAAGGGGCTTACTATTAGGGCGTGGCATAAAAGCGGGTATATTAAAAACTAAATATATTATATTTTAGAAGGGCTTTCTTTCCACGTGCAGAAAAGTGGATATAAGAGGGGAAGGATCCGAGATACCATAGGTGGCGCCGAGAATTTGATGTCACATTAAAAAGTCACCACAGGCAAAAAAGAAGCCATATTCAAGGCATGAATAACGATATGCAATATGTTATGATCGGAGCATAAATGGCAATGTAGTGTAAGAAAAACTAAAAGGGCGGTGTCCAGGGGCTTGGCAAAATGTTTAAAAAAATATTTCTGGAATTTTTTCAACTAATCTTTGATCCTAGTTGGTGATTGGCTCAACTTTTTTATTTTGCATGCAGGCCGAACCACTTTGATGTCCACTATGTGTTAAAAACGAAGAACGAAAACTTTGTTTATATTCTCTTCATACAAAATGGCGTGCCCGTAATGCATGGTGTCGTTTTTCAACAATAAGAAAGTGTAAATTTTACCAAAAAGGAGATTAAATTTTTAACGCTCTTAGAATATTTACATTTGCTTTTCTTATTTCACATATCAAATTTTTAAAAACTAATAGAAATGATATTTTTTTGAAAAATATCGAGCGTTACGTTTTTTTTTAGTACGCTTTATTACTCAGTTCAAATGTTTATCGGTTTTGTGAACTATGTTAAATAGTATTATATTGGAAAACGTTTCATTAATCAATCGTGGTTGATATTCAAAAAATGTATTGAGTGTTATCCATATTTTTTTAATTTAATTGAAATTTTTTAGTGTATCAATAAGGATATTCTGTTAAAACTCATTGAAGATTAAACATCTGAATTGCTTTCAATTCTAAATATAATGAGTATTCTGAAAAAAATATTGAATTATTAATAAAATGTAATGAGCGTTACGTTAACAAAATTCTTAAATATAATTCATGTATAAATTTTAGGACGACAAAAAAAGTTAATATGAGCTGAAGGGTAGAAACGATATAGAGAACATTATCCATTTAGAAATTTCGGATTTGCTTTGAAAAAATTTTGCTTTTACCGCACTTTGGGTTGTTATATATTCAAAGAATCTATTATTAGGTAGGTCACATTTTGCTACGAATAATTATTTGAAATTGACATAACTCTTAACAGTATTGATCGATTTTATTAAAACTAGTCTGATTTGAAAGAGGAGTTAGCCTTCTTTTTGCTTATGTATAAATTTTTGTACGCCTTCTCTGACATCCTTCGTACAATTCGGATTTTGAAAACGAGTTTTTTATATTATTTATGCATCTACAGAGCTGAACGTTTATGAATGCCTCCATTATATATCTGAGAATGAAATTATGGCATTTGTTTTGTATTTACATGTCCCCTACATCGATGACTAGTGGCAAACGTACATCTATCCTTCATTGCCATCCTTGGTACAATTGTACCAAAAATATTGTTAATGTACGCTGAACATATCTTAAAACACGGTAGACGTGCTTGAAATGCAGCACATAGAGAATGTGCTCAGCATAGCAGCATTCAACATTTATGTAAAAATTGCGAATAAGGTTTGTGATGCAAAGCCTATAAAAACTTAACATCTCTTTTGTTTTCAATGTAATAGACCATATTTGCAATATAAAATACATAGTGGTACAGCTGTACCAAGGATGTCAGTGGAAGGGTTGTAACGAAGGATGTCACAGAAGAGGTAAGGGATTAGTTTAAAAGATAACATTTATTTTTTTATTTTTTTATGTGAAACCAAGTCAAAATTAAAAAACTGTCATAGCTTTTAGTTTCGTCCTGCGATTGCTATAATTTTTTGTTTTTGGACAGTGGAATTTGAGGAGTTCTGCTAAAGCCAAGCTGAGGGCTACCGGACGCTACGCAGGCTATGTATAGAGAATGGCCCTCAGATATTGGGGAGCGATCAAGCAAACATTAAAACCCGAAATGATGAGACAAAAAAAGGCATTTTGTTTTGAGTCTTACTCAACGAGAAGGATACAAACTTTAATCACACGTTCCATTACTACTTGGGAAAACCGAAACGGAGTTCGTGGTACATACATATACAACTAGCAGAATGGATTGATTACATTTTTATGCTACACTGTACCCATGGAGCACGGCTTTGCTGTATTAGTTCACACCCTGATCTTTTGCTGACTAACCGTTGAATGAATGAATGAATTAAGCTAAAGGGGAAACACAAGACACTGCGACCGTAGTAGATCTATTGTATTCCCTGCCAGGTGCTAGACCTACTCTCCTGAGGTATCTCAAGATTGCCTGGCAGTTCCCAATCCTCCAATCGATGCTTGCCCAATTAGCTTTATCTTCTGTGGAATAATGCTTCACAGTCCTTCAGAATATGTTCTGGAGTTTCATCGTCGTAATCACAGTATCTGGACAGGCTGTTACTCTCAATGCCAAGTCTGTTGAGGTATTTTCTCGATATATCTTCCCGGATTTTTTCCAATCCCAGTCCGCAAAACGGTTCTGGTTCGATCATGGGTGTACTAACCCCTCTTCTGGTCATTTTGTCTGTATTTTCATTCCTACCACCCCGGCGTATTCAGGAACCCAGCATAGTGTGACCTTATTTATGCTGCTTAGGTGACTTAGCTTAATGCGGCATTCTCAAACTAACCTGAAGGTAAACTGATATTAGCTGAGTGCTTTGATGGCAGCCTGACTATCCGAGCAGATGGCTATTTCTCTCCCTCGGTAGCCCCTGTCAAGATTATATTGTGCGCATCTCTCAATGGCATAAGCTTCCGTTTGAAAAATGGTAGTAGAATTTCCCAAGGACTCGTGGTAGTTAGTCTTTGGTCCTACGACTACCACACCAGAGCCTGCCAGTATTCTGGTGCCATCAGTGTATCACCTGATTGTGCCAGTTTCAAAGGAATATCGAGGTGCCATTTCCCCCCAATCCCTTCTATTGGCCAGAACAGTTTCAAACCTCTTGTCGAAATCATACATTTTATTCATCACATCAGAGGGTTGCGCTAGTAGGGGAAATCATCTTAGCAGGGATGATTGCTCCCATTGGGTAATTAGACAGTCCCTGCCTGTGCTTTTCCACGCGATGCTGATTACTTTTTGCCTGGCAGCAGTCTCTATCACAATCGTCAGATGTGTGAGTTTAATGAGGACTTCCATAGCCGCCGTAGTACACGTCCTCATAGCGGGCATCCAAAAGAAGTAGAATTACCTGCGCTATTCCGGTTGCTGACAAAGCAATAGCCAAGGTATCTGGCCATGCCAAAGTCGATAGAAAGTTAAACTCCCATGGTTTTCTTTTGAGGTCTTACCATTGACAATTCAAACAAAATTCATTTCCAGACTGTAGGGTATGGGTTATATTGAAATACATATACATACTTTTTTCTAGAAGTACTTAAAAAATACAAAGCAACCCAAAATACTTTTTAAGAACAAAACATTCCATCTTGGCTAGCAATAAGAAAAAAAAAATGAAAAATAAAAATAATAACGTAATCTCCACACAAGAGAATCTTTTATTTTATTGTCATCATATGGTTTGTAGTTGAGTATTTGTATGAATATTTCTATTTGCTTGTCTGTAAGTAACCAGGGGAGTATAATCACATTTGTACATAAAAATTTTGAACTTCCAAGTACTTGTACTTATTGTTTTTTTTTATTACAATAATTTCTTTAAGAAAATAAGAAATTCAAAAAATCACGAACGAGACATTCTTTTTCCTTAAACGCAAACTGTTTTTGCTAAAGACACTAGATGATTCACTTACACATGGAAACACTCAGTCATTCATTCAGGCCGTCTTTAGGAGGAGGATGGAGATGTTGTGTTTTTTTTTCTTATCTCTGAATTTCTTAAAGAAAAGTGTTGGGAAATCTGTTGACGTAAGATTGTTAGTGTATAAAAATGTCGATATTCGTTTGAACGGGAGTGTAGGAAAAATAAAAAAAAAATATTATTTTTATTTTTCTCTTTATGTCTTTTGTTTGAAACCATGTCACTGACATGTGTTGCACAAATGTATTTATTTTTTGTTGCTCATTTCTGTTTGTTGATTTTGGTTCGTTTTAATATGTTTATCTGTAATCTTAATAAAAAATAATAGATTTAAATTGGGTTGGCGAATTTAAAAAATTCTTATTGTTCTTGATATTGGAGAAATAGAAAGGTTAAAATATACAAAATTTTCAACCATTACAATTTGTTTAAGAAGTACAGGGTGGCCCAAAATGAACGAAAGGATTTGAATAGTCTATAACTCCATAATTTTAATATTGTTTTCTTGTATTTTTTCAGATTGTTGCACAGAAGATTTGGGAAATTTAAACTGGACAGGTCTATTTCTGAACAATGATCATACCGCCAGAGAAACAATGACACTGCAACGGAGCGTTTTCATCGAACGCATTATTTTAGGAAGCAGTGATTTTATTAGCCGGTCTAAACCGCTCCTGAATCTTTTTCCTTGGAGTATTTTAAAGGTCGTGCATACGTGAATAAGTCAGAGACCATGACCCAACCTAAAAAAAATAATAGTCGAAAAAAATTCGAGCGATGGCTTCGAAAATCTTGAAAAGGGTCATGCAAAGTCACGAAACTGTCCCTTAACAGCGCCATTATTTCTTTTGCTGTATGTTCGTTGTTCAGTAGTAAACCTTTCCAGTTTCAATTTCCCAAATCTTCTGTGGAACAGTCTGAAAAATACAAGAAAACAATATTAAAATTATGGAATATTCAAACCACTTCGTTCATTTTGGGCCACCCTGTATAAACAAAAACCCAAACTAGGCCACTGATTAACCTGAGAAAATCGTATATTAGAAATTATTGTATGCACATCTTTTAATATATAAAAAATTCGTGTTTTGTTTCAAAGCAGTCCACCATCTTTAGCTGTGAAATCTCCTCATTTGGACGCTACCGAAAACATTTATTGAATTTTGGATAACTGCTGCATGTCACAAATAACAACAACAACAATCATAGCAAGAGGAATGCAATTTTACCAAGTTTGTTTACAAAAGATTTTTGAGTGAATCGATTAGTTAATGTCGTTGCGTTAATTCTCATTAATTTTTTTAAAGTATTTAGATAAACATTCAGATTTGAACACATTAAACAAAGTGAAATCTCATAAATGTTTAATGGATGATGATGATGACACAGACAAAAAATTTGTTTGTATTTTTGTTTGATTAAGTAAATTATTTTGCTTAATAGTTGTTCGTATTTTTAGACTAATTGTTTATTAAATTCAGACAAAAATATTGTTTGATATTTTTCAGAAAATCCAGTAAATATTTTTGTTTGATTTAGTGAATTGGTTTGTCTACAATTCGTAAATATTTTAGACAAATTGTTTTATAGATTTAAACAATTTGTTCACTGAAAAAAACACGTTTTTTTCAATGCAATTGTTGAGATATTTTTGTCTATATTTACAAATTAGTTTGTAGGTCCATTCGTAGACAAAATATTTACTATTTCATTGAATTCCTTTACAGAAAATGAAATTTAGTATTTTCTGTGCTCATAACCCAACTTCCGCAAAATATTTCAGATAAAACGGTATCCGCCTTCAAGTCCATACAACTAATAACAATATTAAGAATTTTAAGCTTTAATTTTCCCTATAGTCTCTATATGGTTTGAACAGAACACATCAAAAGCCCTTAGCAACAATATTCATAATATTTTGATTGCTACACTCTCATGTCTTAGCTTTTAGATACACCAGTTTCGTCTCTATTCATAAATACTGTATGATTTTTCATAAATTTCGTTTACCCATTCATATTTATTGTTTATACAAACATTTTCATTTATCTTTCGAAATGAAATTTTAATTGTTTGCAATACTTTCTATACCACAGTTTTTGTTTAGGGTTCAATATTTCAAACAAATTCTGTTACTCATACGAATATGCTAAAGTACAGACATAAAAAATTATAAATAAATAAATAAATTGTTTAAATGAATGTCTAAGTAATGACTTTATGAATACGAATAAAATTTTCTGTTGTTTTTTGTTATCTACATTCAAATAATGATGATTTATATATAGCAGGGATGGAAAGTTTATATATCAAGAGTCATTAAGAGGTCCTAGAGAGCAACAAATATACTAAATTTTGTGGGAATTTCTTCGAACTAAATGTGTAGGTTCAACTACGAAGAATTTTTTTAATAAGGTTCAAGTGGGTTAATTTAATTTTTTGGTTCCACTAATGACACTATACAACTAAAAAAACATCAAAATCAATCGTTAGACAAAAAGTCCACATTACCTGCCAATTGTCTAATGCTGATTTCATGGCTCATAAATTGTTTCTCCTTTAGTGCACATAGTTTTAAGCTACAAGAACTATTAAAAGGCTTAGCTGCCAATTTTTCAACGCAAAGCTTTTCAAATGTCCGGTAGTCCACATTAGC
The DNA here is from genome assembly GCA_956483635.1 of Panzeria rudis. Taxonomy (NCBI): domain Eukaryota; kingdom Metazoa; phylum Arthropoda; class Insecta; order Diptera; family Tachinidae; genus Panzeria; species Panzeria rudis. The sequence continues at coordinate 131,318,587 of OY101450.1, read as the reverse complement.
CGAAGTTACTCTATAAGAATTTGTAGAAGAACTATTAGCACCCATTTGTCCATCCTTGTTTTTACAGAGCACATATTATGTCTGTATGTATTTGTGGGGTATATCATTCAACTCTATTGCATTCCATACACATTAATAAAAATAAGACTAATTGAAAAAAATATTGTTTCCATTCAGTTTTATGTAAAAATAAAAATAAAAATACTGATCAAAATGATGATGCTGATGACGACGACTAGCATGATGATGATGATGATGATGATGTTCGTTACGAAATTGCGGACGGAAGGGGTTTTAAGTCTGCTTTGTGAATAAGCTTTCCTTCCTCTAGTAATTTTAGTTTCGTACATTCCTACTGCTTGAGTGAAAATGTGTGCGTGTGTGTGTATGTATAAGTTTGATTGTTTAAGTTGTTTAAGTTGCTTTTTATTGAGTTCAATTAATTAATTGTTTTTGTGCGGCAATAACTATTTATGAAAAAAATACATATTTAATAATTATTTGTTTAATGTACAGTTTTTTTATTCTGTTACCTCTTGTTCTTTTTTTTGTGTATTTTTTTTATCAATGAATTTAATCAAATCATCAGCATTGTATTTAAAAGAATATGTCAAAATGATTATTTAAATTAATAAATTAATTTTTTATATATTTAATTGCAGATAAGAAAACTAAAAATTATTTAACAACTGATAAATTGAGGTAAGTTTTAGTGCTAAGAGATAACTAAATTTTTGGGTTTAACTATTGTGATCTTTAATGTTTTAATATCGTAAACAGAACAAATTAAACTTCATTATGATCTAAAAAGGGCCAGGGAAAAATATGAAAAGTTGCTGTTGTAATCCGTAATGAAAAAACCAATTGGCAAGTTTTTCAAAAAAAATTCATTTTAAATGGTTTGCAAGCAGTTTGGTCCCACAATCTGTTTTCGGTGATGTAATAAAATAAACAAATTCAAACGAAATCATTTACTGAACCAGATAAAATAATTGTCTAAAATGTTTTTTTCAAAATCAGTAAAAGAATTTATAAATTCTGAAAAATTGTTTACTGAAAATGGACCACTGAAAGATTCTTGTAAAATCAACACATTTACTGAAAAAACTTTCAGTCTTAATAAATAGTTTGTTTTATTCAGTAAATATTTTATTTTGCTCTTAAGCATACTCTAAAAACAACAAAAAACCCGGTTTTATTTTCAGTAAATTGCGTTGTTTGATTTTACAACAATCTTTAAATGGTCCGTTTTCAGTAACGAATTTGTCTGTATTTATAAATTCTTTTGCTGATTTTGAAAAAAACATTTTTAGACAATTATTTTATCTGCTTCAGTAAATGATTTTGTTTGACTTTGGTTTTTTTAATTGCGCCACCGGTTTTTTAAAACAAATTATGGGACCAAACTGCAAATCTTAAAAAAAATGTTTTTTTTAACTGTTCATAAATGGAGTTATGCATTAATCAAAATTTTGCGGCAAATTGCTCCAACAATTTTCAAAAAAAAGTTCACACCAAACTGCAAGCAAACCCTTAAAAAAGAAAGAAAAAAGTAAGAAAAAAAATACACACGTATTGATAAACTCCTCGTTTTTAATGAAAAAAGCACCAAAAATCGCTAAAACGCAAAAAATCACCCAAACTAAAAAGATTGCCAAAAAAACTAAAAAAAACGCGGAAAGCCGAAAAAAGTCAAAACGAAAAAAGCACGAAAACATAAAAAATCGCTAAAAACTAAAAATAACATCAAAAACGAAAAAAATCGTCAAAATGGAAAAAAAATCATAAAGCGAAAAAAGCGCCACAACTAAAAAAAGTTGCGAAAAACCGAAAAAATCGCCAGAACGAAAAAAAGTGTCAAAAAATCGCTAAAATTAAAACAAATCATAAAAAACCGAAAAAAGTGCTCAAAACGAAAAAAGAGCCAAAAGTAAAAAAAAACGCAAAAACTAAAATAGATCCCTGAAACTAAAAATATCGTAAAAAAAACAAAAACCAAAAATTCGCCAAAACTAAAAAAGTCGGCACAAAAACAAAAAAATTGCCAAAAAAACAAAAAAATTGCAAAAACCAAAAATCTAAAAACAACCGAAAAATCAGGAAAATAAAAAACCGCCAGAACAAAAAAAAAAAACAATACAACGAAAAAAACTTAAAAAATAAAAAAATTATATTAAACAAAAAAGCACAACGAAAAATTTTTCAAAATGAAAAAGGGCAAGCCAAAGTCGCACTTTAATGAATTTTTTTAATTTTTTTTGAAGTCGGTTAAAAATTACTTCAATCACACGCTTTGACTTTTTCCCCCAATATGGCGATTTTTTCCGTTCTGGCGCTTCTCCGTACTAATGAATAATTCCGTTCGGTGACTTTTTCCCGTTTTGTCAACTTTTTTCCGTTTTTGCGACTTTTATTAACGTTTTCGCTCTTTTCCTTTTTGGTATTTTTCCGTTTAGCGATTTTTTAAGTTCTGTTGCATGTTTTTCCTTTTAGCTACTTTTTCCGATTTGGAATTTTTATTTTCGTTTTGGCGAACTTATCTGGCGATCTAATTTCGTTTTGGAATTAATTTTTCCATTAAGCGATTTTTTCGTATTTATCTGATTTTGACTATTTTTTTCTGTTTTGGTTACTTTTTGTCGTTATGAGGACTCTTTTCCGCTTAGGCGATGCTTTCCCCGTTCTAGCGGTTTTCCCTTTTTTTGGCGACTTTTGTCTCGTTGTTGCTGTTTTTACGTATTGGCAATTTTGTATTTATTTCTACGCTTTTTCAAATTGTTTTTTTTTTCATGTTTTCGTATTATGTTTCCCTGTTTTAGTTTTGTGGTTCATGTTTTTTTTTTTCTTAGTTTTAACTTTTTATGCCTCCCTGATGTGCATAACATTATAAATGGAACTTCGATCCAAAAACTAAAAATATTTATGTTTTTTACGAAAATATCGGAAGTTAACGAAAAAAAGTGTTTTAATCAGAAATAGAGCTAAAAAGACTTCTTTTTCGAAAATGGCAGCAAATCGCGAATAAATTTTAAAATCTTTGGTTTTGAAGCCATAAAACTGATCAAGGATTGCTAAAACTATTTACATATTTGGCAATTGTCACACCAGTCACAATTTTATAACTTTTTTCCTTTTATGAATACTAATAACCCAAATAGTATTAAAAATAAAAATGCTGACTTAAGAGGTTTTGCAGGGCACAAAGGTAAAATTGTTGGATTTCCTAGTGTTACACTAGCTATATTCCAAATCACAAGTATCAAAATTATAGAGTCAAATGTCCCACCAATCTAATAAAAGTTCGTTATATAAAACAAAAAACTACGTAACTAAAATTTCTAAATGTCACAGAAGAAAGAGTAAGTTTTATAAAATCCCTAGAGGGAAGAGAACCTGTCACAAGGTCACGTGCCTGCTTCCCAAAGACTATCAACCGGTTCGTATTCTGGAATTTTATATGAAAGGGTAATGTAGTATTTATAAGTAGTGAATTGACATAATTCACATACTCACAGCCAAACTTAAGAACAAGATATTTATATGAAATTTTCACAATACATTAAAAAGAATATGACAATTAATTCTGCATTATTAGCTCAAAAATCACAAATTTAGAGTTATGCTGAAGCTGACTAATTTTTTGGACTACATATTTAAATTTTTCTAGTTTTAAGAATATTTGAAATTCTTACATTTGGTCTTAGTCAGCAAAATGAAAGCAAAATCAAGAGTTTGCACATTTTGAGAAAAAAAAATTAACGAAATATTCAAGAATCCAATCCGTCTTTCACTTTTGAAATACAAACAAGATGAACTATAAATTTTTACTCCCCGCTTAAAAAAAATCAAAATAAAGAAAAAATGAAAAAAATTATTTCTTGCAATAAGAATAAACAACAACATCATTAAAAAGCAAAAGAAAAAAGCAACAAGCAAATACACTCGTACAATGAAAAACACATGAAGAAAAAGCAAACACGATTGCAGACTCGACTCGTTTAAGTTCATTATTCATTTACTAACTAGAACAACAACAATAATAAATACTTACATATTAAAATAAACACTCATATTGGAGGTCTGCTCAAATATATTCGTATACGTGAAGTACACATGAAGTGGCAAGCTTGAATACCTATTCGAAGTATCACGAACGGTCCGAAGTCGGTCAGAGACTTGGAACAAAACGCCGAAGTCGGTACGAAAACATACCGAAAACTTTATAACTGGTTGTCAAGAAAGTGAACCTTTTTATATGAGGAAACTCTAAGAACTCTGACGAAATTATCAACGGAAATATGTACGAATTCTGATGAATTTTCCAGGGAAATTCTAAATTAATTTACCGACAAGTCTGCATAATTTCGGAAAACTCTCAAGAGATAAATGAGAATTATTACGAAAACTAAAATCTAACAATGCACAGTGACTACTAAAAGTTTTTAGTCGTAAGTTAGAAAATGTGCAGACTTTTATGTTAAATGTCTAAAAGAAAATTTGAATTACCTTCAGATAATGTGCAGACTAGTCTGACATTAATCGGATAATATTTCAGGAAATGTGCACAGATGTCGTAATAGAAAACTGCTCGCTATTCACTCATATATATGTACATACGTATGTATATATAAATATGTTCACACTTTTGTTTTACGAACACATAAGACCGCGGCTGCATACTTATAGGTATTTGACAAATAGTTTTTGAATTCTCTACACTGCTTGTGCTTTGATAGATAGAGTAAGTATTTACTGTATTCGTACAAAATATAGTTCACATTCTAGAAACTTACTCGTCGCAGACCTCTAACTCATATCTTTAACGAGGCAGTCCTATTCATACATGGACATACAATATGCAGTGAAGTAGGCAGAAACTGTTCAGCTGACAGCCATATAACGGTGTTTATTCAAACTGTGATAACGTTAAATATTCGTGTTTGTGCATGACTCTCTCTGCTTACACACACACACATTTCTAATGTTGGTTATGTATTGGTACGTATTGAACCCTGCAGATAATATTGGATTACGTGGTCCATTATGCTGATATGTTCCTATGTATGGAACTTATGAACTATGTCATTTGCAAACAAGAGTTTGTAGTTAACTGGCAAGCTCTCGCGTTTCAACGATTGCATATAGAGCTCCATCGAATAGTGACATGGAGTTGTTTAAAAACTACTCGGATGAAATGCAGGCATGGATCATGTGCTTTGCATACAAGAGTTTATAGTTAAAGGACAAGTGTTCGCCTTTTAACGATTGCAAATGTTATATGCAATGGTTAAGGCACGAACACAGTGCCGTCTTTATCATAGGGCACACGGGGCCCGTGCCCAGCGGTCCTTACTGTGAAATAATGTCATAAATTGATATGTATTTTAGTTGATTTTTTTATTACTACTTTCCATAGAACACATTTGAAAACTAAAGTAATGCTGCGCCATTTTTTCAAGCCTAGGTATATGACGTCCTTGCGACATACATATCTGCGCCTCTAGATATATTAAAAGCAAAAAAAGTGGCATAAGCACAACTCTAGTAGCTTTCTGTATAAAGAGTTCTAATAGCAATGCCTAGGCCGTATTTAGATGATGAATCTTTATTCATGAATTTTTTAAAATTATCTTTGAAAACATCTTCTAAAAACCTCTTGCACTTATACGATGAATTTTATTTTGATGTCTTTTTATAAATTGCTCTCCAAATTTACTTTATTTACTCATTCATAACAACAAAAACCATAACACAATCACACAAGAGAGGGAAAATGAGAGAAAATTCAAATCGAACTAAAGAAGAATATCAATTCATTCCTACAATGAAAAAAACAGAAATCGTGTCGTTTTTTATGCCCCGTTTTCTTCTCAACCCCGCTTGTCCACCAAAAAAAATTCATGAATTTTATTCATGAATTTAATTCATGGTATTAGTTGGGCCCTAGTCAGCATTCTGTTAAGAAAACTACATATATAATTGACATCCATCGAAGAAGCGATATTTCACGATACTATACCGAAATAAATATTTTGGGATTCCCCAGGATTTTTCATACGCATCCCGGTATGCAGGATTTGCTAATCCCGAAAAATTCTGGGATTTTCGGCATCAGGATTTCGGGATTGGCATTCCTAATGCGGATTCACTATAATAATATTGTTCAAAAAGGCGGGAAATTTAACTCCCCTTAAAATGAGCCCCAGATCCAAACGTTTAAAACGCCGATACATTTTTTGAACCCCTTATCAGAATCAGTTGGTAGAGACTTCTTATTTAGAAAAAAAAGTCTAACATTTTTGTGCAGTGTAATTAGTGAATTGGATCTTTTTCTTCTTATAACACAAGAATTTGTTTGCGAATATTTGCAATGAATTTATTAATATAATGGGACAGAAGGTGTGAAGAACGGTTGCTATCGAAAAACAATTATTTTCTTGTCATTATGTTTGTTTACTGTTTGGCGGCCCCCGAATTCTAGTGTGCCCGAGGGTCCCGGCATATCAAAAGACCGCCCTGCACGAACATTTGAGTGCTCCATCAACTAATTATACTCCATAGACTACTAGGACTAGTCCAAATATAGCCCAAATTTTTGAAGAAAAAATAGTCGAATTAATATTACAATGTCCTAGGACTGGACCATATAACCCATCTTTGTAATACGTCGGTGTAGTCTCAAAATTGTTCTATGTAACCACTTGATGGATTACTCCAACGTTCGTGTTTTAACGATTACTATCATTAAAATGCGAGCACCTGTCGATTAACTACAGACTCTTGTTTGCAAATGACATGTCCATGCCTGCATTACATCGGAGTGGTCTAAAACGACTCTATGTTACTATTCGATGGAGCACTCAAGTGCTCCCCAACACCTGTCGATTAACTAGAAGGTCTTGTTTGCAAATGACATGGCTCATGACTGCATTACATAGGACCATGTTGTAACTAGTAACTAGGTACCTTTGGACCAAACCTAGTCCTCGATGGAGTATATATGCGTATATAGACTAGTCGCGTTATCTGCAGGGATTGTAAAATTTTCCATGTGTACGTCGTTGTTGTTATTGTTGTAGTTTAATATCTTAAACATGCATGTAGGAACATGTGTGTGCCATGCATAAATTTATTAAGTAAATGCACAAAATTTACAATTATGCGTAATATCTTGTTGTTGTTGTTGTTAGTTCAAGTAGGGTAATGCTTTTTAAAACGGAATATAAGGCGCTGCGTCTGGAAAAAATAAATAAAAAAATAATGTGTGTGTGTGTGTGTTATTTCCCCATATTCGTTGTTATTATCTTAACATTTACGTCAGTGAGACTGAGAACTTCCACTTGAATGTTTTTTGGTTCTATTATTTGTATGAGTATACTATACGAGGTTGGTTGTTGAATTACCCGAAGTGGCTAATGGATTACAATAACAGGCAGTTGAGAGCAACTAATCGAAGTTGAAATATCTTCCTTACACACATCCAACTATAGAATGTAAAAATTCATATTTTTTAAACAAGCGCAAAATCTCGTTAATTTTGAACTGAAAATCAGCGCATTCCTACAATGAAAAAATTATTTTATATAAGTTCAACACAAAAATACGTAGATTTGATGCACTTGTTCGCTGTTTCAATTGAAATAAGATTGATTTAACGTACTAGTACGTTGAGCTTAAATTAATGCAAAAATCTTTGAAATAATTAATTTTGTTCTTTCAATATTTCGTTCAGTATAAAATCACAAGTTTTCCCTCATTGAGTTTTCAATCCTCTATGAGAAATTTCAATATTTTTCAACAATATACATATGTAAGTCGTACGCAAAATCAGTCCCAAGGTAACAAATCGAAAAAATAAAATTTTCATATTCGATAGTTGGACAAGCTACACAGAAAAAACTAAATTTCATTTTCTGTAAAGGAATTCAATGAAATAGTAAATATTTTGTCTATGAACGGACCTACAAACGAATTTGTAAATATAGACAAAAATACCTCAACAATTTCATTGAAAAAACGTGTGTTTTTCAGTGAATAAATTGTTAAAATCTATAAAACAATTTCTCTAAAAATATTTACAAATTGTAGACAAAACAATTTACTAAATCAAACAAAAATATTTACTGGATTTTCTGAAAAATATCAAACAATATTTCTGTCTGAATTTAATAAACAATTAGTCTAAAAATACGAACAGTTATTAAGCAAAATAATTTACTTAATCAAACAAAAATACTAACAAAATTTTTGTCTGTGTCATTATTATCATCCATTAAGCATTTATGAGATTTCAGTTTGTTAAATGTGTTCAAGTCTGAATGATTATCTAAATACTTAAAAAAATGAATGAGAATTAATGAAACGACATTAACTAATCGATTCACTCAAAAATCTTTTGTAAACAAACTTGGTAAAATTGCATTCCTCTTGCTATGATTGTTGTTGTTGTTGTTGTTATTTGTGTGTGTGTCATCATCGGGGTGGCTTTTTACGACACAGTTTTTATTATTGTTTTTTGGTGTTTGCGTTCTAAATAAAAGTCAAACAAACAATTCATAGATTATGAACAGAACATTTACTGAAAATTAAATTTATTTTTAGACAAACTTTTGTTTGTAAATGTTTTTGTGATAATTTTTTCTGTGTAGGGACGATGTAATTGGTTAGTTTGACAAGTTTATTATTCGGTTAACCGCTCAAATAAAATTTACAATAATGATTTAATTAAAGTGATACCTTTTCCTAATGTTTTGAATCTGCCTTAGTGGTCGGGGTAATTCTGAGACCAACCTCGTATTTATATTATATAAGAGAGTGTGGTATACTTTTGCTAAAATACAAATTCACATTATGATGAATTTCATCTATTTTTTTTACAATTGTATTCTATTCATGTGTGCGTAACGACGTATGTATGGACGCGGCGTAAACGCGAGCGCTCGAGAACTTTTTTTCTTCTGATAATAATAAAAGAGGAAAAAGATATATACTCGTACAACAACAAAACGAATAATAATAAAAAGTAAAAATGCGAAAATTTTTTTATATGACAATTGAAAAATATTTGGGACAGCCAGTCTTAGAAAAACCAGCAAGGCAAGAGGATGTTTCGGGTTGAAAGAGTTGTTTGTTTTTGAATTTCGGAAGAAAAAAAAAACTCGTGATTAATAAAATTGAAAAGTGTTAGATTGTGATGGTGTTAAAAAAATTTATTTTGTATGATGATGTGATAAAAATTGATGATGATGTTAGAAACATTTGTTTAAAAAAATTATACACTTCTGCTTAATTAAATAAAAAATATGATGAAATTTATGAACAAGGATAAACACGTGGCAATACTTACATACACACACACACACACATAAATATGTTCTTATGTATGCATGTGGGCATTTGTATGGAAATTTGCAAATGTATTTAAACACATATGTACCGTTTTGTACATACTACATTTTTAACCCTTAAGTAACACAGCAACAATGTAAATTCTTTAATATCATGCAATTTTATTTTAACAAGGATAATCTTATACGGAAAAAGGAACAAGAAAAAGCAAAAGATGGAATAAAATTTGAAATATATGTATGTATCTCAAAACGAAAAAATTTTTTCATTTTAAAATAAATCCTTTTAAGGTCAGATTTCAAGTTGAATGTTTTAAAGAAATGTTAGAAACATTTCAAATAAAAATTTTAAAAATTCTTATACATACACATACATACACACACAATGTTAGTGCATAATTCGGTTTTAAAAAATTATAGAACAATTAATGAAAGAATAACAAGTTAAAGGTGCTTCCTGGAATAAAATTTTGTAAGCAATTTTTATTATTTTATACATAAATGTATACCATATATCGCTCCTTTACCTTCTTTTTATTTGTAAGTGCATTAATTTTATACGTCTAGAAGAGAAAGGTGGTGGACATATCGAATATTAAAATTTATAAAATTATGTGTAGTTTTCTTTACTGTATTTAGATTTTAACAATTTAAACATTTTTGAAAAACTTTTTGCAACACAAGTGGAGGAATGAGGCTATGGGCCTATTTACATATTATGTAACGCTATTTTTGGAGGTTTTGTACCCCCCTTCGTAATGCTTTTTACAAAATTTTCAGTATAAAATATTCAGTCCGTAAGAAATCTGTAACCCCCCACCCCGTAAGCGTTACGTCTCTGTGCGGAAAATTTGGTGACAAATGATCCAAAAGTACTCGTCCCATCACTTGAGAAAGTGAGACTGGTACCAAAAATAAGGGGTAGTGAATGGTGAAAAAAGACGTATTGTGTAAATGGTCACATATTAACCATTTTCAGTCAATTTAGTTGGTACTCCGGCTAGTATATTAGTAAACGGCACTGAACTAATTCAATGCACCTGGATCAAAGGCCTATTACATAGTATCTATATAATATTAATTGTCTCCCTTCAATGAGACTACCATTCCACTCAGGAACCTGTTCCGTAACTATATTCAGATATTAATTCCATCTAAACTGGTATTTACAACATTGAAATATAAGTTCCCCTGTGGTCGAGTGGGTAATGTACTAGCCTGTCATGCCGGAGGTTGTCGGTTCGAGTCCTATCAAAGACACCGCTTAAAAATAAAATACAATTTCTACTTGGATTTGTAACAATAAAAAAATAAATTAGTCGATAATTACAGCTGAATTTGGGAATAATATTTATATATAATCTATATTATTCTACACCGATTAGGACTCCCTAAGATAGTTCAGAGACAAGTTACAAGGTGCATACAAAGTATCAATTAACCTCATCCTAGACCATCCCCATGTAAAAGTGGCTGGTCCGCTTCATAGGAAGTGTTAGAACTCGGACTGGTCGCTACCACCTGGGGACCGGTCACGTTACTTGTTTTGTGCCTGTTCCATTTACCGCAGGGGTATTATGTGAATAGCCCCTATGTCCTTTTTGTGCAGATTACATTTTTTTCTTAATGCTATAAAATCGTTAATTGTTGATATTTTCCAATGAAATTTTGCAGTTAAATAGGAATTTATGTACTCAATACCCAGCAACTAAAGAAACTTTTGATTTGTTTTTGAGAATCATCAGAATTGCTAAGAAAGTTCCAACCAATCAAAAAAATATTTTATATTTTAATATTTTATGATTTTGCCCATAGCATCCTTTCGCAAACAAATGGATACAAATAAAAGTTTCGCAAGTGGTAGGTATTTGGTTTTTTAATCCAAGCTTTGGGATTTTAGAACATATATGCTAAATTCAAAACTTTCTTGCGAAATAGGTCGAATTCGGAAGGGTTCAAAAAAAATTGTAAATTTGATTAAATTTTTTTTTAGGTTCATGTCTCTTCAGATACTTTTTTATACACACATATAATATAAATATACATACAGAAAATTTTCCATGTAAAATCGTCGAAAACCTGGCTAATTCAACATTTTTCTTCATAGACGTTTCATGTTAAAATAATTAATAAAATAGCTGCATGAAAGTTATGTTGTTACCGCTTGATATAACTATAATTCAACATGATTTTTAGTGTTGTTTCAATATAAAATTCACATTGTTTCTAGTTAAAACAACTTTGATTAACATAATTATTCGTGTTGTTCCAATATCAAATTCACGTTGTTTCAACTCGAAATAAATTTGATTCAACATGATTTTTCGTATCATTTCACTAACACCTTCATTTTGATTTAACTGTACTGCAATATTAAATCAATACGAAATATAATTAATTCAAAAGTATAAATGTTTCTTCAAGATTATTGTAAATCATTTTGAATTAACATCAAACGCCTGTGTAGCAAAATCACTACCGAAAAATTTAAAATTAACCTGGTTTTCAATGACTTTACATTGAAATTGTTCTGTGTGTGGCAGTACTCTCACCGTAGTTACAGGGCGGGGCTTAAGAATAAGTATAAACTAAGAAATAGTTGAATATTAACTAAGAAATAGTTGAATATTAATAAAAAATTTTAACTGGTTTGAATATCCTGGAATATTGTAAAAATTGTATTCCTATTAAAAAATGTTGTTTGTGGGTTAATTGGTCATGAATTGTTTACTTTATAAAAAAATTACGCGCCATGTGTTTAACATATTATGCACATACATACATATATACATATCGACCCCTTAGCGCCAAATGATCGTAAGCGACAAAAACTAAATTTTTCAGGAGAAGGGTTTCTTATTATATTTAAATATGATTTATATTCATAAACTGTCGCTTACGATAAAATTTTATATCCTGTATTTCAAAAGCTATCAACAAATTTGACATTTTAATTGATTTTAAACTATGGGTAGGGGTAGGCTCATAAAATTTTGGTTTCAATAAAAAAAATTAGGTTCTTACAAAATGTCGCTTAAAATCATTTGGCGCTTAGGGGTCGATATGTATCTAAGTACATATCTACATGTGTATTTATTTGCATTTAGCCTCAAAATGCAACTACAGCAGATTTTTTTCTCAATCGTTGCTGTGATGCAGACAAAAAAATTGCAACGCTCGCAATTCTTTGAACACAAAATAAAAATGCATTTAAAAACTCTTGTTCATTAAAGACAATCAAACCTAGGAAAAAAATACAATAACTAAAAGCAATTTTCAATTTCAAATAAAAAAATAAAATCATTTACTTTTCTCTTAAATTTTACTTTACTACAAAAAACCCTAAAATATTGGGTGAGTGCCTTGAAATATTTCTCGGTAAAATCTTATCTTTTGTTAAAAATAAAACATTAAATTTAAAAACAATTGCAAATTGAATGACTTTCAAATTAAATGTGTACTGATTATTTCGCATACTCGTTGTACAATTTCACAATTACTAAAGGCTTGTTTCTTCAATACAAATGAATTGTTGCATACTTCCCTATAGTCCCAATTGTTACCCACGACATTTTCAACGATAACCATGGCGACAAGATGGTTTAAGTTGTCGTTTATAAGGAATTTGTTCTGACAAGACTACAAAAAGTTCTGATGCAAACCCTTATTGACGACAACAAGAGTGACAAGTGCATCGAAGTTGTCGTGTGTCGATTCTACTGACCACAACAAGAGTAACATCGTGCTGCCATTTATGTAGATTAAAAAGTTTAAGTTTTCCCACAAAATATGTTTTTATATAAAGTAGCCTAGTAGGTAGCGTGCTAGCCTATCCGTGTAGAGGTTGTGGGTTCGATTCGATTATTACATTTTAAAATTTTATTACAATTCATTGCCGATAACTATAGTAGCATGCTACCAACGTTGTCATCAACAACTTTCGTGCCCTTTGTTCGAAAATGTCGTCAATATTGGCTTCGACGTCGTTGATAGATACTTGTTTCGGACATGCATCGATGATGTCTCGAAGCCTTGGCCTACGGGGTATCGTTAAACTGATAAGACACACTCTACCACACTTTCCCTACAATTCACTCTTTTTCCTGCCTTATTTTAATTATTTGATTGTGGTTCGTTCTACTGTGGTTTAAACTTAACCTCAAGTTTTGTTATCGTTTAAATGTTCTTATCATATTGTTGGCATATTTTGTTTGTTTTTCTGTTCTTTTATTTACTCAAAATATTTTTACAAGATTTTACTCTGCACACACACTTACAAACTCATATCATTATTAATTTAATTTTGAGTTTAGTTATTGTATGCGGTGGCATTTTATCTACTTTTCCTTAATTAGTTTAATGATAGAAAAGGCCCTAGAAAAAATAGAAAAAAAATTTTCAAAATAAAAAGTTCTCATTTTGTAATAGACCAGTGGTAAAATTTACGAGGCATTCACTAAACAGGCCTTTTAGAAAGCCTTCAAAGATCCAAAAATAAATTTTTTCTGCCTTCTCGCGATGGTCTTCTAAAATGCCTTTACTTCTATTTTAAGATTTTTTGATTTGTTTAAAATAAAAAATGTAGTTTAGAAATAACAAACATTCTTTTTTCGCAAGTAAAATTACACACAAGAGACATCATACATGCTGCTATTATACTGTTTATGTTGGAGCTGATTAACTTGTCCTTATTCAGTCAAAACTATATCATGTCCAATTCTTTCCTAATAAATACACGTACTTCATCCTTATATGTATAAAAAAATTACTTTGGATGAAAGGAAAATCACGTTAATCGAATATACAGAAGCCGCTATAGAAATATAGAGATAAAAAAATGTACCTCCATTTGCTTTTTAGCAGACCGTACTAGAGCAGGTCTTGCATCAGGCGTATCATATATGAGCTGCAAATAGGCCTGATGAATACCTTCAATCAGACCTACTGAGTAAGAGGTCAAGGAACCTCTTTGTCCACAATGACATCGCGTGTAAAAAGTACATGAATATGCAGTGGGACTGGAAGTTCCAGTGCCTGCTATATAAGGCCTTATAGAAAGCCTCTTTACATCTTCCTTTTACCGCTGGGAAAATATGCTGGAAAAATAATGCACGAGTATTGTACTTCTTACACACATAGTTTGATTGAGGACAAAATGACATTGTCGCTCATATTGTCCTCCACAATATTAGTGAAGACAAAACGTAAGACACTGTCGCTTATATTTTCCTCAACAAAGTTAGATTGAGGACAAAATGTAAGACATTGTCGCTCATATTGTCCTCCACAATATTAATGAAGACAAAACGTAAGACACTGTCGCTTATATTTTCCTCAACAAAGTTCGATTGAGGACAAAATGTAAGACATTGTTGCTCATATTGTCCTCTACAATATTAATGAAGACAAAACGTAAGACACTGTCGCTTATATTTTCCTCAACAAAGTTCGATTGAGGACAAAATGTAGGACATTGTCGCTCATAATGTCCCCAACAAGGCTGAATTGAGGACTTACTTTAAGACATTGTCGTTCATCTTGTGCTCCACAATGTTGCTGAAGACAAAACGAAAGACACTGTCACTTATATTGTCCTCAACAACGTTGGGTTGCGCACAAAATGTAAGACATTGTCGCTGATATTGTCCCCAACATAGTTGTGTTGAGCACAAAATGGAAAACATTTTCGCTCATATTGTCCTCAACAAAATTGGATTGAGCAGAAAATGTAAGACATTGTCTTTCATGTTGTCCTCCACAATATTACTGACGACAAAGAATTTATCGCTCAGATTGTCGTGAACGACAACTTCCTTTAAATTGTCGTTTAGAAAACAAAATCGACAGAGGATAAATCGTACAAGGCAATGTCGTGCAACCAGTCTGGCCAATTGGGGAGCTACCCATTATACTTCCTGCGATTTTTCAAGAAATAAATTTTTAAATAAAATTTCTTTTTTCGATTTCGTTGTAAAACTCATGCATTTCCTGCTGAGTATTTATATTAAAAATATTTCATTATCTTCTCTCATTACGTCATCCCAAGTGATTTTTCTAACAAATTGCATTTTTTTATTGGTTTTTTTTTTTGATACTTTCCGCTGAAATGATTTAATATTTAAATTGATTTCAATTAATTTAATTGAAATAATGTGACAAAAAATAATTAATAATAAACAAAAGTACGAAAAAAGTTATTAAAAATGTATATTTTAGATCTAAGAAAATGAGTTCAAAGTAGATGGAATAAAAATGAAATTTATTTGATACGAGCACCAAATTCAAATAAATAAATAAACGCAATGGCAGCTTTTGTGCTCATGAATAACGACATATATCTTAATATTACTTTTTTGATGAGAGTGAAAGAATTTTATTCGAATTTATGAACTCTTCTTTAACGGTCACGTGAATATAATTAAGTCGCAAAAGATTTGCAGAAATTTCCAACAAAAGTCCTATAAAAATTAGATCTTAGCACGGTCCAATAAAAAAAAGCCAAGCAAGAAAGATGACTGCAGAAACAAACATTTACAGTGGACTCTTGGTAATTTGAAACTCGTTAATTTTAATCCCTCAATAATTTGAACTGTTTCCCATGCCCCTTGAAAAACATTCAATAAATTGAAAAAATCCATATAATTTGGTCCCCTACGGTAATTTGAAATTGTTCATATAACATCTTGAGCGCCAACACGCTATCATTTGAACTTTTTCGGCTCTACACTATATAGTTTAAATTATTTCAATGTGCTTCGTTTTATAAAAGATACAATTTGTTTATATGCATTGTTTTGTACATACGAATGTCATCTTGTTCGCCGACATTCTATAAGTTGAACTTTGGCTTTTCTACCGTCTGTAATTTGAACTGATAATGTGAATGTGATGATCAAATTCTTGTCAGTTTGGATATTTTTCTATATTCCTTTTTGAGAATTTGAGCTCTTATTAAAAATAACCTTTTAAAGTTGTAAGTCATTTCATGTCTGTGTTTTCTTTGTGCTATCGTTATTCAACAAGATGACTTAGCCGAGATGGTAAAGGCGTCCGGTTCATAAACATGAGAACCTAAGTTCAAGACCGAAGTATTACATTTTACTAAATTGTAAAATATAAATTTAGGAAAAACGACGCTTAAAAACTAAAATTATTTTCGATGGTTAAAATTACTAATTTAATTTCTAAAAACTTGTGTGGTTAAAACTATCAATTTTTATGGTTAAAATTACCAATTTAAAATAATAACAAAGAAAATAATTATTTTTCAAAAATTGTATTCAAGTCAAGCAAGTCACCACATGTCTATGTGTACTTTGTGGTAAAGTTGTCCGGTTTATAAACATGCAATAATTGAATAGAAAAAAATTTGCCACGATAACCTAGTGGATCTGTGCTAATCTGTTAGCCTGGCGGTAACATGTTCGAATCTGATTGACTGCAGCCTAAGTTACAATTTTAAATAAATAAATAAGATAATTAAAAAATAAAGATAACAATCTTGAAAAATTACTTTTTCCTACATTTTTGTGGCATCGATATTTCTTCGATATTGGTTCGTTATTGATTTGTCAGCGAAACATCGAAATCGAAAGATTTGCTGCCACAAACTGAGCGACGAGTGAGCTCTAGCAGCTTTTTCTCTTTCCGACTTCGATAGCCGTTCTCGAGTGTTTTGTCCGAGGAATGTGTACGCAACATTCGAATGCGATTTTATTTTCAAATGTTTTGGTTTGCTGGGTTATAAGGCGCAGTTCGCTGCAATAAAAAGACAACAGACGAGACAAAAAGTGTTAAAGGTCCTTTCCCATTGTAATACAAGCTTTGAGATTTTTATTAGATTTTTTAAGACGAAAATCAAATCAAAATCAGTCTGACTGTCAAAAAATCTTAAAGAAAATTTGTTCATTACATTTTGTTTCTACACTATCTATCACATTCCAAATAAAACGTAACATAAATAATTTGCAATAAAGCAAATGTTTTTCGTACTTCCTTTTCTTTATTTAAGTCGGCAAACAAATACACAACTGTTTTTGTTATTCCTATGTTTGCTTGTGCAAAAGACAGCCCTGATAAAATGAAAAATGTGATTGTTTAGTAAATTTCCTAAAAATGACGAATATCATAATACTGTCAAATTTCTTTACGTATTATTTGACAAATCATAACAATTTGTTTGCACACTTTTGGATTTTTACTTAAGATTTGAGTTTTTGACAAATATTAATACAAAATCTAATAGTCTGAAGGCCGCTTAAGTAGCAGAAAATTACAAAATTATTGAAGAAATATAGTTTTTAGTTGTGCATAGTAGACATGTGAACGTGTTTTTGTGTTATTGTTTTTTTTAATGATATATTGTTTTTGCTTTCTTTGTTGTTTTCTTTGTTATTCTAAATAAATTGAAACCCACCTTTAATTATTATTTTTTTACATTAACCCGCTAAACTGCAATCCCGTTAAATCGCAAACCCCTATAATGCGTAAAAAATTACTAGTCCCTCGAAATTACGAGTTATCGGGACTCTACTGTATATGTAAAACGTACGTGTGTATACATATACATATGTATATTGAATTTTTTAAATTTATATTTACGATTGCCTACTTTAATTTAATTGAGTTTAAACGAAACACTTGAAAAATTTAATCAAAAACCACTTTTTAATAGAAACTTCCTCTTTGTGTAATTATCGGTCAACTAACGGCACTCTAATGTTTCTAATAGATAAAGTTTACATTAAAGCACTTAATGATTTATCTACAAAATATACATAAGAGAAATTATTTTTTTTTTGTAATAAAAAATAAAAATAATATATTTTTAAGGGAAACAGGAAGTCCACAGTTAGTCACACGAGTTTGTACTTTTAAACTAACAGCATTTATTACTTAGAGTTCTTTTCAACATTTTGGTCCCCTCCAAATTAGGAAGTACGAATTTAGTGCAACAAAAACAATCACAGACATTGTACACTGATCGCTTGTATGAATATGATATTTGTACTCTAGACAAAGTACGCACGTACTTAATGCGAGTATGTTTCTGTAAGAATGAGTGAAAGAGGGAATAACTTGAAGAAGAGTGAAAGAGGGAATAACTTGAAGAAGTCTGCTGGTTGGTTCTGCGTTAGACTCCAGAATATGTTTAATGCCAAAAGTGTGAATATATTCTTTTAGTTTTTTTTTACTTTTTAATTATAAGAAATCAATTATTCATAAGTTGTGTAGAGTTTTTTTTCTGATAGAATTTATTGGCTGCTTAATAGCTTGTTAAATGTGTCTGTTATTTTTTTAGTTTGACTTTGAAGTGATTTTTATACAGGCAATATTAGAGTGTTTGATATAAAACATGTGTTAGAAATTAAGTTCATACACAGATGGATGGCCCCTTACAAAAAAAACTAGTTTCATGTTCTGAGCAAAGTTCTACTTGTAATCCTTTTAAATTATTCCGTGTTTTATAAATATAGAAATAATAATAAGAAATTTGACTAACTTTAAAAATGTTTACTGAAAAATATATTTTCATATGACGAATTCTAGTAATTCTAGTAAAAAAAGTACAAATAGTAGGAAAGTTTAAATAAATTTCTCTCATCATTACCCAAGTGGCCTCTTGACCCAATTTTTCCTTCATATCACTAGACTAATAAAATATGTACATATTCGTTCGTTTATTCCGTTAAACTGCATAAATTTGAAAAAGTAATTTCTTTCGAAATGTTTAAATGTAGTTTTAGTGTGATATTTTGCAGTTTTTTTTTTTTCATCCAGCTCAAGCTTTTAATTTTTTCCTGTTTTTAACTATTTTTTTTTCTCTTTGCTTTTTTCATAGCAGTTATGTCGTTGATGTCGTTTTCTTTTTTTTTAAGTAAAGTGTCCATTTCCATTTCTAATGGCTTTCAAATAAATTTTGTAGAAAATACATAAAAAGGGAAAAGGAAAGACAGTAACTTGTGTTTTATGGCATAATGAAGTAAAAGCTTACAGCTGAGAACACTCCCTATAAATTTTAAGAAGACAGATAAAAATAAATGTAATTTAAAGGGGTAAATATATTTTTCGCATGAAAGAAAATTAAATGTACAACAAAACGAAAATTTTCTAAAATAACAAGGTTCTAATGATTGATCTTGGTGAACATAGAAAAAAATGTAAAATTAACATGTCGCAATGTTGATTGAAAATTGCATTTAATTTTTGCAAAAGTACAGACATTATTTACAATTGTTTAAATGTATTGCTATTTATTTGCTTTGTTGATTGCTACGACGTACTTTTGTGCTCTCGTTGTTGTTTATTTTGATGTTCGTGATGTGTAAATGTAAATAGCCGATATATTATGTATTACATGCAACTTTGAATCTTGTTAATTTAAAATTTTTCACTTTTTTCGACAAAATTTTTCAATAATGAATCCATAAAATCCTATTTTGTAGTAAAATTCATTTTTAACGTGTTCAATTAAAGTTGGATATACTTTAGTGAATCAACGAAAAATCTACTTTACATTTAATTTTAAATCAACATGACTATAATTTTAATTTCAAATCAATTATATGTTAAATCATCAATTATATTATGTTGAATTAAAATAAAACTCACACTCACAATAATATTACAGTAACGGAATGTACTTTATTCAAGAAGTATTCCGTGCAGCCACTTTTAAATGAATAAACATTTAAAATTCTAAGCAATCTTATTTTTAACTGAGTCTGGGGTGGCGCAATTCTAACCTATGAAATTGGTTAGATTTACTAATATTTTATTTTGAGTGTAGTTTCTACGATACGTAAAAAGGATCTTAATGAAGAACCTCCTTATATATTTTGATTAATTAAAAAAAAACAAATTTGTTAATAATTCTTGCAAAAAACCAACTACGAAATAAAATTGTACTTCCAGTAGAACTAATTGTATGTTGCGAAGTTTCATAAGAATCGGTTAAGTCGCAAAAGTTAAAATAAACAATTACTTTTCATGGGTGTGACACTGCCCACTCGTCTAACCATAATGACGCATTGTAACAATAGCTAAATGTTTTTACAAAATTTCATAAGAATCGGTTTAGCAGTTGCTGAAAAAACTATTTACATTTGATGGGCATGGCACTGCCCATACATAAAAAACATACATAAAAAAATATAGGACGAATTGACAACTTTTATCCTTTTTTTCTTTTTTTTTGAAGACGGTTAAACATAATTATTAATAGATTTTTCGCTCTTTTATTTCAGGAAGAACTCCAAATGTCCTTGCGGAAAGAATGACTATAAATTGCCTTTAACTGTAGGTGCATGTAAGTTATATTCTTTTAGAAATAAATCAATAACAAAAATTCTAAAAATCCTCAATTTGTTTGCTTTAATAAATATTTTAAATTATTTTTAAACAAATTATATTCATAAGGTATTATAAGTTTATTGAAGCCATATTTAAATTATCCATAATTGCTTAACTTTATTAAATATATAATTTAATATTTCTAGCAAATTACAAAATTGGCACAAACCAATAAGAAAAAAATATTATTTTAAAACTAAATTACAAGTTTTACTTTACTTGTACATACGTGCGTATGTGAGTGTTTTTGTGTGTGCCTTAATCAATAATTGATGCAATTATCCTTAAAATCATAATTAATAATTAACATTAGATAATCAAAATAGTGGCATCATTATCATCATCTCGCTGCTCTTTCTCCTTCCAGTTTTCGATGTCAATTACAAATGCCACATAAGAGACCACATTTTACCCATAAATAAATTAATTTTAAATTTTAAACAAAGTAAAGGCAGCAACAGTAAATAAGGAAAGGGAAAAGGATACAGAAACAGAGAAAGAGAGATAGCTAGCTAGAGATGGTGAGTAACTGAGGAAGTAGTTTACAGTAAAAGGATATACATAGTATTAATAAAGCCTTTTCACATGAACATATAAATGTGGTTCTGTTTATTTACTACAGGATGTTTATAGTTTAAAGACAATTAAATGGATAAACATCTCTCCAGGGATTTGTTTTGCCTACAATTTACGATTAAATGTGTTTGTATTGAAACAAAACTGGCATGAATTTAATTTGACAGGTTTAATAAACAAATTTAAGGGCAAATAGTTTTATGTATTTTGAAAAGGGTTTATTTTAGCTTATTTAATAAATAGAACATTTTTAATTGTAAATATTAGAAATTTTAATGAACATATAAAGGATAGTTGGTTGGGTTCGAGTCTAGTAAAAAATAGTAATAAAATTTCAAAATTCAACTATAGTAAAAAATCAGAAAAAATTTAATTATAAAAAAACTAATACATTATATTTTTTTTATGTGTTATGGTCGCTCCACCAGCTACAAAAACTTTCGGACCGCATTGATAAAAAATATATATTTTTTAATTTTTTAATTTTTATTTTTTTAAAATTTATAAAAAATCGAAAATGGCAAAAAACTTACAATTTTTATTAACTGATCATAAAACCACATATAAAAATAACAGTAACGGACAATTGCAAAATTGGCTAAAAACTAATAAAACTGTTGGCTGAGTAGTTAGCACGTTTGACTACAAACCCTGAGGTCTTGAGTTCAAGACTAGTTTCAGGCAAGCCAACAACATCATGCATTGTTCTCATGGACATTGTTGTGTTATTGTGTTGGTTGTTGTTGGGCTGTTAAAGTGATGAAGACATATCACTGATCACCTTGACAGTACCGGCAGGGATTAATAATAACATATGCTAATGCAGTTCACAGCACCCTCCTTCGTGGGTATTGTAGCAGACCGGGAGAAGTAAAATAACTAATATAATGGATACACAGCTTAAACAACTCAATGCCTCTACATGACACCAGAGGGGCTTGCAACACTGCTTTATACAAAACGCGCAGTAACAGGGTTGTAAATGAATTAAGCTTTCTATCTCTCTCCCACTTCACCACTGTTCTCTCTACACTATCCCTTTCCCATAGAAGGTAACACATTAATTAATTAACTGGTAGGCATTAATTGCCTGATTGTGTTACTTATCTAAATAAAAAAATAAAAAAATTTCTAAAACCAATATTGAGCACATTTTAAATAGGCGACTGGAAGAAGGAAAAAAATGGCAAACACAAGTCAAAAATAACGCTAAGATTTTTTTCAATATTCAAAAGTTTGTATAAAAATTTTAAGTCCCTACAAAAGCGAAACGCTCTCAAAGATTTTAAAACTGCAACATTCTGGTTAGAGATGCCAAACGGGACTGGTTTTTGCAAATCCCGGGATTTGGAATTTCAGAATTTCAAATCCCGCGATCCCTGGATTTTTCAGGATCCCGGGATTTTTCGAGATCCTGGGATTTATCGGGATTCGGGATTTTTTTAAATTAAAACAAACAATTTATAGTGTAAACTATTTTCATTCTGTATATTCATAATACCCAGTAAAAATAAATGTGGTACAAGGATGCACTAAGATTAAATAGAAGGGCTTCGGAGATGCACAAAAGCACAACGTGCATCCCCTCTGCCTTACGAGGTTGCAATAACGTAAGCGTATGAAGAAATTTAACGTATGAAAAATTTTTTCATGTTTCTTAAATCCGAAGTTTTTTTCAACTCAAACTTTTTTATAGTGCATCCTCTCTCGCTTACGTGGATACAAACAAATATGGATGTGAGTGTTATTTTTACTTCGTAGTTTTATTTTTTATGTCTTCCATTGAATTGTGTATGAATAATAATTGTGCCTCGGTAGCTCAATGGTTAGTGTTCTAGCCTACTATGCGGAGATCGTGGGATCGATTCCTGATTCAATACGCGAGCAAAAAGTATTTAATAAAAGTAAATTGTAGTGTAACATAGTTTCCAATTGTATTTGTACCACTAAATATATAAATAAATATAAAAACAACATAAAATAATTTAAAATAAACAATTTATCGAAGTGTGGGTGAAATTGTAACATAAAGAGTAAATTTTTTTTTTAATTATATACATATAAAAAAGACATGAGGTTAATGCATCTAAGATGCGCAGAAAGAAGCTAATGCCTCCAGACCTACCAAGTGGGACATCCCATACAAAAATCATGTAATACCGAAGCAGGTTGGTAATGGAGAGTACCGAAATCTCTCCCTTAAAAACCTGCTTCCGGTACATGGATATTTTTGCTGGGTAAGAACTATAAGAAATTAATAAAGAAAATTTAATTTCAATGTATTTTAATACAAATTTAAATATTTCACTGAAGAGTAAAATATAAATTGGGGCGTAAGCACGTCACTAAATGAAAACTGGTTATAAAAATTAATTAACTAGAATCCAGATAATAAATTAGATATGACCTTTATGATTCCCCTTATTACTGGTTATCCGTTGACCAATTGACGCCACAAAAATGCTCTGAGCCCATTAAGGGGAGTAGCAGTAAATAAAAATGTTGTTAGCTATTTATAGCTTCTGTAGTTAGTTTAAGAATCTGGCATATGCTCGGATCACAAATTCCATTAAAGGACAGATTGCAGAGATACATGGCTATCGGAAAAGTTAGCTTTATATGAGCTCTGAGGACTTTTATTTAAAATAATGACGGCACATGTTGCAAATGTCTCAATTTCAGCCGGAAATACCAATGGCGGAACCTCAGTTCACAGTTTATTCTATCAGTCGGCATACCTTATAGTTCTCTACAAGATATTCAGGATCGATGAATACTCATTGCTAACACAATGAACAGAGTTTCCAAGACAAAGCCTGTATGCAGGCAATTCTTTAGAGGACTAATTAAGGCCTGAATGGCCAAAGCTGGACATATCCTTATTACACCGGCAGCAGGAACATCTGGACCTTGTATAGTTTGGTAGTCTCCGCAGCTTGCCGAGTTCTCGGCAACCATACAATCGCCCTGCACGTGATACTCCGTTTGAATATAATTTTATAATTTCGCTTGATAATTTTAGGGCTCTAGGTGCATCCAATACAACTCTAGACGCTTCCTGTTATAAGAACTCTTCATAGGGATTCCAAGGCAGACTTTTGTCAAAAATATCATATAAACTCCTGACATTCATAGAATAAGGGATATTCAGCCATGTTACAGAATACGATTCCGATCGGAAGTGGTTTCAATTCCGTGAGTTGCTTCTTCAGAAAACGAAAAACGAAATGTTTATTCGTAATCAAACTACTTTTAAATATCAAAGTGGAATTGAGAAACACTACTACTGACTTTATTTGCAGTAACTACTAAAAAACGTGCATACTCTTAGGAGCGTCAAATAAATATTTGGTCATAAGCTTTCCATGTTAATAAATAGATAGATGATACCCTTTGAAAACTATGATGCATCTAAATATGTACATACATAAATTAGTGTTACTTTAAAACGTAATTTAAATATTTCGGGATTCCTCGGGATATCTTAATACCGAAAAATCCCACGATTTTCTTGATCGGTATTTCGGGACTTGCACTCCTAATTCTAATATCTCAGCAAAAACTAAGTTTCCTTTTAAAAAAGTTTTTGCTTCCTAACTTCATTAGTGAGGAGTATTGAAGATTCGAATGATCCTGGCAAAAAAATTTATATCCTTATTTTTTCGTAATTCTATAAAAAGAAAAGAAATTACAGTAAAACACAATTTGACTTCCTAGTTTTTTTATACACAAATAAAAACTTTCATAATTTTTGTTTGAGTTTCTCTCTTCCTTCATTCTATGTCGATATTTCACACTGCTAATATTTGTATCTTATCAGTTCATATTAAATATGACAAATTTTGTTATGTATCCTATAGTATACATAACATAGTATACATATTTATATATACTTGAAATGTGTTTATTAAAATATCTGTAATTACTATTATCTGCGTGTTATTATTAGAGTTGGTTACGATTTTGTGTTTTTAACCCAACGAGATAAAGCAAACATGTTACGTTGTACCTGAGACTTTTTAGGGTTCCGTACACCAAAAGTGTAAAGGAACCCTATTATTTTCGCTACGCTGTCCGTCTGTCTGTCCGTCTGTCTGTCCGTCTGTCTGTCACAGGCTGTTTTCTCGGGAACCATAAGAGCTACGGATCTGAAATTTTCACAGAATATGTAAAACTTTTGCCGCTACAACAGCAAATATCTGATAGTTAAAAATTAAAGGATGTTTTAAGGCGAGCAACGAAAAATGTTGAAATACTAATGTAGTATACAGATACTTATATATAGACACTAAATTTTCAAAGTTATTGTTAATTGGTGTAGTCTGTAGAATAGACTACACCAATTAACACTGATATTTAAAATAATAAAAATTAAAGGGTGTTCTATCAGTTAATGTAATTTTGACTATGTAATATAGACAATATGCTTTTAGTTCTCAGAAACGCTAAACCTAAAAAATTCCAAAATTAAAAAATGTCAAAACGATAAATCGCCAAAATGAATAAAGCTCTTACAGGAAAAAATCACTAAAATTAAAAAAGTCGTTAAAACGTAAAATATCACCAAAACTAAAAAGATCGCCAAAAAAACTAAAAAAAACGCCAAGCGCCGAAAAAGTCTCAAAACGAAAAAAAACACTACAAGATAATATAAATCGCTTAAACTAAAAATATTATCAAAAAACTAAAAAATCGCCAAAAATTACAAAAAATCACCAAAACGAAAAAAGAGCCAAAACGAAAAAAAATTTCAAAGCTAAAAAAATCGCCAAAACGAAAAAAAATTTCAAAACAAAAAAATCGCTAAAAATAAAAATATCACAAAAAACCGAAAAAATTTTCCAAAACCGAAAAAAAGCCAAAACAGAAAAAAAGCGCAAAAACTTAAATAAATCGCTAAAACTAAAAATATCGACAAAAAGCCAAAATAAAACGTTAAAACCAAAAAAAAAAAAAACGTTAAGCCAAAAAAGAACGCCAAAACTAAAAAATCGGCAAAATATTGAAAAAAAAACCACAAATCGCCAAAAAACGAAAAAAGTCGCCAGAACGAAAAAAATGCCATAACAAAAAAAAAATCGATAAAATTAAAAAAACTACAAAAAAACCGAAAAAAATCCACAAAACTGAAAAAAGCGCCAAAACTGAAAAAATATCGTCAAAAATGAAAAAACGTTAAAAAGAAACGCCAAACCCAAAAAATTGCCATTGCTAAAAAAAATCGGCAAATAAAATTTCAAGAAACCAAAAATCGCAAAAATAAAACGAAAAAATCACGATAATTAAAAACGCCAAAACCAAACAGCAGAACAGAGTAGCGCCACTTTCGGATGCTGCTACACTTCCATCGTCAGTGCTCACGTGAGTTAAATCACACTCAAGCTGATATTAACTGCAATTTTGCCAGCGTTGCCATAGGTTTATTTTTTTCATTCCCATTTTTCTGATTTTTGTTCTACACAAGAAAAATTTTTTGGTTCGATTAAACAAAAAAGCACAACGAAAAAACTGTCAAAATGGAAAACAATTTTTTTATATTAATAACTAAAAGGAAAACTTTGACAAAGAAAGAACGAACGTGGGAAAATAACGGAGCCCCTAGTGTACTGTCTGAAATATATATGTACACTCTAAAACATTACTACAAATTTACGATCATATATTGTCTAAATTTGTGTTGAAAATTTCTCCTTGTCTAAAATTACATCGATTTTGTAGTTATTTTATTAAAGAAAATACCTTTCAAATTAAACATATTTAGTCCAAGTGGAAAAAATTTAACATAAACTTTAATACGGCTATGGCTGAATAGTAGATACGTCAGACTATCAGTCAGGAGGTTGCAGTTCAAACTTGCACGCAGCCAATCGCTCTTTTTGTAGTAAACCCATTTTGTTTAAAAATAATGCGTGTGTAATTTTAGGTCGATAATCATTTGTAAAGTGTTGCCGACTATTATCGACCTAATTTTCAACAAAAGTGTTTTAGAGTGTATATACGAAACACGAGGGAAAGGTATGAAAAACAAAAAGCTTTGAAAATAAATAAGGCTAGCTCTTTCCCCTTTAAGAGATCAAAAACCATTCAATATGCAAGATATAATCTCATTTTTAACAAGAGCGAAACAATTAAAGTATTTTCAAGATCCTTTCGCAATCGGTAATATTTGAATAAAGTTTTTAAAAAATCTAAAGTTTCATTCACAGAAAAAAGTATCATGGGAAAACTTTGTTGTGCCTTCAACGTTCTGTTAACTTATTTACTCTTATATATAGCAGCATAATTTAAATACATACTTACTTCACATATTAATTTGCCATGGCAGCTTATACCGATATTTTTAATAATATCTCTGACAACATATTTATTTTCATATTTATAGCCATTTAATATTAATAGTTTTATAAAAGATTCTGCTAAGAGTTTAAGGAAGAAATTAAACACATATGTTCTCTGCTCTACTTTATTTAGTCCGATTTTCTTAAATCTTTAATAAACACTCTGCCAGCGTAGTAGCTAGAAAGCGTGGTTAACAAATCCTGAAGTTGTTATTTCATATAGAAAAAAATATCCGGCGTATGAAAATATAATATATAATATAAGTTGTTATACTTAAGCATGCATCTGCATGTATTGTAGAATTTTTCACATCATATTACACCAAATAAAAGTAATAATATCTTTATTTTACCTCTCCATTCTTTCATATATTTTTTCGCATGCATGCATGACTAACGGATAAAAGCCATATGTCCGGTATATAAAAATGTATAACCATGGACAATGCCAATACAGAAAAATACTTATTTACAAAAAAGCAGACTTATAAGACACACACACACACACACACTTGACCATTAAAATCAACACGATTTTAACCCAAATTTACCTCAATACTCCCCCAAACGGTGTGCCAGGTTGTGTGTTTGTGTGCAGATGTGTGTTGTGCTTGTAGCAACAAAATATTAAAGAAATACAGGATAACAGGAAAAATTATGAAGTGAAAAATATTCGCACAAAAAAACCACATAAACCTTGAAGAATATTGAAATATTTTCTTCATGGCGTTATGGAAAAAAGGTGAAAAAAGAAATGGGTCATATTTTTTTTAACTCATAAAACATACAAACCTGTGGCGAAGTGAAAAAATTATGCAAAAAAATAGGATTTGGTTTAAGTTTAATAAATAAGAAATCATATGGTTTCAATAATACAAAATAACATATAATAAAATTTGTTATTGTCTCTGACCATCTCCTCTTCGGTAGTGCGTTGATTTAACTTTACTAGAATATTAAATCAAAATGAAATATAATTATTTCGAAAGGAAAAATGTTTTTTACGATAATAATTGTATCCAGACTAGTAACGATACTAGTCAAAAAAGGACAATCATATTACTAGTTGTATCGAGACTAGTAACGATACTAGTCAAAAAGGGACACAATTTTCAGGTATAATATTTTATATAAAACTTATTTTTAGCTATTAAAAAAATAAGTAGAGTGTGGCTCAGTGGGTAGAGTACTTGCCTTAAAGTATGAGGAATGTGTGTTCGTACCCCGGTTGAGCCAAAGTTTTTTTAAGAGTTACAAAACTCTTAATAAAAAAACTAGTAAGCGCACTAGGATTCAAACTGGGATATAACTGTATACAAATAAACTAGTTGGTCTCCTATGACAACCTAATGTTAAAATCGATAGTTCGATATATGAAAAAAGGATAGATAGGCAACTAGTCTGAAGCAAAAAGCAACTAGTATAGTTCCAGCTACATACCAGCTACTTTGTCTGCAGGGTACCTTCAATCGCCTGTTGTGCTTTGTTGTTGGTTATTCTGTTCCTGCAGTGCCGACTAATAGCTTCCAAAGTGTTATTACATGCAGCTGGTTTATATTGGATTTTAGCTGTCGTTCTTTCTTTACTGAGTTAGCTGAGTGGTCTAATGCGTTGGTTTACAATCATGATGGATTAAGTTCAATACTAGGAATGAACAAAAATAAATTTTAAATTTAAACAAGAAAATAAAAATATTAAATTTATATAAGTAGCAAAAACATAAATTCTGAAGTGTGTTGTTTCAGGATTAAATAAGTAAAAGTTAGCCTGATTCGGGTTTGATTCAAGTACGCGGCGGATGGATTCAAGTACGCATTTAGGATTGATAAAAGTCGTGACTAGATTGATTCAGCGGGCTTGAATCTACATGTAATACGACGTTTGTCAGCTACTTTCGGCTATGCCCGTGCAATGAAAATAAACAACAACAAGAGCACAAAACTGATTTGTGGATATCATGAAGCAAAGAAATTCCAACACAGTACGAGTACGACTGTGCATAAAGTTTATACACATATTCGTACTTAAAATAAGAACTATTTTTAGATTGATTTTTCTTTTCTGTGTACAGATTTTTTATAATAGGCATGACTTATATCTGCACTAGATACATCAGTATATTTCTTCCCAAGTCGAGAACAGTTCGTCTGATTTGAACAAATAAAGCACCAAACCATGCAGAATAAAGTTTTCTTTAAGTCATCTCATATACATATATAAAATTTTTTATATATCCAATTGTTTCATAGTTAATAATTTCAAAATTTTTTTTGCGCAAAATTAAACTTTTCCCAAAGACATTTTATTATTTTGGCTTGAGTTCGGCTTTAATTTAATTCTTCAATTAAATAATATATATTTATTTAGAAATATATGTGAAGCATGTAGACAAAGAAAAATTTTGACTGCATGGAGGGTTGAACTGACATGTTTCGATAGCCCCCGCTAATCTCGTCAGAGTTCTTTTCCACGTAGAGCACTCGACCAAAGTCGGTGGCTTGCAGTCATCTCTATTTCATCTCTAAATAAAAATATAGTTTAATTGAAAAATTAAATAAAAACCGATCTCAAACCAAACTATTTAAATTTCTTTGGATATAAATCCATACAGTTCGACTAAAACTCACAACTTAATTGTTAAACTTTTTTTGTTTTCAAAAATTCAGAAGACAATTAAATCCACAAAAATTTGACATATTTATCATTAATACGAGAGCTAGTTGTACTTGTAATAAAATAAGCCATAAATCATAAACATCGATGGACAAATGTTGATTTTATTCACAATTAAATAAAAGATCTCAATTGATAAAAATCCACAATTTCCATACAATAGTAAAATTTTAATTTGTGTGTGTATATGTGCTGTATGGAAATCTGATAAGGGGTATGAGTACCTTATCAAAAATTCCAGCAGACTGGTTGTTAATTTGATTTTCTGAAAGCTTAGATTCTCTTTTATGACTTTTGCATATATCGCTAGTTTAGAATATAAAAACATACATATTATTTTAAATAAAATTTATTTGCTGGTGTTGAAGCATATTGTCACAATTTTATTTTAAATGAAATTTATTTTCAATGATTAAACGCCAGCAAATAAATTTCATTTAAAATAAAATTGTGACAATATATCAAATAATAAATTTCTTTAGGGTTTAATTTAGATTTTATTTTTCATTTTCCTTTATAAATACTTTTATCATTATCCAATGGTTTTCTAATTGTATAAAGGTGTAGAAAAATAAAATAGATTCATATCGAATAAAAAATTATTTGCTGGGTTTTGTATAATTTTCAAAGCCTACTTTGCTTATTTTTGAAAATCATTTACATATTAGTGAATTCTCAAATGGTTTTTGAAAGTCTGTACATAAGATAAAGGGTTTGTAACTGTTCAAAATTGTGTTTGAAGTATACTGACGATTTAGTAAAGCACCAATGAAATGCTGCATATAGACAATGCTTAAACACCAGCAAATAAATTTTATTTAAAATAAAATTATGACAATATGTCAAGTAAATTTCATAAAGGTTTAATATATATTATCACAATAATTTTTGGCCAACGGCTCCACTGTGCGTCATCGTTAAACTACTTGAGCAGATTTAGTAACAAATATTAAGGAACAATTTTAAAGCCAACATAACATAACATAAATGAGCTGATTAAAGTTCTTGAAAACCAAAGATCCCTTAATTATAGATTATTCGTTTTCAAAATTTTTTTGTTTGCTATGTAAATTGCCCTGTCTTTTCGGTAAATTTATATTTTTTTAAAACATTTTTTCTGCATTTTTATGAGTGAGAATTTACATATCACTACATTCAATATATTCGCTTTTAACTTGACCAAACATTGTCATCATAAATTTGTATAGAAAAATATTCTATATCTATTTGCTTGCCTTCATTTCTTTCCTTCTGGCATTGTTTTTTTTTGTTGTGACATTTGATCTGCTTTAAAATTTACATATCGAATGTTTTTCATTTGAAAATAAAATAGAAATTTACCATAAAAATGCAATTGTTAAATAATCATCGAATAAATAATTCATCAAAACATACACAGTTTTTGTATTTATTTCATTTTGTTAAATATATAGACATAAATAAATGATTTTCTTTTTTTGTATAAAGAAAATATATTATTTTACACTGTTCATAGGAGAATGTGCTGTACAATGCACAGTGGGGCAGAATGAAAAAATTTGGAAAATAAATCAGCCATTTCTAAATGGATGACCCGATCGGTTATAAGTAAAAACTCCTACTGGAATGGCTTTTTTTCGAAAGGTACCTGTTTTTCAAAGAAGAGTCAAGTCAAAAAGACACCTTCTAAAATCGTCCTTTTTAAAAACGTTTTTTTTTAATTTCTTAAATTTCATTCATTTTTGTTTATAGCTTTCCTTACATATTAATTTTTGTTCCAGTACATATAATAAATTTTTAACTTTTAAATTTACTTAAACAACTTAAATACAAAATCGTTTAATATAAAATAACAACTTTATCGCTGTTTTTAGCTTTCACGAAAAAAATTGTTATCATTTACATACATATTTTTGTTGTTGAGAGTATTTTCTATTTTATTAATTTTATTAATTGCTCCCTTAATGGTGACCACAAAAAGAAAACAGAAACACTAACAACAAACTGTGGTGGCAGCGATATAACAAAAATTAAAATACACAAAAACCTCTGATATGCACAATCATCGAACTGAATTCCCACTACAGAAATGCAAAAACACATTAACCAACATTTAGCGGGTCGGCCGATAGAAAAGTTATAAATATTTATGACACACAACAAATATTAACGTCATCACAGTTTATCGGCAGCTGCAAAAGCAGCAACAATAATTGCTCGTATCAAACAACGTCATCAGTAACCACCTATGGCGAAGTGAGTTGCTAATCGTTTTAAATGTTGCCAACTTAAAAGTATACCATCAAACATTTAAGTAAACTGTTGTGTAATAAATAGTGAACCAATTAAGATTTTTAACTGACTTTAAAAATAGTAAAATAAAAATATTATTTATTTATGTGTGTGTTAATTCAGAACTCCGCATTTCATAAATCAATTTCGGATTAATTTTCTTTATTTGAAGGTGCTGTTGGCTGAATGGTTAGCGCGTTTGACTACAAAGCCTGAGGTCTTGAGTTCGAGACTAGTTTCAGGCAAGCCAATAACGCCATGAATTTTTCTGATGTGCATTGGTGTGTTATTGTGTTGGTTGTTGTTGGACTGTTAAGGTGATGAAGGCATAGCACTGATCACTTTGGCAGTACCGGCAGCGATTAATACTAACATATCCTAATCCATTTCACAGCATCCTCCTTCGTCTGTAGTGTAGCAGAAATATCGGCGAAGTAAAAGACCTAGTAAATGGCTACACTCTAAAATACTTTTGTTGAAAATTAGGTCGATAATAGTCGGCAACACTTTATAGATTATTATCGACCTAATATTACACACGCATTATTTTTGAACAAAA
This sequence comes from Panzeria rudis, assembly GCA_956483635.1. NCBI lineage: Eukaryota > Metazoa > Arthropoda > Insecta > Diptera > Tachinidae > Panzeria > Panzeria rudis. The sequence goes on along the minus strand of OY101450.1, from coordinate 131,285,471 downwards.
TGTTTTTACTAAAAAAAGCGATTGGCTGCGTACAGGTTTGAACCGCGAACTCGTGACTGATAGTCTGACGTATCTGCCATTCAGCCATATCCGTATTATACTTTATGTTACATTTTTTCCTTTTGGACTAATATGTTTACTTTGGAAGGTTTTTTTCTTTAATAAAATAACTACAAAATCGATGTAATTTTAGACAAGGAGAAATTTTCAACACAAATTTAGACAATATATGATCGTAAATTTGATGTAATGTTTTAGAGTGTAGACAGCTTAAAACAAATTAATGCCACTACGATTGTGTTACTACTCTTAAAAAAGAAGATGTACTTTCATATTCGTCCCTTTGAAAAGAGGGCAGCCGATGCAGCTTCAACATTTTTTGTTTAACCGATTTTTATTAAACTTAACACACACATTAAGTTTCCATCACAATAATGAATTGTGTTAAAAAGTAAGCTGTGCCACACGTTTATATACTTTTTCAATAATTTTTACTAAACCGATTCCTATGAAACTGCGCACACACATTTACCTATTGTCAAAATACGATCTTGGAGATTGTATGAGGTAAGCTCTTGAAATTTTCGCAACCAGCGCCGCATTTTAAAGGCAACAGTAGCGAATGCTGAAAAACAATTTTAAAATTAAAAGGTATTCTATTAGGTTATGTAATTCTGAAGTTAGGTTGTATCTTCTAAGCCATAATGTAATATACAGACACTTATAAATAGACACTAGAAATCATAAAAGTTAGTGTATTATTATACAGGCTGAACCTATAAATACTGAAATTTAAACAAAATAAATATTAAAGGGTGTTCGATTAGTTAATGTAATTTTGAAAATTAGCTGTATCTTGGAAACCGTAAGAGGCAAACTCTTGAAATTTTTGCAGCTGTGCAGCATTTTAAAGGCAACAATAGCGAATGCTAAGAAAAAAATTTTTTAATTAAAGGGTATTCTATCAAGTTATGTAATTTTGAAATGTGGCTGTCTCTTCTGAGCCATAATGCAATATTCAAACATTTATATATAGACACTAGAAATCATCAAAGTATGATTATACAGGCTACAATAATGAATACTGAAATTTAAACAAAATAAAAATTAAAAGGGTATTCTATTAGTTAATGTGATTTTGACAATTAGTTATATCTTGGGTACCGTATTAGGCAAACTCTAGACATTTTCAGAACTAGTGCAGCATTTAAAGGCAACAGTAGCGACAACAATTAAAAATTAAAGGGTATTCTATCAGGTTATGTAATTTTTAAATTTTGCTATACCCTCCGAGCCATAATGTAATATACAGATAGATACAAATATCTATACCAATAAATACTTAAATTTTAACAAAATAAAAATTAAAGGGTATTCTATCAGTTAATGTAATTTTGACAATTACCAGTATCTTGGAAACCGTAAGAGTCAAACTATTAAAATTTGCACAGTTGTGCACCATTTTAAAGGCAACAATAGCTAATGCTAAAAACTCAAACTAACTAAAAATAAAGGGTATTCTATCAGGTTGTGTCATTTTCAAATTTAGCTGTATCTTCTCAACCATAATAATTAAACACTTGAAATAAACAAAATCAATAATTAATGGAAAAAGTAATTATTAAAGGGTGTCCCCATGAGAAATGCCAGGAAATCGTCAAAACGAAAAAAGTGCAGAAACATAAAAACGCTAAAACTAAAATAAAAATCCAAAAATGAGAAAATGTCCAAAAAATAACCAAAATGAAAAAAGCGCTTGAAAGAAAAAAAGCCATCAAAAATCGCTAAAATGAAAAAAAAAATCGCAAAAAATACGCCTAAAACGAAAAAAAATACTTCAAAAAACAACAAAAAAATCACCAAAACTTAAATAATCACCAAAAGATATAAAAAGCACTGAAACAAAAAAATACGCCGAAACTAAAAATACCATCAAAAACCAAAAAAATCGACAAAGCGAAAAAGTCGCTAAGACTAACATAAATCGTTAAAACCCGGAAAAAACACCATAAGCAACAAAAATCCCCAAAAACTAGCAAAAAATCACCAAAACTAACAAAAATCGCCAAAACTAACAAAAAATTGCAAAAAAAATCTCAAAAAAAATTTCTAATATTAGGGGGTTACCTTCGGGCTGATAATGATCAATCCAAAAAGTCAAATCGTCAAAAATCGTCAAATCGAACAAAAATCGCCGCCATTAAAAGCGAAAAAATCGTCAAAAAGGAAAAAAAATCGCAAGAAACTAAAATTATCGTCAGAGACAAAAGAATGGCAACACGAAAAACAATCGCCAAAACGAAAAAATTGGCAAAACGATAAATTTTGCCAAATCGACAAAAATTACGCTACAATTAAAAAGTACCAAAAAAATAAATAAAAATCGCAAAAACGAAAAAGCGACATGTATGTATGTATATGGTATTCGTATTCGGAACCCTTCGTGTGCGAATCAAAGCCGCACTTTACTGAATTTATTTAAATAACATGGTTCTAACAGCTGATTCTGGTAGAGGTTACCAAAAAAATATGTACACCTTTTTTATATGGGACACCTTTTTTCGGGGGAGTGAAATTTCCCTTCATCTTCACAGAGTTATACTGACTCGGCATAGAATATATTGTAAGTCTAATGTTTAAGGTATAAGATGTGCTTAACTCTTTTATGTAAAACACCACGATAAACATTTCTTTAAAACATTTTGACCCGCTTACTCTTCGCGCTATTGTTTTTATCCCTTTCTTAAGCAAATGGATCTAAATTCAAATAACATTTTTCAGGATATTTAAGGTTAAAAAATATACTTTGGCATTTTATAGATACTCGTAGCATTAAGTTGTGCCCTTTCCTTTCATTACTATATATGATGATGTGGTCTAAATTTATTCAATCTTCAAACATTATGAACTTTTTTCAAACATTACCGAGATGTTCAAGTTTAGACGCGCATACAATATAAACCATAAATGTTATCGAACTAGTTCTTCCGCCATGTGGTACGCACACAACAGTAGAATAATTAGTCGAATTTCATTAAAATCGGAGATGATTAAAATCCAAATCCCTGTTTTTTATCGTAAACTTATGTAAAATTATAACAAACATTAAAAATGTAAAATTGTCATTGGATTTATTGAATAACACGTTTGAATACATGTGAAGTTGTAAGATTTCAAAGATATAAAACTATTCATTCAAGTCTTTCATTAGCCGTAAATCTTTATCAATCAAACGTAATTCTTAGTCTAAGAAAAAAATTTCAATTGCGCATTATTTTAAAAATAAATACACCAAAAACGTTTACGTCACATCCTTTTTATTCAACTCCTTTGCATTAATTTCCCATACAAATCGGCTATTTAAACATTTTTCTGTATTTTCAAAAAGAAAAAAAATATGTACTCTTAAGGATTTCAGTAATAAAACAAATTTTGTTTTCATAGCTGAGATTTTATTATCCTTTTGTTAAGTAATAAAAGATGAGAACAATAAAATTATGTTTGAATAATTCACTTTCCTTTGTAGGCAGCAAACAAAAAAGATCCTTTTCTTTCCCTTTTTCTTTTTGTTTGTTTTTGTTTTGACGCAAATTCAGGTATATTGAGCAAGACGGGTAAAGTGCTTACAAATAGGGCTGGCAGGTAGTTAAAAAAGGATCTCAAATTTCAAATTGGCATAAACGCATTAAAGCATTAAGGAATTTGGTATTTAATAAGTGAGTAAAAAAAACTTGTGATAAAAAATTCTTGATTTTATTTAGCAAATATTTGTAACAAATAATTTATTTAAATATTTAATTTTAATTCTCATTATTTTGGCATATTTGCGTAAAATTTTGGCTGCTCTAGAAAAAAGCTTAAATAAAATTTTGTTTACAAGTATTTCTGCAAAACTATTTACAACTTAAATGTAGTTTTTTTTCCTCTGCTATAATTTTGTTGTTTATTCATTTGCAATGAACTTTTTCGTTGTTGGTGCTGCGTTTGTGTAACTAAAAATTTTAATGCAATTATTTAACGTTCTTTTGGCTTTTTTACATGAGGGAGTTGCACCACAAACTAAAACATTAATTACAAACAATTATAAAATATTTATGCAAAAATAATAGAAATTACTTGTAAAAAAAAGAAAAATTCAACAAAAATAACTGCAACTTTTTATGTTTGAAAAAAAAAGCAAACAGAAACAAATTTATAGATGATTGCAAAATGTTAAATGAGACACAACAGAGAAACCACACATTTTTACAAACAAATAAATAAAAATAATAAATTTGTTTTTAAATAATTAATTAATGGATCGTTATGTGGGTAATTAAATAAGGCTTGTTGTTACTACTTTAATATGTAAATATATATTTTTTTAACAATCAAATGAATATTTGAACAGTATTTCTGTTAATGCGAAAGTGTTTTTGAGGGCAGTTGTAAACAAGAATAATTAAGGGATTTGTATCATATAATTTTTTTTGCACTTTACATTTTATAAAAATGTATTTAATAATACAACAAAATGTGTTCAGCAGTTTTATGTTAACCACAACGCGCAATATTTTTGTAGAACATTTTAAGCCTCTAGCTTTTCGCTGTATGGGTCCTTTTGTCTCTTTCTGGAAGAAGGAGAGAAAAAACTGTCCTTAAACAGCGATATAGGGGGCTGAATTGTACTACAAAAATATTCGCCATAAATTTCGACTATAAGTCTTGGAAAACATCAAAGTTCAAAATTCAACTTGGACGCCAGAAATAAATGAAAAATTACAGCAACAAATATATGACAGTTAAAAATGAGGTTGTTCGGAATAGTGCTGGCAATTTCTGCTACTTTTCATTACTCAATACTACTCAATACTTTTCATTTGGGTACTCAATACTTACTCGATACTTTTAACGCTTAGTAAAGCTATATTTATAAGCAGAGTTGTATTTTACAGCATCAATTTTCCTTTCGGTTTGACTTTGAAAACACAACAGCGAAAGTATCGAGTAACTACTTTTTGGTATTGAGTACCCTAAAATAAGAGCAAATACTCGATACTCGGTACCCGCTACTCAATATTTTGCCAGCACTAGCTCAAAAGCGAGCAACAAAATATATTGAAATACTACTGTAGTCTCGAAAATAAACTACGCCCATTAACAGTGATATTTAAAATAATAATAATAATATAAGGGTGACCTATAAGTTAATGTAATTTTGCCTATGCAATTTTGACAATTTGCTGTATCATGGAAACCCTAAGAGGCAAATTCTTGAAATATAAAAAAACGTTAAAACTAAAAAATTCCAAAACTAAAAAAATTTCAAAACGAAAAATCACCAAAATGAAAAAGCGCTTAAAGAAAAAAGGCACCAAAATTAAGAAACGAAAAATTGCCAAAATGAAAAAAGCGCTTAAAAGGGAAAAAGCACCAAAATTAAGAAAAAATTGCTAAAAAAAAACCAAAAAATCACCAAAGCTAAAAATATCGTCAAAAAAGATGCCAAAACCCGACAAAAGCGAAGAAAAGCACTAAAACCAACAAAAAATCGCTAAAACTAAAAATATCGTCAAAAAAACGAAAAAACTCGTTGAACGTTAAAAAAAGTACAAAAACTAAAAAACCCCAAAGCAAAAAAAAACCGGCAAAACTAAAAAATCGCCAAAAACCGAAAAATCGCCAAAACGAAAAAAACGTGTCAAAGTAAAAAAATTGCTAAAACCAAAAAAACACCAAAAACCGAAAAAAGTGCCAAAACTGAAAAAAGCGTCATTACCAAAATAAATCGCTAAAGCTAAAAATATTTTCAAAAAGCGAAAAACGTTAAAACAAAAAAATCGCCAAAACTAAAAAATCGGCAAAAAATTGTGAAAAACGAAAAATCGCTTAAAAAAGAGAAAATCGCCAAAATTAAAAAAGCGCCAAAACTAAACAAAGAACAATCGCCAAAACAACGAAAAAAAAACTTCAAAAAATAAAAAAAACTAAAATTAAACGAAAAAACAAAACGGAAAAGTTGCCAAAATGAAAACAGGACAAAAACGAAAAGGGATATATGTGGATTCCTACGGAAACCTTCGTGTGCGAGCTAAAGTCGACCTTTACTAAGCTTATGTATTTTTTATTTTTTAATTTATTTATTATTTTTGTTTTCTTTCCCACCCTAATCGGATTTTAGATCAGGAAAATTTGCCAAGCTCCAAGTAGGGCAAATATGCGCAATAAAATTTATGCAGAATGCAAGAAATGAATGAGTCCCTACTATAAGACGTTTGAAGTCATATTATGAAGTTATAGGAAAACAAAAAATTTTATTATACACTTCAAAAATTTCATACAGTCGACATTTCTAGTCGTTTCCATTAAAAAAGAATCATTAAAAGAGAATTCTGAACTCATTGTATGATTTATACAAATGCAAAGGAAACTTCCTTATTTTTAGTTAAATAATTTTTTTCCAAAAACTATTTCCTCCATGAATAGTTAAGAGCAACTAGACTTATTTATAAAAAAAGCTTTTTTTAAGCAAATTTTTCACATATTGCAGCAACAATTGATTATGACATATTTAAATTTCAATTTGCAGAAAAATATAAATTTTTTCATACTTTCTCATACATCTGAAATAAATCCTTTAATAAAAAAAGGAACTTTATTTGTGTTCATGTACACACATTTCCTTTACACGACATCTATTATTAACAAAAATATTTTTTTGGATACATTTTACTTTTGTTGCCCTTAAGCTTTAATAACCAATCATGTAACCAATTTTTGAGTTTCAGGCTTTTAATCTATAAACAACAGAATTTGTAAAAGAGAGAACAAAAAATTGTCTCAAATGACTGATATGAATTAAAATGTAACAAAAGGAGTATATTACTCATGCTGTGTGTATGTGGGGGAGTGTGTGTGTGAATTCTGTTTTTAACTGATGACCCCAAATGATTGATTGACACTTTTTAAAGTCACACAATAATTTTTCAAACACACACAAATGCACACACAAAATTACACAATAAAGCTCAAATAGCCTCATTCATACACACAGTTCATCCACAGTGACATGACATTCAACAGGAAGTGGTGGTAAAGCGGATATACAAGCAGCATAACTTTATGTATGAGTTTATTTTATATTTTACTCTTTCAGTTTTTTTGTGGAAATAAATATACGTATATATATATATTTTTTTTACTTTCAGTACTATTTGTTGTAGATGTTGCTACAGCTTCAGCTACTGTTCGTGCTGTTGTTGTCATTTAAGCCTCCAGCGTTGTTGATTAAATAAAAATAATTACATATTTAGTACATCAACGAGGCAAATAAATAAAAAAGAATAACAGCAAAAATGCTGAAACTTTATGTAACCGGAAATGTAAAGCAACCCATGTTTATTTATGTTGTCACACATATACACATGTACACACACTGACATAGCTGTCATTATAAGCACGAGTATTTCATTGAAAAAGTAAAAAAAAAAACAACTACAAAAATAAGTTTAAATATTGAATTATTTTCCCCCTTTTGGTAAGTGTTTAATTGTGTTAAATTTATATTGTCAATTTACACTGTATCCACCACACACAGATAGTTAAACACATTTATTTATTTATTTTTCTTTAAATGCTTAAGTGTTTGTAAAAATTGATTATATCAATATGTGAGAATGTATTTGAGTGTTTTTACTGCTTTCAGCACTGACTTGACACTTATTCAAAATGTTTGTTGGAAGCAGAAAGTGAAAAATTGTTACAAAAAAAAAAAAAGAAGAGCCGAGACCATCTGTTTAAACTTAAAGTGATTTTCAACTCAATCGTTCGTTCATCATTTGCAAACAATTTGGTGTCAATGTATGATGTATGACAGCGGTGTATTCGTACCCTTATCATTCTCTCGCCCCGTGTGATTTCATTATACAACTGGACGGAGAACTGATAAGGGCTCGTATCATCATTACAACAATAAATATCAATAAACTGTTAATACAGATGGGTCCTTTTAAAGTGTGACAAGTCAAGGTAGTGTTGAAAATTATTTGAAAGTAAATATTTGCAAATAAAAAGAGTTATAAAGTTTTTTGAAAAATAACGAATTTAAAATTTTCGAGTTGGTAAAGATGCGGTAGTGTTAAAATGAACGTGCTTAGAATTATAAAAAAATTATATAAACCAAATTGAGTATTAACTCAATTAAAAAAAAAACTTATTGGGAAATTAAAAAATATATATATGTATGTCAGTCAGTAAAATAAATTATAGTACGAGTATAAGTGAAAAATTGCAATTTATGTTTAACATTCGAAATAAACAACTAGACATACGAGTATATATGGTATAAAAACTCTGAAAGTAGTGTTACGTAATATGTGAATAGCTCCTTAAACTTATAAGTCAATAATAGCTGAGTGGGTAAAGTACTTCTCTTCAAATCTGAACGAGCACACAGGTTCATATCCCAGCTGGGCCAAAAAATAAATAAATTGTAAAAAAAATAGAAATGAAATATAATGTGTATAATTTTTTTTTTAGTTTTAATTTGTTTATTTGACTACTTTTTTTCAGCTTCAAGTAAGCCGAATAATAACTACTTAATTGCTGTGATAATGTAAACATATTTGTAAGAGATACTCCTTATTTTTTTAGCTTCTCAAACAAAAATTAGTAGCTATCGAGTAAAATTCTGAGTAGTTACGACTTAGATCCTCATATACTTTTTTGTCTACCAGTAAGCAAAGTTTTTGCTGGGAACTATCTATAAAAAGTAAATGTCAGATATTATTCTTTAGGGTCATAATTAAGATTCCGACATTCAATTCTATTTTAGGTGTTTTATTTACAATTAAAAATAAAGGTGTAAATCGATCATCCTTTGTTATATGCTACAAAAAAATTTTTTAAAAATAGTTAAAAGTTTTATGTCCTTGAATGTCATAATCTTAATGATATTCATTTCATTTTTTTGATGAAGTACATACATTTCTTTGCATTTATGAAAGACCAATCAAATACCTCACATAATATTATATATATTTTCGTTTTTAAAAAACATAAACTTATTTATTTCAACACTTGGCAACAGAAAGCGAACAATAAGAATAGTGTTATATGTTTGTTGTTGTGCTCTTTATTATTATTGTACACTCATAGACACATTGTTTTGACAGTGCTGTTGGCTGAAGTAGTTAAAACGTTGCCTATAAAGCAAGTGATGATAATCAAGAGTCTGAGTTCGATACAGTGAGCAGGTTCATAAAAATTGCAAATTTCTCTGATGAGCGTTGGCGTCTGTCATATGTATTTGTAGCATGGAGTTGTCAATAAATTAAAGTAGTCAATAAAAGAGATAAGCTATATTTTATATTTATATCACCGAAGTGATATTTATATTAAAACAAAAATATATTTGAAAAAATTTTCAAAATTTCTTTTTATTTTTCATACAAATTCTTCAGCAAACAAACGCATAGAAGTTCAAGAGTTGCTTTGCCTGTCAAAAGTTTTAAAATTTGTATGAAAAATACAACAAATTTATAAATTATTTGAAAATTTTTTTTTCTATATAAATTTCACTTTGGTGACGTGATTTAGACAATTAGGGCCTATGTTTTTTTTTTTTTTTAAATAGTCAAGAAATAAAAATTAAATAAATTAAGTAAAGTGCGACTTTGTCTCGCACACGAAAGGTTCCGTACGAAAACACATATGTATATCGTTTTCCGTTTTTGCTTCTTTTTTCATTTTGGCAGTTTTTTCGTTGTGTTTTTTGTTTAATTTTGTTTTTTTAAGTTCTTTTTCGTTGTTTTGGAGATTTTTTTTGGTTTCGGCGCTTTTTTAATTTTCGTGATTATTTCGTTGTTATTTTTTGCAATTTTTGGTTTTTTGCAATTTTTATCCGTTTTTTTAACGTTTTTTTCGCTTATTGACGATATATTTAGTTTAGTTTTTTAGTTTAGTTTTTAGTTTAGGCGCTTTTTTCAGTTTTGCCGTTTTTTTCGGTTTTGGGGATTTTTTCGGTTTTGGCGATTTTTTCGGTTTTTTGTGATTTTTTTTTAGTTCTAGCGACTTTTATTTTGGTTTTGACACTTTTTTCGTTCTGGAGATTTTTTAGTTTTTTACGATTTGATCGAGTTTGGCGCTTTTATTTTCGTTTTGGTGATTGACGATTTTTTTCGGTTTTTGATGATATGTTTAGTTTTAGCGTTCTTTTTTAGTTTTAGTGCTTTTTTTCGTTTTGACTTCTTTTTCGTTTTTTGCGTTATTTAGTTTTTTGGCGATCTTTTTAGTTTTAATGATTTTTTGCGTTGTAGCGTTTTTTTAATTTTGGTGCTTTTTTCATATTGGCTATTTTTCGGTTTGACATTTTTAATTTTGGAATTTTTTAGTTTTAGCGTTTTTAAAAATTTCAAGATTTTACTTCTTACGGTTTCCAAGATACAGCAAATTGTCTAAAGTACATAGTCAAAGTTACTTTAACTGATAGAACACCCTTTAGTTTTTATTGTTTTAAATATCAGTGTTAATTGGTGTAGCTACAGACTACACCAGTTAACACAAACTTTGAAAATTTAAAGTGCCTACATATATATAAGTGTCTGCATATTACATTAGTATTTCAACATTTTTCGTTGTTCGCTTTAGAACACCCTTTAATTTTTAACTGGCATATATTTGTTGTTGTAGCTGCCAACGTTTTACACATTCTGTGAAAACTTCAGTTTCGTAGCTCCTGCGGTTCCCGAGAAAACAGCCTGTGACAGACAGACTGACAGACAGACAGCGTAGCGAAAACAATAGGGTTCCTTTACACTTTTGGTGTACGGAACCATAAAAATGAAGTTTATTACAGTTTTCATGCAAAAAAAAAGTAAATAAAATGACTCTGATTATTTATATCAAATATATCTAATATATTTTTATTTTTTTATTATTTCGGCTTTCTAGTTCAATAATTGAATTAATGTAAATTCAAATTATTTTTTTATTAAGAGTGGAGTGCTGGAATATTCAAATCAGATTAGCAGAACGGATCAGTACTACTGATTTCGACGGCCACTACGCTCGTCATCATCAGCGTTCTTGTTCGCTTTTACCACTTATGAAGGTGGATGCTTTTTTCAATGAAACATCAGCTATTTAAATAATTTTTGCCAGTAAATAGAATACAAGACTTATTTTCCATGGTAAATTCTTGCATTTTTATTTCAACTAAATTTAGTCAGCTTTGAAATTTCACCTATCTGATTAATATCCAACACTACCACACTTATTGTTTTTCGCTTTTGATGAGTATTCTTTTTTAATACATTCACTCAAAGCTGTTTGTTTGGTTTTTGTTATTATACATGCCTTTAACAGTCTTCAGTTGCTTGTCTTGATTTTTAGTTCTAGGCAGCCAACCGAGAAGTAAACACATGCATATAACTTATTGCAACGGGCTTTTTTTGTCTTAAGCGATTAATTCAGAGTTTCGGAGAGTTTTGACACCCTGTAGCTCAACGTGTAATTCAACAAGATAGTCCAAATATCAACATTCTTAAAGCTTAAGTCCTCCTATAAAATTTTGACATATGTACATCGTTTTGTAATCAGATTGCAAGTTTCCAAGGTGGACATTTTTTACCGTCTTTTTCAATTTCAACCACTGAGCGTTTGAGTCCTGCTACTTTCGGCACCTGGCGATCATTTTTAGCCTTATGCCATTAGAAGGCCACCTTCGGTCGACCACCTTCGGGTGACAACTTTTGACCGGCCATGTGCGGTCGCTATGTCAGACGTCCCCCCATATTTATCACCCTTCGATACAGTGCGCTTAGGCACCTGTCTCGGCACGCCATGACCCCCACCAAAAATTAAAGGTACAATTTTAAATTAAAAATTTCATCCACCTTGATGACACAAAGTAAACGAAGATTGTAATTTCAACCTCCAGTTGGAAAAAGAATATAATTCGTCAACAAAAAACACCTATTGCCTGGAAGATAATTAGGCTATACTTATGCGTTACTTAGGCGATACTTCTGCTTAGCCGAGAAAACTTCATTTAGCAAGGGCACCAATCATTAGCCAAGACACAAACCTGGTCCAAGGATTCCTAAAACAAAATTTCCCCAAAATCCCAGAAACTCCTCGGATTCTGAAAACTAAGAAAAAATTCTCTCCAAAATGCCATAAGTTCTCTGGGTTCCCAAAAACTAGGACAAAAATATCCCCAAAATCCCAGAAATTTCCCGAAAAAAACGGAAACACCGAAAACCTCGAAAATACCAAAGCGGCAACACTGAGCTTTTAGGAAATATGATTTTCGCACCAGCCTGTTGCCTTGAATTGTTGCTTTAAACTGTCATTACACGTATTTTTTCATTTAAAAATGTTTACCCCCAGCATAGACACATTTATGTGCTTCATATCATATGCATAACGTTACATAAGGAACTTCAATCCAATAATATGAAATTTTTTGAATTGTAAAAATTATTAAATTTAAAATATATATTTTTAGTTCCTTTTCCAGTATCTCATCTATACTTTGACAGTACGTTCAAAGCCCTTATTCCATCCAGACGGGAGTGGAACGAGCAAACATAGAAAAAGTCTTCAACTTTAGGATGTATAATGATTGATTTACGGTTTTGACTCTGGAGTCTTCTCGAAGGACCTTGGAATATAACTCTCTTTGCGACTTCTTGATGAAGCTAGTGTATTTCAGGCTGAAATATTGGCTATAAGGGAGGCGGGCAGGATGTTGAAAGAGTCGGAATTTTCAACAACAGGTAGGCGGCACTTCTGTTTCTAAGCTGGCCAGGGCTGGATCTGCTATGGACGCCTCCTTTGCTGAATCGGTAGCTACGCCGTTTGGCACTATTAGAAATTGCATTCTCAAATATTACCGGCAGAAAGCTAAAGGTAGTTAGGAAAATGTGGCCTTGTTACAACGATAAGCGCACAACACAACTATTTAACAGAAACTCTAGAGACATCTCAATGCTCGTCGCTGTATTGAAGGTGCATTGGGCAGACAGATATGCTAGCAGGATAAGACTTTCCTACAATGCGTTCTGCCGTTGTTGCCGGTCTTGCAGCTCTCGAGACACAAATTCCTGGGCAATACCATACTAGACGAGCTTTCGGAGCTATTAGGGATAGGTCTGGGTGACCTAATCTGGTATCTCAACGCGACGGGTCTAGTACCTACTACCGAACCAGAGGCCTGGGTTCGGACCTACATAGGTTGACACTGACTGACGAATAGAGTGGTCTGTCAAAACGGAACCTTATTGATTCTACTTGAATGCTTGTGCGTAACAGGCAGCCACGTAAACCAACCAACCAACCAGCTCCTTTTCCAATAAATTCTACTTAAATTCATTTTCATAGTAGTTCTTAACTTCACACCTCTTCCTTAGTGGCTCGCTGGATAATATGAGTTCTGTTCCTTTTTCGTTCACTTTAGCTAAGACTCGTGGTAGTCGATTGCATGAAAATACTCTAAGGATTTTATGTTTGTTTATTGGCAACAGGACGATGATGCTATTCTTTGATTGTCATTGATAAGTAATGAAAACCAACTAGGAGAATAAAACATTACACACTATAAAACTACAGAGAGAAAAAAACAACTGAACTTTCTTACAAATTACCAACATCTAAATGACACTGGATACACAAGGTATGAAATTGAAAAACTACAACTCTCTAGATGTTAAGATAACGGCCATGCAGCCAAACAGATGAACTGACTGACGGTGTACAAAAAGCAGGAACTGAAATACAAGTGGAAGCATTAAATACTTTGATAGAGTAGCAAGCAACAGTACAACTGTTTTCCCGATCTCCTTTTTTCTTATATCTTTTTTTAAAGAAAATGTTCATCATTATTATAACTGCACCTAAACTGCTAAATAACGCTGTGCAAGTGCTAACAGGACTACATATTCTTCTGCTGCTTTTCTTAACTGCTGCTGTTTGTATGTGTTGATGTTTGTACTTGGACATCCTGCTTGAAATGAATTAAACTTTCAAAAACTCTTGGCAGTTTTGCGCTTTTGCTTACACATTCCCCAAAACGAATTAAACTTCTTAAAACTTTTGATTCTTAGGAACTTTTTCTTGCACACATATACTCGTGGCCTTAAATTTGGGTGCATGTTTTTTTCTTTTTTTTTAGCCAACGTTAGTGAAACGGAAGTGAAAAGTTAGTGTTGATTTACATGTTATTATTTGTTGTTGTTATTTCCTTTTTAGCTGCTTATTTTCAAATCATTAATTCTTAAAAAAAGAAATCATTGACTGCTTGGCTGGGTAGTGCTGTATGTTTGTACTTTTTGAATTTTAAGTAGCATCGCCAGCCAAGATTGCAAGAAAATTATATAAATATATTTTCATTTGATTGTAATATTTTAGAGTATATCACTACCTCGCAGGTCTTCTAAAAATTTCCCTTTTATCGATTTATTATTTTAAATTGCGAATTTTCTGTCTCTTTAAGATTCCAGCTCCTATAGCGGCTTACCTGAGGAACAATTGGATACACCGACTTTATACTTTCTATGCCTCTGTCAAATTCCACCCCCTATGGCTCCTTCCTAGAGAAACAATTGGACCAACCGACTCTAGTTTATTATTGTATTGCCCAAGAGCTTTCTATGAGAGTATAGCACTATCGAGCAGGTCTTCTTCTACAAGTGTCCCTTTTATCGATTTATTATTTTAAATTGCGAATTTTCTATAGCGGCTTACCTGAGAAACAACTGGACACACGGACTCTAAATTTGCTATGCCTCTGTCAGGCTCCACCCCTCCCTATACCTCCTTCCCTGAGAAACAACTGGACCAACCGACTCTAGTTTATTATTGTATTGCCCAAGCTCTTTCTATGAGTGTATAGCACTGTTGCGAGGTGGTCAAATTTGGCCCACTGTAACTCCTCTCGTGCTTAAGCCGGAGAACCACCAGGAGACGCGTTATAAAGCCTGACTCCTCCTCTAAAGGCGTTCGAAGCTTCAGATAAATCCAATCAGCAGTTTAGAAGCTCAAGACTTATTACCACTTATTTTGCAAAAGTCCCCACTGTACCCTAACTATTGTCGTCACTAGGCTCTCTGTTCGTTCGCCTGCCAGTCTGTATGTCTGTCTGTCACATGCTTCTATCTCTAAAACCGTGAGAGTTACATACCTGGAATTTTCACACAATATGTGCAACTTTGGCCGCAACAAATAAAGTTAAAAATTAAAGGGTGTTCTAAAGCGAGCAACGAAACATCGTAAACTCCTAATATAATATACAGACATTTGATATATAGACATTTGACGTTTTCAAAGATCGATACAGACTGCACCAATAAATTCTGAAATGTTAACAAAATAAAAATTAAAGGGTATTCTGTCAGTTAATGTAGTTTTGACCATGTAATTCTGGCAATTAGCTGTATCTTTTAAACCGTCAGAGGTGAACTATTGAAACTTTCACAGCTAGTGCAGCATTTTAAAGGCAACAGTAACGAATGCTAGAAAACAAGCAAACTAAAAATTAAAGGGGATTCTGTCAGGTAATGTAATTTTGAGATTAAGCTGTATCTTATGAATCATAATAAGTAGAAACTTGAAACAAACAAAATTAATAGTTAAAGGGCATCCTTTCAAGTAATGCAACGAGCAGGCCGAAAAGTAAATCGCAAAAACGAATAAAGTCACCAAAACGGAATAAAATCGCTAAAACAAAAAAAAAACAAAACGCCAAAAATAAAAAAATCCCAAAATTAAAGAAATACCCAAAACAAAAAAAGTCGCCAAAATGAAAAAATCGATGAAACGAAAAAATCTCCAAAAGTAAATAAATCGCAAAAAAACGAAAAACATCGAAAAACGAAAAAAATTTCAAAGAAGCAAAAAAACGCTGAGCTAAAACACCAATAATAAAAAAATACTAAAACGAAAAAAGTCGCTAAAATTAAAAAAAAAGCGTAAAACAATTAAAAGCACCAAAATTAAAAAAATCACCAAAACAAAAAAAAGCTATAACTGAAAAACCCCAAAATTACAAAAAACTAACCAAAAGAAAAAAATCGTCAAAATCAAAAAAGCGCTGAAACAAAAAGACACAAAAACTAAAAAAACGTCAAAAAATAAAAAAATCGCCAAAGAATTAAAAAAATTTGCCAAAAGAAAAAAATCGTTCAAATGAAAAAAGCGCTGAAACAAAATTAAAAAAAAATTGCCAAAACGAAAAAAACGCCAAAGTGAAAAAAGCGCTAAAATAAAGAAACACTCAAACAAAAAAACCGTCTAAACTAAAAAATCGTCAAAACTAAAAAAAATTGTAAAAACGAAAAATTCGTTAAAACGAATGCGCTAAAACGAAGAAGTACTAAAACAAAAAAGTCGTCAAAACTAAAAAAAATCGTCAAAACTAAAAGAATCGTCATGTTAAAAAAATTCCAAAAACGAAACAATTCGTTAAAACAGAAAACCCTTAAAAAGAAAAATTCCGCTAAAATTAAAAATTCCCTAAAAACAAAAACAAAATACCAAAACGGGAAAAGGGGTATACAATGGTGGAAGAAATAATAGGGACACATAAAATTTTCAGTATTTTTTCTTAAATATTTATATGCTTTTGCATAAATAAAATTATGTATACATATTGAATTCAAGGCAATTCAATTTGTCCATGTAAAAAATACCAACAAAATTTTTACAATCCTGCTGCATTCGGAAATTGATATAATTCAAAAATATACATCTGGAAATAATAATAATAGGAACATTTTATATATTACAAAACAAAATTAGTTTTTACTATTTAATTCTAATATTATTTCAATATTTGGTGGAAGTTCCTCTTTGACTAATTGCTGACACTGTCGCATCATTGAACTCACAAGATTGGCGCAGATATCAGGAGAATTAGAGTACTAAGATTACTGAATTGTGTCCCACAAAATATTTGCTGGGTTTTGTATAAGTTTCAAAGCATGCTAAGCTTATTTTTTGAAAATCATTTATCTGTAAATTCTCAAATAGTTTTTGAAAGTCTGTACATAAGTAAAGGGGTTTCAAACTATTCAAAAGTGTGTTTGAAGTCTACTGACGATTTGGTAAAGCACCAATTACATGCATATCGGCAAATAGATATATAAAACATATTTATTTTGACAATAATATGATTTGACTACAACCATATAAAAAAAAATACTATATTCCACTTAGGCGATAGTTGTGTCAACACTGGTGTAGGTATTTACGATATTGGAACAATTCTCATGCTGAAGTGGCTGAGGACTAAGTAAATGCGTATTAGTCTTAAACAACTTCACCGGGAAAAATGTTATCGTTATCAATTATCTTCAATAACTTAAGAGATTAATAAAAAACAGAAGTATTTACTTTCAATATATTGAAAACAATAATAATGTCAAAATGTTGCATATTGCCTTTTGACAATTACTTTTACAAATATATTAAATAAATTCAATTTTCCTTCTTCATTCTCAAAAAAAAATCCAGGATATTTGTGCCACTTGGCTGCTACAAAACTTGGGAAAAGAGTTTGATTTAAGTTTATGAACTTAACTGAAATTGTTAATCTATTCTTTGTTGTTGTTGCTGTTCCTGCCATTGCACTATGGGCGGCAAAATATTTCCTGACAAGGTGGCGTCACCAAACTTGGTATGCAGACTTCCACTGCGACAATATAGAATTAAAAAAAAAGTGGGCATCTATACGGGGGACTTGCACATGGCTAAAGTGACTCAGCGTATGATATCTTTTAAGCCTTATGTAAGCTTGTGGTATAAAGTATGTTTAGTAAAACACAACGAGTAAAATTTTTGTTGAAAATTTTAACCCTCAAATTCTACGCTGTATGGATCTTTGAGTCCCTTTTTTAAAAAAGGGGCAAACAAATCCCCTTCAGCGGTGATATAGGGGTGATATAGCATTCATATCTATTTTAAATTTTTTCTTTCCAATACATTGGGAATTGAACCCTATAAAAAAATTTTAAAATCTAAAGTTGAAAAGTTAACTTTTTGCCACAAAATTTGGAAATTCGACCATAGTGCATTGCTGCAATTGCTGCTGTTGATTATTCTTCTTATTCTTTATTTATGCCTTAGTGGTGCTGAAAGGTGTAAAAGTAGTTGTAGATTTTTGGTATTTTGCGCCAACTTTTTGTCTTTAAGTGGAACAAGCTTAAAATTATTTCTGTTTTAACAGGCTTCGCTTTTTCTTGCTTGCAACATTAAGGCAGCTTCCGTTGTTTAGTGAGTTTTTTTTTTCTCTTCTTATGTTGTCTTTAGAAAACTTATAGTTTTATAAAATTTAGTTCTCTTCTTTTACTTGTGTAGAAGTTTTATAGAATTTTCACAGCCAAAAACTACAACATTTATTCTTAAAAAGCGCACACAAAGTTACTTTTCAAAAAAAAAAAGTTGTCTTTGCAACTTTTGTTTAAGTTTTATCAATTTGACCTAAATTGCATTTGGTGTAAATGAGTGGTTTTTGAATGTGTGTGGGTGTGTGTATTTTTGGAGAAGAATGTATACATGTATGGATGTGCATAGCAGCGCATCTTCATTCTTGTGGCAGCACAGTGAAACTTGTTCAAACAAAAATGGTTTAATATTTCAAGTGTTTATATTAATTCTGTTTATAAAATTCATTAAATTTATTAGAGAACCAGGGCTTGGACTTTCATGCAAATGCATGTTTTTTTGGTGATATATAAAGAGGTATTGACTAATTATCTATACGAATCATCAAATTTTAAATGTATATTTTTGGAGTTATAAAAATTTAGTTAATGCATATTTCTAATTTTTGAAAGAAATATGAATAGGCCGATACTGATGGCAACTGAGATCTGCCGGCTTCAGTTGCTATTTAGTGCCTCTCTGGCAACCATTAATTTTCAGTTGCCGACTGGCAACGCAACCAAGGTTCGGTTGCATTAAATAATAAACCCAATTATGTATGTTTTATGTTTTTTTTTTGTTCTCTAATAATAATAAAACATTGAAAAAATATATTTTCATATTATTTTGGTTTTGGTACTTCGATCGTAGGTAAATGCATATTTTTCTGCATATTTTTCATTTTTAGGTGCACTTGTTAAGCGCTTAAAATAAATTTTTAGTTGCATGAAAGTCCGAACACTAGTAATAACAAACAACTAATACATTCAGAGAAAAATGTATCTTCGCATTGATGACGCCATTTCATCAGCATTCTGACATCAATACTATGAAAAAGGTTATCAATAAAACGAAAACAGATATGAATCTCCTGACAAGCGTCATCATAGAATCTGGACATACAGCCATGTCATAGATTCCATTCGGATTGGCTTTGATTCCGTAGTTGTCATTCCGAAAAAGTACATTTTTAATGCTTTAGATTCCGTTTATTTTGTATTCCGTTTTTACAATTAAAAAGGTTTTTATAATTTTTAAGCTTTTTATTAACATGAAAAGCTCATGACCAAATATTTATTTGACGCTCCTAAAAGTATGCACGTTTTTTAATATGTACTGCAAATGAAGTCAGTAGAAAAGTGTTTTTCAATTCCACTTTGAAATTTAAAAGTGGTTTGATTACGAAGAAATTTTTCGTTTTTCGTTTTCTGAAGAAACAACTTACGGAATTGAAACCACTTCCGATCGGAATGGTATTCTGTGAAATGGCTGATAGTTTAAGTGTCATCTATGCTATGACTGGAATGGCATCAATATGATGCCACTGAGTGATTCTTATTCTAAACGTACATGTTGTGTTTTTTGTATTCTTATTACTACCAATGTAACTAATAGAAATATGAGAAGGTATGATTCATATTATAGTTTCCAACTCATTCAATTGATCCTGAAATAAAATTATATTTTTAGGTTTTTTTAAAATTTTTTTTATTGAGCGTTGCATAGGCTTTCGTTGTTGTTCTGGGAATGACCTTTGCGAAAAAAATACAGCACAAAAATGAGTACAGGGTTTGAAAGCACTATACTTCTACTCTCCAAAACCATAAAATTATAGCAATCGCTGTCCGAAATTGAAGGTTATGATCACTTTTTTAATTCCACTTGAGTTCTCATAAATATCATAAAAATTATGGTTTAATTGTTATTTTTAATTTTTTACAAAAAAAAATCAATTAATAAGAATTATAATCGAGTTTTATTTATTGATCGTAAGGTAATTCTTTTTTTTTTTTAGTTTCATTTTTAGCTCAAAAATAACGATTATTTTAAATTTTGTATTTTTTTGCTCGAAAGTAACGATTATTTCTTGATTTTTATTATTTTGCCTACAAATAACGATTATTGTGGGTTTTTAATTCTCGTAAGTAATATGACCGATTTATCTAAAATTTGTTAGACACATTTTCATTTCGCGGCTTTCAGTGCTGCCGTGTTTTCCGGGGAGCTTCTGGGATTTTAGTGAGATTTATAACAATTTTTGGAAATAGGGGAAGCTTTTGGGATTTAAGGGAGATTTTTGTACAAGTTTTTGGGCATCCGGGGAGCTTTTGGGAATTTGGGGAGATTTTTGTAAAAGTTTTTGGGAATCCGAGCAACTTCTGGGATTTTGGGGACATTTTTGTAAAAGTTTTTGGGAGGTTTTTGTCACAATTTTGAGGAATTTTTAGACCGGTTGTGTGTCTAAGGGTGGTGTCCTTGCTTAGTGAAAGTCTCTCGGCTTAACACCACCCAGTAAAAAAATTGCTTCAAATAAAGCAGGTTTTTACTATGAGAGAATAAAAGTAGTGCTTACAAACCTGCTGATATCGCTGCTGATTTTTGTATGGCGAGTACTACATTTTTGATACAAAAAGCGCTGAAAATCATCACCATCAGCACTAAAACTGTAAGTAAGTATATGGAACTTTTTCGCTTAAAAACCTGCATTGTATCAGCAGTGAAAAATCTGATTTTTTTTGTATAGATTGGGTGAATTCGTAAATGCAGTAAATTTGTGCAACCTTTATGCAAACTATTGCAATACTAATGTAGCTATGAATTACTGTGAATTGAAATTCAAATGGCTTGTTGCATATGACTAATAAATACATCAACAAAGAAAAAATTAAAACCAAACTAATGACTATTTTTAAGTAAAAAATAAAAATTGAAAATAATCGTTATTTTTGAGCTAAAAAATAAAACTGAAAAATAAGAATCATTTTCTGATCAAAAAATAAAACTCAACTATAATTCTTATTAATTGATTTTTTTTAGTAAAAATTTCAAATAAAAGTTTATTGCATAAATGGAAAGCATGTCAAAAATTTGTAATTTTATTGTTCAACAACATGTTACTAATATTCTGGGTTCATTATGATTTTTGTGGTCAAAAATTTGTGCAATCATCATTATTTTCGGTCCCTAAAAAAAACACGTGTATCTTTTAAAATAATTATTTACAAACATTTATACATGAACAGAAAGCAGGCTAACTATTCTTTCAAATAAGACTTACGTCCCTTTTCATAATATTCGTGTATTAAAAGTTAACGTGGACTTTAAAGGCAAGTTCGGGATACAAAACTTGTGGTTAAAGTCCACGTTAACTACTAATCGTACATTTTGAAAAGGGCCGTAATTTTAATAAAATTGATCGACAATCTTAAAAGTTATGTAAATTTTAAATAATATGACCTAATATATTAATCGAAAATATGACAACCCAAAGAGCGGCAAAAGCAAAATATTTTCAAAGCAGATCAGAAATTTTTAAACGGATAATGTTCCCTATATCTTTTCTACCCTTCTGCAGCTGAGTAATTCCATTTAGCCAGGTGTGACCACTTTACACATATTATTTGTTATAAATAAAGAAAATAAAATTTTTTACTTAAAAAAAAGATTGCGACTCCAAAGGCCATTAAGCTTAAAGTCGTTGAATAACGGGTTGACACTGAAAGAACACGATTTTTGATTAGAATGGTCGTCAGAAAGCTGTGACGGGTGTGAACTTACAAATCTTAGTTTTAAGGAATTATGACTTTCAGCATAAATTCTGTAAAATTTTTACTATAACGTACACAATAATTTCTTAATAAAAAACTATTTTTAAAATGTGACGGGTGTGACCGACAGGTGTGACCTATGGGTGTGACCGATGGGTGTGACCGACTGGTGTGACCGACGGGTGTGACCTAATACGAAAATTAAAAAAAAAATTCAAAGAAATAAAAATCTGAAATAAATTTTAAACATACAAAGAGGGAGAGCAAAATGTTTCATGGATGATCATTTAAAAGTGCCTCAAATTGCTTAAAAAAAATTATATATTGTATTTTTTATTTTTTCTATAATTGTCATGTTCTTTCTAAAAAACATAAATTGAGAGATTTTTATTAAAAATAAAAAAATAATGTTTTCCTTGCATAGGACCGTTTTACGTGGAATCACTCAGCTATTAACTATTTTTTACCATCCTAAAATTTATAGATAAATTATATTTAAGAATTTTGTTAACGTAACGCTCAATACATTTTCTTACGAATTCAACATTTTTTCAGAACACACACTACATTTTGAATTTAAAACAATTCATTTGTATAGTTTTTCACGAGTTTAAAAATAAACTCCTTAATTATGCACTAAAAATTTTTAATTAAATTAAAAAAGTATGAATAACACTCAATACATATTTTTTTATGCAAATAACGATTGATTGATGAAACGTTTTGCAATATAATAGTATCTAACAAAGTTAACAAAACGTTTAAATATTTAGAAGTATAAACAAGTAGAAATAAGAGAAGCAAATATAAATATTTTAAAACCGTTATAAATTTAATCTCGTTTTTGAAAAAGACATAGTTTCTTAATGTGGAAAATTAACAGCATGCACTACGGACACCCCATTTTGTATGAAGAGATTATAAACAGTAGTTTCGTTCTGCGTTTTTAGCACATAATGAATGGACAGTCTTACACAAAAAAACTTATGTACATATATTTATTATCTATTAAGTCATGCTAAAGCAGTTTACATTTTAAAATTTTTGTGTTTATTTTATGAAATATTTTACAATAGTTTCAAAGGACACGGAAAAATAGTTTGCAATGAGAATCTCCCATATACAATTTTGTTTTGTTATACTGTGTAATAGGTGAGGTTAGATGCATGGGCAGCCTGCACGATATTTGACTCGTTACACTGAAAGAATCTCTCTTACGCATCTTATGAATTTTAGCATTTATATGATAAGAACTTACATTAAAACTCAACCAATGTAATAGTTCGTTACATTAATGACACATATTTTTTAAACACCGCATTTGATAATTTTTCTTGTGCCCTTCTTTATTCTACTGTATGCGGTATGCTGTTGTTGACTAAAGTATATATGAGTATTTTCATTGTGAATGACGCTAATTTTCGGTTGCATGATTGTATTAGTGTTTTATGTACACAAATACAAATAGAAGAAGAAAAATCAACACACGCACACACACACGCACACACCAACTGAACACACAGTCAAAAATTTATTATTTACTTTATGTGTATAGTGGGAAATCTACGAGTACAATGTGATTTATAATTTAGTAGAGTTTCCAAAGATTGAAAGCAAAAGAGGTGCAGAAGAGGAGGGAGGATGAGCTGAGGAAAGAGGTTGGTGAAAATTATAAATTTAAACTAGAATTTCTATGAATTAAGTTAATTTGGAAAAGCGTACAAATTTAATATGTAGTGCTGCTGTTAATTTGAGGACATTATAAACTTAAATTAATGTGTATTAAATTCATAACTAGAAATTAAGAACTTTTATTTTAAATTTAATGTTGGATGTCAGTTACACACAAATGTACGTGAGTTTATACAGGGATCATTTTAAAATTCCAAAAAGTATCAGTTTCACTTTAGCACTTTAAACACACAAGAAATTTTTCAAAAAAAAGGATGTATTTAATGCAATTGCTTATTTTTTTTTAACTTGTCAATATTTGAAGAAAAAAAATGTCATTTTCTACAACTGATAAAAACGCAAAAAAGTAAAATATTTGAAAAGAATACACAAACATATCATCACAATCTTATTGATTCCTTCAAAACACAAACACACAGCCATCTACACCAGCAAATACCTAAAGGTATTTGGTTCATTGTTTAGGTCACCAGAAGATAAACTATTTTTGGATTTTGTCATAGCAACCTTTTTAACCACCCTTTTTTTAGTTTCCAGCTTCCTGACTCCCCCTCTCATTTCAACTACGTTGCCCTCTTTAAATGAAGTTTAATCGAAATTTACACAAAACATTGTCAACTTTAATTTATTATCAATAAATTTTCATTAGCATCGTAACCCCTTTTTACGACACCTGCAGGACAAATGAAAATAGGAATATCCTTCCAAACTGAACACATAATAATAATAGAGAAGGTAAGGCACATGCCAACAACAACAACAGCGAGAACGACAACAGCATGCATTGTGGGAGACAACAATAACAACAGTAGAGGAAAACAAACACACAAAGTGAGCAACAGCTAGCAAAGAGCCACAAGGAGAAAATGGTCAATTGTGCCAGAACTTTAAATAATTCAAACACAAAACAAATTATAAAGTCGATTGTATTTTAATCTTTTTCACTATAAAACTAAAGCCGGAGTCTCCTGAAACACGGGTCGTAAAATAAAACCAAATCCCTCTTTGTATAGCGTCAAAAAGAAAAGAGTGATTCTCATTTAAAATGCTTTTTTCCTGTCCTTTGCAGCTATAGTAAAATATTTTTTAAATTAACGCATAAATTCGAAAAAGAAAACTGATTTAGCATGATTTAATACATTATAAATAAATGCACATAACTTTTTTATGTAAGACTGCCCACTGTGTGTTAAAAACAACGAACGAAAATTTTGTTTATACGCTTTTCATACAAAATGGCATGCCCCTAATGCATTCCGTTGAGTTTCCATATTAAGAAAAACGAGATTAAATTTGTAATTTATTTCACACATAAAATTTTAAAGAAATAATAGAAATTATATGCGTTAAGGTTTTTTGTACGCTGCGTTACTCCGTTTAGTTATTGAAATTGCACTAACAACATACACAAAAAAACAACCTAGATTTATACTTCTAAATACTTTAAAAATTTGTGAACTTTGTTAAATAGTATTATATTACAAAACGTTTCATCAATCAATCATATTGTGTATCCAAAAAAATGTATTGATTGTTATCCATATTCTTTTAATTTAATTCAAATTTTTTAGTGCATAATTAAGGAGTTTGTTGAAACTCATCAAAGATTATACATCTGAAAAAAATATGGTGTCTTTTCTGAAAAAAAATCGAGTTCGTAAGAAAATTTATTGAGCGTTACGTTAAGAAAATTCTTAAATATCATTTATCTATAAATTTTAGGACGGCAAAATATTTAACAGCAGCAGAAGGGTAGAAACGATATGAGAAACATTATCCGTTTAGGTATTTCTGAGTTGCTTTGAAAAAAGTTTGCTTCTAACGCATTGTGGGTTGTTATAATTTCGATGATAGGTCGTATTTTGGTACGAATAATTATTTAAAATTTACATAACTTTTAGCATTATTGGTTGTTTTATTAAAATTAAACTTATTTGAAGGAAGAGTTATCCTGCTTTCCGCTGTGTATAAATGTTTGTAAAGGCTTATTTTAAAAATTTTTTAAATTGTAAATTTTTCCTTGTTAATTTAAGTGAAAATTAAAAGAAGTGGTGGAAATTAAAAGAAGTGCTTTCAAAACCTATACCAATTTTTTGGCGTGTACTTGTTCACAAAAATCCTGCCAAGAACAACCGCGAAAGCAAATGTAACGCTGAATGCAGAAAAATGTTAAAAAATCTAAAAATATAATTTTATTTCGGGTTCTCTTGCATGAGGCGAAAATTATAATATGAATTCTATCTTCTCATATTTCTATTAGATACATTAGCAACGAAAAACAATATGTACACTTGAAATTAAAATCACCCAAAAACAAAATTTCTAAATTTATAAAACTTTAGTTTTGTTTTTCAGGAAAACTTAAAGCGAATATTATTATCATTAGCATGGCTCTAAGCACGAGCTCTGGTAGATGGCACAAAAAAATATATATACTTGTATCAGCGTCTTGAAAGTTTATATTTGGGACTCATTTAGGGGGAGTTACATGACACACAGTGATAGCGATTGGAAAAATGGATAGTAAATATTTGTATAAGCTTAAACAAAAACTGAAACAATTGAGCTCTATTTTTGTCAAAATTAAGCCGTTTTTCATTTCACCATCTAGATTTTTATTTTTTTCACAACTACATCAAATGAAATTATACAATTTTTTTTGAATATCATCAGGAATTGTATTACAAATCATAAAATACTTTTTTTAGAAATTTTCGCAATGCTATTACCGGAGATATTTACGAAATAGAGAATAAAGTCGATTCCAAAAACCGAAATTGCAGAGTTCAAAGCCAAATATCTATAAAAATATTTAAGACATCTTAATGAAATAATCTTTATTTTCTTTATCGACTTATAAAGTTTACAAAAAGTTTAAATTTATTAAAATCGGACAATATTTTTATAAGTTATGAACATAACAAAGTTCTTTTTTTAATTTTGGTATTCTGTAGCTCACCGTGTCTTTCAACAGGGTGATAAAAACATTTCTATTCTTAAAGCTTAGGTCCTTCTCTGTGATTTTTACATAACTCGTTTTATAGTCAGGTCGCAAGTTTTAAAGAAACAGATTTATTACCCATTTTTTCCAACTGGAACCACTGTGAAGCATACGAAATCTTGTAAGCCTTACGTTTAAGGTGTAAGATGTATTTAGCATTTTTATGGAAAATAAAATGAAAATACTGTTCCCAGTATAGGCCTTTTCGTCCCTTTCTTAAATAAGAGGCCAAAAGCTCCTCTTCATCAGCGATACAGCCTGGATAAAATATCTTACATACATGTCCTTCGTGGTGTTTTACATGAAAAAAAAACTGAACACATCTTATTGGCGATTTTTTGGTTTTGGCGTTTTTTTTTGTTTTAAAAATTTTTTCGCTTGTTGACGATATTTTTAGTTTTAGCGATTTATTTTGGTTTGGCGTTTTTTTCAGCTTGGCGCTTTTTTCGGTTTTGGGGATCTTTTTCGGTTTTTTGTGATTTTTGCAGTTTTGCCGATTTTTTTACACTTTTTTTCGCTTTGACGACTTTTTGGTTTTTGGCCAATTTTTTTTTTTTTGCGTTTTCTTTTTTTGCGCTTTTTTTCGTTTTGGGTTATTCCATTTTTTATGATATTTTTAGTTTTAGCGATTTTTTTATGTTGTAGTGCTTTTTTCGTTTTGATGACTTTTTTCGGTTTTTGGCGTTTTTTTTTTATTTTTTTTGGCGTTTATTTTAGTTTTTTAATTTTGGTGCTTATTTCCTTTAAGCGCTTTTTTCATTCTGGCGATTTTTCGTTTTGACATTTTTTTAATTGTGGTATTTTTTAGTTTGAGCGTATTTGATAATTTCAAGAGTTTATCTCTTACGGTTTCAACGATATAGCATATTGTCTAAATTACATGGTCAAATTACATTAACTGATAGAACACCCTTTAATTTTTATTGTTTTAAATATCGGTGTTAATTGGTGTAGCCTAACTTTGAAAATTTATTACATTACATATTACATTAGTATTTCAGCATGTTTCGTTGCTTGCTTTAGAACACCCTTTAATTTTTAACTGTAATATATTTGTTGTTGTAGCGGCCAAAGTTGTACATATAAGGTCCGTATCTCTTACGATTTCCGGGAAAACAGCCTGTGACAGACAGACGAACAGACGGACAGCGTAGCGAAAATAATACGGTTCCTCTACACTTTTGGTGTACGGAACCCTAAAAAGGGAAGTGCATGCCTGTATACAAAATATTTATTGAAAATTTTATGGTGGCGTAAACAGTAATCGTTATAGAACACAAAACACCAACTTTTGAAATTTTTATTTGTATTTCTGTCTGCCCATCTGTATATCCCAACACGCATCACGCAAAAACCACTAAACGGATTTTTTGAAACATGGTACGCAGGTAATTTAGAGTCTTCGTTCAAACTTAGGATACTTTTTTAAATATCTGATTTTCAAGTTAAAATAGAAAAAAAGTTATAATACGCTATTTTCCTAATGTAAATGTTGCTGAAAATTAGAAAAAGTTTTTTTAATCGGTAGCACCGTACAGTGGTAACAATTGGAAAAATATGGTAATAAATCTGTGTTTTTGAAACTCGCGATCCAGCTACAAAATGATGCATGTAAAAATCATAGAAGGTGGCCTAAACTTTGAGAATGTTGAAACTTGGGGCACCGTATTGAAATACACCTTGAGCCAGAGAGCATAAAAAGCATTGTCGGCCTGATAACTTTTACAAATGTTATCTGTATTTAATAAATAAAAGCTTGGTGTAAAGCTCATAAACAGATAATACAATAAAGTTTATTTTATTAATATATATTTAATATCTTCAAAGATATTTGGCTTTGAATGCAAAAATTTCGGGTTTTGACCTCGGCTAAATTTTTCCAAAAAATATCTTATAACTTTTAAAAAAGTTTTTACTTATCATAATTGAGTTATGAATTTTTAGTCGAACTGTATGGTTTTTATCCAAAGTTATTTAATTAGTTTGGCTTAAGTTCATTTTTAATTAAATCTTTCGATCAAATTATTTTTTATTTAAGATAGAAATTCTAAAGCATGTGAATATTGAACATTCAAAGAAAAATTTGGATGTACGGAGGGTTGAACTGACAGCTGTTTCGTGACCACCAAGTCTACTCGTCAGAGTCATTTACCTACAGCACCACTGAGAGTGGCAACAACACTGTTTTTAGTTATCGCATTTCATCTAGTCGCGAAAAGGAATAAAATTCAAAACTTTGAAATGAGAGTGAAAAATTGCTAAATTTTGACAAAAATAGGGCAACGCTTATGCCGGTTTTCTCAAAAAAAAATTTATATACTAAATTTTTTTATTTTCAATATTTCAAAAGAATAGACTTAAAAAATAACTGCAGTTAAAATTTCAAGCCGACTAAAGCATGCGCGCTACATCCAGCATTGGACAAAAATGGTTAATTTTTATGAAATTCTAAATTAATCGCTTAAGGAAATATAAACGCCCATCGAGTTTTTAAAATTTCTCTACATATTATATTAGATCTATTTAATATATTTAATATATTTAATATATTTAATGTAATTAATCTGACTTTTAATTGTTACATGCCGACCCAAAAATGTGGCCAGAACAACAGATTTTCTAAAAATAGTCAATATTTCAGAAGTATTTTATTTACCTGCATGTAAAAAGTACTGAACTTAATTTTGTAATTTTTATATCTTTTCTATTTAATATAAAACATAAGCAATCCTCTTTTGTTTACAAAATTTTAACGATATATTAAACGATAATTTTTTTATAAATTTTTAATTAAAAAAATATATGTGAAAATAATGCGGTTTCCAATATTTTTAATAACATGCGTATGAGTAATATGGTGGTACCATCATATTGCTCATACGTAACGTTTTGCCCTACAAATATTGGATATTTTCATTTTCTTCAAATATTTTTGTGAAATATCTAAGCCCCATATATTGCCGCTAAAGGGAAGTTTCTTGTCTATTTTTGAAAAAAGATATAAAAATACCCAACCAACGAAGTGTTAGAGGGTTAAAAGGTTTCACAAAAATGTTTTCTTGTGGTGGCTTACTTAAAAATGCTGAACACATCTTATATATTAAACGCAAGTCTTAAAGGATTTCCTATGCCAAGTTGCTGTAACTATACGCAAAAGGTGGGGAAATTTAACTCCGATATATGTGATTAGTTTTTTGGTGCTCTTTTGCAAAGTCAGTCGTTGGCCCCTTGTTATTTAAAAATTTGATTTTGTTGTATAGTGTAATTAGAAACATTTCTAATTTAAAATATTGTCCAAAAAACAATATTATTGTCATATTTCTAGTCCTTTTCGAGATGAATACATACCTTTAAGGACTGTCTTCTAGGTACACTATACTTTATCCCAAATGCTTTAAAAATTTCAAAGAGTTAAAAACTAAACGATATAGAGGGTGTTGCAATAAGTAAATATGAAAATAGAAAAGGAACCATATTTGACAACTATTTATTTTCATAAAAACATACAAAGGTACGAACATTTGCTAATGTTTGTCAAAGTAGTATTATGTAGTATAAGTATGGTATAATGGTATGGTATAATTCACATAATTCTGCTGGCGGTTATCGACATCATCATTAGCAACAGCATCATCATTATTGTCATCATCACATTTCCAGTTGTATAGGTGTGATGTTGGCATTTTATTAATGTGTGTGTGCATGTATGGGGAACTAAGGCAGTTTGTTTTAAGGAAAACTGTTTTCCTGTTCGTTGATAAAAGTGTGGCAAGGAAAAAAATTCTTTATTAATGAGAGTTAGAAAGTAAGACATCAAACTTAGACAATGATTTAGTTAGTGCAGCAGGTAAAAGGATTCTCAGCATTGGAAGGGGGTTCAATAGTAACCAGCTTTAAAGTAAACCAGAATTCTTAAACAATCCTTTATTTTAACTTAGCACTATTTAAATTACTTTTTAAAAATGTTAAAAGTCTTTTTTTACCCCATACTGAGTTATGACAATTTTTTACAACGAAATTAATATAAACTATTAAAACTCTTTTTATCTATTTAGCAATTCCATTTTCCCAGTTGCTCGTAAATTCGCTGAAATAACCGCAGGAAAACAAAACGAACACCATACAACACAAAAGAAAATTACATGGTTCTAACGATTGATTCTGGCAGAGGCCACAGAAAATATAATACGTGTATCGACGCACAGTGATTCTAATCGAGAAAAAAGGGTAATATATTTGTATCTTTGAAACTAGCAATCCGATAACAAAATTAGGTATGAAAAAATCATACAGCAGGATCTAAGCTTTCAAAATAATGAAATTTCGGACAACCCTGTTGAAGATCATGGTGAGCTACATGGTGTCAAAATTGACTACATCGGGCATGAAAACCCTTGTTGACCTCATAACTTTTACAAATGTTAACCGATTTTAATAAATTTAAACGTGTTGTAAAGTGTTGTGAATAGATAAAGATAACATATTCAATTTCATTAGGATATCGTTAACATTTTCAAAGACATTTCGATTTGAATTTTACATACTATAATATTACTCATACGTATACAATTTTTTCCAAAAAAATTGGAAACGCTCATTTTCTTCACATGTTATTTTTTTTAATTAAAAATTAAAAAAATCCCAGTTAAATATATCACTAAAATTTTTTAAACATGCCATATTTTTTGGAAAATCAAAAAGAAAAGTTCATTCCTATTTTAATGCGTAATTACATTAAAAATTTCCCTGGTATAGTGCTAAGCCATTTATAAGCCATTGAAAGTGGTCCAAACAACCCTCAACTAGCCAAAGGTGAAAACAAAATTTCTTGAGAAAAACTTGAGCTATCCCCTTTTCCCCGCACTCCAGCGAAACATCAATGAAATTAAATTTAAATAAATTAAGTAAAGTGCGACTTTGGCTCGCACACGAAGGGCTCCGTACGAATACATATATATTCCTTTTCGTTTTGCCCTTTTTTCATTTTGACAATTTTTGCGATTAGCTTTTTTGTTTAATATCCAAAAAATTTTAATTATTTTGGCTTGAGTTCGGTTTTAATTTAATTTTTCAATTAAATTATATTTTTATTTAGAGATAAATGTGAAGCATGTAGACAAAAAAATTTTTGACTGTGCGGAAGGTTGAACTGACGTTTCGATAGCTCCCGCTAATCTCATCAGAGTTCTTTACCGCTTAGACCACTCGACTAAAGTCGGGTGTTTGCAGTCAAGAGCTAAATAATAAATAAAAATATAATTTAATTGAAAAATTAAATTAAAACCGAACTCAAGCCAAAATAATTAAAATTTCCTTGGATATAAACCCACACAGTTCGACTAAAAGCTCATAACATAAATTTTTGTTTAATTTTATTATTTTTTTTAATTTTTTTCATTGTTTTGACGATTTGTTTTAGTTTTGAGGGTTTTTTTTTTGTTTTGGCGTTTTTTTAACGTTTTTCGCTTTTTGATGATATTTTTAGTTTTAGCGATTTATTTAAGTTTTGGCGCTTTCTCAGTTTTGGCGCTTTTTTGGTTTTGGGTATCTCGGTTTTTGGTGATTTTTTTTTTGTTTTGGCGTTTTTTTCGTTTCTCTGATTTTTTTTCACGATTTTGATGATTTATTTAGTTCTAGCGATTTTTTACGTTTTTTCGTTTTGACGACTTTTTTTTGGCTTTTGGCGGTTATTTTAATTTTTTGGTGATCTTTTTAGTTTTGGTGATTTTTTGCGTTTTATAGATTTTTTTAATTTTGGCGTTTTTTTCCTTTAAGCGCTTTTTTCATTTTGGCGTCTTTTTGTTTCGATTTTTTTTAAGATGCAAACAAGCATCGTTTGTCTAAAATTTGTATGAAAAGCACTCAGTTTTTTTACTCAAGTCGCTTGTTTGCATTGTAGAAACAGCACATAAATTTATAACGGCTTTAGAGTATTTGCATTTGCTTCTCTTACTTTACACATCAAGTTTATGAAAAATATTATAAATTATAATTTTGTTTAAAAAATTATTCTTGTCCGCAGTCTTGTGTATTGAGCGTTACAATTTTTCAGTACGGTTCATTACTCAGTTTAATTATTAAAATTGCTTAACAACATACACAAGTGAATTTTGTTAAATAGTATTTAATTATATTGCAAAACGTTCCATCAATCAATCCTGATTTGTATAAAAAAAATTTATCGAGTGTTATCCATATTTCTTTAATTTAATTGAAATTTTTTAGTGTATACTAAAGGAGTTAATGTTAAAATGCATCGACTATTACACATTTCAAGTATATTAAATTCAAAATATAGTGTGTGTTCTAAAAAAATATTGAATTTGCATAAAAATGTATTGAGCGTTACGTTAAGAATATTCTTAAATATAATTTATCTATAAATTTTAAGACGGCAAAGTAAATTAAAGGAAGCGGAAGGGTAAAAACATTAGCCATTTAGAAATTTCTGATTTGCTTTGAAAAAACTTTGCTTCTACCGCAGTGTGGGCTATTATATTTTCGAAGAATGTATTAGGTAGATAATTATTTGAAATTGATATAAATTTTAACATTGTTGGGCGGTTTTATTGAAATTTGTCTTATTTGAAAGAAGAGTTAGCCTATTTTTTGCTTCAGATACAAATTTCTTATTTTTCCATGTGAATCCAAGTCAAAATTGAAAAAGTGGTCATAACTTTTGATTTCGTCTTGCGTTTATTATAATTTTTTTTTGTTTTCAGAGAATATATGTATAGTGCTTCCGAGGCCTATAGTAATTTTTTGTGCTGTATTTTCTTCGCAAAAATCATTCCAAGAAATTTAAGGATTCATGGAATGAGGCGCAAACTAAATATACGCTTAGAATGAGAATTACCCATATATTATTTTGATGCCCACTACCCGACTCAGTCGTTAGAACATTTTAATTTTGAAAAAAATTTCATGTTGTTGTACAGTGTAATTGGATGTATGTACTTAAAAATATAGTTGACAATAAAATGTTTATCTCCCATGGCTAAATGATGGCTGTGCACGATGATATGCACTCGTTGTAATAATCAAATAAAGTTATAATGTTGTATTGAGTCAAATGGTAAACTGAAACTTTGTCCCACATATCAATAAACAAATAAATAAATAAATACTACATGAACATCGTCATAATCATCTTAAATGCTATTATCGTATTCACCATCGACTTTTATAAACTAAAAAGACTTTTTGCGAAAATATCTTGTTACAATTTGAGCACAAAGTTGACATAACACTTGTTCAGTATTGCATGGTAAAAAACATTTATACACTAGAAAAAATATAAGCTCATAGAAATTTTGCAGTCTGAGAGTAAAAAAGTTTAACACAGAAGTACTACCTCTACTCCACAATGGGCACCAATACTCTTTGCGATGGAAAAATTCGTTCTTTATAATATCTTTATTTAAAATCATAAATTTTGTGCAAATTTCAATAATTAATCCGAGTGCATTTGTTAACTTTAACTTTGCACATCATAAGGTATTCATTTAGTTTGACTATTTTTTTCATCTCTCTCTCTCTCTCTCTCTGTCTCTCTCTTTCCTTTATGTTATGATAGCAATAGAACTCTAAGTCAAAACCTTGTGTTTATCAAGGAAGTGACCTGTTTTTATGTTTTTGTCTTCCTGGTATGCTAAATAACACTGACACTACCGGCAGTGGAAACAACACCAACAATAACAACTGTGGAAAAAAGCATTATCTTCATTATTATCAGCAACACCATCATCCATAGTTTATGGAATTTTAAAGCAAGTGATGAATGTTAGTTTAATACATGATGACATCAAATATCATATAAAATGATGTGAACAAAAAAGGGAGTAAAGTAAAACAAACACACATACACACACACATACACACACACAAACACACACATACACACACATAATAAAACTAAGCCATTAGAAAAGCTCTATAAAAACACTAAATTTACTTACTATATTTATTTATATAGCTGCAATATAAATATATACGAATATTAATGGTCTGTATATTTTTTTAGCCATGAGAAATTCTAATGAAAATAAAATTTCACTTAATTTTCTGACTATCAAATAGAACGATGTCACACAGGTGCTTTTCAATAAAATATTTAGTTTCTACAATACACGAATGAAATACAATTTGAATGAGTTACTATAAGATGGGTAACAGTGCATCGTGGTAAGAATCACTGTGATTAAACTTGAATAAGTTTTAAATTTAATCATTCAGTTATGCGGCAAACATAACGGAAGCTGTTGTTGAAGCTTTGATTGTGATGAATCGGAAGGAGAATTGCATGCATTACGAACAAACTGGCGAATAAAAATTATTTAAATAAAATTATTCGAATATAATTGTTCGAATCAAATTATTCGAATAAAATTGTTCGAATAAAATTATTTGCATACAAATAGTGTGATTAAAAGTTATTATATTACAAAATTATTCTTATAAACATTTTTTTGTAAAATTATTCAAATAAAACCTAGTCGAATAAAATTATTCTAATAAATTTGTTAGAATAAAATCAGCCAAATAAAAATTTATTGATAATATTTTCATATAAATTTAATCATACAATATTATGCGAATAAAATTATGTATTCGAATAAATTTATTCGAAGTAAATTATTAAATAAATTTGCTCTAATAATGTTATTAAAATAAAATTATTAGAATAATATTATTAGAATAAACATTTTAGAGTAATGTTGTTCGAATAATATTATTCTAATAATATCATTCGAATAATATTATTCGAATAATATAATGCAAATATTTTTATTTCAATAATATTACACGAATAGTTTTATTATTTTAATTTTATTCTTTTATTCTATAATTTTATTAATTTAATTTCTTACGAATAATTTTATTTTAATAATTTTATTCGAACAAATTTTTTCAATAATTTACTTCGAATAACTATTCCAATACATAACATTTTTCGATTAATATTATATGATTAAATTTTTTCGAATATATTTATTTGAATAGTTTTATTCAATAAATTTTTCTTTTGGGTGATTTTATACCAACAATTTGCCTCGAATACACGGATGAATTAAAATTTTAATGAGTTATTAAAAGATGGGTAACAAGCTTTCATTGCACTCCTTTCATAAGTTTTAAAATAATCATTCAGTTATGCTGCAAACACAGTGGCTGGGAAGTGGTTGGTGAATTCGTGATGGCAATGAAGAAGCAGCAGCAGAATTACATGTATTACGAGCAAACTTGAAAATAAAATTATTCGATTAAAAATATTCGTAAGAAATTGTTCGAATATTGAAAATATTGAAAAATAAATAGTTTGATTAAAAGTAATTATATTATAAAATCATTCGTATAAAATTTATTAATGTAATTATTGAAACAAAATTTTGTCGTATAAAATTATTCTAAGAAAATTGTTGGAACAAAACTCCCAAAAAAATATTTATTGAATAAAATTATTCAAATAAACATATTCGAATAAATTCATATAATCATATAGTATTATTCGAACAAATTTATTCAAACAAAATTATTCGAATAAAATTATTCGAAGAAAAATGTTGGAACAATATCTACGAAATAAAAATTTTTGAATAAAAATATTAAAATAACCATATTCGAATAAATTTAGTTATATAGTATTATTCGAGCAAAATTATTCTAACAAAATTATTCGAGAAGAGTTATTCGAATAAAAATATTCGAATAAAATTATTCGAATAATATTATTCGAAAAATATTTGAATAAAAATAGTCTTATTAAAATAGATTGTATTAAAAAATTATTCGTAAAAACATGGTTTAGTAAAATTAATCAATTAAAAACTAGTCGAATAAAATTATTTGAAGAAAATCTTTGAAATAAAATTAAGCAAATAAATATATTCGAATAAATTTAATCATATAATATTCTTCCAACAAAATTATGCATTCGAATAGTTATTCGAAGTACATTATTGAATAAATTTGTTGGTAATATTAATATTATTACTAGAATAATATAATTCGAATAATATTATTA
This sequence comes from Panzeria rudis, assembly GCA_956483635.1. NCBI lineage: Eukaryota > Metazoa > Arthropoda > Insecta > Diptera > Tachinidae > Panzeria > Panzeria rudis. Next base: position 131,248,807 of record OY101450.1, on the reverse strand, counting down.
AAATAAAATTATTCGAATAATATTATTCGAATAAAGTTCGAATAAAGTTGGTACGGATGAAGACTTTTCGCTTTAGCAGTTTAGAAGCTCATCCGGATGAGGACTCTTTCTTTTAGCAGTTTAACACATCTAAGAACGTATTGATCTGTCTGCATTAAACGAATTTACTGGTCCTTTCAATCCTGCGATCGCAGCTCACTTGTAATACTCTTATTCCGGAGTCGCCTTTATCTCAGCTTTCCTTGTTTTTGAGTGACTTCCATCGACTTCCTAATTAACTGGAGTTAGTTAGAAATGTATATTATTTATGTGGAAGCAAATTTATCCACCTTTATACAGCTCCGAGCTCGTCAGTAACTTTGGCAGTTGTCAGGTTTCTAAAGTCTTGTAGGTTGCGAAGAAGGTTTCCACTATTGTACGGGTTGGAAAAAATATTATTCAATTGTACTGTCTAGTACATATTGTGTGCAACATTACTGTTGCAAATATGTTTGAAACAAAACTATGCACGCTTCTATGCGTCAACTGCGTTTTTTCATTTATTTTAATTCTGCAGAGTTATTTCAATTCATTATTTCTTTAAACTTCCTTAAATCTCTACTCTATATATCAATGCTGTCAGTTTCACTATCGCCTTCTACTCTCCCATTTAGTATTTATGCCACATTAATTTCATTAATGAAATGTTAATTGAATAAAAAAATGTATGTATCTTACTGTTCCTGCATTTTTTCCTATTAAACCAGATAAAAATATCGTTGGAAAAAGGTGTGTTTTGTTAGTCCTTAATCTTCAACTTTAGTGAGTATGAAAATATTCATATTCCTTTCACGTGTAGAAGGTTGCAATTTGCAAATACACTTTGAATCAGTTGTAGCAGATCTTGTTGCTCATTTTACTCCTGTTGCTGTTGTTGTTGGCCATAACAGCAGTTGTTTAAACAGGGCAACATAATTTTCCATGTTCATTTCACATTTTCGCTTCTGGTGATTGGTGTTTTTGAAAAATAAATTTTAAAATTGTCTAAACGACAGACTAAATGAAGAAATGAAGGAATGAATGAATGAGTGAATGGCTTGTTTGTCATAGTCGAGGAAATAGTTTTGAAATTCTTTGAAAATCCTTCCACTCATTCATTTATTGCAGTGGTTGTATACAAACCTTCTTCAGTCATTCATTCATTCACTTAAAAATTTCATTTCATTCACTGCCGTTTTCTTGTTTTCTAGTTTATTTATGTCACCAACAGCATAGAAAAGTCAGTCATCAGAATCTATAGAAATGTAATGCAGATGTTGTTGTTGTTGCCGCTATTGCTTTAGTGCAATATTTAGCTCATGCATGAAGTTCTTTCTGTTTAGTTTTTTTCTTTCCTCTGTTATTTTTTTCTAAAAAAAACCATCAATTCTTTATTTTCTGCTTCTACACAAAAATCACACAATGAATTGAAAAGAAGTTGTTGGCTGGTTGGTTGGTCTTTTCGTAAAAATTCTTTATTTTTTATTTTTTTGGATGCAAAGAAAAATACCTGTAGTTGTTGCTCTTTTCGGCATAAAGTCCTTGTTGTTGGCCAAAAGGTAAAAATTTATGTTTTATTATGCAAAAAGGTAAGAGAGGAAGAAGCATCATTGTGTATGTTAAGACCACATTGAAGTTTTGTAATGATTATTGTATGCGTGTTTTCATACATGAATGTTTAGATAATGAATAAATCATGTGAGATTAGATTGTTGTAATGTTATTTGACTGGGTGCTTTAAAAGGAGTGTACTTTAATAAAGTCTATTGGAATGTTGCATTTGCAAGAAGAATATTAGTTTATTTTATTATTTTGTTACTCGTGATAAGGGTTTAAATTAATTTTTTTCTGGAAATTTTAAATTAATTATCATTAAAGGATACTCTAAAGGATTTAAAGTTGTCTATGAAACACTTTATTCATACAAAGCTTTAACTACAAAGCAAACACACAAATCTTAATGTATTATTGCAGCTGCTAGTAGGGAATGCTGAAGCAGTGTTAAGTTGTAGAGAAAATGCATTTCACACACTGCTGGTGTTTTATAATGATTGACAATGTATTTATGGAAAAGCTTGTATTCTTAATGAATTCAAGGAAAAACAGGCTTTCTTTTGATATCCAATTTTTGGGAGAAGTTTAAAAACGCTTCGTAAAATATTTCCATAGTAGCTTTTCGTAAAAGATTTACATAATAGCTTTCCATAAAACATTTTCGAAAAAGCTTAGATAAAACGTTTTTATAGAAGCTTTTTATAGAAGCGATTAATAAAAGGTTTTTATAAAAGTGTGGAAAAAGTTTCAAGAAAAGCTTGTTGTGACAGATTAGACTCTTTGAAAATGCTTAAGAAAAGTTTGCTATTTAATTAGTTTTTACTTTAAATATTAAACGAAAATTATAAAAAAAAATAGTAAAAAAAATATTTAAAAAAATCTCAAGAATGCAATTGAAAATAATTTCAAGAAAATATATCTTTTGAAAACAAAAATGCGCTGGCTGTGCTATACAAGCTGTTGAAATCCGTTTTTTCGGGAAAAGTTTTTCATAAAAACTTATTTGAACGATTTTTTTTAAGATTTTTATAAAAGCATTCATTAAAGCTCTTGCAAAAAGCTTTTCGTTGAAGCTTTTGATATAAGCTTTTCTTAAAAACTTATGAGGCTTTCGCTGTAGTACAAAAGCTTATAAAGCTTTTGGGAAATAAATTTTTCGTAAAAAAATATATTCATTGAACACATAATCATAATCATAATCATTTTTCAAAAAAAATTTTTCGTAAGAAATTTTCACAAAAGTTTCATAGAAGCATTTCGTAAAATAGTTTCTCATGACGTTTTTAAAAAAGCTTTCAATAAAAGCTTCGCATCAAATTTTTTTTTAAAAACTTTTTATAGAAACTTTTCATAAAAAAGAACTTAGAATTATTAGGAAATAGTTTTGCAAAATAATTTTATTTATAATGAAAAGTCTTGTATTCTACTTCGTGACAATATTTGGTTAAATAGCTAATGTTTCCTTATAAAAAGCATCCACCTTCATAAGTGGTAAAGGTGAACAAGAACGCTGATCAGACGGTGTAGCGACCTGTCGAAATCAGTAGTACTGATCCATTCTGCTAATCTAATTGAATATTCGAACGCTCCACTCTTAATAATAATTTGAATTTACATTAATTCAAATAACGAAATAACGAAAACCCGAAATAATAAATTTCTGAAGTCACTAACATTCGCAAAAAACGCTGGTGAATCGGTGATGGAAAAGTAGAGCACCAACTAACAGTTCAATAAAACAAAAGCGGCTGAAAACGAACCCATACCACCATATCATCAGCTTCACTTCACTGGTTCTTTAGCTTTTTCTATTTAAATCAGCTCAGTGGGAAAGCGTTAAAAAATTACGCAAGTTTGTGAAATTTATATATTTTCATTGTGTTTTGAGCCAGTTTCATATAAATTTTTTTGCCAACTTGTTTCAACACAGCACTGGTTTGTGTCCATTGACATTAAATGATTTAAGTCATTATTTTCCTTTGAAAATTTTGCAGCTTATATTCTAAAATATATGAAATGACAAGCTCATGCGTGTGACGTTCTTAACTAGATAAAGTTACAATAATAATCATTAAAATTGATTATATTTTTATAATCAAATTAATAGCAACTAATTCTATATTAAACCGCCTTTTCCTTTCCCAATTTGTCAATAAATTTATCATTAAAGCGGGATCTAATGAAAAAAATAACACATAAAAAATATCGATGCTAGTATAAGATGATAAACGGAAAGACTTAATAACTAATTGACACAAATAAGTTTTTTTTATATTTCTGTCACAAACAAAGCGTCATGGCGCTTTTAAAGACACACAAGAATGGGAGTAAAAATATAAAGTAGATGTTGGTTAAAGGAAGAAGGAACAACATAAAACTTCTTAAAATTATATGATGACAAGAGCACTTCGTCTTATTTATATTATACTTACATATGTATAACTATGTATATGATGAAAATTTCTTAAGTTACTCATAAAGTAGAAAAACAACAACACCAATATGACAATATAAAACTTATTATTATCAGCTACAACAAATAAAAAAACAAACTATCATACTACTCATCACAATCATTACCATACTAACATCCATACATACATAATATACGAGTATTTATATCATTAAGTTCTTAAATACAACTACACACACATTTTCACAAAAATATAACAACAGAATTTCCTAATGAAAAAATTGCAAAAGCATTGAAACTTTTTGTTACGAATACAAATAAATGTTTATTAGTATGTGGTATATCCTTACAACAACCACAAAAACTATTTTAAGAAAAAAATTCTAGCAATATTACTAGTCATATTTTGTGCTCAACTATATTTACTTCTTTACATACAAACCTTTTTGATGTGAGTCTTAAGGATTCATGTTAAGAGGATATTAAGTGGAAAATAACACTAAGAGTAAGAAGTAGACAACAAAAAAGGGAAACAAACTTAATTCGAAATTAACACTCCATTCCCTCGACTTAAACACTTAAATTAGTTGTGAGCCAAACTAAAAGCAGCCGGAGCTAAATACACTCTAAAGCACTTTTGTTGAAAATTAAGTCGATAATAGTCGGCAACACTTTACAGATTATGATCGACCTAAAATTACACACGCATTATTTTTGAACAAAATGTTTTTACTAAAAAAAGCGATTGGCTGCGTGCAGGTTTGCACCGCGACCTCCTGACTGATAGTCTGACGTATCTACCATTCAGCCATAGCCGTATTATACTGTATGTTACATATTTTCCACTTGGACTAAATACGTTTAATTTGAAAGGTTCTTTCTTTAATAAAATAACTACAAAATTGATGTAATTTTAGACAAGGAGAAATTTTCAACATAAATTTAGACAATATATAATCGTAAATTTGAAGTAATAATTTAGAGTATAGTCAGCACTAGAGAAATTATTTAGTACTATTAATAGAATAAATCGTTAAGCTAGAGAATATTTTATCAAAAATTTATTTTCAGGAATGTTCTTATCCTGAATTTGTTACCCGGAAGTGGTGCATATATGGACCATATACATATAATGATTTTTGTACATACACTCGAAAAACCATTTTTGTTGAAAATTAGGTCGATATTAGTCGGCAATACTTTACTAATTATTATCGACCTAAAATTAGACAAGCATTCTCTTTTTTTTGATTTTTGAACAAAATATGTTTAATAAAAACAAATAAAATAAAAACGCCTGTGAAGCGATTGGCTGTGTTCAGCTTCGAACCGTAACCTCCTGGCTGATAGTCTATCGTAGCTATCATTCAGCCATAGGCGTATTATACTTTATGTTAAATTTTTTTCACTTGGACTAAATGTATTTAATTTGAAAAGTTTTTTCTTTAATAAAAATGTATGAAGTACATTTTATTTGTTCACAACATTTATTAAAACAAGAAAAATCTTTAGAATTTTGTTTCTAAGTTAACAGTATTTACTTACCAATACTAACAAAATTTATATTTAAAAACCTTTAAAAACCAGAAATTAAACGTTGATGACGGAAGACAAATATGGCTTGCATCTATTGTTTAAATATTTTTCTGCTGTTTTTTTAGACAGAATGCTTAATATTAAAAATTTTAATGTTATTTAGACATAATATGTTCAAAAATAATTACTTTTAACAGCAGATTTGTATTTTTGCGAAAAGTTAGACAAAGTATTTGTTCAATTTACAAGCTCAGTCGTATGTCTTATCGTTTAAAAAAAGACGACACTTGTTTATGTGCTTGTGAACAGACAAATTTGTTGTATCGTTATTTTGTCGTATCTTAAATGTAAACTTAATTAATACCAAGGCAAGGCGAATTAATGCCAGGTGGCCTCGAGAGATCAGGTGACTAAGATAATGTTTCTATATTTGAACTATTAACAGTGTTAATATATCAGCTTTTTGACATTCCAAATATAAATTCGCCGTGCAGAATTTATATTTGGACTATCAAAAAAGCCGATACATTAACTCAGTTGGCAGTTCAAATATGGTAAACAATTCGTAGTCACCTGATCTCTCGAGGTCACCTGGTATTAATTCACCTTGATTTGATACCATGAAATGAAACCAGGCATGGGAGTTTTAATTTTACGCCAAATAGAATCACTTTTTTCGCGACAAGCAATTTTGATTAAAATAGTTTGAAAATTAAATTGAAATGAATCAATTATATATTTATTATTAAGAAGAACGTATTTTCTGGTGTTACTTATCACATATATAAAATATTTTTACACATTAATCGAACAAATAGAATATTCCCAGACCTGGCCTCAATACAACTACATATTTGAAGAACATATGAAATTCAATCGTATAATTATAACGCACTTTTGTATGAAAATTACTAACAACAAAAATACAATATTGTATAATAGACGATTACACAACACATACAACGTTAATACGAGCTTGTGAATTAAACAATTGTTTTTAGTTAAAAATAACTATAAACTCGATGCAATTTTAGACAACAAGAAATTTTCAACACAAATTTAGACAATATATAATACTAAATTTCAAGTATTGTTTTAGCGTGTATATGTATTAGAGGTCTGTAAAGTGTACACAAAGGTATTCGTAGAATGTACTCGTATGAATTTCGTGTGTGTATAGATGTATGTTCTTATGTATATACTTATGTATACATGCATTTATATGTATGTACATACATAGCCACTACCAAATATACATATATACAGACATATATACACACATATATACAAAAAAACATACATGCATACACACACAAACACACATACGAGTACTTTCGAATATATTCGTGCAGCCCTCTAATATGTATGCGTGTACTTCTGAGGCTTGCAACTTTTTTATATGCTATCCGATTTTCAAAATGTAAAGTACGTTGAGTTAAACTAAAAAATGCAAAGATATAATGTATTAACAGACAGGGATGATATAGTTGGTACAAATGTACTTTTTTGGTACTATTGAAACCAAAAAAGTACGATGGTACCCCCGTGACTCATTTGGTACTATTTGCAAATTTCCCAAATTTTTTGGGGGTATCCATTGATTATTCAATAATAATTTATCTCTAATTGGCCCTTAAGTTAAGAGAGAATTAAATTAAAGGCCATAACTCAATTTTCCCTCTTGAGTCTACTTAGGCTGCTATTTCGTGATTGGATTTGTATACTTATTTAAGAAGAATACATAACAGCCGATCTTGAGATAACAGCTTATAATATTTGATTATTAGTGTTCAAAGACAAATCTGTCGTTTTCATGAATAAGCTCGTATGTCTAAAAACCAATTTTTTCATAAGAGCCGAAATACTTTATGTTCTATACTACGGACTCTGTGCGATTTTTATCAAACTTTTTTTTGGACAGTCATATAAGCATATGTGTTAAGAAGTTTGTGTACAAATTTCAGGCAAAAATTCTCTAAGGGTAAGATCCTAGAGAATAATAAAAACAATTTGCCAAGGACACTAAAAGTGTATCTAGAAAAAATTCAAGCACACAAGATTTTTATATGAAAAATGCTTGCACACAAGTCAGTATAAATTTTTATTAACTGAACAATAACCAAAAAACATTTCGGAAATGTGTTCAAAAGTAACAACGCATGTCGCTATGTTTTTTTTTCAACGGCAATAAATTGCCAGCACGCAATTGTAAGTCGATTTAGTTCATTAGAGCTGAAAACTATTTCAATGAATGAAGAAGTTACGTTGTTTTTAGAAAAAAATCAGAATGGGTCCATGTTATTTGCGAAATTTTTGGTCCATGTAAAAGAGCATATAAAATTATGTAATTTGGCATCAGTAACTCAAAATCGACAAAAATTTACATCCGCGCTTATTCAAGATATATCAACAGAAATGTCAACAGCGATGCTGATGGAGTAGCTTAATGTCAAACTTCATTATCTATAAACAAATCATTGGCTTTCTTGAATAAAGACGTATGTCTTAAAACTGATTTTTTCAGTAGAGCAAAACAAAATATTTCGGAAATTGTGTCCACGGTTTGAACATCGTTGGTTTATTTTTAACAATTTCGGCATATATTTGCCAAAATAACTTTGTATAAAATTTTCAGACAAAATAACGTAAGAACAAGATCCTAGCAAGGATGCATAAAACCGCATTAGTCCACATTAATAACATTTACTAAGTAAAATAGAACTAAATATTTAAAAAGATTTCAAAATGTGTTTAGATAATAACATCGTATCTCTGATAAATTATCAATCACACAGGAATACTTAAGTCGTTATTGCTGAAAATTTATGAAATCAATATAGAGGGCAGGTTGTTGTGCATGAAAAAATATCCAGACTGGTCCATATTGCAAAAATTTTTACTTTCATTTAAAGAGTGCTTAAAAAAGAGCTATTTCGCATTAATAACTCAAAATCTAGCTAAGTCGACTTACGCATTTATTCAAGAAAACCACAGAAATGTCGGATTTAAAATTTTAATAAAAAATATATCTTCTGCAATGGTTTGGTTACAACAATTCAAAAAGATTTTAGTACTATTTGAGCCGAAAAAGTACTATTTTAGAAGTTCATTGGTACGAAATAAATTTTTTCATTTATAGTCCCTGTTAACAGATGTTTCTGTACCTCTCACAGTTTAGAATATATTTTTTTTTTAAAGAAGTAACACAATCACAATCAGGCAATTAATGGCTACCAGTTAATTAATTAATGTGTTGCCTTCTTTGGGAAAGGGATAGTGTAGAGAGAATAGGAGGTGAAGTGGGAGAGAGATAGAAAACTTAATTGACTTAGAACCCTATTATTGCGTGTTTTTTGTTGAGTAGTGTTGCAAACCCCTCTGGTGTGAAGTAGAGGCATTAATTTGTTTAAGCTGTGTAGCCATTTTATTAGTTCTTTTACTTCGCCGACGGTTCTGCTACAATACCAACGAAGGAGGGTGCTGTGAAGTGCGTTAGAATATATTAGCATTAATCCCTGCCGGTACTGCCAAAACGATCAGTGCTATGCCTTCATTACTTGAACAATCCAACAACAAGCAACACTATAACACACCAATGTACATGAGAAAAATGCATGATGTTGTTGCCTTGCCTGGATCTAGTCTTGAACTCAAGACCTCAGGGTTTTTTAGTCAAACGCGCTAGCTAGTCAGCCAACAGCAGCCTCGTATTGTCTGTAAATGTATTTGACTTTTAAAAAAAAATTTTTTCTTGACTTTTTTAGTATTTGGCCCACAACTTTTTAGTTTACAATTGAATTTTAAGTTAAAAGTCAGCATTCGATTTTTGACATGTGTTGTAAAGCGTGACTCCTCCTCTAGAAATGTTCGAAGTTTCGGATAAATCCAATCAGTATTTTAGAAGTTCCAGATTTATTAGCATTTATTTTGCAAAAGTCCCCACTGTGCATTGCTGTTATAACTATTAATTTTTAACAACAATGCTCTGTTAATTACGAAAATTTTCATTAATCTCGAAATTTGAAACAGGACTGATAGCCTTGTTTAAATTTAAATTAAAAAAAAAACAAAAATATTTAATATTAATTTTTCCTATAAATTAATTAATTAAACTTCAAACCTTAACCCGAACTTAACATACCAAAAATAGTTTAAAGTAGCGCCATTTACAAATTAGAAGAACTCCCACTATATATTGCCACGGCATTAAAAAATATGATATGTTTACTTTTAAATATGTGCAGTAAACATGGAAAGTGGAAACTATTAAGTATGACATGCCCCACAGCCTCTCAACCACAATTCCGGCTGTATGCCAATAACTTAAAATCATAAAAAAGTTTTGTTGTCAGTTTTATTTAGGGTAAATACTATTTAATGTTGTATTAATTATTTTATCACAATTTTTTTCTTTACAAGATACGAGCAACTTTAAACCGCATTTTTACGTGACTATTTATCTTCTTTTTATTATTTTTGAACTTTAACAATAAAAACTCTTTATGTTTTGCCATCATTTTCACTTTTTAAGATGATTATGATGACGATGATGATGGCGATGATGATGACGATAATGTCGATGATGTTAAAAGTTAATATGAAGAGTATTGTCTGTAAATGTTTGATCATAAGCTACTTTGTTGCAAAAAGTTTTTATCGGTTTTATGTTTTTTTTAAGTTCTTTTTATATTTTTCTTTGGTCTAATAGAGTGTTCAGTTTCCTTTTAATACATTTACTTTTCGACTTATTTCTTTTAATTTATTGATCCGTTTACTGGTGTTCAAGGAAAGCAACAAAGTGAAAAGGACAACTGACTAAAGTGCTAGTAAGGTGATTATGATGATGATGATGACTGTGTTAAGAAAAGCTTTTTGTTTTACTCAGTTTTTTTTTAGTTTTAGCATTTAAAGTTAAAGTTTAAAATTGTTTTATAGCTTAGAAATCTATATGAGGTTTAATATAATCACTGCACAGTGGGGCAAAATCAGGATAAGAAATATATACGATTTTTATTATTCAATTACAAAATTTTTTGCAGCGAAGCTACTTTCGGCAACTCATTTAACATAACAACCCAATAAGCGTATACTTTACGTGGAATTATGCAAAGTTGTATGTAACGCATACGTAATGTCACACTCAATAGGATATATGTACTTATAAGACTGATTCTCATTTCAAATACTTTTTCTCGTTTCTCATTTTAAATGCATTATCCGTTTACAAATTTCTGATATGCTTTGAAAAAATTTTACTTCGACCTCACTGTGGGTTGTTATAGTTTCGAAGAATTTATTATGGAGGTCATATTTTGGTACGAATAATTATCTAAAATTGGCGTAACTTTTAATATTGTAAGTCGATTTTATTAAAGTTTGTGTTATCTGAAAGAAATGTTTGCCTGCTGTTTGCTCATGTATAAATTGTAACGTGCAAATAATAATTATTATTTTTTACGTTACATAATTAATGTATATATAGCATTGTAATATAATAATAAATAATAATTTCCTTATCTAAGAACTGCAGGGTAGCATAAATTATCAAAGTTGCAGGGTATCTGATTGTTACTTTTATATCCCGTTGTCCATTGTTGTCCGCAATATATAATTCTCACTTAGTTCATCAATTGTTTAGCATAAGCAGATTAGGTTTGCATTTGCAGATTAGGATTCATATACGACAAGAATTTGCTCTCTGATTCTGAATAAGAATCGACTGGGATTTCCGTAGCGGCAAAAGCACTGCACTGCACTGCACTGCCTTTTGGCCTCGTCTAAAGGGGAGCTATACATTTTACACAGCGGACTTCGGTCTGACTGTTCTCACAGCATCTTCGGTTGACTGCTCTCACATCGACTTCGGTTGATTGCTCTCACAGCGACTTCGGTTGACTGTTCTCACAGCGACTTCGGTTGACTGTTCTCACAGCGACTTCGGTTGACTGTTCTCACAGTGACTTCGGTTGACTGTTTTCACAGCGACTTCGGTTGACTGTTTTCACGGCGGCTTTGGCTGACTGTTGTCAAAGCGGCTTCGGCTGGCTATTCTCACAGCGGACTTCGGTCTGACTGTTCTCACAACGGCTTCGGCTGACTGCTCTCACAGCGGACTTCGATCTGACTGTTCTTACAGCGACTTCGGTTTACAGTTCTCACGGCGGCTTCAGCTGACTGTTCCCTACGCTAAGAAGCGATTGTAATAGTGTAGGCGTTACTTTAAGAAAATTGTACGTATTTAACCGAACCTGTTATTCATCGCACGTGAAATCGTCGAACCATCGATCATCGAACCTGTTGTCTCCGATTCGATCATTGAACCTGTTATCTCCGATCCTGTGAATCTGCGAAAATTGTCGAGCCAGCGATCACCGAACCTGTTATCTCCGAACCTGCTGTCTCCGAACCTGTGCACCTGCGATCCTGTAAAGCTGCCAACCTGTAAAATCTTATATTAAGGCGTAGGAGCCCGCATACTACTAGCCGATTTACTATTCTACGAACATACTATAAACGACCCGCTTTGAAGATATACGACCCGAACCCGCCATATACGAGCCTAAAGCCCCGAAGTCGAACCTATTGTTTACTAGCCTGTTATTGTATTTAGTCAAGCTGTACGAACCGAACCTGCTATAAACTGAATCTATCCGACCCCTGATTATATTTAAGTTACCATAGCTACCTTGGTATCAAATTGAACAACTAGATATAGAAGAAAAGAATATTCAATAAAAAGATTATTTTATTTTGCGCCCAGAAAGGGAAAATCAAAGGTCTTATTACTTAAATCAAAGGTCTTATTACTTAAAATCAAAGGTCTTATTACTTAAGTAGACCATGGACGCATCTAAGTTACCTCAGCCGACGACAAAATCCACGCTACAAAATGTTTGTAAAGAATTATTTTAAACGATAATAAATTTTATTTTTCCATATGAACCCAAATCAAAACTAAAATAGTGGTCATAACTTTTAATTTCCTCTTGCGTTTATTAAATTTTTTTGTTTTTAGAGAGCAGATGTGTAGTGCTTTCAAACCCTACACTCATTTTTGCGGTGTATTTTTTCGCAAAAATCAATCCCATAACAACCGCGAAAGCAAATGTAACGCACAATACACAAAAATTTTAAAAAATTTATTATTAGAATTTTATTTCAGGATTCATGGAATAAAGCGAAAAATATAATCTGGATCCTGGCTTCTCATATTTCTATCAATTACATCGGTAAACCAAAAAAAAAAGACACAAAATATACACTTAAAATGAGAATCACTCATTTATATTTAGTACTCGGCTTAGGAAGTCTTGTAAGCATTATGTTAAAGGTAAAAAATGTGTTTATCACTTCTAAGTAAATCACCACGAGAAATATTGTTTGTAGAACATTTCTACCCACTATATCGCCGCTGAAGGGGAGTTCTTGACCTTTTTACAAGAAAGCTTCAAAATGATTCAAACAACCAGCGTTGCCAGCTTAGCCTTTTCGAGGCTATATTTAGCCTTTTATTTTGTCTTTTAGGCTCGAAATTTGCGTTTTAGCTTTTTAATCAAAATTGGACATTTGTTTTTCTTAAAAAAATTTTTAAAATCGAAAATATATTTTTTGTTATAAATAACGAATATAAAATGTTTTAATTAAAAAATGTTGCGAGTCGCAAGGCCATTGAGCTTAAAGTCGTTGAAGAATGGGTAGACACCGAAAGAACACGATTCCTGTTCAGAATGGTCGTAAGAAAGCTGCGGTGGGGGTGTGACCTTTCAAATCTTAGTATTAAAGAATTATGACTTTCAGCACAAATTAGGGCCCATTTACATGGAATCACTCATATACAACTATACAACAAATAAAATAAGCTTTATTTTATGAAAATCGATGGATAAATATTGATTTTATTCATAATTAAGTGAAGGCACCTGATTTTTTCAAAAGTTTCGCATTTTTTGTACTGTACAACAAAATCTATTTTTTTTTTAATGAAAATTTTCCAATTCTTTTTCCAATAAAGAGAATATATTTTTTAACATTGTCGTCTGAATAATTCCGAAGCCAGGCAGTATCTAAAAGAAAATATTAAAACGGCTTAAAGGTAATTGTCTTTCAAGTTTTTTAGTGGCTTTGTAATAATATTGGGCAACTCCTTCCCAAGTTATGATAAAATCAATAGAGTAGCCTCTTCAAAAATTTGAAATTTTAGAAAAAAAATAAAAAAAATTATTCCTCGAATTTAAAATGTCGACTGTTTTTATAGTTAGGGGGCCATAATACATCATAAAAATATTGGGGTACTTCTGGCATTTTTTCTTGTTGGATAGTGTAGCAATTACCATATTTATGTATTTTTATTGAATTAATAATAAAGAAAACATTGACTTTTCAATAAAAAATATTTGGCTTTTTTCGCTTTTATTTTTGTGCGATTTAGCATTTTATAGCCTTTTAAAAAGACGTCTTTTTTTCTCCAACTCCTGGCAACACTGCATACAGTGAGCAATTAAAAGTTTCAAATAGTCCACACAAATATTCATCGTCTTTAAAAACGTTTGTCATTTTTGTAATCGGTAGTATTCTATTAATGGATTACAAAGTAATGAGTTGTACGTATTTATCGTATTACTATGCTTCAAATTAGAACTACTACTTAGTTTTTAAGAAAATTAGTACAAATTTTTCTCATTATATGAAAATAGTTATAATCTGTTGTTATGTGCTACTAAAATAAGTCGACGACAACCACTTTTCAAGTTAGCATGTCTTTGTATATGAAAACTGATTTTCGTCGCTTTAACTTATAAGTCAACAATAGCTGAGTGGATAAAGTAATTGTTTTCAAATACGAACGAGCACAGGTTCGTATCACAGCTGGGTCAAAAAAAATTTTAAAAATTAAATAAAATATACTGTGTATAACAATTTTTTTAATTCTAATTTGTTTATTTAACTACTTATTTTTTAGCTTCAAGTAAGCCAAATAATATCTAGTTAATTGGTGTGACAATGTAAATATATTTGTAAGAGGTACCCCTTATTTTTAGACTTCTCATACAAAAATAAGTAGTTAATGAGCCATATTGTAAGTAGTTACGACTTAAACTGAAAGTGGTTACGACTTAAATCCTCCATTCTGCCTCTCAGTAAGCAAAGTTTTTGCTAGGATATTAAACCTAAGGATTACAAGATTTTCTGTATGGGCAAAATGGGAGCGAAATTTAACTCCCCCAAAGTGAATCCCAGATATAAACTTGAAAAACGCCGATGAATGTGTATATTTTTTTGTATCCTCTACCAGAGTCAGTCATTAAAATCTTGTAATTTTGAAAAAAAAATGATTTTGTTGTACAGTGTAATTAAATACTGACGTTATGTATATACCAAAGTTGCAATAAAGGTTTTATAAAAATTTATTGAAAGAAATAAAATATATAGGTATTCAAACATATACAATTAGTAAAACGCAAATAAATTATGATAAATATTAAAATTTATAAGTCAGCCTATTTATAAGTCACAGTTTTGGCTTAAGAAAAGTCCACATTAAAGATTTCTTTTCTCAATAAACTGCTCTCTTTATATATAGCACACATACGTACATGCATAAACGGGTGTACACACTTCCATTTGTTTTTTTTTTTGTAAGTATTAAATACTACTTTCGTTGATGGCTTTTGTTAAATATGTAAGTATGCAAATACATAGCAACACATACACATATGAATAAATCCTTAAACAAACACCCACACATTAACAAATTCAAATAAAAGCAGCTAAATCTAACAACGACTACTTTAATAGCTCTTAATTACTAGCTCAACTGTAATTGACAGTGAACAATATGCCAGCCATGGGTATAGTTTACTTTAGTAAACTAAATATCAACAGACACATATACAAACTTACAAGCGAACAAACACACATATACACAAGTCTTTGCACAACTGCATCAGTGTGTACAATAAACACACATACACACATAAACAAACAAACAAACAAACATACAAGCATTTATACTTTTACATAAGGAATTTGTTTGTTTGAAATGTTTATTAGTAAGTCTGTGAATATAAGTTTGTTTATGTATTGGTGCATTTATGCATGGCAGTGTGTGTACGAAAAATTATATATCCAAATACCCAGGAGTTTTGATGATGAAATTATTTATAATTAAATTGGGGTGGCAACTTTTTCGAACTAGAAGAATATATTTGTTCATATCTAAGGACCTCAAAGGAAGGAGCTTTAATTTCTAATTAAGGGCCTTATTTTGTAAAACATTCCACATTTGTGAGAGTTACGAACTTACAAATATTTTCATTACTCGAGATGGTAAATTGGGTCCTCCTATATAATTTTGACATACATTTTTTTGTAATCGGATCGCAAAGTTTCAAAGATACAGACTTATTACCATTTTTTTCCAATTGGAACCACTATGTTCCGCGTAAAATGAATCCCAGATGTAAAATTTCAAAACGCCGATGCACGTATATATTTTGTATGTCCCTCTTCTAGAATCAGACGTTTAATATTGTTATTTTATTTGAATTTCGATGTACAGTGAGTTTTTAAAGTCAAAATTTTTTTCAGAAATGGTTCTAACTTTATATCAGTGAATTATGCTAATAGCTTCACTTGAAGCAACCAGTAAAATATGTGCATACTTTTAGGAGCGGAAAATAAAAGTTGTGCATGTTTTTATTAATTTTACTGACATATTTTCGTGTAAAAAAAAGTTAAAAGTGGTGCGCTGATATAATGGAATCTGCCAGAACTACTGGGTACATTTTTGTCACATGAATGTTTGCGACCTCTCTGTTAATGTTTAAACGTTTTCGTATACTATAGTTGTATAATTTATGTAGAGGATTAAATGCAAATAAACGTCTATGTTCTATTTAATTATACGTTTGTATGTGTATGTGTATTTTAGAATGTTTAAATATGTGTTAATGGTTTATGATGCAACTTATTGGTATTCGCAACTTGACAAAACTGTTGACA
Source organism: Panzeria rudis (assembly GCA_956483635.1). NCBI lineage: Eukaryota > Metazoa > Arthropoda > Insecta > Diptera > Tachinidae > Panzeria > Panzeria rudis. The sequence continues at coordinate 131,232,285 of OY101450.1, read as the reverse complement.
GCATGAGTTTATACTTAAACGTTGTGACTAAATGTATGTGTGTGTGTGTGTTTATAAATTATTATAAAAAATATGGATAATTTTCTGGATTTGAAAATATTTTTGGTTTGAGAAACTGTTTAATATGTTTTCTTGTGCATTTCGCTTAGAAAATTAAAACTTTTTCTAAAAGCATTTTTAATACTATGCAGTAATAGAGAATTTAAAAATGTACTTATACCTGTCGAAAAATTTTCAATGGATTAAAAAAGCTCTTCGACTATAATATTAAACGTGAAGACTTTCAAAAATCACATACGATACAGCGCAACATGTTTAATTGGCAACAGTCGGTTTAACTATACTAATAGTGAAATAATAGTGAAATAGTGAAAAAGTAATAATAATGACACGTTTTTATTTATTTTTACCTTGATAAATAGAACAAATATTACTTGCGATAATATAAGAGAAGAACTTCGCCGCTGACCATGAAAGTGTGTAGATGAAGCAGAGAAACTGGTGACGTTATTAACGTTAGTGACGAATACCACAATCAATGGTAGCAAGAAAACTCTTTGCAAAAAAGGAAAAATCTTTATAAAAAAGAAAATTCTTTATAACAAAAAGCAGCTACACGTAAACTAAAAGCACGGTTGAGGCAACCATAGTCGAGGAAAAACATACTCTGATTGAATATATTGTTGAATATATGGTTTAAGAAACGGTTTTACATATAATATGGTTAATACAACCATATATACATGAATGGTTCAAAACAACCATATATATGGTTCAAATTTACAAAATATATTTTGAAATAACCATATATATGGTTCAAAACAACCATGGCTCAAAATTAAAATATATGGCTTGCAATAACCATATATATGGTTCAAAACAACTATATATGGTTTTATAAAACCATATATATGGTTCAAAAATACAATATATATGGTTTGAAATAACCATAATATGGTTCAAAATTACAATATCTGGTTTCAAATAACCACATATATGGCTCAAAGCAACCATATATATGGTTCAAAATACTATATATGGTTTCAAATACCATATATATGGTTCAAAACAACCATATATACGGTTCAAAACAACCATATATATGGTTCAAAATTACAATATATAGTTTTAAATAACCATAATGGTTAAAACAACTATATATATATGGTCAGTGTGTGTGCAATCTAAAATAAAAATTATTTTATATTCTCACATAGATATATACATAATTATTTGCTGACACATGTTTTATTTACAATCGGCCACGTTGAAATATTGAAGCTTTTCAGTTTCAGATGTTTGAGATATTTTATCCGAACTAAGTTACGAATGCATCAAATTGTCGGATTAAAAGAACACTGTTTTTCGTTTTCAAATGGGTTTCACAACATGGCCGAATATTAATTGCTGGCATTTATCAGCTTTTGTTGTTTGTAATTTTTTTGTAACCAAAGCTTGATTGCAAGAAAACTGTTTTAAAATGGTATGGACAAGAACCTTATTTTATTGTTTTAGAACCATACTGGTGCAGAATTTTTAAATATAACATGACTGTAGCTCAAATTTTTTTAATAATAATATTGTCAAATTCAACCATGTTGCTATTAACATGAGTGCTAATAATGTCATGATTAAATGTAAGCATGAATGTTTTAACATAAACTAATTAAGGTTCACAATTGTTTAAAACAATAATAACTTATTTGCTACAAGCATAAGCTATATCGGAATACATAACATTGTAGACGCAACCATGCCACAACCATATCTTTTCTTTCCGTGTAGGCAACTCAAGTTTCAACTGTCAATTGTGTGATAATTTCAGCTTTATGGTTTTAGTTTAATTGCCTTAAATAAATTATTGATTGCTCTATTAATATTCCAGGGAAAATCATCAATTGAAATACAAAATAACAAATTTAATTGTATATTCAACTTTGTTGCTATTAACATGAGTGCTAATATTGTCATGATTAAAAATGTAAGTATGAGTTTTTTGTCATAAACTAATTAAGGTTCACAATTGTTTAAAACAATAATGACTTATTTGCTACAAGCATAAGCTATATCGGAAAACATAACATTGTTGACGCAACCATGCCACAACAATATCTTTCCTTTCCGTGTAGGCAACTCAAGTTTCAACTGTCAATTGTGTGATAATTTCAGCTTTAGGATTTTAGTTTAATTGCCTTAAATAAATTCTTGATTGCTCTATTAATATTCCAGGGAAAATCATCAATTGAAATACAAAATAACAAATTTAATTGTATATTAAATCAATACTACACAATTGCTTCTCTGTTGCAAGGAAACATCGATAAGGTTATAAAAAGGGATAATGAATGTTTTTGTGTGAAACAAGAGATTTAAACTGCAAGCTTCTGATACCAAATAATATTAAATTACATTGAGTTGAATGATTATTAACCCATCATTTAAGTTAACTTTTAAAGCATTTCATGCCTTTAAATCTTTTCACTCAATTTGTTGCTAATTTAAAGTTATTTTTGTTGTATATAAATTAATTGTATTTTAAGCTGCTTAAATTCAATAAATTTATTTGAAATTGTATACAATTTCTAGCAAAGATTTCTTTGTTTTTTTTCATTTAAATTGCACAGTGTTTGAAAGGTCAACACTTGTAGTGTTGAGTGGCTGACTTGATGTTTGTTCTATCAGACTTCAATATTTGGTTGTACTGTGTTTTTATTAATAAAGTTTCTTTTTTTTCTCTCGTACATTTTACGCAAATAAACATGCACACACACACACACACACACAACAACACACACATACACACAAAAGTCAAAACAGCAGCGAAATAATAAAACTGAAATATGTACTCGGTACTCGTATATATTGCAATGTTTTTCAAAAACTTTATGCCAAATGACTTGAGTCAAAATATGTATGTTTTTTATATCTATGTGTATGTATAAAAAAAAATTAACTATAAAAAATTGCATACGGTGTATATAAAAATATTATGCTAAATAGGATGGTACAGTATTTTAGAAAGGATTTATTAAAACTGTTTCACAGAATTCAATTTAATTCAAATCTAAAAATCATTATAATAACTTAAGGCAATTGTTTATCAAAGAAATATATTTTAACTAAAATTCGAATGTGAGTAATTCTTATTTCATAGGAAAATATTTCATAAACTAAACATATAGATAAGAAAATGAAAACTGCTTTAGCACGATTTAATAGATTGTAAATAAATGTACATAAGTTTTTTTTTTGTTTAAGACTATACATTATGTGTCAAAAATAAAGAACGAAACTACTGTTTATACTTTCTTCATATAAAATGGCGTGTCCGAATTACATGCTGTTAATTTTCCACATTAAGAGAGCATGAATTTTTTCAAAAACGGCATTAAATTTATAACGGTTTTAGAGCATTTGCGTTTGCTTCTCTTATTTTACACATCAATTTTTTGAAAACATTTTGTTTATTTAAATTTTTGTTGTCCGCAGTCTTGCGTATTGAGCGTTACGCTTTTTTAGTACGCTTCATTACTTGGTCTAATTATTGAAATTGCATACAGTAAAATAACAGCTTAGGTTTTTACTTCAAAATATTTAAAACTTTTGTGATCTTTGTTAAATAATATTATATTGTAAAACGTTTCACCAATCAATCGTGGTTTGTATCCAAAAAAAATGTATTGAATGTTAATCATATTTTGTAAATTTAATTAAAATATTTTAGTGCATAATTAATCATCGATGATAATACATTTTAATTGTTTTAAATTCAAAATATATTGTGTGTTTTGAAAAAAATATTAAAATCATAAGAAAATGTATTGAGCGTTACGTTAACAATATTCTCAAATATAATTTATCTATAAAATTTAAGACGGTAAAAAAAGTTAACAGTAGCGGAAGGGTAGAAACGCTATAGAGAATATTATCCGTTTAGAAATTTCTGATTTGCTTTGCTTCTACTGCACTGTGGGTTGTTATATTTTCGAAGAATGTATTAGGTACGTCGTATTTTTGTATGAATAATTAATTATATGAAATTAGCATAACTTTTAACATTGCCGGCAGATTTGATTAAAATTAGTCTTATTTGGAAGAAGCCTCGTTTTTAACCGACTACAAAAAAGAAGAACGTTATCAATTTGTGTGAATGTTTTCCTTTAACTTTTTTATGTCTGTACACGCATAACTCTGTCATTTTCTAACAGATTGCTTGCTTGTAGATTGGTCCCATAAAGTTTTTTCGATAATCGGGGGAAATGTTTCCCCCAAAAATATTGATTACCGCATAACTCCTCCATTTATGCACCGATTTTCAATTTTTTTTTTTTTTTGTTCGAAAGACTGCTTCGGAGCAATTTTTATTATATTATTAAGAAAGTAATATAGATCGAGCTAATAAGAAATAGCGGAACATAAAAGGCAGTGCTTTCGATGGGCAAAACGTACATATCATATGTTTGTTATTTACACTTTAAAACCCGATGCACAATGGCGTAAACTAAAAAAATAAATTAAGTAAAGTGCGACTTTAGCCCCCAAATGAAGGGTTCCGTACGAATACACATACATACACACATATATCCCTTTTCGTTTCTTCCCATTTTTTCATTTTGGCAAGTTTTCGTTTCCTTTTTCGTTTAATTTAGTTTTTTTATTTTTTAAGTTTTTTTATTTAGCGCTTTATTTTTTGGGTTTGGCGCTATTTTCATTTTGGTGATTTTTTTACAATTTTTTTTAATTTTTTTGCCGATTTTTTTTAGTTTTGGAGATTTTTTGGTTTTAGCGTATTTTTTGTTTTAAAGTTTTTACGCTTTTTGACGATATTTTTAGTTTTCGCGATCTATTTTAGTTTTGACGCTTTCTTACTTTTGGCGCTTTTTTCAGCTTTTGGTGATATTTTTAGTTTTAGAGTTCCTTTTTTATTGTTGACATTTTTTTCGTTTTGGCAATTTTTTCAGTTTTCGGCGATTTTTTTTTTTAGTTTTGGTTCTCTTTTTTCCGCTTCGGTGCTTTTTTCCATTTTTGACGATTTTCTTAGTTTTTTGACGATGATTTTAGTTTTAAAGATTTTTTTAGGTTTTAGTGCTTTTTTCGTTCTGACGACTTATTCGGATTTTGGCGTTTTTTTAGTTCTTTAACGATCTTTTAGTTTTGGTGATGTCTTTAATTTTAGCGATTTTTTTATTTTGGTGCTTTTTTGCCTTTAAGTGCTTTTTTTATTTTGGCGATTTTTCGTTTTGACATATTTTAAGTTTTGGTTTTTTTTAGAATTTTTAAAAAATTTCAAGAGTTTAAAATTTCATCATATTTTTTACAGAACGTTCGACTTTAACTTTTGATGTCATTTGAAAACCGATAGATTTTCATCACATACTTGAGTATTTTATTCGATAAAAAATTTATTTCTCAACAAAACACAACCTTTATTAAAAAATGTATACATTACAGGTATTTTAGCCAAAAGGGAAACACTTTTTTTAATATTTTTACTAAATATTTAATTACTTCAGCAAATATTTTTTATCAGAAAATACAAGAATTGTTCTACGTAAAGTTTTAATTCTCTTGTTAATTGCAACGCTTCGATTATAATTTCTTTCAATGCTTACGCAGACACACTATCAAAATTTAATACAAATATCAGCATAAAGAAAATCAAACGTATATGATTGTAAACAACTGAACAGGGAAAAAATAACGAGCCTTAACCGCCAAACAGACATAAGCGCAGTAAGGTACAGCATTGCTAAATCCTTCTCTCTCCTAAAAACATCGCTCTAAAAAAGTTATATAAGCCAGTTGAATTTATTGAACTCTCTTCCGTTTTAATCTTATAACTTTCTTACAACAACACCAATTCAAAGAAGAGAAACCCCGACATTTTGAAGCAACTGATGAGAAACTTTCAGAGTTCACTTTTGACTCTGCTGGATAGCTAAAATATGATTAATGATTTCTAAAACATGGTTTCTAGTCTGTTATACATTGATTAAAATTTTTAAAACTTTTAATAATATATCGTTGAAATATATTAAGCGGCCTTAGCCAGGACCAAGGAGTATATAAATGATTTTATTGTAAATTTGCAATTCGTAAAAAAAAATTTTAGTTCTAAAACATGTCACTTAAGTCCTTTTGCCGTTAAGGTCTCGATAAAAACTTCAAAACCTGTTCTTGTCATATATAATTCTTCTTGCCTTTTTCCCTGAAACATACAACCCTTTGATTTATGATTTAAGTTATAACGAAAATCATTAAAACACTTTAATTTCAGCACAGCAGCAGCAGCAGCATTATACTCATCGTATGTATAAACAAAAGTAATTGGTATTTCTTAATGTTGGAAAACATAAAATTCAATTGAAACTTAATTGATGGTATTTTTTACGTTGTGGCTTAAGTTACGAAAAAGAAAAAAAAGAGAACAGAAAAAATTCCTGCAAAATAACAACAAAAGAAACTTAAAATTATAGTAAAACAGTTATTGCTTTCACCAGCAATAATGCTACTTACCGCTGCTGTTTAGCTTTAACTTGCCACAATTTCCTTCCTGCTCATGCTGTAAAAGCTACTTAAGTACACACAAAATTACTCATATATATACACACACACACACACACATACACACCAGCTTACAATTCATATACATGCATCCATGCACAAATACATACACCACAAATTGAAATAGAAAATTATGAAACAAAAACACAAAAAACAAATTTAGCGTAAAATTAAGTTTCTATAATATTGGCCAAAAAGGTCAAGTTTCACATATAAATTGAATTGAATTGAAATTGTAATTGTAATGGCGGTGTGTATGATGTAAACTGAGCACCCACAGGAGTTAACAAAATTCAAAGATTAGCTGCTACACCATCCAACACAATTTTTAACTCGGGGCTTCTATTTTTGTATGAGTACAAATAAATGTCTGCGAAATGTAGCCATTATGGGGTTAAGGGATGTGAGTATTTATTTATATTTGTTTATTTTTGTTTGCCATTTTTGTACACGATAAGAAAATAATGAAAAGCTGCACAATGGGACGGACTAAAAGCAAAAATATGTAATAATAAACACTTGCCTTCCAAAGTCAGGTAGAAGAGTATTTAAACTTTCAGGACATTATCTGCAAGGATATAGTAAATCTGACGAATCAGTCTTATATAAGAATTGAACCCACAATCCAATATAGACTATACAGAACAACTACAAAAATATACGATACATATATAAATGAAGGGTACATAACCTTTATTATTGCCGACTAAAACACTTTTATTTGTTTTACTAGCAAATATTGGCACAAAAGCAACAGAAAAGTACAAAATTAAATTACATCAAAAATATGAGAGAGAAAAAAATTAAATTGAAAATTATGTCCCCAAATTTGTTTTTAAAACGAACCACGAATTCAAGTGTAAGATTATGTCGCATAGCAGAGGTAAGTAAATGTAAAGCAAAAGGATATTTAGAAATAAAAATGAAATAATTGCAAAAGCAAACGACTAGTAAGAGCTGCTACTAAAAATCTAGAGGAGTTTTTAAAAGTACAATGAGATTCAGTGTGAAAAAAATTAAATAAAAAATTTTAATTTTGCAATAGATATGTAGGAATATGCAATAACTGCTTAAGTCGCCTTAAGAAAACGAGATTTTCTGCATGATTGGCGCTATTGCTAAGAGGTGTTAATGGCTATATGATTTCACTTTTGTGCGATAGTGTCCTTTTTAACAACTGCAAATTATATTAGATATATCTAATGTAATTAATACGGCTTGTAATTGTTGCCCGCCCGCAAAAAATGTGAACAGGAGAGCAGCTTTTCTAAAAATACCTACATTTTGAGAACCATTTTATTTACCTTCATTAAAACTAAACTTCATTTTTTAGGATTCCGTACACCAAAAGTGTAAAGGAAACCAATTGTTTTCGCTATGCTGCTACAACAGCAAATATATGACAGTTCAAAATTAAAGGGTGTTCTGAAGCGAGCAACGAAATATGTTGAAATACTAATATAATACACAGACTCTTATATATACATACCTGAAATTTTCAAAGTTAGTGTTAATTGGTGTAGTCTGTATAATAGACTACACGAATTAACACTGATATTTAAAACAATAAAAATTAAAGGGTATTCTATCAGTTAATGTAATTTTGACTATGTAATTTAGACAATTTGCCGTAAGAAGCAAACTCTTTAAATTTAAAAAAACGCTAGAGCTAAAAAATTCTAAAATTTACAAAATGCCAAAACGAAAAATCGCCAAAATGAAAAAAGGGATTAAAAGAAAAAAGCAATAAAAGTAAAAAAAAGATAAAATGCAAAAATCACCAAAATTAAAAAAAGTGTCCAAAAACTAAAAAAATCGCCAAAACAAAAAAAAGAAACACGCAAAACTAAAAAAAAACCTAACACTAAAAATATCGTCAAAATACGAATATAATCGCCAAAAAAACGAAAAAAAGTCACCACAACGAAAAAAAATTTTCAAAAATTAAAAAGTAGTGCGAAAACTAACAAAAAATCGCTTAAGTTACAAAAAATCGCTAAAACTAAAAAAAATCGCCAAAGCATAATATCGCCAAAATAACAAAAAATATCGCCTAAGAACGAAAAACACCACCAAAAAAATAAAAAAAATCCCAAAGTCTCCAAAATTAATATAATCGCCAAAACGAAAAAAGTGCTTTAACTAAAAAAAATCTATGAAGCTAAAAACTTCGTCACAAACTGCAAAAAATCGGCAAAATAACGAAAATCGCCAAACCCCGAGAAAAAATTGCCAAAACGGAAAAAATCGTAAAAACTAACAAAAATCGTCAAAAACCGAAAAAAAATCGTCAAAACTAAACAAATTGGCAAAACGAAAAAAGCGCCAAAGCTAAAAACAATTGCCAAAACTCAAAATTATACTTTAGTCAGCTGATAAGGAGGGCCACTCTTGCCACTCTCAGCCGAACACGAGAGACGTAGACAAGCAAAGAACCAACCGCTGAAACAAATATTTTTGTCTGGCATTGGCTGGACTTAAAAATTAAAATTTTTAGAGTTAAGATTTGATTACTTATTGTTAGCTCAATTTTATTGAAGATACAATAAATAAATATAGCCGTTTAAGAAAAAACTCAAAATATTGTCAAAAACCACAAAAAAGGCAAAACGAAAGAAATCGCTAAAACTAACAAAAATCTGAAAAAAAAACAAAAAAGTCCGCCAAAACGAAAAAAATCACGCTAAACCAAAGTCCCCAAAAAAGTAAAAATCGTAAAAACGAAAAAAATGGATATGTATACGGTATTCGTACGAAACCCTTCTTGTGCGAGTCAAAGTTGCACTTTACTGAATTCATTAATTTTTATTTCTTGGCTATTTTTAAAACATATAGTAATCTTCTCTTGTTGAAAAAAAAATTTAAAAGATATATTAAACGGCGATTTTTTTGAATTTTGAATTGAAAAATTTTATTGTAGCGCGTATGAGTAATATTATATTACCATTATATTACTCATATGTAACATTTTGACTAACCCTACGTCTATACCTGATATATTTTTATCATGACAAAAGTCACACTTTATATTGAAAAACTTTTTGTTTTATGTTAGCTGTTTTTCTTATATGGAATTTGACATTTGTCATGATAAAAATATACCAGATGTAGACATAGGGTTAAATATATATAAATTTGCAATTTCTTCACATATGTATTTTGTTTTTAAATTAAAAATTCATAAAAAAGGTACCACTCTTTTGAAATATTGAAAATAAAAAAATTTAGTTTTGAAAAGTTTTTGAGAAAATCTTTGAACAATTAGCTCTATTTTTGTCCAAATTCAACCATTTCTCACTATCATTTAAAAGTCTTGACTTTGATTTCTTTTCATGACTTCATGAGTTGAGATAACTTAAAAAATTTATTTTGCATGCTATCAAGGATTGTGTTAAAAATCATAAAATATTTTCTTGAAAATTTTGCCTATGTTATTACCAGAGATATTGACGAAATAGGGAACAATGTCGAGGCCCAAAGCCAAAATTTGAAAATTCAAAGCCAAATATGTTTAGAAGTATTAATGATATCTTAATGATATAAGCCGTATTTTCTTTATGTGCTTATAAACTTTACACCAAGCTTAAATTTATTGAAAGCGGATATAATTTGTAAAATTTTTGAGACCGACAAGGTTTTTCATGACCGAGGTAGTTAACTTTAACACCATGTAGATCAACGCCTGTTTCATCAAAGTGGATTTCAATAATCTAAAAGCTCAGGTCCTCCTCTATGATTTTCATTTAAATCCTTTTGTAATCCGATCGCAAGTTTCAAAGATACAGATTTATTGCCATTTTTTTCTATTAGAACCACTGTGCACCGAGTGTAAATTTTTTTTGTTATAGAGTTTTTAGCGGTTTTTTTTTTCATCTGAGCAACTCTTTTCCACATGATCGATTCTTCCCGTGTTGGCGTTTTATTTCCGTTTTAGAGACTTTATCAAGTTTTAAAGTTTTTTTTTCATTTTGGAGTTGTTTTCGTTTTAGCAATTTTCTTATCTTCCTGCAATCAGAGATATTAATTTACTGATTTCACCCCGATTTTCGAAAATCAAGTTTTCATAGAATGGATGTATGTATGTGTGTGTATGTGTGCTTGTGTGTGTATGTGTATGTGTTTTTTTTATGTATATATGTGACCTTCTTCGAGAAAAGGAACCTAGTTTGTCAAAACATGGGTTTAGAATTAAGATCGGATTCTGGTACCTAAAAAGGTGTAGAATAAGATGAAATGGGTCTTTCTCAAAACTTCATTTTCACACACTAGGTCCCTTTCCTCGGAGAAGGTCACATATATGTAAATCTTTCATAACTTAAGAACGGTTTAACCGAATTGGAACCAAATTTACGGAATTCAAAAGACATTGAGCTCACTTAGATTTCCTGATATAATGATCCGATTCTGTAGATTTTGAGAATTTTCGAAAGTAAAAATTTGGAATTATTTTTTTTTTTCAAATAAACTCTAATTAAATTTGATTGAAATCGCTTGAATGTATCGAGAGATATCGTAGTCGAAATTTAAAAGAAAAAAATCTTTTTTTTATTACTTTGAGCTTAAAATTAGCGGAAAATTTCAGGTATAACCAGCAAGCTCAACCATATCCACCTTTTTTATAGCTTTTCCCATTTTTTGGGACTTTTCTCGTTTATGGACTTACCGGTTTAATGTTTTTCCTCCATTTTGACACTTTCTTCTAGCCTTGGCGATTTTTTCATTCCGTGTTGGCGATATATTTCCGTTTAATTGGCTATTTGTTAGTTTTGGCGATTTTTAACCTTTTGGAGATTCTCTTCGTTTTAGCGATTTTGCTGTCTTAGAGGCTTTTTGCATATTGTAGCGATTTTCTTCATTTAATCTGTTTTTCGTTTTGGTGACTATATTTTTCGTTTCACATTTTTATTATTTTACTTCCCGTGATATGCATAACGTTTCTAAGAAAACTTTGTACCAAACATCATGTTTCGAATTTTTCATTCTCCCAGTAATACAACAATTGCCAAATCGTTGACAACCAATAATACCCAACTCATGCTCTATAGAGCAACTTAAATGCAATAGAAGAAAAAACCTAAAGAAAATTTAAAAAAAATATATAAATATAAAAAACAAGATTGAAAAATTTAGTGGCAACTGCACTTAAGTGGCATTTATAAGTAACAGTTTGTTTTCGTTAACCATGCCAAAATATAGAACTCAAATGGAAAGGGATATTATAACAACTACAACAAGAACAACAACAAAAAACTGTTCAAGTAACACAAAATAAACTGGTCAGAAAAAACAGCTTGAGAAGAGAAGAAAACTAAAACAAAAACAACCAACTTGATGACGATGATTTGGTTATTTTTAAATTTTAGTACGTTTTGTTGCCTTTGAAGGAAGCTGCTGCTGCTGGTGCTTCTGATGCTGTTTGTAATGCCACTGTTTTCCTTAATGTTTGATGGCCGCCTGCCTGATGTTGAATATTTTGATTTAGTTTTTTTTTTCTTTCTTTCTTTCGTCATCAAATTTTGATTTTTCTTTTTATGTGAATTTATTTCTCTGTTAACCACTAATTTAACTGTTTGGTTAAATTTTTGTTTTCAAAATGCTGCTAAAGTTTTGTTTCTAATTTTTCTTTTTCGTTTAACCTCTTTCTTGTTTCCGTTCGCCATTTTTTTTTATATGATTTCGAGCTTGTTATTTTATGATTTTAAGTTTCTTTAGGTTTTTTCTTTGTTTTTCATTTAATGAGTCTCTTCAATGATGTTTCTGTTGTTGCTTTATTCATAAAACTGTTGAAGTTGTTCACTGCTCCTGCTGCAGTTGTGCTATTTTGTAGTCGTCGTTGAGTAACTCTCGCTTTAAGTTTAATACTGATGATGAGTTTATTGTTGCATATTTTCAGGTCAGTGAAATAAAGAAAGATGGAAAATGTCAAAGGCCAAGTACTTGACAAGAGAAGAGTTGATTTTTTTTTGTAATATTTTTCTCTCTTTTTGTTGGTTTATTTGCTCTTACATAAAATCATATAAAAATTTTAGCACAAAATTTCAAAAGATTTAATAATATTTAATGGTCAGTTATTTGTTTTTATTTTCTTCTTTTTTTATTCATTTTCCGGCTAATAGTACTTAGCCGGAAAATAAAAAAGTCTGAGCTGTTGAAATTAATATTGTTAATGAAGAACAAAAGGGTGTGAGTTAATAAAGTGTTGCTGGTTAAAAAAATTAAAACATCTATAGATGGCTGTGGAGGCTAATAAAGCAAACATGGTGAAATAAATTAAAAAATATCTCTTAGCACTAGAAGGAAACTTGAAACAGTTGAATATAACTTTTAATATCAAAACTAAACATTTGTTGTAAAATTTATTTTAAAAATATTTATAATATCCCCAGAGATAAAAAACTTCTTCAACACTTTATATGAAATTATATGGCGTTTTCACTGAAAAGTGTCAATTGACATACACAATTTATATAGACGCAGCTGGGTATTTAGTGGCAGTTACGAGTTATAGGGCAAATACGTTTAGGGAATAGGTCTTAGAATAAGGCATTCAAATATAAATCTTAAGTAATAATGTAATACCTCTAAGCATTAGTATAGAACTTTCAAGACAAAATAAAAGTTCTGAAAATCGTATAGTACAGGATAACCGTTCTTAAGGACTTTCTATACACATTTTAGTCTTAGTATAAGACTTTCCAGACTTTCTACACAGAAAAAAAAATTGAATTTCATTTTCTGTAAAGGAATTCAATGAAATAGTAAATATTTTATCTAGAAACGGACCAAAAAATAAATTTGTAAATATATAAAAAAAAATATCTCAACAATTTCATTGAAAAAACTGGTGTTTTTCAGAGAACAAATTGTTGAAATCTATAAAACAATTTTTCTAAAAATATTTACAAATTGTAAACAAAACAATTTACTAAATCAAACAAAAAGTTTTACTGGATTTTCTGAAAAATATCAAACAATATTTTTGTCTGAATTTATAAAACAATTAGTCTAAAAATACTTACAAATATTAAACAAAATAATTTACTTAATCAAACAAAAATATTTACTGGATTTTTTGTAATATATCAAACAAAATTTTTGTCGGGATCACCATCATCCATTAAGCATTTATGAAATTTCACTTTTTTAAATTTGTTCAAGTCTGAATGTTTATCTTAAGTCTCTACAAAAATGAATGAGAATTTACGCGACAACATTAACGAATTGATTCACTTAAAACAAACTTGGTACAAACGCATTCCTCTTGCTATCATTGTTGTTGTTGTTATTTGTGTGTATGTCGTCATCGGAATTGTTTTTTACGACACACTTTTTCTTGTTGTTTTTTGTGTTTGCGTCCTAAAGAAAAGTCGTACAAAAATTCATTGATTCAGTAAAGAGCATTTACTGAAAATTAAATTTATTTTTAGATAAACTTTTGTTTGACACATTTTTTGGTGATAATTTTTCTGTAAATACGTCTTTGGCTCATAGTAAAGCACGTTTTTCAATATATATTAGAGTCTAATTATTCATAAGAATTTCCAACAATAGTTTAATACTTTCAAATTTTAATATAAGACTTTTCAGCTTCATTATAAGACTGCTAAGATTTAAGTATAAGACTTACATGCTGTAATTAAATAAATTTAAGAAAGATTCGTAGTATAAGACTTTAAAATGCAATCATACGAACTTCAGCTCTTAGTATAAAACTTTTTAGTCATGCTGTTAAACCAAAATGAAAGTATTTGTGCTATTGCGCGTTTTTTGTGTCAAGTAGAGGCATTAATTTGTTTAAGCTGTATCGCCATTTATTCGTTCTTTTACTTCGCCCACGATTCTGCTACAATACCCACGAAGGAGGGTGCTGTGATGTGCATTAGGATATGTCAGTATTAATCATCTCTTTAACATCGCAGCCAACAGCACCCTCAGATTTCCAGTATTACGAATTTAGACTTAGGGTAAAGAAAATTTTTATAATACATTTTAGTTAATGGTAAATAAAGGATTTTGAAATTTTTATGTAAGGTTTTCAATTCTAAAGCTTTCAAGTCTTGTCGAGTCATAGTATAAAGTTATCAGGGCCAAGTAACTAACTTTAAGAATATCTCATTGGTTTTGCTAGCCTTAGAATAACATTAAAAGAATAATTATAAGACAAACAAATGTTCAGTATAAAACATTTTAGTATCAGTTTAAGATTTTTGAGTATCTGTAACAAAATTAAATAGACGTTAATGTTAATTTGCTAGCTTCAGTATAAAACTTTCAACTTAAGTTATACGGCTATCAAGACAAAGTAAAGCACGTTCCGAACTTCCTCTCAGTAACACATCCAAGTGTTAATATAAGACTTTTAAGCATCATTATAACACGTTTAGGTGTAAGTATCAAAATTATTAGACCATAAGATAAGAATTATAATTCTAAGTGAAATGATGTGAAGCATATAAATTTTAGTATTTCTATAATTTTCTTGTATGTATACGATTTTTATTCTTCCGAATCTAGATAATTTTTTTGTCATATATTTCAATAAAAAAAATTTATTTTAATCTTAGTATAAGAATCAAAAATCTAAGATTTTCAAGCATTATTAAACGACTTTCAAGCGTTTAACAAAATTTTTTCGTAAGTCTTAGTGCAGGTCCCTTATCATTGTATAAGACAATCAAGACAAAGTAAATCAGAACTTCTCATCGGCTTTTCAGCCTTAGTATACGGCTTAAAACATTATTATAACGTTTTCACAACTTAATATTAAACTTTTAAGCATCAGTATAAGAAATTCAACTAGCAGAATTAAAATCACAAGTCTTAGTATAACACTTAGAAGTCATAGTATAACGATTTAAAGTATAACACATTTGAGTCTTACTGCAAGACTCTTAAAACTGAAGATTTCATTTTTTTGTGTAAGTATAAGCCTTTCAAGTTTTATACAAATACTTTAAAGTTTTTGTAAAAGTTTTGTAATCCTAGTATAAAATTCTCTAGTTTTTGCATACGATTTTTGACTTTTAGTACACGAAGTTTTTTATTAAGTCTTTGTAGAAAACCGTTATATTATAGTAGAAGATCTAGCATAAGACTTTTTATAAGTCTTTCGAATATTGTTGAAAATCTTCAAAGACAAAGTATAAAATTCTCAAGTATAACTAAATAAATAAATATAAAATTTATAGCTCTAAGTATAACATTTTCCAGACTAAGCTAATGACTTTCAGGACTCAGCAAAAGTTTTAAAGTGTAATATTCGACTCTTCTGTATTATGCTAAGATTTTTTAACTGTTAGTATAAGACTCTCAAGTAGCACTATAACAGTTTAAAATATTTGTATAAACTTTTAAAAACTTAGATTAACATTTATTTATCTTTTATGTGAAGCTGTCAGATTTTATTATGAAACAGAAGGTCGTGTGAAAATAGGGAAAACTTTGAAGCTTTAGTATAAGAAAATTTAACGCCATTTTAAGCAAATGTTCTACTCTTAAAGTTATATATATGATTTAATATCTCTTTTTCAAACCTCTTATACGTCGTTAAATTCCCCCATTACAAGTAAAACAAAAATCAATATATTTTCTTTATAACAAAATAAGAATCTTTGTAATCCTTTGATACACCTGATTTTGTAGGTCATAAAATAAAATTTGCTACAAAAAAAGAAACCAACAACAAAATTGTTGTATTTTATTGATAGCAAAATCTATTTAAGTATAATATTTGGACTTTTATGCTTTTACACACTTGGATTTTCACTTACTTCCTAAAGCCATCAACATGAAAGACACTTCCGCTTTTTCTACGGTCATAAGCAAATAGCAGTGTGTGTGTGTGTTATGTGTTTGCATGTGTGTATAAATTCATGGCCTTATTGTACCCCATAGTAAAGTAAAATAATCCGTGCTTTACCAACAACAACAACAGCAACAAAAAGAGAACAAGCGAAAATCAAAAAAATATATATTGGAATATTTGTACCTTCAACTCTATTTTATGGCCATCATGCCACAACATTAATCTCCGCTTGCCATTTAAGTTTAAACCACAAATAAGAGAAAAACAAAAAAAAGGACATTTACAAACACAAACACTTCCACTTACATACATACAAGCACATTCTTTCAGTTACTAGCATATACATACATAAATAGGAAAACACTGTGCTTTTTTATACAAAACAAAACAATGACATAAAAATCATAAAAACACGTCACAATACATGACACGCTATAAAACGTAACGCATCCTATAAAACAAGCAGATACTTTCCCATAGATATTCAACTTTATACACACACATACAGAGCCACACTCGCACTTTCCCACACACACACACACACATATACATTGACTTAACAAACCATTCCAAACACTGTTACGGTCGACAAGCATTCAAGTGCTACAACCCGAAAAAGCATTTATTTCAATCATGTCCTTTTTTCACAGGCTTTTGCACTTTTTTTTTTTTTGAGGGGCGAAAACAAACTTTTATATGCGTTATGGTTGTGCTCGTAATATATTGTTGCTGTTATTTTTATTTGATTTTATTTTTTGGTTGGCTAAAGTTGGAGAAACAAAATTTTTTGTAACAATACATGAAGTTATTTTACTGAAGGCTATTTATTTATAGCAAGAGTAATAAAATTTTTTAAAATATTCAATTTTCAATAATAAAATTTATTAAATTAATAAGATTATTCTTATTTTTTCCCTAAAATCATGGAGACAATTGTGGCAACGATCGAAATTTTAATATGTTAAGTAGAAATTTCAATCGATATAAGATGCTGAACAGTGGTGCAGAATCAAAATATTTGAAACATATATCAGGTATTTCTAAACGGATAGTCCTATCAGAATAAAATTTCGCAAAGACATAGCAGAGGAGTATTTCAATTAATATTTTAAGTGTCAGCTCTCTAAATTATTCAGCAACGGAGCTATGAAACCTTAAAGTAGGGCATTTCGGTCATGTAAAATTTTTTACTGATTGGCATTTTTTTGTTTCTCATCCGATTTCCAAACTTTTTTGGTATATCATAGCCATAGATAAGATCTAAAAGATACATGTTGGGTTGTACACTTATCTCTTATTGTTAGCAGTTACACACATTTGAAAATTAAAATTGCCTGATTTTTACGAAAATTACGAATATTTACACTGTAAAATAAAATCAAATTAATTTGAAGGTTTTAACGACTGATTCTCACAGAAAAAAATAAGTTTCGTTTTTGATAACAAAAATCCCGGTATTCAATAATTTTTTTTCAAATTTCCTGTGATAAAGAATTCCCCTATATTGATAACAAAATTATTTCAAAATAAAATTATATATATAAATTAAAAAAATGTTGACATGGCTGGAATACGAACCCGGGCTTTCCGGACGTAAAGCATACACTCTCTAGCTGAGCCATATCCCATTTATTTTTTTATGGGATACAACTTGTTTTAAGTACTTATGTATAAAAAGAAAAGAAATAACCGGCATGGAAAAGAAATACTTACAACGAAATATTTTATTATGTTAAAGATAAATCTTATTGAAATTCATATTTATTTTTAATAACATGGTTTTATTGAATATAATTCTTGTCTATTTTTTTCTGTGCTGGTAGATACGTATATCTACGCTCTGAAAGTTAACATCCGGGATTTCATTAACCTTCCTATACTAACGCGAAAATATGAAACACGTATACTTGCTACCGGTCTGTCAGACCGATGTTTGTAGACCCTAGAAAACTTATATTAATTTAAAAAGTTTTAATAAAACTCCATTTATTCGTAGCTTTAAAAATTTATGTTTTTAGTAATATAAACACAAGTTTTAAAGAAAAAAAATTTTTTTTGGGTTATGACTAAAAGTCTTTCATAGCAGTCCATGTAAAATATGATTGAATTCTTAAGAGATAAAAAAACATCAAAAATATATATTTCCTAAGCCAAACAAACCAAAACGCAATAATTACATGATAATAACACAGGAAATTAAAAAAATATAAACTAAATCTGAAAATAATACAAAAATTAGATATAACCTATGAAACACCGTTACGCCAATACTCACGTCGGTCTCGCAGACCAATTATTGCTACGTACGCACACACGTGTTATTTCCACAAACTTTATAACGGCACTAACTTAAAGTGTATTGAGAATGATGAAGCTAACAAAAATATGCGTGAGTATAAGAAGGTTAAAAATCCCCCCTCTAACTAAAACAAATACGTTTCATCATTAAGATCTGAATAATTCCGCAATCGTTGAGTACATAAATAATAATATGATAAAATTGGTAGAGCATCATATTCAAAAATCTTAATTTTAGAAGAAAAAAAAAATACGTATTCATAGAATTTTAAGTTTCGACTGTTTTTGTAGTAAGGGGAACCACAACACATCAAAAAAATATAGTGGTCATAACAAAATTTTAATTTTGTTGCATAGTGTACTTAAAAGTCTTATCAAAAGAATTTGATCTTTTATTATAAAACTAAAAACTCTTCTTATGTAACTACAACGTAATCAAATAAATCCTGTCAGTGTATGAATAATAGCCAAAGGACTAGATATTGGGCCTAAAGTATAAGAGTATGACATCTTATTATAAGAGAAACAAATTTTTGCACACAATGAAGTGCAAGCATAAAGCTGGTAAAATGGCGTGAATTTTACTAAAAATCTTGGTATAAAATTTTTCTTTTTTTAGTATAAGTCTAATAAGTTTGTTAAGAAAAAGATAATTGTCATTGTATAAAACTTAAATTTCTTTGTATATAAAACCAAATTTTAAGCATAAAACTAGTAAGATCGTAAAGTCCTAAAATTATAAACAAAATTCTTAGTATAAGATATCTCTAAGTATAAGACTAACAAGTATTGTTATAATATTAGGAGGTCATAAAATACTACCTGCAAGTATAAAAATATATGACTGAAGTCTGCGAATCAAATCAAATGTCTTGGTATAAGACTTACATTTCTTAGCATAAGACTGTTAATTATTATTATAATGCTAAAAGTCTTAATATTATACTTGTCAGTATAACTGTCTGTTCCACAATATCGGCTAGTTGATATCGTTCTTATATTTATATTGGAAAAATAATAATAAAAAGTTAAAATTTGTTTTTGTTTTCAATATAAATATGAGAACGACACCGACTTGTCGACATTGTGGAACAGGCAGTATGACTAGAAGTTGATAGACTAAGTATTATACTTCTTAGATCTTAGTATAAAACTAAAACAAAAAATTTTAGCACTAGATAAAGAAGTCTAAGTATAAAGCTAGCATAAAAACTAGATGCCATTGAATTATATTAAAAAGTTTTGTTGTTAGACTAAAAACTCTTGTTATAATACTAAGAAGTCTTGAAATGAGACTTATCAGTATAAAAAGTTAAGCTTAAAATCTTAGTTATAATTTTTAAAGCTATATCACGTCTTCTGTTCTCTTAGTATAAAAGCGAAAAATTTTAATGAGAAAAGGTTAGCAAAAACGAAACCATTGCTCTTAAACTAGTATAACAACTACAAGTCGTAACATTGTTCTTAGAAGTCTAAGTATAAGATTTCTATCTATTGGTATAACACTAATAAATTTTGTTACAATAGTAAAAAGTCTTACAAAAGACATGTAAGTGCAAGTATATCCTGATCGGTTAGTATAACCCCGAAAACAGTTACTATAATGCTAGGAAGTATTAATATAAGATTTTTCAATACAAGAATAGAAGTCGATAAGCTAAATATAAGACATTAAAATCTTGGTATAAGACTAGGAAGACTCATTATAAATTAAAACTTTTTTAGATATATTATAACATTGGCTTAGCATAAAACTTGGAAGTGTAAAACCTAAAACTGTTAGTAGAAACGTTAGTATAATTACTAAAATTTTTAGTATAAAACTCAGTCTTAATATTAAACATATCAACAAGCAAAAAAATATGAAACTCTATACTTAACAGTCTTTTCAGTGTAATAATATGTGCATGCATGCTAAAAGTATAAAACTCCACTTAAAAGTCTTTGTATAAGAGTTATACGTTTTAGTATAAGACTAAGGAATTTTTTTTATAAGACCAAGAAATCTCTAAATAACTATTTAACATAAAAATAGAAGCTGATAGTATATGTATAAGACTTAAAAGTATTTGATTAAAATTGCGAAGTTATAAAAATAAAAGTTTTAGTATAAAATATTTTGGCATAAAACTTGGAAGTATTAAACTTAAAACCCTTATTATGAGAAAGAACTTTAATAAAACTCAATTCTTAGAGCTCAGTGTAACTGGTCCCCATCTTAAATCTATAACTACACGATTTTGAAATCGTTGTATAAGAGTTTAAGCTCTAGTCCTTGATATATTCGTTTCTTGGTCAAACATATCTCTCAGACAAAGAAATGTAATATTATAACATTCAGTTTAAAAAAGAATTTACAACTCCTTGTACAAAACTAAGAAGCCGCAGTATAACTGATGAGAGGTTTTATATATCATAATGTCTAAGAATAAATTAACTTACTATAAGAATTGTAACAATAAGTGTACAGTATGATATATAATTGTAGAGTAAAAATTCAATGCAATAATGATAAAGGCTCTACAAAAATATTTTCCAGTATAATTAAGCATTGAAAAACAAACTATAAACATGAAAATATACCTGTTTATCGATAAAAAACCACTTAGAACCTGTTTACGGCATAGATGTAAATGCTCGCCCCACGTTGGGCGGCATTTATGTGACGATTCAAATACAACTGCACTTTCTCTTGGAAGAGCAGTGCCATCTGTAAATCCGACCGTATTTCATGAATAGAAAGTCATATAGGAAACAGGAAGAAATATATGAAATCCTACTGACAGTGAATTCAAACAATATCTAATTTTTCCTTCCTCTTCAAATGAGTTAATACCACAGTCTTAAAGCTACCTTTAATATTTTATTTGTCGATTCATAAGCTAGTTCTTGGAAAGACAAAAAGACCACGCCAAGCCCTGCACACCGGCTTTATAGGTAGCACAGCTCTTCCAAGGGAAAGTGCAGTCGTGTTTGAATCGTCACTAAAAATGGCGCCCAACGTGGGGCATGCATTTACATCTACGCCGGAAACAGGTTATAACAGGTTATATTTTCTAGTTTATAACCTGCTTTGCCATAAAAATCATAAACAAATTTGTTGTCGTGAATTATCCTATTCACAAACCAGCTCTTTACATATGACTGGCAATACTAAAATGAGAAAATTAATTTTCATATTGAGTTTGGCATAACATTCTATGAATCCACAGAAAAGAATAGGGAACGATTTGGTTCAAAGGCCAGCACTGCGACACCTAGTAGATCTTTTGTTCTATTCTATGAACTCATAAAATATTGTCAATAATGCCAATGTAAATGGTATTATAAATTTAAAAAAAATATAAATAAAAAAATCTTAATATAAGGCTAAGAACCGCGGCAAAGGCCGACACTATATACCCAATCTTTAAAATACTCCAGAATCTAATATGATTGACATATTCATCAAAATTAAAGCGAATGTACTAGTGATTCCGTATACTCATTGAAGACTACAATGCTGCCAATTAAAGACATTTCCCGACAATAATTATTTAATACTGATAAAATTATTATCAGATATTTAACTGACGTAGCAATACATTTGACGTTTAACACATTTTCTATAGCCATTTCACCTCAGTTGTTAGATATCTAATAAACAATTTTATAGTTTTATGTTACAATTCCCTAAAACGAATTCCATCAATACATACAAACTTATCAGACTAAGAACATAAATATTTCGAACTAATAAATTCAATAAATATGTTATTTGTTCGGAATATTAAATATTTCTAAACATCAATAAAAATTTCATTTATTCTCGCATAAACAAACATTTCAAATATACTATAAATACTTTTACTAGTTTTTATCTGTTTTGATTATGTAAAATGAATTATCTAGTCCAATTTGAATTCAATTTCAATAGATGCAATTAGAAAATGTGTTACAATTAATCAATAACATGTATATTTTATGAACTTTAACTCTTACTCTAGTTTATGACTCCTCTATCCTTCATAGAACTTTCTATTAAATGTGTAGAAAAATACTACAGCCCATAACATACTTTCCTACCCCATATACACTGACATTAATACAAACACATATAACAGACATTGAATCGAATGTATCAATGTAAAACGGATATTAAAAACATTTTTAAAGGTACCAAAAATTGAAAAACTAAAAATGTAAATTGATATAAACACAGGCATGCACACACAGTATGCATATAAAGCGCACTAACACCCGTTCAAATGGAAAAACAAAATAAAATTAACAAAATTGTACACACACACACACACAAGTACATGTGTTTGTAGTAGGCATACCTTTATATGCATATTCGTTTATGCAATTTTTTTGCATCATGTCCTCCTTTTCCTCTCTTTCTCTCTATTACTGTTGTACCAAGGGAAATATACAAAATTTGACTTTCCATGCAATACAGACAAAATGAAAAAAATAAAATTATATAAAACCAGAGTAACAACAACTACAAGAGGCAAACAAACACGAATTAGGCATAAAACAGTTGATCTGTTTTATGTGTTATAAAATTGTCTATATCTTGTAGGTGTTTATGTTGTTAGCTTAGACAACTGTTGTTGCTGTTTCAATAACAACATCAGTAGTGGCACCAGCAGCAGTAACAGCAGCAACAAACATATATAAAACATTATGTACTACAAAAAATGCCTGCAGAAGTTTAAGCATCATGATAAAGCTGCCAGTTTCATACAACATAGAAATTTACAATCCGAAGCTTTTAACACTAAAAGTACCAGAGAATATGAAAATTATTTCAATAGTTGTTGAAGCAATTAAATTTGAAATATGCATGTGCATATCTAGAAATTCGTTTTAAAAATCGTATTTTAGTAAAAAAAAAGAGAACTACTTTTCGAAAAAGACATAATTTTCTGGATACAGATAAGTTTTTAAGGAAGGTGACTTATTAGACAAAAAAATTTAACACTAATTAACTCCAAGCTACACGACAGAACATAACAACATTGTTTTCGGACGCCGCAAAACCCCTTATAGGCTTGAGCTTTGACATGCTTATTTTTGATCCCATCGAAAATTGTTGTATGCTTCACTGCAATATTATATTCATGTTTCCAAGAATAGGCTTATTTTTTTTTTGTCACATGTCAGATTTTATGAAGGAGAGAACAAATAAGAAAACAAATATTTTATATATCTTTCTTTCGTCCTATAAAATTTTGAAAATTCACCTGATATAAATACAATCAATTATATATAACACTATTATTTATACTTTTTGATGTGTTATGGTCCCCTAGCTGCAAAAACAGTTAACATTTTAATTTCTATGGATAATTTTTTTTTTTTCTAAAATTTTAGATTTTTGATGCGGCTGCTCCACCGATTTTATTATAACTCGGTAAGGGGTTGTCCAATTTTATTTAAAAAAAACACAAAAAAACTTGAAAATTATTGTTTTCGCTACGCTGTCCGTCTGTCTGTCTGTCCGTCTGTCCGCCTGTCACAGGCTGTTTTCTCGGGAACCGTAAGAGCTACGGACCTGAAATTTTCACAGAACATGTACAACTTTGGCCGCTACAACAACAAATATATGACAGCTAAAAATTAAAGGGTGTTCTAAAGCGATCAACGAAACATATTATATTACTAATGTAATATACAGACACTTATATATGGACACTTTAAATTTCCAAAGTTAGTGTTAATTAGTGTAGTCTCTAGAATAGAATACACCAATTAACACTGATACTTAAAAAAATAAAAATTAAAGGGTGTTCTATCACTTAATGTAATTTTGACTATGCAATTTAGACAATTTCCTGTATCTTGGAAACCGTAAGACACAAACTCATTAAATCTTACAAAACGCTATATATAAAAAATTCCAAAATTAAAAAAATGTCAAAACGGAAAATCGCAAAAATTAAAAAAACATAACAATAATATGTTTGCCACAACCATAATATAGCTTTTACAAATATACTGCGTTTATAAGTTATTACAATTACAGGTACATTTCACTAATAAATATTATATTAAACAATATATCATAATTAACCAAAAATGTAACTTCACTAAACCTCATAATATATTTTACAAATATGTATATAGGTAGTTCTCGCAGTTCAACAGTATACCAATATAAAATTTGGAAATACTGGCTCGTGCTGCGTTCAGTAAAAACACCAAAAATAGTCTTATGGAACGAATTAAAGTATGTTGTATGTATGTGTAAATATGTTTATATCGAAACTACTACTGCATACACTCCCAGCGGTAGAACTAAAAAGGCCTTCTCAATTCATATCTTCTTGAAGGCCTTCTTACACTTTCTTTTAGAATCTCCCTAAGAAAATACGTTCTATTAGAAGGGCGGAGGAAGAAATATTCTATTTGTAGATTTTTCCTTTTGTTCATCGGTGTGCGACTTTCGCATTTTCGTTTTTGTCTTTATTTCATTTTGGCAATTTTCTTCATTTTGCTTTATCGTTTAATTTTAGTTTTTTTTTATTTTTTAAGTTTTTTTGTTGATTTAGCGATTTTTTTTTTGTTTGGCGCTTTTTAATTTTTGTGTTTTTTTTTGTTTTTTTGCGATTTTTCGCTTTTAAAATTTCTTTTTGTTTTTTTACGATTTTTTAAATTTTTGGTGATTTTTTCGTTTTGGCGTATTTTTTTATTTTTTGCTTTAAAGTTTTTCGCTTTTTAACGATATATTTAGTTTTGCGTTTTTTTTTTTGTCAATTTCGGAGCTTTTTTCGGCTTTTGGTGATTTTTTAGTTTTAGCGATTTTGTTTTGTTTTTGACTGTTTTTTTTCGTTTTCCTATTTTTTTCGGTTTTTGGCGATTTATATTTTAGTTTTGGCGGTTTTTTTTGCGCCTTTTTTCGTTTTGGTTATTTTGTCCCCATTTTTTTAGGTTTTAGTGCTTTTTTCGTTTGACCGACTTTTTTCTTTTTTTTTGGTTTTTTTAGTTTTTTGGCGATATTTGCCTTCTATAAGGCCTCCATACTGCTTCATTTTACTACTGGGTTTCACTTATTTTGTATATATGAGTGCGTGTGTGTGTTGCTGTTGTGTTCTTCTTGTCCATCTATCTATCAGTTAGATAGAATATGAGAGTGATTGTTTGCAATACAGACAGCAGCAAGTTGGACGTATAAGAGACATGATTGTGACTGCTGGATGACCGAAATGTGCAACAACAACTCGTACAACCATGATGGTCAGTCATACTCATATACTTTGTACATATTATTGCGAAAAGAGCGCAACATATTTGGACTTTCGCAAGGCACTGCAATAATGTGTGTTTCTTTTTCATGTTTTACACACATTAGGGAGGCGATTATAGAATGGAAATAACTAATTGGTCATATATACTTGAGAATTTGCTCATCGTGGCAATCGGAGTTCTTAATCTTAAGGATGAAATGTAAATAAGAAGATTTATTTCTAATAAAATGTACCAATGCTCTGTAAAAAAAACAACAGTTTGTTTGCTGCAACCATACTATTGTTGTAGTAATCATGCTCCAACTATGTTTTTTCTCTAAGTTTCAACTTAGAAAAACACATATTTTTGGTTTAAGTTTTTCAATAGCTTCCTTTTAGATCGATACACAACAATAGTTTGTTTGCTGTAAACATACTATTGTTGTAGTAATCATGCTCCAACTATGTCTTTGCTCTAAGTTTTAACTTAGAAAAACACATAGCTTTGGTTTAAGTTTTTAGAATAGCTTGCTTTTCGATCGATACACTTTATGAAGCAATTCTTCAACTTTTTTAATATCTCCTCATATTATCGATTTCCAAAAGTTCTCAAAATAGTCTGTTTTGTATCTGCTGATCCGTATGTTTCATTTCGGAAATAAGAAGATGGGGTTTTAAACAGAACTTTGCCGAAATAGTGGAAATTTCTAAAATCTTAATATAACAAGAACTATTGAAAATTATTTAAATAGAAAAAAAGTAGATATTAGTTTTGGTATCACTCTCCAGCTATATTTCTATAATCAACCCGACTAACATATCTATTGGATTTATGTGTGCCACCTTAATGTATCTTTACATTTACACATTTACATTGTATGCATTTGTTTAATTGTTTTCACTGTTTCTGTTACACATGTAAAACGGAAGCGGAAACTACAGCCTCCTCAACGGATGCTGAAAATGTTGGTGGCTTTATGTCTCTTTATTACAACAAACACACACACCATATTTTTGCCAAAATTAACTCTTGCTATGGTTATTATGGAAAATTTTTAAAAATACCTTTCGAAGCAGATATATCAACATACAAAAATAAACTAGCTCTATACTTAAAGTTACCACAAACATTTTGGTAGTGATATATTTGAAAATTTATCTGCTACCAAATTGCATAATAATTTTGCTCAAGCTTTTGGAAATTCAAAAACTTTTATTTTCTCTTTTTCTCACTCAAGTTCTACAATCGCATATGTAACATGTAAAATTTATAATAAGGAGTACGTTTCAATGAAATTTTGAAAAATGTTCCCTAGTTTATCATTTATATTGCAAATTGCCTCAACGCCCACACACACACACACACGCACACACACACACACACTTCGATTTGACAAGAGTTTTTGTATTTGGCCAGTTTAAAAAGTTGACACTCTTGTATGACAAATTAAGTGATAATTAATTTTAACTCTTGAGTTTTGCTTTTTGATTTACATTGACTTTGGACATCAAGGGTCAGTTACATGCATCATATATGTGTGCGTGTTTGTATATTAATGTGCATGTGTGTGCATGTGAATACTGGCAACATAGATTGACTTAATTGATGTGATACCGTTATTATGATATGTTTTGTTATAAGTTGTCTGAAAATAGACACTGCAATTAAAATGTCAAAAAGATATTGAACCAAACTTATGAAAGTAATTTTAAAGTTATTTAAAAATGCTTTTAGATAGTGTTTGATTAAAGTTAAAGAAATTTTGAAATGAATCTAAAGAAGACTCGATAAATCAACAGTAGTGTGCGAAAAATTTTCGAACTGTATGTGTTTAATTGAAAGTTTTTAGTATTACAAATAACTTTCTATTAACTCTTTCGCTACAAGTTTTCCAATTCATGCTGTAAGAATCTAATTTTGTTACTATTCGGCCTTAAATATTTTTCAAAAATTTAAATTATTTTATTTTTTCCAAAAAGTTGACTCCAAAGTGTTTTTTTAGAATGATGCCATGTGGATACATTTGTACTCAATGGTGAATAAAAAACACATGGGCGGACAAAACTAAATGGAATTGGAGAACGAGGTGGTCCTATATTTGTATCTATGGTAGGCTTAATTAACAGTCTGAGATGAAACGAGTCATTTTCCAAATTTCCAAGTTGATCGAAAAAGCAATTATCTGAGGGATGAGTCCATTATTTTATGGAATGACCCAAGAAGGGGGAAAGACGAGGATTTGCATTTTTTTAACAAGATGATTTTTTACTATTATCTATAGTTATATTTTATTTGGAAACAGTTACTCCAAAATTTTCAAGTTGTGCGAAATTTTGACTCTTTGAAAGATGAGTCCATTTTTAGAAAAGGGAAAACGCACTTAAGGAGAAATTTTTTTGAAACAAATTAATCATCCGAACACAGAAACTCAGAAGAGAAAACAAGCGTTCTACTATTACCTAAGACAATACATTCACAGAGAATGTGTGCCATTGTCTCGTCCTCTTCCAAGCATAAACAACCCAAGGGTGAACGAACTTGGTTACTTTTCCACAGAGGATAGTTCAATCCAAAGTGACCAGAGAGAAAGCCTGTAACCAGCCGTAAAACATTCCGGTTAAAATTCAGGATGCCACTATATAAAAATGGCTGCATCAATGCTTTGGCTTGTCTTAAGCCAGAAGAAGCCAGCTACACATTTTTTTTTGCATTTCCCTTGATTAAGGACTTGACAGTCGACCACTTTACACCACAAAAGGGTTCTGGGCCCATAAGAGAAGCAGCAGAGGCCCTTCTGGCCAATTCGTCCGCCTCCTCGTTACCCAGACGACCGCTGTGGCTAGGTATCCAGTAAATGCAAACCTTGTTCCAAATCGATAGCTCCTGTAGTGAGTCAAAGCACTCTAAAACAAGCTTGGAACTATTGGAGAAAATAGATATACGCGTGCCCTTAAAGCCCCTAATTAAATTAATATGAACACACTTGGTGATCGCCAGTATTTCCGCCTGAAATACCATAGACCATTTGCCTATGGGCTAACACCATCTTCCATTTTTGATCCATCCATATACCAGCATAAACTTCTGGAATTCACAGTGGGACCGTTTTCTTCCGTGGGATTGTGACATTGAATCTCATGTCGATCCTAAGTTCGCAGTATATCCTGTCACTAGGCATTCCTAGCAGCCCTCTGCAGGGCATAGTACACAGGATCGATGAGTGCCCGTTGCCTACACGACGGGCAGAGCTCCCGAGACCCATCCTGTAAGCAGCCATTGCTGCAGAGGATCTTATAAAGATTTGTATGGGTATTAATCTAATCAAGGCCTCAATGGCCAAGGTTGGACATGACACGCCAATCTCTGAACCTTGCAGAGTTTGGTTGTTGCCGCAACCTGTTGTGTTTTCTGCCACCATACAGTCGCGCCGTACGTAATGATTGGCCTAACAATCATTGTATAGATCCAAATGATCATTTTTGGGCTCATGCCCCAGGTGCACCCAGCACAACTCTTCTCCACCTAGATCGCACCAGTGGCTTTCAGTGTTATACATTCAACATGGCGGTTCCAAGTCAACCTACTATCAAGAGTAATAATAATGCACCCATTCAACGAAACTGCCAAGTTTTCTCTTAAGGGAGAAAGGTACCAGAATAGTTTTGTCCGACAGTTGACGACAGGCCCTATCTCCCATATCATGTCATAACAGTGCACAAAGCATCGTTCATGACGTCTGAGAGAACGCTGCCGAATTTGCCAGTAAGCATCACAACCAGGATATCGCCGTACCCTATCACTTCGTGCCATTGTTCACTAAGAATAAGGAGAAGCTCATCAATCACCGCTGACCAAAGGAGTGGTGATAAGATATCATCTTGGGAACACCCTTTGACTGCATTAATAGTAACCATATCGTTTCCCATTGAAGCAGTTAATTCCCTGCTTTCAAGCATAGAGCTAATCCATCTCACAGAAGCGTGCTTAAGACCTTTTTGCCTAAGAGAGCCGTCTATTGACTCATAATTTGTATTATCAAATCCTCCATCAATGTCTAAAAAAGACATAAAACGAGATTTCCCTCGACCCATGAGCCCTCCCAGTCTTTGTAAAAAGATGATGAAAAGCATGCTCAGTCGACAGACAGATAGGCCGACAGCGTAGCGAAAACACAAGGGTTCCTTTGTCATGTTTGGTGCTACGGAACGCTAAAAACTGGTTACACCGTACAACAAAATCTAAATTTTTTAAAACATCATGGTTCTAGCGATTGGGACTAAAAAGAAATGTACTTGTATCGGCATTTTAAAATTCTACGCCGGGACTTTATTTTATGGGGAGCTAATGCTCTTCCTTTTTTAAAAACAGGCAAAAAAATCCCCTTCAAATGTTTGCTATAAAATTCTACTATAGGACTTTAAAGCCTCCAAAAGCTTCAAGCTCCAGTTAAAAGCCAGAAATCATTAAAAAACTTAAAAAGAGTTTAAGGGTTAGTTTTCTACTTATTCACAATTAGTACGCAAATAATCCACAAAACTGGATTTAATATGTCTTACGTAAAATTACTATAAGTCACTTCGATACAAATCGAAACGCCAAAAAAATCAATCAAAATTAGCATTACAAAACAAAGGACATTTTATTGAGCTCTTAAAAAAGAATTTTTAAAAATAATTCTTACTTTTTTAAAGATTCGGCTTAACCGAATATATCACACCGACTGCTTTCTAACCTTTAAAAAGTCAACATACAATAAAAATCAAAAATTTCATCAAACAAATTTATATAATCAAGATCAGATACGAGTAATATTTAGACAAAATGGTAAAATAAATATTTATAAAATAACAAGAGTTATACAAGCAAACAAGCATACACTCACGCATACATAACTTGAATTTAATTGCAATATTTCTTCTTGTTTTTTTTTTTTTTTGCAAATTGTTTTCTTTTCTTTTTATCTGCCAAACAATTTTATTGTATAAAAATTAACATTCATATTTATTCAATAATAAAAAATTAGAATTATATAAATATGTAAGCATTCACATGTTACTTTGTATGCTGTTTTTTTATACGTATGCATGTTTATAGATGAGTGTATTGTGGGTGTTTTGTAACTACCCTGCAGATAACGCGACTAGTCCGTACATGCATGTAAAGTATACTATATAGAGGAGTACGACTATTCCAAATGTAACCCAAATGTATGGAGAAAGCATATTCGATTTAACATTACGATATCCTAGGGCTGGATCATATACCCCAGCTTTGCATTACATCGGACTTGTCTCAAAACTAGCCTATGCCACTACTTGATGGAGTACTCAAGTATTCGCGTTTTAGCGATTGCTTGTACTATTTTCAATCTTTAAGACGTGAACACTTGTCGCTTAACTACAAGCTCTTGTTTGCAAATGACATAGTCCATGACTGCATTACATTGTCAGTATTCGATGGATCACTTTATATATTCATTAAAAGCCGAACACTTGTCGGTTAACTACAAACTCTTGCTTGCAAATGGCGTAGTCCATGACTCAATTACATAAAACCATGTTGTAGCTATTACATTTTACCTGAAATGAGTTACATAGTTGAATATTGTCTGCAGTGTACCCTGCAGACAAACTTGCACACACTCACACACACACATACTGCTTAAGCCTTTTTTGAATTTTCTGCCGAAACATCCATGGTCTTGGCAGGAATCCAACCAGCGACCTCAAGGTTAATAGTAGGGATGTAACGAATACCGATACCGATACCGATATATCGGCGATACTTCGGATTTTCCGATACATCGGTATCGGCGATATTTTACTGTCATACGACGATACTCTTAAAATTTTTTTTCAGAGTTTTTTTAACAAATAATTTATTTTTGTTCGATTTTAAAATGATTTTTTTCGCTTCGTTATTTTTTAAATCTTATTAATATCAATTTTAAAAATTAATAATATTTTATGCTGTTATTTTGTAAAAAAATTATTTATTTTTTTTGTTAATTTTACCATGAATTCAAATTCAAGTCGTTGTTTTTTTAAATCTTATTCCAGCAAAAAAAAAAAGATACTCCAAAGAAGACATGAAAATGTAGAATTCGCGATCTGGAAGTATTGCAAATCTGGATAATTTCTAATTAGTTTTACATATCCTTGCCATTGCAAGAAGTTCTGTTTTTCGATTACCAATCATCGAATTGAAAGCGATGCTAGGACAAATTTCTTTTTCGGTATTCTATAATGATTTTTCCTCAAGGAAAAAGGATAAAAAATTACCCATTTTCAAAATTTTTTTTATGCGAGTTTAAACTCAGAACTGTGTTTTCATGTAAATTTAAGTGAATATATATAAACTTAGAAGGCTTTTAATAAATAAACTATTAAGTTATTTAGAAGAATATTAGTTGATAAATGTCCTTTAAAAAAATCGATTTTTTAAAAAGCATGGCGAGTATTTTTTATAAAGGAATTAAACATTTTTTCTTGCTTTTCTACTAATTATCTACATATTTTTAATATAGATTTTTTGGATGCAAAGAAAATGTAGCTCCTTAAAAATTACTTCCAATGTTTTATCAATTTTAAATATTCTCTCTTATAATGTAATTTTGTATAATAAAAAATTGCACTTGAGTTTTGTTAATCTAAACTTGAACTCAATTTCAATATTCGTATCGGTATCGGAATCGGTATCGGCGATATTTAATTTTAAATATCGGTATCGGTATCGGATCGGCAAAACGGCGTATCGTTACATCCCTAGTTAATAGTCTAGCACACTATCCATATAGTGATCCATCGAATAGCGAGTGGCATGGAGTAGTTTTAAGACTACTCCAATGTGCAATGAACCATGCAATTTGCAAACAACAGTGTGTAGTTAAGCGAACAGTGTTCGCGTTTGAATTATTACAAATATTAGATATTCAATCGTTATAATACGAACACTTGAGTGCTCCATGAAGTAGTGATATAGACTATTTTTGAAAATACTCCGGTGTAATGCGAATCACATTATCTGCAGGGTAAATGTAAGCTTCTGTGTGTATGTATTGCAGGATAATAGCCTTAAGTGGTTATTATTCTAATAACATTCCAATATGTTTAGTAGCAATCAATAATATAATTTATTACAAATACATCTTTATAGTCATAAAGGCATAAAGCAGCTAACATGCACACACACACACACATATATATGTAACAAACACGTACACTTGTGCAAAGACACTTGTATAAATAAAAAGAAAGAGATGAATAAAAATATTATGTTTCATTTAGCCAAGATGGTTTTTTGAGGCACTTTTCATAAGGGCCTTAACATTGTATCCCACAACAGGAATCTCCATCAATGATTATCTGGATTCCATTTAATCATCCTCCGTATTCGATGCGTCCATTATTGCATCTTGTAAAACTCTTTTACGATAAAAAACCAATGTACAACAAAATAAAATTTTGTCGCAATTTAAAATAAATTCAGTAAAGTCCGAGTTTTGCTCGCACACGAAGGGTTCCGTACGAATACACATATATCCCTTTTCGTTTTTTGCCCTTTTTTCATTTTCTCAGTATTTTCGTTTTGCTCTTTTGTTCAGCTTTTTAGTTTATTATTTTTTAACTTTTTTTATTGTTTTGGAAATTTTTTGTTTTGTTTTATGCAATTTTTTTTGTTTTTTTGCCGGTCTTTTTCAGTTTGGTTTTGGCGTTTTTTTTTTTTTGCTTTTACTTTTTTAGCTTTTTGACGATATTTTTAGTTCTAGCGATTTACTTATTAATCTTTGTACTTTTTTCAGTTTTGGGGTTTTTTTTTGGTTTGTGGTGATTTTTGGTGCTTTTTCAGTTTAAGCGATTTTGTTTTAGTTTTGACACTTCTTTCGCTTTGGCGATTTTTTCGGTTTTTGGCGATTTTATTGTTTTTTTTTTGTTTTGGCGCTTTTTTTCGTTTTGGTGATTTTTTCCATTTTTGGTGATTTTTTCATTTTTTGATGATAAATTTGGGACTAGCGATTTTTTAAGGTCTTACTGCTTTTTTCGTTTTGACGACTTTTTCGATTTTAGGCGTTTTTTTCTAGTTTTTTGCCTATCTTTTTAGTTTTGGTGATTTTTTGCGTTTTAGCGATTTTTTATGTTGGTTCTTTTTTTCACTAAGCGCTTTTCTTATTTTGGCGATTTTTCGTTTTGACATTTTTTTAATTTTGGAATTTTTTAGTTTTAGCGTTTTTTCCAATTTCAAGAGTTTGCCTCCTACGGTTTCGAAGATACAGCAAAATGTCTAAATTACATAGGCAAAATTGCATTAACTGAGAGAACACCCTTTAATTTTTATTGTTTCAAATATCAGTCTTAATTGGTGTAGTCTATGCTACAGACTACACCAATTAACACTAGCTTTGAAAATTTTAAGTGTCCTTATATATGTGTCTGTATATTTTATTAGTATTTCAACATTTTTCGTTGCCCGCTTTAGAACACTCTTTAATTTTTAACTGTCATATATTTGTTGTTGTAGCGGCCAGGGCTTTACATATTCTTTGAAAATTTCCTTCCTTTACACTTTTGGTGTACGGACCCCTAAAAAGGTAATATATGTGTAATATATGTGAAACTTGCGATAAGATTACAAAACAACGTCGGTAAATACACAGAGGAGGACCTAAGCTTTAAGAATATAGACGATGAGCTACAGGGTGTCAAAGTTAACTATCTCGGGCATGGAAAACCTTGTTGGGCTCATACGTTTTATATATGTATATTTTCCGACTTTAATGAATTTTGTATGCTTGTATGAGTACTATCATATTACTCATACGTATACAATTATACAATACAATTATTATACAATACAAATTAGAAATTCGCCTTTTTTCGCATGTTTTTTTTAATTAAAAATTCCAGTTCAATAATACTTCGTTAAAATTTGTAAGACTGAGAAGAGTGCTATGTTTTTAATAATTAGTGAAGAAATGAAAATTAAATAAAATACTTATTAAAATTTTATTATTTTTTTTTTTAATTGCTCTCAATTTTAGAGCGGGAGTGTACCAATTAAAAGCCAGACTTATTGGCGCATATTCATAGTCAAAACAAAGTATACTTCAAGAGTTTAAGACCGGTATTTTGTATGGCAATACTGGATTTAAACTCCTAAAGTATACTTTGTTTATGTCTATAAATATGCGCCATTATATTATAAATATCTAATATAGTTTGTAAAGAGATTTGAAAAACTCCATGGGCGTTTTTTTTAAATCGATTAATTTAGAGTTTCGTAGAAAAATTCACTATTTTCGTCCAATGCTGGATATGGCGATTTAAAACTTCAGCTACAATCATATTTGAAATATTGAAAAGAAAAAATTTTATTAATATGATTATATCGAACGCATTTTCTTGTGAATCCAAATTGATTATTAGCCTAAGGTTCGTAACGTTATATGCAGAACATATTAATTATTCCAAGGAACAAGGGAAAAATTAGCATCAACTTAATTTTTCAACGTACACAGCAGAATAGAGTAGTGCCACTTTCGGAAACCGCTTTACTTATATTGTCAGTGCTCACGTGTATTTTCTTTCAACCACTTGTGAGATGGCTTTATTGAATGTGATTTCAATTCTTATATATACAACTTTTTCGTGAAAATTTAATACGAGAATTTAATAAATTTGGCTATGCTATTACCGGAGATATATAGAGAACGAAGTCGAGGCCAAGAAGCAAACTTTTAAAATTCAAAATTAAATATATTTAAAAATATTAAAAATATCCCAATGAAATAATATGTGTTAAATTGGTATATTCAATAACTTTACAACGAATTTAAATTCATTAAAATCGGATAATATTTGTAAAAGTTATAAGGCGGCCAACAAGATTTTTCATGTCATAGGTAGTCAACTTTGACACCATGTAGCCCTGTAGTTCACCGTGTGTTTCCACAAGGCACTCCAAATTTCAACATTCTGAAAGCTTAGCTCCTCCTCTATGATTTTCGCATACATTGTCTTGTCATCGGATCACAAGTTTCAAGGATACAGTCTTATAACCTTTTTTCCAATTGAAACCACTGTGCGGTGTTTCGAAAGTTAACATCTGGGATTAATTTTGGGAGGAGCTTCAATTCGTTTCTTTTGCACATAGAAAATCTTGTAAGCCTTGTGGTTGGCATTTTTATGGCAAACACCACGAGAAACATTTGTGTGAAGCACTTTAACCCTCTAACTCTCTTCTCTATGGGTCTTTTTATACCTTTCTTAAAAAAGGAGTAAAAAACTCCCTTTCATCAGCAATATAACGGGCTGAAATGTTCTACAAAAATATTCCTCGTAGTGTTTTACATTAAAGTACGAAATATACCTTGTACATTAAAGGCAAGGATTATAAGATTCCCAACGGTGACTAGTAAAGTGAATATTTTCGAAATTAACCCTTAAATACATTTTAAGTATTGAATAATTTCTGGCGTTCAAGTTAAGTATGTAGCTTGGGGGTCTTTAAAGAATTATACACAGAAAAAACTAAATTTCATTTTCTATAAAGGAATTCAATAAAATACTATATATTTTGTCTATAAACGGACCTACAAACGAATTTGCAAATATAGACAAAAATATCTCAACAATTTCAATGAAAAAAACACTTTTTTTAGTAAAAAAAATTTTTTTAATCTATAAAACAGTTTGTCTAAAAATATTTACAAATTGTAAACGAAACAGTTTAATAAATCAAGCAAACAAATTTACTGGATTTTTTGAAAAATATCAAACAATACTTTTGTCTGAATTTATAAAAGAATTAGTTTAAAAATACTAATAAATACTAAACAAAATAATTTACTTAATCAAACAAAAATATTTACTGGATATTTTATAATATATCAAACAAAATTATTGTCTATGTCATCATCATCATGCATTAAGCTTTTATGAAATTTCACTTTGTTATATGTGTTCAAGTCTGAATGTTTATCTAAGGGCTCTTAAAAAATGAATAAGAATTAAGAATTGATTCACTCAAAAATTTTCAGTAAACAAACTTGGTACAATCGCATTCCTTTTGCCATCATTGGTGTTGTTGTTGTTGTTGTTACTTGTGTGTATGTCGTGATCGGGGCTGTTTTGTACGATACAGTTTTTCTTGTTGTTTTCGGTTTTGGGTCCTAAATAAAAGTCAAACAAAAAATTCATTGATTCAGTAAAGAACATTTACTGAAAATGAAATTTATTTCTTGACAACCTTTTGTGTGGTGTTTTACATAAAATTAAACGTAAGGCTGACAAGATTTCCTATGGGAAGTTACTATAACTATGTGCAAAAGGGGGAACTATAACTCCTCCTAAAATAAATCCCAGATATAAGCTTTCAACACGCCGATACACGTGTATATTTTTGGTGCCCTCTGCCAGAATCAGTTGTTAGAATCTTGTAATTTTTTTTATGGTGTTATTAATAGTTTTTAGCCGCCGACCAAAAAAAAGAGGCGTGTTATAAGTTTGTAGCGTAGTGTATCTGTGTGCCAGTCTGGGCTATCGTAGAGCCGAAACGGCTGTGTTTGAAGAAAATCTATTCATCCGTTTGGATGCTGCAACATCAACTATGACAGGAGTTTCTAACATTTTTAATTTCCTGCTATTATATAAGGAGTTTGACAGCCAACATCTGGCTCGAAGGACCATAACCTCGGTAGCAATCACAAACTGCACTCGTTGTCTCTACTGATTAGAATTCAGCCAGGCCTTTTAGGTCATAACTTACATCGAGCAAGTAGATAACCATTTAAACAAATAGAATTTCAGTGGCCCTACACATTAGAGTCCTCAATTTTTCCCTTTTAGCTGCAACTTTTCTGTAATAGTATTAAATGTATTAAGATTATTATACCCACAATAATAAATACAAAAATATTACAACAAAAAATATCTATAAGACCACTTCTATAATACAAATATAACTCGTACTAAAATTAAAGCTGTTACAAGTTGTTCATATTTGCAATACTTTAACTGATTTTTCTTTTTACTATTTTCC
Organism: Panzeria rudis; assembly: GCA_956483635.1. Taxonomy (NCBI): domain Eukaryota; kingdom Metazoa; phylum Arthropoda; class Insecta; order Diptera; family Tachinidae; genus Panzeria; species Panzeria rudis. Next base: position 131,194,367 of record OY101450.1, on the reverse strand, counting down.
TATATAATTTGTAATATTAAGATGTAAATATATATCTGGATGAAAGCATATGCGAGGATGAGAATATACACACAAAGATGAGTATGTATGTACTCGTAGTTGTGCTTACGCGAAAGTCATACGAATGTATTCATAAACTCTTCTCACGTTTTATTGAAATAAAATATTAATTTAATGACCAAAACGTCATACTTTGTACCACAAATGTATATTTAGTTGTCTGCCACGGCCAAGGAAAGAAAGAGAGAGGAGAATTTTCCTTTACATGCAGCCAAACATTTTGTGTAAATAAATTTATAAATGCAAATGCATAAGATAACTTAAACGTGGTATTGAAATTTATTTGTGGAAATTAAATTGTAAGGACTTTACTAAATAATACTGAGCAATAAAAACGATTCGGTTTAGTGATGAAACGATAAGTACATTGCACTAGTGATCATTTAGGCTCACAAGTAAAAGCGTTAACTAATTAACTAACTTTAGCTATGATAGCTACTTTAGCTATGCATTCCTGAGCTCTCAAGAAATACTCACAAGAAGTAATCTGTGCTGTTGGCTGAGATGGTTAGCGCGTTGACTACAAACGCTGAGGTCTTGAGTTCAAGACTAGCTTCAGGCATGAGCATGGGTGTGTCATTGTGTGTTGATTGTTGTCCAACTGTGATGAAGGCAGAGCACTGATCACTTTGGCAGTACCGGCAGCGATTAATACTGTCATATCCTAATGCACATCACAACACCCTCCTTCGTCGGTATTGTAGCAGAATCGTCGGCTAAGTAAAAGAACTAATAAAAATTAAATAAAATTTTACAAAAAAGCGCAATAGCAGAGTTGTAAATGAATTAAGCTTTATATAGCTGTCCCACTTCGTCACCTGCTCTCTCTACAATATCCCTTTCCCAAAGAAGGTAATACATTAATTAATTAGCTGGCAGGCGCTAATTGCCTGACTGTGTTTTTCTCTTTATAAAAATAAAAAAATACGTAAAATAGTAACATTTTAATTTGCTTGTGTGCATATGAGTGTTATGTGAAAATCATTATTTTTATCAATTGAGTTCCCTCACTTAATTGTAAATAAAATCAAAGCTTTTAAGTCAATTTTAATAAAATATGGCTTATTTTGTTTGGAACATATTGGCCTCTATACTTGTGGAAAAAGTAAAGGAATTTTTAATTTATTTAAATTTCTTACAGAATTTTTTTACAAATAAAATTTTTATAAAAATTTTTTGCACAAGTTCCACGATGCCTCTGAAACTACTGAGCGGATTAAAAAGCAATGCTAACACGGCTGAAAGATATTCCTGTTGTCAAATTTCGATTATTTTACTTAACGCCAGGAAGGCATGTCCTTGTAAACTTGAATTAAAAATCACCTAAGCTATGTGTGAAATTTCACAATGATATCTTGAACGGTTCACGAGTTACTAAATTATTTCCACAAAAAAAGGTTTTTAAGCCACAGCACCGTTTATTTTGTATAGCGGGAACTTTAAACATCCATATAATGAACTTTAAGCACGCGAATTAATATCTCTGTTTTATTAAAGTTATTTAATCAGGCTTGAGCTAGTTAATTTTAAAAATATAACATGGTTCTAAGACTGATTCTGGCAGAGGACACCAAAAAAATATGTACGTTTATTGACATTTCGAAAGTTTACACCTGGGATTCATTTGAATGGGAGTTAAAATTCCCCCTTTTTGCACATAGTTATAGCGACTCAGCATAGGAAATCTTTTAGTGAAATACCACAAGAAAAATTTTTTTGGAGTATTTTAACCCAGTACCTTTTCGTTTTGTCTCTTTTTTGAGAAAGGGCAAAAGACTCCCCTTCAGCGGTGATATAGCAGGCTGAAATGTTCTACATATATATGTGAAATAAAACTCTACTATAAGTCTTGAAATCTACCCAAGCTTCAGACTCAAATTTAACGCCAGAAATCATTCAATTCTGTAAAATTTTGACTAAAAGGTACACAATAATTTTGGTATAGATATCTGTTCAAAGTGTTTTTAATTGTATGATGTATTTACTGTTTGACAAAAAACTATTTTTCATATAAAAAGAAATATTTTCAATATTAGACGGGTGTGACCGACGGGTGTGACATAGTACGAAAATTTTAAAAATTCGAAGAAATAAAACTTTTTATTGATTTAATTAATATAAACAATACAAAAATAAACTCAAAATGTTTCTTGCATGATCATCGTGATCATTTAAAAGTGCCTCAAATTGATTAAAAAATATTAAATATTGTATTTTTTATTTTTCTATAATTGTCATGCTCTAAAAAAATCAATTGAGAGATTTTTATTACAAATGAGAAAATTACTTTTTCCTTTCATGGGGCCGTTTTATGTAGAATCACTCTGGGTTCACATGAAAAAATTAAAAAAATTTATCTTTTAAAATACTTATATATTGGGTGTTTTTTATTGAGGTATAGAACTTTAAGCTGGCATCACTTTTGTAACTGGCGGCCATTTTGTCAGCTGTCAAGTGATTAATATTTAGTTTGGTTTGCCATTTCATCATGAACAGGTTGACAAAAGAACAACGCTTGCAAATCGTGCAAATTTATTTCGAAAATAATGGTTCAGTTCGCGAAGTTTACCGCAAGCAAAATCGCAAAATTTTGTTCAGTGATGAGGCTCATTTTTGGTTGAATGGCTACGTCAACAAGCAAAATTGCCGCATTTGGAGTGAAGAGAATCCACATGAGACCCTTGAGACGCCATTACATCCACAAAAACTGACTGTTTGGTGTGCTCTATGGGCTGGTGGAGTCATTGGGCCATACTTCTTCCGAAATAATGCTGGAGAGTCAGTTACCGTTAATGGAGACCGGTATAGAGCCATGATAACCGACTATTTTGTTCCCGAATTGGATGGCATGAATGTGGATGAGTTGTGGTTCCAACAAGACGGCGCTACATGCCACACAGCGCACGTCACAATCGATTTATTGAAGGAAACATTCGTTGAGCGCATAATTTCGCGGAATGGACCTGTCAATTGGCCACCAAGATCGTGTGATTTGACACCATTGGATTATTTTCTTTGGGGATATGTGAAGTCGCTCGTCTACGCCAACAAACCAGAAACGTTAGGGGACTTGGAAGCCAACATTCGTGGTGTTATTGCCAACATACGGCCCCATATGCTCGAAAAAGTGGTTGAAAATTGGACCTGTAGAATTGGCTTTATTCGAGCCAGCCGCGGTGGCCACATGCCCGAAATCATATTTAAACATTAATGGCATAAAATTATCCTTCCAATAAAGCCAAATTGATGGACATTAAAACGATTTTCTTGTGTTTTATTTCAATTCGAAGTTCTATACCTCTAAAAAAAACACCCTGTACAAACATTTATACATAAGCAAAAATTAGGATAACTCTTCTTTCAAATAAGACAAGTTTTAATAAAATTGATTAACAATGTTAAAAGTTAAGTCAATTTGAAATAATTATTCGTAGCGAAATACGACCTACCTAGCACATTCTTCGAAAAGATAACAACCTACAGAGCGGTAGAAGCAAAACTTTTGCTAAGAAAATCAAACATTTCTATACAGATAACGTTCTCTATATTGTTTCTACCCTTCCGCTGCTGTTAACTTTTTTTGCTGTCCTAAAATGTATGTACTAATTCTATTTAAGAATATTGTTAGCGTAACGCTCAATACATTTTCATACGAATTCAATATTTCTTCATAACACACACTATATTTTGAATTTAATACAATGCAGATGTATAATCTTTGATGTATGTTAAAATAAACTCCTTAGTTATTCACTAAAAAAATTCCAATTAAATTAAGCAAATGAGGATAACATTCAATATATTATTTTGGATGATTGATGAAAGGTTTTGCAATGTAAAAAAGTTCACAAAACTTTTAAATATTTAGAAATACAAACCTATGCTGTTATTTTAGTGTATGTTGCTAATGAAATTTCAATAATTTAACTGAGTAATGAAGCGTACTAAAAAAGCGTAACGCTCAATACACAAGAATGCAGACAACAGCAATTTAAAAATAAATGTATAATTTCTAATATTTTTCACAAATTTTTATGTGCGAAATAAGTTAAGCAAATGCAAATATTCTCCAAACAGGTATACATTTAATCACGTTTTTGGAAAAACTCCTACTTTCTTAATGAGGAAAATCAAGAGCATGCTTTATGGACACACAATTTTGTATGAAGAGAGTACATATAAACAGTATTTTCGCTCTTCGTTTTTAACACATAATGGACAGTATTACACAAAAAAAAAATACTTATGTATATTTATTTATAATATATTAAATCATACTAAAGTAGTTTTAACTTTAAAATGTATGCGTTTATTTTATGAAATATTTTACTATACTTTCAACGGACACGAAAAAGTATTTGAAATTAGAATCACCCATATATATTTTTAGTGCCCTCTACCAGAATCATCTGCTAGAATTTTTTAATTTTGAAAAAAATTTGATTTTGCCATACAGCCTAATTTGCATTGACAAGCAGGCAGCCTGAAGTCGGATTTGTACAATTTTTATCACATTTCATATTTAATACTTAAGAAATCAATATGGCAAAAATCATTTTTATACCCTTCACCAAAAATGGAAAGGTTGTATACATATTATGTTTGTCAGTCCATGTGTAATTTCCACAATATTTCACAATATCCCCCTAAAGATTGGAAAGTCGAGCTATCGATGTCCGTCTGTTCTTCTTTCCGTCCGTCTGTCCTGTTGTCTGTACGTGAAATCGGTTTCCCGAAGCCCCCAGAAAAATTACGGACTTCGGATTTTGACTAATATATCAGGATTTTTCTCAAATAGATTGGTATTGAAAACAAAAAAACAAAAAAAGTCCTCACTTGCCATTAGATTTGAGTCCATGGTTATTGGTGAATGGTATATAAGATTCAACATAGCATAGTTTTTTAGTAATTAAGTTTTAAAACCTAAACAAGAACAATGAATAAAAGTCATTGGAATCATCTATGTATGTAGCTGGAATGGTGTTAATTCATATTTAGTTTGATCATTCACATTAATTGGTTTAACTAATCTCCGTCTTCAATATATTTATGTATTATACATACTTGTTCATAAATATATATGAATTTGTTAAATACATAACTAGTGGTTTGTTAAAGGCTTTTAAAGTGCAAAAGTGTTTGTGTATGTGTATAAAGTATTCTACTCAACTTTTATCAATACAGCAAAATTAGTAAGTATCCTTTGGCTTACCAAGTTTATAGAAAACACACACTCACAGAAGATCCAACCCTTAACACACTTAAATAGTTACTCACGTGTGAACACATGTTTACATTTGCATTTACGACTTTGCATACATACACACAATCACCTACAAAACAATCATGTAAATTTCTCTTAAACACTTAGGCTGAGTTTTTGAGATCTCAGCTAAACTACGTTTAGTTAATCTGAAAACAGATTTGTGCCGCCATTGCCAAGTTTGTATACAAAATTTTGACGAAACAGCTTAGATTTGCTTAAAATTTTGGTATTTAGAGAAACAATACAAAAAATTACATTTCGCCGGAAAAACCAGAGTTTCAGACTACGTTAAACTAAGTTTAAACTTAATCCACATCTCAAAAATCCGAACTTAAGGGTTTTATGAAGGTGTACGAAATTCATGTGTATATACGTACTACAAAATAAACATATAAATGAACACACACGCATGCAAACACTCACACACCCGTAGCCTTTTAAGGATATATGTATGCATAAACTGGAACATAAAAAATTACATTTATTGCGTCTATGTTGTTTCAGTCATTTAACATGCAAAATAAAGAAAATCTTTTGAAAATAAATTTTGAAAAAAAAAATTGGGAACGCATACCAAGCAACACGAAGAATACAAAGAAAAAAAAGGTTAGAAGTTAAGAAACATTTTTATTTAACATGATAAAGATGCAAGAAAAGAAAAGTGTTTTCTTTACAAATTGAAAATGTTGATGGTTAAATTTGGCAAATTTTGCTTTTACCAACTGCAAAAAACTTTTGGCCATTTTAGCCAGCTTTAAGAATGGTTGTAGAATAAAAAGGACTTTTAAGTTTAAACTTAAAATATGTATGCTTAATTTCATGCAAAACCAATTGTATCTTTATCCAAATGTCCTTGAACTGTGGAATTGTTAAAGTATGAATTTAAAGAAATTCTCGTTGACATACAAACTTTTAGAAAGTTTCATTTAATATTCTCTAAAGAGAGAAAACCTCAAAAAGTTTCAGTCAGAAGAAATTGTTATTGTATAAATTAAAGTTTTTGTATTAAAGTGGATATTGGTATGTCCCCTTTAGAAAAACAATTATTAAAAGTCTATTTTATGGCACGGATTTGTTTCACAGAACGGATTTTATGTAGAAAATGTACTTTTTGCACAAAAGGTTATATTTGCATAATATGTACTTTTTGAATACTTCTTAAACGTACTTTTTATATAAAAGCTACTTTTTGTATAAAAGGTACTTTTTGTATAAAAGGTACTTTTTGTATAAAAAGTACTTTTTGTATAAGAGGTACTTTTTGTATAAAAGGTACTTTTTGTATAAAAAGTACATTTTGTATAAAAGGTACTTTTTGTATAAAAGGTACTTTTTGTATAAAAGGTACTTTTTGTATAAAAGGTACTTTTTGTATAAAAGGTACTTTTTGTGTAAAAGGTACTTTTTTCTAAAAGGTACTTTTTGTATAAAAGGTACTTTTTGTATAAAAGGTACTTTTTGTATAAAAGGTACTTTTTGTATAAAAGGTACTTTTTGTATAAAAGGTACTTTTTGTATAAAAGGTACTTTTTGTATAAAAGGTACTTTTTGTATAAAAGGTACTTTTTGTATAAAAGGTACTTTTTGTATAAAATGTACTTTTTGTATAAAAGGTACTTTTTTGTATAAAAGGTACTTTTTGTATAAAACATACTTTTTGTTTAAATACTACTTTTTTTATAAAACGTACTTTTTGTATACATACTACTTTTTGTATAAAAGGTACTTTTTGTATAAAAGGTACTTTTTGTATAAAAGCTACTTTTTGTATAAATACTACTTTTTGTATATAAAGTACTTTTTATATAAAAGGTATAAAAGTTACTTTTTGAATACAATTTTATACAAATCTAATTTGTTCGTGGTTTGTTTTGACTTTTTGGCTTTAAATGCAAATTATGGCGAATATCAAAATAAAAAAAAGTAATCAACTAACAAACACTTAGCGCACAGTAGGACAGAATCAAAATATTTGGAACATAAATCAGGCATTTCTATCAGAATAAAAGTTCACATGGACAGAGCAGAGGAGAATTTCTATTCATGTTTTAAATAGTAGCTCTCTTACTTGCTCAAGAGCGGAGTTATGAAGTCTCAAAGTTGGCAACTTCGGCCATGTAAAATTTTTTACTGCTTGCCATTTTTTTATTTCTCATTCGATTTGAAAACTTTTTTACTGTATTATATTATGTTTGATTGTATACTTATGATATTTAAGAGATTTAATGCTAATTCTGCTATGTCCACTTGAAATTTTATTTCGATAGAACTATCCGCTTAGAAATGCCTGATTAATGTTCCAAATATTTTGATTCTGCCCCACTGTGTAGCGTTACAAACATGCATGTCTACACATAAATATGCATGTATGTATTAACATGTTTCTTTATGTATATTTATTCATATATTTGAAAGTACATGCATATATGTATAAATATTTTACTTTTTTCTGCTTATGGTTCATAAATGCCCAGACAAATTGCGGTAAGCACTTTTTCTGTCCGTATTTAAAGTCGTAAATTTGTCACACGTATCGAGTTTTCTTATGTTTTTCCCCCTTTTTTCTCATTGCACATTCAGCACATTAATACACTTTACTACTACAAGTGAACAAGTAACATCTTTTTATTTTACTATTCACTTTACAAAGAAAAATAAAATTCAACTCTTAACCATTACAGAGCAACACAAATATTCTGTAGATTTCAGTTCATTCAGTAAAATAGGTTGAATATCTGTCTGTCCAATATCATCTTGTTTAACCATTCATTCGACCGACCAACTAACCAACCATCCTTTTCTATCTGCTGTTAGTTACTTTACGGTAAAGCTCATCAGGTAATGCTTTAGCACGTATTCAAAGTCAGCAGAAAAGTCAAAAATTCATTGAATTGAAGTTGTTGCATTATTAATAAGCCTTAAAATTAAGAAAAGCTATTTACATTTCTCGTATCTCAACTACATCCTTTACTTGTACTCACTCACAAGCATTTAACTCCCTTCCATTTTTTTCCGTACTTTCCGCAAAACAATTTAAGTGTCTTGTGTTGTCGACTGTTGCATGCAAACAACCCAAAAAATAGAAGAACAAAAAACAATAAAATTTTTTTAAATAAAAACTTAACTTTTGTTGTTGCTGTTGTGAGTTCATGTGTTGGGTAAAGGAGAGAGAAAAATCTCTTGCTTTTTGTTAGTATTTGTAATAGCTAACAAACACAAACTTATGCAGATTTGTGGTTATTCTGTTTAACAGCAACAACAACAACAAGAAACTTACATTGTTTAATGAGATTAAAAGGATACATTTTGTAAGGGGGAAACTTAAAACATTAAAATTTTGGAAAAGAGTTTTTAAGAATGTGTATTTGTATAAGAATATGTGTTTATCTAAGGACAGCATGTCTATTTATTATTAAAATTTAAAATGTGTTTTTCCTATTATTGTTATTATCGGTCAATCAATGTGTACTTCAACTTTTCAATGCATTTAAGGAAAATTATAAAAAAATTTTGAGCAAGACTTGAAGCAGACGAAAATAAACGAATTTAAGAAATAAAAGGCTCTCACGGTTCTTTGTATCCATATCGACCCGTTAGTCCCCTTTATCGTTAGTCACTTTTCTCAAAACTTGTTCATTACACTATGCAACACGAAAAATGCCAAGGAGTACCATTATATTTTAGTACCAATAATTTTTAATTCTATAAATAAATTTTTTATTTTTAATAATTTCTAAAATTTTGTTTTTGCGAAGAGGCTTTCTGCACCGATTTCATCATAACTTGGGAAGGGGTTGTCCTATTGTATTACAAAAACATAAAGGAAACTTGAAACTAAATTTCCTTTAAGACATATTATTTTTTGTATATACTCAACGGTTGAAAATGCAATAATGAAAAATATTCTTTAATGCAAAATTTAAAAATGCAGATTTTTTAAAATTTATTAAAAATCGAAAAGGGCAAAAACTTATCATATTTCTTAATTTTGAAATATGAAAAAATCGTTGCATGGCTATGCCCGCATCACATATATCCTTTATATCAAACATATTATTTTAACTATAACTTTCAATAGAATGCTAATAATTATTCATAATATTACAGTAAAATTCATTTCAGTCGGTGCAAGGACTAGCATATCATATATTATTTCTTTCACACATTATATTTATTCAGAATGCTGCGAAAATTAATAACAATTTATGCAATTTCGTTGTGCAGCTCTGTACCTAATTTCAATTGAATCGGTGCAAAGACATGACTACCTCCCATATATCCTTTATTTTACATATTAAGTTTTAGTTAAAACTTCAGTCAGAATGCAATGAAAGTTTATCACTATTTTTAAAAATATGTTACTAGATTCTGTGCTAAATTGAATTTAAATCTGTGCAAGCAATTGACTACCTCCCATATATCCTTTATATTAAATACATAACATTTTAGCTGAAATCATAATCAGAATGAATTGAAAACTATTTACTAACCCAAAATTATGCATTTAAACTCTGTGGGAAATTTTATTTCAATTGATGCATGGATAAGCCTACCTCCCATATATCCTATCTTTTGAAATGTAAATTTTGCCTACAATTATATTCAGAATGCAGCGAAAATTGATTACTATTTCTAAAACTATGCAGCTAAGATCTGTATAAAATATAATCTTAGTCGGTGAGAGAAAAAGTTACCGTTTTACTTACCCTAATTTCTAGATATATGTAGTTATAAGCAAAATGCAGCGAAAACGGTCTACTATTTCTAAAATTATGCTTTTTAGGTCTGTTATAAGTCTCATTGCAATCGAAGCAAGAAAGTGCTAACTTCCCGAATGTCCTTTATATTAATAATTAAATTTTAGCTACTATTATAATTATAATGGTATAAAAATTTGTTATTATTTCAAAAATAGTGCAGTTATGCTCTGTGGTAAATTTCATTGCAATCGGAGCAAGAATATATCTACCTCCCATATACCCTTTATTTTTAAAATTCAATATTGGCTCCAAATGTATTCAGAATGTAGCCAAAACCTATTACTACTTTTAAAACTATGCTGCTAGGGTCTGTGTTAAATTGAAGCTCAAGTGGTGAAAAAATATGACCTACCTTCCATATATCCTTTATTTTAAAAATTAAATTTTAGACAAGCCTCTAGTCACAAAGTAGCGAAAATTACTGTCTAGTTCTTAGACAACATAGCCAAGCTCTGTGACACATTATATTTTACTGAAAGCAAGAGCATGCCTATCTTCCATACATATTTTATTTTACAAACTCAATTTCGGAATGTAGCGAAAGCTTATTACTACTTTTAGAATTGTGCTGCTAATGTGTGTGCTAAATTAAATTTAAATCTGTGCAAGGAAATTACTACCTCGTTTATATCCTTTATTTAAAAGCATTAAATTTTAGCTACAATCATGATCAGAATTAAGCGAAAATTCATTACTTTTTCTAAAATTAGCTATTTAAGATGTGTGATAAATTTAATTTAATCGGTCCAGAAATTTCTAAATATTAAATTCTAGATATAGCTATAAGCAGAATGCAGCTAAAGCTGGCCACTTTATATTTCTAAAATAGTGCATGTAAGATCTTTGATAAGTCTCTTTTAAATCGAAGCGGGAACTTACCTATCTCCCATATTTTCTTAATATTAACAATGAAATTTGTACATATACTCAATTATGCTCATAGTACAGCGAAAATTGGCTACTATTTGCAATTAACTACTATGTGCTCCTAAGCTCTGTGGTAAATTTAGAATGTAGTAAAAACTAATTACTATTTTCAAAACTGCACTGCTGTGTTAAATTGAAGCTCAAGTGGACGAAGGATACGCCCTACCATTACTCCTTTATTTTGAACATTAAATTTTAAGCAAAATGCTGACCAGAAAGCAACGTAATTTGTAGATTAGGGCTAAAATTATATAGTTTAGCTCTATGGCATATTATACTATAGTCCGAGAACATGCCGTGCCCACATCCCATATATCTTTTATTTTAAGGATTAGATTTGGGCTTAAAATACGACCAAAATAAAGCGAAGACTTATTATTACTTTTATAATTATGCAGTTACAATGTGCGTTAAATTAAATTTAAATCGGTGCAAGGATATAACTACCTTCCATATATACTTTATTTTATACATTAAATTTAAGTTAAAATGCTGATCGAAATGCAACGAAAATATTTGACTTGTTCTAGAATTATATAATTAAGCTCTGTAGAAAATTATATTTCAATTGGACCAGGAATATGCTTACCTCCCATATATCCTTTATTTTAAAAATAAAATTTTAGCTCCAAATGTAATCAAAATGCGGCTAAAACTATTTTAAGAATTGTGGTGTCAAGCTCTGTGCTAAATTGAAGCTCAAGCGGCGAAAGGATATGCCTACCTCCCATATATCCTTTATTTTAAAATTTTAATTCAGTCTCAATCGTGTTCCACAGACACACACCAATTAGTACAGAAAATGGAAAATGATAACGAGAATGCAACGTAATTTGTAGATTAGGGCTAAAATTATATAGTTTAGCTCTATGGCATATTATACTATAGTCCGAGAACATGCCGTGCCCACCTCCCATATATCTTTTATTTTAAGGATTAGATTTTGGCTTAAAATACGACCAAAATAAAGCGAAAACGTATAATTACTTTTATAATTATGCAGTTACAGTGTGCGTTAAATTAAATGTAAATCGGTGCAAGGATATAACTACCTTCCATATATACTTTATTTTATACATTAAATTTAAGTTAAAATGCTGATCGAAATGCAACGAAAATATTTGACTTGTTCTAGAATTATATAATTAAGCTCTGTAGAAAATTATATTTCAATTGGACCAGGAATATGCTTACCTCCCATATATCCTTTATTTTAAAAATAAAATTTTAGCTCCAAATGTAATCAAAATGCGGCTAAAACTATTTTAAGAATTGTGGTGTCAAGCTCTGTGCTAAATTGCAGCTCAAGCGGCGAAAGGATATGCCTACCTCCCATATATCCTTTATTTTAAAATTTTAATTCAGTCTCAATCGTGTTCCACAGACACACACCAATTAGTACAGCCTCAGTTAGCAAAGGCATAAAAGCGTCATTTGTACCGTGCGATAAAGAAATACGGAATTTCAATTTCAACAATATATAAAATGTTTCTCAAAGAGTAATTAATACACGTTCAATTTACAAATCTTTTAGATTTCTTCCAAATATATTGTGCAGTGAGTAAAATATTTATTTGTTGCTAACATTATAAAATAAGACGACATTAACAGCATTTGTTATAATTAAATATTTTCCAAATCATTAGCTGGATACTTTGCTTACTCAAATTCTTTAACACTTCATAACCATACAAATATTTAAATCCGACCGCAATGACTTCAATGACACGCTTAATGTTTCAGAAAAAATTTCCCATTTCAATTTAATAACCAACTTGCAAAGCTTTTCATTTTCCCTTCATAGAAATTAAAATGTTCTACTTTCATTGATGTCCCCAAAAAAAATCATTTAATTTTTATTTTTTATTAACATTTTGCTGAAGTCATTGCAATATGAAATTGCTGATTTAATTTAGCAAACAAATTAAACAGAGAGAAAAATGCCAACAACAACAATAACAACAACAAAAGAGTATATTACTAAAATAATAAATTGGATGATTTTTGTTGCAAAAGCTACAACAACAAAAGAACAGTTACAACAAACAACTGAACATAAAATTGAAAAGCAACAACAACAACAACAACAACAACAACAACAGAAAAAATTTAAATTAGTATGCGTGGGTTGTTAAAATTGGACCCAAAATGCAAATAATGATAATGATGATTTTTAAAACTACCGGGAATATGAGCAAAAAATAAATTAAGAAAAATAAATAAACTAGCAAAATTATTTTGTGAATGTGGTAGGACTCTTTCGTTTTGGTTTGCTGCAAAAGCAAGTTGTGAAATGCTTTAAAAAAAATGAAGAATGAAAAAACGCATTTAAATACAAACTAAAATTGTAACGGGTGTTGAAGCAGGCAGGGGAGAAATGCAATTTAAAATTGTCCGCAATCCTACATACAAAATAATACTACAAATGATGACTACAATACATACACACTGACATGCATATGTATGAAGAGACTTCAACAACAACAAATTGTTCCTTTGGCTTACAATGTTTCACATCCATACACAAGCACACATACTAACTGGTATAACAGTAAATGAGTGCTCGAAGCGAGAGTAATAAACACTTTTTAAAAAGCCGAAAAGTATGCAATATGCTTACAATCATTATCATCATGTGCTGCATATTTAAATTGCAACGTGATGCCAGACTGTAGATTATTTTAAAAAGTGGTTTTTAATTAAAATATTTCTTTAATTAGAAATATTTTACAACAATTTTCATATTTACAGGGAATTGCTATTTAGTTCATAGATAAATCGATTTTTCTTTATAGGGAAATTTAAGTGAGTTTCTCAAGCTGGTAAAGCTTGGTGCATTTATTAAGATGAAAAGAAAGTTTTCTTTAATGAAACATATAGCAGAAAAAAGTACAGAAATTTTGAAGCTATTAAATATTTGATTATACACTGTAAAATCACTAAATATTTTGTTATGAATTAAGCCGGCCTGTTCTGTATCAGGCATGTTCTGTATACGAAATCAAATTCTTCGGAATTAACAAAACATTGTTATGTATAACTCGTACGAAGCGGCCTAAGTCAATCAAAAACTTATAAATTCACGAAACAATTCGAAGCTCCTAGGAAAAATTCTGAAATTTTCAAGACACTCAAACACATATTTGAATCTACACTAAAAAAAGCATGAAATGCAATGAGATAATTGAACATTCGTGAAAAATTAAAATTACTCCGGAAAAATCGAAAAGTAAAAAAAATCAACATAAATCCACGATTTCATTGAAGACATTGAAAACTTGAAAAAAAAATCAAAGTACTCCAAAGAATATCAAAAATTTTCCGAAAATTCGGAATGCAACACGCGTTCGCAAATGCACCTTAGGTACATAAAATATATTCAAAACCTATAAGTTCATTAAAAACGAGTCATTAAAATCTAGTAAAATATATAAAATTTACTCCGAAAAAATCGAAAAGCTTTTCAGGATTACATATATATATATATATATATATATATATATATATATATATATATATATATATATATATATATATATATATATATATATATATATATATATATATATATATATATATATATATATATATATATATATATATATATATATATATATATATATATATATATATATATATATATATATATATATATATATATATATATATATATATATATATATATATATATATATATATATATATATATATATATATATATATATATATATATATATATATATACATACATTATACGTATTAAATATACATATATAAAAAAAATTCTTAAATCCCTCAGAACTCCAGAATTTTATTTAAATAATCGAAAACTCCGAAGGAATCTACTCCGAATAAGTCGAAAATACATAGTCCGAAAATATTGAAATTTTACACATGCTAAAAAAAGTACCTTAAGTACACTAGAATTTCATAATTTCACAAAAAAATATTGAAGTCTCACAAGAAAAATGTAGTAAAAATTTTCTGGTATGTACATAACTTAATATTTTACACATATTAATATATAATAAAAGTGTCTTAAATCTTACAGAGCCCCATATTTTCACTTAAGATATCGAATGCCATAAAAAACATTAATGCAACATACTCCGAATAAAAGGAAAAACCTCCGAAAATTCGAAATTTGACACGTGTAGGAAAAACAAATTAAAATATAACCTTAAATACACCAGAGTTTACAATTTCACAAAAAAAATGTATATCTCGCAAAATATAATCAAATTTACTCCGAAAAACTCAGAAAGTTTTCGAAATTAAAATAGTTTACACATATATTTATATATAAAAAAAGTGTCTCAAATGCTACAGAATACCATAATCTCACGTAAGAAATCGAGCACTCGCAAAAACATATAAGTAATCTAATCCGAAGAAATCGAAAATACTTCGAAGATTCCAAATTTACCACATGTTGGGAAATATATTTAAAGCAGCTTTCAGTCCACTAGAATTTCTTAAATCTTATTGTACACCATAAAAGCTCGCTAAAACATAAGTGGAAAAAAAAAACTCGGGAAATTCGAAATTTTGCTCATGCCAAAAACAACACTAAAAGTACTTTAAAACCACTATATATATTTATAATTAAAAAGAGTTAGAGAAGAAGAAGAAAGTTCGGAGTTTAATATACAAATGTATATAAAACGTAACATTATGTTATTCTTAAATGTAAGTATTTCATTAATTATGTTAAAATGTAGATTATTGTATTGATATATAAGGATATTAGTCCACAGGCCATGATTGATAATTAAGGACATATATAAAATAAAGATTTATTTGCGGAGGGTTAATCACTGTCTATTATGCATTTCATTGGTGCTCTACCAAATCGTCTGTAGAATTCAACCATACTTTTGAAATGCATATAGACATTGCTTAGCCCTTAATAAATAAATCTTTATTTAAAATATAATATGGAGAATATCTCAAATAATAAATTAATTAAAAGACATGTATAAATTTTTTATTTTATAAACTATGTAATACATGTCCGAAGTCGAATACATAATACATTAAATCTTCCAGAAAACCAACATTTCCATTTCGCTAAAGAAATCGAAATCTCAAAAAATTCAAATTTACTCCGAAATGAAAAATCTTTCGCATATTCGAAACTTATCACATGTTGGAATATACATCAATACACCTCTAATCCACTAGAATTTCATAAGATTAGTAATAATTGTTCCAAATCGGATATAAATCAGAGTTATTCCTGAGAAGAAACTAAAATACATATTTCAAAAATTCGAAAGATACGTCTTGGGAAACCTGCCATTAATCTGGCACCAAAGGCCAAATCGGAAACTGTTCCGAAATTCGAAACTTAAAGCATTTTTGAAAGCGCAACAAAAGTACTTCAAATCTAAAAAAAAGCATTATTTATCCAAGAAAATGAGAAATACTAAAAGGTCGATATAACTCCGAACAGAGTGCAGTACAAACTTCGAAAAGTCGAAATTACTCCGAAAGCTAAAAACTTAAACTAAAAATTGCGTTCCCGATTTCTGAGGAACACACTGCCAGATGCATATAAGTATAAATCCTTTAGTAACGAATTGATTGTGCTAAAAGAAACTGCTGAGCCTTGGCTGAAGGTACAACTGACGTCACCTGACTGGTATTCAAGCCTGACGGGACAAAGTGGGCTAGTGGACTATACTAGAACTTTGGCATTTTTATACAAGTGATAACTTTACAATTTTTTTAGCCAAGAAGATTTAAGTACAACTTATACACACATCCTTTGGTGTATCCTGTGAAAAATTGCATAAAAACTTGTTTTTATTTGAAAGGAGTTTTAGAAAAATCTCATTTTTATGGTTCCGGTTAAAAGGATCGAATAAAAATTGTGTAACTAACAATTTTTTTCGACCAACCAACTGGCATCATTTTAAATCTAAAATAACTGTTCATTTTGCAACATTAACGTCATCGTCAGCATCATTTTTATTCTTTCGCAGCAACTACGAATGAGTAGGTATCATTATGGGAAAAATTATTTTTTCCAAACAAACTGAGATGAAAAGCAATGAAAATGAAAATATGAAGCCATAACAAGAAGCAAAAAGTAAGGGAAAAGAACTAAAATTGGTTTGAAAAAAAAAGAGAAACGAAGAATACATTTCATTACGCAAAAAGCTTAAAAGTCTATGGGAATGTTGGTTGAAAATTATATAGAAATTAAAACAAGTAAAAAAATGCCACAAAATACAAACACTATGAGGGCGATGATGATGTGGCGATGGTGATGATGTTGGATATGTGTACTACTACTTAGGAATACGAGTACAACTTGCTGAGTGGTGATGAAGTTTCTGCAAAAGCTAGCGGCTGATGATGGAAACGAACGGACGCCCTGCAGATAAATGTTGAAGGTGGTGGAGATAGTGGATGTTTCTACTACTGATTTCTACTACTATGCAATGTTAAGAGCAGTTGCATTTATTCCCGAGAAGTGATTGTATGTTTCATTTTAATATTTTATTTTTTTGCTTTTTGTATACAAAAAATCTTACACACACACTCATTTGTATAAATATTTGTAGAAAAAAAAATCATTGTACATTTAATTGCGGCATTGTGCAATGACATGATAGCGCGCCACACAACGAGGATCATTAAAATGTAAGTTACCACACACATACACATAGAAATACTCTCATAATGCTGCCACCACCTTTCATTAAAAAAATATTTTAGAGGGTGCCACAATTGCAGTCACCATTCATTCATCCGTTGCTTGGAGTATCCTCTAGAAATGAAAAGTTTACAAAATTAAACAGACCAAAAAATTTTGGACGAAAAAAAAGTTACACAAAATTGCAAGTTTTGTTGTATGTTGTTTTTTATAACATTTCAATGTGAAAACTTTGTGATGCTTTTATCTGTTCTTTTTAAGACAAGATTGTTTGCAATAAGTAAAATGGAGTGGCGCAAAGTCAGTATAATTAATGAAACCAACGGCAGAAGTGTTTCGTTATAGGTCGATAATCCTGAATTGCATTGTTTTAAAAGAAATTTCACAATGCTCAGTGATTTGTCTTGTATTTAGATGGGCTATTTAACACAATTGTTTGATACTGATTTTTTGTAAAATTTTCAACGATTAATGCATATTATTATAGTCTTTGCAATCTTTTGACCTAAGATTTCGAAAAACAAACACTTGATTACTTTAGCGGTATACCCAAAAAGATACTGGTTTCAAATTAAACCATTTCGGGCAGTAAAAACATTTTAAAGCTCGTAACTATTCGTAATACAAATACTGACCGATTTTAATTAATTCTCTTCGTTTTCTAAGGTTTAAAAAATTAAAGTTACAAAAAATTTTTAAGTGCAAAATAAATTTGTAAAATAAAGGATATATGGCAGGTAGGCATGTTCTTGCACAAATTGCACTAAAATTTGCCACATATCTCCAGTGCATAGTTCTAGAAATAGTACTCAATGTTCGTTTCATTCTGAAGATATTTGAAGCTAAAATTCAATTTTATAATAAAGGATATATGACAGGTAGGTATTTTGTCGCCCCGTTTGAAATGAAATTTGGCACAGAGTTTAATTGCAGAGTTCTTTAAATAGCTACCGATTTTCGTTTTATTCTAAAAATAGATAAAATTATTCTTTTATTCATAAAAACAGATAAAATTTTGTTTTTAAAATAAAGGATATGTAGGAGGTAAACGCATACTTGCTCGAATTGGGTTATAACTTGCTACAGAGCTTAACTGTATGTATTTATAAATAGTGATACGTTTTTGCCGCATTTTGACCAGAACGCTACCTTATTTTGTTTTAATAAAGGATATATGGGAGAAAGGCATGCTCATGTACCGATTTAAATTAAATTCATTATTTAACTTTACTGCGTTATTCCAGATATGGTAGCAACTTTTTGCACCACACTCTAAGCACAATTGAAGATAAAAATATATATTTTTTAAATAAAGGATATACTGGAAGAAGGTATGATCATGCACCACTTGAAATCAAAGTAGTTCTAGAAATAGTCATAAATTTTCGCTACATTCTGAGCGCAATTGCAG
Organism: Panzeria rudis; assembly: GCA_956483635.1. Taxonomy (NCBI): domain Eukaryota; kingdom Metazoa; phylum Arthropoda; class Insecta; order Diptera; family Tachinidae; genus Panzeria; species Panzeria rudis. Next base: position 131,175,279 of record OY101450.1, on the reverse strand, counting down.
CTAGAACTATTTTTGTTTAAATAAACGATATATGGAAGGAAGAATGTTTTTGCACCGATCGGAATTACTATTTACATTTACTGCGTTATTTTAGAAACTGTAACCCATTGTCGTTACATTATGAGCACAATTGTAGCTAAAATTTTAATGAAAAAATTTTAATAGAAAAAGGATATATGGGAGAAAGGCATGTTTTTGCACCGCTTGAAATGAAATTCAGTATTTATATTCACTGTGCTATTCTAAAACTAATAGTCCATTTTCTTTTAATTCTGAACACAAATGTAGCCAAAATTACATCTTAAAAATAAAGGATATATAGAATGAATGCATATTTTTGCGCCGATGGAAATTAAATACACCATTTACTTTTAATGTGTTGCTCTAGAAATGGTAACCAATCTTAGCAAAATTGTTGCTAAAGTTTTAATTTAAAAAAGCATATATGGAAGGAAGGCGTGTGCTTGCACCGATTGAAATGAAGTTCACCACTTACCGTTACTGCATATTAGGTTATAGAATTTCGTTACATTTTCATAGGTTATAGATATGTGGTACAATTGTACCTAAAATAATTTTTTTTTAATAAAGGACATATGGAATGAAGGCAAATTCTTACACCGATTGCAATGCAATTAATCAACTCTTACTGCATTATTATAGAAATAGTAACGAATTTTCACTACATTCTGAGCACAATTAAAGGTAAAATTATTATTTTTTAAATAAAGGATATATGGAAGGAAGACATATTCTTGCATCGATTGAAATGAAATTCGCCATTCACCTTAATTGCATTATTCTAGAAATAGTAATAAATTTTCGATATATTTTAAGCACAATTGTAAATGAAATCAATTTTTCAAACAAAGGATATATGGGAGGAAGGCATGTTTTCGCACCGATTAAAATGAAATTCGCCATTGACCTTAGTAGTGTTATTCTAGCAGTTGTAAAATGATTTTCACTATATTCTGATCATATGCGTAGCTAAAATTATTATTAAAAAAAATTATATATGGAAAGAATGCATGTTCTTGCACCGATTCACCATTTACCTTTATTGAGTTATTCTATTAACCAATTTTCGATACATTCTCAGTACAATTGTGGAAAAATTTATTTGTTTAATATAAAGGATATATGGGTGGAAGGCATGTTTTTGCGCCAATTGAAATTCAATTTGCCATTCACCTTTACTGCATTATTCTAGAAATAGTTAGAAATATTCATTAGATCCTTAGCCCAATTATAGCGGAAACCATTATTTTTTAAATCAAGGATATATGGAAGGAAGGCATGTTTTAGCATCGATTGAAATGAAATCCATCATTTACCTTTACTGCGCTATTCTAGATTTCTGAGCATAATTGTAGCTACAATTATTTTTTTTTTTGTATTAAGGATATATGGCCACCGATTGAAATGAAATTTTCCATTTGCATTTATTGCATTATTCTCGTAATAGTAACCAATTTTCATTGCATTCTGAGCACAATTTGAGGTAAAATTAATTTTTTTTAATAAAGGATATATGGAAGGAAGTCATGTTCTTGCATCGATTAAATTGAAATTCGCCATTCACCTTAATTGGATTATTCTAGAAATAGTAATAGATTTTCCCTACATTTTGAGCACAATTGTAGCAAAAATCAATTTTTTAGCAAAGGATATATGGTAGGAAGGCATGTTTTTGCATTGATTAAAATGAAATTCGCCTTTCACCCTTATTACAACATTCTAGAAGTAGTAATAAATTTTCGACACATTTTGAGCACAATTGTAGCTAAAATCAATTTTCTTTTTAAAGGATATATGGGAGAAAGGCATACTTTTGCACCGATTAAAATTAAATTCACCATTTACTTTAGCTGCGTTCTACTAGAAGTTGTAAAATGGTTTTCGTTATATTCTGATTATAAATGTAGATTAAATTATAATTTAAAAAAAGGATATATGGAAGGCATAATCTTGCGCCGATTGGGCCGTTTACATTTATTGCTTAATTCTAGGAATAGTAACCAACTTTCGATACATTCTAAGAGCAATTATAGCTAAATTTATTTGTTTCATACAAAGGATATATGGGAGGAAGGCATGTTCTTGTACCTATTGAAGTTCAATTTGCCATTTACCTTTACTGCATTATTCTAGAAGTAGTTAGAAATTTTCGTTAGATTCTGAGCACAATTTTCGCTGAAACTACTACTTTTTAAATCAAGGATATATGGAAGGAAGGCATATTTTGCACCGATTGAAATGAAATTCATCATTTACCTTTACTGCGCTATTCTAGAATACTGATTATAATTGTGGCTAAAACTATTTTTTTATATAAAGGATATATGGGACCACCGATTGAAATGAAATTTTCCATTTGCCGTTATTGCGTTATTCTAGTAATAGATATCAATTTTCACTACATTCTGAGCACAATCACAGCTAAATTCAAATTTTTAAAATAAAGGCTATATGAAAGGCTGGCATGTCCCAGCACGAATTGAAGTGAAATTTACCATTTACCTTAAATTGTGTTATTCTATAAATAGTTATAAGCTTTTGCTGCAATGTATGCACATTTGTAGCTAAAATTATTATTTCTTACACAAAGGATATATGAAAGAAAGGCATATTCTTGTACCGATTACTATGACATTCACCATTTAACTTTACTATGTTCTTTTAGAAATAGTAATCTACTATCGCCACATGCTGTGCACAATTGTAGATAAAATTAAGTTTTTGACATTAAGGATAAATAAAATGGTAGGCATGCTATTGCGCCGTTTTAAATCCAATTCTCCATTTACCTCTAGTATGTTATTCTAGAAATAGCTATCAATTTTCTTTATATTCTGAGCAAAACTATAGGTAAAATTATATATCTAAAAATAAAGGATATATGAGAAGAAAGCATGTTCTTCCACTGATTAATATTAATTTCGGCACTTAGACTTACTGCATTACTATATAAGTAGTTATGAACTTTCGCTACATGCTGCGCACAATTGTAGCTAAAATTATAATTTTAGTTACAATTGTAGTAAAAAAAGTCTATGGAAGGCAGTTATGACCTACCACCGATTGAAGTGAACTTTGCCATTTATCTTTACTGTGTTATTCTATAAATAGTTATGTTTTTTCTGCAATGTGAACACAATTGTAGCTAATGCTAATTTTTTATATTTATATTAAGTCATGTTTTCTCAGACTAATATAATATTCAGCATTTGCCTTTAAAGCGTCGTTCTAGAAATAGTAAAAAATTATCGATAAATTTTGGCCTAAAGTTTTAAAATAAAGGATATGCGGGAGGTATTCATCCTTTTGTGCCGATTGATATGAAATTTAGCACAGAGAAATAGTAGTAAGTTTTCGCTATATTTTCATCTTAAGTAATTCAGAGATGAGCGAATAATGCTTTAAGAATATATTACTTTGATATGTTGAATTTAAAACAAAAAGAATTTTGTCCATATTCTAACCAACATTATCACATTACAAACATATAAAATGTTTAATCATTTTCTCCATCCAACAACATTTTCAAGCCTTAAGCAAATCAAATTAATTAAAAATCTTCTACGAACAAAAAATTAAGAAAAATCCTATAAACCTTTTTAAACAACAATTTTTAAGGATTTTTTATTAACACCCACATTAAATCCTTTAAAGCTGATCCTGTCATTAACCTGGCATTAGTTAACTCTACACTTGACTCAAAACTCTGGGATAACAATATCAGCACAACAAAAGTTAAACGAAAAAAAAAAGTTTAATAAGGAACATATTTTACCCAAAAAAAATGTTAACAAAAAATTAAGTATCTCATCAACATTAGCACTTGTCAACGCTGCAAAAGATTAAAATAAAAAAAATAAAAACCAACACAACTCATCATCAACACCTTCAACATTATTTTCATTATTTTTATATCATGTTTGACATACATTTTGTTTGTCATAATAACAATTTTTTCAGTAATTAACACGCTTTTTGTTGGAAACGTAGTAAGAGTATTATTCAACGCACACTAAAACACATGTACCCAGGATAAAATGGTCATGCTAGTGTATAACAAATACATTCAAATAATTTTGTATTTACAGGAGAACAGTGGAGCTAAAGTGCTGCTACAAATAGCAGCAGTAATTTAACAGTAATTTGTTTTAAAGGATATGTGGCAAGGAATGCATATTTTTGCTCAGATTGATAGCCAATCTCTTGAAGATTTTAGCTGCATAATTTTACAAATAGTAATTAGTTTCCATTTCATTTTGACAGAATATAAACAGAAATTTTAATATTTTAAATAAAGGATATGTGGAAATAATGCATATTCTTGCACCGACTAATAATAATATTTACCACAGACTTAAGACTTACTTATCAATCACTTCATTCTGATGGTAATTGTAGCTAAACTCTAATTTTCAATATAAAGGATATTTGAGAGGTAAACCATTTCTTTGAAATGAAATTTGTCACAGAGCTCAACTGCATAATTTCATATATTGAAATTGATTTGCAATGCATTCTGAGCGTAATTGTAGCAAAAACTGAGTTCTTGAAATAAAGGATATGAGGAGGTTGACGAGTTCCTTAACCGATTGCAATGAAACAGTTTAAAAAACTTTACCTGCATAATCCTACAAATAGTTATCAATTCTTATTGTACTGTAATCTTATTTGTAATTAAAACTTGATTTGTAAAATAAAGGATATATGGAAGGTGGGTGTGCTTATTTCAAATTTACCACAGAGGCTAACTGTGTAATTTTAAAGATACTAATGAATTTTGATGAATTCTAATCATAATTGCAACACAAATAAAATTTTTAAAATAAAGGATATACGGGAGGTTGGTATGTTTTTACAACGACTTAACCTAAATTCACCACAAAGACTAATGGCATAATTTTAGAAATATTTAAAAATTTCTGCTGCATTTTGAGCGCAATTGCACTTACATATGTAGATACTCGTACATACATATGTACACATATATAAACTTTTCAAGTTAAGGATGCTCTCGCTCCGTTTGATATTAAAATTTACCGCAGAGCTTATGTGAATAATTTTAGAAATATTAATAAAAATTTGCTGCATTCTAATAATAGTTACAGGTAAAACTTAGTTTTTAATAAAAAGGATATATGTGAAGTAGGCGTGCTATTGCTCAGTTTGAAATTAAATTTACATCAGATATTATGTGCACTATATTAGAAATAGTAATCAACTTTGGCTCTATTCTGATCATAATCGCAACTAAAATTAAATTTTTAATATAAAGGATATATGGGAGGTAGGTGAGTTTTTCTCCGTTTGAAATTATATTTACACCAGGCCTTATGTGCTTAGTTTTAGAAATAGTACTAAGCTTTCTGTGCATTCCATTCACTGTCGGAGGAAAAATTTAGTTTTTCAAATAAAGGATATATGGAAGGTGGGCGTATCTTAGCTCCATTCGAAATTATATTTACCGTTAAGCGTATGCGCATACTATTAGAAATATTATTCAACTTCCGCTGCATTCTGTTCATAGTTGCAGCTAAAACTTAATTTTTAAAATAAAGGACATATGGGAGAACAGCTTTTTCATGCCTCGAATGAAATAAAATTAACAGAGCGGCCAAACTGCATAATTTAAAAAATAGTGCTGCGTTCCGATTACAGTGGTAGCTAAAACTTTATTTAGATGAAAAGTAAAAGAAAACGTTTATATTTAATTCTTTTTCAATTTTATTTATTTCAAACTGGATATTAAAAAATAAATATTTAATCTATTTGATAGGTTGACTCCTTTCTATAATACTAATCTCGTTTCTGACGTTAATACCAGCGAAAAATTTTCAAAATTCTGACTGTCTTGGCTTTAAAGATATTTCAAAGTAAATGTTGCTTCTATATGGGAAGTGCCATCAGTAATACGCAGTAAACATTTCAGTAAGATCGGTCCACTGGTACTAGTTTTGAAAACATTTCAAAATAAATATTTGCTCTATATGAGAGACGCCACTACCTTTTATCAAATTTTTAAATTTTTTCCAGAGTCAATGCACAATATCGACAGAGCTATCCCTACAAAACTTCGAGGCTCTCAGTATAATAGTTTTTTAAATATCTTAAAATAAATATTTGCTCTTTATGGGAGGTGCCACACCCTCATGTCCAATCCGGACTTATTTTTGACCGACAACGCACACTATAGAAAGCTTTGCTCACACAAAATTTCAACTTTCTGACTGCATTAGCTCCAAAGATATTTTTGAAAAACTAATGGCAGGTGCCACGCCCACTATTTTTTTCTGACAATTATCTCTAGAAAAATGCATAAAATCAAAGTAGTAACTCCCACAAAATCTTTGTTATTTTACTGATTACTTCTCAAGCTATGTCAAAATATATATTTGCTATGTATGAGATGTGCCACGCCCACTTGTCCACTCCTTAATTTTTGCTCTTTAAAGGCATTATAAAAATATCCTAAAATAAAAATTTCTTTTATATAGGAATTGCCACGCCCACTTATAATATTTCAAAATTATATAGCCTATTGTTCCTTCCAGTTCAGCAGTAAGATACGGTGAAATTTCAGCAAGATTTTGACTTAGGAGTTCATAGCTTTCAAACATACAAACAGACAAACAAACAGGCATTCACTTTTATATATATATATATATATATATATATATATATATATATATATATATATATATATATATATATATATATATATATATATATATATATATATATATATATATATATATATATATATATATATATATATATATATATATATATATATATATATATATATATATATATATATATATATATATATATATATATATAAAGGATACGTGGGAGGTAGGCGAGTTCCTGGTCCGATTGAAATAAGAGCTACCACAGAGCATATCTACACTATTTTAGAAAAAGTTATTAGTTCTTGCCGAATTCCGAACATTAATGTAGCTAAAATTCAATTTTTAAAATTATGGTTATACTACTTCCCGACTAGAAATTTTTATGCAAACACATTTGGGATCTAACTGGGATCCCAGTTCCGATGTAACGCAGAAACGTATTTGGGACCCGATTGGTTTCCTGTGGGGAAATATTCAAATATTGCAAAAATTTGCTCAAACCGGGATAATATCAAACTCTAATATTGAATTAAAACTGCTGAAGCTATCCAAGGGACCAAAGTATGTAACATTTACCTCTGGTGAAGATGCGCAAAATATACGATTAGAAATCTGTGTAAGATTTTCCCAACAAGTTCCCAATAGTTTCCCATTTGGGAAGGACTTTTGTTAAGTCACTAATTTGTAGATGGGCTATCCCAACAAGTTCCCGATCAAATCACAAATGGGATAACCCTTTTGGATGTGCCACATGCATTCCCAATCGGGCCCCAATATGAGTATTGGGAAAATTTCTAGTCGGGTTGCACTCATTTTCTGTTATGTAGTGAAATTATGCAAAGCATTGTGCACTGTGGCACTTTTAGTGACATATTGAACATAAAACTATCCTTTGTTTTAATAAAGCCCACTGTAAAGCAGCCGCTACAATCGAAAGGGGAGCTATGCGTTTTTTCTCACAATGGGTTTAGTTTATTATTATGATACTTTTTTCTCCCCCTCTTTGTCTATCTCTCTCTCTCTCTCTCTTATCCTCTTTAAAATGTTATAAAACTACAAGAATTTTCACATGTTATTTGTACGTTCTAATCAACGTACGCATCATCACACTTTCGCAATATTAAAACATAATATTCTCAGTTCTTGTAGCTTGTTTCCTTTTTTCTGCTGTTCTTCTAATAATCTGAGATTTACGCAGCGCCATCATTAAAATTGTTGTTTTTCAGTATAACAGCAAAAACAACAATACTAAGGACAATTCTAAATCTGGTGCTATTTAGCATGAGTACTGCTTGTGTAGACAGAAAAAGTGTTATTTATACTGCGTTTTTATTTCCGGTTAACACAAAAAAGTAAAGTGTTTGCTTACATACACTTTGACGCATATGTACACGACACAAGTGCCCAGTTGTTCATGTAACAATTTCTACGTAAAAGAAATTGTCAGCATCTGAGAATCACTTGAGAAGTTTCGATTACAAAGGTATCGAATGACGATTTTCATAACTATTTTATACACTTCTATTGAATTCTAAACTCATCAACGTATAATAGTGTCAAAAATATACCTTAATATATCAGTTTTCTAGTTGTTGTATTATGAATTTATTAGTTATGCGGAACAATACGCCAGTAAATTTCTTGAAATTAATGAAATTGCTTTAAATCAAGATTTAATCAAAGTACGAGTAAAAGGGTATTCGCCGAGCTTGTTATAAGAAATGCTGGGTACCATTTTAAACAGAAACATTATTTAAAGTCATACCCAAGCGAAATATATAATTTACAATTAACGCAAAAAAAAAATTAAGTTATGAGTTTAGTCGAACTTTATGGGTTTATATCCAAAGAAATTTAATTATTTTTGGCTTGAGTTCGGTTTTAATTTAATTAAACTATCTTTTTATTTAGAGATAAATGTGAAGCGTGTAGACAAAGAAAATTTTGACTGGGCGGAAGGTTGAACTGACGTTTCGATGGTCTAAGCGGTAAAGAACTCTGATGAGATTAGCGGGAGCTATCAAAACGTCAGTTCAACCCTCCGCGCAGTCAATTTTTTTTTTGTTTAAATACTTCACATATATCTCTAAATAAAAATGTAATTTAATTAAAAAATTAAGTTAAAACCTAACTCAAGCCAAAAATAATTAAATTTCTTTGGATGTAAAAAGAAATATTTACAACCTTTGCATCAGCAAGAACCTTAAATTAAACATACAACAAATTATAAAATTTATTCAAATGTTGAAATAATTCAACAGAAACTTTCATTTTACAGAAACTTTCTATCTATTTATCTCTACTTTTTGGAAGCCAAAGATCACTTTCATCACACCAATTAAATTTAGGAACAAACATTTCCATAGCTATTTTCATGAACGCATTATCTTTCAAACAGTGTGAATGCTTTTAATTTTTGCATTGAATTCTGCACTTACATTATATTTGAGCATATCAATGAATTCCTCGATAGCCATATCAGCCATGCCATCGCTTTGGTTTATTTTAATACGAATAATCTACAGTGCAAATAATCCATACAACATTTTACGAAAAAAAAAACTTTCGTAATTACTTTTTTCGTAGAATATATGAAACTTTTGTTTATATTACGAAAAAATTTGGGCAATAACTTTACGAATTTACGAAAGTTGCGAAAACCTTTCGTAAAAAATTTTCTTTGTTAAAAAATATAATTGAAACAAAAAATTGATTTAGATAATTTTTATAAATTTACATATTTTTTAGGTGTAAAAGGATAAAACCAATTGTCATCTCTTAAAAAAAAGTAGAGAATGGCTCAGTATACTTGCCTTGAAATATGAAGAATGTGTGTTTGTATCCCGATTGAGCGAAACTTTTTTTACTTTAATTTTTTAATTGTTTTCGTACATTTCGTATATTTTGCGAACGATTGTCGTGCACAGAAAATACTATCACCAAAAAATGTTCAAACAAAAATTTGTTTAAAAATAAATTTCATTTTTAATAAATGTTCTTTACTAAATCAGTGAAATTTTTTGTTGAATTTTATTTAGGACGCAAACACCAAAAACACCCCAGATGACGACATGCACTTAAATAACAAGAACAATGATAGCAAAAGGATTGCGATTGTACCAAGTTTATTTATTGAAAAATTCGTAAATGTTGTTACGTTAATTCTCATTCATTTTTTAGTCTTTAGGTAAACATTCAGGGCTAAACACATTAACGAAGTAAAATTTCGTAAATGCTTAATGGCTGATGATGATAACTCAGACAAAAAATTTCTTTGATATACGAGTATTACAAAAAATCTAGTAAATAATTTTGTTTGATTCAGTAAAATATTTTGTTTAATATTTGTAAGTGTTTTTAAGCAAATTGTTTTATAAATTCAGACAAATATATTAATTGGTATATTACAGAAAATTCAGAAAATATTTTTGTTTGATTCAGTAAATTATTTTGTTTAAAATTTGTAAATATTTCTAGACAAATTTTTTTATAGTTTTATACAATTTGTTTACTGAAAAAAAACCGTTTTCTTCAATGAAATTGTTGAAATATTTTTGTCTATATATTTACAAATTTGTTTGTATGTCCTTTTTTAAACAAAATATTTACTAATTCCTTGAAAATCTTTACAAAAAAAAAGGAAATGAAAAACACAGAAAAAGTGTGGTGAGAAACTACGAAAGTTTTCGTGCATATGTTGCATGGACTATTTTCAGTATAGTTAACCAGATGCTCTCAAAATCTCTTCTTTATTTCAATTAGTCGTTGCATGACGGAAATATTCCCCAATTTTTTGAGCTAGATTTTTTAAATTTGTTTCTTCATCCCCAATATTGTTACTACAGCGAAAAAAATCCATGCAACATTTGCACGAAAATGCTCGTACATACTACGAAAGATTTCGTAATTTCGTACCATGAAAATCTTTCGTAAAACATACGTAATGTAACGACATTAATAAAAAAATTTAAGTAAAAAAGAGCAACACTCAGTCACTTTGTACTTATTTTATAAGAGCTAAAATTTGTATTATTTACTTACATCTATCTGAAAAATATATCAATTTATAAAAAATAATTTTAATAAAAAGTAATTTTAATTTATTAATATATCTTTTAACATGAAAAATTGGAGACGAAAGGTTTTCGCTACTTTCGCAAATTCAAAAAAATAATGCCTAAATTGTTTTCGTAATATAAACGAAAGTTTCGTATATTCCAGGAGAAGCTAATTTTCTCGTGCAATATAGTTTTTTTTTCGTAAAATGTTGCATGGACTATTTTCAGAGTACATACATAATTTAATTAGTATGAAATGACGTTTGAATTGTGAATTGCAAATCTTGCCAGTTTTTGTTAATAAATCTGCAAAAACGCGTTCGAAAAAAGAAAATTTACATAACATTTTTTAATCGAATCATTCGATTATTCGACCTAAATTACTCGAATAAACTTTTACTCAAAATTGAAAAAATTTGTTTTATGGAACATTATTTGACTTCAATTATTCCATTAGTTGAGCAAACATTATTCGAGTGAATGGCCTACTAAAAACTTTAAATAATTTTGAACATACACCATATGATGGTAAAATATTATTTAGTTAACATTATTCATAAAAATTCCCTGGGTTGATAATATATATTATGATTTTGACTACAACATCTAATTTAGTCATAATATGTTGCTCTTTACTATGGTCACAACAACTATGTTCTTCTTTGTGTGTACATATAACAAGCATTTTTCATATTAACACAAAAATAAATCTATGCAAGCATGTATATATTTTTGCTTAGCCATTATCTTTTTAATCTCTCGGAAAGCTTTTATACAGTGGTGTCCAAACATACCATATCTTATTCTGTGTTTGTGTATGTGCTTCGCAGCTAAATAGATAAGCTGTAATTCTCACACACAGTGTATGTGTGTTGATGGTAAAAAAGAACAGCCTATGCACGAGAGAATGGCCGGCACTGCTTTAATACCTAATGATAAAATTTAAGCAAGAAATCCTCTTTGAATTGTTAAAGTTTCCTTTTCTAAAAATTCATTAAAAGTCCTTCTATCAAGATAAACCTTTATTAAAGCATCTTTTGTTCACCTACTGATGCTATCTTCAAATATTAGCAACAACACACATGAGGTAGATGTAGAAAACCCTGCAGATAACGCGACCAGTCCATACACTGATGTTAAGTATACTCCATAGAGGTCTGGGACTAGTCCAAAGATAACCCAAATGAATGGAGAAAACATGGTCGTTTTACTACCACTCTATGCAACTCTATGTAACTATTTGATGGAGTGACTACAAAAGCGTTTGTGTTTTAACGATTGCTATTGTTAAAACGCAAGCACTTGTCGCTTAACTACAAACTCTTGTTTGCAAATGATATGGTCCATGCCTGCTAGATAGGGTATTCATATTACTCCAATTTTCCATTGTTCGATTAATGAATTAATGGTAATTGAGGTTTTTTAAATTAATCGAATAATCGAGTAACACTTTTATTTCGTTCGAGATATTCGACTAAGCTTTGCTGCTAAAAAATATTCGTGTTAATCGGAAATTTTTTTTAATTTACTAGGTTTTTTAGCACATGTTTATGAACAAAAATAAAACAAATCAAATATTTTTGCGTTTTATATATTTTACTATTCAAATGTTCGCTATTCAAATGTTTCGTTTTGTGAAAATTTAGCATAAGGAATTATTTAACAATATCAGACCTATTCTCTATTCAATGCGAAATAAAAATAGTCATAAGCATTTTTGTTATAAATATTAAATTGTAACAGCAAAGCTTTTACAATTCCAAACATTTTTATTTTGCATGGAGAACAGAACAGGATAATTAATTAAATAATCGAACAAAATCAATTCATTTAGTTCTAAAAGCTTTTCTTTTCCAAACATTTTTATTTTGCATGGAGAACAGAACAGGATAATTAATTAAATAATCGAACAAAATCAATTCATTTAGTTCTAAAAAATATAATGCTTTTTTAGGGATTCGTACGCCAAAAGTGTAAGGGAACCCTAGTGTTTTCGATACGTCGTCTGTCTGTCTGTCTGTCTGTCTTCCTGTCTGTCTGTATGTCTGTCTGTCTGTCTGTCTGTCTGTCTGTCACAGGCTGTTTTCTCGAGAACCGTAAGAGCTACGGACCTGAAATTTTCACAGAATATGTAAAACTTTGGCCGCTACAACAACAAATATATGACAGCTAAAAATTAAAGGGCATTCTAAACCGAGCAACAAAACAATTGAATTACTAATGTAATATACAGACACTTATATATAGACACTTTAAATTTCCAAAGTTAGTGTTAATTAGTGTATTCTGTAGAATAGACTACACCAATTAACACTGATATTTAAAACAATAAAAATTAAAGGGTGTTCTATCAGTAAATGTACTTTTAACTATGCAATTTAGACAATTTGCGGTATCTTGGAAACCGTAAGAAACAAACTCATGAAATTTTAAAAAACGCTAAAAATAAAAAACTACAACATTAAAATAAATGCCAAAACAAAAAATCCCCAAAATGAAAAAAGAGCTTAAAGGTAAAAACACCAAATTAAAAAATCGCTTAAGCCCAAAAAATCACCAAAACTAAAAAGATTGCCAAAAAACTAAAATAACCGCAAAAAACCGAAAAAAGTCTTCAAAACGAAAAAAGCACAAGAACCTAAAAAAATCGCTTAAACTAAAAATATCATCAAAATCGAAAAAAATCGTCAAAAATGGAAAAAATATCACCAAAAAAGAAAAAGCAAAAAAAAAACGCCAGAAATAAAAATAATCATCAAAACCCGAAAAAATCGCCAAAACAAAAAAAATGTCAAAACCAAAAAAAAAAACGCTAAAACTAAAAAAATAACCGAAAATCGAAATAGTCCTCAAAACCGAAAAAATCTCCAAAACTGAAACAAGCGCCAAACCTTAAGTAAATCGCTAAAACTAAAAATATCATCAAAAAGCGAAAAAAACGTTAAAACAAAAAAATATCATAACCAAAAAATCGCCAAAACTTAAAAAACCGGCAAAAAAACGAAAAATCGCAAAGAAAATGAAAAAATCAGCAAAATGAAAAAACGCCAAATCCAAGGAAATCGCCAAAACAACGAAAAAAAGTTAACAAATAAAAAAAATTAAAATTAAACAAAAAAGCTAAACGGAAAAATGAAAAAAGGGCAAAAATGGAGAGGTAAATATGTATGTGTATTCGTACGGAACCCTTCCTGTGCGAGCCAAAGTCAAACTTCACTTAATATATCTTTATTTCATAAATATTTTTTTCGATTAAACATTTCTCACATTACTAAGAATGATCTTTCACTAATCGTAGACGCTACAGAATTTGAGAAAAAGCATTTCCAATTCATTCAATCAATTCTTTGTTTTTTCTAGATGCATAAAATAATATTTTATCCGCACAAACACATAAATGTGAAAATAAAGCCAAGTTCCTATCCAAAAATTTCGGCTGTAAATTTCGGCCAAAAATTTCGGATCAAAATAAGAACAAAGTTCTTGATAGGTACAATACCATCAAATTTGAGGTTGCCTAGAAATAGCTTGGCAACATTTTTCCCATAACTGCCGCTTAACTACAAACTCTTGTTGGCAAATGACATGATCCATGCCTGCATTACAGCGGAATAGTCTTAAAACTACTCTATGTAACTACTTGCTAGAGCAGTCAATTGTTCGATTGCAGTCGTTAAAACGCAAACACTTGTTGGTTAACTAGCATCTCTTGTTTGAAAATGATATGGTCCAAGACTACATTACATAGGACCATCTTGTAACTAGTCCATTTAAAGTTAAAATCAGCCACGTAGTCCAATAATATCTGCAGGGTTTCGGCACTCATACACAAACTCACATATTCAAACTGCTCTTATGCTTATTGTATGCAGCAGCAATGTGGCCAAGTTCTCATCAAAATTGTATGCTAAAATTAACAAATCTCTTTACAAATTTATTAAAACGTTACCATTTCTTCTTTTCCAGAAAATTATCTTTCTTTCTTTTGAAAACACAGTACAACACAAAAAAACAACATGGTTCTAACTTCTGATTATGTTAGAGGGAGCCAAAAAATATATACATGTATCGGCGTTTTGAAAGTTTATATCTGGAAATCATTTTAGACGGAATTAAAGTTCTCCCATTTTGGATAAGACTTACATTTAGGGTATAAGTTGTGTTCAGCATTTTTATGTAAAACACCACCAGAAAAAATTTTGTTAAATATTTTAACTATCTAACTTTTCGTTGTATGGTTTTTTTTTTGTGCATTTTTTAAAAAGGGGCAACAGACTCCGTTTCAGCTTCGATATTGCAGGCTTAAATCTTCTACAAAAATATTTGCCACAAAATTCTACGATATAGTTTTAAGCACACCCAAGCTCCAGACTTAACTTGAACGCCAGAAATCATTCAAAACTTAAAATGTGTTTAAGGGTTAATTTCTCACGTTTAAGGTATAAGATGTGGTTGCCCAGCATTTTGATGAAAAACACCACGAGGATAATTTATATAGAACATTTTAGCTTGCTATGTCACCCAGAG
The DNA here is from genome assembly GCA_956483635.1 of Panzeria rudis. Lineage (NCBI taxonomy): Eukaryota > Metazoa > Arthropoda > Insecta > Diptera > Tachinidae > Panzeria > Panzeria rudis. Next base: position 131,160,044 of record OY101450.1, on the reverse strand, counting down.
TGTTTGTCCCTTATTTCAGAAAGAGACAATAAGACCCATATGTACCTTGAAGTGTTAGGAAGTTAAAATACTGCGCAAAGATGTTCCTCGTAATGTTTTATATAAAACAGTTACATACATCTCATACCTAAAATGTAAGGATTACAATAGCAAAAGGGAGAGAATTTTAACTTCCCCTGAAATAAAGGTCAAACATAAGCCCAGTAGTTCCAATTTTAAGAAAAGCGTAATAAATCTGTATCTTTGAAACTCGCGATCCGATTACAAAACGGGGTATGTTAACTTAAACCATCTTGTTGAAACACACGGTGAGCTACAGGGTGTCAAAGTGGACCACCTTGAGCATGAAAAACTTTGTTGGCCTCATAACTTTTACAAATAAACAAATTTAAACTTTATTATAATACGATATATTTAATATTTTTTGGAAGATATTTGGTTTTGAATTTGAAAATGTTTATGATTTTTAACAAAGTCCTGGATAATATACAAAAAAAAATTTAATTATCTCAATTCATGTAGCCGTGAAAAAAATCAAAGTCAGGACTTTTAAATGGTCAAAATTTTGAAAATGGCTAAATTTTGACAAAAATAGGATGTTAATTGTTGGACATTTTTCTTAAACATTTTTCAGAATTAAAAATTTTATTTCTCCATATTTCAAAAGAATCCTCTTCGAAAATGAGTGCACTTGAAATTTTAACTCGATTAAGGCATGCACGCTACATCCAGCATTGGAGGAACTTTTCTACGAAATTTTAAATTAATCGCTTAAGAAAAAAACCGCCCATCGAGTTTTTCAGATTTCTTTACAAATTATATTAGATAAATTTAATATAATTAATCTGTAATAATAATATAATTTAAATTTAAATAATATAATTAATTTTTACCCGCCTGCTCACAAATGTGGCCAGGAGAGCACATTTTCTAAAAATAGTAAAATTTTAAGAAGCATTTTATTTACGTGCATGAAAATAGGACCACTCTTCATTTTTAGCCCCTTTCATTTTCGCTACGTTGTTCGTCCGTCCGTTCGTCAGTCCATCCATCTGTTACAGGCTATTTTCTTGAGAACAGTAGAAGGTCTGGAACTGAAATTTTCACAGAATATGTAAAACTATGACCGCTACAACAACAAATATGTGACAGTTAAAAGTTAAAGGGTGTTCTAAGGCGAGCAACGAAATATGTTGAAATGCAAATATAATATACAGAAGTTTTTAAAGTTAGTTTACTAATATATACACCAACTAACACTGAAATTTAAACAAAATAAGAATTAAAGGGTATTCTATCAGTTAATGCAATTTTGACAATTAGATCTATCTTGGAAACCGTAAGATACAAACTCTTGAAATGTTCACAGCAGCATTTTAAAAGCAATAGTAGCGAAAGCTAAAAAAAAAAACAATATAAAAATTAAAGGGTGTTATATCGGGTTATATAATTTTGAAATTTAGCTATATCGCCTGAGCCATAATGTAATATACAGACACTTATATATAGACACTTGATATCTTCAATGTTAATGTCTTATTATACAGAACACACCAATTAATACTGAAATATAAACAGAATAAAAATTAAAGGGTACTCTTTCAACTAATGTAATTTGAAAATTAGCTGTATCTTGGAAATTGTAAGAGCCAAACTCTTGAAATTTTCACAGTGAGTGCAGCATTTTAAAGGACACAGCAGCGAATGCTAATATAACAAACTAACTAAAAATTAAAGGGTATTCTATCAGGTTGTGTAATTTTGAAATTTAGCTGAATCTTCTCAAACAAAACTAAAAATGTCGTAAAAAATCACTAAAACAAACAAAAAAAGAAAAAAAATCTCGCCATAACTAAAAAAAACCGCCAAAACCGAAAAAATCGCCAAAAAAAAACAAAAAAATCGTAAAAAAAACGGAAAAACGCAAAAACGCAAAAAATAAAATTACAAAAACGGAAAACCCGCCAAAACTAAAAAAAAAATTATATATAAAAATATGTATTGTCAAAAATCGAAAAAATCGCCAAAACTAACAAAAATCGCCAAAACCAAAAAAATCTTCAAAAACAAAAAAAAATCCCTAATATATTAAAACTTCGCTAAAACGAAAAAAAATTCCCAAAACTAAATAAACCGCCATTAACCGAAAATAATCGCTAAAATTAGAAAATCGCCAAAAATTATAAAATCGTTAAAGCTAAAAAATAGTCAAAACTAAAAAAATCGCCAAAAATAGGAAAAATCGCAAAAAAAAAACAAAAATAAATAGCCAAAAACGAAAAAAAGCGCCGAAACTGAAAAAATTTTTAAAAAAGGCAAAAGGAATATATGTATGCGTATGGTACTAGTATGGAACCCTTCGTGTGCGAGTCAAAGTCGCACTTTCCTGAATTTATTCAATATTTATTTCTTAACTATTTATTAAGAAACATAGCTATCCCATTATGTTTAAATATATTTAGCGATATATTGAACGGCCATTTCTTACCAATTTTTAATTTCATGAAAAAACATGTGAAGAAAATGCGAATTTCCAATATTGTAAAACAAAATTGTAGACGTATGAGTAATATGATAGTATGTAGTATCATATTACTCATACTATATACTTGCTTTACAAAAATTGTTAACTCATTAAAATCAGATAATCGACCATGTCACAGAGCTCAATTCCGTTCGGAAACGGTATTCAACTTAACCCCATTTTTGTAGCAGCTGGTGTATAAAAAAGGGAACTAAAATACGCAAATTTGTCAGGAGTGTCCAGACTATTGGCGGCGCTAGTACGCTGGGGTATGCTTCAGCTAGGGCTTGATATCTTGGGGTGGATTGAATTCCGTTTCCGAATGGAATTGAACTCTGTGACATGGCCGATTATTTGTAAAAGTTATGAGGCCAACAAAGTTGTTCATGGCCGAGGTAGTCAACTTTGACACCCTGTAGCTTACCGTGTGTTTCAACAGGGTGTTCCAAGTTGCATTATTCTTAAAGCTTAGGCCCTCCTCTATAATTTTTACATACATCGTTTTGAATCGGATCGCACGTTCCAAAGATACAGACTTATTATCCATTTTTTTCCAATTGGAACCACTGTGCGCCGATATACGCACATATATATTTTCTTGTATACCCTCTGCCGGAGTCCCTTAACAGAAGCTTGTTGTTTTTTGTTGTACAGTGCTATTGAGGGGTTTAAGTGAATATGTATATACTTCTTGTTTCTTATATTTTAATGTTACTTTGTTTTACACACTTAATACAAGTTTTTTTTTTGTGAAGAAAACACATGCGGTTGAGTCAGTAATTGTGGGTAAGAATGATAATATGTTTGTTTCAAGTAAGAAGTATATAGTTTGTTCCATATGAGTATTACGTACATATTTCATTAAATGTCCAGTATAAGGTAAACATACCAAAACATTAAAACATTCAGAGATATAAATATGTTCATCATCTGTTTGGGATAAGGGGCTATTCACATATTACATAACGGGGCTATTTATATGTTACGGACTAGATAATTTATACTGAAAATTCTGTAAAAAGCGGAAAAGGGGGGGGGGGGTGGTATAAAAACTCCGAAATTAGCGTTACGTAATATGTGAATAGCCCCTAAGACAAACAACTTATAAAAACTTTGAAAGCCAGAAATGGATAGGAGTCCCTAGCCTAAAGGACAATATGACACGGAATTGTCTGGGTAGGCCCATTATAGCTTCCTTAGGGCACTTTTTGAATACGATATTAGAGATTAAATTTACTGCCAGGCCCACTATGTCGACACGATTCTTTCGAATCGTTTCGACATAGTGGGCCTGGCAGTTAATGTCTGAATTTACTTTTTGAGTTGACTCTTTTTTTTTTGTTAGTTTAAGCGGCCAATGTTGGTGGTTTAGTCCTTAACTAGCAAAAAAATTAAAAGAAAGTCAAATACAGAGATTAAATTTAATTTAATCTCTAATGCCGAAATCTCTAATTCATAAGTGTCCCTTATGGCAAATAAATTAATTAAACTAAACCTAATTTTAACTGTAGCTTTAACTCAACAGCAGTAAATCACTTCACCATGTATTGTGCATAGCTTAAGCAATAATAACGTGACAGCACCACAATAAATATAAAAAAAATTTTGATTTTGCATCGGGCTATTGATAAAAATCATATGGTCTGTATCGATAGTTTAAATGGCGAATTTTTTGCGTTTAATATATGGTTTATATGTTTACTGATTAATAGACTATCTGGTTTAAACACATTTTAAACCAAATAGATAGATTAACTTGCACTGATTTATTAGCCCTTAGTATCTTAAGTTTAAAGCCTTTTAATCTATGTTAAATTAAATATATCGGACATTCTTACTTCAGATTACTTCCAAACACCAAATTTTCCTATGAATTGGAGTTTTGGTCAACACTTTCAAAACAACGAATTGACTACATACTTTGTTCTAAAAAAAAACAAAAGTTCCCATTTTCATCCTTCTCCCATAATCGTAACTTTTTCTATTTGCTTGAAAAAGTTAAATGTTTCGCCTATAATTGTCTAAATATCTGTTTTAACTTGCAAGCAGCATGTTGATAATGTTGCTGATATTAACGTGTTGTTACTACTTCACTATAACTTTGTTTTTATGCTTAACAACAAAATTTGTTGTTACTTTTTCTTGTTGTTTCTGTTTCTATTTTCAACGTTAAGTGTAGAGTATAAGAGGATACGAAAAAGGATAAATGTTGTGACTCGATGTCATCAGTGTTGTAAAACATAAAAACAACAAGAACAACAGAAGCCGAAGATACATCAAAATAGATATATACTTACATATAAGCGAACATATGTACAGATGTTGAGTCCTGTGAAAAATACACACACACACACTCACACACATGTGTATATACATAGCGAAGATACTTAATAGCAAAACATGCTTGAGTGACTTGATGACGCTTTAATAAGTACATACTTATGTACTTTTACAACACATACTCTCACATTGTATTTGTTTTGACTTAAGGGTTTTATATTATTAAATTGATCACTAAATATGTAACAGATAAAATTCAAGGATTTCATTTAAGATTTGTGCTTTTGTTTGCGATGTCATAAAATAAAGTTTAACAAAGTTGTTCAAGCCCGAAGTAATCAACTTTGACACCCTGTAGCTCACCGTGTGTTTCAGCAGGGTGATCCAAGTTTCAACGTTCTGAAAGCTTAGGTTCTCCTCTATGATTTTCACATTCCTTGTTTTGTAAAAGGATCGCAAGTTTCAAAGATATAGATTTATTAGCACTTTTTTACATTAGGTTATATTAGGTTATACTAAAAAATATTTTAAGATTGTCATAAACAATCTATGGTTGCTTTTTAATACATAAACAGATTAAACATGATCTTGGTCACGATAAGCAATTGCAACATCTTTGAACTATCACTTATAGTACTCTTCGACTTTTTTTTATTGTTTTTATTTAAAAAAATTTCCGCTATTGGACTTTTATATCCGAAGAAATTTAATTATTTTGGCTTAAGCTCGGCTTCAATTTAATTTTTTTATTAAATTATATTTTATTTAGAGATAAATGTGAAGCATATAGACGAAGAAAAATTTTGACTAACCGGAGGATTGAACTGACATGTTTCGAGACTTCCCGGTCTTCTCGTCAGAGTTCTTTACCGCTTAGACCACTCGACCAAAATCGGTGGTTTGCAGTCAAGAATTGAGTATTATTTACCTTTAATCAATTCATACTATCAGTCTTAGTGTCTATTTCACCAATTTATTTAAATATAAATTCATATTTAAAACTAATTTTTCCTTAAAAAAATGAATGAAAATTGACATTTAAATATGAATTGATATTTAAATCGTATTGGTAAAATAGGCTGTTAGAGCTGAATTTCATTTAATAGTTATTGATATTTACTTTTTTCTTTAATACTTGTGTTAAGCTTCCTGATATTTCTCTATTCTAGTTTGAATTACAATTGATAACTACAATTACTAGTGTGCGAATGTTTGCTTGTGCAGTTTATTTGAACATGTACATCCTTTTGCTAGGTGCCTTTAGAGTTTAAAAATTAAGTTGTGAATTTTAGTCGAACGATATTTCATTATTTTGGCTCAAGTTCGGTAAATGATATTTAAATCTTGACTGCAAACCACCGACTTTGGTCGAATGGTCTAAGCGGTAAAGAACTCTGACAAGAAGATCGTTAGATCTCGAAACATGTCAGTTCAACCCTCCGCGCAGTCAAATTTTTCTTTGTCTACATGCTTCCCATTTATCTCTAAATAAAAATATAATTTAACTGAAAAATTAAATTAAAACCGAACTTAAGTCAAAAAATAATTAAATTTCTTTGGATTTAAACCCATACAGCTCGACTTAAATTCATAACTTAACTATTGAACTTATCTTATCTCAACTAGATATCGCTTGATGATAGAAATTTTTTAAGTTTCACATTGCCAAACACTCCTTCAAAATGCTTAGACAACTATGTATAAAACTTATGACTTTTTTTTATTATCCACTCATGATTAAGGTACTCCTCAACCGCATATATCTTGATTATTACTAACTTTAAGCAGTTCTCATTACAATAAAAAAACTTTAATATTCTGCTTTTGTTGTGGCTCATTTTGTACACAAAAAATTTCTATTCTTAAAAACATAAAAAAAGAATAGAAAACGAACAACTTTACAGCTATTAAACTTTAGCCATACCTTTTAGCCCTCCCCCGTCCACACACTGAGTCTGCACAACCTCTGCCACAAATTGGCTGATAACAAAAGTATTTAATGAACTCAGTGCTTGATGTTTAACAAGGTTTTTCGAAACTTGTTTCATTAGAAAAACTTGTCATTTCAGCATTTAAAAATTGTTAAACAAATTTATATAAAATGGGTAATTTGAGGGTTGTTCATATGTAAAATTTATATAATTTTTAACTTGCACAAAAACACTTACATTGTACGGGCATATACAAACTTTAACAAATACATACGCATGTTTTTCGTCCAACAACTGACGATATAAAATATCATAGTAAAACCAAAAAGGCCTTCTCAATTCCTGCCTTTTTCAAGGTCTTCTTACATCTTCTTTTAGAAGGCCTCGACTCTCCCTAAGAAAAGACATTCTGTTAGAAGGGAGGAGGGAGAAGTATTCTGCTTTTAGATTTTTTATTTTGTTGAATAATTCTCGTATTCTTTTTTCGCAAGTAATTTGAATATAAGAGACCTAATACATGCTGGAGCTGATTAGCTTATACTTATTCCGACGGAACTATTTATCTCTCATATGTATAAAAAATTAGTCTAGGTGAAAGAAAATAATTCGAAATAAAAAATCACATTAATCAAAAATTTAAAAGTCGCTATAAAAATACCGAAATTAAAAAATTTACCTCCATTTGCTTTTTAAAACCCTTCAAAATGGCATTTTTAGAAGATATTTTGTTCGACCTTCCAGCAGAAGCAGGAGGAAGGAAGGCCTTCCCCGCAATCACAACGTATGTAAAAAAGATATGAAGATGGAATGGAGCGTGAAGTACTTCTCCTTCTAAAAGAAGGTGTAAAAATGCCTTCTATAAGGCCTCCATACAGCTTCTTTTACCACTGGGCAGTTATTGTATGTGCGTATGTATATTAAGGAAGGTGTCATTTTAGTGCAGTGAAACAGTTTTAAAATGTTTCAACTGATTTTTAGTTTTAGAGATATGATGTTTTACCATATCTCTAAAACTATCTTTCCTGATTCCACTGTGCCGATCAAGAATTCTGAAACGTCTTAAAGAGCTTAATTTTAACAATTGAGTTATGACTTTTAGGTTAACTGTATGGTTTTTATCCAAAGTTATTTAATTAGTTTGGCTTAAGTTCGTTTTTAGTTTAATCTGTCGATTAATTTTTTTTTTATTGTACTCATAACTTAACTATTTTTTTATATTAGAAAGAAATTCGAATGCATTTAAATATTGAACATTCGAAGAAAAATTTTGGCTGTACGGAAGGTTGAACTAACATCAAAGGCACTTAGCTAAAAACATGAAGGTATACTGTTTTAAAGCTTGGGCAAAATATTTAAAAAAAATCCCAGCATTGAAAATATCGAAGATGTTCCAGAAATCAAAACGCTTAAAATAGTTGAACATGATAAGAAAACACTTAGTGAAGTTCCGAACCTTTAAAAATATCAATAATAGTTGCGATTACTCACAAGATGGCGACTAATCTGTTAATTGGTTGAATAAAGTAAATAGGATTTTCGCTAGTTGATTATTGCTGGCTTCGCTGGCACTGTTGTCTAGGGGAAAAGAGCTCTGATGTCATTTCAACCTTGCGTACGGCAAAAATTTTTCTTTGAATGTTCAATATTTACATGCTTTAGAATTTCTTTCTAATATAAAAAAATAATTAAGTTATGAGCTTAGTCGAACTGTATGGGTTTATATCCAAAGAAATGTAATTATTTTTGGCTTGACTTCGGTTTTAATTTAACTTTTCAATAAAATTATATTTTTATTTAGAAATAAATGTGAAGCATGTAGACAAAGAAAATGTTGACTGCGCGGAGGGTTGAACTGACGTTTCGATAGCTCCGGCTAATCTCATCAGAGTTCTTTACCGCCTAGACCACTCGAACCGCACTCAAGCCAAAAATAATTAAATTTCTTTGGATATAAGCCCATACAGTTCGACTAAACTTATAACTTAATTGTTAAACTCTAAAGGCACTTAGCAAAAAGGATGTAAATGTTCAAATAAACTGAGCAAACAAACATTCACACATAACTAGTACTTGTAATTATCAATGATAATTCATACTAGAATAGAGAAATAATAAAAAGAATCTTAACACAAGACAAAAGAAAAAAGAGAATATCAATAACTATCAAATGAAATACAGCTCTAAGACTGACAGTATGAATTGATTAAAAGTAGATGATATTCAACTCTCTACTGCAAACCACCGACTTTGGTCGAGTCGCCTAAGCGGCAAAGAGCTCTGATGAGATTAGCGGGAGCTATCGAAACGTCAGTTCAACCCTCCGCGTAGTTAAAATTTTCTTAGTCTACATGCTTCGCATTTATCTCTAACTAAAAATATACTTTAATTGAAAAATTAAATTAAAACCGAACTCAAGCCAAAAATAATTAAATTTCTTTGGATAAAAAAATAATTTAATCGAAAGATTATATCAAAAACGAACTTAAGTCAAACTAGTTAAATAGCTTTGGATCTTAATTTTAGACTATAATGCAAAAATGCATCACAATTTCTGAAAAATAAAAATTCGAGGTTTAACTACATAAAATGTTCGAAATCTTTTTTTTTTATAAAAAAATAGAACTGGAATATGACATGATTTTAAGAACTCTCTTGTTGGGCCTGATTACGGCTCTCGAATCAACTCGAGAGTTTGTGATAGATTAAAGAAAACTTTTGTATTTTTCTTTAATCTACTACAAAATCGCGAGTCGATTCGAGAACCGTCATGAAGCCCATTATATAAATCCGTCAAGTCAAGTGCTCATGTAAATATTGATAATATTTATTCGGAAAGATTCCACCCTAATGTGACTATAAAATGCCATATTTTATAATTAGTTAAGGGATATTTTGTTTGCAAATGTGTTTTTTAAGTTTTGCGTGTATGTAAAGTTTAGCTTTATTTTCCAAACAAATTAAATATGAAACTCATTTACAACAGCAAAGTGTGAGCTCGTTTAAATGATTTATTAATTATAATGATTCTTAAGACAATTAAATGATAAACTTTTAACATGCGGGTACATAAACACTTTGTTTTATAAAAATGGAAGACAAAGCTCTAAAACATTTATACTACGAGTATCTATATTAATATGAATGGTCAGAGGGCCAAGGGGATGTAAAATGGTAGTCGGCGGCTGCTAAGACCAAATATAGTCGTCGGCGGCTAATAGTTAGCTAAAAGCCGAAAATCATCGAAGACGGCGGCTAGACAAAATATTTCGGCTAGCGGTCGGCTAACATAATATTATTTGTTTACTTAAATACAAGGCATATTTATACCAGGTATACTCGGCCCAATTATAAATACATTTTTCTTGCTAGACAGTTTACTGCTTTATTTATTAAAAATAATTTTCATAAAAAGTTTTCTTAATATATTTCAAAACTGAACTAAATATTTTTAATCCCTATTTAAAAATATTTAGTTCAGTTGTGAAATATATTAAGTTAGTAAATACCCAGTTTTTTAAATAAAAAATCGGCTGAGCCATTAGCCGATATTAGCCGCACTAATAGGCGAGTGCTAAGTGATTGCAAAAATCATTGGCGGCGGCTATTAGCCGGCTATGAGCCAACCGGCTTCGTACTATGTGGGTGATTCCCATTTTAGGTGTACATTTTGTGTTTTGTTTTTTTTTCAATGAGTAATTTCATTTAGCCGGGTGTGACCACTTTACACATATTTTTTGTTATAAATAAGGAATATAAAATTTTTTACTTAAAAAAAGGTTGCGACTCGCAGGCCATTAAGCTTAAAGTCGTTGAATAACGGGTAGACACTGAAAGAACACGACTCCTGCTCAGAATGGTCGTCAGAAAGCTGCGACGGGTGTGACCTTACAAATCTTAGTTTTAAAGAATTATGACTTTCAGCATAAATTCTGTAAAATTTTTACTATAACGTACATAATAATTTTGGTATAGCTGTCTGTTCAAAGTGTTGTTAGCTGTATAACGTATTTACTGTTTGACAAAACATCAGTTTTCTTAACAAAAAACTATTTTTAAAATGTGACGGATGTGACAGACGGGTGTGACCTAATACAAAAATTTAGAAAATTCGAAGAAATAAAACTCTTTATTGATTTCGTTAATATAATTAATATAAAAATAGATCATAAGAAAATAACACATTAAATTATTTGTTATCCGCTCTATTTAGACAGCAGAATACTTTAGCTGAGTATTTTTTTAAATTCAATAAAAAGCGAAAAAAGTATATTCTTTTCAGAGATAAGGGTTTTTATTAATAATAAGAAAGGGAAGAAAGGAAAATCTGAAATAAATATTAAACATACAAAGAGGGAGAGCAAAATGTTTCGTGGATGATCATTTAAAAGTGGCCCAAATTGCTTAAAAAAATATTAAATAATGTATTTTTTAATTTTTTCTATAATTGTCATGCTCTAAAAACATCAATTGAGAGATTTTTATTACAAATTAGAAAATTATTTTTTCCTTGCATAGGGCCGTTTTACATGGAATCACTCCAATGTAACTAATAGAAATATGAGAGGGTAGGATTCATATTATACTTTTCACTCATTCAATGGATCCTAAATTAAATAATATTTTTCGGTTTTTAAAATTTTTTCTGTATTGAGCGTTACATTTGCTTTTGCGGTTGTTATGGAAATGACTGGCGAAAAAAATACACCACGAAAAATGAGTATAGGACTTGAAAGCACTATACATCGACTCTCTAAAAACAAAAAATTATAATAATCGCAGGACGAAATTAAAAGTTATTAAAAATTTTTTTAATTTTTACTTGGTTTCACATGGGAAAATTAAAAATGTATGTCTTTCAAAATAATTGTTTACACACATTTATTCATAAGCAAAAACCAGGCGAAGTAGCTCTTCTTTCAAAATAAGACCAACTTAAATAAAATCGACCAACAATGTTAAAAGTTATGTCAATTTTAAAATAATTATTTGTACCGAAATATATTCTCCCAAAATATAATAACCCACAGTGCGGTAGAAGGATAATGTTGTCTATATCGTTTCTAACCTTTAGCTGCTGTTAACTTCTTTTTAACATCCTAAAATGTATAGATAAATTGCATTTAAACAATTTTGTAACGTAACGTTCAATACATTTTCCTACAAATTCAATACTTTTTTCAGAACACACACTATATTTTGAATTTAAAACAATTCACATGTATAATCTTCGATGAGTTTTAATACAAACTCCTTAATTATGCGGTAAAAATTTCAATTAGATAACACTCAATACTTTTTTTTATGCAAACCACGATTGATTGATCCTCTGTCGATATCCAGCACTATTTAGAAATAGGGCGTCATATTTGGGAAATCCGTCACTACCCGAACTAGCAGACCTGGGGGAATGCGACATTAGGGGAATAAATTCATTCATACGGTACTCGAGTTGGTTTAACACCGACCCAACTTCTAGGATAGGCAGGGCATCTTCTTAAAGTTCCTACTATCCATCCCAGGCATCACAAAGGGACCAAAGGACCCAAGTGGGTCGGTTTTTAGAAACCGGCAGCCTGTTCAACCTAACCTAACCTAAGATTGATTGATGAAACTATTTAACAAAGTTCACAAAACTTTTAAATATTTAGTGTATGCTGTTAATGCAATTTAGTGTATGTTGTTAATGCACTTTTAATAATTAACCTGATTAAAGAAGCGTACTAAAAAAAGCATAACCTTCAATACACAAGAGTACGGACAACAAAAAAATTTTTTTTTATTATAATTTCTATAATTTTTCAAAATTTTGATTTGAGAAATAATAGAAGCAAATGCATATATTCCCAGACTGTTATAAATTTAATCTCGTTTTTGCAAAAATTCAAACGTTCTTAGTGTAGAAAACCAACAGCATGCGTTACGGACACGTAATTTTGTAATAGTCATCAGGAAATATTAATAAAATCTATTAAACCATTTCAATCCTTCTTCTAATTGACATTTCATTAGTTTTTAGTAGTTTAAATTTCAATATTGATACAGTAAAAGTGGCTTTTAAAATTAATAACTTTTCTTTTGTTTTCGGTTCATTTGAATTTCATTATTTTTTTACGAGTTAAACTGGTAACTATACAAAATCAATATTTACTACTGGTTTGTTAAATTAATTGTAAGAATCATATATGATTTTAAATGTGAATGTGCTTGTGTGTGTTTGTATGAGATGCCATTTATTTGTTTGCTTGTGTAGATGCGGTTGAATATTTAATCAAGCATTAAAGCATGAAAGCATTTCTCTTTTAATCTTTTGTTTTTTTTTTGGTTTGTAAATGTGCAGAGTTTTGAAAAAGAAAAATGCAAATATTGGAATAACTAACAAAAACTAAATGCTTCAACACCTACATTGGTTAAGAAGTGGACAGACAGTCAGAGAGTATGTAATAGATACAGTACGAATGATTATCTTTTTAGTGTTTATGGTAAATTTTAATTCGCAGTATTTTAGTAAAAGATTAGTTGGCTAGACTGTGATCTTTCTTTTTGCTGAAATCTAATTTTTGGGTTTCATGGGAAAGAACCTTATCGATAAAATTTATCAAATAATTTTTTTTTAGTTTTCCACACTAACATTATGATCGCTCCCATTGTGCATTAAGTAATATTATCAAATTATTCTTGAAATCTTTTTTGCCTAATTTCAAAACGAGCCAAATGTAATATTCACTATCATTCTACTGATAACTATCATTTCTTATATACGACATCATCATGGAGATTGGAAACCAAACACATCCATTCGTAAACTTTTATTTTTTGACTCCAGTGTTGCCAGAAAAGTTTTGCTCCATGTCCCCAATTGAAAGAATGATGTCCCCTAAAATCCCCATTTCAAAATTAAAAATCCCCAATTTTTTCCCCAAAAAAATATTTTTTTAATCATTCAATAAAAATCAAATTTTGTAAGTCCTCTGCATATTTTATTAATTCTAAATAATAGTATTCTGTATTTTGAACCATATATGAACTTACGTATCCCAGTAAAAAATTTTCATGTTTTTTGAAGCACTAAAGAAAAAAAGAGCCTCATAATTCGCTTTAAAATATGAGCTTGTTCAGAAGCTGATTTCATAGCGTCACAACAAATCAGGTTTTGAAGCGAGAAAAGTATTTGTTTTTTACTTATACAAAAGCTTCGTACACAATCTATACAAAAAAGCTGATTTTATAGTGCTGATCCAAAGCAGGTTTTTAAGCGAGAATGAAGAGTAAGTTTCTTGGTGCCGTTTTGCAACAGTGTTTTTGGTCGAATGATTGGTACGTTGGACTTCAAACCTTAAGGTTCTTAGTTCGATACTAGTTGAAGTTAAAATAACAAACATTGAGTAAAAATATCAAATTAATAAAAATAAATAAGGAAACGAAATAAGAAAAATGCAAAATGGCGATAACGACTCCAATCCACATTAAACCATTTTTTTCATATATTTTCAGTTCTAGTGCTGAAAATATTGATAGTTTTCAGCGCTTCAAAAGCGCTTTTGTGAGCAAAATTGTAGTACTCCAATCCAGGAACTCGCCATAAAAAAATCAACAGCGATATCAGCAGGTTTGTCAGCGCTACTTTTATTCCATAATATTAGAAACCTGCTTTATTGGATGCAACTTTTTTACTGGGTATGTAGATATCTAGATGTTTGCATATGAATTTTTTACTTCTAATTAATTACACTTCTCTGCAAAAAAAAAATAAAAATTTTCGAGGCTTTAAATAAAAATATGTAGAGTATATAAAGTTTAATGCGCCATATTCAAATTCGTTTTAATTTTATTTTCCATCAGGAACAGATTTTTTTATGGGCATAACTAATATGGCACCCGAACAGTGGTCAGCACTGAGTATTGAAAAAGTGAGTAGAGTTGAATCATGATTCATAATTTCTTATACTTATACGCATTCATACTTATTGCGATGTTGTACTCATTAATACTCATACTTAACAAGATTTATGACGTTGTTGATTTCGACTCCCCTTAGCGTAACAGACGATGAAAAATAAGTATGATTCGCATACGAGCATTAAAGTAATCATTATGATGTTGTGTATATGCTCTTTACGTGTTTGTGCGTTGTGTGTTTGCTATGATGATTATGAGGTTGTGTGTATGCTCTATACGTGTTTGTATGTTTGCTATGATGAGTTGAGTGAATTGAATCATATGTAAGTATTATAAGTATTTTATAAATCAAACTCAGGTATTTTTATAAATCAAGCAGATGGTATGATTACGATGAGTACTCATTCTTATAAATCGAGGCTATTGTGAGTATGAGTACATCAGAGTAGTTAAATTTGAATGATGTCTACTCACCTGCATTTAAAATTTCATGAGTGAGTATGAGTAGCGAAAAAACGATGCATTGCACCCGAAATAATTCTGCATCATATCTTGGGAACGGTTTGAGCAATTTAAATGAATGAAACACTAAAAGATGCGGAATAAAATTAGCTGTAAGCCATTCATGTAAGACTTTTTCATGTTTCAGAGAAACAAAATTACATTTTGTTTTTCGTTTTCAAAAGCTCATAACAAAAATTAACAGGGCAAAAACTTAACATGTTTGTCATTTTTCAGAAGGCTAGAAATATTAGGAATAAAATGAGCCATACATTATTAAAATGGATGTACAAATGTCGTTTTTATTTACAATTAAGTGAATTTTTAATATTTTGAGAAATGTTATTTTTAATTCCAAAGGAATTTAATTATTTTGGCTTGAGTTCGTTTTTAATTTAATTTTTCAATTTTTAATTCAATTTCTCTCTACACAGAAAAAAATAGCATCACACTCCAACTAACAATTCGAATTGTTAATATCGTGCTATAACCGCCAAAAAGCTTAAGCGCCATAAAGTAAATTTTACAGGAGAAGTATTTTTTAGTTATCCTTGGTTTAAGTCGAAGTAGAGCCCTTATATTGGCTATATAGGATTGTAGTGGACTGTTATATCTAATGTTAATAGTTTTAAAAATTTTTCTATAAGACAACGCATGTTTGTAAGGGTTAAGATATTTTAAGATATTATTGATGCCATGAAAACTCAATTAATTTAATCAAATTATTTTAAAACTAGTAATTATTATCTTTATCAAGCTGTTCTTTAAGCGTTCCATTGAGGTCCTTGCCGTTTTTGACACTAGTTTTGCTCTACTTGCAAAAGAGAATTTTAGCTTAAGCGACACATTGCAGTTACAAAAGAATGTAAACAAATTAAAAATTTAAAGAGAAAATGCACTTAAGCTAAAATTTCTTTTGCTGTATTTTCGTAGCGGTATATGGCAGGACTTTGAAACTTTGACAGATAGTCCGATTTATCGTAAATAATCGATTTTCGTCCAAAAACGATTTTCGAAAAGCATGTCGCTTGAGCTTTTTTGGCGGTTATGGCTCGATATGTAATTTAAAATCAAAAATGTATTTAGTCACGGCCCTTTTCACAATGTATGATTAAGAGTTAACTTGTACTTTAACCGTAATTTTTTTATGCCGAACTTGCCGTTAAAGTCCATGTTAACTTGTAATCGTAAACTGTGAAAAGGGCCGTTAATAAAGGGTCCGCCAGATAACTTTTTTTTTTTTGAAAATGCTATAAAAAAAACTACTGAATATTTTCTCAAATTTATTTTTTTATTTGAAAGTACAATCCTTCCGGTTAATAATGAAAAATAATTTCATTCAAATGGCTGCCTCGGCTGGCCATGCAGTAGCCTACACGATCGGTCCAAATTTTAAGCACATTATCGATTGTGTGCAGCTGTATTTCACCAATGGCTTCACAAATATTGTCCTTTAAAGCGTCAATTATCTCTGGCTTGTCGGCGTAACACTTATCTTTGACGGCACCCCACAAATAATAGTCCAACGGTGTCAAATCGCAGCTCCGAGGTGGCCAAACGACATCGGCTCTGCGGCTGATAATGCGATCTTCAAAAACAGGGAGCAAAACATCGAGTGTAGCTTCGGCTGTGTGGCACGTAGCGCCGTCCTGTTGGCACCAAATGTTGCCAATATCCTCCTCTTCAATTTTTGGGAACAAAAATTCGTTCAACATGGCTCGATAACGATCGCCATTGACTGTAACGGCCACTCCTTCCTCATTTTCGAAGAAAAATGGCCCAATTATGCCTCTGGATCAAAATCCGCACCAAACTGTGACTAGTTTTGGGTGCGTCGGCTTTTCAATGTATGCGTGCGGGTTTTCTGTGCCCCAAATGCGACAATTTTGCTTGTTTACATACCCGCCAAGATCAAAATGAGCTTCATCTGAAAAGATGTTTTTTTTTGGCAAAATCGGCATCTTCTGTAAGTCGATCGCAGGGCCCATACACAACAATATTCGCAAGCGTATACACAACCATATTCGTTCAGCGGAAGGATAAAACTAATTATCTGTCAAATCAGACATGAGCTAAGTGTTAACATTCACGAAATAAGCACTAGTTAAAAAAAAACGTTATATGGCGGACCCTTTATAACAAATTAAGTTGTTGATACGTCAAATACAGAAATCTTTTTCAACAAACTGAACTATCCAAATTTTTTGTTATGAATGGCGCAAAAATTCAAAAATTTTTTACTAATTTTTTGATTAAAAATGCCAACTAAAGTTTTTGTTGGAACTTGTGAAAAAATTAACAATTATCATTGTTGATATAACAGTATTTTAAAATAATCGAAGTATCTACTACAGGTAGAAAAAAATTTAAGATTAAGTTTATTAAAAGTGCTTAAAATAAATAGTCCCCAAATTCCTCCGCAAATAGAAGTTGAAGTCTCCAATTTGGTGGCAAGTCACCTCATCTGGCTACACTGTTTGACTCCAACATTTTTATTTACATGCGATTTTTTCGACTTTTGGCTACACAGCAGCAGCAGCAGCAGCGATAGTAAAACAAAACGGCAAGCAACCAGCAACAGAAATTGCTAAATAGTGTTAATTAACACTTTCCAATAGTTGACATATTTACTTTGATGTCTGTCCATTCAAATTGAAAATGGTGATAATCGTTCAATTTCTCATGCTTGATTTAATGTATTCATCGATTACAGCAGACCCTCTTTCTTTTCTATTGTCCGATATTTGCACTTGATTCTTTGTTGTATTTTTTCCCCTTCTCTATTCTTTCACTTGGATGTGTAATAAAAATATGTTTGTTTTTGCACTTTATTAGTCTTCTATGTAAACATGAAAATATTTTGGTTTTTTTCGTCAGTTTTATAGAATAAAGATGATGGAAACAACCGTAAAATGTTTACGGTCATAACGCACAAGTGGTGTTAAATGCATGATGTAAAATTCACATTCAAATTGAAGAAGAATTTTTGCAAAAGTGTTTGCGGACAAAACTTAATGGTACGAGTATTTTGTATTTTAATTAGTCGGCTTTTATGAAAAATTTACAGTTTTTTAACAAATCGATAAATTTCCCATCATTTGTTTAGAAGACAAGCAGCTTTCTTTTGTTCAAATAGAAACTTTCAAGCGAAAAGCTACTTCGAATTTTTTATTTTTATTTTTTTGAGATCATACACAAACAATTTAATTATTACGATAAGCTTTGGACAAAGAATCGAAAATTACTATTTATTGTTTAAAAACTTTTATCGAATAAGTTCTGCAGAAATTTCATCGAAAATTCCAATTATCTAAAATAATGTATTGCAAATTTTTACTTTCCGGAGAAAGTGGATCTCTTATAATAGTCCAGTCAAATAAGACATAGGCGGCATATTCGATCTTCGACTGTGATCAAAAAAGCTGATCGAACGAATTATCTTTTGGTATTATGACGCACATTCGATTAAGAATAGCGCTATTGTGAATATCACTCATTGACATTGTTCACAATAGTATATTTCTATCAGCTGTTACTAAAACGATATATGTACAATTTCTTTGCAAATTGAGTTACATATAAATAAAAGAAAAATAAACTTAAAATTTATAAGAGTGTCTTTTATTAAACTAATAATATGATTTCATACATAAAAGATTTATGAGATCAAATTAATTTCTGCAAATTGTAAATGTTCTTCCATCAGTGAAACAGGAATTTCTAGTTGTTGTTAGGCACTCACGACATTATGGCCCCTATTGGTTTTTATCAGTTATTTTTCGGTTTTTATTTCGACTATTGTGTTACTTTTGGTGATTTTAGGCGCCAATCTATCCCACTTGTCTACCAATATTGTTGCCATATCCATAAAACATAAAATCTCAAGAAAAAACTGTAAGGCCAAAACTAAAAATATTTAAAATATTTTATGATGGCTACTATGGTTTCAAAAAAAAAAACAGAGAGTATAGATAAGAACATTTTTTCGAACATCATTTCGAAGACAACTAAAACTAGCTGTGAATGGATTGTAACATTGACAACTCAATCTAGTTGAGCTGCGAATCATAATAGGGCCCTATATTTGCACAAAATTTACAAAAACAGTTTAAAATTACTGCTTCGTCACCCAAAAGTAAAAAACGGTTGCAAGCTCCTTAAATTTTCAACAATTTCTCATATACACTACACCGTCGAAAGCAAAATTGTTTCGATTGAAAATTCGTTGCACAACGAAATTTTCTATAGTGCTACCAGCTCATAATACGAATTTGACATTCGATACTAGATGTTCGATAGCCAGCGAAGATCGAACATCGAATGCAACTCATAATAAGGACCATAATAAGGCCAATCGAAGGAAATAACTCCCGGAGTTTTTAAAATTGGCACAGTTGGTCCTTGCTACATATGCATATATCTTTTTAGCAAACACAATCCGCGAAGCGATTAGTTTGGCTGCGGAAGACACCCAGGTTCTATGGCGGGAATCGAGCCCACGACCTCTGTACTCACAGGCTAGCATCGCTACCACTCACCCACAGGGGCATCCGGCTTGGTGGGTAAGCTAGAGGGAGGAGGACCCCCTTAAGGTGACATATGTTAGTTTTTACTCAAAAATGTTTGCATAAAAAGTTAAAGCTGACAAAATTTTCTGCAAAAATGCTTCGCTGACTAAAGTAGTTAAGACGTTGTCTTTAAAGCAAACGATGATGGGCTTGATACTGTGAGCGGTCATCAACATTACAAATTTGTCTGATGTGCATTGGCGTCTACGTACATATTTCTTCCATGGGATTGTCAATATATTTAAATAGCCAATAAAAGAGATAAGCTAATAAGGCAACTAAGTAATATAATAACCAAAGAAATTTAATTAATTTGGCTTGAGTTCGGCTTTTGTAGTTTCGTTAGAAAATTTCGTTAGATTTATGACAAAAAAAATTTTGTAGTTTAATGGAAACTAATTTAAGTTTTGACAAAATGTTTTAATCGATATTTAAAATTCTTGAAATGTATATGTATAAACTAAAAAAAATTTAAATTTCATGTCCTTGAATGTCATAATTTCAATGAAATGTACTTCATTCTTTTGATGAAATATTTTAATTGCATTTATGAAAGATCGATCAAATAAATCACATATATATATTTACTTTTTTAAGAAACCTTTTCTTATTTATTCCAACCGTTGGTAAACAAAAGCGAACAACAAAAATAGTTTTATATATTTGTTGTTGTTGTACTCTTTCTTATTATTATACACTCATACCAATATTGTTTTGACAGTGCTGTTGGCTGTCAAGTAGTTAAGACGTTCCCTATAAAGCAAATTATGAGCTGTCATCAACATTAAAAATTTTTTTTTTTTTCAACATTAAACATTTTTCTTAAATTGAAATAGTCAATAGAAAATATAAGCTAATGAGGCTGCTAAGTAATGTAAAAATTTCATTAAAACAATGAAATCATTTCATTGAAATAATGACAGAATATAATTAAAATAATGACAGAATTTCATTAAAATAAAGAAATAATTTCATTAAAATGATGAAACAGTTTCATTAAAACGATGAAATATATTCATTAGCTTAGTGAAATTATTACATTAGAGCAATGAAATTATTTCATATATTTAATGAAATTTTCATTAAAATAATTTTAACGAAATTTATTTCATTATTCGAACGAAGAGTGACTTTGGTTGAGTTTTAATGAAAATTTTCATTGAATTAATGTCAAAAATCACAGAATTTATGAACAAAATCCTTTCAGTTGCTGCCTTAAGAAAATTCTCAACATCTTATCAAAAAATCACTTTAATTTTTTTTTTCTTAGCAACAGCAGACGATTTTTAGATGAAGGGTATACAAGGTTCGACAAAGGTGTATAACGCCCTTTTACTTAATTTGTTATCAACTTATTTAACTAAACATAAACATAGTTTTGATAATTTGATTCTTTATCAAAACTTTACAGACAGCCAATTCTATAATAGGAAATTAAACTTCTGTGAAAGATACATTTGTGTGAGTACTCCCAAACTATTTGATCTGTATAACGGCTTTAAGTTTTCAATATTTATCCACAATTTAGAACAATAAACAACAAATCTATAACTATTTAGAGCTTAAAATCTATTAACTCAAAAAAATACAAAACTTTAAACAAACTATCGCAAGAATTTTAATTTATTCGTTTTTAACTAAAAGAGAAACATGAGTCAAAGTAAATAATCATGCAGACATCATCATCATTATCATTACCATCAACCAATCTCAGCTCGATATTTAATATTTCGAAAAGAAATGTCTACAAATATTTACTCAATTAAAGAATTTTTAAACACACAATTTTTTTTTTGAAAACATGAAAATGCCATTTCGTTGGTTAAGACCCCAACATAAGAAGGGAGTGGATCGATACACAAGTATTTCATGTTTTGAGACTTTAAAGTACTATATTTGCTATAAAAGTCATAGATAACAAATTCTTAAAGACAGTCAGTTGCCGAAAATAGAAAGAATCTTTACAAAACGAAAAAAAGAATAATAGTGTTTGATAACCAATAACTTTAAAAAAAAATATTTTAATATACAAAAATATATAAAATAAAAATGAGTTTAAATTGGTCTTTAGTTTCTTTTGTGATTAGTTTCATTAGCCTTTTAAATGAAATCTCCGGTCAGGAGTTAAACTCTAATGTGACCACAGAATTCGTAACACATCGCGAAGCTAGGCGAGGTTCTCTAACGAATAGTTGTGTAACAAATGATGATTCCACCGGTACTTGTATGTCGCGTTTTAAGTGCTTAAGTTCGGGTGGCTCACCCAAAGGATTTTGCAGTTCATTTGGTGTTTGTTGTGAAAGTAAATTCTGAAATTGTTAACTACTTTCGCTAAAAAGTAATTTAAAAAAATATTTCCCTCTTTCAAGCAGCCAATCTCCAGTGCAATTCCATTTCCAAACTTAAACGCACCATTATAAAAAATCCCTCCGCTATCAATACAGATCCCTGTGTCTACACCATACAACCATACAGTCCAGATGTATGTCAACTTCTAATACAATTCCAAAGATTTGAATTGCAACCACCTGATTATGACAGCGGTAACAATGTCCTTGAATGTCGTGATAATTTATCAATTGGAGATTTTACTTTGTGTGGCGATAATACCGGTCAACATTTATATGTTCCCTTTAGTGTAGCCAATGGGGTACCTGAAATAACATTGACTTTTAATCTACCCAATCGTTGGTCTTCTTCTGTATGGCGTCTAGTTGTAACACAATTGGAATGTCCTGTACAGCCTAAGAAACGTTCTCTAGCATTTATGCCTTTTGTTAATGGCAATAATTTACAAAATTTTCGAACAATATTCACTGCACACAGCAATGCCGATTTGGATTTTTTGGCGCCACATGGTTGCCATCAGTACTATACGCAAACGACAGATAGTATCAAGAGTTTCAATTATAAGACAGATGGTTCAACGTACTATTTGCCAAATATGAATTATGTTATTTGTATTAAACCAACTGGTGGAGCAAATATGATTGAGTAAGTAGATTAATGGGTGCATGAAATTTTTTGTACATAAGTTTTCGTTTCATTGGGAGTTTTGTGATTGCAAATTAACATTCATATCAGAGTTTATTTTCAATATTGAAAAGAAGAGGTTTTCTGATTTTTTCAAATTAATTTGTTATTGAAAATTATTTTCTGATAATTTTCTGATTCCAGTGAAATCTTGTAATGCCAAATCTTGTAATGCAAAACGAAGATCCACAAAATGAGGGTGCTGTTGGCTGAGTAGTTAGCGCGTTTGACTACAAGCCCTGAGGTTTTGAGTTCAAGACTAGTTTCAGGCAAGCCAACAACATTCATGCATTTTTCTCATGTTCATTGGTATGTTATTGTGTTGGTTGTTTTTGCACTGTTAAAGTGCTGAAGGCTTAGCACTGATCACTTTGGCAGTACCGGCAGCGATAAATACTAACATATCCTATTGCACTTCACCGCACCCTCCTTCGTCGGTATTGTAGCAGAACCGTTGGCGAAGTAAAAGCACTAATAAATGGCTACACAGTTAAAAAAAAATTAATGCCTCTACTTGCCACCAGAGGGGCTGGAACACTGCTCTACAAAAACGCGCAATAGCAGAGTTCTAATTGAATTAAGCTTTCTAGCTCTCTCCCACTTCACCACCTGTTCTCTCTACGCTATACCTTTCTCAGAGAAGGTAAAACATTAATTAATTAACTGGTAGGAATTAATTGCCTGATTGAGTTACTTCTCTTTATAAAAAAAATTAGTTTTTTATGCTTTTATTTTTTATCGGCGGCGTTATGCTCTCCCATGGCCGCCATTTTAAATTTAAGAGAAGAAATTTTGCTTATAACCCTCTGATCATAACAACGAAGGTTTTTCTTATATACACGTCATATTATAAATGTCACTTACTTATGTTTTTTTTCCAGATATCAAGCTGTCAAATTCTCAATGTCTAATGCCATTCAAGGTAGCATGGGTTACGATGGAGACTGTCGCAGTACTGTACAAACTGCGGCCCGACGTGAAGACTATCTCATGATACCACAATCATATGTGGCCAATAGTCTAAATATATTGCCAACTTATTATTGTGGTACATCACTGCAAACGAATCCCTCACTAGTGGCCTCAGCACCATTTATGATTTATTTTTCAAGTGATAGTTTTACAGATCGAACTGAAACGGGCTTTCAAATAAGATATACTGTAAGAACAATATTCTAAGTTATAAAATCTAAATTCAATATATTCTACATACAAAAAATAAGTTAGTTTTTATAAGAAAAAAAGTATTAAACATATTTTTAGTATCATGTTTAGGTTGTGGTTTCTACTAAACAGACGGTTGAATCGTCTAGTAAATAGTAATTAGAGTCACTCAAAGAATAAATCTTTTTATATAAATTGTCTAGACGAGTTGGCTATCTGGATTGTGGCAACCACACTAAACTTTTTTTGTTTTAAGTGGGGATTAACCGTAAAATATTTTTAGGTAATAAAGAATTTATTTAGTTTAAGTAAATTAAGAATTTATTTAAAAATATATTTGGTTGCAATATTTTAGTTTATGTAATATATAAAAGTATTCGTTGTTTTAAATAAACCAAATATCCAATCGATTTTAATGTATTTCCTATTGTTGCTTATAGTCCTTTTTTTATAAATATAATATTTTTCATGTTGTCTAAGGTCATTTTAAAAAGTATTTAGTTAGTGCTTTTGCGATACCATATTGTGGTGTTTATTTATATATTTTTTAACACTAATGTAGTTTTTTTTTTGCAATATCATTAAATACTGTTAGACAAAAATATATATATAAATGCAAAATGAAGCAAAAACCAATAAAAAAAAAGTCTGTAGAAAATTATAGTGGAGAACAAAACTTTAATTCCTTTTGATGTGAAAACTTCTTTGGTTATGATAGGCGATTCTTGTACAAGTAAAATATTTTGATATTTTGAAACGTTACTGCTATTAGCAATTTTCCAGTATAAATAACGAGGAAACGAGGCAAGTTGATTACTCCAGTCACCAACCTACATCAAAATTCCACAATTCAGCACACTTAAACATTTATCGTCAACAGCGTATTTTATACGGTTACAGACCACCATTCCGATCGGAAATGGTTTCAATTCCGTAAGTTGCTTCTTCGGAAAACGAAAAACGAAAATTTTCTTCGTTTAAATTTCAAAGTGGATTTGAAAAACACTTTTCTACAGACTTCATTTGCAGTAAATATTAAAAAACGTGCATACTTTTAGGAGCATATAAACACAAGAGTAAACAAATGCATCAAGGTATAAAAACTTTATCATTGTAAAAACGAAATGAAAATAAACGGAATTTAAAGCACTAAAAATGTACTTTTTCGGAATGACAACTACGGAATCTGTGACATGGCTGATTAAACCAATATTAACTTTAATAAATTTTTATTAACATGGGGGTCAATCTATCAGCCATGTCACAGACCACCATTCCGATCGGAAGTTGTTTCATTTCCGTAAGTTGCTTCTACGAAAAACGAAAAACGAAAATTTTCTTCGTACTCAAACCACTTTTAAATTTCAAAGTGGAATTGAAAAACACTACTACTGACTTCACTTGCAGTAAATGGTAAAAAACATGCATTCTTTTAGGAGCGTCAAATAAATAGTTGGTCATGAGCTTTCCATGTTAATAAAAAGCTTAATATGAGCTTTGCATGTAAAAACAAGAGTAAACAAACGCCGCAAGGTATAAAAACTTTTTCATTGTAAAAACGAAATCAAAATAAACGGAATCTAAAGCACCAAAAATTTACTTTTTCGGAATGACAACTACAGAATCAAAACCAATCCGAACGGAATATGTGATAGTGTATTATATATTATATATTATATATTATGTATTATATATTATATATAAATATTCCACACAATTTTTGTTGTACACTTTTAAGTACATACATATCTTATTGTCCACTAGTTTTGATGAACAGTATATGGTTTGAAAGGTATTTTTGTCTAGATATTCAGAATATATATTTTGTTTTGCCGAAAAAACCCCGATTACAAAATCGATTACAAACAAACCTGGCTACGGATCAAGTGGGCGAATTTCGACAACCGGGCGGGATTCTAGTACATAATTAATGACCGACAACGTCTTACATTTTGTCTTCTATAAAACTCTTTTGAGGACAAGATGAGCGACGATGTATTTTATTTTGTATTCAATCACACTCTGTTGAGGACAAGATGAGCGACACTGTTCTTCATTTTGTCTTCAATCAAACTATGCTGAGGACAAGATAGACGACCATGTCTTATATTTTCTCAACAATCACAATTTGTGAACGACAGGAGTGGCTCTACAGCAGAGGCATGTAATTCTTTGTCATGGGTCATGACGTTCATCGCTTATTTCTCGGCTATTTACATGCACACAACACAAACAATCAAAATAACAAACAGCAAGAGCAAAACAGTGGGTGGGCTGTACCCAAGGCGCATTCATACAAGGTGATTTCGGTGGCGAATTCAATTCGCCGTAGTCAATTCGCTTGGACCGCATACATGTTAAACTTCATATAAAAAATATAAACAAAAATTGTTTAACATTTTTTTATATGGAGTTTGACATGTACGCGGTCCAAGCAACACGAGAAAAAATAGTCAGCTGCCATAGTAACGCCATCTGGTTGTCAATTCGCCTTGGCTGTACCTATTAAGAAAGCAAATAAACACACACACACACACTCAAACAACAAATTATTTCTCATCAATTTAGTTTTCTCTTTGCCGGGCTCTGCTCTACGGCTAGATGATAAGTGCGATAAATTATAAACATGTAGAGCATTGTGCAGCCTCAGTCTTCAATAAATAATTAATTTAAATAAGAAGGAAGCGAACCAGAAACTAACAAGTTAAATTTAAGGTCTCTCATATAATCGTGCACGATTTTCGCGACATTTGTGAGAAAATGTCGCTGACTATCTATTCCGGCTGTCGTTCATATATCGTCGGGGTCTTAAAATTATTGTGCACCCGTCATTAAAGGTGTTTTATAGGCGTGACCAACTGGGAAAGCACCCATTAAAAAAGTTGCTTCAAAAAAGCAGTTTTTAGTATTATAGAGTAAAATTAGCGCTTACAAACCTGCCGATATCGCTGCTGATTTTTGTATGGCGAGTTCCCGGTTAGGAGTACTATATTTTTTATCCAAAAAGCGCTTGTTGAAGCGCAGAAAATCATTACCATTTTCAGCCCTAAAATTGAAAATGTATGGAACTTTCTCGCTTAAGAACCTGCATTGTGTCAGCAGTAAGAAATCAGTTTTTTATAGTTTCTTTCCTATATGTTCACTGCTCCGAAATAAGCTCTTATTTTAAAGAGTATTATTGTGCGCTTTATTGCCTTAGTGCTTCAAAAAACATGCAAATTTTTTACTGGGCACAAACAATTTACAATCGGTAATTGCAATTATTGTCTCTATTTGGCAGTACCTCAGAAGAGTTTGTGGACTATATGTCTAAGCCAGCAGATTGAAATATGTATTTTCTGTGGCGTAATTATCTTCACTACAATTCAGATGTCTTGGGGTTGCGATGAAATACGTACATATGTTACAACAAGACTAAGTCGAAAACATCAGAAATTTTCATTTCATTTATTTTCGCATCAACTTTAAATTTCACTGTATCTCACACTTTGTCTTTATTTATCTTCTGTTGACTTTTTACTTGCAGTTACGGTAGTAAAAATATACTGGAGTTAGATTTGGACACTTGTTTTCCGGTAGCAGCACTATTACATTTACTACCAACACTTTTTCACAAATACATTTGCATAAGCATTTGAAATACGTATTCTATTTATGTTATTTAGCAATATTGGTACCCTACATAAAGGCAATTTAGGTGACGTTGGCTGGTTGGTTTACGTGGCTGCCTCTTATGCACAAGCATTCAAGTAGAATCAATAAGATTCCGTTTTGACAGACCACACCACTCGTCAGTGTCAACCTATGTAGGTCCGAACCCAGGCCTCGGATTCGGTATTAGATACTATATCCAACCCGTCGCATTGAGATACCTAATCAGGTCAACCAGACCTATCCCTGATAGCTCTGAAAGTTCGTCTAGTATGCCCAAGAATTTGTGTCTCGAGAGGTGCAAGTCCGGGCATTCGTAAAGAAAGTGGAAGAGTGTTTCTTCTTTGCTTTGTAGGAAAGGACTATCCTGCTATCATGTCTGCCGATTGCCCAGTGCCCCGTCACTAGTGCGACGAGCCTCGAGATGTCGCTACTGTTCCTCTTAATTAGTTGCGTTGTGCGCTTATCGTTGTTTCAAGGCCGCATTTTCCTAGCTATCCTAGCTATCTTCAGCTTTCTGCCGGTAATATTTGAGAATGCAATTTATAATAGTGCCAAACGGCATGATTACCGACTCAGCAGTGGAGACGTCTATGGTAGATACAGCCCTGGCCAGCTCATCCGCCTGTTCGTTGCCAGGGAAGTTGCTATGTGCGGGAACTCAGATGAGGGTGACGTCAGTCTGACCACCTCATCTGGATAACACGTCTTTGCACTGGCTAACTAGAATAGAAAAAGTAGTGTGTGATCTTGGAGACAGAAGTGCCGCCTCGCTGTCGACGAAGATGCCGACTCTTCCTTGGACAGCCCTGTCAATCAATACCCTACCCGCCTCCCTTATAGCCAATATTTCAGCCTGAAATATACTAGCTTCATCAGGAAGTCAGAAGGAGAGTTTTATTCCAAGGTCCTTCGAGAAGAGTTCAGAGCCCACACCGCATATCATTCTTGATCCATCGGTACACGTCCTGAAGTTGAAGTATTTTTCTATGTCTAAAGACTTTGAACGTACTGTCAAAGTCCAGATGAGGTACCATGTAGTCGGTGGGCTTCCTCATGTCGGTGGTAACTGACCTAAGATTATGGCATGTCCATAAGTCCTTGATCTCCACCTCCCAGATGCCGCTAGTCTTGCCGCACTGCTTGAGAATGCACCCAATACATGAAGGTCGATCGGAATTAGGTTTAGTATAGCATTCGGAGCCTTTGAAGGACTAGTACGTAAACATCCAGTAATCCCGATGCAAGGAGATCTCTGTATCCTGTATAGTTGGTCTACCACATATTTTTTACATGTAGCAGACCACCATACTACCGATCCGTAAGTCAATATGGACGTACAATTGCTGTATACGTCCATTCAAGCATGTTAGGGCTTAGGTCCCATTTGGAACCAAACATCCTTCGACAGGAGCAATAGGCAACTGTGGCCTTTTTGACCCTGTGTTGCACATTTTGTTTCCATGATAGTTTAGTCTCCTAGATATTTTGCATTGTCCGATAGGTACAGTTCCAGATTATGCAGCCGAGGAAGTCTAAAGCTCTGAACTTTGGTCTTTGTAGTAAATAGCACTGTTTGTAGTAAATACTAGTGGCCACCGTGCTGCATACCGTTAAGCGGTCTGACTGTACATTTAGGTGACGGTATTTTTTTTCTTTTTTATATGTTTCAATGAAGTGTATAGCAAGAAGTGCTTATTTTCTCCATGAATGGCCACACATAAATATGTATATCCATCCCTCATAAGGACTTAGAAAATCAATCGCTGCCTTAAGTAAGAGCAGAATATTTAATAAGTTTCACTTAACAAATTTAACTTGAATTTTTATAACTTTTTCCTTTAGCTTAAATAAGTTATCCCTAAATCGACTTAAACCAGAATTTTAAATTGTTTTGCCTTTTTAAAATATCGAAAAATAGGGAAAAAAGCATCTAAATGATTGTGCTTTTTGTAATGTCACTATTGTTGTAGAGATGATGCTACTTTTGTTGTTTTTTTTTTTCTTTTTTGTTAAACAGTGACCAAAAATGCATTTACGCCATTTTGCCAGTAGCAGCTGTGCTCACCAAAAACAAACACAATGGTGTACACCAAACACACACACGCACACACTCACCCATGTAAATATAGCCGAAGACCGGTATTATTTTGTATGAAAATTTGTTTGTTGATAGAAGAACACATGTAAATGTGTTTGTAAAATAAAATGAGGATACAAGTAAGTAAACAAGTGTGTGTATATGGGCATTTCCACAGGAAAGTCCACTTTCTGTCACGTTCGACACCAAGAAAGTAAGCTTGTTTTTCAGAACCATGTGGTTAAATTTTTCCTAAACTTTTACTGACTGTAGAGCTACTTACGGCCTACACAAATATATGAAGAAGTAAAAAAAAAACTTGCGTTGCTTTGAAAAAATCAACATAATTGCTTGGGGTCGAACGTGACAGAAAGTGGACTTTCCTGTGGAAATACCCATATGCCATTGGAATCAACTATGTAGTGTAAATGTTAGTGTAAATGTTAGTATCTATTTGTGTTCTTTTTGCTAGTCTTTTTATTTTTTATTTTTTTTTGTTTAAGTGTTAATTTATGGTCACATTTTGTAAACTATTTTGGTAGTTGCAAACACATATATGAACATGCAACATTGATTGTGTATATTTGTTTATGTTAAAAAAAACACTTAAGCTTTCTTTTCCCCTTTAATATATTTTTTTTATTTCAAGTTTAGGATCCTTCACAGAAAACAACTAAGCAGTAATTTATTTTGAAAGTTTAAGGATTTTTGTTGTTTTTCTTTTACAGTCATTGTAACCCTTTTTCTAGCTTCCATCCACATAACCTTTGACCGATGCTTTTTAGCACCTAAGTACGGTAGTTAATAATTATTTGAATGTATATTAGAAAAAGAAAACCTTGAAAGAGGTTGTGTAAAATAATACTTTTTATATTTTGGCCAATATTTTAAGTTTGACTTGTTTGTAAAGAAAACTTTCTTCATCATTTTCTGTACTGGAAATAAAATAAAAATATGTTTTTTTCAAAAATCATTGCATATTTTTAGGAGGCAAAATCGAATATATCAATAATTCGTTTCATAAAAAATATATTTTAGCTGAGTTCATTTATACGTAAATAGTTGTTGTCACATCGTTTTTCAGCGATTAAAAAGAAGTTAAACAAATATGTATGTATCAAAATTTACTTGCTTCTTATATTTTTCAATTTCTGTTTAAAACTTTTCCACGTTAATAAAATATTATTTGAATAATTCCAATGAAGCAAAAGGAGAACAACAAATATTTTTGTGGAAAATGCGAGTTTTACAAATAAGTTTCATGCATTTACGAATAAAATTTTAACCTTCATTCATGAATTTTTGTATATAAAAATAAAAATAGTGCTGATATTTATGCTATAAATGTAAATGAACGCTTTATGGTATCATAGTGTGTGAAAAACGAAATATTTGTGTGTGTAAATGTATGTCTATCAAGCGGATTATTTATATTGCTATTTTTGTTCAAACAGGGCTAACACTTGTATGGACTTTATTTTAAAAGAAGGATTTTGCTTCACGTTTTTTAAACGTTTAATTCAGTTATGGAATGAATATATGCATAATTATTGTTATTATAATGAAGTTATTCGAAATTTTTTTAGAAAAATTAATGCAAATTAAAGTTATTTGAATAATATTATTCTCATAAAAAAATTTTCGAATAGAAATTATTCGAATAAATTATTCGAGTACTCGAATATAAATTAATCGAATAAATTAATTAAATTTTTTTCGATCTAAACTACTTAAAGAATATTAGCTTTCTTTTAATCGAACAAAATTATACGGATAATATCATTTGGAATAAGAACAATTCGATTGAAATGAAATTATGTATTTGAATAAAAATTATTAAATAAAGTTATTAGAACTCAAATTTAATTATATAAAATTATTCGAATAAAATTATTCGACTTCAAACGTTTCGAATAGAGTTATTCAAAAAAAAATCATTTGAATAGAAACATTCGAATATTCGAAGAAATATAATTCGACTGCAGTTATCCAATAAATGTTCTACTCAATAAAAATTATTCGAATAAAATAATTTTATATTATTGAAAAAATGTCCGAATAATATTCTACCAATAAAGAATTATGCGAATAAACTAAACAAAAAAATTATTCGATTCAAGTTTCGAATAAAGTTATAAGCAAAATTTATTCGGATCAAATTATTCGAATATTAGAGCAAAAGTTATCGTTCTGTTATTACTGTAGTGCAATTCACAAACTTATTTTAACGCTAAGCAAGGCGTTTAAAGAAGTTATCACCAAAATTGTATGCTTTTACTATTCGCTAACACTTTTAAGCACTACTAACCTCTGAAAGTAGCGTTACGTAATATGTGAATGGCCCCTTAACACGAAGTTAATGAATCAAGTAAGCGTTAATGCAAACAGTAATTATTTAAGACAAATTTACCTTTTATTTAAGCGTTGAAAATTAGTGAATTCCACTACTGAAATGAAAATAAAATTATTCGAAAAAAAACTATTCTAATGTAAAATTATTTGAAAAAAATCTTTCGAAAAAATTATGTTCGAATCAACACATTTGTAGGAAAACATTTTAAAAGTAAAAAAATTATTTAAATAAAAATAGATGGTAGGTTGGTCGGATCCGGTAGTCGGTACTAGACCCATCCCGTTGCATTGAAATATATGATAACAGCCATGGGTCGTCTAGAATATGATTGTGTCTCGAGAGATGCAAGGCCGGGCACTCGCAAAGAAAGTGAAAAACGACTGCGACCAGCCTAGAGATGTCCTTACGGTTTCTGTTTATTAATAGTGGTGAGGTTTGTCATTGTAGCAAGTTTACATTTGAAGATATTGTTTGAAGATATCTTCATAATAACTCACTGAGCAACGGAGGCATCTAGAGAAACAATGGCCAGTTTGTCCCAGATAAGAGTAACGTTAGTCTGACTACCTAACCTGGATAGATTATTCTTGCATTGGCTAACTAAAATTTAAAAAGTTGTGTGTGACCTTAAAGGCAGAGGTGCCGATTCTACCGTTAACCGATCACGAGGTTGGAAGAAGTCTCGTACGCTAAAATCGTCCGAAAATTCTTTAGTGGTAACACCGCAGATCATGCTTAAACCGTCAGTATACAACTGCACATCATAGTCTCATAATAAAATTTCATATACTATATATTTCAATTAAGAATTATTCGAATAAAAATTATTCGATTATAATTATTCGAAGCTAAACGTTTCGAATAAAGTTATTCGAAAATAATACTCGAACAAATTTATTTGAATAAAAGATTATTCGAACAAATATTAATTAGCATTAAACTTGTTTTAAAAGTATTTATTCGACTAATGCTATTTACATGAATAAAAACTATTCTAATAAAATTTGTTGTATGATTCGAATAAAAATTATTCGAGAAAAGTTATTAAGTGATAGTGGTTTAATAAACAGTTATTCGAATATAAATTATTCGGATTATATTAATCGAATAAAAATTATTCGAATAATATTATTCGCATAATAACGTAACGAATAAAGCTAGTCAACAAAATTATTGGAGAAAAAATATATGAAAAAAAATATTTAAAAACATATTCAAATAAAAATTAATCGACAAAAAATTACATAGAAGTTATTTGAGCAAAAAATATTTGATTAAACATTTTTAAATAAGAACTGGTTTAATGGAAATTATTCGAATAATGCTACAGTATAACTTTCGTTCACGAAAACTGATGCCAGGCTGTCAAGGGAAATTTAATATGACCTGGCGACATGCAGCAAACTGAACCTCTCTTTGGAGATTTCTTCTTATATGATCGACTAAACTGAGGAAACTAACTTAAATAAAAAACTAAATAAAACTCCCATTTCCTTAAAAAAAATTTTAGGTATTTTTATATTGAAATTTGTATTTGGCAACCCTTTTGTAAAGCACATCTGCGATGGCTTGTGTTCGGTGTCTGTTTGGTCTGAATATTGCAGCAGCGATTTATTGTATTATCAATAAAGTGCATAAATTTTGAGGTTATTGTGGCGTGATAACGTTTTAACAGCACAACAACAACGACAAGAACAACAACAATAAAAACTAAAGGACAACAAATTCAACAATAAAAAAAACATCGAAATATTATACGCAACTGGCCATTGCAATAAGCAAATAAGACAATAATTGCTACAATTTACATTAGGGTAGTCCCTAAAGTCATTAAAAATTTAGGATTTTTCAAAGGCTTCTGTATTGACGACATTTAGCACAGCCATCCACCAGTCAGTGAAGACACGCACTGGCTAGCAAAGACAGAAAGTGTCGTCTTTAATTAACTCTTTTTGGACGACTTACAAAAACGGGAAGGAAGGCTATCAAGGTTTTATTATTCGTTTGTAGTTTTTAAAGTTTGTGCAGTTGTGTAATTTTTAAAGTTTGATTTGGAAAATTTTAATTTATATCAAATGAAATACTAGCACGTTGGTCCGGAATTGTTGCCCGTTGGTCTGTCCGTAAATCATTCCGTTTTTGAGTCCGTTTTCTTTCTTGCAAGAATTACCATTCAGCCCCGTTATTTGTAGCATCCACTCACAGTCTGCGCAAAGGTGCTTCGTTGTATATATAAGCTTTCGCAATACTTCCGCTATAGACTTCAGAATTGCAAGGCTTTATTAAATTTAAGTTGTTGTGCATTACTTTTACATGAAGGTTGTTTTATTTATTTTGTTTTTTTATCCTTCACAAATAAATTCAAAGTGTATAAAATAAACATTTTGTTGTTAAAAAACAGTAACTATTTTTCATTTAGTTTATATGAAACATATTTTATTATATTGTTGTAGAAGTTCTGCTGCAGCAGTTGCAGTTGCTGATGTTGTTATTGTGTTATTTTAACAACCCATTTATTGTTATTCATAATGTTAAATTGTTGCGTTAATTAAAATAAAAACGAATTGCTTGCAACAAAAAAAGTGAAGAATGTAAAATGTTATATTATCTCATTGCCAACGCCAAACCAAACCAAACCATTCAGCCCCATTAATTTAAATGTGGTTTTTCAACATGCATTTATTTAAATTATTATGAACAGCAAGCATAGCTGTTGAAAGAATATTAAAATATGGAATTGTGTTTGTCCTATTTATTGTGCCATGATGGAGTAGATTAAAAATGTATTCTTCATAAGGTATAAAATGAGTTATTTTAAAATACATACAAGATATTTTATGTGAATATGCAAATGTCCTTCGAATGGGCTTTCAATATTGATCGGTATAAGAAGACTTAAAAGTTATATATATATCTTATTATTTATTTGCCGACCGGTCCCACTGTGCATTTGTTGAGGCTGAGTGGCTACACAGAGTTTTGAATCCCATTCAAATCCATTAAAACGAGATGGGATGCATGTCTAACAGTTTTGCGGAATTATGTCTATCACAAAGTTTGGCCTTGTCTAGCTAAAGGTGAATATATTTCTTTAAAGTACAGTAATTTAACTATTATTAAATAAATCACCGCAGGACAACTGCCTTAACATTGGGTCTAGAGCCTATCACTGAGTATTTTAACTATGTCAATCGACACCCTCCAATGACAACGCACAGTGGTTCCAATTGGAAAAAAAGAGTAATACATCTGTATCGTTGAAACTTGCGATCCAATTACAAAATGATGTATGTAAAAATCATAGAGGATGACCTAAGCTTTAAGAGTGAAACTAGGACCAGCCTGTTGTAGTACACGGTGAGCTTCAGATTGTAAAAGTTGACTACCTCAGGCAAAATTGTAGACGTATGAGTAATATGATAGTATGTAATATCATATTACTCATACGTCTACAATATTGTTTAAAAATTGGAAATTCACCTTTTTTCACATGTTTTTTTATCACAAATGTTTTCAAAAATGTCCTTTCAGTATGTCTTTAAAAATTGTTTAAGCATAGCAATCCATGTTATTTAATAAAGAGTAAAGAAATAAAAATTAAAAAATTAAGTATGTGCAAAAGGCGGAAATTTTAACTCCCCCCCCCCCTAAAAATTAATTCTAGATGTTAACTTTCAAAACGCCGATAAACGTATGTGATTTTTTTTTTGTTACTTCTACCAGAATCAATTGTAAAAACCTTGTTATTTAAAAATCATTGATTTTGTTGTACAGTGTAAATGCTCAAAATTTTTACAAAAATTAGGTGATTTCACATTATCTGTACAATTAATAAAACTGTAAAAGACGTGTGTCTGAACATAAATATTTTTTGAAAATTTTTATGGTGGCGTAATGTAGCACATAAACCACTAACTTTTGGAATCTTTGTCTATCTGTCCAAACAAAGTTAAAATAGAAATATAGCGAAAATATACCCAATTTTACTAATATAAATGTTGCTGGAAATTTTAAAGATGCTGTGTTTTTTAGGGTTCCATACACCAAAATTGTAAAGGAACCCTATTGCACTGTTCGCCTGTCTTTCTGTCTGCCTGTCACAGGCTGTGTTCGCGAGAACCGTAAGAGCTATGGACCTGAAATTTTCACAGAAAATGTACAACTTTGGCCGCTACAACAGCAAATATATGACAGTTAAAAATTAAAGGGTGCTCTAAAGCGAGCAACGAATAATGTTGATATAATAATGCAATAAACAGACACATATATAGATATTTTAAATTTTTAAAGTTAGTGTTAATTTGTGTAGTCTGTAGAATAGACTAGAGCATTTAACACTGATATTTAAAACAATAAAAATTAAAGGGTGTTCTATCAGTTAATGTAATTTTGACTATGTAATTTAGTCAATCTGATGTATCCTGGAAATCGTAACAGGTAAACTCTTGAAATTTTCAAAAACGCTAAAGCTAAAAAATTACAAAAAAAAAGTCAAAAAGAAAAACCGCCAAAATGAAAAAACCGTTTAAAGGAAAAAAAGCACCAAATTAAAAATATCTCTAAGACGCAAAATATCACCAAAACTAAAAAGATCGCAAAAAAAATAAAAAAAACCCAAATTAGTCGTCAAACGAAAAAAAAGCACTAAAACCTAAAAAAAAATCGCTAAACTAAAAGTATCCTCAAAAAATTAAAAAAATCGCTAAAAATGGAAAAAATCAAGAAAAGCCCCAAAACAAAAAAAGCGCCAAAACTAAAAAAATCGCCAAAACCGAAAAAATCGATAAATGAAAAAAAGTGTAAAAAAATCCATAAAACTAAAAAATCGTTAAAAACCGAAAAAATCCCCAAAAACTGAAAAAAGTGCCAAAACTAATTTAAACCGCTAAAACTAAAAATATCGCAAAAAAACGCCAAAGCCAAAAATCCTCAAAACTTAGAAATCATCAAAAAAAAAACAACAAAAAATGTAAAAATTGAAAAATCGCCAAAAGAAAATTAAAAATCAACAAAATCAAAAAAAGCGACAAAACCAAAAAAAAAATCGCCAAAACAGCGAAAAAAAACTTCAAAATAAAAAAAATTTAAATAAACGAAAAGGCAAAACGAAAAAATTGCCAAAATGAAAAAAAGGGCAAAAACGAAAAAAAAGAGATATATGTGTATTCGCACGGAACCCGTCGTGTGCGAGCAAGAGTCGCACTTTACTGAATTTATTTTTTAACGTTGGTAGCACTGTTTATTTTCTATAATGGGAACTTTAAACAATATGTAAAGAGCTTTATATTATTATATTTTATAAAGTTATAAAGCGAAATTTAATCATGCAAAGCGGGCGGGCATATCAAAATATGAATAAAATCAATATTTATCCATCGATTTTCATGAACTAATGCTTACTTCTTTTGTAATATAAGTGGCTTTATAATTTATTAATGAAAATGTTAAGTTTTTATATATTTTCATATATTTTTAAAAAAATTAAAACTTTCCAATTTTTTCCGTTAAAAAAAGTATTTTTTTTATCATTGCGGCATGAATAATTCCGAAACCATTGAGTATATAATAAATGAATGGCTTAAAGGTAATTTAATTTAAGTTTTTTAATGTTTTTTGTGAGAAAATTGGATAATGTATTTAAAAGTTATGATAAAATCGATGGAGGAACGTCTCCAAAACTCGATTTTTTGCAAAAAATCAAGTAATTTCACTTTATTGTGAATAAAATGAATATTTATCCATTGATTTTCGTCAAATAAACCTTATTTTACTTATAGTATATCTAGCTTTATGGTTAGTGAATAAATGTGGTAACATTTTGCAATTTTCGTTATATTATAAAGTTTTTAAAAATAAAAATAATTCAATTTCAATTCCGAAACCATTGAGTATAAAAAGATATAATGTTTGATCGACTTAAATGTAATTTTCTTTCAAGTTTTTTAGTGTTTTTTGTAATTAAATTGGACAACGCCTTTATAAGTTATGATAAAATCAGTGAAGCAGTCTCTTGAAAAATCCCAATTAAAAAAAATAATATAATGATAATGATAAAAACAAAGTTATTCATAGAATTTTAAATGTCGACTGTTTTTGTAGTTAGGGGACTATAAGACATCAAAAAAAATATAGTGGTACTCCTCGGCATTTTTCTTGTTGCATAGTGTTTGTTATTCAGGGATTTGGTAAAAATCATAAAATATTTGTTGGATATGTACGAAATCGGGAACTAGGTTGAGACCAAGAACTATCAGCCCAATCATGAATATTCCCTAGGAATTTCTTTCGCCCGGAAAACACTTTTCTCGAGAAAAAATTCTTCCAGTCATAAACTTTTCGGGAACAAAAATATGAAACAGGTGGCATCATTTTTAAAAAGTGAATAAAAAAGTAATTACACAGCTGTACAAGCATTTGCGAAGGATGTTGGTGCTGTAGAAGAAAAAAGTTGCTCTTTGCTGCATTTACGGAAACCAAAAAATTAAAGTTAAAAATTTGTTGTTTTTGTGCTTTATTTGTGGTATTCGACCTACAAGAACAATGAAATATTTTTTTATTGATAGAAATTTTGCTTTATTTAAATATTACATCGATTTTTATGCAAACCCCCTTCTGTTTTGCAGGTCAAAAATTCCGAGGGAGAAAACGAAGTTCAAATGCATTGAGAATAGCTACTTTTCCCCCCATCGAACTTTTTCCGACGGAATTTTTATTCATAATAGGAGAAAACGGAAAAGTGAAAAAACTCTCATGGAATTTTCGTTTGTGATTGGGCTGTATAATATTAAAATTCAAAGCATAATATCTCTGAAAATTTTGAGTTCATGAAAATCGCAATATATTTGCAAAAGTTATGAGACCAATAAGAGTTTTCAAGCCCAAGGTAGTCAAAGTTGACACTCTGTAGCTCATCTTGTTTTTCAACATGGTGGTCCCAGTCTCAACATTATTAAAGCTTAGATCCTTCTCTATGATTTTTACATACCTCGTTTTGTAATCGAATCGCAAGTTTCAAAGATATAGATTTATTACCCTTTTTTCCTATTGAAACCACTTTGCAGTGTCATGTAAAAATTTCCGGTCTCTTTCATATAAAGTTCCGGAACTTGAACCGGTTTTTAGTCCTTGGTAACCAGTTATGTGAGTTGTTTTTTGACAGGTTATTTTCCCTCTAGGGTATATATGAATATCTATATGAAAATATGTATTTGTTTGCAATTTGTTTGGTTGTTCAGTTATTAAACTGATAATAATTGTGTCAACACTGCAATTAACTGATTAAAAATAAAACACAAAAATGCCACATAAAAAAGACAAACAGAATCACAAGAACAAAACAAAGTCATTATTGTTTCAGTATCATTGCACATTTATACCACAAATTCGCCCACACATGTTCATTCATATGCCAACTCCCTCCACTCTTCTCATAAATGAGTCAGTTTTTGCATAAAGCAACAAAATGAAGAATAACAAAAACAACAATATGCATTATGTTAAA
This sequence comes from Panzeria rudis, assembly GCA_956483635.1. Classification (NCBI taxonomy): domain Eukaryota; kingdom Metazoa; phylum Arthropoda; class Insecta; order Diptera; family Tachinidae; genus Panzeria; species Panzeria rudis. Next base: position 131,120,562 of record OY101450.1, on the reverse strand, counting down.
TGCAACTGTTTTTGTTTTATTCTTGCAATGCCCATTATTTATGTTGATGTATTTACAGTTACCTGTGCATAAGAATGTGTATGTATTTGTATAACTGAAAATGTAGGACACGTATGTATGTTTATGATTTTTTTTAGTGTATTAATATGTATTAAATGCAATTTTTGCTTCCATTTTAGACATTTATTTGAAGTTTTGTTTATGTTCCTTAAAAAATTTGAAGAATATTAACATTTGAAGAATATTAACAGTATTAATTTATAGCCTGTTTTTAGAAAATGAACTAGTTTGTTCATTCGTAAAAAAAACGAACAAAAGTAGTTTTACGTTTTTGTAACATACAATCTGTCTGTTCCCGTACGTGCACAAAGTTACACAAACTTAACCGAAAGCTCTTTTCACTACAAAATTTGTATTGAAAAAAGCTTTCGGTTTAGATTGGGTAACTTCGGCTACGTAAAGAAACAGACCTAATATTTAAGTGAGTGAGAATATATGAGAGAGAACAAAAGAGCTTTTAATTTTTTCATATATATTTGGTTATTATAAAATGAATCATTCGTAATAAACGAATGAAAGTGTTTAAAATAGTCGAAAAGCAATATCCACACGTTTGGCTAGCAAATTGCATGAACAAAATTATATAGACAGCAAAAACTTCGCGCAAAATTAAAATTTGCATAAACAAAGTAAAATATAAATAAGAAATCTAAATTTTTGCAAAAAAAAATAAAGATTCAGAAAGAACTCTAATTTGCAGAAAATATTTATTAATTAATTCTTAACACAAAACATGGTCATTATATCCACGTCGAAAAGGATATAACGTCCATGGACATTAGTTTCTTTCCAAAGTAGAAATAATGTCCACCAAAATGGAGAAACAACGCCAATGAACTTTGTTTCCACTTTAAAATGGAAACAGCATCCATTCTTTTCTCCTCTGATCATATAAAATAGAGGTTTTGCTAAGATTTTTTTCTTGAGGACTTTCTCCTCGGGTATGTCGATTAGTGTTTTCTTTGAGTAAAGGTTTTCTGCCATACCAGCCTCCGGACAACTTTTAGCTAGTCTCCTCTGAGTAAAAATTTGCTGACTAGCTTGCCTTTAGTATCAATTAGGCTAAGAAGAAACTTGTTCAGTGCAGAAAATAATTACTAAACGAAGTCGCCATTCGATATGCGCAGAGGCGAAAATCTAGAAGCACGTCCAGCAAGGCAGAAACTTTTTACTTAGCGAAGCTACTGTTTGATAAAAACCCTACAGATAATATTGGACTACGTGGTCCATTCTAGCTGATATGGAGTAGTTACAACATGGTCCTATATAATGCAGCTATGAACCATATCATTTGCAAACAATAGCTTCTAGTTAACCAACAAGTGTTTGCGTTTTGACGAGTGTAATCTTTAAAACACGACTACTTGAGTGCTCCATCTAATAGTGACATAGAGTAGTTTTAAGACTAGTTCGATGTAATGCAGACATGGACCATATCATTTGCAAACAAGAGTTTGTAGTTAAGCGACAAGTGCTCGTGTTTTATTAATTTCAACACGAACACTTGAGTGCTGCATCAAGTGTTGACATGGAGTAGCTTTGAGACTACTCCGATGTAGTGCAGAGTTAGGTTATATGGTCCATCCCTAGGACATCGTAATGTTGAATCGACCATGTTTTCTTTATACATTTGGGTTACATTTGGAGTAGTCCTAGTCTTTTATGTATTATACTTTACATGCGTGTTTGGACAAGTTGCGTTATCTGCTGGGGGCATATACATACACCTGTATATACATACATACATACTACATACAGAGATAACTAAAGGAGAAACCCCTTAATCCCGGGCGAAGGCAATCCATGCAATCAATATTTACTCTACAAAACTGCCTTTGATGATGCATCGTAACAGTATGTATGCATATGTATGTATGTATGTATGTATGTATGTATGTGTGTATGTACAATTGTACATATGTATATCCATATGTATGCATGTTTCTGTATTTTTTATTTTAAAAAATTTCAACTATTTTAAAATAATTTTTATTTTTCAATTAATTATTTGTTTTTATGAGCAAACGTCAGTTTATTTGTAGGGTTAACAACAAATACGATATGCTTACATGAGAAAAAAAGCAAAATATATGAAAACAAATGCATTGGCAATAATATTCTCTCACGAAATAAAAAAGCTTTTTTTACTTCAAAATTGAATAGAAGAAAGCTTTCAAAAATGGTGCAAAAAGCAAATTTTAAACATTATCGTAACAAAACGAAAACTTCACTTTTAAATTTCAAAGTGAAATTGAAAAACAATTTTCTACTGACTTCCTTTGCAGTAAATACTAAGAAACGTGCCTACTTTTCCTTGTTAATAAAAAGCTTAATGTGAGCTTTGCATCTAAAAACAAGAGTAAACAAACGCCTCAGGGTATAAAAACTTGATCATTGTAAAAACGAAATACAAAATAAACGGAATCTAAAGCACCAAAAATGTACTTTTTCGGAATGACAACTACGGAATCAAAACCAATCCGAACGGAATCTGTGACACGGCTGTATGTGTGTATGTAGTTTACTAGCTCTTGTAATATGTAATTACCCTTAATGTGGCTTTACACCAGAGCCCCCAAACGTGACTGAGCGCTTTTGTGCATGTGTATGTTCTTTCTGCTCTTTATGTGTGTTTGTTGTTCTTTTTGCAGTGCAGTTCTTTCTGCTTTTACTTGTGTGTATTTCGTGTTTTTTTTTTGCGTACACATGTAGGTCTTGCTTCGATCAATGCTGAACATCAAATGACTCGCTTTGTTTGGCCATAGCAACAACAACGAAATAGCCAAACACACAGTATCACACATACTTTGTACGAAGTAGCTGACGTATACGTGTGTCACCATAACGTCGACTGCGCAAGCCCATGGGCTTGAAAATGAAATTTTGCGTGGCTATGCTTTACACTATCTTTGTTTTACATCTGACTTGTCAAATTTCCCAGTGCAAAAGCTATACATGTCGTGTGAACCTTTTGAAACATTGTCATCTGAAATTTACAAACCTAAAGTGAGGTGACAAAATGTTCAATCAGAGCGTATTCTATTTTCATCTGACATCAGATGTTTTGAGTTACAAGTATGTATTGGAGTCATTTAGAGGTTAAGTCAGATGTGATTATACATGTACGTTTGAAAGCAAAAATGAAAAATCGTATGTAAATGGACAATTTTGACAGGCACACAGAGTTACATGCGGGTCGCAAGGCCGATAAGTCAGATGTAAAACACAGATAGTCTAAAGCCACCTTTAGTATAACTTAGTGAATAAATTTACTTGATTTCAAAGCTTAAGAGAAAATGTGTATAAACAATATACAAAATTTTGTGCACTTACATGAGTTAGATGAATATTAAAATACCGTAACTTCCGAATAATCATGAATTTAACTGAGAGCACATGTTAACACTTTTCTTAAGCCATTTGCTGATATTGCACTTTTTATTTCCTAATGGAAAACTTGGAGCTTTTATTGTTCTACACAACTCAGCTTTAACTTATAATTAAACAACACACACTCACTTACATCATGTCTACATATTTATTTACATACATACATATTTATGTGCATGCTAATACACCTTAATAATGATCGGTTTCATTGATGGCATGAAACTTTCTTTATTTGCTAATTGAATGGACAATGAAACAAGTTGGCTTGAAAAAGTGTTAGGATATAGAATTTCAGATGCTTTTTGACAATTATCATAAGCAATGAAGAAAATTTCATGAAATATTTCATCATGTAAATTATGTATTTTTCATTATTATATGTAAGTAAACTGCATATTTTTTAATAAAGATCTCAACACTAAACTTAATTTATATGTATCTACACATTCGTATGTACATATATGTATGTATTTCTATATACATACGTACTGAATATTGAATACAAAAACGAACGATCAATGCCACATAAAGAATGAAGACAAAGTCATCGAGAAGAAGATAGCCAAACTTTTTTTGTTTGCTTTTACTGTTAAAAACTTTATATACATATGCACATATAACAAAAACATATGATTTCTTCATTATATTTATATTTGGACAATATATTAGCTTTAAATTACTATACAAATATATATTGTTTTAATTTTTATATTAATTTATCACTTTCATGAAAGATAATGAAGCGACCGACGTGTTGCAATTAATTTCCCGTCGAAACTAAAGAATATAAGGGAAACAGAAGGAAATAGTGAAAGGGTAAGTAAAAATGAACGAGTAGTTAGCAACAGCCTGAAGAATAGAAACGACAACAACCATACGGAAATGCTCAGTGCTACCAATTTACCTACACTAATTTGGAGCTATAATCGTCTGTAGTCGAGTTTTAAGCTCAAGTAACAAGTGATTTTGCTATAAATGAAATTATTTATTTGAATCTACACATGTCGGAAAAACAAATCTTAATTTTTAACTAATAAATAAGAATGCATACTTTCAATTTTATATTATTAAAACTTTTATATATTACTTCGCCTTGTGGCCAGTAGTAGCCGCACTTAGCTGATTCAAATTAAAATGGCATTACTTTATTTAATATCAAGAACTAGACTGCACTTTTTATAAGGCTATCACTCCTTCATACATAGCAATGTTTTATAAAGAAAAAGCTGCATTTACCAATAAAATTTATTTTACATTTACGACGCCTTTCGGAAGAAAAGTATTTTTTCTTTCAGCTTACGGCAAATTTTATACAGAAAATAATGTTTAAACTATTTTAAAGTACAAACAAAATCGTTTATCTTAATTTTATAAGAGAAAAGTGGAAAAAATATTCGAATATCTCTATGGAAAGCATCGAAAAAATAAAACAAAGAAAAACAATTTATTTAAGCACAAAAAATCAAAAAGTAGACAAAAGACATCAAATAAAAAACAAAACTTAAAATAGATAATTGAGCAAGCAAACAATCTCCCGCAGACGTCTTGCTGACCGTAGGAGCAATTTTTTGTAATACTAGTGAATAAATGTAAACTATTCCATAAGTGGACTGTTCATGGTTAAAAATCATAAACAAAATGTTAATGAAATGGAAGAGTTTTACATGAGGCAATACATAATTACATAAAAATCAACCCTATAGATTTTATTTGCAGCAAAAAACGTATTTTATTTATACGCCTCCGCTTAGAAAAAAGTTACTGCAGAAATAACCACCCCTTCGTCTCTGCAAGAAATTTTAATTCATGCAGAGCAGGTGACCAGCCATTGACAGTAATACCAAAAAAATCCTGTTTCCCTTTAAACTTGTTTCATAAGCTGAAGTAGCCAGAAAAAAATCATCCACCAGTTTTTGTTTCAATCAAAAAACAAATTAAAGTGCAAAAAACAATAATCAGCTGTAACACGTACTTCGTCATCCTAAGTTGAATTTTTACATCCCTGGTCTAGACTCTGGTTTATTGCTGCTGCATTCATTGTTATTGTTCTTGTTGATATACTGTCGTCGCTCCCCTATATTTTTACAACACAATCGTCGTCGTTGTTGTTTATTTTCAACCCAACTTCACAAGGGGTCAAATTTAAGTGTAAAAATACGATAATTTAATAAACTTGTGTTTATTTAAAGTGCATTTGTTTATTTCTGCTAGTGCTTAAAATATAACGATCTGCATATAATATAAACGTTGGATTGGAAATTTTTTAGTTAAAAATATCTTTTTATATTCATCTGCACTTGGAACACTTTTGTTTAATTTAAAATACAGTAACTAATTTAGAAGCTACAACAACATCTAATTATCATGTCAGCCGATTCGGATATGGAATATTCGGATAACGATTGCGAATATGATGATTATTATAATTGTGGTAAGTTGTGAAATATGAATTAAAGTAAATTTAACTTCTTAGCTAAAATGAATTAAACAAAAAACCGATTATTCAATAGATAGTTTACGTACATAAATCGATCATTTTGCATTTAAATTGTCCCACGAATCTAAACGAAAACCAAGTGATTTGCTTTCCACTAACAATTTATTTATTCCCGTCCACACATACAATTTTTGTTGCAGCAATTTTTGAATTTGTACGAGAGTTTTGAAATAGAAATATATACCATATCTATTCCTCTCGGTCTTTCTCACTGAAAAATGAAGAATTGCTGCAACAGAAATCGCACGTGTGGACAGGGACTTACAATCGGTGTTTGTTTTGTTTTTTTTTTATATATAAATTATGAAACGATTTTCTTCAGATCTGAATAGTTTTATGTTTTATTTGTTCGTCATAAAATTCTTTTTCTCTTGCAAGCTTAAAAAATATTAATAAATTAATTTACGTAATTTTTATTTTATTTGAACTGAATAGGTAAAGTCTGAAAATTTTTTTATTTCGGCTTTCTAGTTCAATAATTGAATTAATGTAAATTCAAATTATTTTTATTAAGAGTGGAGTGCTGGAATATTTAAATCAGATTAGCAGAACGGATCAGTACTACTGATTTCGACGGCCGATACGCTCGTCATCATCAGCGTTCTTGTTCGCTTTTACCACTTATGAAGGTGGATGCTTTTTTCAATGAATCATCAGCTATTTAACTAATTTTTGCCAGTAAATAGAATACAAGACTTATTTTCCATGGTAAATTCTTGCATTTTTATTTCAACTAAATTTAGTCAGTTTTGAAATTTCACCTATCTGATTTAATCCAACACTACCACACTTATTGTTTATCGCTTTTGACCTTGTTAATAACTTTTTATTTTTCTTTACTTTAGCTACTAATTATGTGTTCTCCATACCTAACACTCCAAAACTGAAAAATAGAAAATCTTTTTTTAAAGGGGCAAAAGGAAGAAAATATGTAATCACGGCATTTGCTAACTTATTGTACTCATTGAATTTCTTTAGCCTTTAAATAGTAAAACAAAACAAATATAATAAACACTAACAGACAAAATAGATAAAAACTAAAGGAATAATACTTTAATCGTAAAATTAAATAATACCCAGCAAAATCTTTGCTTACTGGTAAGAAAAAAATTATATGTATGAGGATTTAAGTCGTAAATACTTAAAATTTGACTCGATAACTACTAATTTTTGTTTGAGAAGTCCAAAAAATATGGGACACTCCTTAAAAATGTATTTTCATTGTCGCAGCAATTAACTAGTTATTATTGGATTACTTGAAGCTAAAAAATAAGTTGTCAAATAAACAAATTATAATTTAAAAAATTTATACACTGTATGTATTTTATTTTCATTTTTTAAATTTTTTATATTTTTTATTTTTGACCCTTCTGGAATACGAACCTGTGCTCGTTCGGATTTGAAAACAAGAACTTTCCCCACTCAGCTATTGTTGACTTATAAGTTTAAGCGACAAAAACTAGTTTTTATATATAAACACATGTTGACTTAAAAAGTGGTTGTCTACTTATTTTATTAATACATATCAACAAATTGTAACTACTTTTAGATAATGAGAAAAATACGTACTAATTTTATTAAAAACTAGGTACTACATCTAATTTGAAGAATAGTAATACGATAAATAAGTAGCACTCATTACTTCGTAACCCATTAACAAAATACTATCGATTACAAAAATCACAAAAGTTTTTGCTGGGTAATCATAAAAATTAAAAATAAACATACATACATTCTAATACACAAACCTAGAGTGGAAAATTATGTTTATTGACCCCTGCCGCTTGTAGTGAAGTAACAGAATATAGAAATATACATTAACGACAACAGCATTGAAAAGGCGTAAATATTGTGACCAGCAAACATACAGACTTGATATCAAATTGGTAGTGATTTGAAATCAAACTCTATCTCAAAAGATAAACGTTTGAAAATTATTTGAATGTTGACTTTATTCTCAAATTGAGTTAAGGGTTTATTCTCAGACTTGTCCTCAAACGTTAATCTCAAATTTTATTTTTAAAATGTGGATTGCAAATATATTTTGAACATAACTAAACTTAATTTATTTAAAAGTGGTTTTTATTTTTTTATACATATTTTCAAATAGTAAAATACTTATGTGTTGTTTTCACAATGCAAACAAGCACTGCTTGTCTAAAATTTATATGAAAAGCACTCAGTTTTTTTGAGTGATTTCCATAAAAATTTTTACTAGTCGCTTGTTTGCACTATGGAAACAGCACATTAATAAAATTATGTAATTGTCATGCCCTAAGCGGACTCAAATTTTAATCTCAAACCTATCTCTGGTTTTGAAAATGGTTTGAAAATATCGTTTGATGTCAAATTAAACCATAATACATATTTCACACTTTTAACCTATTGTTTGTTGGGTCATTGTTGTTTACCTTTTTTTTATAAACTCTGCTGAGTTGTACGATTTCATAATAATAAATCCTACTAAAGATCATTTATCTCTACTTTTATTCACTTGTACGTTGACTTTAGTTCATTTATCTCAGGTTTTAAGTCTAATGAAATCAAATTCTAAATGAATTAATGTAAATAGTTAAAGCTATAAAAACGTTTGCTATAATTTCAAAGAAATTTAAAAGAAGAAGTGTATTATCTATACTATTTTATTTTCTATTTATTTTTATTTTTTCTTATGAAAGCAACAAAACGAAAGTAACTATCCTTCGATAAAAAAAAAATTCAAAATAATCGTATATGCATTAAGTAAGTGCTCCTTCGTTTCAACTCATCATCTTTAAAGAGAAAAAAACAAAGAAACCAGCTTAAAAGGTGATAATACAGTCAAAAAGAAACACTTCGTCTGAACTTGAAAATAAATCCACTTAAAGCACGTCTTTGTTAATACAACTGCAGATGTATGCATGTATTCATGGCATACTCAAAAAAGTGTTTGTATGTATGTATGTACATACAAGATTTCTGGAGTCCAGGTATTGTTGTTGTAATTTGGTAGAGGGTGTTTTAGTGTTGTCATTCGAATAAGAATTATTCGAATAGTCGAATAACTTTTTTTCATTTTTATTCGAACGAACAAAATTTTTCAATTTAGAATAAAGTATTATTCGAACAGTTTTTGCCGAATATTCGAACAACTTTTGTAAACTACTTTTTATAAAAATTATTTTAGATTTACGAATATAAAATAACGTTTTAAATTAATTACTTCCTTAAATTGGTAATAAATGGTTTATACCCAGAGTTTATTTGCAAATAAAAACGTAAAATGCTACCAAATCCTATTTTATTGTGACTTATTAAATCACTGATTATTCATCTAATTGTGAATATATTTATTATTTTTTATTAACAAACACATGCAAAGGTGGCAACCTAAACTTCTTATTTGCAAATAGCGCGTTAATCAGTAATTGTTTTCGTGAGTTAAGGTGGCCACACACACGAGTGATTTATGCGTGTGATTTGTTCGTGCTCGACGTCTTGTTACTCGTTAATGGGGCTGTGCGCGCACAAATCACAAGTAATTGAAAAATTTCAATTTCTTGTGATTTGTGCAATGTGTTATTTTGTTATACTACGAAAGCAATTTTTCATAGAATTTAGAAAAGAAAATGTAATATCGCAAAGTAAAAGTGATAAATATAAAGATAAAAACATAAATAAATAAATAATAATAATATACAAAAATAAATAAATAACCAAAAGAACAATTGCAACCTCCGCCTCGCAATTCATGTGTAATTGTTGAAGTTTAAGTTTAATGTGATTTGTTCGTCGTGTGTGTAGATTTGGTACCAATTATTAATCACAGGTACCACCATCACTGCAACAAATACAACACCAAAAAGCACATGCATCAGAAATATGTAAGACTTACAAACGTTACAGATCACCAACTTTTCCACTCTTGCACCATTTTCGTAAAGTACACAATATATAAATTTAAAGTTTTCGTGAAAATCCCAACATATCTGTCAAGAATAATATGGGCCCAATGACAAAATATGTAAAGAAAAGTTATCTTAATGCAATCGAAGAAATAATATGTATGTATGTATGTATGTAAGAAGAAGTTTGTGCTGAAGATGAAATGTCTGTTAACGCCTTTAAAGAGACTGCCCTAGAGGGAAGAGAACCTGTCACTAAACTAATCACGTGACTGATGCCCAAGGACTAGCAACCGATTCGAGTTCCGGAACTTTATATGAAAAGGACCGGTAAAACTTACATGACGTTGTCATTGGAGGGTGTCAATTGACATAATTAAGATACTCAGTGATAGATTCTAGACCTAATACTTGTCTTGTGTTGGTTTCTTTAATACTAGTTAACTTACTGTACTTTAAACAAATATTTTTGATTTGGAAAAAAATCTGCTTGTACAGTGAGGGTATTTTGCTAAAATGTTTGTTATAATTTTGTGATATATGATCTCTTTTCACCGGTCACGACTCCAGAACATTTTGCTCCATGCCAATTTTCACCAGTTATAAGACAAGTACGTTTAAGACAATGGGTACAACATTTATCGCGGGGTAGTGATAGAATATATTAAAAATCATGGTTTCAAAGTGGTTATTCGAATGAAAATTTTTATTCGTTATTCGTTCGAATAAAAGTTTTACATTATTCGGCTGTTCGAACAAGAAAAAATTATGAAATTTTATTTATTTAATTGTTTCAGTCTATGGACAAAAAATCCTTACAGACTATGATTAACAAAAATATTTTTTTTATTCGAATGGTTATAAAAGCCGAATAATTGACAACATTAGTATGCTTAGAGTAAGTAATGCGACCAACTCAAATGAGAAGCAAGGTGCAAATATGATTAGATGCATATTTCATTTAAGTAACAAATTTTATATATATATTTTTTTATTTTTTATTTATTTATTTGTAATTAATGTGTTGTTCCCACAATGCAAACAAGCACTGCTTGTTTAAAATTTATATGACAAGCGCTCAGTTTTTTGAGTGATTTCCATACAAATTTTAGACAAGCAGTGGTTGTTTGCATTGTGGAAACAGCACATAAGTCTATGAATTTACAATTTCTACAGACTATTTAAACATGCATACAAATGTAATTAATTAATTATGTATATTATAAGAAATCAGTTATTTAAATAATATATAATATTACGCTTTATTGCGTTATTACTTGAAGAAAAATCAACATAACAATAAAGTTTATTGAAATCTCTGCAAGTTCTAATAAAGGGATCTGAATTTGCATAATTTGATCTAAAAGCTTTAATTGACAGTGGATAGAGTAGTATCGTGTAGGGCGCTGAGGAACATGAAAAGATAAGTTACCAATTAAAAAATCCGAACAGATATTAACATTAATTTTGCTTAAAACAAAAATTACATTTAACATTTTTCTACGACTAATTAAGAATGGTAATTTAATAAGTGCAAGTCTGGCATTATAGGAAGGGAGAATCAGAGGATTCCATTGTAATATACGAAGGCAAAATATTAAGAACTGTTTTTGTACAGATTCAATAGCGTTAATATAAATTTGATATTTAGGATTCCATATTATTGAGCCATATTCCAGAACAGGACGAACAAGTGATGTAAATAATTGCTTAGTAATGTAAGGATCTTCAAACTCCTTAGCCCAACGTTTGATGAATCCAAGCAGACTTCTTGCTTTGTTTACAAATAATGTAATATGTTAAATGAAATTATGTTTAGGATCAAGTAAAATTCCAAGATCAGTGAAAGTGTATACCTTATCCAACTCATAACTACCCAAACGGTATTTAACGTTTAAATGGTTTTTTCTGAAGAAACACATACTTGCATTTTTCAAAATCTAGTTTCATTAAATTTAAGTTACACCAAGAATACAAGGAGTTTACGAGTCTTCTTGAAGAAATTTATGATCAGTGCAGTTGTTGTAGGTGAAAAATATTTTACCATCATCAGCGTACATTAATATAGACGAGTATTTGATTATGTTAGGTAAATCATTAATAAATAAAGAAAAGAGTAGAGGTCCAAGATGGCTTCCTTGGGGAGTACCAGATCTAACGGAAATCGGTTTAGATGCAAAATTTTTAAAATAAACATTTTGCTTTCTATTTGTAAGATATGAGTTTATCCAATTTAAGCAATTTTTTGTAAATCCCATCTTGTGACGCTTTTTCATAAGAAGTTTATGATTAACCTTATCAAACGCTTTATTAACAAATCCACGAATTGCATGAGGTTAGTTACTGTTGAGCAGCCTTTACGAAAATCATGTTGACAAGGAGATAATAGGGATGAAACGTGATGATAAAGATGATCACTGACAAGTTTTTCAAAAAGTTTTGGTATAGTACTCAATTTGGCGATTCCCCTGTAATTACAAATATAATTTTTGTTGCCAGATTTAAACAGTGGGATACTGAATGAATCCTTCCATATTACTGGGAAGAAGCTCAACTATTCTATTCCTGATTTATAACAAAAAATTTGTGTAAAATGGTCACACCCTGCTAAATGGAATTACTTTAGGCTGTTTCAGACTATAAAGTATTAATACTTTTGAGGAAAATGAAACCATGACATAATAAATCGTTATTGTTTTTTGAAAATTTTCAAACAACAATTAGATCAGGAGGCATTTTCTTCAAAAGTATTAATACATCTATTATAGTGTGAGGCGACCGTTAATGGTATCTTGAAGTTCAACTTTTTTTTATTTTTATTACGTTCACAATAGATTTTATAATGCTTTATTAAAATATTACCATTTCTGGTGCGATAAGCTATATATGCAAATTACTTTACATAATATATTCACAGTATGTATATTAAGTTTGATTTACCGCTGAGTTGTTATAACTTTTTTCTGTTATTAAGTATATTGAAGGTCATATATTACAAAACATACGCACATATTACGTAGTATACATATTTATATACTTAAATCAAAAAGTACATAGCTGTAGTATATAATGAAAACTATTACATGATATTTTTAGAGGTAAAACATTGTCAACAGATATATAATAGTAACAACAACAACAAACTTACAGCAATAATTTGAACAAAAATAGAAAATGTCAATATAACACTCAGACTCATCGAGATATTTTACAAAACGTTGTGTTATTTGTAAATCAGGATTTAAACAAAATGCATCATTATTGTTATTGATTTAGTAACGATAATAAATCATATCAAATAAAAACTACAGAAAAAAGTTTAGGTAGGCAAACTAGACTTTAGGAAAAAGTAAACAAACAACAAATATCTACTACGCAGTGACAGGTATAAAAGGTCTAAAAATTATAAGAACTAAAAGTATTAAAAAAAATTATCAGGTATTAAAGATTTTGTAAAAATAGTAAAAACGTAGAATGTAAACTAATCACAAGCTATTTGCATAGTTCCAAGAAATATCAACAACTACATAATAGTAAACGTCAAACAAATGTAATGTTCAATATGCATACAAACGAACACACAAACATACATACGAGAAAATTTTATGACGCTAAAGATGTGGGTTGAATGCAACGTGACCAACATGGTAGAATAATACAGGTAGTGGTGAAGCGTTAACGAATTTTTTTTTTTTTTTTTTGAGTTCGACTCTGTCAAAAGTTGTTTATGTTATACCAATACACACCCACACTACTGAAAAAAAAACATGGCGAAGTAAACACACACATGTGAACATATAAATTTTTTTTCAAATTTTCTTTTGTTCTTTTTGACAACCTCGAACATAAACAACAATAAAAAGCCGTGTTGTTTTTGCTGTTGTTGGGTTGTTGTAGCTTCGCTACTACCTGTAGTATAATTCTACCATGGTGACCAACTAGGTTGAACTGATTAAAGTCTGTGAATTTTTTCAAAAGAAACATGCTCTCTCTTTCTCTGAACAAGCTGACTATTCATTGCCTCAAATTGTTGCACATAACCTCTTTCATACTAATCTGCTGTCCTTAAAGATATCTTCCAGTTTTCCTAAATATATTGAGTCACACATTTTTTTTTCACTAAAACTTAGCAGTGACCTCTAACTGCTAAGTTTTAGTGAAAAAAAATATGTTTTTTCTACACAACTAACTGTCTTAAAAAAAGACTTCAGACAAATCTTTTTTAACCCCTGTCCAAAAGAGAGGGGTTTTATTAGCTTGAAGTGTGTATCTCTGTATCTGTCTGCGCCATCGTAGAGCCAAAAAGTCTCGAGCGATTTTGAATTACATATTTCTTTTAGTTTGATAGGTGACGTGATCGAGGGTGCTCTCAGCCATGTTTGAAGAAAATCGGTCCATCTGCTTAGAAGTTATCTATTTTCTAGCTGTACCCTCTTGTGTCTGTGTGCCGGAGGCACAGTACCTCCCAAACAGCTAGATCGATTTTAATTTAGCGTTTATTTTTTGTTTCAAATGTTATTTGATCTAATATCCTATGTTAGAAGAAAATCGGACCATCCATCTTGAAGTTATCCATTTCATCCGAGTGTTTTTAAATTTTTAATTTAATGTTATTATAAAATAAGAAATACTTCTTTTGTCTTATTTTTCAACAGGCGAAGATTGTGATGTCGAACGTTTAGATCCTAAGAAAACTGATACCGAATATTTTGAATATGAATGTTTAACAGTAGAAGAGGTAGAAAAGCTACTCAACGAATCGGTGGAAAAACTCAATACAATATTACAGATAACACCATCTCTAGCTAAAGTTCTTCTACTCGAACATCAGTGGGTCAATCAAGTCGTCGTCGATAAATATCGCCAAAATGCCAATGCTCTGCTCGTTGAGACACGTATTAAACCACCCTGTAATAATGCCGATCCTGCATTGGAAACGGAAAATGTGGCCTCGACTAGCACACAAGCAGCCGCTAGTGTTACAACGATTGGTACTTTAAGTACGTACAGTAAATCGCCAATAGCTACACCCACACTGAGCAGTAGTGGAGGAATTGGTAGCTTTATAGGCAGCTTAACACAGCAGTATCGCAGTCAAATGTGTCCTGTATGTGCCACAGTGCAACTAGGTGATAAATTTTATAGTTTATCATGCGCTCATTCATTTTGTAAAGACTGCTGGTCCATGTTTTTCGAAACGCAAATATTTCAGGTGGGTATAAAAATTATTAGTTTTCAAGTTTACTCCGAAACAAAGAGGCGGACAAACGAACGGTGGGAAAGCAAGCTGAAATCTAAAAAAAATAGGCAGCAAGACCAATCTGACAGTATGCCCTTTCATATTAGATAAAAGTTTTCCAAATCCATAAACAATAGAAACGAATTGATAACCTTAATCTGATTAACCTTTGGAATCTGTTAAAAAAAAACACACACACAACTGAGTCACACATTGAAACTAATCATTGGGTGTTGTGGCCTCTGAAAACAACGCTGTTATGATCTGCAAAGTAGGTCGGAATTGATTAAAGTAAATTTTGCCTTGTATCAGTGCTAATTATTTGTGAATAAAAACTAATTCGAAATAATCACATGAAAAATATGTATGAGATACGGTTGACCTTGCATGAAATCCTTAAAACTGACCGCTAACTTCAAGCTCAAAGCCAGTAAAATCCATAGATTTTTGGAGTAATTAAAAAAAGTTAAAATTTTCGACAACGGTATTTCTCGAACCACTCGACGTAGTTTTTGAAGTCCAAAAAAGTAAATGAATAATGAAAATCGATTTGACAAGAACTTCTGAAGTCATTAAAATTTAGCGCGTTTTTCAAAAATGTTCGTCATATGTCTTGAACGAATCATCGATTGGTTTAGTAGTTTAAAATTTATTTGAACTCTTTTTCTAAAACTGTATATTCGAAAATTCGCAAAATCTACCGAACGAATCGGTTCATTGTATCACGAAATCTAAGGCAGGACAATTTCATCATGATGAAAACCCGATTTTCGAAAATCAGCAAGTTTCTATTTTCAATAGCCGGAAGTTAAACATCCCGATTGTACATAGTTTATTAGCCGATTTTAATCAAATTTGCAGTATTTCAAGTCCTAAAAATTAATTCGATCGATTTGATAATAAAGATCGATTTAATAATAAATTTAAAGTACTATACAATTACAAAATAACACTTTTTCGAAATTTTTCTACTACGATATCTCTCGAATGAATTATCAACAACTGACGTAATCTTTTAAGTTTAAGAGCTGATGATATTTTGGTGTGTTAAAATTTATTTCCAAAAAAAAAAATTCTTGAGATTTTTATTTTCGAAATTTCTCGAAATCTAACAAGTCGATATCTGAATCTGTTAACGGCACTTTTCACAATGTACGATTAAAAGTTATCGTGGACTTCACGGCAAGTTTTGTATGCCGTTAATGTCTTAACGTTAACTTTTAGTCGTACATTGCGAAAAGGGCCGAAAGATATTCAAAATTTGTGAGTGTTATATACATACTGGCACACACACATGCATACACCCAGACGGACATAATCGCAAAAATAGTCAGAATTGCTTCGAGATCTGATGAAATCTCGATTTTCGAAAATCGGAGTGATATACAAGGTAACACCCATTTTTATATTGAGGGATTTTAAAAATAATTAAAACAACTGTTTGAAAGGATTTTTTTATATTTAATATTGTTCTAATTATTTCAAACAGGGAATCTCCACTCAAATTGGTTGTATGGCTCAAATGTGCAATGTTCGTGTGCCCGAGGATTTGGTCCTAACTTTAGTTACACGCCCCCTAATGCGTGAAAAATACCAACTATTCGCTTTCAAAGACTATGTAAAATCACATCCTGAACTACGCTTTTGTCCCGGTCCTAATTGTCAAATTATTGTACGCTCCCGTGAAATTGCACCCAAACGTGTTATCTGCACCTCCTGCACTACCAGCTTTTGTTTCAAATGTGGCATGGACTATCATGCTCCAACAGATTGTCAGGTAATTAAGAAATGGTTGACCAAATGTGCTGATGACAGCGAAACGGCCAACTATATAAGTGCAAATACCAAAGACTGTCCCAAATGCCATATTTGTATCGAAAAGAATGGCGGTTGTAATCACATGCAATGTTTCAATTGTAAATATGATTTCTGTTGGATGTGTTTGGGTGATTGGAAAACTCATGGCTCGGAATATTATGAATGTTCACGCTATAAAGATAATCCCAATATTGCCAACGAATCGGTGCATGTACAGGCCAGAGAGGCTCTGAAGAAATATTTACATTATTATGAACGTTGGGAGAATCACTCCAAGTCTTTGCAATTGGAACAGCAAACATTGGATCGTTTGCGTACTCGTATCAATGACAAGGTAATGAAAGGCCGTGGCACCTGGATTGATTGGCAATATCTTTTTAATGCTGCTGCCCTGCTAGCGAAATGTCGTTATACTCTACAATACACATACCCATATGCGTATTTTATGGAAAGTGGTTCACGTAAAGATCTCTTTGAATATCAACAGGTAAAATAATAAAATATATTTATTGTATAGCAAAAAGGCAAATCTTAAATATAAAAAATCTATTTTTTACGTAAAATACTGATTTTTAAAACCCCCATATTTATATAAAAAAAGTTGAATACTTTTCTATGCAATCTATGGAATCAGTAGCATTTTTATAATCCGTTTTTACCTAAAATATCTATTTTTCGTTTCTGGAAAGCGTTTTTAGATAAAATACTATTTTTGTCGTAAAATTTTGAGACTACTCTGTAATTCGATTTGAAACTGTTCGAGTTCGAGGGCAAGTTTTTCATGCTATTTGCATAAAAAATAAGCATTTGCATATTTTTCAAAAATTTTCCCAAAAAAAAAAAACATTTTTGATATACCTTGCATAAATTTACATACTATGCAGGTTGGCAGCCCTTTTTAACAAAAAATTGCTTTTGAGTCATCCTGTTGATATAACCAAAATAAAAATATATCAGTCCTTTTCTTTCGTATGCATTTTCCTATATCTATCGAAATTTTCAACAAGAACTAAAACAAGTTCCATCGAGTTAATTTTTTATATAATAAATGGTTAGTCAACGTTCAGACGATGCAAGCCTTTGTCTTTCTCACAGCTGAATAAGAAGCTGATCAATAAGACTTGCATCGTCTGAACAATGACTTATTGATCAGCTTCTTATTCAGCTGTGAGAAATGAATACAAGTTTCTCTGTCTTTATCACAGCTCAATAATAAACTGATCAATAAGACTTGCATCGTCTGAACGTTGACTAAGTCCCAATTCACACTATGCAAGTCTCATTGATCAGCTTCTTATTCAGATGTGAAAAAAAAACAGAAATATGTATTCATTTCTCTGTCTCTCTCACATCTGAATAAGAATCTTATCAATAAGACTTGCATAGTGTGAATTGGGACTAAGACTGTGTTTTTTGGTTAGACGGGGTTCACACACGGCAATTTTTGTTGCGCAACTTTTAATTCAGCTGGGAGTAAGACAGAGAAAAACTGTGTTGCTTTCTCTGTTTTTCTCGCGGCTGAATTAAAAGTTGCGCAACAAAAATTGCCCTGTGTGAACCCCGTCTTACATATTCTAAAGTTTTCATTGGAATATTTGCATGCATATTTTAAGAATTTTTGTGCATATTTAAACTTGCCCTGGCTTTGAATATTTACATTTCAACTCGGAAGTGTTCTTAGCCGCCGCTGGTTCTTAGTAAATTTGATTTGAAATCTTTTTTATATCTATAGGCTCAGTTAGAAGCAGAAATTGAAAATCTCTCATGGAAGATTGAACGTGCGGAAACAACAGATTTGGGAGATTTAGAAAATCAAATGGATATTGCTGAAAAGCGGCGCACGACTTTGCTCAAAGACTTCTTCCCTATTGAGGGGTGAATTAATTAATTAATATAATAATATTTATTAGACTATTTAGTAAAGCATTATTATATAAATAAAAAACATTTACAAAATATATAATATTTAAAGAAAGTATTTGCCAACCCTGCTAAAAGAGAAAAAAGAATATTAAAAACTAAAACTAAATAAAGTAGTTAAATATAACTAAATAATAATTAATAGAATATTACGATAATTTCTTTTGCAATATAAGATTTTTAATCTGAAACAAATATATAAAATAAAATTTATAATATTAAATATACATTAATTATACTAAATAAAAGATTCATCAAAAGCATAATCTTTACACATCTTCCATTTAATTAAAACATCATGACACACATTTTATCATCTTCATTAACTATAATCGCAATAGAAACACAATTTGCTTATAAAAATATTTTTTAAAACAAATTTGTGTTTCTTATTGTTCAGTATATGTGTTTATACTGATTTAACAAAATGTATGAGATAAAAATAATTAATTAACAAATTCTAGTAAGTTTTAAAGAAATTAAAAATTACTTTTTTTCATTCAGTTTTTTTAAGTATTTTAATTATAATGGATTAATGCAAAATTTATAGATTTTCTTATGAAAATATATTAAAATTAAAGATAAAAGCAAATTTAAATTGAAATTTTTCATTTAAGATAATTCCAATGAATACAGTAGAGTTAAAAATTTAAGGTGGTATAGAAAATCGATTGGTTGTTATAATCCAAATATCTGTGCCCACAAGGAATAACAGCTAAAGTTGAGTTAGGACAAAATTGAGTTATTACTACCACTGTACTCCTTGCACTCATAATGCACCTCGACACAAAATTGTATCATTGTAGTTCAAAAATCAGTTGTTGAATTCACAAGCTCGTATTAACGTCGTTTGTGTTGCGTAATCGTCTAATTATACAGTATTGTATTTTTTTTAATCGAGCTTGTGGGCACAGACATTATAAGGAGTGTACATCATGTATCACATTATGAAAAATGCGTGTTCCTGTGTTCGTTTACGCTAATTTTCGAAACCTTTTACGAATTTCAATAAAATTTTGTAATTAAAAGAAATTACAATTTTGGAGCCCATAGGTAGTGCTGCTCTTTTAAGGAAATTATATTTTTTTAAAGCGATATGTGGCAGTGCAACGTCTGCATAGGTATGCAAGACCTGCTGATTGCGTTCATGAAATCCGTTTGTACTTGAATTCTTCCGTTCGTAAACGGAATTAAATGCGCTTGAATTGGTCTTCAAGAACGTTTTAATTCATGTTTTTAGCAACTGGAATATTTTGTTTCCTTCCTCGAATAACAAAATTTACAACTTTGTCGAAAATTTTTGAACGAAAATATGTAATTTCGTTCAAACTTAGGGCCTGGCCCACGATGTCGACAAGTCGATATCGTTCTCTTATTTATAGTGAAAACAAGAACAAAATTTCAGAACAGTTTTCAATACAAATAAGAGAACGACATCGACTTGTCGACATCGTGGGCCAGGCCCTAAGTTTGAACGAAATTACATATTTTCGTTCAAAATTAAAATAAAGTAAGTCCGGGTAATGTATAGCTGATTTTCTCTAAAACTAAGGGCATAGGAATAACGGTACCAATCTTATAATAGTATGGTGCGTGCGTTAAGGTACGGTCATACTTGGCAAATATTTGCCCAAGAAAACGTAAGCACTACTTTTGCCCAGGGTTAGTGTGATTTAACATGGTTTTTATATTACAAGATAAAGTCAATTATGCCGCAAAATTCTATTTTTATGTTATTTTTTTATAAAAGCGATCCCATACTTAAAAATATATTGGAATTAAAGAAAATGCAATTTTAGCTTGTCTGTTGGTCAAGTTGTTTCGGCAAATATTTGCCAATTGTGACCTGATCGTACCTTTAGTGTACATATTAGATTATTGCAGGGTTCGACCGAATGCACTTTTTTCAGACCGAACCCGAACTTCGGTTGAATTTTTAGAGCCGAACGCGAAAACGATCTTTTTTTATTGAAGAAAAGAATTTCAACTTATCTTTTTAGGGTTCCGTACACCAAAAGCGTGAAGGAACCCTATAGTTTTCGCAACGCTCTCCGTCTGTCACAGGCCGTTTTCTCTGGAACTGTAAGAGCTACGGACCTAAAATTTTCACAGAATATGTAAAACTTTGGCCACTACAACAAATATATAACAGCTAAAAATTAAAGGGTGTTCTAAAGTGAGCAACGAAACATGTTGAAATACTAATGTAATATACAGGCAGTTATATATAGACACTTTATATTTATTTATTTATTTTATTTAAAAATTCATTTAACTAACCGAGCCCATGAAGGCCAGGCCGTATATGGTTAGTAGGCTAGTGTAAATTTGTGTAGTCTGTACAATAGACACAGCAAATAACACTGATATTTAAAACAATAAAAATTAAAGGATGTTCTATCAGTTGATGTAATTTTTACTATGTAATTTAGACAATTTGCTGTATCTTGGAAACCGTAAGAGGCAAACACTTGAAATTTAAAAAAAAAACAGTAATACCATATTTACACTACGCAACTTTGTTGCATGCAACTCTCTTTTTTCAGTGAGAAAGACAGAGAAGAAATACAAAATGCATACATATCTATTTCAACACACTCACTTAAAATTAAAATTGCATGCAACAAAGTTGCATGGTGTAAATATGGTATAAAACAAAAACTTTCAAAATTAACAAAATTTCAAAACGAAAAATCGCCAAAATAAAAAAGCGCTTAAAGGAAAAAGAGCACCAAAACTAAAAAAAACGCAAAAAATCACCAAAACAAAAAAGATCGCCAAAAAAACGCCAAAAACCGAAAATTACTAAAACTAAAAATATCATAAAACGAAAAAATCTTAAAAAATGGAAAAAATCACCAAAACGGAAAAAAAGCGCCAAAACAAAAAAAATCGCCAAAATCAAAAAAGCGGCAAAACAAAAAAATCACTAAAACAATGAAAAAAACTAAAAATAAATAAAATTAAACGGAAAAGCAATACAAAAATTTTTCGAAATGAAAAAAAGGGCAAAAACGAAAGGGATATAGTATACCTATTCGTACGGAACTCTTCGTGTGCGAGCCAAAATCGCACTTTACTGAATTTATTTTAATTATAACTCGTTTAATAAATAGAAAATGAACAAATTCATACATAGTGCGTTGCTTTTTTCGATAATATTTTATAGGATTGCATTTTTGTGTATTTTTGATAATATATAAATTAGGGATGTAGCAGACACCGATATATCGGCGATACTTCAGATTTTCCGATACATCGGCAACGACGATATTCTACTGTTGATACGAAGATACTTTTAAAATTTTTATCAGAGCTTTTTTGAAAAAATTATTATTATTTTTTATTTTTATTTTTTTGTTAATTTCACCATTAATTCAAATTCAATTCATTGTTTTTTAAATCTAACCCTACGTTTATACCTGATCTATTTTTATCATAACAAATAAAAAACGACGTACATGCGTAACGCATACATGCGAACACGTTGTTTTTTTTTTTTGTTACGATAGATCACAATTTGTTTGCCGTCGTGAAGGTAGTTTGTCACTATTTATGCACTATTTCACTTATTTTTTCACTAAACTGCTTTTATTTAATTAAAGCATTTATATTTTTCTTTAATTAATCTTTTTTTTTTTTTTGTAAAAATGTTACGTTTTTCAAAATAAATTAAAACTTCAAACATTTTGTTTTCACTCTTATTAATATAAATTTAAAATATTTCACGCTGTTATTTTTGTAAAAAAAAAATAATTTATTTTTTTGTTAATTTTACGTATGATTAAAACTTGCTCAAACTGTAAGGAATGTCAAGACCTCGGGAAACATCGCGAAAAGTACGAAAATTCGCAAAAACTTGCTTATATATGAAAGATTCAAATGTCACGATTGATTAAATGCGCCAAAAATGTAAGAAAACTATAAACTGTGAAAAATTACGCCTATCGCGAAAAATTTTTAAATTTTAAACAAACCATAATTTTGATCAAAAATCTCTAAAGCTGACGGAATGGCAAAAATTTGCAAAAACTTGCTAATAGCGGCATGATAAGAAAGTCTAGTCTAATATGGTTTAAAATCGTGTAAACTGTAAAGAGCCTAACAAGTTGCAAAAAGTCACTCCTATCACGAACATTGCAAAAACTCGCGAGAAGTTGCAGCATCGTTCACGATGCTAACTATATTGCTAACTATATTGAAGAAATCAGTAATGTTGAAAAGAATAACAATATTTAAGAAAAAATTGTTAACATCGCGGAAACTGCAATGTATAGTAAACGTTTTTGTTCTTTAATTTAGAGGTCGCAATAAAACTTAATCATATTATTTGTTAAAAATTTACTTAATTCATTTTTTCACTATTTTTTATTTTTTTTTTTACTATACAAAATCCTCTATCTTATACCGTATTGAGTATTTTCGAATAACAAAACCCCCTATCTCTTCATAAAACTGCCAATAATGCAAAATTTTAAAAATAATTTACACTCAATATTGAGTCCTGGATTTTAAAATATATTATAGAACGAAGATTTTAAAATAACCTATCAATAAACGAAAGAAACAGTTTTTATGCTCTCCTGAAAAGTTCGGTCTGACACTAGATATTTGTTTAAAAATGGGAAGTTACTGAATTCACCCCGATTTTCCAAAACCGAATTTAAATCAGATCTCGACGTTTTTATGTTTTACGAAGCTATTCCGGACATTTTTACGATGATGACCGTAAGGCCTTATGTATGCAGCAATTTATTTTAAATTCAAATACAATTTTCATCATCTTTTTCATTATTTAGTTTCATCTTTATTTTATTCTTAAATTACTTATGTTATTATTAACATAATTGCTATTAAATATTTTATTCATAATTATTTATTCATAATTATTATTTTAAAGTTATTTGAACTAAACAAGAAAGAAAGAAATACATATGTAGACGACAATTGAATTACTGTTTTTTTTTACAATTGACGTCACACTTTGGCTTGGCTTCCAAACCCTCTTAATTTTCACACAACTATTATGCATTTAAAGTAGTATTTATGTCTGTATTTAAGTATATGTGTATTTGAATAACGGTAATTCAAAATCAAAACTATATAACATTTGCTGCAACTGTTTGTATGTATATTTAATTTTTAAAGACATAATTCAGTTTTCAGTTTCAAGAACCTTTTATCGGCTGGTTTCAATTATTATTTCATGTGTATCTAACTGTGAGACACTAAATTTTAATGGTGCATAGCTACCAAAGTGACCACCGCTGCTATCACCTTCGTGTTGTATAATATGTTCTTCCTCGACCTCTTCGACAACAACTTCATGAAGCTGTTGATCCGGATTATATTTTTGTTCTAGAGCAGCCTGTGCATTATCGTTGCAATCACTTTCATGCATTTCAAAATCGGTAAAGTTATTGAAAATCGAGCGACAGACAGCACACTCAAAGCCTCTGTATAAAAAGATCAAAACAAATTATGCATTAATTATTTTTGAAAACTTATAAGGAAAAAGGAGTTAACAAAAAATGAAAGTAATTATAGTGAAATGCAAAATCACGTAACTAACAAAAAATGCGAATTCGCATTTTTAATTAATTTAATTTTCAAACCTTTATCATAAAAATCAGTCAACTTAAAATCGAAAATAGATACATTACTTCAGTCACTTGAAGTATTTTATTAAGATTTTTCTCTCACCTATAAAATTTAAAAGTGTTACGTGATTTTTTTATTTGACCTAACGATAGACTTATTTAAATAACTTGCTTATAAATTTAGTCCCCCTTATCGTGTTTGGCGATTTTCGCCTTCGAATACGACATTTTTGTAATAGATTAAAGACAGCATGCTACATTTGTCTTTAATCTATTACAAAAATGTCGTAGTCGAAGGCGAAAATCGCCAAACACGATAAGGGCCATTATATATTCGTCACCTCATTACTGGTTTGCCCCACCGACCATTAAAAAAAATTGAGATAGGTGTGGGGTATACATATATATATATTTTGAATACCCTCTTTCAGAAACCTGTTTCGCGAAATTGTTTCTGGTTTCTGAGATATTAAGCATTCATTGATTTGACTAAATTTTGATAAATTTTAAATTGTTTTTATTTATAAAAAAAAAATAAATAACATTAAATTAAAAATTTTAGAAACCCAAGAAAATTTTAGAAACCCAAGAAGAAAATAGATCATACAGGTATGTGATGGAAATCGATTTCGAAAACGAACCCGTTTTAAAAGTTGTTTTTTAACAATATTTCTTTATTGAAAAGAACTTTACCACAAATAT
The DNA here is from genome assembly GCA_956483635.1 of Panzeria rudis. Taxonomy (NCBI): domain Eukaryota; kingdom Metazoa; phylum Arthropoda; class Insecta; order Diptera; family Tachinidae; genus Panzeria; species Panzeria rudis. Next base: position 131,095,452 of record OY101450.1, on the reverse strand, counting down.
TATAAAAACATTTCTTTGTTATATCACAAAAATTATAAAATTCGGCTGGAAAGTGTATTAAAAATTGCCTTTAGAAGTGCTTCGTTTTCAAAATCGATTTCCATCACACATCTGATAACTTCAAAACAGCTGGAACAATTTTCTTCAAACATAGGTTCGAAGATTTTCGATCAAGTCACCTTTCAAACAAAATTTAGTAAATTAAAATCGATCTAGCCGTTACGGTGTCAAAGACACACAGATTCAAGGGGATACATCTAGAAAATATGTGATATCTGCTAAACGGTTGGAATGATTTTCTTCAAAGATAGCCAAAAACACTCTCGATCAAGTTACCTTTCGAACAGAATAAACTATATCAAAATCAGTCCAGCCGTTTCCGCTGTACGATGACTTATACAGACACACATTACAAACTTATAACACCAAGTTTTATCAATATTGACATTATTCCATGTAAATATCTTTTATAAAAACATTTATACGCTTATTTTCAATAAAAAGTAGGAAATTTCATCTCAACAACAAGTTACTCAATACAAAGCAGTTAGTATACACATGCAGCACAAAAAGCTACTTTTTAAAACTAAATTTAAAAAAGTGGCTACTGCAGCACAAACTTTTAACTGCTTTTATGAAAGTTCACAAAAATTTTAATTTTTCTTCCAAACCTATACCGGAAGTAGAGATTAGCGATCTCGTGATTTTTAAAGAACATCGTGAATTTAAAAATCACTGTTTTTTTAAAACTGTGACTGCGATCACTGTTTTCAGTTCTCTTTGGGCCTATTCACATATTACGTAACGCTATTTTCGGAGGTTTGGCAGTACCGGCAGCGATTAATACTAACATATCCTAATGCACTTCACAGCATCCTCCTTAGTCGGTATTGTAGCAGAACCGTCGGCGAAGTAAAAGAACTAATAAAATGGCTACACAGCTTAAAAACATCGCGATGCCTCTACTTGACACCAGAGAGGCTTGCTCTACAAAAAAACGCGCAAAAGCAGGATTATAAATGCATTAAGCTTTCTATCTCTCTCCCACTTCACCACCTGTTCTCTCTACTGAAATTCAGCAATTGCGATAGAACCCAAATATATATATATATATATTTTTAAGAAAATTTACTTTCATAACGACCTTTGTAGTGGGCAACACTATTTATCTTCCCGGATTTTTAACCTTTCTGAAAATTTGCGCTTTCTAAATGAATTTGGGTCATAGTAAGAACCGTTTAGAGATATCTGCAAAAAAGTTATTTTTGGAATTTTTTAAATAATGTCCGAAATCTCGTGAACGGTGCATCTGAATAATATCTCTAAATCTATACGGTTTCAAAAATATGTTTCATCTCTGTCCGATATAATGATAGATATATCGCGACCTTAGTATTGGTTTAGCCCATATGCCAAAAGGTCGGAATGGAGAAAAACAACAAAGAAAATTTACATAAAGTTTTCTCAAATATATCCGATAGGTTTTTTTTGTATTCTCGCCACTGCTTCAGTCATATGTTTGGAAGAAAAATGTAAATTGTTGTGAATTTTCATCAATCCGATTAGAAATTAACATCTTTTTACTGAAAGTAAAATATCTTGTTTTGTGCTCCAGTAACCACTTTTTTTAATTTTATTTTCAAAAAGTAGCTTTTGTTGCTCCATATGTATACTAACTCCTGTGTATTGAGTAACTTGTTATTGCGATGAAATTTTCTACTTTTTATTGAAAATAAGCGTGTTATTAGAAAAGATATTTACATGGAATAAAAAGTTAATATTGATGAAACTTGATATTTTACTTGATTTCTGATTTTTATTTTTTTATTTAAAAACAAAATTTTTTTACAAAAAATTTATCAAAAATTATGATATCGAGCACAATGAATGCTTGATATCTCAGAAACCAGGAACAATTTCGCGAAACAGTTTTTGGATTCTGAAAAAGGGTATTCAAAATATATATACCCCATACTTAACTCAATTTTTTTAAATGGTCGGTGGGTATGTAACATGCGAACAGCACCTTTTAAGCAACATATATAAAACGGTGGCATGTCATAATGTCCAGTGGCACTGTCCATGGACATTGTCACTCCAAAAAGTGTCAGAACGTCCATGGACATTGTGACACTTTTGAAAGTGTCATAATTTCCATGACTGCAGTGCCGTTAGGTCCATGGACGTTATGACACTTTTAAGAGTGCCTCGATATATCGAAAGCGACTTCGCTGAGTAAAGATTTGCGCATAGCCGCCCTTCGGCCGGTCTTATGCATTTTCTTATCTCAGTATATTGAAAAGCGGCTCTCCTGAGTAAAGATTATTGCATACCCGGCCTTTGGCCGGGCTTAGGCGTTTTCCCCTCTTGGTATATCGAAGGCCGGCAATGCAAAAATTTTTTCTCAGCGAAGCCGCTTTTCGATATACCGAGAGGAAAAACTCGTTAAGCCCGGCCGAAGGCCAGCTATGCAGTTCCTCTCTAGTGATAAAATTTACATTTCTTAGAATTTTTCATTAATTTCCAAATATATTTTGAATCGACATACTTTAAGCATTGTTGACGCTATTTCTGCATTTTTGTTGAATTTATTTCTCCTTAAAAAGGCAATTCCCGACGCCGACCAAAGGTAGACTATGCGAAAAATCATCAGCACCGTTTTTCGAAAGATCATATTAATCTCCATAGATTCCGGCGCTGCTTACAAATAATTTTGTCCTATATACATATATGTATGTACATATATACAAGCATATATGTAGTATATTTGAATTTTTTCATTTTTTTTAAATTGTGGACATTATTGTGCTGTTTCCACAATGCAAACAAGCACTGCTTATCTAAAATTTGTATGGAGATCACTCTAAAAACTGAGTGCTTTTCATATAAATTTTAGACAAGCAGTGCTTGTTTGCATTGTGGAAACAACACATATGACACATTGAAAGATGTCATTCATAGTGGCCATAATAATAGTGTGCATAATAATAATGTCCATGGACTTTATGACACTTTCAAAAGTGTCATAATGTACACGGACGTTGACACTTTTTGGAGTGACATAATGTCCATGGATAGATATTGTCACTGGACATTATGACATGCCACCTATAAAATAATCGCCAAAACCAAAGCATTTTATTAAATCAACTTACACTGGTTGTTCGTCGGCCAATTCTAAACTTTGTTTGGCCATAGCCTGAGCTTCGGTCACTAAAGCCTTCATATCGATCTCTATGCCATCCTTCACATGGGATTGTAGATGTTTCTTAAAATTGCCCAATTGTATGAACGATTTTTGACATATTTTGCACGTGTATGGTTTCGTATTCAAGTGTCCCATAATATGCTTTTTAAGGTTAACACGTTGGGAGAAATAACGACCGCAACGTTTACAGCGGAATGGTTTCTCTCCTGTGTGTGTTAGCTGATGGCGTTGCATGTTAGATTGTTGGGTAAATGTTTTATTACAAAATGTACAGGGATATGGACGTTCACCATTGTGCACGGAATAATGACGATTTAAATTCACAGACTGGGCGAAGGCTTTGCCACAGATACGACAAACAAAAGGTCGTACATCATTGTGCACCTTCATATGCCGTTCCAAGTTACCGCTATTACAAAAATACTTGGAACATATTTTGCACTCATAAGATGACTTTGTTTGAGAATGCACTTCTTTTTTGTGTAGCAGTTGGTCACGTTTACAGGGGAATATCTATGAAGTAAGTACAAGTAGAATTCATATTGTTTTAGGGTAAAGAAATGTTAATTGGAGAGCACATTACCTTGTTACACCTTTTGCAAGTGTACATGGGCATCGCACCATTCATAGGCATTTCCTCAAACTCTTCTCTGGATGCCATTGTTACTACTATTACAAATTCCTTCGGCGTAGTTTAAACTTGCTGCTTTATTTATTATTTATTGAGTTAAATATGTTCATACCTGTGCTTTTGAAGCTGATTATTAGTTTTCTTTCCTATTTTCGACGGCGGTTTTCGTCCCTTAAGAAAAAATGGGAAGTTTCCGTAAAAACGCAGGGTAGGAAGTCATATGGTTGTCAACAAATATGGTCATTTGTTGTTTAGATGTTGCCACTTTGAAAGTACAGTAGTTCCTTAGAGTTACCTATTAGTGCTTTTAACATAACTTCTTGTCAATTCATTTTATGTTCTTAAGGGCAAAATACACCATCAAAATGCTTGATGTCAGATTCGTGTACGTGTGCTTGACGAAATATGAAAACCAAGTAGATTTTACATCAAGCGTCGTCGGTGTCACTAATACTAACGAAATTTCACACATACTATTAATATGCTTGTCAAGCATTTTCAAACTTTGTATCACGATACTTTATATATAATACTGCTTTCAGTTCTTAATATGAAGTTTGGCCGTCTATATCTGATATATTTTTATCACGATAAATATACGTCTCCACCTAACTTGATATGCTGTTATAACTTGAAGTTATGACTACGTTGTCATTTGCAGTCTACACCTAACTTAGCTTAACATTAACTTCAAGTGCAATTGTTTTAACAACGCAGTCATAACTTCAAGTTACAACAGCATTTCAAGTTAGGTGGAGACGTAGAGTTATGTTATTATAACTGGAAAGAAGCATTAACTTGAGCGGTCTACACTTAACATTAACTTGAAGTTAATGTTAAAGTTAGCCAATTTATATTAGGTGTAGACTGAAAGTAAGAGTCGAACCCATATAGGAAAACCAGCTGATATAAACCTTAGTCTAGACGGTATGTTGAATCAGCAAATGTATGCTAACACTCATATTCTTTAAATTATAGAGCGTTTCCATATACGTAATTTCGGCTAAAATATTTGATTTGCCCAAATGAAGTAATTTGCGACTTGATATCCCATATGTTTTTCATATTGGTAAATTATCTCAAATGACTTAACATAGCGTCTTCACGAGCCATCGATTTGCCTTGACAAAAGTCAAAGTCGATATGAACAAATAGCACTAACGTTTTTCTTATCTTTTTATGTATGAAGTTTGACATATGTTAGAACAATATTATGTCTCGTGAAGACGGGGTGTAATGTGCTCCAGATTATGTCGAAAATACTCTATGCAATCCTGAGTTGCTGTTAAAATTACAAACTCCATCCCTGGGTCATCCATCAATTGTGATTGGCGATTTCGAAAAAATTACATTAAAGAATATCTCATTAATTTTATACGCCAAACTTTATATGGAAAAAATTCTATTACAGCTGCTGCGCACACCTTTGACTACGGAAATTCGAAAACCAAATCACTCACAAGCTTGTGCCAGCCAGTAAACATTTGTTTATAAACTTCAAACAAATTCCACAATACTCTTTCTTTATTACTTATTTCTACCAATTATCGGTTTTAGTGCAAAATTAATATTTTTAGTGCGAAATTGATTTTTAAAAATAATATATATAATGTCATCAGAGGATGTACACACTTATCACTAGCATTGTCTGAAGAACGCAAAAAGTTAGAAAACACGCGAAAAATTGCTAAAATGTGTTGAAGAACTGGCTTAAGTCAAGAATACCAACGCTGTTTAAGATGAAAATAAAAATAATCATGAGGTAATAGCCCTTTTTAGACAAACAATATTTGTGAATTTTTTTCGGCGTTCATAACTTTAATTTTTAACTGGTTCTCCTACAGTTCTGCACGGATAAACGATAAATATATAAATATATAATTTTAAAAAAAACAAACCATTAAAAAGAGAATCAGAGAAATCCGAAAAATCCTGGTTTTTGTCTGGAGGCACTTTTAAGGACAAAGAACTGTTATCCAATTGGTTGAAATGCAGGCTCATTTAAAGTTTCTTCCCACAAATTGAAAATAAAATTTTTCAAAAATTGTCGATATTTCAAAAATTTTATTAACATAATTTATTTTATTTTTCATATAAATTTAAACATTTTTGAAAAGCAAAGCAACGCTCGAGTTCTATGCATTTTTTATGAAAAATTTGTATGAAGAAAAAAATTTTTTTCCAAATTTGTTTTTGCTTTAATATAAATTTCACTTCGGTGATCTGATTTACACAATTATGGCCAAATTACATATAATTGATTTGAAGTCGGTGGAAGCACTATAATTTGACGGCTTGCCAAGACGGATAAAAGGAAAATTTTAAATCAGAACTTTTTGTTAAAAGCAGTCTGGCATCTTCACTTTGCACGATGTGGTATCATTGAACGGTGATTAGACCAGCTGATAACAAAAAAGTTGAAAAAATATACGTGTGCCAAGATAGCGTCGAAAAAATAGCGTCGATTTTGGGAATAAGAAACCGGGAAAAAAGGGGGAAATTTATGGGTATTTTCACATTATGTTACTTCGATTTAAGGAACTAAAATCGTTGCTGGATTTTTCCAAGGAGCATAGTAGTTCCGACAGCCCATTTGTAAAAGGGGCATGAAAATAGACACTTTAATGGAAAAAATGCGCCATTCGTGCCAAAAATCTGCAGAGCCGTTCCCGAGAAAAGTGGGTTTTTCCAAAATGGCCAAAAAAATCGTTGCTGCATTTTTCCCAGGAGCAAAGTAGTTCCGACAGCCCATTTGTAAAAGGAACATGAAAATAGACACTTTAATGGACAAAATGCGCCATTCGTGCCAAAAATCTGCAGAGCCGTTCCCGAGAAAAGTGGGTTTTTCGAAAATGGCCAAAAAAATCGTTGCTGGATTTTTCCCAGGAGCAAAGTAGTTCCGACAGCCCATTTGTAAAAGGAACATGAAAATAGACACTTTAATGGACAAAATGCGCCATTCGTGACAAAAATCTGCAGAGCCGTTCCCGAGAAAAGTGGGTTTTTCGAAAATGGCCAAAAAAATCGTTGCTGGATTTTTCCCAGGAGCAAAGTAGTTCCGACAGCCCATTTGTAAAAGGAACATGAAAATAGACACTTTAATGGACAAAATGCGCCATTCGTGCCAAAAATCTGCAGAGCCGTTCCCGAGAAAAGTGGGTTTTTCGAAAATGGCCAAAAAAATCGTTGCTGGATTTTTCCCAGGAGCAAAGTAGTTCCGACAGCCCATTTGTAAAAGGAACATGAAAATAGACACTTTAATGGACAAAATGCGCCATTCGTGCCAAAAATCTGCAGAGCCGTTCCCGAGAAAAGTGGGTTTTTCGAAAATGGCCAAAAAAATCGTTGCTGGATTTTTCCCAGGAGCAAAGTAGTTCCGACAGCCCATTTGTAAAAGGAACATGAAAATAGACACTTTAATGGACAAAATGCGCCATTCGTGACAAAAATCTGCAGAGCCGTTCCCGAGAAAAGTGGGTTTTTCGAAAATGGCCAAAAAAATCGTTGCTGGACTTTTCCCAGGAGCAAAGTAGTTCCGACAGCCCATTTGTAAAAGGAACATGAAAATAGACACTTTAATGGACAAAATGCGCCATTCGTGACAAAAATCTGCAGAGCCGTTCCCGAGAAAAGTGGGTTTTTCGAAAATGGCCAAAAAAATCGTTGCTGGATTTTTCCCAGGAGCAAAGTAGTTCCGACAGCCCATTTGTAAAAGGAACATGAAAATAGACACTTTAATGGACAAAATGCGCCATTCGTGCCAAAAATCTGCAGAGCCGTTCCCGAGAAAAGTGGGTTTTTCGAAAATGGCCAAAAAAATCGTTGCTGGATTTTTCCCAGGAGCAAAGTAGTTCCGACAGCCCATTTGTAAAAGGAACATGAAAATAGACACTTTAATGGACAAAATGCGCCATTCGTGCCAAAAATCTGCAGAGCCGTTCCCGAGAAAAGTGGGTTTTTCGAAAATGGCCAAAAAAATCGTTGCTGGATTTTTCCCAGGAGCAAAGTAGTTCCGACAGCCCATTTGTAAAAGGAACATGAAAATAGACACTTTAATGGACAAAATGCGCCATTCGTGACAAAAATCTGCAGAGCCGTTCCCGAGAAAAGTGGGTTTTTCGAAAATGGCCAAAAAAATCGTTGCTGGATTTTTCCCAGGAGCAAAGTAGTTCCGACAGCCCATTTGTAAAAGGAACATGAAAATAGACACTTTAATGGACAAAATGCGCCATTCGTGACAAAAATCTGCAGAGCCGTTCCCGAGAAAAGTGGGTTTTTCGAAAATGGCCAAAAAAATCGTTGCTGGATTTTTCCCAGGAGCAAAGTAGTTCCGACAGCCCATTTGTAAAAGGAACATGAAAATAGACACTTTAATGGACAAAATGCGCCATTCGTGCCAAAAATCTGCAGAGCCGTTCCCGAGAAAAGTGGGTTTTTCGAAAATGGCCAAAAAAATCGTTGCTGGATTTTTCCCAGGAGCAAAGTAGTTCCGACAGCCCATTTGTAAAAGGAACATGAAAATAGACACTTTAATGGACAAAATGCGCCATTCGTGCCAAAAATCTGCAGAGCCGTTCCCGAGAAAAGTGGGTTTTTCGAAAATGGCCAAAAAAATCGTTGCTGGATTTTTCCCAGGAGCAAAGTAGTTCGACAGCCCATTTGTAAAAGGAACATGAAAATAGACACTTTAATGGACAAAATGCGCCATTCGTGCCAAAAATCTGCAGAGCCGTTCCCGAGAAAAGTGGGTTTTTCGAAAATGGCCAAAAAAATCGTTGCTGGATTTTTCCCAGGAGCAAAGTAGTTCCGACAGCCCATTTGTAAAAGGAACATGAAAATAGACACTTTAATGGACAAAATGCGCCATTCGTGACAAAAATCTGCAGAGCCGTTCCCGAGAAAAGTGGGTTTTTCGAAAATGGCCAAAAAAATCGTTGCTGGATTTTTCCCAGGAGCAAAGTAGTTCCGACAGCCCATTTGTAAAAGGAACATGAAAATAGACACTTTAATGGACAAAATGCGCCATTCGTGCCAAAAATCTGCAGAGCCGTTCCCGAGAAAAGTGGGTTTTTCGAAAATGGCCAAAAAAATCGTTGCTGGATTTTTCCCAGGAGCAAAGTAGTTCCGACAGCCCATTTGTAAAAGGAACATGAAAATAGACACTTTAATGGACAAAATGCGCCATTCGTGCCAAAAATCTGCAGAGCCGTTCCCGAGAAAAGTGGGTTTTTCGAAAATGGCCAAAAAAATCGTTGCTGGATTTTTCCCAGGAGCAAAGTAGTTCCGACAGCCCATTTGTAAAAGGAACATGAAAATAGACACTTTAATGGACAAAATGCGCCATTCGTGACAAAAATCTGCAGAGCCGTTCCCGAGAAAAGTGGGTTTTTCGAAAATGGCCAAAAAAATCGTTGCTGGATTTTTCCCAGGAGCAAAGTAGTTCCGACAGCCCATTTGTAAAAGGAACATGAAAATAGACACTTTAATGGACAAAATGCGCCATTCGTGCCAAAAATCTGCAGAGCCGTTCCCGAGAAAAGTGGGTTTTCGAAAATGGCCAAAAAAATCGTTGCTGGATTTTTCCCAGGAGCAAAGTAGTTCCGACAGCCCATTTGTAAAAGGAACATGAAAATAGACACTTTAATGGACAAAATGCGCCATTCGTGCCAAAAATCTGCAGAGCCGTTCCCGAGAAAAGTGGGTTTTTCGAAAATGGCCAAAAAAATCGTTGCTGGATTTTTCCCAGGAGCAAAGTAGTTCCGACAGCCCATTTGTAAAAGGAACATGAAAATAGACACTTTAATGGACAAAATGCGCCATTCGTGACAAAAATCTGCAGAGCCGTTCCCGAGAAAAGTGGGTTTTTCGAAAATGGCCAAAAAAATCGTTGCTGGATTTTTCCCAGGAGCGAAGTAGTTCCGACAGCCCATTTGTAAAAGGAACATGAAAATAGACACTTTAATGGACAAAATGCGCCATTCGTGACAAAAATCTGCAGAGCCGTTCCCGAGAAAAGTGGGTTTTTCGAAAATGGCCAAAAAAATCGTTGCTGGATTTTTCCCAGGAGCAAAGTAGTTCCGACAGCCCATTTGTAAAAGGAACATGAAAATAGACACTTTAATGGACAAAATGCGCCATTCGTGCCAAAAATCTGCAGAGCCGTTCCCGAGAAAAGTGGGTTTTTCGAAAATGGCCAAAAAAATCGTTGCTGGATTTTTCCCAGGAGCAAAGTAGTTCCGACAGCCCATTTGTAAAAGGAACATGAAAATAGACACTTTAATGGACAAAATGCGCCATTCGTGCCAAAAATCTGCAGAGCCGTTCCCGAGAAAAGTGGGTTTTTCGAAAATGGCCAAAAAAATCGTTGCTGGATTTTTCCCAGGAGCAAAGTAGTTCCGACAGCCCATTTGTAAAAGGAACATGAAAATAGACACTTTAATGGACAAAATGCGCCATTCGTGACAAAAATCTGCAGAGCCGTTCCCGAGAAAAGTGGGTTTTTCGAAAATGGCCAAAAAAATCGTTGCTGGATTTTTCCCAGGAGCAAAGTAGTTCCGACAGCCCATTTGTAAAAGGAACATGAAAATAGACACTTTAATGGACAAAATGCGCCATTCGTGCCAAAAATCTGCAGAGCCGTTCCCGAGAAAGTGGGTTTTTCGAAAATGGCCAAAAAAAATCGTTGCTGGATTTTTCCCAGGAGCAAAGTAGTTCCGACAGCCCATTTGTAAAAGGAACATGAAAATAGACACTTTAATGGACAAAATGCGCCATTCGTGCCAAAAATCTGCAGAGCCGTTCCCGAGAAAAGTGGGTTTTTCGAAAATGGCCAAAAAAATCGTTGCTGGATTTTTCCCAGGAGCAAAGTAGTTCCGACAGCCCATTTGTAAAAGGAACATGAAAATAGACACTTTAATGGACAAAATGCGCCATTCGTGACAAAAATCTGCAGAGCCGTTCCCGAGAAAAGTGGGTTTTTCGAAAATGGCCAAAAAAATCGTTGCTGGATTTTTCCCAGGAGCAAAGTAGTTCCGACAGCCCATTTGTAAAAGGAACATGAAAATAGACACTTTAATGGACAAAATGCGCCATTCGTGACAAAAATCTGCAGAGCCGTTCCCGAGAAAAGTGGGTTTTTCGAAAATGGCCAAAAAAATCGTTGCTGGATTTTTCCCAGGAGCAAAGTAGTTCCGACAGCCCATTTGTAAAAGGAACATGAAAATAGACACTTTAATGGACAAAATGCGCCATTCGTGCCAAAAATCTGCAGAGCCGTTCCCGAGAAAAGTGGGTTTTTCGAAAATGGCCAAAAAAATCGTTGCTGGATTTTTCCCAGGAGCAAAGTAGTTCCGACAGCCCATTTGTAAAAGGAACATGAAAATAGACACTTTAATGGACAAAATGCGCCATTCGTGCCAAAAATCTGCAGAGCCGTTCCCGAGAAAAGTGGGTTTTTCGAAAATGGCCAAAAAAATCGTTGCTGGATTTTTCCCAGGAGCAAAGTAGTTCCGACAGCCCATTTGTAAAAGGAACATGAAAATAGACACTTTAATGGACAAAATGCGCCATTCGTGCCAAAAATCTGCAGAGCCGTTCCCGAGAAAAGTGGGTTTTTCGAAAATGGCCAAAAAAATCGTTGCTGGATTTTTCCCAGGAGCAAAGTAGTTCCGACAGCCCATTTGTAAAAGGAACATGAAAATAGACACTTTAATGGACAAAATGCGCCATTCGTGACAAAAATCTGCAGAGCCGTTCCCGAGAAAAGTGGGTTTTTCGAAAATGGCCAAAAAAATCGTTGCTGGATTTTTCCCAGGAGCAAAGTAGTTCCGACAGCCCATTTGTAAAAGGAACATGAAAATAGACACTTTAATGGACAAAATGCGCCATTCGTGACAAAAATCTGCAGAGCCGTTCCCGAGAAAAGTGGGTTTTTCGAAAATGGCCAAAAAAATCGTTGCTGGATTTTTCCCAGGAGCAAAGTAGTTCCGACAGCCCATTTGTAAAAGGAACATGAAAATAGACACTTTAATGGACAAAATGCGCCATTCGTGCCAAAAATCTGCAGAGCCGTTCCCGAGAAAAGTGGGTTTTTCGAAAATGGCCAAAAAAATCGTTGCTGGATTTTTCCCAGGAGCAAAGTAGTTCCGACAGCCCATTTGTAAAAGGAACATGAAAATAGACACTTTAATGGACAAAATGCGCCATTCGTGCCAAAAATCTGCAGAGCCGTTCCCGAGAAAAGTGGGTTTTTCGAAAATGGCCAAAAAAATCGTTGCTGGATTTTTCCCAGGAGCAAAGTAGTTCCGACAGCCCATTTGTAAAAGGAACATGAAAATAGACACTTTAATGGACAAAATGCGCCATTCGTGCCAAAAATCTGCAGAGCCGTTCCCGAGAAAAGTGGGTTTTTCGAAAATGGCCAAAAAAATCGTTGCTGGATTTTTCCCAGGAGCAAAGTAGTTCCGACAGCCCATTTGTAAAAGGAACATGAAAATAGACACTTTAATGGACAAAATGCGCCATTCGTGACAAAAATCTGCAGAGCCGTTCCCGAGAAAAGTGGGTTTTTCGAAAATGGCCAAAAAAATCGTTGCTGGATTTTTCCCAGGAGCAAAGTAGTTCCGACAGCCCATTTGTAAAAGGAACATGAAAATAGACACTTTAATGGACAAAATGCGCCATTCGTGCCAAAAATCTGCAGAGCCGTTCCGAGAAAAGTGGGTTTTTCGAAAATGGCCAAAAAAATCGTTGCTGGATTTTTCCCAGGAGCAAAGTAGTTCCGACAGCCCATTTGTAAAAGGAACATGAAAATAGACACTTTAATGGACAAAATGCGCCATTCGTGCCAAAAATCTGCAGAGCCGTTCCCGAGAAAAGTGGGTTTTTCGAAAATGGCCAAAAAAATCGTTGCTGGATTTTTCCCAGGAGCAAAGTAGTTCCGACAGCCCATTTGTAAAAGGAACATGAAAATAGACACTATAATGGACAAAATGCGCCATTCGTGACAAAAATCTGCAGAGCCGTTCCCGAGAAAAGTGGGTTTTTCGAAAATGGCCAAAAAAATCGTTGCTGGATTTTTCCCAGGAGCAAAGTAGTTCCGACAGCCCATTTGTAAAAGGAACATGAAAATAGACACTTTAATGGACAAAATGCGCCATTCGTGACAAAAATCTGCAGAGCCGTTCCCGAGAAAAGTGGGTTTTTCGAAAATGGCCAAAAAAATCGTTGCTGGATTTTTCCCAGGAGCAAAGTAGTTCCGACAGCCCATTTGTAAAAGGAACATGAAAATAGACACTTTAATGGACAAAATGCGCCATTCGTGCCAAAAATCTGCAGAGCCGTTCCCGAGAAAAGTGGGTTTTTCGAAAATGGGCAAAAAAATCGTTGCTGGATTTTTCCCAGGAGCAAAGTAGTTCCGACAGCCCATTTGTAAAAGGAACATGAAAATAGACACTTTAATGGACAAAATGCGCCATTCGTGCCAAAAATCTGCAGAGCCGTTCCCGAGAAAAGTGGGTTTTTCGAAAATGGCCAAAAAAATCGTTGCTGGATTTTTCCCAGGAGCAAAGTAGTTCCGACTGCCCATTTGTAAAAGGAACATGAAAATAGACACTTTAATGGACAAAATGCGCCATTCGTGCCAAAAATCTGCAGAGCCGTTCCCGAGAAAAGTGGGTTTTTCGAAAATGGCCAAAAAAATCGTTGCTGGATTTTTCCCAGGAGCAAAGTAGTTCCGACAGCCCATTTGTAAAAGGAACATGAAAATAGACACTTTAATGGACAAAATGCGCCATTCGTGACAAAAATCTGCAGAGCCGTTCCCGAGAAAAGTGGGTTTTTCGAAAATGGCCAAAAAAATCGTTGCTGGATTTTTCCCAGGAGCAAAGTAGTTCCGACAGCCCATTTGTAAAAGGAACATGAAAATAGACACTTTAATGGACAAAATGCGCCATTCGTGCCAAAAATCTGCAGAGCCGTTCCCGAGAAAAGTGGGTTTTTCGAAAATGGCCAAAAAAATCGTTGCTGGATTTTTCCCAGGAGCAAAGTAGTTCCGACAGCCCATTTGTAAAAGGAACATGAAAATAGACACTTTAATGGACAAAATGCGCCATTCGTGCCAAAAATCTGCAGAGCCGTTCCCGAGAAAAGTGGGTTTTTCGAAAATGGCCAAAAAAATCGTTGCTGGATTTTTCCCAGGAGCAAAGTAGTTCCGACAGCCCATTTGTAAAAGGAACATGAAAATAGACACTTTAGTGGACAAAATGCGCCATTCGTGACAAAAATCTGCAGAGCCGTTCCCGAGAAAAGTGGGTTTTTCGAAAATGGCCAAAAAAATCGTTGCTGGATTTTTCCCAGGAGCAAAGTAGTTCCGACAGCCCATTTGTAAAAGGAACATGAAAATAGACACTTTAATGGACAAAATGCGCCATTCGTGACAAAAATCTGCAGAGCCGTTCCCGAGAAAAGTGGGTTTTTCGAAAATGGCCAAAAAAATCGTTGCTGGATTTTTCCCAGGAGCAAAGTAGTTCCGACAGCCCATTTGTAAAAGGAACATGAAAATAGACACTTTAATGGACAAAATGCGCCATTCGTGCCAAAAATCTGCAGAGCCGTTCCCGAGAAAAGTGGGTTTTTCGAAAATGGCCAAAAAAATCGTTGCTGGATTTTTCCCAGGAGCAAAGTAGTTCCGACAGCCCATTTGTAAAAGGAACATGAAAATAGACACTTTAATGGACAAAATGCGCCATTCGTGCCAAAAATCTGCAGAGCCGTTCCCGAGAAAAGTGGGTTTTTCGAAAATGGCCAAAAAAATCGTTGCTGGATTTTTCCCAGGAGCAAAGTAGTTCCGACAGCCCATTTGTAAAAGGAACATGAAAATAGACACTTTAATGGACAAAATGCGCCATTCGTGCCAAAAATCTGCAGAGCCGTTCCCGAGAAAAGTGGGTTTTTCGAAAATGGCCAAAAAAATCGTTGCTGGATTTTTCCCAGGAGCAAAGTAGTTCCGACAGCCCATTTGTAAAAGGAACATGAAAATAGACACTTTAATGGACAAAATGCGCCATTCGTGACAAAAATCTGCAGAGCCGTTCCCGAGAAAAGTGGGTTTTTCGAAAATGGCCAAAAAAATCGTTGCTGGATTTTTCCCAGGAGCAAAGTAGTTCCGACAGCCCATTTGTAAAAGGAACATGAAAATAGACACTTTAATGGACAAAATGCGCCATTCGTGCCAAAAATCTGCAGAGCCGTTCCCGAGAAAAGTGGGTTTTTCGAAAATGGCCAAAAAAATCGTTGCTGGATTTTTCCCAGGAGCAAAGTAGTTCCGACAGCCCATTTGTAAAAGGAACATGAAAATAGACACTTTAATGGACAAAATGCGCCATTCGTGCCAAAAATCTGCAGAGCCGTTCCCGAGAAAAGTGGGTTTTTCGAAAATGGCCAAAAAAATCGTTGCTGGATTTTTCCCAGGAGCAGAGTAGTTCCGACCACCTATTTATCAATGGGACATGAAAATGGATAGTTTAAGGGAGAAAATGGGTAGACACATTAAGGGACAAAATGGAAAAAGTGGGTTCATCCAAAATGGCCGAAAATGCTGAAAGTTTTTCCCGCCTTTTTTGCATTTTTCCATAATAATGATGCTCAGTAGAGCCAACATTATAATGACTATGGTATGATATATATCGAACCTCGCAGACGTTGTAATGACTTTTGCTTAATATGGTTATGTATAGCGAAGCTCAAGGATATGAAAGGGTTTGCCACTAAGTCAAATTAATTTATAGATGGCAGCATAGCAAAAATAAGGAATATTTGAAAATATTGAATTATTTATTGCATATTATAGGTGAAAACGAACAATACATATGCAAAAATATTGTTTTGTGTTTTGTGCTCTTTTCTATGTCTATACTTGATAATTTTTTAACATGACATATGTCAAAATTAATATTGAAAAGTAATAGTGATATTGAAAAGTAATATGTCAAAATTGATATTGAAAAGTAATAGTGCTCTTCCATAAACGTAATTTGAAATAAAATAGTTGATTTGCCCAAATGCGGTAATTTGCGATGGAGTTTCCATATATTTTTCATATTGGCAAATTATCTCAAATGACATAGTATGTTTCCACCGGCATGATTTCGATAAATCATAGTGATTTGAACAAATCATGCTGATTTATACATGATTTACCATACATTTGGCATACCACCAAATTACCTCAAAGTAGGTGATTTATTTTATATTACGTCGAAAAAATACTCTTTTTCGAACTATATTTATCTACGCAACCCTGCTTTGCTTTTAAAATTACAAACTTTGTCCGGACAAAATTTATTTTATATATAATTTGACGTCCCTCTCAAGAAGAGAACGACAAATTACATATAAAAAATATTTTGTCCAGACAAAAATATTTTTGACAAGCATTAATAAGTTTTTTGTTGTACTTTTACTAAACTTATATTATTTGATAGTTACTTGTCGGCTGAGTCGTGCACCGATCACAGCCGCACACATCGGCGGCGGCGCAATTTAAGAAGAAAATTCGGCGGCGGCTGTTAAGCCGGCTATGCGCCGATCAGCTTCGTGCTCTGGATTAAGTTCAAGAGCCTAAATTTTTTTCAGAGGCATAAATTGTCAAGCTGTAAGCATTTGAAGAATTTCTGGAGGAGATAAAGTCGAAATGTGCCACTTCTAAATATTATGTGCTCAATATGTACAGCTTCATTTAATAATGCAGATGATGTCTACAGTACCAGTTGTGGCCATTTGTTCCATTTTTCTTGCATGAATGAATGGCAAAGGAGGCAAGTCAAACCATCATTGTGTTTAAAATTATCTATATGTAATCTATGTTTTGTAGGGGAACAAGTTGTCCTCAGTGTCGTCATTACAATCCAACTACACATAAACTTTATTTAAGCTTTGATGAAACTGCAGAAAATGTAGAAAAACAATCTGAACTGGACCTGAAGCTAAAAACATCGAATGAAAAAATAACCCAACATCTTGTTCAAATGAGTAAATCGGAAACCAATTTTTTACAACTCCAGAAGCAGTTTACTGCAATTGAAAATGCGAAAAAAGGTCGAGGAAAGGATTAGGCAAATGAATGACAGCGAAGACAACTTCCTGAATCTTCAAGGACAGTACACGGAAAGTTCAGAGCTCGTAAAAGCTCTTCATGATCGTATACAACAGTTATTCATTGAAATTGAATGCAAATCGAAAGAGTTGCAACTAAAACACCTTGAAAACGAATCGCTTAAAACGAGCTTAGAGGCTTGAATAAATCGATTCTTTTGCACTGAAATTGATTATTTGTTTTTTTAAAATAGTTTCAAAATATGAAGAAAGCTCATTTTCAATCTTCACGATAATTTCAATATCGTCGAGAAAAATTCTTTATTGTGTATATCATCGATGAAACGCGGCCGTAAACAGAAAAAGCTTCACTTTAGTAGAAATGAATGAAATCTTATAAATTTAGTGTCAAAAATAGGTAAATATTCCACTTTATATCTTTTTAGTTATTCCGGCTCAACTTTTTGAATGATGGTCTTGTAACGTCACCAATAGTGATAAAACACTCCTCAATGTATATGTACCGAACCCAATATTCCAGTTCTATTCATCATTTAAGCTAATTTCATGCCAAGTTTTTATTAGTCATATGCTCATTAATGGTTAAGTTTTATATTTGCTCGATGGAATGAAATATATTCAATTTCTACTATTATTTTGATTGACACTTTATTTATGTAGAAACACTCTTACGCCCTTCTTCACAGTGTACAGTTAAAAGCTAATGTATACTTAAGGAAGGGTTTTTAGTTGGTAGCAGGCCGCCGTAATCTAGCTCAACCTCATCGGCCCATGAAGATTTGATTGCATCAACTCCTGGCATCTGCATAAATATAAAAAAGTAATTAAGCACACATGAAAAATTTTCCTTATACCTTTCACAAAAAATTATAGTTTTATTCTCCACAAGTTAAGCTAATTCAATGGGTAGTACGAATAAAAAAAAGTATTTACTTTTTTTATTCATACTAATGTATACTTAAGGAAGTGTTTTTAGTTGGTAGCAGGCCGCCGTAATCTAGCTCAACCTCATCGGCCCATGAAGATTTGATTACATCAACTCCTGGCATCTGCATAAATATAAAAAAGTAATTAAGCACACATGAAAAATTTTCCTTATACCTTTCACAAAAAATTATAGTTTTATTCTCCACAAATTAAGCTAATTCAATGGGTAGTATGAATAAAAAAAGTATTTACTTTTTACTTAAAATTTGTTTTAAAACCAAAACAAATCTTATATTTATATTGAATTTCCGGAATTTTGTGTTTTAGAAAATTTTTAAGTAAAAAGCAAATACTTTTTTTATTCATACTAGCCAATGTATATAACAGCGAACGTCATTTTTACGAAATCGTCAATCACAATTGATGGATGACCCAGGGATGGAGTTTGTAATTTTAAAAGCAACGCAGGGTTGCATAGATTATTTTCGACATAATTTGGAGCACATTACCCTACGCCTATACCTGATATATTTTTATCGTGACATAAGTCAAACTTTATATTGAAATTTATTTTTTGTTATATTAGCTGTTTTTCATGTATGGAATTTGACATTTGTTATGATAAAAATTAATCAGATGTAGACGTAGGGTCATAGTATGTTTCCACCAACTTTAAATTACGTAGATTTAGGTAAATAGCTTCGAAGGGTTTACACCGAGCTTGTGAGTGATTTGGTGTTCGAATTTTCGTTGTCAAATGAAGCACTAAGTTTATAAGGTGTGCGCAGCAGCTGTAATTAAATTTTTTCCATATATTGTTTGACATTTAAAATTAATTAAATTTTCTTTAATGTCATTATTTCGAAATTGTCAATCACAATTGATTGATGACCCAGGGATAAAGTTTGTAATTTTAAAAGCAAAGCAGGGTTGCGTAGATAAATATAGTTCGAAAAAGAGTATTTTTTCGACGTAATATAAAATAAATCACCTACTTTGAGGTAATTTGGTGGTATGCCAAATGTATGGTAAATCATGTATAAATCAGCATGATTTGTTCAAATCACCATGATTTATCGAAATCATGCCGGTGGAAACATACTATGTCATTTGAGATAATTTGCCAATATGAAAAATATATGGAAACTCCATCGCAAATTACCGCATTTGGGCAAATCAAATATTTTATTTCAAATTACGTTTATGGAAGAGCACTATTACTTTTCAATATCAATTTTGACATATTACTTTTCAATATCACTATTACTTTTCAATATCAATTTTGACATATGTCATGTTAAAAAATTATCAAGTATAGACATAGAAAAGAGCACAAAACACAAAACAATATTTTTGCATATGTATTGTTCGTTTTCACCTATAATATGCAATAAATAATTCAATATTTTCAAATATTCCTTATTTTTGCTATGCTGCCATCTATAAATTAATTTGACTTAGTGGCAAACCCTTTCATATCCTTGAGCTTCGCTATACATAACCATATTAAGCAAAAGTCATTACAACGTCTGCGAGGTTCGATATATATCATACCATAGTCATTATAATGTTGGCTCTACTGAGCATCATTATTATGGAAAAATGCAAAAAAGGCGGGAAAAACTTTCAGCATTTTCGGCCATTTTGGATGAACCCACTTTTTCCATTTTGTCCCTTAATGTGTCTACCCATTTTCTCCCTTAAACTATCTATTTTCATGTCCCATTGATAAATAGGTGGTCGGAACTACTCTGCTCCTGGGAAAAATCCAGCAACGATTTTTTTGGCCATTTTCGAAAAACCCACTTTTCTCGGGAACGGCTCTGCAGATTTTTGTCACGAATGGCGCATTTTGTCCATTAAAGTGTCTATTTTCATGTTCCTTTTACAAATGGGCTGTCGGAACTACTTTGCTCCTGGGAAAAATCCAGCAACGATTTTTTTGGCCATTTTCGAAAAACCCACTTTTCTCGGGAACGGCTCTGCAGATTTTTGGCACGAATGGCGCATTTTGTCCATTAAAGTGTCTATTTTCATGTTCCTTTTACAAATGGGCTGTCGGAACTACTTTGCTCCTGGGAAAAATCCAGCAACGATTTTTTTGGCCATTTTCGAAAAACCCACTTTTCTCGGGAACGGCTCTGCAGATTTTTGGCACGAATGGCGCATTTTGTCCATTAAAGTGTCTATTTTCATGTTCCTTTTACAAATGGGCTGTCGGAACTACTTTGCTCCTGGGAAAAATCCAGCAACGATTTTTTGGCCATTTTCGAAAAACCCACTTTTCTCGGGAACGGCTCTGCAGATTTTTGGCACGAATGGCGCATTTTGTCCATTAAAGTGTCTATTTTCATGTTCCTTTTACAAAAGGGCTGTCGGAACTACTTTGCTCCTGGGAAAAATCCAGCAACGATTTTTTTGGCCATTTTCGAAAAACCCACTTTTCTCGGGAACGGCTCTGCAGATTTTTGTCACGAATGGCGCATTTTGTCCATTAAAGTGTCTATTTTCATGTTCCTTTTACAAATGGGCTGTCGGAACTACTTTGCTCCTGGGAAAAATCCAGCAACGATTTTTTTGGCCATTTTCGAAAAACCCACTTTTCTCGGGAACGGCTCTGCAGATTTTTGGCACGAATGGCGCATTTTGTCCATTAAAGTGTCTATTTTCATGTTCCTTTTACAAATGGGCTGTCGGAACTACTTTGCTCCTGGGAAAAATCCAGCAACGATTTTTTTGGCCATTTTCGAAAAACCCACTTTTCTCGGGAACGGCTCTGCAGATTTTTGGCACGAATGGCGCATTTTGTCCATTAAAGTGTCTATTTTCATGTTCCTTTTACAAATGGGCTGTCGGAACTACTTTGCTCCTGGGAAAAATCCAGCAACGATTTTTTTGGCCATTTTCGAAAAACCCACTTTTCTCGGGAACGGCTCTGCAGATTTTTGGCACGAATGGCGCATTTTGTCCATTAAAGTGTCTATTTTCATGTTCCTTTTACAAATGGGCTGTCGGAACTACTTTGCTCCTGGGAAAAATCCAGCAACGATTTTTTTGGCCATTTTCGAAAAACCCACTTTTCTCGGGAACGGCTCTGCAGATTTTTGGCACGAATGGCGCATTTTGTCCATTAAAGTGTCTATTTTCATGTTCCTTTTACAAATGGGCTGTCGGAACTACTTTGCTCCTGGGAAAAATCCAGCAACGATTTTTTTGGCCATTTTCGAAAAACCCACTTTTCTCGGGAACGGCTCTGCAGATTTTTGGCACGAATGGCGCATTTTGTCCATTAAAGTGTCTATTTTCATGTTCCTTTTACAAATGGGCTGTCGGAACTACTTTGCTCCTGGGAAAAATCCAGCAACGATTTTTTTGGCCATTTTCGAAAAACCCACTTTTCTCGGGAACGGCTCTGCAGATTTTTGGCACGAATGGCGCATTTTGTCCATTAAAGTGTCTATTTTCATGTTCCTTTTACAAATGGGCTGTCGGAACTACTTTGCTCCTGGGAAAAATCCAGCAACGATTTTTTTGGCCATTTTCGAAAAACCCACTTTTCTCGGGAACGGCTCTGCAGATTTTTGGCACGAATGGCGCATTTTGTCCATTAAAGTGTCTATTTTCATGTTCCTTTTACAAATGGGCTGTCGGAACTACTTTGCTCCTGGGAAAAATCCAGCAACGATTTTTTTGGCCATTTTCGAAAAACCCACTTTTCTCGGGAACGGCTCTGCAGATTTTTGGCACGAATGGCGCATTTTGTCCATTAAAGTGTCTATTTTCATGTTCCTTTTACAAATGGGCTGTCGGAACTACTTTGCTCCTGGGAAAAATCCAGCAACGATTTTTTTGGCCATTTTCGAAAAACCCACTTTTCTCGGGAACGGCTCTGCAGATTTTTGGCACGAATGGCGCATTTTGTCCATTAAAGTGTCTATTTTCATGTTCCTTTTACAAATGGGCTGTCGGAACTACTTTGCTCCTGGGAAAAATCCAGCAACGATTTTTTTGGCCATTTTCGAAAAACCCACTTTTCTCGGGAACGGCTCTGCAGATTTTTGTCACGAATGGCGCATTTTGTCCATTAAAGTGTCTATTTTCATGTTCCTTTTACAAATGGGCTGTCGGAACTACTTTGCTCCTGGGAAAAATCCAGCAACGATTTTTTTGGCCATTTTCGAAAAACCCACTTTTCTCGGGAACGGCTCTGCAGATTTTTGTCACGAATGGCGCATTTTGTCCATTAAAGTGTCTATTTTCATGTTCCTTTTACAAATGGGCTGTCGGAACTACTTTGCTCCTGGGAAAAATCCAGCAACGATTTTTTTGGCCATTTTCGAAAAACCCACTTTTCTCGGGAACGGCTCTGCAGATTTTTGGCACGAATGGCGCATTTTGTCCATTAAAGTGTCTATTTTCATGTTCCTTTTACAAATGGGCTGTCGGAACTACTTTGCTCCTGGGAAAAATCCAGCAACGATTTTTTTGGCCATTTTCGAAAAACCCACTTTTCTCGGGAACGGCTCTGCAGATTTTTGGCACGAATGGCGCATTTTGTCCATTAAAGTGTCTATTTTCATGTTCCTTTTACAAATGGGCTGTCGGAACTACTTTGCTCCTGGGAAAAATCCAGCAACGATTTTTTTGGCCATTTTCGAAAAACCCACTTTTCTCGGGAACGGCTCTGCAGATTTTTGTCACGAATGGCGCATTTTGTCCATTAAAGTGTCTATTTTCATGTTCCTTTTACAAATGGGCTGTCGGAACTACCTTGCTCCTGGGAAAAATCCAGCAACGATTTTTTTGGCCATTTTCGAAAAACCCACTTTTCTCGGGAACGGCTCTGCAGATTTTTGGCACGAATGGCGCATTTTGTCCATTAAAGTGTCTATTTTCATGTTCCTTTTACAAATGGGCTGTCGGAACTACTTTGCTCCTGGGAAAAATCCAGCAACGATTTTTTTGGCCATTTTCGAAAAACCCACTTTTCTCGGGAACGGCTCTGCAGATTTTTGGCACGAATGGCGCATTTTGTCCATTAAAGTGTCTATTTTCATGTTCCTTTTACAAATGGGCTGTCGGAACTACTTTGCTCCTGGGAAAAATCCAGCAACGATTTTTTGGCCATTTTCGAAAAACCCACTTTTCTCGGGAACGGCTCTGCAGATTTTTGGCACGAATGGCGCATTTTGTCCATTAAAGTGTCTATTTTCATGTTCCTTTTACAAATGGGCTGTCGGAACTACTTTGCTCCTGGGAAAAATCCAGCAACGATTTTTTTGGCCATTTTGGAAAAACCCACTTTTCTCGGGAACGGCTCTGCAGATTTTTGGCACGAATGACGCATTTTGTCCATTAAAGTGTCTATTTTCATGTTCCTTTTACAAATGGGCTGTCGGAACTACTTTGCTCCTGGGAAAAATCCAGCAACGATTTTTTTGGCCATTTTGGAAAAACCCACTTTTCTCGGGAACGGCTCTGCAGATTTTTGGCACGAATGGCGCATTTTGTCCATTAAAGTGTCTATTTTCATGTTCCTTTTACAAATGGGCTGTCGGAACTACTATGCTCCTGGGAAAAATCCAGCAACGATTTTAGTTCCTTAAATCGAAGTAACATAATGTGAAAATACCCATAAATTTCCCCCATTTTTTCCCGGTTTCTTATTCCCAAAATCGACGCTATTTTTTCGACGCTATCTTGGCGCACTTAAAAAATATAAACAATAAATTTTTGGAAAAATTGCAATATTTTATTAAAGAAAGGTAAACAATAAGAAGGTACACGGAAATATGGCTAAGGATGAAAAATCTGGATCAAAAAGATCACGGCGAGATAGAGGTCGTGACAAAGCAAAACCACCAACAAAAGTAATAATGAAAATAATTATTTAGAGATTTCACCCCATATCTATCTCCAATACTTTCTAATTCCACTTTCTTTTTTAGATAGTAATACGTCACTTGCCGCCTTCGATGACCGAAGAAGAGTTTCTAAAGCAAACCGATCCCTTGCCGGACCATGATTTCTATTATTTTGCCGAAGCTGATTGGTCATTGGGTTTTGATGCCACCTGTCGAGCTTATATTACTTTTAAAAAATATGATGACGTTTTCTTATTTCGCGATCGTTTCGATGGGTATGTTTTTGTAGACACTAAGGGCAATGAATACCCTGCCATTGTAGAATTTGCCTCATTTCAAGGCTTTCTAAAAAATAAATCACGTAACAGTGATAATAAAGTGAATACCATAGAACAAGAACCACATTATCAACAATTTTTAAAGAAACTAGAAGAAGAACGTGAAGCGGCATCTAAAGGAGGTGAAACCAAATTAGAGTTTTCTTTAGACTCGAAAAAGGAAGAAATTACTTCAACACCATTGCTGCAATATTTAGCCTCAAAAAGGGAAAAACGACGTGATGATGCAAAGAAGCGTTCTGCGGAAAAGAAACGTCGCCGTGAAGAAGAAAAAGATAAACGTAAGCCAAATCCAACAGCATCTCAACCGATAAAGGTACTAACAGCTGAGAGTAGTAATCAGAAAACTGAAAAGATCGACCAGAAAAATAATGAATCTAAAGACGAACCCAAAAATGCCCGAGCTCGTCGTAAAGAACTACGTAATCGTTTGCGACATGAAGCCTATTTGCAAAAGAAACATGCTGGACAAAGTTCGGCCGCGGAAAAAGAGTCTAATCTGCAAAGCAAAACAGATGACAACAAAAAAGATAAAGAAAATCCAAGTGAGATAAAACCGGCTTCTGACACAAAGAAGCCTATAGAGATTTTAAAGAAATCTAAGGCCGATGAGCTAACAGAATCTGTACGCAATTTTATACTTACGGCTGTCACTAATATACCAACTACTACTGGTGAAGATAAAACTGAGGAAGAAGATAAAACTGATAATAATGCAAAATCTACAGAAGATTTAAGTAGCGTACAAGATGATCTATCAAAGCTGGATATCAATAAAAAGCCTCAAACTTCAGAAGAAGACCAGAAGCTAGCCAGTGAAACCAAAGAGCAGGAAAAACGCGAAAAAATGGCACAAAAGTTAATGGAGGAAAAGCGCGAAGAGCGACGCATAAGAAACAAGGTATAAATTTTTTTGCTTGTTAGATTGCAGCTCAAATTGCAACATATTAGAAAAGCTCTAAGTCCAAAAAGAAACTAAAATTGTCTCAAGTTTTGAATCTAAAGTAGTTAATTAATGTGTTATTAGTTATTTTTAATTTATTTTTAGATCCATAAATTTTAACTTTAGTTACATGCATTTTTATTACATACATCAATTCGAAAGTGTCTTTTAATCACATTAACGTTTAACTTTTAAGGATCGTCCGTCTATTGCAATTTATCAACCGAAGGCACGTATGCGTTTATCCGAAGAAAGTGATTCGAACTCAGCCTCAAAGGATTTTGTGCGCAGCCAGTCCGCATCAGATGGTGAAGCTGTTAAAAAGGACGAAAACCCAAGAACCAAAAAGGTTCAACGTTATTCGGAACGCTCAAAAAATCGAAAGGCCAATAAAGATATTTCAAAGGATCCAAAGGATGAGGAACCAACAACAAACCTTGATGAAAGTTTAAACTCTGAATATTGTAAAGTTAACTAAAAATAAATAATAAAATTCTTACAATTTACATGTCGCTTTTTCCTGCTAGTGAAAAATAATTACATAAATACGTACTTTGAAAGTTAATGTTAGTTTGGGAAAAACTTAAAGCTTAAATTGTACTAAATAAATTGTGTTCTACTAAAATTTAGACCATTCACAAACTCTTATACTTTTAATACAAAAGTATGCTTTGCGGATAAAAGCTACTTGTGGGCACACATTTTGTGGATGCTATGTTTTGTTGTGGAATTGTTTGTGGCTCATTAACAAACACTTGTTGCTTATGTGTATTATAACCATTGATAACAATTATAGCTCCAAAACTTTTTTTGTTGCAAATATTCCTTAAAGCTTTTTGTGGCTATTATATGGTTAAAGCTTTTTATGTTTACATATTTTATTTCTGCTTTTTTGTATTTTACTTAACGGAAGTTTTTCCGATTTCATATTTTGCAATCCTTTTAAGAAATTAGTCTTTTACGGAATATCAAAGCGAATGGTCTATTGTAGTAACAACTATACGGCGCTAAAAATATATTTAAATAACAAATTATGTAAATAAATGTGTGAAATAATCGAAAATAAAATAAAAACATATAAAATAATTTAAAAAAATACTATAAGAATTATAAATAATTATTAAAATATAGTGGGATAAATAAATTAAAAATGATCAAAATTAATTTTACTTTTATGTTTTAAAGATGAAAGGAACTGTGATAGTTTGGAATTAATTAATTTTTAAAAAGTGTAAGCATAACCTACTAAAAAAAGACTATACTAAAATTTGATTTCAATTAATTTTGTTATTAAAATTCAACCAACGAAAATTCTAAAATTTAAGAAAATAATAAGTTTCAAAAGAAGTTTTAAAAATTTTAAAATATCGACATACACGCTCACATGAGTAATTGATTCAATTACGAAATTAATTGAGACGAGTTCTAGTTTTTAATAGACTTCTTTATTGAAAATTTTGAGGAATGATTTTTTCTCTGTAGATGTTTTTTAATGTAATCTGAAGCTTAAGATTTGTTGTCAGTATGTATTAAAATAAAAATAAAAAATGCCGAAAAGACCGGGCCGGACAGTTTGGAATTAAGGAATTAATTAATATCCACACCATTTTCGTAGCTTCTAATTTAAAAGAATCTGTTTCTTTTAACTGTGAAGAATAATATCCTTCAGGGCGTATCCAACTAAGTTGGATCTATTATTACAACACATACATAAGAAATTTTTTGAATCCTTTAAAAAAAATGGGAAATTGCTGCCTTCACTCCGATTTGAGTAAATCGAGTTTTCGTCAGATCTCGACGTTTCGACGACGCCCTAGGAAGCTTCTCTGACTATATTTACGATTATGTCCGTGTGGCTTTTCTTAACCAGCTTCGAAAAAGGAGAAGGTTATCAATTCGTGTGTATTTTTTACTTTTTTATGTTTGTACACGCATAACTCTGTCATTTGTAAGACGATTTTCAAAAATTTTTTTGGTTTGAAATGGTTTGCCTGCGGTTTGGTCCCATAATTTTTGCGAAAATCGGAGGGGAAAATTTGCTCCCCTTATGCATAACTCTGTCATTTGTGAACCGATTTTCAAAATTCTTTTTTTATTTGAAAAGGTTTGCCTGAAGTTAGGACTCACATTTTTTTTTAAATCGGAGGGGTAAATATGCTCCCCTTTTGCATAACTCTGTCATTTGTGAACCGATTTTCAAAATTCTTTTTTTATTTGAAAAGGTTTGCCTGAAGTTAGGACTCACATTGTTTTTAAATCGGAGGGGTAAATATGCTCCCCTTTTGCATAACTCTGTCATTTGTGAACCGATTTCCAAAATATTTTTTTTTATCTGAAAGGGGTTGCCTGCTGTTTTGTTCCATAATTTTTTGTTCCAAAAAAAAATGTCATATGTAAACCGATTTTCAAAATTCTTTTTTTTTTTGTGTAAAAGGGTTTGCCTGAAATTTGGTTACATAATTTTTTCCAAAATCTCCTACAGAAATATTGATTATCGCATGACTCCTCCATTTATGGAACGATTTAAAAAAAATATTATTTTTATTTAAATTGGTTTGGTCTCATAATATTTTTCTCTATGTCGGTGGGGAAATTTGCTCCCCCGAAATATTGATTTTTGTAAACTTCTAAATTTATGGACCGATTTTCAAAATTATTTTTTGTTTGAAAGGGTTTGCTTGCAGTTTGGTCGCAAAATTTTTCTACGAAAATCGGTGGGGCAAGTCCTCACCGCGTTCACCCGAAATATTGATTATCGCACAACTCCTCATTTGTATACCTATTTTCAAAATTTTTTATATGAAAGGGCGCGAAAGGTTTCGCTCTTTGTATTGAAGTCGGTTTTTTTTGCCAGAATTATTTATAAACAAACACAACACGCGAAGCGATTGGCTTGTAAGCGGCAACAGTCAGGGCCTATGGCGGGAATTGAACCCATGCTCTCTGTACTGATAGGCTAGCATCGCTACCACTCAGCCACAGGGGCCGTATTTATGTTTGTGTGTGCATGTACGCATGTAAGCCTAACATCATAACTTTTTAATGACTGAGCGGATCGGAAAAAAGGTCTAAACAAAATTTTTTAAAATTATATTTTTTTGAAATAAATTTTAGGGTACCACACTGGTATTTTTAAAACGCGCGTCTCTGCTTTTTTGTATTAAATTTGAAAGTTTAAATTTTTTAACTTTCAAATTTAATACAAAAAAGCAGAAACGTGCGTTTAAAAACGTCAGTGTGGCCAGTCGACTTCGACTATTTTAATACGATCGATTGGTCCATCCGAGAGATATCGTAGTCGAAAATGTTCGAACAAAAGTTTCTTTTTTAATTACTCTTAAAATTTTTCCAAAGCGATTTGATCACTTTTTAGGACTTGGAGAGCTGCGTTGACACAAATCGCTTTAGTGGTTCGGAAAATATCGCATTCAAAAATTTTCGAGAAAATATTTTTTATTGATTAAAAACTGTATAGATTTTCGAGAGATTTTACTTGGAAATTAGCGGGGAGTTGCAGGTATGACTGGCTTTCAATACTTATTTTTTTTTTATAAATTCAAACTATTTTTAATAGGGATGTAACGATACGCCGTTTTGCCGATCCGATACCGAACTCAAAAAGAAATATCGGCGATACCGATTCCGACACCCATACGCATATTGAAATTGTGTTATTATACAAAATTACAGTAGGTCTGTTCATTTACTTTCCTAGCAGAAACTAGCAACGAGAGAGTAAAGCAGAAATTTGTAAAATTACTCTCCCAGATATGAAAAAGTAAATGAACGCTTTACTAGCAAAAATTTGCATGTAACAGAATAAACAGTTTGTACACCCAAAAAACTTTACATTAGCTGTAAGTATTTTGTATGAAAAGATAAACATATCGTAAAAAATATATGAAAATTTTATCATTTTAAGGTACATGAACACAACTTAGGATAAAAAGTGTTACCTTTTAACTGTCCGTAAATAAAGCTTTGTGTGTAAAGTATTTAAATAGCAGAAATAAAAATACAACTGCTTATACATAAGGATTTTTTAGTTAAAATATCTGTAAACAGTAGAAATAAAGTTAATTTCATTGTAATTGGGGAATTTTTATATTAATTCAGTTGAATTTGTTCTTTGCAGGAACTTGCCAGGTTTTTTTTCTTATATTTGACTCACATAATATTTCGAGTGTAACCTTTATGATTTAGCCTTAAGGTGGAACAATTTTCTGCCACCCAATTCAAGGGTTTTAAACTCTTTTAACGGCCACTACTGCAGTCAAATTAAAGACAAATATCCAATCTTACAGTATTTAATATTTTTGACTTCTTAAAAAGTATTAATTTCTTAATAATTCATTAAAATTAGAAAAAGTTAACTTTTTCATGAATTTTGCAAAAATTTATTTTGTAAACAGAAGATCTAAACAGCTGTTTGGCTAATTCCTGCTAGTAAAAATTTTACTAGCAATTTTTTTTCTCTCAACTTTTTATGCTCTTTTTTCACTCTCTCGTTACTAGTTTTTCGAGTACGTGAACCAGGGATGGCATATGAGATTTTAAAATTGTACCAATTGTTGTCTAAAATTGTACTTTTTTGGACCTAATTGTACCAAAACAGATTTTTGAAACCAGAAACATGTATTAAGTATAGCAAATATATTACTTTTCTATACATACATAAGTACATGGGCATTCCCACAGCAAAGTCCACTTTTTGGTTACGTGCGACATCAAGCAATTCACCTTGTATTTCAGAACCATGTACATATTTGGACTTTTACACTTTTACTTATATAAATATATAAAGTAGTAAAAAAACTTACGTTTTCTTTGAAAAAAAAAACATAATTTCTTGGTGTCGCACGTGACAAAAAGTGGATTTCTCATATAGTACAGCCTGTTGCAAAAAGGAAAGTGAACTTAAATCAGATTTAGCAATTTCTAATCGAAAATAACTCATTAATTTTGACATATCTGCTATTGGAAGGTAGAAGAATATATTCTCATATTTCGAAATATTCGCCTTTACTCTAATGCAAATAAATTTATAAAAATTAGTTCTTTTCAGACTTCATGATCAGCAAGAGCTTTAAATTGCAGAGGCTACGTTTTGCGAGCTGGTCTTCTGACCATTTTAAATATTCCTCTTTTTAACTCGAAATTTGCTCCCAATACTTCGCAAAATGGAAAATTATTAATTGTACCAAATAAGCCATTGGTGTACCGTAGTACTTTTAAAGTTCGATTTGTACCAAAAATGGTACAATTGT
The DNA here is from genome assembly GCA_956483635.1 of Panzeria rudis. Classification (NCBI taxonomy): domain Eukaryota; kingdom Metazoa; phylum Arthropoda; class Insecta; order Diptera; family Tachinidae; genus Panzeria; species Panzeria rudis. The sequence continues at coordinate 131,065,161 of OY101450.1, read as the reverse complement.
CCCAACTTTGCCATCCCTGACGTGAACACTTTCCAGTAACAACTAGTAACAATTAGTAACAACTTTCAGTTATTGAACAGACCTAGTGTAAGAGATTATTATTATTTAAAATTGATATTAATCCAGCATAAAAAAATTTGAAGTAATTTTTAAGGAACTACATTTTCATTGCTTCCAAAGAATCTATATTAAAAATATACAGATAATTAGTAGAAAAGCAAGTAAAATTTTATTTAAGTAATACAAAAATTTATAGTTCCTTTATAATTAAAAAAAAAAGATACAGCCATGCTTTTTAAAAAATCGAGTTTTAAAGGATATTTTTGTGGTTTTCTTGAATAAGCGGGTATGTCTAAAAACAAATTTTTTTAGGAGAGCCGAAATACTTTATTTTTAATACTACGGACTCTGTATGGTTTTTATCAAACTTTTTTTTGGACAGTCATGTAAACCTATGTGTTGAGAAGTTTGTGTAAAAATTTCAGGCTACAATTCCCTAAGGGTAAGATCCTAGAGAACAATTAAAAAACAATTTGTCAAGGACACTAAAAGTGTGTGCAGGAAAAAAGCTTATGTCGATAATAGTTGTTTACATTGAACTAATTCAAGCACACAAGATTTTTTTACCTTAAAAATGCTTGCCCGCAAGTCACTATAAGTTTTTATTAACTGAACAATAACAACGCATATGGCTATGTGTTTTTTTCAACGGCAATAAATTGCCAGCACCCAATTGTAAGTCGATTTAGTTCACTAGAGCTGAACAATATTTGAATGAATTAGGAAGTTACGTTGTTTAAAAAAAAATTTCGGAATGGCTCCATGTTATAGCAAAATTTTTGGTCCATGTAAAAGAGCATATAAAATAATGTAATTTGGCATCAATAATTCAAAATCAACAAAAATGGACATCGGCGCTTATTCAAGAAAACCACAGATTTATCAACTAATCTCCCTTATTCCATAACTATTTGTCGACGTCACGTCAAGACAATACCAAAAAATTGGGTGCATTTCTACTCGTCATCGACAACACGTTACTATAACTGACAGCCACTTACTAATCTCTAAGGCATAGAACATAGGAAGAGGCTGTTAATAGTAGTAAATTTTTTTGGACAGCGAGTAAACAAGTGCCAATTTTTTAGTATTGTCTTGATGTGACGTCGACAGATAGTTACGGAATAACTCCCCTTAAAATAAATCCCAGATATAAAACGCCGATACACGTATGCATTTTTTTGGTGACTTCTACTCAGTTGTAAAAAAACTTGTTACATATTAAAAATAAAGTTGATTTTTATTAATATGATTATGTCGAACGTATATTGCTTTCGGAAGCCGCTACACTTCCATCGTCAGTGTTCACGTATAAAACCAAAAAAGTTTGTCTTGAGTAGAACAAAAATCAGAAAAATGGCAATGAAGAAAAATAAACCGATGGCAACGCTGGGAAAGTGCAATTTAATATCAGCTTGAGAGTGATTTAATTCTCGTATTCAATTTTCACGAAAAAGTTGTATATATAAGAATTAAAATGACATTCAACAGAGCCACCTGACAAGTGGTGATAGCAAATACACGTGAGCACTGACGATGGAAGTGTAGCGGCTTCCGCAAGTGGCGCTACTCTGTTCTGCTGTGTACGTTGAAAAATTAAGTTGATGTTAATTTTTCCCTTGTTCCTTGGAATATTAATCATACCCAATTCTTTCTGAATATAACGTTACGAACCTTAGCCTAATAATCAATTTAGATTCATAAAGTTGATTTTGTTGTACAGTGTAAATATTCGCAACTTTTGCAAAAATTAGGTGACATCAATTTCTTATGAATAAAATCAATATCTATCCATCGATTTTAATAGAATATAGCTTATTTTATTTGTAATATATGTGGCTTTACGATCAGTTAATAAAAATGATGAGTTTTTGCCATTTTCGATATTTTAGAAATTTTAAATAATAAAAATTTTCTAATTTTGCATAAAAAAAAATATATTTTTCATCACTGCGGTCTGAATAATTCCGAAATTATTGAGTATCTAAACAAAAATAGTTTTAGAACGGCTTAATGGTAATTTTATTATAAGTTTTTTTAGTGTTTCGCTTTCCAAGTTATGATGAAATTGAGCTTCAGCCTCTTGAAAAGAAACCGGCGTACTCGAATGCAGTTGGGTGACCTGTTATCGGAAGTAAAAATTTCAAATTCGTGCACAGTGTTTTTCATTTAAAACTTTGAAGGCATTTGTTAAATTACAATTCCGAAGAACTCCAAAACTAGTATTCTCAAATTTTGCTAAAAAAATTCTTTTAACTCTGCTTCTTAAAATCTGATATTCCAATCATTCCCTGTGGCAAAATAATTTAATATGAAAGAAATAAAATACAATATAAAACCATTTAAAATTCTTACTCTCTCTCTCTCTCTCTCTCTTGAATAACTTAAATTGAAGCCAATTTCAAACAGCACAAACATAATCTAACATAATACATAAAAAAAACAAAATTAAATGCTACAGATAAAATAACTACCATTTGTTAGTTTGTGCAAAAATACAAAACAAAAGTCCTTCCCTTTAATCTCCTCTACTGTTGTCCTTATTCTCTTTTTCATACTTTAATTTGCAACAGCGACAAGTGATACCGGTTTCGGCTTCTTTTTGCTTTTATTACGGATGATAAAATCCAGCAGGAGCAGTATAAGGAAAAGAAGAAGCTTACAATGAATCCTTTTTTTATTGGAATTTTTATTTGGGTCACTTAAGTGGAAATGTACAATATTTAACAACACAATTCATAGAAATTTAGTTAAGTTTTTATGTGCGGATAGACAGCCTGATATAATGGCACATGTGAATGAAATTATTTCATTTCATAGAGAGAAGACAAAATATGAAGAATGTATGTATAAGATTAAGTGAGTTGGAGTGGTTTTGAGACAGCTGGGACGAATCTTAGATACTCTTCGGTATATAAGAAAATTAAGGTCTGCATTTTTTATAGGAGTTCGGGGTTGTAGTGAAACCCCGATTTTTTAACAATGTTTAAACTTTTGTTACATAGTGTTATAGATCTACATTTTTTTGCTGAAAGATAAATACAAACTGATATCCATCCATCTGTGTCACAACAACAAATTCCGTAAGAAAGAATAGTATATTTGGGGCTTAATTTTGTAAAACAAAACGTTTCAACTTAGTACGAATAATAGTGGGAAATTTATAAAATAGAAAAAATTACAGAATACACAGAAAAAATTATTTGTAAAACTTTTTGAATTAACACACGTAATCAAAAATTAGAACTCGTGATCAAGAACAACATATTCTAACAATTTTTAAAAATTTCGACTAATTGAAAATTGATGTTTCAGTGATTCAATATAGGCCAGTGAAATTAGACAAATCGAAGGAAATAATTCTCGGAGTTTTGAAAATTGGCTCAGTTAGTCCTTGGTACATATTTGTATTAAAAAAATAAATAAATTAAGTAAAGTGAGACTTTGGCTCGCACACGAAGGGTTCCGATCGAATACATATACACATATCCCTCTTCGTTTTTGCCCTTTTTTCATTTTGGCAGTTTTTCCGTTTAGCTTTTTTGTTTAATTTCAGTTTTTATTTATTTTTTTAACTTTTTCCCGTTGTTTTTGGCGATTTTATGGTTTTGGCGCTTTTTTTCATTTTGCTGAATTTTTGGTTTTGTTGCGATTTTTTAAGTTTTGCAGATTTTTTAAGTTTTGGCGATCTTTTGGTTTTGGCGTTTTTTATTTGTTTTAACATTTATTCGCTTTTTCACGATATTTTTAGTTTTAGCGATTAAGTTTTGGCGCTCTTTTGTTATGGCGCTTTTTTCTGTTTAAGGGATTTTTTTGGTTTTTGGTGATTTTTTTTAGTTTTAGCGTTTCTTTTTTAAATGTTTACACTTTTCGTTTTGGCGATTTTTTCGGTTTTTAGCGATTTTTTTAGTTTTTGCGTTTTTTTTTTTGTTTTGGTGCTTTTTTCGTTTTGGTGATTTTTTTCCATTTTTGACGATTTTGATGATAGTTTTAGCTTTAGTGATTTTTTTAGGTTTTAGTGTATTAGTTTTAGGTTATTTTATTTTTTTGCGATCTTTTTAGTTTTGGCGATTTTTTGCGTTTTAGAGATTTTTTTAATTTCGGTGTTTTTTCCTTTAAGCGTTTTTTAATATAGGCGATTTTTCGTTTTGACCTTTTTTTAAATTTTGGATTTTTTTATTTTTAGCGATTTTTACAATTTCATAAGTTTGTCTTTTACGGTTTACAAGATACAGCGAATTGTCTAAATTGCATAGTCGAAATTACCCCCTTTAATTTTTATTGCTTTAAATATCAGTCATATATGGTGTAGTTTATTCTACAGACTACACCAATTACCATTTACTTTAAAGTGTCTACACGCAAAGAAAATATATGGTTGTGGCATGGTTGCGTCAGCAATGACATGTTGGTTGGTGTGAAAAAATAAAAAAAAAATAAAAATTAAAATAACGAAAAGTAATATATTCCGGCATTTAATGTTCGGCCAAGTTCTGAAGAGCATTTAGTTTTGAAATAGCAAAATTTCAAAAGCGAAGAAAAGTGTTCTTTAATCGGACAATTTAGTGCATTCGTACCGTTGTTCTGATAAAATATGTGAAATACCTGAAACACAAAAACCAACTGAAAACCTCCAATAAGTGAGCTTTTTAGTTGGATTCTATCCTGAAAGTTGCCGATTTCACGACGAAATGTTTTTCAGAACATGCCCGATTGTAAATATAACATTTGTCAATATAAAATAGATAATAATTTTTATTTCAGATTCAACACACTGACCAGTTGAGCAATTTAGTTTTTGATTTAAAATGAAATAATAAATTTTTTTAGCTCCTGTAAATTTTTTAATCAACTTATGGTTAAGAAAACAATAAATATATGATTATATAGAACAATATATGTATATGGTTGTTTAGAACCATTTATATGGTTAATTTTGGCCATATGTATGTTTCAAAACAACGATATATATGGTTCAAAATTACAATAAATGGTGTGAAATAACCATATATATGGTTAAAAACAACCATATGTATGGTTCAAGCAACCATGTATATCGTTCAAAACAACCATATATATTATTCAAAATTACAAAATATGGTTTGAAATAACCATATATATGTAATTTTGAACAATATAATTTTGAGCAATATAATTTTTTTAACAATATATATGGTTGTTTTGAACCATATACATGGTTGCTTGAATTATGAATATGGTTGTTTTTAACCATATATATGGTTATTTCAAACCATATTTTGTAATTTTGAATAATATATATGGTTGTTTTGAACCATATACATGGTTGCTTGAACCATACATATGGTTGTTTTTAACCATATATATGGCTATTTCAAACCATTTATTGTAATTTTGAACCATATATATCGTTGTTTTGAAACATACATATGGTTGCTTGAACCATTTATATGCTTGTTTTGAACGAAATATATATGGTTGTTTTCAACCATTATATATGGTTGTTTTCAACCATATATTCAATCATAGAATGCTGCTCTTTGATTGTGGTTGCCTCAACCATATATTTCTTTGCGTCTATATATGTGTCTGTATATTACGTTAGTATTTCAACATGTTTCGTTGCTCGCTTTAGAACGCCCTTTAGTTTTTAGCTGTTATAGCGGCCAAAGTTTTACATGTTCTGTGAACATTTCATGTCTGTAGCTCTTATGGTTCTCGAGAAAACAGCCTGTGATAGACAGACAGGCGGACAGCGTAGCGAAAACAGTAGGGTGTCTTTATACTTTTGGTGTACGGAACCCCAAAATTTAAAGAATCGTCATGTTTGGCGGGCGAGCTTTTTTTGCTTTTAGCAAAAATTTCTGCATAAAAAAGTTAAAGCTGACAAATTTTTTCACAAATATGTTTCTGATCATTTTTTAGTTAAGATCAATCTTTTTGGAGTTATAAAATCAATTTAAGAAATCGCTTTAAAATTATTCATACCACTCCTTTACATGTTTTATTTTTTGGAAAGTTCAAATTTTCTAATGAGCTCTTTTTATGGTAATTAGGATACGGAACGTTTATGTTTTTCGAAGTGTACTACTGTTTAAAGCGCCATCCAGACACACAGCCTGGTTCGATTAAAAAATTTACATCTGCTGCTAAACAACGCTTCGAATAGTGGCAAATTCGCTTTGAGCGGATTAAAAATTGCTGAGATCAAACGAAAGGACTAGCATTTAAATTTACTAGCAAATCCTTTATGAAATATTTTTTTAGGGCAAAAGGTTACTTATGAGTAATATCATGGATGGTGCCATAATATTACTCATACGCATTTTCTTCACATGTGTATATGTCTTGTTAATTAAAAATTCATGAAAAAAATGACCGTTTAGTTAATAAATCGTTAAACATTTTTTAACATAACAGCATTGCTGTTTTTTTTTTATAAATTGTAAAGAAATAAAAATAAAAAAATTAAGTTTAGTAAAGTTTTCATGAAGGTAAATAAAATGCTTCTGAAAACTTTACCATGTATTTTTAGCAAATCTGCTCTCCTGGCCAAATTTTTGAGCGGATGGGAACCAATTAAAAGCCAGATTAATTACATTAAATATATCTAATATAATTTGAAACGAAATTTGAAAAACTCGATGTGCGTTTTTCCTTAAACGATTAATTTAGAATTGCGTAGAAAAATTCACCATTTACATTCAATGCTGGATGTAGCGTGCATGCTTTAATCGACTTAAAATTTCAACTGCAGTAATTTTTGAAGTATATTCTTTTGAAATATTGAAAATATTGAAAATAAAAAAATTTTTATGATTATTTCGAACGTATTTGCTTTTTGAATCCAAATTGATTACTAGGCTAAGGTTCGTAACGTTATATTCAGAAAGAATTGGGCATGATTAATATTCCAAGGAACCTTCGCCTAATAATCAATTTGAAAAAAAAGTTTAGTTTAGAAAAAAAAAAAATTTTTTTTTGTCAAATTTTAGCCATTCCAAAGTCATGACTTTGATTCCTTTTCATGACTACATAAATTGATATGGCTAAAATTTATTTTTTCTTTACTAAAAGAAGATTATGATTTTGCGTAGAGACAAAAGTTTTTTTTTTGAAGTAAAAATTATTAAATATTATTGTTTTTTGTTTAATTTTCTGTATAATTTTATGTATTATTTTTTAGAACGTGAAATATTCGTGAAATATTCGCTAGAATTTGTCGAATACGAATACGGATGGCATGAAAGAGGCGAATATTCGGCGATTCGAATACGAATATTCGCAACATCACTAATCTGTACATTAAATTTAGAGTAAATTGCGAAAACCTGACTAAAATAGCTTTTTCGCAATTTACTCTGCAGGTGGATCTGGCCAAATTTACAGACCAATATTGTTTTCTTGTATGCCAGCGTTACTGCACCACAGTCTTTAGTTAGCTAACCAGGGTTAACAAATGATATTTGTATGAAAAATCCTTAGTTAAATCATCGCCGCGGCGCTAGTTAACTATTGACTGTGAATTTGGCATTTATAGAAACCTGTTGGCTGCGAGCAATACCAAACCATTCCAAACACTTTTGGTTTACTATGGAACTATTGGATTTTAAAAAACTTTTCTTTTGGCTTACATTTATGGTGCCAGATTGCCATAGAGCTCCTAATGTGTATTTTTTCTTTAAAATTTCTTCGGCTTAAAAATTAAATAATAATGGCCCATAATCATAGTCAAACAATAAAGTTGGTTTCTTTTAGAAATAGCTTAATATTTAATACATTTTATTATTTATTTATCCATTATAGTCAAAAGCAAAGTGTGTTTTAAATTGAACCAGCTTTAAATGGTTGACAAGTCAAATGCGGAAAACGTTTGCATACAAAATGCTGAAATATAGGGCAAGTATCATCTCTGATTAGCTGACTTTGTACCAACGCGCACAACATATATAAGCGCATAACCAATACAGCTACACTTTATTTTAACCAACTTGTCAAACTCCATATACACAAAAATTTTTATTTTTTTGTACATCGAGTTTGACAGACTTGATAAAAATTGCTGATGATCATTTGCTCTAATGATTGCACCTATTAGACCTGCCTTGTTTTGTACATAAGAGAAAGAGAAGAACACAAACAAAAAAAAGGAACAAAATATGCATATGTTCAAAAATAAAATAGATGTTTAGTCTTTAAAATAAGAAAACAAATTTAAAAGAGAATTTTCATGTATTTGGACAACAATTACACTGCAAATTGTTCATAGAAGAAAAAAATATTATTTAATGTGGTGTTAAGCTAGTTAAAAGCAACTTCAACTATTTTTAGGTTTGAAACAGACTTTTGCCTGTAAAGTGTACTTTTTATTGTCTATAATAAACTAAAAGCATATATTTAACGAAAGTACACTTTAGAACTTTTAAAGTATACTTTCTTTATGACTATGATTATGGGCCAATGTTATTTAATTTTTTTAGTAAAAAAATATATTACCTTTTATTAATAGTAATTTCATGTCCTCTACCGGTCATGGGAGCGCCCGTTTGTTGGATTGTAATTTGTTTGTTTTTCTTTATAATGGTTCCAAGTGTAGCAAAAATGTCCGCACAAGGGAGATGTCGGTTTATAGGAGCTGTCTGAGAGTAGAGCTTTCACTGTATTTTTTTTTTTTAAATAAATTTTCTATTAAAATTCCTCCAAGTTTTAATAAAAAACTTACTTAAATTTGAAATAAAGTTTGTTGAAAAAATTATGGGCCTGTCCCACGATATCGACAAGTCTATGTCGTTCTCTTATTTATACTGAGAACAAAAACAAATTTAAATTTTTATTGAAGTTATTGATAAAATGTTTTATTCATTCAAATATATCGATTATTAATTTAAAAATTGGTAATTTTTTTACAATTTTAATTATCAATATATCGAAATTCTTTATCACAGGAAATTTGAAAAATAAAATTGATTGAATACCGGGATTTTTGTTATCAAATACGAAACTTATTTTTTTCTGTGAGGGCAAAAATTTTACATTTTTATCCTTTAGCAAAAAGGTATGTAGTTATATTAGAGTTTTTTCTGCAAAAATTATTTACTTAAAGGATTTATAAAATTCTTTGGTTCATTTACGTCTCTTCCTTTTTGTTTTATTTCATTTAATTCATTAATTTAAGTCTATTGCTTAGATGAAATGAGTTAACGGCATTAATCTTCTCCCTCATATACGAATTTACTATAAAAAACAACCCCCCATCCACACACCCCCCCACCAATAAAAAAGGAAACAAATATGAAAAAATCTCATTGCGTTAACTTCTAATTATTTATACAATTTATTTAGCTCCTCCGGCAAATAGTTAAAATGAGATATATGATTAATTTTTTTATGTCCTTAAGGATTTTTATCCATTTACGAGCAGAATAAATGTGATGATTTTATTTTTCTTGCTTTCTTGCTTCAATAAAATTTTTTTTGTTCGCCTGTTGGTTGGCTGGCTAATGGTTTTTTTTTTTTTTTGGCAAATAATTGAATACTATCATTTTCTATTTTAAAGTCAAAATATGCACAATGACAAGAAAATATGGTCCATTTTAAATTCTTTCAAATAGAAAACTATAAAAATCCAACAACAAACACATCATCATTATCATCATCATCAAGTAACATTAACATTTTTGTGAATCTTTATTATCCACCATTTATTTATGTGAAAAAGAGCAGATAAAGAGAATTTTTAAACAGATGATTTGTATGGTAAATAAAATATTTCCTTTTCCACTTACAATTGCTAACGAATTGTAAGCAACAGACTTTTTAACGCCTTAAAGTATATCATATAATATTAGTTTAAAGAATTTCTTTTTTTTTATAAATTTACAAGACTCGTACATACTTAAAGCATTGCTTAGGCATTTATGACATGCTAAGTAATTGGCTCCAGCCTTAATTCTCGTTCAATGAATTAAATTATGTTTTATTTAGCGTTGCTGTATTGAAATGTTTAAAGCTACATTCATGAGAAATTAATTCTTGTTTTGGTTTTCCTAAAATAGTTTTGTTGTTGTAAATGTAGTTGTGATTTTCCTCATGAAAATTACTTTCTTTCAAAAAGTGGAAGTGGTACTTTGAAAGTATTTAAATACCAAAATTTTTTAGTGCCTACTTTTAAGAGCGACAAGTAAATATTTTGTGTAAAAGCATTATGTGCTAAAGCAAAGTTTAAATTAACGCCTTAAGGCATGTGAGGTTTTTGTGGCAGAGCTGCTTAATGAAAACATGAAAATTGAATAAGCAAAACCAAAACGTTACGAATTGGAAAATATGATTACTTCTACTTCTCCTTCCAAAATAAGGTGTAAAGATGGCCTTCACAGTGCTTCCTTTTACCACTGGGAATAGACACAATTTCCTACACTTTGATGTATAATAGCCTAATTTTTCTTTTACACTTTTCTCTCCGTAATCAGCGTTGCCACTGAAAAAAAAAACTTTCCTAACAAATGTTCGTCAAAAGACTACCAAAACCCTTTAAAACCTACCAGTTTCTTAAACTTTATTGGTTTGCATTTTTAAAAGCATTTTGGTAGCATGATACAATAATACAGGTACATGCATTAGAAGACTTTTCTCATCTAGGTTGTCAAATCTTCATGTGAGTTGTCAAAAATAACATACTGAGCAAAGCCAGCACTAAGCTTTACAATCTGTAGTATTTTGTAAAAATTACACTAAATTAATTGAAAAGGCATATCGCTTTATTCTTCTTAAGAAATTAATTCAGTTAAGTGCGACTTTGCCTCGCACACGAAGGGTTCTGTACTTAATACACATATCGTGTCATAACCGCCAAAAAAGCTTAAGCGCCAAAAAGTAAATTTTACAGGAGAAGTATTTTTTTAATTATAAACCAAGGTTAAATCGAAGTAGAGCTTTAATATTGGCTATATATGATTGTAGTGGAGTGCTATATCTAATGTTAGTAGCTTGAATAAATTTCCTAAAAGACAACGCATGTTTGTGGGGTTAAGGTATCTTAAGATATTCTTGATGTCATGAAAAATCAGTTACTTTACTCAGATTAATTTAAAACTAGTAATTATTATCCTTAGCAAGCTGTTCTTTAACTGTTTCATTTATATCCTTGCAGTTGTTGACACTAGTTTTGCTCTACTTGAAAAAGAGAATTTTAGCTTAAGCGACACTTTGCAGTTACAAAAAAAGTAAACAAATTAAAAATTTAAAGGGAAAATGCACTTAAGCTAAAAGTTTTTTTTTGTATTTCCGTAAGGGTACTTGACATGACTTTGAAACTTTGAAAGATAATCCGAATTGTCGTAAATAATCGATTTTCGTAAAAAAAACGATTTTTGAAAAGCATGTCGGTTAAGCTTTTTTGATATATCAATATTCGTTTTTGCCTTTTTTTATTTTGGCAATTTTTTCGTTTTGCTTTTTCGTTTAATTTTAGTTTTTTTAATTTTGAAGTTTTTTTTCGTTGTTTTGGCGATTTTTTTTTTGTTTTGGTGTTTTATTTTGTTACTTTTTTGCGATTTTTTGTTTTTTGCATTTTTTTTTATTTTTTTTTATTTTTTAGTTTTCGTGATTTTTTGGTTTTGCCGTTTTTTTTTTTTTTGTTTTAACGCTTTTTCGCTTTTTGATGATATTTTTAGTCTTAGCGATTTATTTTAGTTTTGGCGTTTTTTCAGTTATGGCGGTTTTTTCGGTTTTAGGGATTTTTTTTCGGTTTTTGGTGATTTTTTTTTAGTTTTAGCGATTTTTTTTTGGTTTTCACACTTTCTTTCGTTTTGGCGATTTTTTCAGTTTTGGCATTTTTTTTTTGTTTTGACGCTTTTTTCGTTTAGATTTTTTCCACCTTTGACGATTTTTTCGTTCTTGATGATATTTTTAGTTTTAGAGATTTTTTTGGTTTTAGCGTTTTTTTTCGCTTTGACGGCTTTATTCGGTTTTTGGCGTTTTTTTTTAGTATTTTGGCAATGTTTTTAGTTTTGGAGAGTTTTTGCGTTTGAGCGGTTTTTAAATTTTTGGTGCTTTTTTCCTTTAAGTGCTTTTTTCATTTTGGCGATTTTTCGTCTTGAATTTTTTTTTTAATTTAGGAAGTTTTTAGTTTTTGTATTTCCGTAAGGGTACTTGACATGACTTTGAAACTTTGACAGATAATCCGAATTGTCGTAAATAATCGATTTTCGTAAAAAAAACGATTTTTGAAAAGCATGTCGGTTAAGCTTTTTTGATATATCAATATTCGTTTTTGCCTTTTTTTATTTTGGCAATTTTTTCGTTTTGCTTTTTCGTTTAATTTTAGTTTTTTTAATTTTGAAGTTTTTTTTCGTTGTTTTGGCGATTTTTTTTTTGTTTTGGTGTTTTATTTTGTTACTTTTTTGCGATTTTTTGTTTTTTGCATTTTTTTTTATTTTTTTTATTTTTTAGTTTTCGTGATTTTTTGGTTTTGCCGTTTTTTTTTTGTTTTAACGCTTTTTCGCTTTTTGATGATATTTTTAGTCTTAGCGATTTATTTTAGTTTTGGCGTTTTTTCAGTTATGGCGGTTTTTTCGGTTTTAGGGATTTTTTTCGGTTTTTGGTGATTTTTTTTTAGTTTTAGCGATTTTTTTTTGGTTTTCACACTTTCTTTCGTTTTGGCGATTTTTTCAGTTTTGGCATTTTTTTTTGTTTTGACGCTTTTTTCGTTTAGATTTTTTCCACCTTTGACGATTTTTTCGTTTTTGATGATATTTTTAGTTTTAGAGATTTTTTTGGTTTTAGCGTTTTTTTTCGCTTTGACGGCTTTATTCGGTTTTTGGCGTTTTTTTTTAGTATTTCGGCAATGTTTTTAGTTTTGGAGAGTTTTTGCGTTTGAGCGGTTTTTAAATTTTTGGTGCTTTTTTCCTTTAAGTGCTTTTTTCATTTTGGCGATTTTTCGTCTTGAATTTTTTTTTAATTTAGGAAGTTTTTAGTTTTAGCGTTTTTTAAAATTTCAAGATTTTACCTCTTACGGTTTCCAAGATACAGCAAATTGTCTAAATTACATAGTCAAAATTACATTAACTGATAGAACACCCTTTAATTTTCATTGTTTTAAATATTAGTGTTAATTAGTGTAGCCTATTTTACAGACTACACCAATTAACACTAACTTTGAAATTTAAAGTGTCTATATATAAGTGTCGGTACATTACATTATTATTTAAACAAGTTTCGGTGCTCGCTTTAGAACACCCTTTAACTTTTAACTGCAATATATTTGTTGTTGTAGCGGCCAATAGGGTTCCTTTACACTTTTGGTGTACGGAACCCTAAAAAGGAAATATCTAAAACTAGAATCGGGATTTTCATCAGATTTATAAACTCATTTGGAAAAATGTAAATATAAATCCAATCGAAATAAAATTATGCATCAGATCAGCGATGCCATTTTTAGTCTTTTTTACGATATGACATACTGTGTTGTCATATCGTAAGTTTTTACGATATGACAATACTAAAATAGCCATACACGGTGTTGTCATATCGAACAAACTTACGATATGGCAACACAGTATGTCATATCGTTTTTTGTCATATCGTAAAAAAAGGCTAAAAACAGCATCGTTGCATCAGATGATCATTAAGAAATAGAAAAAAACGTTAGTTTGTATAAAAAGCTAAAGAATTTTTAAAGTTTGCCTAGAAGCGAAAACAACATAAGCTAAAGAAAATTTAATACACATTCTGCAAGATCGACGAAACTTTATTGGCTTATTCGTTCAATTTGTTACAAGCTACATTGGAAAATATTTTTATAATTATGCATAAATATATTCTCAAACCTACCAAAAAAAAAAGATTTAGCTTACAATCCTACTAAACGATAAAATTCCCTCCAAATTTGGGACCTACCAACAATGGCAACGCTGGCCGTAATAGATAAATTACTTCAATTTATATTATTTTCTTTTCCTCCTAAAAGTAGGCTATACAGAGCCAATACATAATACATGTAGTCGTGTATAGAAAATGTGTGAAAATGGTAAAAGAGGAACAAGTTTACTTTCCACAGACGAGGTCATAATTTTGGCCTCTAATTATAATTATTGCAAAGAAACTACATTTCGCTCATTTGCTGCAATGTCGTCATAACTCAAAAAACCCAATTTTACAGAAAAAGAGCTTAAAGTTTTCAATTTACCCACAACTAAATGGATAATGAAAATATCATTATTCTCTCAAGAGTTGATAATACAAGATATTTATATGAAATATTTACAGAATATGAAGAATAATTCAGCATTATTAGTTCAAAAACCACAAATTTTGAATTATAACAACGTTACAGCAAATGAACGATATATCTATTTTTGCATGAACAGGGATTATCGCTTGAGTAATGATCAAATTTAACAAATAAATAACAGTATATTGCTATCATATTTTATACAATAATCTCCAAAGCCTCCCTCCCCTTACTTTATTTAACATACTGTATTTGAGGATAGATTTATTTCATTGTTTTTTTTTTCTTATTTTTTTTAAATCAAGGAACATATTTTGTGTGATATCACTATACTGAAATTTAGTTCGTTTGTGATATTTTTTTAACACAGTACATTAAATATTAAAATGGCCTACAACCAACAAAGTTGTATGTATTAATTTTTATCTGTTGATTTTTCTAGCCAATAAGTTATTTGCAAAAATAAAAAAATCACATTAAACCATTTATAAATATTTATACAAATAGCATTAAATATGCAGAAAAATATAATATGTTAAGAAATAATATTTATTTAATATTTATGAGTTTTTTTTTTTGCTTTTGACATGAGCAAATCACTAAGAAAAGATATGAGCACGTTTTTATTTCTACATTTATAAAAAGAAATTTTCTTAAATAAGTCTCATATTAAAGAGAATTGTTAATATAAGCAAAGCTAATAAAGTCTAATAAGAATTATATATAATGATTCTAATAAAGATGGTGCCAATAGGTAACAAGGATAATAATTTGTAAGGACACATCTTACAGTATTATCATTTTGTCTCATTAACTTATTATATGGAGTATATGTACAAATTATGAATTTATTTGGTTTTTATGGTAACACGTACACACATTTGTCATAAATAAATTTATTTTTGCATTTATTAAAATGTTGGTTTTACCCACAAATGAAGAAATACATGTTAACCAAAAAACAAATTTATGAGTTTAATGTTTTTGTCAGGCTTGTTGTGTTAATAAGCTGTATTTGTTTCTTTCATAGCCAACAGACAATTGCTTAAGAGAAAAAAAATGAAAATAAAACAGAATACCACGTGCAAATGATAGAAAGCTCTTGTGTATTTCGATCTTTATGAAAGTAAAATTAATAAGGCACTTCAAATAATGGAGCCACTCTTTTAAAATGCTTTTATTAGCTTAACTTGTAACAAAATAGCAATGTAATAGAATTTTGCATCATAATTTTCATCATTTTCAAGATGTCCGATCAACTTGAAGCTTTTCAAACACTTTCGGTTATCATGACAGTACAATTTGATGTATATAATAGTAGGCAGTGCCACGCCCATAGTACGTAAATGTTATTTTTCAGCTACTTATACGTAACCGATTCCTATGAAACTTCGCACATAAATTGAGTTGCCCTGACAATAAAATTTATTCATAAAAAAAGTAGGCAGTGACATGCCCATGTAATATAAATATCGTTTTTCAAGTACTTCTACTCGATTTTTAATAAACTGCTCTGACAATACAATTTAATGACAAAAAAAAGTGGGCAGTGCCACCTCCCCTACAGAGAAAATATTATTTTCCAACTACTTATGAAACTTTGCACACACATTAAGTTCACCTGACAATACGATGTAATGATAAAAAAAGTGGCCACGCCCATAAAATGTAAATAAAGCGTTTTTGGTAAACCTCTGCAAAATAAATCGTAATAAATCTGGAACGTCTAAACTGCTGATTAGATTTAGCTGAAACTTGAAACGTCTTTAGAGGAAGAGTCAGGCTATATAACGCGTGTCTCGGTGACATTCTGCTTTAACCAGGAGAGAAGCGACAGTGGCCCAAAGTTGAACACCTGAGACTCAAAAAAACTTCTGAGGCTTGTAATTTTTTTAAATATCCGATCTCAAAAATTTAAAGCGTTTAGCTAAAAATCAAAAGAAATAATGCCCTTACATGTGTCTCCGTAACTCTAATAGCTTAGAAGATATTTGAATTTAAAGCAAAATATTTTTTTTGTATTGACTTTATTTTAGTTTTTTGCCTATCAGTTTTTAGTTAACAGTTCGATTTCAATTCAAAAGCCAGCATTCGATTATTAACAAATTTTCTGCATTCCTGAAGTCAGAAAAGACAAAAAAAAAATCAAAATTTTGAAATTGCCTTGAAAAAACAAATAATCGAAGCTATTATTAGTACATAACATATTAGATTACACGTACATTACAATCTAAGTACTTACTGCCTGTTCGCCGATGTCGAAGGCAGAGAAACAAGCCGAGGCAAAATTATCGGCGGCGGCGGCTGGGCACATTTTGGGTCGGCGGCGGCACGCCGACAGAATTTTCGGCGGCTCACCTATATACGGATATTTTGGAAAAAAAGGTAGTAAAATTTTTTTTTTCGGAAAAAGTACGCAAATTTGCAACCCAGTCGTGAACAAATTTAAACGAACTCGGCGGCTAGTTTTGAGCCGATACGAGCCGATGTAATCGGCGGCGGCGGGATAGTCAAAAAAGGAACAGGCGGCGGCGCGCCGTCGGCTCGACATCGACTGGCTTGTTTCTCTGGTCGAAGGGGTTCTTCATTTCGCACAAATTACATTTAAAGCAAAAACAAATTCAAAAAATTCGTTATTGTTTTAAATGTAATTGTGCGAACTTCTTCGACATCGGCAACAGGCACTTAGATTGCTCGCTTAGAACGTCATACTGACATCTCTCTTCAGGAGAAACAACAACAAGCAGCTTCTCTCGCTTACAAACCTGCTTCGTGCGAAGCAGCAGTTTTTGCTAGAATATGTGGCTTTATGATCAGTTAATAAAATTGTTAAGGTTTTGCCTTTTTCGATTTTTTATAAATTTTTTAATAATAAAAATTTTCCACTTTTGCACAAGAAAATGTTCTTTTTTCATCATTGCGGTCTGAAAAGTTTTGAAACCATTTAGTATGTAAAAAATAATGTTAGATCGGCTCAAAGGTAATATTATTCCCAGTTTTCTAGTGTTTTTGTAGGGAAATTGGATAACCCTTTTCGAAGTTATGATGAAATTGGTGTAGCAGCCTCTTGAAAAATCCCAAATTTTAGAAAAAGTAAAAAAAACGTATCCATAGAATTTTAAATTTCGACTATTTTTGTAGTTAATGGACCGACCGTGGTAAAGTAAAGTTAATGGGCCGACCGTGGTTTGGTAAAATACTATCTAGTACTCCCGGGAAATTTTAGAGAATTTCCCGGGAAAACGGGAAAATAAAAATACACATTATTTCATAAATTTATTTAACATTTTTATGAAATATGTAGTAAGTGACAGTGAAATTTATTTTGATTCATATAAGAT
The DNA here is from genome assembly GCA_956483635.1 of Panzeria rudis. Classification (NCBI taxonomy): domain Eukaryota; kingdom Metazoa; phylum Arthropoda; class Insecta; order Diptera; family Tachinidae; genus Panzeria; species Panzeria rudis. The sequence goes on along the minus strand of OY101450.1, from coordinate 131,047,551 downwards.
ATTTGCATTATAATCCTGTTTTTCTTTAATATCAATAATATTTTCAATGTTTAAACACTAAAATGTCCGTAAAATTTTTTGTTAATTCGCACAAAATAAAAAAAGCTCCATGAAATTGAAGTCACGCCATTTTTATTGTTTGATTAGAAAACTATATGCAAGATGAATTTAGTAGAGAGTGTCGATTAATCACTATATCAGAGCAAGGAATACTTTGTATAAATATCAATGAGTGCAGTGCTCTAATTGTTTCCTAAAGTAAATAAATAATTCGATCTTAAACAAACTTGGAATGATTCTCCGCAGCATGAAAGAAAACATTTTGGAAACTTTATTGGACATTTTAAGCTCATAGAAGCTGTAAAAACTTTGAGCTGTCACGACTTAAATTTATATGCTCCTATTATGAAATGGCGCCGTCGACGTCACATCCACTCGACACCAAAAATTGTCATGTGTATACACACAGAAAAAAAGGAATGTAAAATCCACATGCCGCAATTTTGATTGCAAATCATATTAAATTTACAAGAAATAATTTGTCGTTAGTGTTTACTTGCTTTGTTCATTGCTACAATTCACTGTTCTGCTTAGTTGTGTGACTTGTTGTTGTTTATTCTTACATGTGTCGTCTATGTATACGACAAAAAACGAATTACCAGCGAATATTTACTGCTGCTGGTTTAAAATTACCATTGTTTCATATTAATTTTAAACGGAAAATAATTAATCTAACCTTAAATCACCGTTCAAACAATTTTGTTATAAACGTTAAGTTACATTAAAGTCATGTTGTTTCAGCTTGATATAACTTTAATTCAACATGATTCTTCGTGTTGTTCCAATATCAAATTCACGTTGTTTCAACTTAAAATAACTTTGATTCAACATGATTCTTTGTGTTTTTCCAATATCAAATTCACGTTGTTTCAACTTGAAATAACTTTGATTCAACATGATCCTTCGTGTTGTTTCAATATCAAATTCACGTTGTTTCAACTCGAAATTACTTTGATTCAATATGATTGTTCGTATTATTTCAGTATCAACTTCATTTTGATTTAACTGTACTGGAATATTAAATCAACATGAAATATAGTTAATTCAAAAGGAAACATTTTCTTTCCAGATAACTGTAAATCATGTTGATTTAACATGAAACACCTATGAAGAAAAATCACTACCGAAAAATGTTAAGTTAACCTGGTTTTCGACGATTTTACATGGAAATTTTTCTGTGTGTACTCTTTGTTGACAACAATTGACTACTATTAACATTCTCAATTAGTTTTTGAAGCCTTAGGGAATAGTTAAAGAGATTGTCAATAGCAGTTAATTGTTGTCGACAACAAGTAGACAAGTGACAGTTTTTGTTGTCGTGATGATGTGACGTCGGCGACGCCCTTTATAATAAATGACGTCGGCGACGCAATTTATATTAGGGGGGGGGGGGGGGGGGGATTATAAGAGATGTTCTAAGGGAAATGAAATTATATATCAAAGACTCTGGCTCAGGGTATATAAAATTCGGCGCAGCTGAGTATGGTACTGTAACTTGCTTGTACTTAATGATAAGAATCATCCCGGAAATTAGGCAAGAAAAATAAGAAACATTACGGCAAGTTATTTATAAAATGATTTGGAGGCTTTACAATAAAATTTTTTAGCTAAATAATTATGGTAATAGTGTTAAATTAGTCTTTATATGGTCTGTTACTGTATAATAACTACAAACTCTTTTTTGCCTGAATTTACCTAAAAATTCTTAAAAATTTGTTTTAGAATTGCTATTATATTAATTTTTATTTAAAAAGAATTTTTGCATTAATCAAACAATGAAAATTACGCCCATTTTCATTTGATAAATCTTTAGGAACTTTTCATTTAGGAAATTAACTTTTTCCGGCAATCCCGGGAATTCCCGGGAACGCGATATGTAATTGGTTTTTTTCATGCAAAATTAAGCCTGTTTTTAGAAATTCATAGAAAATTAACGGGCTAAATATTTTTAATTGCTATTATTTATTAGAAAGCTAATTATATTAGGAATAACATAAGCCAAAAATCATTAAGATCGATGACCAAATGTCGATTTTATTTGCAATAGGGTAAAGTTTCTGCAGTTTTACATTTTTTTTATAAACTTTTAGAAATAATTTTTTTTTCAATTTTGCATGAATAAGCTCTTTTTTCGATACTAATTTGTAAATAACTCCGAAAGCGTTGATCAAATCAAAAATATTATATTATGAAGGCAATTTTGTCATGTACATTTTGGCGTTTTATTGATTAAAATCGGGCATACTATTTTCGAGTTAGGTTGAAATATACTGATGTACCTAGTGGAAATATGTCATGCCTATTAAAAAAAAATCTGTACGTGATGGAAAAAACTGAAAACGGATTTTAGTTTAGCGCATTAAGCCGTTTATATTTCACATATTTTCATATAAAGCACATTTTCTTTGCAGCACAGTGTAAGAATTTTAAGCAAAGAATGCTAAAAAGCAATAAATTAAAGGTAAACTAATAACAGAGTGCTTTTAGAACATAATTTATTAATTGCAATGCGAAAATAATTCTAAATTTATTCCTATTTTTAAAACACTTTTATTTTTTGTTCAAATACTTAAACATAACTCTAATCATGTTCTATGTCAAGCAATGACTAGTTGCTACAATGTTTTGGGATAGTTTATCTTAATAGTTTGTTTTTGTGATGACAGCATAATGGTATTTTTGTCCCCAAAAAATACCAACCCACACAAAAACAGCTATTTAACTCAAACAGTTTAAATAGCTCGCCGCATTGTCCATAATTGCTAAAATATTTTAGAAACTCACGCAAAGTGCTTTCAAATTCCTTTTAAGAGGGGGCATAAGTTCTTAATAATATAGAACAAAATATATGTTACGAGCAAAAGCCACATTAAAACAATCTTATTTTGGATTAAAAATAAAAACTATTTAACAAACACTTGCAAACATTTAAAAACACGCACTCAAAAGTAATAACCTTTGAATGAAATACGTCTTTATATTTTTAGTGGGATAATTTCTGTTTTGGTTGCTGTTTTGACATTTGCTTTGAAATGTCCACAATGTCCACGAGCATTAATTTACAAATTATACCTTTAAGTGTATGACTACACTTCAATTATGGAAATATACAGAAACAACTTTTATAGCAAAGCCAGCGTTTGGCAAGAGGCCCATTGTGGGGCAGAATCACAATATTTTGGATATAAATTAGCAAATTTAAACATAATGGGAAAAAGTTATATTATTTCGTAAGGAGATTTTATTATACATATTCTTGTTTTCTTATTGTACGGACGATAATAGTACCCTCCCAGAAAAATTTTCAACCAGATACAACTTAACGTCAAAATTACATTACATATGAAGAGACCCTTTAATTTTTTATCTTAATTTTCTTTTAGTATTTGTCATAGTGACCACAATAACACGTAGCCTGTTAACAAATTTTAATTCTCTTCTTATTTATTTTAATTCTCTTCTTAAGGCTACAACACATATTTGGACACCCTTTAATTGTTGACTTCTTTTATTTTAAGTCTCTACACTAATACCATATCTGTTTAACTATTATAATTCAAAAGATGCGGCGTATTGCCAAAATTAGATTACATTTTGGGACTCCCTTTAATTTCTAACATTTTTTTCCCTTTTAGAATTTATTTAATAATACACCATGTGTAACAATTAGAAGCATTTAACTCTTACGATTCACAATGTACGACACAATGTGCAAGTTTCATTACTTGTTGGGACACCCTTTAATTTCAAGGTTTATTTCATTTTTAGATTTTTTTTGTTACAGTCTCCATAATAGTACTCTCACTAGAAAAATTCATGTGTCTAGCTATTACGGCTAACACAATACAGCTCAATGTCAATATTACGTTACTTGCTTTGGGACACCCTTTAATTTTGAGCTTTCTTTTCTTTTTAGTATCTGTTGTTGTAGCCGCTGTAGTTGCCTTATTCTGTGAATATTCTATATCTGTAAAGACTTTAGATCTCTATCTGCGGTTCACGAGATAGAACAGACGGAGCCGTAGCGAAAACAACAATGTTGCTTTTGTCTATTCACAGAAACAAATATAAGAATTATGTTCAATAAAATTATGTTGTTGAAAAAAAGACTAATTTCTATAACATTTGTCATTAACTTAATACAATATTTATCAATAACGCACATTTTAAAAACCACGCAATAGAAAGTGTTTGATAAAAAAGTTATTAAAAAAATTGCAAATAGTTGAACATGACAAAGAAAAGCCAGTTAGTGAAGTTCCGAACCTTTACAAAAAAGTTCATTAATAGGTACGACTCGCCGCGAGGTGGCGACAAAATCTGTTGATTGGCTTACTAAAGTAAGTAGGATTATTGCTAGGGTGCTAGGGTGTTGTTGCTGCCGTCGCTGACAGTGTAGGCAAAAGGGCTCTGATGAGAAGACTGTGGTCGTCTTGAAACATATGATGTCAGTTCAACCTTTCGTACATCCAAATTTTTCTTTGAATGTTCAATATTTACATACTTTAGAATGTCTTTCTTAAATAAAAAAAAATAGTTTGGTCGAAAGATTACATTAAAAACGAACTTAAGCCAAACTAATTAAATAACTTTGGCTAATTGCAAATATATAATAAACATAGCCGTTAAATCAAATACATATGTACTTAGTTCGTTGTATACAATGACATGCTTTCGAGGGGTAAGCACTTTAAAACAAGTTTTATCTCATTAAAAAATAACTGGGATATGGCTCAGCTATAGAGAGCATGCTTTATGTCCGAGCAGCCGGGGTTCGTATCCCAGCCATGTCAATATTTTTTTTAAATTTATATATAAATATTTTTAAATTAAATTTTAAATACATTTCTTATCAAAATTCTCAAAATTTTGATATAAAAAACTTACTTAAATTTTAAATAAAGTTATTGACAAAAAGTTTTATTCATTCAAATATTTCGATTTTTAATTAAAAAATTTATAATTTTTTGCTAAATTTTTGTTACCAATATAGCGAAATTCTTTATCACAGGAAATTTGAAAAAAAAATTAATTGAATAGCGGGATTTTTGTCATCAAAAGCGAAACGTTTTTCTGTGTTTTTAGGTAAGGAAGCATAAAAAGCTCCTCATTTTTAGACGATTTTTTTAAAATTTGTCATATCAAGTTGCTTCATTAAGATGAAAATAAAATGTTACAAGCACAGTAGAACTTCCATAACTTGAATGACCATTATCCTGAAAACTACTTCAACTTAGAGAAAACTTCAAGTTATGGAATCAGTTTTAAAACTATTATTATAGTTTTTGTAACGAGACTAGCTTCAACTTTTAAAAGGATCCAAGTTATAGCAGTACAATTGTATCATATTTTTTAATTTGCAGTTAAAAGGCGATTCTGAGCCGAATAAATAAAGCATAAGATCGTTAAGTTCTCTCAGCAAATATGAAAGTTATAGAACATTAAGTGAAAAAAGCCGAATATGTTTCATGCAAAGTTCTTTTTAATAGAAAATAAATTTTTTATTACAAACTGAATTTAAGCAATTTTGTAATACTTACGAGTACTTAATGTGGAAAGTCAACAGCATGCAATTTGAATATGTCACTTTTTTTGTATGAAGAGAGTATAAACAGTGTTTTCGTTTTTTGTTTTTAACACATAATGGACAGTCTTACACTAACAAAACTTACATTTATTTATAATATTTTAAATCCCGCTAAAGCAGATTTCATTTTACAATTTTTATTTATTTTATGAAATATTTTGAAACTATACAACAGACTCGAAAAAAACATTGCAAATGAGAATCACTTATATAATAATGTTTGGTTGAAGGTTGGTGTATGTATGTTAGCAATTTAACAAAAATCCTTTCAATATGTTTTAAATAGTTTGACACATTTTCTTTGCATGGCTTATATTAGCTATACTTTTCTATAACTTTCTCTATATGCTATCCAAAAACTAGCAATTGTATTTAGTTGAGTGCCATATAGTTTATAAATAAGAACTGACAATATTTTCTAAAATATTTTCTGGCTGTCAATTGCTGGTTGCCTTGTATGTCACTGGCTATTTTATTTTATTTTTTTGCAATTTTGACAGTTTATTAAAAACTATTTCTATTTAAAGTTTTTTTTTTTGTTTGTCATAAAGAAGATAAAAAGTAATACAAAAAGTGGAAACTTCCTAAAAAATACTTTAATAAAATATAAGATTTGATTTTACGTTCAATATGTTAGTAGCATAAAGTTTTATCAATCTTTCTCGATAAGTATTTTTTTTACTCAAAAAAAGTACTTTTCAAGTTTCTTAAAGTATTTTTAAAATAAACTGGCATTAATAGCACACTTTCAGCCATTTATAATACCAACAGATTTTTTTATTATATATAAAAACATTGACGTTAGTGTATGTAATTCAATAGCAAACATGGATTTTTGCCAGAAAATATTGCACTATGGGTATTAGGAATAGACTTAAATAAAACTTAAAAATAAATTCAACTACACTGAAACAAAAAGTAATACGTACTTCAATAAAGTAAAACTAACAAAAATATATCGTAAAGCGAGGCCGCCTGGTTGACCAGTTAGTAATATGTACACTCTAAAACATTACTTCAATTATTTTTGTTGTATGGCCAATGTAAATTTGTATTTTGTGTATTTTGAAATGAGCTACGATCATATATTGTCTAAATTTGTGTTGAAAATTTCTCCTTGTCTAAAATTACATATATTTTGTAGTTATTTTATTAAAGAAAAAAATTTTAAAATTAAACATGTTTAGTACAAGTGGAAAAAATTTAATAAAAAGTATAATACGGGTATGGCTGAATGGTAGATACGTCAGACTATCAGTCAGGAGGTCGTGGTTCAAACCTGCACCCAGCCAATCGCTTTATTTAGTAAAAACATTTTGTTCAAAAATAATGCGTGTGTAATTTTAGGTCGATAATAATCTGTAAAGTGTTGCTTACTATTATCGACCTAATTTCCAACAAAAGTGTTTTAGAGTGTAAACATATATTATGGCAGGAGTAATGTATCTGAAAATAAATTTTTTTATAAACATTTTCGTATTCTTTTCTCTAAAATGATTTATATATGCGACCGAAATTTGAACACAACTAACACCACCTGAAAAGGGAGGATACAAATGAACTCTGATTAAGAGGTTGTGTCATCCTCCGAAAACAGCATGTTGCTAAGATCTGGCGTGCATGTTTTATGTACTTAACACTTTTTTATTCCTTAGAAATTATCTCATGACAAATTCTATTTTAATGAAGCTATGAACTTTAACCTAAAATTGTACTTGGGATTAAAAGCTTTAAAGAGTATTACAGCCATAGTGCTCTTTAGTTTATTTATACAAGTAATGCTTGAAGGTTTAGTATTAACAGCGCGACATTTTAAACATCTGCCCGAATTACTCGCATTCTTTGAAAGTGCAACTACTAGTACTTAATGTGTCGCTAACATCATGACATAAAAAGAAAGACTGAGTGAGTACTTAAAAGCACATATCGTCATCTCAAAGGACAAAAATTAAGCAAGAATATTGTGTATGTAGTGAAACTACTGAAATAATAATATAAACAAAATAATAAATTCAGTATAAATGGTGTAAAAAAAACTTTATCAAAGAAAAGGCACTCCACTTTCGTAAGATCGTTTTTATCTATAAAATTTCCATACATATTTTCTAAAAATAAATATCGATTAATTTTTTATCGATAAATTTTATGTAGCAAACTTTTAACATCGCTAAAGCATCAACAGAAATAATTTGTCATCGATAAATTTACCATAGAAAAATTTTGTTATCGATAAATTTTCTATAGAAAGCTTTGTAATCGATAAATTTTCTGTAGAATATTGTAGTCGACAAATTTTCTGTAGGAAATTTTTATAATCGATAAATTTTCTATAGCAAATTTTTGTCATCGATAAATTTTCTACAGAATATTATTGTCATCGATAAATTTGTTATAGCGAAGTTTCGTCTCCAATATTTTTTATGAAAAATTTTTCTATCCTAAAAATTGCTTATCATCGGTATTTTTCTTTTTTATAGAAATTAATGACATCGATATATTTTCTACAGTAAGTTTTTTCATTAATAAAGTTTCATTGTGAAACTTTCTATAGATAATTATTTCATCGATAAATTGTATATAAAAAATTTTTATCGATAAATTTTCTACAAAAAATCTTGCCAATTAATTTGTTATCGACGGATTTTCTTTAGAAAACTTTTAATCATTAAATTTTTTACAGAAAATATTTGGTGGGCGCGTGGGAAAAATGGGATAAGTCAAGTTTTTCTAAAAAAAAATTTTTCACCTTTGGATAGTTGAGGGTTGTTCGAACCACTGTAAATAGCTTTTAAATGGCTTAGCACGATGCCAGGGAAATATCTAATGTAATCTTTCATTAAAATAGGAATACATACTAGAAGGTTTTGGAAGAGAAATCAAGTTTACTTTATGATTTCCCTTTTGGCCGAGCGCCCACGATTTTATCGACAGATTTTCTATACAAACTTTTTATTGCTAGATTTTTTATCAGCCATGTCACAGATTCCGTTCGGAATGGTTTTGATTCCGTAGTTGCCATTCCGAAAAAGTACATATTTATTGCTTTAGATTCCGTTTATTTTGTATTTCGTTTTAAAATGATAAAGTTTTTATACCTTAAGGCGTTTGTTTACTCTTGTTTTTAGATGCAAAGCTCAAATTAAGCTTTTTATTAACATGGAAAGCTCATGACCAAATATTTATTTGACGCTCCTAAAAGCATGCACGTTTTTTTAGTATTTACTGCAAATAAATTCAGTAGAAAAGTGTTTTTCAATTCCACTTTGAAATTTAAAAGTGGTTTAATTACGAAAAAATTTCGCTTTTCGTTTTCTGAAGAAGCAACTTACGGAATTACAACCACTTCCGATCGGAATGGTATTCTGTGACATGGCTTCATATATACATTTTTTAATGAAACTTTTTAATAGTAAATTTTCTATAGAAAAATTTGTACCTATAAACTTTCTATAATTTTTTTGATCGATAAACTTTCTAAAGAAATTTTTTATCGCAAAATTTTTCTATGGAAGCTTTTCTATCGACAGACTTTCTACAGAATTTTTTTCTAATAATCGATACAGTTTCTATGGGAGTTTTTTTTATCGATAAATTTTCTCTGGGAAATTTTTATCGTTAAACTAACTATAAAGAATTGTGCAGAAAATTTTGTATCGGTAAATTTTCTGTTTCAAGTTTTTGCGGAGATAAAGTTTTATAGTAATTTTTGTAATCGATAAATTTTATACAGTAAAGTTTTGTCGTTGAAAAATTTTCCCTTAAACATTTCTGTGTAAAATATTTATTTTGAGATAAATTCACGATAGAAATTTTGTTATCGATACATTTTCGATACCAAAATTTTTATCGATAATTTCCTATAAGAAAATTTTTTATCGCTAAATGTTTTATAGAAAATTTTATTGATAAATTTTCTGTGAAAGCCTTTTTATCCACAAATTTTCTATAGCAAATTTTTGTAAGCGATAAAATTTCTTTAGCAAATTTTTGTCATCTATAAATCTTAAACAAATAAACTTTGTAAATAATTTTTAATCATCGATAAACTTTCTTATAAAAATATTTTGCCATCGATACATTTTCGGCACAAAAATGTTAGTCACCAATAAACATGCTGTAGAAATATTTGTTATCGATATATTTTCTATAAAGATTTTTAAGACGGATAAATTCTTTACAAATAAAAAATATCTCGATAAAAAATATCTCGCAAATTTTTGTCATCTATAAATTTTAAACACATAAATTTTGTAAATAATTTTTAATCTTCGATAAACTTTCTTATAAAAATATTTTGCCATCGATACATTTTCGGCACAAAAATGTTAATCATCAATAAACTTGCTGTAGAAATATTTGTTATCGATATATTTTCTATAAAGATTTTTAAGACGGATAAATTCTTTACAAATTTTGATTTCACTAATACTAAATTTACACGATGAAATATTTCATGAAATATTTTCTATTTGGCAATAGAATTTACAGGGAAGGAGGTTGGGTGAAAAAAGTGTTAAGAACTGAATTTTAAGATGGTTCTTCACAAGTTCCTTTCCCTCATTTGCTTCTCCATACTATGCAATATGCAAATATAAAAAGTCTCATAAAGAAAATTTCATGAAATAGTTGTTGGTATCGATAAGTTGTCCCAAAAAAAATATTGTGACCATTAAATTTCTATTCATACAATTTTTGTTATAATTTTTTTTCAATTTTTATTTTAAACTGAAAAGTAAAAAACCAAAGACTTAATTTTATGTTGATCTTATTACTCAAGCACGATCAAAAGTTTCTAGTTTGCAGAAGTGGATCCAGCTTTTGCTTTACATCGCAATAGAAATTACAGAAATTTTAATCGTTTTGTATGAAGGTTAGAAATATCTATTTTTCTCTCCCCTGGATCCCTTCCTTCATGTGATTTTGAAGATTTCCTTATATAATTGTTGTAAGGACTAATCGTTGGTCAAGTGGTTAACCAGTATGATGGCCGATTTCAATTGATCGTATAAACTTTATATAATTCTACCCCTGAGTATTATAAGACAGATTTTGTATTTACTTTTATATAAAAATTTAAGTATAATGTAGACAACATTTTTTATTTTTGACAAAATGGCTGGCCACATAATAAATATCTAACAACGTGATATTCTCAAACATTAAACTTAAACGTAATGTTATTCTATTATTACCCTCATACGAGCATTTATGTATTTTATCTCCACTTCATTGCAAACTCGAATACTGACTGCGTATTTTGGCATTAAAAGTTATCAATGTTCCTTTTTAAAACCTTTTTGTCTAAAGATTTATATTGCTTAGGCAACACATAAAATGTTTACTTAAAATGAAAATAAATCCTCAATAAAATTTCACAAATCTTCTATTTAATTTTTGTAGACCCTTTTGCTTAAATTTGAGCCTTTGCAATTTGAGTTAACGATACGAGGGCATGAAGGAAAAATTTAATACTTACTTTCAATTAATGCTCCGTTTAAGTAGTGACTGCTACAGTCACATTAGTGCAGCATGTTAAAAGTATAAAATAATAAATGAAGAAAAACTATTGCGAATAAAAGCTTTAATATTATAGACGAGAGTACGAAAAGAATTAAATACTCTTGGCTCTTCAGTCACTTTGCACACAAGAGTAAAGTAACTAAACCAGTACAAATGCATATACATTTGCACACAGATATGTATTCATAATAAATAAGAGCCAGTCATTAAGTAAATATGTGATAGTTGTCTTCATGCTGCGACAAAAGCAGATAAAAACTTTTACTTTAAGGATTTTACAAAAAGCATATCCTTTAAACTTACAAACACTGTGCATAACTATAATGTGTAAGAAACCGTAGAGCTGCTGTGAACATTTCAAAACTGTGTTTTTAACTGTCGAGATTGGATTAACCATGAAAATTCCTTAAGTGACCTTACAAAAATTTTAATTTTACAATTTAATTTCATTTTATTATTACATTTATTCGTTCTTTTACGACGATAATTTCCATTAACGTTTGTGTAAAATTGCAACGAAATATTTTTTTTCAATAAATGCTTTTATTATTGAGTATTAAATGGCGGAAGGAAAGAGTTTAAATCCATTAAGATATTTTCATAATTGTTCTATTAATAATAGCAAACCAAGTGTAGAAAATTTAATATAACGAAGCGGAAAGAATGCTTTGAGATAAGTTGAATGGATGGATTTAATAGTCTGTCAGCGGTTAATATTGTTATGGAAGCGTATGAGTGATATTTAAGAATACAAAAAAATTAGTCATACTCAACGGAATTTAAAAATAGCACGTACATAACGTGATCAGAAGGATTTTAAGCTAAAAGCGGGACAAGAGCTATTGAAAAGCGGTACATATTTTGAAGAAAATATGATAAAAAAGCGGGATTTAAAGCAAATATGTCGTTGAAAGCCGGATGTTGTAAATACACTGAATTTCTATAATTCTATATCTGTGAACTTTTGACAAAACAACTTAAGTGTAATATTCAAAATTTTCAGGAATGCCAAAGTACTGTTAAAGTGATGAAAAAAAAAACATTTTGTGTATGCACTTTAAGAAAAGTGAAAGAAAAGTAAAACTAAGTGATTTCGATTACAGTTTCATATTGAATTTTTTTCCTTTTTTGGCATATAGGAAAAATCGGGATGAGCTAAAATTTTAAAACATTAAAATTTTTATTAACAACTATCATAGCAACATGGCGATTAGACTTAAGTGCTTTTGTCAAAAGTCCACAGATATGATATATTATAAATATGTATACGCACATACACAGTTCCATATGTACTTAGAAAATTCATTAAGTAACAAGCCTTCAAATTAAAAAAGTGCATTTTTAGAATGTTTTTTTCTTTATTCATCATTTATTTTCTCCATTAAGATGGAATAAAAATTTTATAAATTTATCTATAAATTTTGTAAAATGATCTAACTTTTGGCTTTCACAACTTTTTTTAAATTTTTGGTTCATCTTAATGTAGTAAATAATGAATGTTGAAGACACGTTTAAAATGAATCGTTTTCAACATTGAAGGTCTTCAACTCAATGAGTTTAAATCCGATCAATATAATCGTTATACTGGGTGTATATAGAAAGATATATCGAAACAATGTAAAATCTTTTTTATTCAGCTGAAAATGAGTCGATATTTTTGGTAATAATAAAAAAAAAAGCAGGGAAAGCACGCTTTCGCGACTATATCGAAAATGTTTGTTGAGAAAAAAAAACAAATGAATGAATGAATGAATTAATTTTCGTCTTCAGTGAACTCAAATAAAGCTTTAGAAAATCTATTTTCAAGGTTCATTTGTTTTTGTAAACTAGTGTATTTCAAGCACTTTTTTTCCTTGTAAAAGATTATTTGCTGCTGTATTGGCTATTATTTTCAGCAAAGCTTTCTTATGCTCCGCATTTTTAGGCGGGATCCCTTGAAAGCGGGTTACACGAGCAAAAAAATTAAAAATTATTCCAAAAAATAACGTATGAGTGATTTTTAAGAATACACAAATATTACTTATACGCAACGGAATTTAAAAATAACACATACAACAAAATCAAAATGTTTTTAAAATAACAAGATTCTAACTAGAGTTTGAAAAACGATTATAGTCGTAATCGCGATTAATCGCACCTTTTAATCGTTATCGAACCCATTAATCGCTCGATTACGATTAGAAATTTTACTTCTTTTCAAGCAAATATATTATGTCAAATATGAATTTTTTCGCCAATGAAAATGTATCGAGCGTTACGCTTTTTTAGAACGCTTCATTACTCAGTTTAATTATTAAAATTGCATTAACAACATAACAGCTTAGGTTTGTACTTCCAAATATTTAAAAGTTTTGTGAACGTTGTTAAACGTTGTTTATATGCAAAAAATATATATTGAGTGTTATCCATATGTTTTTTTATATTTATTTGCAAATTTGCAAATATGTTAAAATACATCGATTACTATACATCTGAATTGTTTTAATTTAAAACTATAGTATCTGCACTGAAAAACTATTGAATTCGTATAAAAATGTATTGAGCGTTACGAAAAAAAAATTTTAAGTATAATTTATCTCTAAAATTTTGGGCATTAAAATAGTTAACAGCAGCTCAACTGCACACACGATATAAAGAACATTATCTGTTTACAAATTTTTGATTTTCTTTGCAAAAATTTTGCTTCTACAGCTCTGTGGGCTGTTATATTTTCGAAGAATGTATTAAGTAGGTCGTATTTTGATTGTTGATGGATTTTATTAAAATTAATCTTATTTGAAAGAAGAGTTAGCCTAATTTTCACACATAAATTTTTTATAGAGAATTATTTTGAAAGATGAAAACTTTTTATTTTTCCATGTCAACCCAAGTCAAAATTAAAAAAAGTGCTCATAACTTTTAATTTCGTCCGTCGATTATTATAATTTTTTGTTTTTAGAGAGTAAATGTATAATGATTTCAAGCTCTATTTCCATTTTCCGAAGTGTCTTTTTTTCGCAAAAATCATTCCCAGAACAACCGCGAAAGAAAATGTTACGCGCAATACAGAAAATTTAAATTGAATAAGACGAAAACTATAATATGCATCCAATGTCTCATATTGGTAAACAAAAAAAAAACACACAAATTGTATGTTTAGAATGAGAATCGGCCATGACACAAGGCTCTAACTAGGGCTTGCAAAGAAATTATAATCGCAATCGCGATAAGTCACACCTTTTAATCGCAATAGTAATAGAAACCATTAGTCGCTGACGATTAAAATTTTTACTCCTTTTCAAGCAATTTATTTATATCAAACGCTTCGCCGATGAAATTTTTTTTAAATATAACTTTAAAGATTTAAAATGTATGAATAAAATTTTTTTTTGCGATTTTCGTCCGAAGTCGTTTTTGTTGTTTTAAAAATCTTTAGGAATTTTTTAAACAAAAATTTAAAAAAAAAAGTCTTTTTTTTTTGGCTTAAGTTCCACGATATCTTTGAAACTATTGATCAGGTTAAAAATAATGTTGACACGGCTTAAGATGTAATATTGTTGTAGAGTTTCGTATTTTTCATTTGACTGAGTAGGACAACCCGTTTTCCAGTTACGTATATAATTGTCGTGCAACTACTTCTTTTTGACATAGGGGTATGTCTGGAAAACTAGAACGGTTTGGAGAAACCGAGAGAAAATTCGAACTTGGCTCCCAATATGAATTTGAATAAGATAATTTTCTTGGTACAAAATTTGACCACTACTGTAATATTCCCATATTATATAGAAGATAATAAAAAGGGTGACATACATATTTATACTTGTGTATATCATAGTGGTAAAAAGTATGACAACATAAAAAAATTTGTAAAACACTTTACATCAAACACTTGTTGTCATTCTACTCCAACGACTATAAGTGCAAAAATCCATAAATATCACTTCGAATCGATTACAAAACAAATAAAAAATAATATTTACATTTGCACAAAAATAAATAGAAGAATAATATAAAAAGAAATTATGAAGTTTATTCCAATATTTCTTCTAACACGAAAACAACAATATGTTAAGCTTGGTGAATTTAAATTTTATGATTGTGTGTATGTGTGCATGATTGGTGTTGTTTTTTCCACTAATGTTTCTTGTTTTTGGCTGAGGCCAACAGTGTACAGAAGTGGATCCATTCAGAAAATAAGCTGCAATAAATATCAATACGATTTTAAAATATAGCCAACAATTTCTTCAGCTACACAATTTTCGGTGACTCTTGTAGCTTTTTAAATTGTTTTGTTATCTTTCTCAGACTAATTTTCCAGATTAATTATACAAAAAAATCGTTCTTTCCGGTTACTTTACTTATCCTTTTAAGCCAGTGAATACAAAATGTTTAGATGGAATCTTATTACTTAATTAAAACTAATTCTAACACTCTCATAAATTACGATATTCTTAATTAAGCGAACAAACAGTAATAAAATACATTAATTAAAATTTATTTGCAGATTATTTGAATCAAACAAAAAATGAGAGCTATTAAATGTTAAGACAAAACTATTAAAGATAACTTTCAACAAACTACCAAAATGAGCCACTACTATTCTAGTAAAACTAATCAAAAGAAGAGCAAAAGTTACAAAAGAAATCAACAGCAGAAGCGGCAACAACTACAACGACTTTTACAAACAATATATTGATTTTACCCCAACATTTGTTACAACAAACAAAATAAATTTATTTACTAGACTACGAACTAATAGGAAATTGTTTCAACAGCTGAAGAAAACAAAAAACAAAATCAAATTTAAGTGAATAAAAACTAAACATGAATGAAAGCACTTTATCTTCCTCAAAGGTCAGCCAGCAACACATCATCAACACTTTAGAGCAGCCACCAGAAGTAGAGTCAGTGAATGAGGATTTGTCCTTAACAACGGTCACACATTTATCCTTGGATAATCTAGATGAAATCAGTCAAAGTGTAGAACTTCAATGTTTAATGCAAGAGCATATGGATACAATATCCTTTGGCAACAATAGCGGTTATTGTCTAACACAATTTGATTCAATTCTATGTTGGCCACGAACAAACCGCGCCACACTAGCAGCTCTGCCATGTTTGGATGAATTTCAGGGCATACAGTACGATAGTTCACGTAAGTATGAGCGAAAAATAGAAAATGTTATAATTAACACTAAATAGAAGACACACATGCAACTTTCAACAGTATTCTGGTTGGCTAATTAAAATGCAGCACATGTTTGTCTATACTGGCGTAACATATACTCGTAAAAGAGAATGTTTTTAATTAATTTTAGACCATGAGTTTTTAACTAAAATATTTTAGTTTTTACAACATCCTGGTAAAATAAATTCTCCTGAGATAATTGTGTTAAATTATGGCACTGTCTTCTAAACAACTGCATAAAAAAGTGGTAGGAAATAGGGAAATATATAATATAGCAGCTTCAATTTGTTATAGTTTTTATGGCTGAAAGTTGGCTACCCTGCCTGTTCTGTAAATCGAGTCGATTTGAAAACGCTCGGTTTAGAGAAATTAAATCCACTAATAGCAAATATTTCAGATTTTTTGCAGTTTCATATATTTTAGAGCTTAGCATATCACATCTGAAATTAATTTACTATATACGATTTAAATTATATCAATGGGGGCATTATTTATTTTTGGAAAACGAGAAATTTACTCGGATTCGGTTTACAGAACAGGGTCGTATGATTAGCTTAAACGTACGTAGTGCATATGCGCGCGTATGAAAAATGTGTTCAAACAACAAAATTAGATAAATTCCCGTTGCTGGCTAGATCCTTTATGTCATAAAGATAAAAATAGTTATTTTAACATAAGAGTATAAGAGAAATTTATAAGTTTGCGATGATAGTTTAATATTAGAAATCGTATGAAAGTCTTAGTATAAGAGTATTGTCTTAGTATAAGACTGTAGTCTTATTATAAATTTATAGTTTTATTTTATGACTGTAGTCTTAGTGTCAGACTATAGTCGTAGTGTCAGACTGTAGTCGTAGTAAATCTCTTCTTAGGAACTCAGTGTTCTTAGTATTAGAATGTATTCTAGACTGCAGTATTAGACTTTAGGCTTAGTATAAAACTGTAATATTAGTATAAGACTGTAGTCTAAGTGTTAGACTCTAGTCTTAGTATAAGACTCCAGTCTTAGTATAAAACTCTGGTCTTAGTATACGACTCTAGTTTTAGTATTAGACTTTAGTCTTAGTACAAGACTTTAATCAAAGTATAAAACTCTAGGCTTAGTATAAGACTTTAGTCTTAGTAAAAAAAATTTAGTCTTAGTGTAGGACTTTAGTCTTTGTATAAGACTCTAGGCTTAGTACAAGATATGTATAAGATTATCGTATTAGTATAAACTATAATCTTATTATAAAACTATCGTCTTAGTATAACACTATCGTCTTAGTGTAAGACTATCGTCTTAGTATAAGACTATCGTCTTGTTATAAAACTGCAGGTTTAGTATAAAATTGCAGTCTTAGTATAAGACTTTAGTCTTAGTATAAGACTATAATCTTAATATAAAACAATCGTCTTAGTATAAAACTATCGTCTTAGTATAAGACTATCATCACGGTGTAAGACTATCGTCTTAGTATAAGACTATCATCACGGTGTAAGACTATCGTCTTAGTATAAGACTATCGTCTTGTTATACTAAAACTGCAGTCATAGTATAAGAATATAATTTTAGTATAAGGCTGTGGTCATAGTAGAAGAACGTAGTCTTAGTATAAGACTGTAGTTTCAGTATAAAACTATCGTATTAATGTAAGACTATCCTCTTGGTCTTATTATAAGACTCTATTTTTCGTAAAGGCCTGTAGTTGTAGTATAAGACTGCATTTTTAGTATAAGACTATCATGTTAGTATATAACTACCATCTTAGTATAAAACTATGGTCTTATTATAAAACTTTATTATTAGTATAGGACTGTAGTTTTAGTATAGGACTGTAGTTTTAGTATAGGACTGCAGTTTTAGTATAAGACTGCAGTTTAATTTAATACTATGGTCATAGTATAAGACTGTAGTCTTGGCATAGGACTATAGTTTTAATATAAAACTGTGGACCGTTTATTAGACTATAGTTTAGCTATGCTGCTATCATCTTAGTATAATACTGTATTTTAAGTATAACACCGTAGTCATAGTGTGTGTAGTGTAGGACTATAGCATAGTATGAAACAGAAACCTTTTTATTACACTGCAGTTATGGTATATTACTGTCGTCTTAGTATAATACTGTACTTTTGCTCTAAAAATCAGGGGGCCGAATCGTCGCATTCGATATCGAGCAGAATTGATCGAAATTTTTCCTTTTGAGATTACGGCATACGATAATCGAGTAGCTGCTGTTTAAATTCCACTCGATAGCACTAGAGCGATCGAAAACAATATTTTCTGTTGTTGTCTTTATTTGCAAAAAGCAGGGGCCGAATTACCGCATTCGTTATCGAGTAGGCTTTCGTATCGAATAAAATTTCGTCACGTATCGAATGGATGGATTACCGCATTCGATAGCTAACGTATGGATATGTTTAAAAAGTGTACCAAGTTTATATTATACCGGTTGTTGAATCGACTAACAATTTGTAATACATTAAAGGAACATTTTGTGTTTCTTGCAGCCAGTACAACAACCAAGTCTATTGGCCAACTGTAATAAGGTTTTTTGCAAAACAAAAAAAATTTTTTTTTAAATATTGTATTCAATCGCTCTAGTGCTAAAGAGTGGAATTTAAACAGCAGCTACTCGATTATCGTATGCCGTAATCCCAAAAAGAATATTTTCGAACAATTTTACTCGATCACGTATGCGGTAATTCGGCCCCAGGAATATTACCTATAAACCTTATTACAGTTGGACAATCGACTTGGTTGTTGTACTAGCTGCTAGAAACACAATATTTTTCTTTAATGTATTACAAATTTTTAGTCGATTCAACAACCGGTATAAAATAAACTTGGTACACTTTTTAAACATTTCGATACGATACTATCGAATGCGGTAATCCATCCATTCGATACGAGTCGAAATTTTATTCCATACGATAGTTTACTCGATATCGAAAGCGACGATTCGGCCCCAGATAAAAACTCAGACAGCGTAATGGCAGCTTTAATGACTGTAGTCATTAGTATAAGACTACAAATGTCATAAGTATAAGACTAAAAATGTGCTCTCATTACAAAGCTTAAGCCTTATTTATTATAAGACTTTAGTCTTAGTATAAGACTTTATTATTAGTATAAAACTTAAATTTTGATATACAATTTTTGTTTAGTCGTTGCATAGGACTTTGGTCCTAGTATAACACATTAGCCTATGTATAATACTTTAGACTTACTATAAATCTTTAGTCATAGGGTAAGAT
Organism: Panzeria rudis; assembly: GCA_956483635.1. Taxonomy (NCBI): domain Eukaryota; kingdom Metazoa; phylum Arthropoda; class Insecta; order Diptera; family Tachinidae; genus Panzeria; species Panzeria rudis. The sequence goes on along the minus strand of OY101450.1, from coordinate 131,027,977 downwards.
TTTATTCTTTGTCTTATTTATCATATCCTCGTCAGGCGGAAATGTACCATCAAACTTGTAAAGTCACATATTTGCTGGTAATCGGAAAGCATTCGTTAATGTGTTACCGGGAGCCTACACAGGCTAAAGATAGGGGAATGCCCGAAGATATAGCGGGTAGCTGCGATTATTCTCCTTTATACCTGTATTCATTAAATGCATTTCTTCACTAATTTAATTTTTCGTAGTCCTTAAGAATAGAATTATAACAACATACTAATAAAAACAAACTGTAGCAGTATTATACATACTGACTGCTATAAAATCATTGTTGTATCATAAAATATAATTGAAAATATTGCATAAGAGATAAGTAATAAATATGTTTTATGACTGAAACATTTGCGTAAGAAATTTGCATAATGTTACTTTGTAATGAACTTTTTTTTTCTAGCAAAATAGATTCTCATGTGAATGAAAAACAGAGTGCGTCATATAAAAATGTGGCATATATTGTTCTAATAAGCTTTTTAAGTCAATAACGTCCAACTAGTTATCAGTTAAGTAGAACAAGCTATTGCCATAAATAGCGTTTTTCTAAATTTATAAAAACCAATGCAAACATATTGAAAATTAAAATAGATTGATGACATCCATTACATCCATTAGTAAAATATATTTGCTGTTTAAAACAACAAACTTTCCTAGTTTTATATAAATAACAAACTATTCAGACAAAAAGAACGTCATCACATTGAACAACATCATCATCACGATGAAATAAAACCCAACATTTAATAGCCAATAAAACTGTTTAAAATATACGGGTATAATAAATTTCATTTCCTTTCTTTTGCTGTTTTTACAACGCTAAAATAATTTAAAATTCAATACGAATACATTGATTAATGTTTAAACATTTATAGTGCGGGAAACAAAACTCAAACAGCACAACAGAACAAAAAACAGCACTATTATATACATATGTACAAAGAAAAACATATTGTGCAATCAATATTATACCATAAAAAAAATTAAATGAAAAATCTTTTAATAAAATTCTACTTCCTTATATTAACGGCAGCAGCCAAGTTCTTTAGACCAAAAAAACAAAAAAGTTAAATGATTTCTTTCGTACAATACATTTCTCTAGAGGCTTCCTTTTTTTAATAAAAGAAAGTTTAAAGAAACTATTTCATGCTTGTAGTTTTTTCATTGTGTAAGTTCAAGCAAACACAACAAGACCTGCTGACTTTTGTTGTAGTAACATGGTAAATGTTTACATACTGTAAAGCATACATTTCGGGGAGTACATACATATGTATTTGTGTATGTACATACCCTGAAGGAAGCCAACTCACCACTTTTGCCGACAAGTTTAGTGACTTTTTGAGGACATTGTCAACGAATTGATTCACTTTTTATTTTTTCTTTAATGGGAAGATATGTGTTTGAGAGCTACAAAAAGATTTTTTATTGTAACATTTTGTTGTGTTGAAAATACATGCGGCTGCATGCAAAAAATAAAAATTTTCATAAAAAATCGAATTTAATTGACTTACGTAGTAAAAAGTTTCACATGTATGCGTTGAGTAGCACTAGTAAATCTCTGGTGTCAATGTCTCAATGTGGTCCCTAGTCAATAGTAAATCAATAGACCTGAGGTCACTAGTGGAATCTCAATGACAAGAACATGGTAAATGTCTATAGCACAGGACATTGGCTGGGGTATATATAGTCAGTAGTACTGGTGACAAAGTTAATAGTGAATCAGTACAGTTTTTCTATCGACATTTCCTTCAGGGTCATGTTTTCATATGTATGTATACGTTGCACTGTGTAAAGAGAACTGTAACAATGGTACAAAGAGAATTTTTTATATTTAATTAAAACTATTCATATTTTACAGAACTGAGTTAACAAAGTAGGAGTTGCGCAAAACATAACAAACTTATGTATTGGTTACACGATACTGATTTGAAAGTAAGAGTAAATAAATTAAGTAAAGTGCGACGTTAGCTCGCGCACGAAGTTTTCCGTACGAATACACATATATCCTTTTTCGTTTGTGCCCTTATTTCAGTGGCAATTTTTTAATTTTGCTTTTTCGTTTAATTTTAGTTTTTTTATTTTTACGTTTTTTTTGTTGTTAATTTAGCGATTTTTTTTTGAAGTTGTGTTTTTTTTTTTTGTTTTTGCGCTTTTTTCATTTTGATGTTTTTTCTTGCGATTTTTCGTTTTTTACAAATTTTTTTTTTGTTTTTTGACGATTTTTTTAGTTTTGGTGATTTTTTTTTGTTTTAACGTTTTCTGCTTTTTTACGACATATTTAGGCCCTAGTTGTGTAAATCACATCACCGAAGTGAATTATGTTAAAGCAACAATAAATTTGAAAAAATTTCAAATATTTGTTTTTGTTTTTCATACCAGATTTTCACCAAACAAACGTATCGAAATTAAAGCGTTGCTTTACCTATCAAATATTTTAAAATTTGTATGAAAAATAAAATAAATTGATAAAATAAATATTTGAAATTTTGTTTTTGTTCTCTATACAAATTTCACTTTGGTGACGTGATTTACACAATTAGGGCCTTAGTTTTAGCGATTTATTTTAGTTTTGGCGCTTTTTGTCAGTTTTTGCACTTTTTTCGGTTTTTGGTGATTTTTTTTAGTTTTAGCGTTTATTTGTTTGGTTTTGACACTTTTTCTAGTTTTGGTGATTTTTTCGGTTTTTTACTTTTTTTATTTCTGGCGTTTTTTTTTGTTTAGCGCCTTTTTCGTTTTTGTGATTTTTTTTTCATTTTTGGCAAATTTTTTTCTTTTTTGACGATATTTTTAGTTTTAGCGATTTTCTTAGGTTTTAGTGCTTTTTTTCGTTTTGATGATTTTTTTAGTTTTTTTAGTTTTTTGGTGATCTTTTTAGTTTTGGTGATTTTTTGCGTCTTAGTCATTTTTTTTTTAATTTTTGTGCTTTTTTCTTTAAGCGCTTTTTTAATTTTGGCGATTTTTCGTTTTGACATTCTTTTAATTTTGGAATTTTTTAGTTTTAGCGTTTTTTTAAATTTGAAGATTTTACCTCTTACGGCTTTCAAGATACAGCAAATTGTCTAAGTTACATAATCAAAATTACATTAACTGATAGACCACCCTTTAGTTTAAATTGTTTTAAATAACGGTGTTACCTGGTGTAGTATATTCTACAGACTACACCAATTAACACTAACTTTGAAAATTTAGAGTGTCTATATATAAGTTTCTGTATATTACATTAGTATTTCAACATTTTTCGTAGCTCGCTTTAGACCACCCTTTAATTTTTAACTATCATATATTTTTTGTTGTAGAGGGCAAAGTTTTATATGTTCTATGCAAATTTCAGGTCCGTAGCTCTTAGGGTTCTCGAGAAAACCGTCTGTGACAGACGGACTGCGTACCGAAAACAATAGGGTTACTTTACACTTTTGGTGTACGGAACCCTGGCAAAGCACGGTGTTTGGGGAACACCGGGCTGGAGCTTAGTTCTTTACGTTCTACTGACCTTAGAAATTGCCCCTTAGCACCACCCCCCCTAGTGGGTTTATTTTGAAAAAAATATACAGCGTTTGCGTCCTTCCATACTAAGATCTAATAATGTTTAAATTTTATTAAAATTGATTAGATAGTTTCAGAGAGGCAGAAATCGCCCCTTACCCCCCCCCCCCCCCCCCCTCCAACAATTCGCTGTGTGTCCTTCCAGAGTCAGATCTATTCATGTTTTAAGTTTCATTAGAGTTGGCCAGATAGTTTAGAGAGGCAGAAATCGCCCCTTAACCCCCGCCCCGCCTGTTACGATTTTTGAACAAATATATGTATAGCCTATGCGTTCTTCCAGACTCAGATCTAATCATGTTTTAAATTTCATTAGAATTGGTTAGATAGCATCAGAGAGGCAGAAATTAACCCTTAACCTATGTGTCCTTCTAGACTCACATCTATCGATGTTTTAAATTTGATTAAAATTGGTTAGATTGTTTCGGAAGGGCAGAAATTGCACCTACCCCTGGTGATCCCATTGTTGAAAAAATATAAAGTCTCTGTGTGCTTCCGGCCTCAGATCTATAAATGTTTTAAATTTCATTAACATTAATTTTTGCACGTTCGTAGTAGTCCAAAATGTTAATGAGGTTTGTATTCTACGTATAAAAGAGCAAATAAATTTTTAAGACAGTAATAAAAATTGTTGTATTCTATTAAAATAGTTTTGCTCTGATAATTTCACCTTTTCTATAATCAGCCTTATCATGATTTTCACATGTGAAAATTTCCGAATAAAATTTTTTGTTCACATGGATTTGAATTTCGTATCATGAATTCCATGTGAATAAAATAACATGCCTGGTTTTAAAAACATGTGAGTGTGAAGTTTTTTGAAAGCAAACAAATTCAAAAACTATTTTTGTCGGCGTTTAAAAATGTAAACATTCGGTAATTTTCTCAACATGTGAAATTTTATTTATGATAAGGCTGAATATGTACATTTTTTTCCTTTATTTTTATTTACAGAAAATGCAACACATTACTGTCACGCGAATGGAACGTGGGAGAAATATACAAACTATGATGCCTGCATGCATATAAACGAACCCGCCACAGTATCAGAATTTGAGCCAATTATAGAATTGCCAACAATAATTTACTATATTGGTTACACAATTAGTTTAGTGTCGTTAACATTGGCAATTGTGGTGTTTGTTTATTTTAAGTAAGTATGAATAGAAAATAGCCCAAGGGTTTATTATTAGAATTACTCGTAGCTCTATTGTTTGTGGTTAAAAGAAAATCCTTATCATTTTTGCTCTCTCCCTCTTTTATTTTTTAATAATTATTATTTTTGTCTTATTTGGATTAAAATGAGTTTGTTTCAATTTAAATGTATTTTCTTAAGCTATTAAGCTAATGAAGATTTCCATTGTTTAGTTCTTAATTACAATTTCTTTGTCTTTTATTTGTAGTAATTTTCACGCTTTTCTATTCATAATTTAATGTGTTGAAATGACTGGGGACAAGTACATGATTTATGAGTTGACACAATACAAAATAAGTATGTATGTATTTAGGGTAAGGATGTATCTAAGTTTCCCTTTTGTGGCATCAATCTAACAACCTAAAGTTCATGCGAAGGTTACTTGCACGTATTTAAAAGTTTCTAATTAAAATCTCAAGTAGAACGCATGTGAAATTAATTAAAGATTCCTTTCGAGATGAGATATTTTGTTGTAGACTTTTGCTTCTGTTTAACAATAACATTTAGAAAAAGTTAACAAGAAGTTAAGTATGATATTAATGTTTTGTCTGTGAGTTTTTTTTGCCTCCTTTTTGGGGTTATGAGTGTAGGAGTTACAGAATTTAAGTAAGGGATTTATAAACCATTTAAACAAATTTTTAGTTATCATAATAGACAGATACAGTAGTGGTCGAAATAAACTCTGAATTGCCTGGTGTTCTCTGCCAGAATATACGAGAAGGCGGGCAAACATTTTAAAAATAAATTACTTTTAAAAAAGTAGAAATTTAAGAAACTCAAAAGAGAAATATCTATGTATGTATATCGTTACCGTTATCGTTATATATAGAAAGGCCCTAAATAATTTTTCAAATTTAGTTTTTTGCATATATAGATTAGAGAGAGGTTTATCTATGAAAAAGTTCAGTTAATTGAAGTCAAAAAATGTTCGATCAAACAAAAAAATTCAATTTCGAGTCAAAATTTATTCGAGTAATTAAGGTCGATTATTTCCGATTAACTCGAATAATTTTTAGCAGTAAATGATGAAACAGAACAAGTCTACAACTTCAGGCTAGACGATTTTTCCCTACAAATTGATAGTAGTCACACGCCGTAAAAAGCAGTCATGAGATAGAATCTATTTTATTTTGAGAACGTTTTTTCTCATGCTCTCAATTTTAGCCACTCATTCTCTCAACAATGTTGCCGTGTTTTAATAAAATTTCATAAATTTTTCATACGAAATATAAGAAGAAAACAAAATAAACAATAATATGAGAGAGTTTTGAAGCTACTGCCGTCGATTTTGTTTTGGGCCTGTTTATTTTTGCAGCGTTTTTGCCTGAAGTTGCAGACTTGTTCTGTTTCATCATTAAAACTAAATGATGAAACAGAACTGGGGCTAGACGAGTTTTCCCATACAAATTGTCATTAATCATACGCCGTAAAAAGCAGTCATGGGCATAGCTGCCAGCAATGACGATTTTTTACGATATGACTAAAAACGATATGACATACTGTGTTGTCGTATCGTAAGTTTCTTACGATATGACAACACTGAGAAAGCCATACACTGTAAATGGCTTCCTCAGTTTTGTCATATCTTAAAAAACTTACGATATGACAACACAGTATGTCATATCGGTTTTTGCCATATCGTAAAAAATCGTCATTTCTTGCAGCCATGGTCATGGGATAGAATCTATTTTATTTTGAGAACTTTTTTTCTCATTCTCTCAGTTTTAACCACTCATTCTCTCAACAATGTTGCCGTGTTTTAATAAAGTTTCATACATTTTTCATACGAAATATAACAACAAAAGAAAATAAACATTAATGTGAGAGAATTTTGAAGCTACTGTCTGTCGTTGATTTAGTTTTGGGCCTGATTATTTGGCAGCGTTTTTGCCTGAAGTTGCAGACTTAGTTCTGTTTCATCATTTACTCCAATAACTCGAATGAAATAAAAGTTTTAGTCGATTATTCAAGTAATTTAAAAACCTCAATTTCGATTAACTGATTAATCGAACAATTGAAAAGTTGATTAAAATGAATACCCCATTTAATACTTGGTATTGTGCCAGACAACCATATAAAGAAATGCCCATAAAAAACTCCTTAATTTATATTCTCAAATTTTCCCAAAAAGAAATTAAATAAAAATCACCAATTCAAAGGAAAAACCTCCAAACCGGCAGCACTAGATGTAATGAAATTTTATACATAACCAAAAATTCTTACAGTCCGGATCGGCGGCTGCGGAAATACAGATTTTTTCAGTTTAAGAAATCATCGCTTTAATCAATATTTCCATCTTTTGAACCTCATATTCTATATGCAGCCCAAATAAGTCCTATAAAACACTCGAGTTTCAAGTTGGTTTTTAGTTTCCCACTAATTAAGGAACTATCAAAAATTTATGAATATTGCTTTCATTTCTGAATCAAACTCAATATAATAATGGCCCAATTCACAAACTTATAAGAAGGAGTTGCAGGAGTTTTATAAATGTTTTTGGTAATTTCTATATAAACATTTCTTGAGAAACATGTTATGTGGACACTACCAATAACATTTATGTGCTGTCTATAGAACCCAAGCAATCGAAATGAGTGAACAATTTGTAACTCTCAGTTTTTTGAGTGGTTTCCATACAAATTTTCTACTCAAGTCGATTTTTTGGGTTCTAAAAACACCACATTATACAACGTAAAACTCTTACAGCAGGTTGTCGATTGAGCAAATTTTTTCCTTTAAAGATTATACTATTTGATTTAAGTACTGTTTCCACAGTACAAACAACTGATTTGAGTATAAAATTTGTATAGAAATCACTCAAAAAAACGAGTGCTTTTCATACAAATTTTCTACTCAAATCAATTGTCTGTATTATGAAACCGCACTTTAATTTGATTTCAGTCTTCCAATTAGATGAATAAATGAATATTTTATAATATGAACATCTTCCGCTCAATAGAAAGAAAATCATTATAAAAATTTTTGGTTTTTTTGAAGGAGGTCAAAAATGTCTCGTAAAGGGTAAATTCGTTAAACTTCAATTACTCCAAAACTGTTTTTTGAAAAAGTACTTTTCGGAAAAGATATTTTGGGAAAATAGTGATTTTTGAGCAAGGTACTTAATGGAAAGGGCACTTTTTGTAAAAGGTTCTTCTATGTGGAAAATATATTTTTTTGAAAAAGGACTTTTGGGAAAATGTGCTTATTTTGGACAAGGTACTTTTTTTTGAAAAATTACTATGTATTTGAAAAAGGTACTTTCTAAAAAACTACTTATGGAAAAGGGTACTATTTTGGAAAATATACTTTTTTCAAAAAGTATTTTTTAATGTAAATACTTTTTGAAGAAGATACTTTTTAAAAGGTTCTTTTTGGAAAATGTGCTTTCTGAAAATGGAAATTTTGAAAACGAACTTTTTGGAAAATACCATTTTTTAAAAAATTTACTTTTTTGAAACAGTACTTTTTGAAAAAGTAACTTTTTTCAAAATTTCACTTTTTGGAAAAAATAGTTTTAAGAAAAGTACTTTTTGTAAAGTGAGCTTCTTTTGGAAAATGTACTTTTTGGAAAAGTTATTTTTCAGATAGGCAATTTCCTACAAAATTACCTTTGTAAAGAGGCAATTTTTGGAAAAGGCTCTTTTTGGGGCAAATGTACTTCTTGGAAAAGATATATGAGGAAAATGTTGCTTTTTGAAAAAGATACTTATTGAAAAAGGCATTTTTTTGAAATGGTAATATGTCAGGCGTAAAAGGTAATTTTTGAAAAAGGTTATATTTTAAAATAGTACATTAAGAAAAAAGTACTTTTTGGCCAAGTTACTTTGTGGAAAAGCAAATTTTTGGAAAAGAAATTTTTTGTTTTTTGAACATTTTAATGAACTGCTACTTGTTAACAACAACTTATTATTAGCCACTAAAAATACTAAAACCCAACAGTAAATTTGTTTACTACAACCATACATTGTGTGTCCCAAGCATACTATAGTTTCTATTTCTCTGCATGTAATTAAGAAAAATAAAAAGGTCGAAGCGAATAATCTATAAAAATAATCCATAACAACTTTTTAGGTAATCAGAGTACAATATGTTTTGCTCACTACTGTATTATTGTTAAATAACGAAAACTTTTACGTATACATATTAATATTTAAAAACCAAATTCCATTTTATACAATTTATGACAAATAATTAATTTGGCGACTTTTGTCTTACGCCCATACACAATTTGCAAAATTTTTTTATCAAAGCGACATTTTCTTTTATTATTATTAGACACATTTTGAAAACTTTAGACATTTTTTTTAGTTTTTCTTTTTGTTTAAAGAAACTTGCATTACAGTTTTTCGTATTTCGTTTGTATTAGAAATATTTTCTGTTATCATTCTATATGTTTTATTATTTAGTTGAAGGAATATTGTATTCTCCTGATACATATTTCTTTACTCCCAAATAATGTTCAAGATTGAATGTAAAAATTAATTTAAGAAATGAGCATTAACATATATAAGTATGTTCAATCCAATCCCATGCTTTTTAGTATTCGAGAAATTTTTGTTTTCAATTACATCACATTATGCCCTTTTGTATTTTATATATGGGCATTTCCATGTCAGCGTACGTAACATTTATACGCCCACAAAGTGGAATAGATATTGCAAAAATAGGAGTAACTGAAAATAGCTTTGTCGTTATATTCCATTCAGAGGGTACTATATGTGAAATAATTTATCACATTTGGAATCCTGTTGTCTAAAATATGGAGGAAAATAAGGGCATATCGTACGCGACTTAAAACGGAAGTGATGTTAAGGTGAATGTAAACATACGCGAAAGTGAAGTTCTTTTCTTCTTTTTAAATTTCTTACACTAAGCCAACTATTTTTCCTTTATTATGAGTAAATTTGCAATAAAAAACACTTTTGGATGATTTTATAATGAACCAAATTTAATAGCGTACGTGCTATAGCGTACGTGACAGATTTTTCTCTTATCTCTTATTCTTAAGTAATGAAATATATGTTTTGTAAATATATGTAAGCAAAAACTTAAAAACAAACAAAAAATATGTATTTGCGGATAGTAGCAATAAAAACAATCATGATTCAAGTTCATTTCATACTGCATACTATGTACTTAGGCGCTGAGTTTACGGAGCCACCTTAGCCTACTACAGAGTAGTACATGAGTAGTTCCATTTAACCGAGTGTGATCATTTTACACACATTTTTTGTTATAAATCAAGAATATAAATTTTTTTTCTTAAAAAAAAAACGTTGCGGCTCGCAAGGACATTGAGCTTAAAGCCGTTGAATAACGGGTAGGCACTGATAGAACACGATTTCTGCTCAGAATGGTCGTCAGAAAATTGCGACGGGTGTGACCTTACAAATCTTAGTTTTAAATAATTATGACTTTCAGTATAAATTCTGTAAAATTTTGACTATACGGTACACAATAATTTTGGTATAGATATCTGTTTTTAATTCTATTATGTATTTAGTGTTTGACAAAAAATTATTTTTCTTATAAAAAACTATTTTTAAAATGAGACGGGTGCGACCGACGGGTGTGACCTAATACGAAAATTTAAAAATATCGAAGATATTAAACTTTTTATTGATTTAATTAATGTAAATAATATAAAGATAAGCTCATAAGAAAATAATAAGATATTAAATTATTTGCTATTCATTCTATTATATATAGCAGAATACTCTAGCTGAATATTTTTTAAATTCAATAAAAAGCAAAAAAGTATGTTCTTTTCAGAGATAAACGGTTTTTATTACTAGTGAGAAAGGGACTAAAAGAAAATCTGAAATAAATATTAAAAATATAAGGAGAGAGAGAGAGCAAAATGTTTCTTGCATGATCATTTAAAAGTGCCTCAAATTGATTGCCGAAAATCATTTATATGCTGACTATCATGATATGAAAAAAGATGAAGTACTTTTTTTTGCAATTTGATGGAAATTTTTCATTTGCATTTAGTTGCATTTGTTGTACTACAATGGCGTACGTGACGAATTTTAAATGCTTATAAAATTTTTATTACACCAAATTGAAAAAGTTTCGATCAATATTTGTTTGCGACAAATATCTGGCTTTAAACTTTTATTTTGAAATAGTTGCGAACGGTCAAATTCAAATGACGTAGATAAATAATGTTTTTGCACTACGTACGTGACATTAGATTAGCGTCCAAGGAAAATAAAAATATATACAGCTAATAGAATTTTTTTTTAAATCTTTTCTCACGAACCGTTTTCTTTTATGTTGGAACATTAATTTTAAAGTATAATTGCAATGTTACAATTAACTGAATCTAGTCGCTAGGAAAGCGAAAATAGTTTATTGCAATATCTCAAAATTAGTCAAAGAGATATTCAGTGTAAACTGTTATTTTTGATATTTAAAAATTGTAGTAAGGTATAAATACCTCTGTATAGTAAAATTTTATTGTTTTGTCCTCTTTACCATATCTTTAAAAAAAATTTAAGGGTTTTCATTTTTTCAGTCGTGATTGTCATTATCATGGAAATGCCCATATGTGTGTATATGTATATTGTCATACATACTTATGTGTATGTGTATGTGTATGTGTATGCGTATGTGTGTGCTTGAATATTGCTAACTTTGTTATAATTAAATAATTTTTCTTTAACTTTTTTGTTTCTTTTGAAAATGTTTCTTTCGGTTTTTTAATCTTTCGGTTTGTGGTGACTTCAACAACAACTCAACAAATTCAACAAAAACAACATGCTGTACGTTTTTATATCATGGCAACAACAAATACCATGCAATTAATTAATGGGGGAAATCAACAACCACAAAATATAACGGCAAATTATACTCTTCTCCACTCACTCACCTACACACTGACTGGCTTCTCTCCCTCACCGTAAATTTCTAAACAACAACATGGATTTTGGAAAAACATGTTTACATGGAAAAAATTTTTACATACACACACTTACACATGTACATCAATGGTAACGGTTTCTGTGTGAATGATAATGGGTGCTGTCGTGTATTAAAAAATTTATTGTATTTTTATTACTGATTCTACGTGCGTCTACGTGTGTATGTGTGTGGCTTACCTTTAGGGAATTACGTTGTTTGCGAAATTCCATACATGCAAATTTATTTTTCACGTACATCATGTCAGCATTACTATGGATACTAACACTTTCAGTGCAGGTATGTATAAATTATATGAACAGAATATTAGTAATTTTCAAGAAAGGATAAACATTTTGTATATTTTTAATAATATATTTATGTATGTACATATATGTGCAATAATGTAAGTAATTTTTATCATTTGAAATAAACTTTATGCACTTCAGTAATTCAAAAAAGAAACTAAGAAAAAAAATTTTGTTATTAACTTTTTGGGATTGAATATGTACGAAGGAAGCAAGAGCAATGAAATATATAGTGTTGTTATGAAAAATGTTAAATGAAAGAAAGTGAAAAGTTATCAAGAAAACAAATTATTTATAGAAATTTACCTTTTGCAAAACATGTGGGAGTTCTTATGAAAAACTATTTTTTTCTTCAAATCTTACATTTAACTTATGTATATTAATCTTACATTTAACTTATGCTATTTTCTCAAGTTAAAAGTTTTTTAATCCAAATAAGATATTTTGCTAAAAGCTAGAGTTTTAGAAATATTGGTTTAAAAAAATTTTTTTTTTGTGAAACTAACTTACTATGCAAAATACACTATTTGAAAGTATGTTATATGAAATCGGATAAGATTTGTAAAAGTTATGAGGGCGACAAGGTTTTTCATGCTCGAGGTAGTCAACTTTGACACCCTGTAGATCAACGTGTGTTGCAACAGGGTGATTCAAATTACAACATTCTTAAAATTCAGGTCCTCCTCTATGATTTTTACGTACATCGTTTTGTAATCAGATCAAAAGTTTCAAAGATATAGATTTATTACAGCTTTTTTCTAATTGAAATAACTGCACAGTGGAGGAGTTTGGAAAAAAATGGAAATTAATCTGTAGTTTCTAAACGATCCGTGTGATTCTTATAAAATTTCATATGACATTTCAGAAGGTGTTATTGAGCTTAATTCTGGAGCTTGATATTTATATCTTCAAATAGGGTAGAGCCACAAGAGCCCAAAATGGGTCACTTCGGGCTTATGAAAAATTCAGACATATACAAAGTTGATGTTTTTGATCTGATAGACAAAAATAGTTATTGCAAGTAGTTTTGCTTATGCAACAGGTAAAAAAAATTTTTCCACGTTTTTGAGTTTCCGTTTACAGTTTAAGAGATATTTGACAAGAAAAATTAAAATGTTAACTTTTTTACCCACATTGGTCGACTGTTTTTCTAATGGGGAAATCAAATCTTGTCCGATTTGTAAAAATTTTAAACAAGTAGATTTTCCCCGTTTTTTTTTTGCAGAAAAGAGTGAGTGCATTAATTATTTCGTCATTATAAAAATTTTTTTGTAATAATACTTAAACTATATTTATACATAGGTGAAAGGTATTACTACAAGGCATACCACTGCAAAATTTTTTTCTTCAAAAGTTTCGTTATTGAATAAACCAGAGCATTTCGAGATAGATCTATTTTCATTATAAATATCAGTTTTAAGGCGCGTTTTCTCAAATCGCAAAGCTTCAATCAAAAATGGCATCAAGTCACCTTGAGGCCTAATGTGCTCTTAAATATTTCCCAAATAAATATTTGCGCCTGGCGAAAAATAAAAGAAATATAGCGAAAATGTTGAAAATCCCATTTTTGAGATTTTCTTGATTTTTTTTTGGGAATTGCAGGGTTTCCAGAGGAAACTCGTATTTTTTTTCTTCTTTGTTAGTTAGTACATATATTCCTATATAACTGCAAAATTTCTTTCGAAAATATCAATAATCAAAGATTTTACAGCATTAGAAAAAAATTATACTTGTTGATCGAAATCGGACATACCGTTCTCGAGTTAGTGTGAACCAAGTGATTATTATTAGTGTGGTCCATTATAAAAAATCTCTACATGATAAAAATAAAATACGGTAAACGAAATTTAATTTAGCGCTTTAAACTCTTTATATCCCACATATTTTTATTTAAAGAACCAAAATAAGTTTTTTTGCAGGCCAGTGTTACTTTTCTGCATACATTTTAATATAATTTTTTCTTTAGTTTTCCAAATAAATATTTAATTTTAACTACTCAAGAATGTAATAATTTTTTATTCTCTTTGTTTTTTCGTAACATTTCCCCAGATCTCAACACACACCAGCGTAGGAGGCTGTATTGTCCTGGTGACCTTGTTTCATTTTTTCACCTTAACAAATTTCTTTTGGATGCTGGTTGAAGGTAAGTTTAACTTCGTATTCTCTTTTTGTTTATTGTTTCATCCATAAAAACTTTTATTGCACTTGAATGGCTAAGCCAGTTTTTAAGTATCAATAAAAATATCTCGTAGTTGTTTTTTGTGGGATTTGATACTTGTGAAACAGCAAAAAGGATAAGAGACTTTAATAGTTTTTGGTATTCTTTTTGTCGCTATTTTGTTACTTTATTTAGGTTATTATCACGTTTTGATCATATTGTGTGGTTGTAAAAGTGTTACTTTTTTTTAAGCAAAAGTGGTATCCTTTTTCTTTACTTAGGAAAAAGTTTTTGTTGCTCTTTTAGTGCGAAGAAGATAAAAACAATATATTTCATTATAGATTGTTTTGAATTTTTAGACCGGTTTATCTTTACTAGGCAATTCTTGTTTTAGAAGCAAAAGGCATTTGAGTTTTTATTTGAATGGGCATTTTTTAAATGTTTGCTTTTAATAGAGTCCTTTTTATTTAATTACAAAGAACGCAAAAATATGTATGTATATCTAAATGAGTATATATTTTAATGAGTATTAGTTAACATTTCCTTTATGATGAGAAGGAAATTTATTTTAGGTTAATATCACTATGCAACGAGAAAAATGGTACCCTAACTACAAAAACAGTAGACACACAGTGGTTCCAATTGAAAAAAGGGTAATAAATCTGTGCTTTTAAAACTTGAGATCCCATTACAAAACGATGTATGCAAAAATCATAGAATGGGACCTAAGCTTTAAGAATGTTGAAATTTTGACCACATTGTTGAAACATACGTTGAGCTAAATGTTATCAAGGTTGACAACCTCGGACATGAAAAATCTTGTCGACTTCATAACTTTTACAAATATTATCCGATTTTAATGAATTTAAACTTGATGTAAAGTTTAGAAATAGATAAAGAAAGCCCAGTTTACTTTATTAAGATATCTTTAATATTTTTAAAGATATTTGGCTTTCAGTGTTAAAATTTGGGTTTTTGGTCTCGACTTTGTTTGCTATTTCTAAAATTAAAAAAAAAATATTTTATTAATATGATTATTTCGAACGTATTTGCTTATTAGGCTAAGTTTGATTATTAGGCTAAGTTTCGTAACCTTATATTCAGAAAGAATTGGGCATGATTAATATTCAAAGGAACAAGGGAAAAGTTAACATCAACTTAATTTTTCAACGTACACAACAGAACAGAGTAGCACCACTTTCGGAAGCCGCTACACTTCCATCGTCAGTGCTCTCGTGTATTTGCTTATCACCACTTGTCAGGTGGCTCTGTTGAATGTGATTTTAATTCTTATATATACAAATTTTTTTTTGTGAAAATTGAATACGAGAATTAAATCACTCTCAAGCTGATATTAAAGTGCACGTTGAAAAATTAAGTTGATGTTAATTTTTCCATTGTTCCTTGGAATATTAATCATACCCAATTCTTTCTGAATATAACGTTACGAACCTTAGCCTAATAATCAATTTAGATTCACAAAGCAAATACGTTCGAAATAATCATATTAATAAAACAATTAGCTACTGGCTTGAGCTTTTCACATGTTTACATGTTCATATATACTTAAGTATAAAATCAAACCAAAAAAGTTTGTCTTGAGTAGAACAAAAAAAATCAGAAAAATGGGAATGAAGAAAAATAAACCGATGGCAACGCTGGGAAAGTGCACTTTAATATCAGCTTGAGAGTGATTTAATTCTCGTATTCAATTTTCGCGAAAAAGTTGTATATATAAGAATTAAAATCACATTCAACAGAGCCACCTGACAAGTGGTGATAGCAAATACACGTGAGCACTGACGATGGAAGTGTAGCGGCTTCCGAAAGTGGCGCTACTCTGTTCTGCTGTGTACGTTGAAAAATTAAGTTGATGTTAATTTTTCCATTGTTCCTTGGAATATTAATCATACCCAATTCTTTCTGAATATAACGTTACGAACCTTAGCCTAATAATCAATTTAGATTCACAAAGCAAATACGTTCGAAATAATCATATTAATAAGTTGATGCTAATTTTTCCCTTGTTCCTTGGAATATTAATCATGCCCAATTCTTTCTGAATATAACGTTACGAACCTTAGCCTAATAATCAATTTGAATTCGCAAAAATATTTTATGATTTTTAATAAAATCCTTGAAACATGCAGCAAATTTATTTAGTTATCTCAATTCGATATATTTATTAAACGGTAATTTTCGGTAGCATAATATTACTCATACGTATTACAAAGCAAAATTGTTTTAAAATAAATTACAAAAACGGAAACTAAGGAATTCGGAAATAAATTTTTTTGTAGAATGCTCATCGCTGAGCTCTGCTGCCAGTATGAGTCAGATGATGATCTGACAATAGAAGAAACGAACGATAGTAATACAAGGAATCTTTAACAGAATTAACCCAAACAATTAGAAGTGTTGAGTTAGAAAAAAAAATTAAAACCGGACTGTAATGATGTTAGAGAGATAGATGCAGGAGAAGGACTGATAAACTAGATATTCTGTATTGGTTTCGACTTTTTCAAAATCTACGGTAAGTGAACGAATTTTTCCAACTCAAGTTTTATCAAAACTGTAGTGTCCTTTGTATCTTTAATAAATTACTTTAATTTTATATGTTTAACACAACTTGTTATAAATATTTTATTATAACTTTTAATATTGTTTTTGAAGTCTTGTTTTTTATGTTAAATTATTTTCATTCTAATAAAAAACTAAAAGCAAAAAATCGTATATATTTAAACCAGTTATTTTTCTGAAAAATTGTTTTAGAAGATATCCTAATGTCACAAACTTGTGAATATTTTAATGAATATATATGTACATATATCGATGATTTTTTTATTTTTGCTTGATTTTGTTCAACAATTGTTATGTTTGTTATGTTATTGTGTTTTTTACTAACAAACTCAAAAAATTAATTAATTTATGCATTTTTATTTGTTGAAGTTACTAGATTTATAAAAAAAAACTTTATTCACCGGTTAAAAGGTTAATACCGAAATAAACCGATTATTAGCCGATTAAGCCGAAACCTCGATTAATTAATGTAGCGATTAACCGATTAAAGCAGAAGCCCGATTAAATTAATACCCGAATAAATAGTAAGGAAATTAAAATTAAAAGAATAAAGTTTAGTACAGTTTTCATGCAGGTAAATAAAATGCTTCTGAAAATGTTACTATTTTTAGAAAATCTGCTCTCGTGGCCACATTTTTGAGCGAGCGGGTAAAAATTAAAAGTCAGATTAATTGTCTTAGTAACTTCTAAATGAGAAAGTTTGTTTGTTTCGTGTGTTACTTCAACAGGGTGATGGAAATTTCAATATTCTTAGAGCTTACGTCCCCCACCTCAATTTTTATATACATCATTTTGTAATCGGATTGCAAGTTTCAAAGATACAGATTTATTACCCTTTTTTCCAATTGGAACCACTGTGCGATATTTTTAATTCTATTGATATTTCTTTTTTATTTCTTCTTAATTTGGGATTTATGAAAAGGCTGCCTCAACGGGAAGGGCTGTCCAATTTTATTACAAGAACCACTAAAATACTGGAAATAAAATTACCTTTAAACTGTTCTAATATTATTTTCTTTATATACTCAACGGTATCGAAATTATTCAGAAAGCAAATGTTGAAAAATAAATTTTTTATGCAAAATTGAAAGATTTTTATTTTTAAAAAATTTAAAAAAAAAATGTATAATAAAAAGCCATATATGAGTAATTCCATTTAGCCGGGTGTGACCATTTTATACACATTTTTTGTTATGAATTAATAATATAAAATTTTTTACTTAAAAAAACATTGCGGGTCACAAGAACATTAAGCTTAAAGTCATTGAATAACTGGTAGACACTGATAGAACACGATTTCTGTTCGGAGTGGTCGTCAAAAAGCTGCGACGGGTGTGACCTTACAAATCTTAATTTTAAAGAATTATGGCTTTCAGTATAAATTCTGTAAAATGTTGACTAGTTATAAGGTACACAATAATTCAGTGTTTTTAATTGTATTATGTATTTACTGTTTGACAAGAAATTATTTTTCTTATAAAAAAACTATTTTTAAAATGAGACGGGTGTGACCGACGGGTGTGACCTAGTACGAAAATTTACAAAATTCGAAGAAATAAAACTTTTTATTGATTTAATTAATATAAATAATATAAAGATAAACTCATAAGAAAATAATAAGATAGATAGCAGAATACTCTAGCTGAATATAAATATTTTTTTAATTTAAGAAAAAGCAAAAATAGTATATTCTTTTCAGAGATAACGGATTTTATTAATAATGAGAAAGGGAATAAAAGAAAATTTGATATAAATATTAAACATGCAAAGAGGAAGAGCAAAATGTTTCTTGCGTGATCGTTTAAAAGTGCTCCAAATTAATTAAAAAATATTAAATCGTGTATTTTTTATTTTTTCTATAATTGTCATTCTCTAAAAAACATCAATTGAGAGATTTTTATTAAAAATGAGAAAATTATTTTTTCCTTGCATAGGGCCGTTTTATGTGCAAGCACTCATATACAATAAATAAGATAAACTTTATTTAATGAAAATAGATGAATAAATATTGATTTTATTCACAATAAAGTGAAATTGCCTAATTTTTTGCCAAAAAATGAGTTTTGAAGAGGCTGCTCCACAGCTTTTATTATAACTTGACAAAGACTGGTCCAATTTTGCTAAGAGTTAATCTAACTAATTTGAATTTTAGTCGTTTTTAAGATATTTTAACATAACTTTTCCAAATGCTGAAAGTTGTTTTTGTAAAATCGAAAATTTTTTATTTTTTAAATAATCATAAAAAATCAAAAATGCAAAAAAATAAAATTTTTATAACTGGATCATAAAGCTACATACACCTTAAATGATTATGGCGTATGCCACGAAAATCGATTAATAAATGACGATGTTATTCATAATAAAGTGAAATTACCTGATTTTTACAAAAATTGCGAATATTGACACTGTAACACAAAATCAATTTTTTTTTCAAATTCAAACGACTGATTCTGATATAGTGGACCAAAAAATATACACCTGTATCGGCGTTTTGAAAGTTTACATTGTTCAATAATTTTAGGGGTAGTTAAATACCCACGCAACCCTTTTTGCACATAGTTAAATTCAATCGGCATAGGATATCTTGTAGGGCTTATGTTCAAAGTATAAGATGTGCTTAGCAGTTTTATTTAAAACACCACGACAAACATATTTGTAGAACATTTTAACCCTCTAACTCTTTGCTTTATTGTTTTTTGTTTATCCTTTATGAAATGAAGAGCAAAAAAACTCCTCTTTGGCGGCAATATAGCGGGGTGAAATGTTCTATGTAAATGTTGCTTGTGGTGTTTTATATTAAAGTGTTAAACGCGTCTTATATCTTAAGCGTAAGAGCTACAAGATATCCTATGTCGAGTCAGTGTAACTACATCAAAGTTCATGACAATAGTTTGATTTTATTGCATAGATGGTCGTTGTAGTAATAACATTTGTTAAAGCACAATTTAAAACATTATAGTCGAAATTTTTTTTTCGAAATTGAATTCTTCACAAGTATCATCAGTTATAAATTTGAAAGTTCTGGTCTAGATGAGGAAATGTTTCTTTGTTCTTACATACATACGTACAGATATATAATATACTTGGTTAAATAAAAAAATTTATAAAATATTTCTTAGCTTTTCCAAAATTTATGATTTTGTCATTTCCCCAGAGTAATACATATTACATGGTCTTTTAATGCATACATACGTAAATATATGTATGTATGTATATTACACAGGAGCCTGATTTATGCAACATTGTAAAATTTTTTTATGACAACATCACCAATAAAACTCCTTTTTTCTCTCCTTTATTACTTTCCCTTTTGCTTATAAAATTAAAATTTGTATGACAATAAAATGGAAAAATGACTGCTGCTTTAAAAGGACTTTACTTGTATATATTGGTGGTGAAAACATTTTCGGGTGAAAATATAAGATTTAATGTTTATGCCTTAATTGGATGGGGTAAGTATTTTTAAACAACAACAACAACAACAATGCTCTTTGACACTAGTAATAACTGATACTTTCTGGTTAACAGCATGTTGCATAATTAAGTTAATTAAAATGTGATTTATATTAAATTTTACAAAAGTTTTAGTTACATTGAATAACTAATTTTATTGTTATTTATATCCTACTAACTGTTTTATCGGTTGTACATGCAAAGTTTTTTTTTTATTGTAAAATAGTTTTTCGCATTTTTCAGACCAAAATTATGCGAAAAAGTATAAATTTAGCACATACAAGCCATACAACAGTGATCACTACCTTATAAATTAGTTTTATGCATACATATTTCTTAATTTATTCATATTTAAGTTATAAGTTAAATCTAATCTGCTTTAGTTTAATTTATTCTTAAGCGCCCAATATATTTGTGCAATTTTCATATTGTACAACAATATTCCCAATGTGTATGTCATATTAGAGGCTTGCACAATATATTGGCCAAAACGAAAAGGCTTTTGACTTTTATTTCACACTAAAGAAAATTGTGTAATGTGTTGGCAACATTAATCATCGTTATGTTTACTTCATCACTGTCAGGCAAATTCGGGCAATATTTTGTTTGAAAGTATTGTGCCATTTATTGCATAGTATAGGTCCAAACAACAATAATATGTTCAATAACTTGTGCAATGATATTGTATAAAATGGATGGGTCGCTTTACAAAAAAGCATCGCATTATGAAATCAAACCATAAAATCGGTGGGTGGGAGGTAAACTAAACCAAGTCATATTTTGACAAAAGGAGACCGAAAAAACATTTTTCAAATCGCATATGATTCTATCGCTGTAGGACTAACAGTTGGATTTACCGCAAATATTTTATATAAACTATAATATTATTTTTTATAACTAACATATCCTTAATAAAATTACGTCAAATAATATTACCGTTACTTTTTAAATTTGACTTGGGGTTCTTTACCTCCCAGATGGTTTTGAACAGTACTACTGTCCCTTGCAACATAAGACTTACTGGACTTCACCTATCGATAGAAGAAAAAAATACCGATTCCAATAGTATAAAAAACGTATTTTGAAAAAATTTGATTTGGTGTAGTTTACCTCCCACTTACAGAAATATTTATCATACGCTCTCTTTGCCACATAATGCATTCTTTGAAACACATTGCAGATATTTATTGTAGTATGAAGAATTATTAAGCAATTTCATATTTCACATTACGTATACGCTAAGAGTTCTAGTCATTTTCCTTGTATTTATCAACTCCTTAAAGCATGCCACAGAAAAAAATTCTATCGTAATACGTGTAGTCAGGGTTGCTACTTACAATTCTTGATATACATATATAACATAAAAAATATAAAAAAAGTTTAAAATTTTATATTCTTGAATGTCATAATTTCAATGAAATGTATTACATTGATTTGATGAAAAGTTTCATTGGACTTATGAAATAAATACATACCATACATATTTTGTTCAAGAGCTGGCAACCAAAAGAGTACAACAAAAATAATTTTTATATGCTTTTTGTTGTTGTACTCTTTCTCATACACTCATAGATACATTGTTTTGACAGTGCTGTTCGCTGTAGTAGTTAAGACGTTGCCTATAAAGCATATGATGAGAATAAAGACTCTGAGTTCGATACTGTGAGCGGTCCTCAACATTACAAATTTTTTTGATGCGCATTGGCGTCTTCGTACTTATTTCAACCATGGAATTGTCAAATAAAATTAAAATAGTTAATAAAAAAGATAAGTTAATGAGGCTACTAAATAGTGTAATATTTTCATTAAAACAATGAAATAGTTTCATTAAAATAATGCCAGAATATCATTAAAATAACGACAGACTTTGATTGATATAATGAAATAGTTTCATTAAAATGATGAAACAGTTTCATTAAAACGATTAAAAAATTTCACAGATATAATGAAATATGTTTACTAGCTTAGTGAAATTATTACATTGAAATTTTCATTAAAATAATTTTAACGAAACTTGTTTCATTAATCAAGCGAAGCGTGACTTTGGTTGACTTTTAATGAAAGGTTTCATTGGATTAATGTCAAAATTCTCAGAATTTATGAACAAAATTCTTTCAGTTTAGAAAAAAGAGTCAAGTTTCTTACTGCAATCGTTTGGGCTGGGCGATGATGAATCAGTCAGCAACTCAATAACGCTACTCTTTTATATATGTGTTGTTTCACAGGACCTTATCTTCCAAAAATCAGGGACGTTATCTTCCCAAAACCAAAATCAATTTTTTTAAATAGAATTAAAATAATAATATTTGAAGCCAGAAAATAAATCTAAGCTTGTGGTTTGCTTTCTTTTTAGATCTTTTCATTGCAAAATAGTTTGCATAGCCTATAATGTTTATTATTTTTATATAATTAAAAAGCATAGCTCTAGCCGGGTGTTCTCAAGACACCTCTCGGTTTCTTTCTTTTTTACAGTACCGATTTAAAAATTGACTTTAAATCAGAGACCGGCGAAGAGAAAACTAAATAAATGAGAAATGATTTGTTTTTTAAGTGTGTCGATGTACTACAACGTACTGTTGTACTCTTGTTGTTGGTTTGCTGTAGATGGCCGTGCTGTGTAAATCTAAATAGCCGACACATCACCGACAAACTTCGTATTGTATTATATGCTTACATTGTCTACTGCTGCTTTCAATGAATTTTAGAATGCTCAGTATTTATCTGAGCAGTGCAGTCAACCTTAACTTGAAAGTCGATGAAATTTACCTAAACGCCTTTTTTTATTCCTGCTGTAAAAATTGGCCTTGGATAAGGCCACTTTTCCTATGGAATATCCCATATGCTTATAGATGAAACGAACAATTTCATGCGATGCGCAGATTTTGAATTTATTCACAACTGCGTGTCTGTAGTTTATTGACAAAGCTTTCGACTTTCATATTAATTAATTATTATCGTACAGTGCATCATATTCGTCACCAACTGTGTGTGGATGGCCCTGTGACTGAGTGGTAGCGATGCTAGCCTGTCAGTCCAGAGCTCGTGCGGTCGATTCCCGCCATTGAGTCTTAAATATAGCAAATATTCTATTCAATAGAACACTGAAGATAGCACGTAGCCGAATCCCGTCTGTTTATCAACCAAATTTCACGTCTGATGACGGAAAATCGTTCCAAATTCAAACAAACCCTGTCGGAAGAAAAACACAACACAAAAAAAATTATATGCCTTCACAGCACCCCTCATCGACATTCATGCGTTTTGTCACTGTCACTTGTTGGTTTGCTATCAATTGTTAGAAATACCAACTTTCTAGAAAGTTTTCCATAAAAAAACGAATTATTAAAAAATAACATTCATGTTTTTTATATTAAAAGTTTTTATTCCGTTCATTATACTATGTAGTATATTAATTCTGTATTTACTTTCATTTTTTATCAGAACAACGTTTTTTTATATCCCATAAAAACTTAGTTAATTTCTTAACTTTGAAATTGTGGTAAAACAACTTTTTAGAATTTTAATTGTGCTTTTTATAAATTAAACTTGTTGAGTTTTGTTTTCTTTTTCACTGACTGAGAGCAAAACCGGGAATACAAATTTGTTGATAATAACAAAAAGCTAAAATGATTACTGCTGTAATTTGTTTTATGTTAATTTGTTGTCATTATCTAGTCACAGCGTAGTGTGCCAGGCCAACTTCCGGCCACACAGTGTGTATATTACATGAAACCATTCGAGCTGTTTTTAGCCCCCTTCGTAACTTTGCTCTACTAGGGTGCCCCTTGTTTGTATGGGGCACTTCCAGTACAATTAGAAAGCTGAAATTTTGTACACAAGTAGGTATTGTTGAGCAAACAATCAGAAAAATTTTAAAACGGGTACTTTTTATATGGGGGAATACGGCCATTTGAGAAAGTCCTAAGAAATATATGAAAATTTAAATTTTTCATCTAGGGGGACTAGGGTGCCCCTTATTTTTATGGGGCCATTATTGCACGAAATAAAAACATAGAAAACTACAAAAAACATAAATGTGAAAATAAGGCCAAGTTCCTATCCAAACATTTCGGCCGTTAAAAGTACTGAGATCAAAAGAAGGTCCAAGTTTTTGATAGGTACAATACCATCTCATTTCCAGGCAACCTGTTAGCTTGGCAATATTTTTTTAACTTTCTAATATGGGAAAGAATTATGGGAAAAATCTTGCCAAGCTTACAGGTTGCCTAGAAATGAGATGGTGTTGTACCAATCAGAAACTTGCACCTTATTTTGATCTCAGTACTTTTTATGGCCGAAATTTTTGGATAGGAACTTGGCCTTATTATCACATTTATGTTTTTGTGCGGATATTAATTACGAGCCGCAGATAAGGAGAAATAAAAATATTAAGTTAATCAGAAAGCAAAAAAAATTTAATAAAAGTTAAATTCAGCCTCCCCATTAAGAATCCACTTAACTGTGTTGGTTCTTATAAATGACAAAAACAACTACAACAGGAAAGAAACACTAAACAGGAAACAAAAACAACACCATTAATAATACTCAAACTCTCTGTAGTTTTTGTTTTGTACAGTTTTTTTTTATATAAACTCATGTTAATGATTGCATAAATTTTAGAGATGTTTCTGTTTTATTTAAATACAACAATTATAAGTATGATTTTGCCACCCTACCTTTCATTTTCACTCCTGACAAGTGTTTAAATTAACTGTTGTGCTCAATATCCTGCGTATTCATTTGTTGTTGTTTTTTTTATTTGTTCATTGAACGCAATAAATGAGCTTATTTGTTTAATAAATCTAAAGGTAGCAGAGATGAATGTCCATAATGGCTATAATGTATTAATTGCATATATTTTTTAGGTGGTCCTGCTGTTTTCGTTGTTATTTGGTCTATCGCCAAAGGACTGACAATGTCATATGCCACAACGGATCAGGTATGTTAACAATTAATTAAAAAACACACACATAAAAACAAACATAGCACAGTGAGACTAAATCAAATAATTTGGAAATAACGTGCTTAAAAGAAGTAATAAAAAGGAGTACTTAAAAGAAGAACGACCCTTTTGTATTGGCTTAAACAAATTTTATGATCAAGAGTTGACTGTATTTATAATTTATATGGGTTTTTTTTGTCCTTCTTTTTAGATACAAATTGAGGGTTGTCCTTGGATGCAAGAAACTCATGTAGACTGGATATTTCAGGGGCCTGTTTGTCTGGTATTAATAATAAATTTAATATTTCTGCTATTAATTATGTGGGTAAGTTGGCAATCTATTGAATATGTAATATAAAACTATACACAGTGCGTTATAAAAGTAACTTTTTTTTTTAAATTGACATTAAAATAACTTTTTGTAAGACACTTTTAAAAAGAATCTTTATATAAAAGGTACTTTTTATAAAAGCTACTTCTGATAAAAGGTATTTTTTATAAAAGGTGCTTTTTATAAAAAGTACTTTTTATAAAAGCTGGTTCTTATAAAAGCTAGTTTTTATAAACAGTGCTTTTTATAAAAGGTACTTTTTATAAAAGGTACTTTTCATAAAAGGTACTTTTTATAAAAGGTACTTTTTATAAAAGGTACTTTTTATAAAAGGTACTTTATATAAAAGGTACTTTTTATAAAAGGTACTTTTTATAAAAGGTACTTTTTATAAAAGGTACTTTTTATAAAAGGTACTTTTTATAAAAGGTACTTTTTATAAAAGGTACTTTTTATAAAAGGTACTTTTTATAAAAGGTACTTTTTATAAAAGGTACTTTTTATAAAAGGTACTTTTTATAAAAGGTACTTTTTATAAAAGGTACTTTTTATAAAAGGTACTTTTTATAAAAGGTACTTTTTATAAAAGGTACTTTTTATAAAAGGTACTTTTTATAAAAGGTACTTTTTATAAAAGGTACTTTTTATAAAAGGTACTTTTTATAAAAGGTACTTTTTATAAAAGGTACTTTTTATAAAAGGTACTTTTTATAAAAGGTACTTTTTATAAAAGGTACTTTTTATAAAAGGTACTTTTTATAAAAGGTACTTTTTATAAAAGGTACTTTTTATAAAAGGTACTTTTTATAAAAGGTACTTTTTATAAAAGGTACTTTTTATAAAAGGTACTTTTTATAAAAGGTACTTTTTATAAAAGGTACTTTTTATAAAAGGTACTTTTTATAAAAGGTACTTTTTATAAAAGGTACTTTTTATAAAAGGTACTTTTTATAAAAGGTACTTTTTATAAAAGGTACTTTTTATAAAAGGTACTTTTTATAAAAGGTACTTTTTATAAAAGGTACTTTTTATAAAAGGTACTTTTTATAAAAGGTACTTTTTATAAAAGGTACTTTTTATAAAAGGTACTTTTTATAAAAGGTACTTTTTATAAAAGGTACTTTTTATAAAAGGTACTTTTTATAAAAGGTACTTTTTATAAAAGGTCCTTTTTATAAAAGGTACTTTTTATAAAAGGTACTTTTTATAAAAGGTACTTTTTATAAAAGGTACTTTTTATAAAAGGTACTTTTTATAAAAGGTACTTTTTATAAAAGGTACTTTTTATAAAAGGTACTTTTTATAAAAGGTACTTTTTATAAAAGGTACTTTTTATAAAAGGTACTTTTTATAAAAGGTACTTTTTATAAAAGGTACTTTTTATAAAAGGTACTTTTTAAAAGGTACTTTTTATAAAAGGTACTTTTTATAAAAGGTACTTTTTATAAAAGGTACTTTTTATAAAAGGTACTTTTTATAAAAGGTACTT
The DNA here is from genome assembly GCA_956483635.1 of Panzeria rudis. Taxonomy (NCBI): domain Eukaryota; kingdom Metazoa; phylum Arthropoda; class Insecta; order Diptera; family Tachinidae; genus Panzeria; species Panzeria rudis. The sequence continues at coordinate 131,001,048 of OY101450.1, read as the reverse complement.
TTTATAAAAGGTACTTTTTATAAAAGGTACTTTTTATAAAAGGTACTTTTTATAAAAGGTACTTTTTAGAAAAGGTACTTTTTATAAAAAGTACTTTTTATAAAAGGTACTTTTTATAAAAGGTACTTTTTATAAAAGGTACTTTTTATAAAAGGTACTTTTTATAAAAGGTACTTTTTATAAAAGGTACTTTTTATAAAAGGTACTTTTTATAAAAGGTACTTTTTATAAAAGGTACTTTTTATAAAAGGTACTTTTTATAAAAGGTACTTTTTATAAAAGGTACTTTTTATAAAAGGTACTTTTTATAAAAGGTACTTTTTATAAAAGGTACTTTTTATAAAAGGTACTTTTTATAAAAGGTACTTTTTATAAAAGGTACTTTTTATAAAAGGTACTTTTTATAAAAGGTACTTTTTATAAAAGGTACTTTTTATAAAAGGTACTTTTTATAAAAGGTACTTTTTATAAAAGGTACTTTTTATAAAAGGTACTTTTTATAAAAGGTACTTTTTATAAAAGGTACTTTTTATAAAAGGTACTTTTTATAAAAGGTACTTTTTATAAAAGGTACTTTTTATAAAAGGACCTTTTTATAAAAGGTACTTTTTATAAAAGGTACTTTTTATAAAAGGTACTTTTTATAAAAGGTACTTTTTATAAAAGGTACTTTTTATAAAAGGTACTTTTTATAAAAGGTACTTTTTATAAAAGGTACTTTTTATAAAAGGTACTTTTTATAAAAGGTACTTTTTATAAAAGGTACTTTTTATAAAAGGTACTTTTTATAAAAGGTACTTTTTATAAAAGGTACTTTTTATAAAAGGTACATTTTATAAAAGGTACTTTTTATTAAAGGCACTTTTTATAAAAGGTACTTTTTATAAAAGGTACTTTTTATAAAAAGTACTTTTTATAAAAGGTACTTTTTATAACAAGTACTTTTTATAAAAGGTACTTTTTATAAAAGGTACTTTTTATAAAAAGTACTTTTTATAAAAGGTACTTTTTATAAAAGGTAATTTTTATAAAAAGTAAAAATTTCAGGTTCGCAGCTCTTACGGTTCTCAAAAAACTGCCTGTGACAGACAGACAGACAGACAGACAGACATACGGGCAGACAGACGGATATCGTAGCGAAAGCAATAGGGTTCCTTTAAACTTTTTGTGTACGGAACCCTAAAAAGTGGACAGTGCCACGCTAATGCAAAGTATATATTCTTTTTCAACAACTTCTACTAAAACGATTTTTATGAAATTTCGCATACACATTTATTTTTCCTCAAAATACTACATTATGATTAGAAAAGTGGACAGTCCACGCCCATGCAAAGTATATATTCTTTTTCAACTACTTCTACCTAATAAATTCTAAAGAAACCTTTTATAGACATTAACTGCCCTGGATAATATAAGATTATGATTTGATAAGTGTTAACAAGGTACTTTTTCTCAGAAACCTTTTTTGAGCAAACGGCCTATACATTTTAATTTTTATTTCATTTTATTTCATTTTATTTATTAATTCTATTGCGAAACACACTTTTTTTATAAAAGATACTTTTCATGAGATGAACACTAATGAAGTTTTTGTAAATAGTTCCTTTTACAAAAGGTCCTTTTTATAATTTATTTTGCTTTCAGTTTCAATAAATATTTCCATTTTTACGTAATTTTTTATTCATTTCTTCTCTTCTTTTGTTCCTCAAAAAAGGTGCTGATAACAAAATTACGTTCTGCCAACACTTTGGAAACAAGACAATATCGCAAAGCAGCAAAAGCTTTATTAGTGCTGATACCCTTGTTTGGCATCACATATTTGGTTGTACTGGCTGGTCCCACTGAAAGCGGTGTCATGAGTCATATGTTTGCTATAGTACGTGCTCTATTACTAAGCACTCAAGTAAGTACGAATAATTAAGGCAACAAAAGCCCGTAAGTAGTGTCGTAAAATGTTGAACAATTAATTAAATTCTTTTTTTTTTTTGACAGGGGTTTTCAGTTTCTTTATTTTATTGTTTTCTTAACTCTGAAGTCAGAAATGCTTTAAAGCATCATGTATCAAGATGGCAGGATTCCCGCAGACTAAATCAATCAAGAAGGTATTTGATTAGTAAAAAAAATGAAAACTTTTTATAATAATTTATAACAGAATGTCCGTAATTTGATTTCTTCATTTTGTTTCCTGATTGTCAATTTATGATTTCGAACAATTTAAGATATGTTTCCAAGGGTTTCACCAAAGATACTTCACCCAATACGGAAAGTAAAAGGTCAGTTTGATGAGAATATTTGTAGCTTTTACAAATAAAAAGGGAGGAAGCCAATTAAGGGAATAAAAACAGAATTGAAAAGAAAATATATATTTACATGCAGAAAGAAACATTTTTTTTTTTTGGTAAAATTTATTGTTCGTTTTTGCTACTTTAATAGAATAAACTAGAATCTTATTAGTAACAAAAAATGTCTATATTTCAATATTTTATTACACTGTATTTTGAATCGAAGAAGATGTTTAAAGGTTAAGAGTTCATAATGCTCGAAGGCCTTATTAAGATTTTTCACTTGCTTTCAATCCTTTGTTAAATTTTAACTTTAAAGGATTCCTTCCCTTTCTTATGTTTACAAAATTGCAAATTAATATGTTCCATCCATTATTTTGTTCTAAATTGTTTTTTATTCTCTTTAAAATTTCGCTCAAATTGCAGACCTTTAACCTCTTATTATGGAAAGGGTAAAAGAGAATCATGTGTTTCATCGGCTACAACCACAACATTAATTGGCCAGCACCATTCTCTCTCAATACAACGTGGCTCCAATGGCGCTCTGCACATGCTACCCACCGCTACTGCTCTGACTATTATACCCCGGGCAGTTAGTCCTTTGATGAAGGTATTTATTTAATTTAATTTTTTTCATTTGTTGTTGCTTGCATTCTTTAGATGGCCATACATTTGCCTAGATTTCCTTTTGTTTTAAATAAAAATTGATTTAATATTCAATTTAAAATGTTAAGATAACAAATATTCAAATGTGTGTATTAAATTTAGGTCGGTGGAGCCCATTAAAATACAAACATAAGGGTGGTGCTAAGCCGTCAAGTAATAAATAAAAAATATTCCTGTCAGTATGTTGTAATCTTTTAGGGCTTTTTACACAAGGATTAATTTGAAAAAAAAAACAATTTAAAAATGTGTAAATTCTTTTGGGTCTTTATTTACAGGGTCTCGAGGAAAATTCTGTTTAAACAAACAGTTTTCATGTGAGCTAATAACCGCAAAGTGCTTGTAATAGATTGGAGTAAAAGGAGCAATAATAATAAAAATGTATTTGTTTATTTTAAGAATTATTAATGCATAAGATTTATTTTTTTGGGTAGTTAATAAAATTGTTTGTAAATAAAACGAATCGTTTGTAAAGATTGTAAATAAACTGGTTAAACGAAATTTTAGGAATTTTTTTGTTTGTTTCTTCTTCCTTGATTTAAAAAAAACCTTTCATTTAATTTGAATTGGGGTTTTTCAGTAAAAAATGTTAAGAAAATGGTCATGCTGCTACTGAACATTAACAAAAGGAATTTAATTTGTATAATTTTTATAAAATCTAAAATAAATATATATTCCAATTTTATGTACACTGTGCTACAGTAAAATATCTTAAAATAGATTTTCTGCAATGTTAATTTATGATCTATTAAAAGTATGTAAATACGGATGAACAGAGGAGCCGTTCTTGACCAGCATCCAGACAAAAATTGGTTATGGGAAAGATGATAGAGAGAGAGAGAGAGAGAGAGAGTGTTTGTGAACTGTTTAATATTGAATGTTACAGGAACCACCTCCATATACGAACTGTTCGGCTTAAGAAAGAATTTTCTATTAAATACGATTTTAATTAAGAGCGTATTGTTCACAAAAAAGATCGGCTGAATATCAAAAGCATCTGATTCCTTAATACATTTATAGCACCTATAACAGTGTACAACAAATTCAAAATAACAATGTTCTAGCGACTGATTCTGGTAGAGGACAACAAAAAAAAATATATACAGAATCAGCGTTTTAAAAATTTCCATCTGGGATTCATTTTAGGGGGAGTTAAAGTCCCCCACATCCACCCCTTTTGGACATACATAGTTATAATGACTCGGCAGAGGAAATCTTGTAAGCCTTACGTTTAAGGTATAAGACGTGTTTAGAACTTTTATGTAAAACACTACGAGGAACATTTTAGGCCTCTAACTCTCTTAAAAATCATTCCATTCCAAAAAAATAATATTGCTAATAAAAATAAATATGAATGTTTAGGGGGCTATTCAAATATTTCGTAACGCTTCCGGGGGGTATAAAAACACCGAAAATATCGTAACGTAATATGTGAATAGCCCTTCACTACAATCTGTATATCTAAAAGTGAATATGTGTTTGTTTGTTTGAAAGCTATGGACCGAAAGCTAAGAGTGAACCGATCTTGCTATATAATTTTGAAATATTATAAGTGGGCGTGGCACTTCCAATATAGAATAAATTTTTAATTTAGGATATTTATGGAACTAGTGCAGCAAGACTTCAAAATTCGTGCGAGTAACTCTCTTTATAATGTTTTTAAAGCGATATTATTAAAGAGTGGGCATGGCACCTCCCATATATGGCAAATATATATTTTTACATGTCATGGGAATTAATGCAGTAAAACACCTAAAATTTTGTAGAAGTTCCTCCATTGCTTTTATATGTATTGTTGTAAAGAAACGAGTCAGGCAAAACTTAGTGGGCAGTGGCACCTGCCATATAATTTTTTATTACTATTATTTTTTAATATCAGTGGAACTAATGTGGCAAGGAACTTAAAATGTTGTGTGAGCAACGCCTTCTATAGAGTGCGTTGTCAGTCAAAAATAAGGCCGGTTTGGACATGAGGGTGTGGCACTTCCCATAAAGAGCAAATATTTATTTTAAGATATCTTAAAAACTAATATAGGGAGAGCCTTGAAATTTTGTAGGGATGATTCTGTCGATATTGTGCATTGTCTCTGGAAACGGTTTTAAAATTTGGCAAGTAGGCATGGTGCTTCTTATATAGAAAAAATAATTATTTTGAGATGTTTTCAAAACCAATAAAAGCGCACCGATCTTTCTGAAATATTTACAGCATATTACTGATGGCACTACCATTTATTTCATTTCTTGTTGTTTGTAATATCAAACGCCATAAATGAATAACAGAATTTTCATGGTTGGCTAGATTTTTTTTGTGAAATTTCAGTAACGCTTCGGGCACATGTTTGCATTCCCTTGTAATTTATGCCATGCCAAAATCAGACAAAAGCTAACGAAATATCCGTACAAGAGAATTTTATTTTGTCAAGTTGGTGTCCGCGTCCGCTCATGAGAGCGTCCGTTCAAGGGAAAGTGACTGCAATGCATTTCTTATGGAGTGCTGCCGGAACCTGGCAACAATGTCCGTATAAAGGGGTTGTCTGCTTATCGGAAGTGTGCGTTAAGGAAGATTCCACTGTATATCCCTTTTTTGTTTTAGCGATTTTTATTTTTTTGACGACTTTTTAATTTTAGCGTTATTTTTTGTCGTTTGAGCGAACTTTTTCGTCTTTGTGCGATTTTCGTTAGTTTTGGAGATTTTTTTCGCTTTGTAATTTTTTTTTTTGGGTTTTGACAAAATTTTTAATTTTGTTGTTTTTTCGTTTTGATGTTTTTTTAGTTTTAGCGGTTTTTTCGCATTATTTCTGTTTTTGACGATATTCTTAGTTTTGACGACTTTTTTCGTCATTGGCGATTTTTTTGTTGTTTTGGTGATATTTTTTTTTGTTTTTCTACGATTTTTTTTAGTTTTGGCGATTTCCTGTATTTTACCGATATTTAAATTTTTTGTGCTTTTTTCATTTAAGCGTTTTTTTTCAATTAGGCGTTTTTTCGTTTTGGTATTTTTGAATTTTGGGATTTTTTTAGTTTTAGCGTTTCTTTTCGGCTTGTTCCTTGTCGTACTTAATGGCTTAACTGAAAGAATTTTTCTTCATAAAACCAATGAAAAAATTTCATTAGATTTTTTTATTAATCAAATGACAATTCCACAAATCCAATTAACATTTCATTAATACTGTGAAAGAACTTCTTTGGTTGATGACAATTTCATAAATCCAATGAAAAGTTGCATTAATATTGTGAAAAAATTTCGTTGCTTTTTTTTTTGTTGTTAGATTTTATTAATGGCCAAATGTGTTTTACTTCTGTTATTTGATTTGTAATATAAGCTACTGGCCTACCGTGTTGTATGTAAATAAAAATGCAAGTTTTATTTCATATTGTCCCGACGTTTCGTGAATTTTATGTTCACTTTTTCAAGGGATCTTCGTCTATTTAATAAAAAACAAAACATCAACTCATTTCTAAAAAATTATTGAAATTTTTACAATTACTAACTCACATGTATATAAAATTTTTTACATTAAAAGTTTTTAAATACTTTTTTAACTTTAAACTCTCAAATTTAAAATAATTCTTTTTAGTATCACAGCCTGTTTATGTTATTGCAATTTTGTAACTGGCGCTTAAATTATCCGTGTCCTCTTTAATATTCATTGTTTTGTTTATCTTCTGTTGAATTCTTAAGCTTTCTGTTATGTATCTTTTTCTAGTGTTGTTTATTTTGTCCAGTATTTTAATATTGTCAAAATCTGGTTTATGTTGTGTTTGTAGTATGTGTTGTGACAGAGCAGTGCTTTCTTTGTTTTTGTTTATATCAGCTTTATGCTCACCTACTCTTATTTCCAAACTTCTTTTTGTTGTACCAATGTACAAAAGATTACAGCTGTTCATGTCGTTGCCTTTACAGGGTATTTCATACACGACGTTGTTTTGTTGTAGTTTATGTACTGGTGTTTTTGTTTTTGTAAATGTTGAATTTAATGTTTTATGTGGTTTATTTGGTTGCTTTTAATTAAATTTTCGTTGGTTGAATTTTAATGAAATTTTTTCATTGGATTTATGAACTTGTCATTCAACCAATGAAATTCTTTCACAATATTAATGAAATTTTCATTGGATTTATTTGTCATTGGATTTGTGCAATTTTCATTGGATTAATGAAAAAAATAGAATGAAAATGTTTCATTGGTTTGGTGCAGTGTATATAATACACTAACTTTGAAAATGTCAAGTGTCTATATATCAAGCGTCTGTATATTACATTAGGATTTTACCATGTTTCGTTGCTCGCTTCAGAGCACACTTTAATTTTTAGCTTTCAGGCCCAGGTTCTCGAGAAAACAGCCTGTGACAGACTGACAGACAGACAGACGGACGGCACGCCGTCGTAGCGAAAACAATAGGCTTCCTTTTCACTTTTGGTGCACGAAACTCTAAAAAGGAACAAGAAACGCCTCTTCAGCTATATCGTCGCTGGGCTGAAATGTTGTACAAAAATGTTTCCGATGGTGTTTTATATAAAACTGCTGAGCACATCTTATACCTTAAACGTAATCCTTACAAATATTTCCTATGCCGAGTATTAATTGTGAAATAGTACGAAATCAACCCTTAAACACGATTTAAGTTTTGAATAATTTCTGGCGTTGAAGTTGAGTCTGGAGCTTGAGAGTATTTAAGGACTTATAGTAAAATTGAATATGGAATATCTTTGTAGAGCATTTCTGTCCGCTATATCGCCGCTGAAGGGCAGTTTTTTGTCTCGTTTTTAAGAAAGAGACATAAAGACCCATACAACGAAGCGTTAGATGGTTAAAATGTTCTACACCATTTTTTTCGTGTTCTACATAAAAGTGCTGAGCACATGAACAGACAGACTTTAATTTTAAAATTATAAGTCCATATAAAGTATTTTTAAATTAGTTTTTCTGTAACAACCGACAATTTTTATTTCTGTAGCACAGTGTTTTTGCCTTAATATGTTTAACATACCATAAGTTCCACAATTTTTGTTTTATTTTAATTTCTTATTTGTATTTTTGAGAACAAAACCAAATTAAAAATTTACAATTCAACAGTTTTGAATTAAATAAACTTAAACCAAAAAATTTTGTATCAAAATTTACTTATTCACAAATATACAAAAACTAATTTGTTAAAGTAAAGTTACTAAAAAACAACAACAAAAAAGTCCAATGTAAATTAGATATTTTAGAATAAATTAAAATATACATTTCAAGCAGAAACAAAAATTTAATTTATGATCTCTCACATTTGCAAATAATGTTAAATAGAAGGCAAAAATAAAACGAGTTATACAGGAAACTTACTAAAATGAAAAAAAGAAAGCAAAAACTTAAATCCGAAATCATGTAAATCAGAATTTTAAATTGTAATTCAAATCTATTTGTATGTAAACTTGATATTTTTATAAAGCTAATAAACACAAATAATAAACAAAACATAAACAAAAATAATAAAAATACAAAAAATACAAAAAATCTGTCTGTATGTTGTTAATGTGATACAACAAGTTACAGAGAGAGCTCAACAAATTAGTGCTGGTGTACAGAAAAAGTCACTCACACATGCAAAGAAATTTAAGTTAATAAAAATTTATTATACCTAATTATAAGTAAGTATTGCACTTAATTTTAAATATGCTTGTTAAAAAATATAAAAAATTGTGAATAGAAATTGAAAAAAACTCTGTAAATAAGGAAATTTTAAAATATAAAAAGTTAAATAATAAAAAAATTTCGTTAATGATTTCATCATTTACTTGCAGCAAGGTAAGTATGAAGTTGTTTAAAACATTATTATATAAAGAGAATTCATTTCTCAAGTATCATTTCAGGGAACGGCTTATGGTTAATTAACTACATTTGTTCATTTTAAAGAACGTTCGAAAAATCACTTAAGTTAAGGTATTTTGATAGAAAACTGGGGATTAAAAGATGTATTTTTGGTAGAAGCTACTTTTTCTAAAAGGTAATTTTTATAAAAATTACTTTTTATAAGTTACTTTTTACAAAAGGTACTTTTTATAAAAGCTACTTTTTATAAAAGTTACTTTTTATAGAAGATACTTTTTATAAAAGGTACTTTTTATGAAAGGTACTTTTTATTAAAGGTACTTTTTATAAAAGGTATTTTTTATAAAAGGTACTTTTTATAAAAAATACTTTTTATAAAAGGTACTTTTTATAAAAGGTACTTTTTATAAAAGGTACTTTTTATAAAAGGTACTTTTTATAAGAGGTACTTTTTATAAAAGGTACTTTTTATAAAAGGTACTTTTTATAAAAGGTACTTTTTATAAAAGGTACTTTTTATAAAAGGTACTTTTTATAAAAGGTACTTTTTATAAAAGGTACTTTTTATAAAAGGTACTTTTTATAAAAGGTACTTTTTATAAAAGGTACTTTTTATAAAAGGTACTTTTTATAAAAGGTACTTTTTATAAAAGGTACTTTTTATAAAAGGTACTTTTTATAAAAGGTACTTTTTATAAAAGGTACTTTTTATAAAAGGTACTTTTTATAAAAGGTACTTTTTATAAAAGGTACTTTTTATAAAAAATACTTTTTATAAAAGGTACTTTTTATAAAAGGTACTTTTTATAAAAGGTACTTTTTATAAAAGGTACTTTTTATAAAAGGTACTTTTTATAAAAGGTACTTTTTATAAAAGGTACTTTTTATAAAAGGTACTTTTTATAAAAGGTACTTTTTATAAAAGGTACTTTTTATAAAAGGTACTTTTTATAAAAGGTACTTTTTATAAAAGGTACTTTTTATAAAAGGTACTTTTTATAAAAGGTACTTTTTATAAAAGGTACTTTTTATAAAAGGTACTTTTTATAAAAGGTACTTTTTATAAAAGGTACTTTTTATAAAAGGTACTTTTTATAAAAGGTAGTTTTTATAAAAGGTAATTTTTATAAAAGGTACTTTTTATAAAAGTTGCAAAGTTGTAAAACGTTTTCGACATTTTTCAGACATGACGAAAACTCCTTTTAAATTTCCAGCCATTTCAGCAAAGCTCTTAGGGTTTCCTCAGACAAAGAGGTCAGCTTTCTTGTCAACTAGAGGGCTGCAAAGTGTACTCAAATGTATTCGTAGAATGTACTCGTAAGAATTTCGTGTGTGCATAGATGTATGTTCTTATGTATATACTTATGTATACATGAATGTATATGTGTGTACACACATAGCCACGACAAAATATACATATAAACATACATATATACACACATATATAAAAAAGACATACATTCATACACACACAAACATACTTATAAGTACTTTCGAATATATTCGTGCAGCCCTCTATTGTCAACCACTAATATCACTTAAGTTTTTCATCAGAAGTCGGTCAGTAAACGTATCGAAAGTTTACTGATCGACTTCTGATGAAAAATTTCTAGCCAATTTTGGACCGGATTCGACAAAAAATTTTTGCTGGGCAAATATCTTTGTAATGCAGCGTTGCCACTTTCTGTACTATAGTACAAAAACTGTACTATTTAAAAACGTTTTTGTGCCATGAAATTTTTGTAACGTTTTTGTAATAATGTTCTAATTGCTGAAAAAAAACTAAATAACACAGCAAATTTTTGTTTGAAAATTTAGCTTCTTAAAACATATTTTATTATTTACATTGGGCGGTGCTGCTGCTAATAACACTATGCTACAAGAAAAATTCAGGGGAGTAGCACTATATATATTTTTTACGTGTTATAGTCCCCTAACTACAAAAACAGTAGAAATTTTAAATTCTATGGATAATTTTTTTTTATTATTTATTTTTAATTTGCGATTTTTGAAGAGACTGCTCCACTGATTTTATCATAACTTATAAAGAGGTTGTCCAATTTTATTACAAAAGCACTAAAAGACTTTAAGCCAATCTAATATTACCTTTTATATACTCAATGGTTTCGGAATTATTCAGACCGTATTGATGAAAAATATATTTTTTTAATATAAAATCGATATATTTTAATTTTTTTTTAAATTTATAAAAATCAAAATGTTACCATTTTTATTAATTGATCATAAAGCCATATATACTTCAAATAAAATAAGCTTTATTTCAAGAAATCGATAGATACAAATTTGACTGCATGGAGGGTTGAACTGACATGTTTCGATAGCTCCTGCTAATCTGTTTTTGTAGTTAGGGGACCTTAACAGATCAAAAAAATATAGTGGGGATCAAAGTTCATGACAAAAGTCTAATTTTGTTGCATAGTGTAACCTTCCATTCTTCTTTTGCCCACATTAAGGAAGTTTTTAGAGATTCGGATATATAATAAAAAATAAATTTTAAAAATCAAAAACACACCCGACCGCATAGAAAAACTAAAATAATGAAATAAATTCAGTTAAGGGCGACTTTGGCCCGCACAATTACACATATGTACATATATATATCCCAATTCGTTTTTGCCCTTTTTTTCATCTTGACAATTTTTTCGCTTCGCTATATCGTTTAATTTTAGTTTTTTTATTTTTAAAATTTTTTTTTGATTTAGCGATTTTTTTTATTTTTATAATTTTTTTTAGTTTTTTGGCGATTTTTCGTTTTTTCATTGTTTTTTTATTTTTTGTAGATTTTTTTAGTTTTGACAATTTTTTGGTTTTTTGGCGTTTTGGTTTTAACGCTTTTTTGGCTTTTTGACGACATTTTTAGCTTTACCGATTAATTTTAGTTTAGTGCTTTTTTCAGTTTTGGCGCTTTTTTCGGTTTTTAGAATTTTTTCGGTTTTTGGTGATTTTTTTAGTTTTAGCCATTTTTTCGGATCTGACACTTTTTCCGTTCTTAACGATTTTTTCGGTTTTTAACGATTTTTTAAATTTTTGGCGATTTTTTTAGTTTTTGTGCTTTTTTTGTTTTTGGCGCTTTTTTCCTTTTAATGATTTTTATCATTTTTGTCGTTTTTTTCGTTTTTTTACGATATTTTTAATTTAAGCGATTTTTTTAGGTTTTAATGATTTGTTTTCGTTTTGATGTCTTTTTTCAGTTTATTGTTTTTTTAATTTATTTTTATCTGTTTAGTTTTAGTGATTTCTGGCGTTCAACGTTTTTTTAATTTTCGTGCTTTTTTTCCTTTCAGCACTTTTTTTCATTTTGGCGATTTTTCGTTTTGAAATTTTTTTAAATCGGAAATTTTTTAGTTTCAGCGATTTTTAAAATTTCAAGAGTTTGCCTCTTACGGTTTCCAAGATACGGCAAAATGTCTAAATTACGTAGTCAAAATTACATTAAATGATAGAACACCCTTTAATTTTTATTGTTTTAAATATCAGTGTTAATTGCATCTAGTCTATTCTACAGACTACGCCAATTAGCACTAACTTTGAAAATTTTAAGTGTCTCTATAGAAGTGTCTGTATATTACATTAGTATTTCAACATTTTTCGTTGCTCGCTTTAAAACACCCGTTAATTTTTAACTGTCATATATTTGTTTTTATAGCGGCCAAAGTTTTACATGTTCTGTGAAAATTTCAGGTCCGCAGCTCTTATGGTTCTCGAGAAAACAGCCTTTGACAGACGGACAGACAGACGGACAGCGTAGCGAAAACAATAGGGTTCCTTTACACTTTTGGTGTACAGAACCCTAAAAAGCAAGTCCAGTGTGCGGAACATATCGACTTTTACACCCGGGAATCATTATTACGAATATTTGAAGATTCGTTTTTTAATGCTTCCCAACTGTAAAGTCGCTATGTTCTGCACAGAGGACTTGTTTGTTTGGTTGGTTTTAGATTTTTTGTTTAAAGTTCACTTTTTACGCAATTGGATTTTTTGGTTGATGACCAACTTTAAACTGTTAAAGAGCCTTATTGGCCATTCGAAATGCAAAATGATAAGAGAAACTTAACCTTTATTTTTAAATACCTGTTGAATAATACCCATTTTTAATTTTAATTTTTTCGTTTTCACAAAATGGCCGCCATATTACAATCTGAGTACTCTCATATCTTTAGTGACACTCGCAGGATTAAGATAAATCGATTGACGTAAGAATCATCAAGATGGTTGCCATGAAAGGGTTGCATTGATCATATTATTGAACAACATGAACTTTTGAGCAACAACAGTTACATATTGTTCTCGCAAACAATAATGAGTAGTGCTGTTAAAACAGTAAAGTTTTATTAATATTCATGGCAGTTGATTATGCAGGGTATTATCTAGTTCTTTTTGTCGAAAATTTTTTTGTACTATTTAATTTGGTTTTGTACTATTTTTGCTTAACTTCTGTACTATTTTGTAATTTCTTTGGTGGCAACACTGATGTAATATGCAGGTGTACGTTGTTAATCTGTGTGTTTAAAGGTGAGTTTAATAGTTTATTTTTTATTTGTGTTTGTGACTTACATGATATTTAATAGGAAATATATGTCGCCATTCTTGAATAGACATTTAATGTGTTTGTTTGTGAATGGTCTCCATTGCTTTTGTTTATCTTTGACTGCTTTTGTTTTCATGTTCTTTAATTTTCATTATAAATAGGCACACATACACACACATTCGTACATACATACGTGAGTAATAATAATGGCAACTTCATCTTGTTGTGGTTGTTAATGTTGTTTGTTTTTGCTGTTGTTGCCAAAGGCGAGTGTTATTGTTTCTATTTATAGAAATGAGTTGCGGTTGTAAATAAGACTGTGTGCATTTAAGTGTATTCGTGTGTATGCCTTGTGGGCTAACTGTGTGTATTGTACGAACAACCATATTTTCAGACGGAAGTAAAGGTTTATTATATGATATACACCAGTACAGATATGGTTACTAAATGCGACTTTGGACTACATTGAAAGCGTAAAGGCGGTGAACTTTTATATATGACATCAAGCATTCTCAAATGGTCTGGTGAGATCTCGTCAATGTTTATAGATGATTGCAGAATCTTCCGTTTCCGTTGCTAAATTTATAAGAAGTATAATTTTATCTCAATAACTGTGCAAGTGTTTTTAATTCGGCCATGACTGGTATATTCTTTTACTTGTTTAGCCTTCCTAATAATTTTCTAACAAATATCTACACTCTAAAACACTTTTGTTGAAAATTAGGTCGATAATAGTCGGCAACACTTTACAGATTATTATCGAGCTAAAATTACACACGCATTATTTTTGAACAAAATGCTTTTACTAAAAAAAGCGATTGGCTGCGTTCATGATTGAACCACGACCTCCTGACTGATAGTCTGACGTATCTACCATTAAGCCATAGCCGTATTATACTTTATGTTAAATTTTTTCCACTTGGACTATATATGTCTAATTTGAATGGTTTTTTTCTTTAATAAAATAACTACAAAATCGATGTAATTTTAGACAAGGAGAAATTTTCAACACAAATTTAGACAATATATGATCGCAAATTTGAAGTAATGTTTTAGAGTGTACATACCGAGCACTCTTATGAACATACAAGCGTTCATGTTTCTTATTATGGTTGTTTGCAATTTTTGCATTGTTTGTGTTTTTGCTAGAATTATATGATTTTGTAACAGGAGATAAGACATTAGAGCGTAACTGTAAATGACAAATAAACTGTTGTGTAAAACATATGGGTATTATATATTGCTAGTATATTTTTCTTCGTGCTACAACAATTTTTGTTAAAGTACTAACAAGAGTATGAAGATTAACCTTAAGGAAGTCTATAGCTTAAATGGATGGGCCCTTTTCTTAAATCGCATATGTAGCTCTATGACAATGTTTTTAATAACATATTGATAATTTTATTACCATGGCCGGATTAAAAAATGGCGTTGCAAAAAGTTGGCAAAAGTATAAATAAATAATTTCATATCCTTATGATAACAGAAGTGTCCTTGTGTTTCTTCTTGTTGTTATAGCAAATTCTTAAAGGTTCGGTAGAACTTTTAGATTTTTCTATGAGACTTCATTTTGAGTTAATTTTGTTCTACCTGCATTGTGTCAAGAAAACAAGTGTCTTATACTCCAAAAATCATATTATAATCTGACCTTGGTCTCTTTTATCTGACTACACAACTGCAGCCTTAAAATTATACTACCGTCTTATACTTGGAATATAGGCTTATAACACATATGACTATAATTTTTACTCTAATTGCTGTCTTCTAATTACACAGCTATCATTTACTCATATTACTGTCTTATACTTAAAAGTCTTATAGATAGAATAGCTTCTTTTAATTAGGCCACGGTGCTATAAGATTATCGTATTTTTTCTGAATTTTTTAAGAAAAAAAATCAAAAATTTCTTGGAACAGGGTGTTTTTCCCAAAACCTTCTTTATATCTCCAAAGCCATAAGGCTAGCCAAAAATTTAAGCTAACACAATTTGAAAATAATTTTAGCTCCAATGTTTTGATATTTTATTTAATTAAATCGAACGGTTAGTTCTCGAGTATAGCAAATTATGTGGTGCAACCTCCTTCATTTTCTATATAACGACAAATCTCGATAACCAGAGCCAATTCAAAAAAGTAATTAATATACACTGAAAGGCAAAAGTTTACATAATTACAGGATAATATTTCTAAATTCGGCTCTACTCCGAAAAACATCCATCCAACCTATGCACGAAAACGCTCGTACATATTACGAAACATGTCGTAATTTCGCACCACGAAAGGCTTTCGTAAAATATACGAAATGTACGAAAATAACTAAAAATTGAAAGTAAAAAAAAGGTTGGCTCAGCTGGGGCACGAACTCGCGATCTTTATATTTCCACAATGAGAATAAAACATGTACCATTTTACGAAAAGTACTTTCGTAGTTGCATATTACAAGAAAACATTTAGGCAATAAAAAAGTTTGGTTCAACCATGTACCATTTTACGACAAGTACTTTCGTAGTTACTGTTTTCATAGAATATACGAAGCTTTAGTAGCTATTGCGAAAAAACCTTTAGGTAATAAAAAAGTTTGGCTAAGCCGAGGCACGAACTCGCCATCTTCATATTTCAATAATGAAAATAGTCAATGGACCATTTTGCGAAAAGTACTTTCGTAGTTGCTTTTACATTCAGGCAATAGTTTTATGAATTTACTAAAGTAACAAAATCCTTTCGTAAACATTTTTCATTGCTAAAAATATATTTGAAATAAAAATAATAAATTAAAATTATCTATACACTGAAAAAATTCCATGCAACAACATATGCACGAAAACGCTCGTACATATTACGAAATATTTCGTAATTTCGCACCACGAAATTCTTTCGTAAAATATACGAAATGTACGAAAATAATTAAAAAATAAAAGTAAAAAAAAAGTATAACTCAAGCGGGGCACGAACTCGCAATCTTCATATTGCAAGGCAGGTACTCTACCCACTGAGCCACTTTCTACTTATTTTATAAGAGCTTAAAATTTGTTTTATTTACTTACATCTGAAAAATATGTCAATTTATAAAAAATTATTTAAATTAATTTTTTTATTTCAAATACATTTTTTAAAAAGGAAAAATATTTACGCAAGGTTTTCGTTACTTTCGTAAATTCAAAAAAAATATTGCCTAAATATTTTTTCATAATATATACGAAAGTTTCGTATATTCTACGAAAAAAGTCATTACGAAAGTTTTTTTTCGTAAAATGTTGCATGGATTATTTTCAGTGTACGTATAATTAAACTGTAAAAGGGGCGTGTCTGTACATAAAATATATTTTGAAAATGTTTATGGTGGTGTTTACGCTTTAGGGAACAAAACACAAAATTTTTTAATTTTTTATCTGTCTGTCCGTCACGCTTCATGCAAAAACCACGGAATGGATTTTCATGAAATTTGGTATGGAAGCACTTTAGACTCCTGATTCAAACTTACTTACTTACTAAGTTAAAATAGAAAAAAAATTAAAATATAGCTTACTTTACTGATATAAATGCTCTTGGATATTAGAAAGGTGTTTTTTGTTTTTTAACGTTGGTAGCACCGCTTATTTTGCATAACGGGAACTTAAACAAGATGTAAGGAACGTTATATTATTATATTTTACAGACACCTTATAGTCATAAAGCGAACTTTAAGCGCGCGAAGCGGGCGGGCACATCTAGTTTTTTTTTTATAAATTTCAGGTGGGCAGAGCTCTTAACTTGCAATATGAACATTGAGAGTTCGAGCCCTGGTTGAGCCAAACTTTTTTTTTACTTTTATTCCTTAATTATTTTCGTACATTTCGTATATATTACGAAAGAGTTTTATAATGCGAAATTACGAAATATTTCGTAATATGTACGAGTGTTTTCGTTCATATAATGCATGCATTGTTTTCGGTGAAGACAAGTGCTCTATACACTGAGCCATTTTCTATTTATTTTATAAGAGCTACACATATGTTTTATTTACTTACATCTGGAAAATATGTAAATCTTTTAAAAATTATTTTAATATATTTTTTTATTTCATACACTGAAAATAATCCATGCAACATTTTACAAAAAAAAAACTTTCATGGTTACTTTTTTCGTAGAATATACGAAACTTTCGTACATATTCCGAAAAAAATTATAGCAAAATTTTTTTTGAATATAATAAAGTAACGAAAACCTTTCGTAAACATTTTTCCTTGTAAAAAATATATATTTGAAATAAAAAAATGAATTCAAATTATTTTTTATAAATTGACATATTTTTCAGATGTAAGTAAATAAAATACATTTTTAGCTCTTTATAAAATAAGCTCATTGGGTAGAGTACTTGCTTTGAAATATGAAGATTGCGAGTTCTTTCCCCGGTTGCGCCAAACTTTGTTTTTAACTTTTATTTTCTTAATTATTTTCGTACATTTCGTATATCTTAGGAAAAAAATTCGTGGTGGGAAATTACGAAATATTTCTTCATATTTACGAGCGTTTTCGTGCATATGGTGCAAGAATTTTTTCAAGGACAAATATTTACGAAAATTTTCACTACTTTCGTAAATTAAAAAAAATATGTTTTCGTATATTCTACGAAAAACGTAACTACGGAAGTTTTTTTTTCGTAAAATGATGCATGGATTATTTTCAGTGTTTAAGCATTTGAAAGAAAAATATGGCCATGAAAGATGAAATTTGATATGGCATTGTTTGTCAATTTTTTATTTCTCTTTTGTTAATATGACGTAAAAATATTTAAAATTTATGCTTTCAGCGAAGAGATTAACATCTTAATATGAGAAGAATGCCAACGGTTGATAAGTGATTATGTACTTAAAATTAGGGAAGTAACGAATACCGATACCGATACCGATATATCGGCGATACTTCAGATTTTCCGATACATCGGTATCGGCGATATTTTACTGTCGATACGACGATACTTTAAAAAAAATTTTCAGTTTTTTTTTTTGACAAATTATTATTTTTTTGTTAATTCTACCAAGAACTAAACTCATTTCGTTATTTTTTAAATCTTATCAATATCAATTTTAAAAATTAATAATATTTTACGCTGTTATTTTGCAAAAATAATAATTTATTTATTGTTAATTATACCATGAACTCAAATTCAATTCGTTGTTTTTTAAATCTTATTCCCAGCAAAAAAAGACACTCCAAAAAAGTCATGAAAATGTAGAATTCGCGATCCGGAAATATTGCAAATTTGGATAATTTCTAATTAGTTTCAAATTTGCTTGTCATTGCAAGAAGTTATTTTTTTCGATTACCAATACTGAATTTGAAGCGATGTTAGGACAAATATCTTTTTCGGTGTTTTAAAAAGGATGACAAATTACCCATTTTCAGAACTTGTTTCTTTTTATGCGAATTTAAACACAAAACTGTTTTCATGTAAATTTAAGTGAATAAATATAAACTTTTAGAAGACTTTTAATAATTAAGCTATTAAGGGTGAGTTTTTAATGTGAACATTTAATCTTAGTTTGAAACTATAATCAATTAATCTGAGAATAAATTTAATTGAGTGTTAATTCTGTTTGCCGTTTTTAAGTGGAAGCTTAAACCTCTCAAAATTGCCATACTAAATAATAAAATATGGCATTCTTGATCAGCTGGCTTTGCAAATTGCAGAAAATAGAAAAAAAAGAACAAGATAAAAAAAAGAAACAATAGAAAAACTTAATAAATAATTATTATGTGCACGTTTACAACATAAAAACAGAATTTATATCATATTATTAATATTTATATTGAAAAAAGTACAACCGAATGTGTGTGTTGACGTACTTATTTTTTACAGATTAAACCACCAACGTTGGCCGCTTAAGCTGGGCATTAAAAACAGTTAATTATCGTCTTAAAAACAGAAAACAAAGATTAAAGATGACTAAATCTCTAATGTTCACATTAAAAACACACCCTAAGTTATTTAGAAGAATAATAGTTGATAAAAGTCCTTTAAAAATCGATTTTTTAAAAAGCATGGCGAGTATTTTTTAAAATTTTAAAGGAATTAAAAATTTGTACTTGCTTTTCTACTAATTTTCTGCATATTTTTAATATAGATTATTAGGAAGCAATGAAAATGTAGTTCCTTAAAAATTACTTCCAATTTTATATACTGGATTAATATAAATTTTAAATACATATTAATAATCTCTTACACTGTAGTTTTGTATAATAAAAAATTGCCATTCTTGAGTTTTGTTAATCTAAACTTGAACTCAATTTCAATATTCGTATCGGTATCGGAATCGGTATCGGCGATATTTATTTTTAAGTATCGGAATCGGTATCGGATCGGCAAAACGGCGTATCGTTACATCCCTACTTAAAATTCTATTTTTTTATTATGACATAATCTTCTTTTTAAGGAATAAGAATAAAGAAAATATTAAAAAATAAAATATATCCTTAAGAAAAAGAATGTATCCAAAAGATATAGAATGTAAATAAGATTTTTTCTCTTACTTCCATTGTAAAAAGAGGTTTTAATATTAAAAAAAAAACTTTAATAATAACACACAGCGAATGAGTGTTTAAAAATATCTTCCTTTTATTAATAATCATCATACGCTCCGTTGTACATTAAAAACTTACTTTAAAGATATTTCATTTAATTTATCTAATTTAAAGAGATTCTTGTCATTCGGTTTTTTCGAATACCTCACGAATCTAATTTAAATAATGACTTTACCAAGTTAATAAAACAAGTTTAAATACATAATTAACTTTTCAATACAGTAAGGAAAACAAAAAAAAATGTAAAAAAAAACTTACACCCAATTTCATTTAATACCATTCACTTTCATACAAAATAAGAAAAAAAAAAAGATTTACATTAAGTATTCAAAACTGCAACCAAACTATTTATAATATAAAACACGTTTTATATCTTATACTTTCAACGAAAATGGAAAAATTTGCAAAGTATTGCAAAATTAATGCAAAGCAGAACTCACAGACAACTAGATTTATGTGAGCTCAAAAAATAAAATCTGCTTATTTTAAAACTACACAAAGCGCTACAAACTACTTGTATCTTAGATTACCATCTCGTAATATTAGAGCAGCTTGAAGAAGAAAAGTCCTTAACTGCGAAGCAGCAGAGGATAAAAAGGTGGCATGATTTAAATCTCTATAGAATTAAAAACAACAATTTTTGTTGAGTTTTTTTTCTTTTTGGTAAGCAAAATGCTACAAAAGAAATGCTAATGGCGTGTGAAGTTGATGGAGGGTAGCGAATTTTATAAAAAATTGCTTAAAATTATTTTACAAACTGTTTTTATGAGAAATTTTTTGTATATAAAAGAACAATTTATTGCTAACAAAACTTTCTTCAAATTAAATTATTTCTTACAAAAAGTTTAACAATATCTTGAAAAAGAAATTTGTGTATAGAAAAATAAAGAAAACTTAAGATTGATTTTTTATATCAAAAATTTTTTCCCTAAAAATAAATTTAAAAAAAAGTTTTCTATGTAAATAATTACGCTAAATAAAAATATTTTTTCTGTTATAAATTTCTCTACTCAAATAAAGTTTTCTAAATTTGAAAAATTTTCCAAATAGAATAATTTACCCTTTAAAAAGAATTTTCATATCAACAAATACATTTTTAATATAAAGAGAAATATTTCTTAGTTTTGTATTGCTTCTAAGGATTCTTCTTAAATAAAAAACGTGTTTAGCTTTCCATTATCTATATATTTCGAACCATTTTAGTTCATCTTCAGGATCATGTTGTTTGACTATGAATGTAAGACAATGAAAATTTTTAAACTATCAAGAATAACTTATAAATCAAGTTAAATTAATTTGATTTATAAATTATTCTTGATAGTTAAAAATTTTTTATTGTCTTACATTCATAGTCAAACAACATGATCCTGAAGATGAATTAAAATGGTTCGAAATATATAGATAATGTAAAGCTAAATACGTTTTTTATTTATGAAGAATCCTTAGAGGCAATACAAAACTAAGAAATATAATTATCAAGATTCAGCAACACAAAATTTGATTGATTTTTATCAATCATCATATCATAAAGAGAAATCTTAATATGTACCCAGCAGTCTGTCCACAATATATTACAAATTGAAAAGCATCCGATTGTATGCTATTATGTCAATAGGAAAAAGTAAAAGAAAATAGTTAATCCGATTCAGAATACAATTTTTTTTTCTATCCCATTATAACATTAATGTACTGTTTCCCCAATGCAAACAAGTGACTTAAGTGAAAAATTTGTATGGAAATCACTCAAAAAGCTGATTGCTTTTCATATAAATTTTAGGCAAACAATGCTGGTTTGCATTGTGGAAACGACACATAAATGTAAATTAAAAGCGAAGAACAAAACAAACACGCATATAATTTAGTTACAGCACGAGCTCACGCCAAATAAATGAACTTATCCAAGCTTCGCTTAGGCCATCGCTGTGTAAATTTAAGTAGGAATTGTATACATACTTTGGATGGGTCGCATCTACATTGTCAATGGTCTCATATCGATACGTTCAGCCGTTTTTGTGTGATTGAGTAACAAACTTCCAAACTTCCAAATATATAAACATCCAAACACTCAAGCTTACAAATATATAATATGAGTAGGATGTATGTGTGTACACTTCATTGACCATTATTAAAGTTAAAATTTATTTGAAATATACCGCATGATCTCTGAGGAACACAGTGCCAAAAGTAAATAGACTTTTTTTTCCCCAAATCTTATATCATTTTGAAAAGCTTTTATTTTATAAATTACACAGGAAACCAGGCACTTAAATAAAGTTTACCAACTCGTTTGCTAAGGAAACGAAAAAAATACAAAATAACTTTTTCGAACTTAATGAAGTGTTAAGTGTCAAGACATTTAACAGCATAATGTCTATACGCAAAAGATGATTGAACAAAAGAAAAACTTACAAAAGGTGTTAATAGTCGTATAATATGTTGTGTGTTGTTGTGTGCTTCAGTTTTGTTGCTTGTTTAAAGTTTGTTTTATTCTCTTAAAGAATATTGTCAATCAAACAATTTTCCAATATATAATTTATAAATGCGATAAAAAAGCAAAAATAATTTTGAATACGTAAGAAAGACAGCAAAAAATGGGAAAAAGAAAATTAGATTTCAATGTATTTTAAAAAGAACACAGTTACTTACTTACCAATACTAACAAAGAATTTTAAGATTTTTGCGAATTTATTTTTTAAAACGTCGTTAGCATGTGTACATGAGCAACGTATTTTTGCGAGCGATGATAGAAAATTTGCATGACGAAGTAATATTTTTGATTTTAAAACGCAAAAAAGCAGTAAAGATAAAAAAGTGAATTATTATTGGCAAATTGATTTCTATTTGATTTGTGACTGATTATTTTAAAAACTTTGAGAATAAAAAAAATTATCTTATCTGCAGAGCAAATAAGTTTTACACTTACTTTGATTCGCCGAAAAAATGTATTTTTTTTTTTCAAATTATTTTTTAAACTTATTAATATTCACTTCGAGTGTATTTCTCCACATACTGCATAAAATTATAGCATTTCCTATCACAGCAAAAAATATTATGTTTCTGGAAGCAGTAAGAAACGTTCATGCCATACACATGGTATATTTTGAAGCGCTTCCAAGGATGCGCAAAAAGAAGGCAGAGATCTCTTAGTGTTCATATTTCTTAAGTTACAAAGTTTGTCGGCTTTTTACATTTATTCAACATGAACTTCAAAATAAACAAAATCGTAGTCAGCAGCTTGTAGCAAAATAAGTTTTAAAGAATTGTCGCACGCATTGTTTCAAATAAACACTAACACATTTAAAAACTCAAAACTTATTTAAAACGTGCTCTCTTTCTACAATTCTCACTTATTGCATGGAGGAGCCAGATTTATAATAAAACGTGACTTGTTTTGTTTGTAGTTTAACGATTATACAATTCGATGACGCAATAAGACGAAGAGAGACATGATTTTAGAGCATTTTAGATGCTTCGAAAGAAGGGCAATTTTATATCGAAAAACAAGGGCTCCTAAGTGGGATATCGCGAACAAAAATCATGCCTGTTCTAAGACCTTTTCGGAGCTGGAGAAACAACAATAAGCAGCTGCTCTCGCTTACAAACCTGCTTCGTCCGAAGCAGTAGTTTTTGCTGGGATGTATCAGAAAATCTTAAGACCTTATATTATAAAACGCATTTTGAATCTGGTCCTTTTTTGTTATTTGGATTTCTTTCATAAAAAGCACGGCTGCAGAATCACAATATTTTGGAATCGTTATGAAATTTCGAATAAACATAGCAGAGACGTATTTCTATTTGACTTAATAAAATGTTGTCCCCTTATTTAAAAATTTGCCACACAGTCTGGATTTTCATCCTCTCCGATTTTAAAGAAATTCGACATATATATTTTGCGCATCACATGGTGAAAAAATTAGTTCGATACCTCTATTTTGTTGTCATCTCAACTTGGCCATCACATATTGAAGATAAGTGTTCATTCAAGGACATACATAACATGACAAAAAATTTTGAAATCGGATGAGAAGAAAAAAATGACTAGCCGAAGTGCCCTACATTCAGAGTAGTTACTTTTTTCGTAGAATATACGAAACTTTAATATATATTACAAAAATAATTTAGGCAATATTTTTCAGAATTTACGAAGGTAACGAAAACTTTTCGTAAAAACTTTTCCTTGTTAATTAACAATATTTTTTATCAATTGACATATTTTGCAGATGTAAGTAAGTAAGTAGAAAGTGGCTCACTTGGTACACCGAAAAAATTCATGCAACATATGCACGAAAACGGTCGTACATTTTACGAAATATTTCATAATTTCGCACCACGAAATTTTTTCGTAAAATGTACGATATGTAGAAAAATAATTAAGAAATAAAATTAAAAACAAGTGTGGCTTAACAGAGGCACGGTCGTACATTTTACGAAATATTTCGTAATTTCGCAGCACGAAATTTTTTCGTAAAATGTACGATATGTAGGAAAATAATTAAAAAATAATATTAAAAAAAGTGTGGCTTAATAGGGGCACGAACTCTACTTATTTTATAAGAGCGAAAAATTTGTTTTATTTGCTTGCATGTGCAAAATATGTCAATTTACAAAAAATAATTTCAAATATACGAAACTTTTGTACATATTACGAAACAAAAAATTTTGACATCTTTTTTGGAATTTACGAAAGTAATGTAAACCATTCATAAACATTTTTCCTTGTTACACTGAAAATAATGCATGCAACATTTTACGATAAAAACATTCGTAGTTATTTTTTTCGTAGAATACACAAAACTTTCTTATATGTTGGGAAAAAAAATTGGCAATATTTTCTTGAATTTACGAAAGTAACGAAAACCTTTCGTAAACACTTTTCGTGTTTACAAGATATTAACATTTGCACGTAATCATTATTCGAACTGAATAACTTAGGAAGTTATTATTTCGGCTTAAGGAAGTTATTATTTCGGCTTAAGTTCATTATTTGAATTAATGTAAATTCAAATTATTATTAAGAACGCAATATTAGAATATCTAATGAGACTAGCAAACGTATTAGTACTACTATTTTCGATAACGTTTTTTGTGCATAAAAGTGCACGTTAAAATTGGAAGAAATGATCAGAGCTGAAAGTTCACACTCACCATATTGTTAAAAATGAACTTAGATTTCTCATATTCTATTTCGTAATAAATGTTTATTAAAAAGTTGATGTTTCCTTAATACTAGTATCAACGATCAAACGTGGTAAAAGTGAAAAAAGAACGCTGATGATGACAGTGTATCAGCTGTCGAAATTAGTAGTACTAATATGTTCTGCTAGCCTGGTTACACTGAAAATAATCCGTGCAACATTTTATGAAAAAAACTTTCGTAGTAACTTTTTTCATAGAATATACGAAACTTTCGTATATATTACGAAAAAACATTTGGGCAATATTTTTTTTTGAATTTACGAAAGTAACGAATACCTTTCGTAAAAATTTTTCCTTGTTAAAAAATATATTTGAAATAGAGAAATAAATTAAAATAATTTTTTATAAATTGACGTATTTTTCAGATGTAAGTAAATAAAACAAATTTTTAGCTCTTATAAAATAAGTAGAAAGTGGCTCAGTGGGTAGAGTACATGACATGAAATATGAAGATTGTAAGTTCGTGCTCCGGTTGAGCCATACTTTTTTCTTACTTTTATTTTTTGATTATTTTCGTACATTTCGTATATTTTACGACAGAATTTCGTGGTGCGGAACTCTACGAAATATTTCGCATTATGTACCAGAGCTTTCGTGCACATGTTGCATGGAGTTTTTTCAGTGTAGACATTCTAAATTCGACTCTTAAAAATAATTTGAGTTTACATTAATTCAATTATTGAACTTTAGCCGAATAATAATAACTTCCGACTTATACACATTTTCAGTTCGAATAATAATTACGCACAAATATGATTTTTACCTATCATAAATTAATTACCAAGTGGCTCATTGGGTAGACCACTGGCCTTGAAGTTTGAAAATTGTGAGTTCGTGCACCGGTTGAGCCAAACTTTACATTTATTTTTTAATTATTTTCGTACATTTTATGAAAGAATTGCGTGGCGCGAAGTTACGAAATATTTCGTAATATGAACGAGCATTTTCGTGCATATGTTGCATGGATTTTTTTTTCGGTGTAAAATTATCATTGAATCAAACAATAATTGCTTTAAGTTCCGCTATTGACATTTCGAAGAAGCAATACATTTTTGCTACTTTGTTGCTTAGTAATATTTCTTTTACGTTATGCTTCAGTCAATTAAATCGTTTCTACTACAATTTCCTTATTGGTTTAAGCATTATTTCTATTATTAACCACATACAAATAATGATGTGGTATAAAAATGTCTCTGTATTTGTTTTCACATAAAATAAATGGCCATGTTAACATTTTTCTAAGTCCAAAATGTGATAACATAAATTTTCTAAAAACATATATGTATAACAATCTACATACACACGTACACAATATGTGGGTATTAGTATGCCTGTGTATGTGACCTCTCTCTGGTCGTATAGAAATTTGTAATTATTGACTTTGATGCAGAATGTGTTCGAGTGTATCTAACAAACTATACCTGACAGAGTAATAAAAGAAAATTTATGCTATTTATATGATCTGGTTTCGGTTGCTTGTTGCTTGCTACTTGCTTAAATAGCCAATTCTGGGCAAAACTCATCTGACTGAGAAGAGAGAAAAAGGTTAGGTAAGTCTTCACTAAAGATTCATAGCAAATGGCTTTATTTTACTTAGCTTAGAAGTGAAATAATAATTAATTATACATTTAACATGAACACTTGGTTTATTTATAAAGACTTCAAGAACATGTTACAAATATAATTGTTGCTTAGTTGTTGAAATAAGCCCGGTGTATTGTTGTAGGCAAAAGAGAATTTGTCAACATAAAAATGTTAATACAAACATTTTAGTTAACAAAATCATTTGATTATAACTCAATTTTGTAAACGTTTTTAAACAAAGTCGGAAGTTATTATTTCGGCTTATGTTACATAATTGAATTATCTTCAAGCAAAATTAAAGAATGACATTATTTGACAAAATCGAAAAAATTGTAGAGACACTTTTGGAAAGACCTAGTGTAGAGACATTTGCAAAAATTGTAATACTTTTAAAGTTTTCTATATACGATGTGTTTAATTTTTGCCCATTGTTGCGCCGTTCGTTAGTAGGCTCCATCATGCAGTGGAAATTCTTTTCATGTACAATTTTACCTTGAAATTTTGCTTAAGAACATTGTAACTTTGCCCATTCCCAACCGATTTTTATAATTTTAGGCTTGGATTTAATTTCTCTAAATCGAGCGTTTTCAAATCGACTCGATTCACAGAACAGGCAGGTATAACTATTTTCAGATAATGAAAAAAATACGTACTAATTTTATTAAAAGTAGTTGGAATTTGAAGCATAGTAATAAGCTGATTACTTTGTAACCCATTAATAAAAAACTACCGATTAAAAAAATGAAAAAATTTTTTGCTGGGTAGTCTTACCATCTGTTTGATATCACACGGTTAAAGAGAGAAGGACATGACAGAAAATTATTTTGACAAGCAAAAATATAAGTTTTTTTTATAATAAAAAACTCTTTAATTTCTAATATATAATTCAATATATTCAATTAGTTCAGTATTTGCAATGGATTATAGAGTTTACGAGTTCCAATTGTAGGTGAACAGTTCTTTGTGGGTAAAACAGATTTATAGTTTAGCTATGACAAACAACTTCTTTGGTTCCAAAAATTATGAATTAATATTTCATAAAAATTAGTACGCTAATAGGGAACTTTGATTATTACCAAATGTCCTTTAAAGCGAACTGTTTTTTTAAATCCTATAAATAAAACTGAATGGAAATTTAAGTTGTAAGAAAAATAAATAGATTCATATTGAATATTGAATGAAATAAATGAATCAATCAATTAATCCATATATAACTAAATTAAGCATTCATTCAATCAGTCAGTCAGTCAAGTAATTAATTCATCAATCATTCATTAAATAAATAATTTAATCTAACAATAAATCAATCAATCAATTAATAACTTAATCGATTATTAACCTATCTTTTGATCAATCAAATCATAAATCGATCTGCATATTTGCTTCTCAGCGAATTTTTTCTTGTTTATGAGTTTAAAGAAATGGATCGACGCACAGTGGCTCGTAATCGTTTTTATTTGGTAAAAAATTTGCAAATTTTTAACCAGTTGAGATATTTTAATAAGTTTTTTTTAACGAACAGATAACCGTTTAACTTTTCACAGTTTCGTTTTCATTAAAATTCGTTCAGCAGTTGTTGGGAAATTGAAGCCCAAATGTTAACTTTTTAATTTTTTCCAACATTTTACAAAAAATGTGGGGTTTTTAATTTTTGAACCCCTTTATTTAGTAAAAAAAGGTCATAAGTGGATAAACAAACCATTTTAATAATACCTAGGATCAGGAAGAGTCTTACTATATCTTTCAAGTTAGCAGGTAATTATTAATTACTTTGTATGAGGAGTATCCCTTTCCTCGCACCTACACCGCCAACAATTTTTTGCACAACTTCTTATCTTGTCTTTAAATTAACTTATACTAAATTTGAAGACTCTTACTGTTATATCTTTCCAGTTAGTAGGTAATTATTGATTATTTTGTATGGGGAGTACCCCTTAGTCGCGCCTACCCCGCCAATTTGTTGCCTTACTTCTTATTTTGTATTTAAATTAACTCACGCCATATTTTAAAACTCTTACTGTTGTAGATTTTAAGATAACAGGTAATTACTAATTACTTTGTTATAGGGAGTACCCCTTTCCTCGCATCTACCCCGCCAGTTTTATACACTGCTTCGTATCATGTCTTCAAATCAGTTTGTAACAAATTTAAAGACTCCTATTGGTATCTTTCGAGTTAGCAGGCAATTATTGATTACGCTGTATGGGGAGTATCCATTCCCTCGCACCTAGCCCGCCACGTTTTTGCACAACTTCGCATCCTGTCTTTAGATAAACTAGTACCAAATTTGAAGACTGTTAGTATTATATCTTTCCAGTTAGCAGGTCATTATTAATTACTTTGCTATGGGGAGTACCCCTTTCCTCGCACCTACGCCGCCAGTTTTTTACACAGCTTCGTATCATGTCTTCAAATCAGTTCGTATCAGATTTGAAGACTCCTACTGTTATGTCTTTCGAGTTTGCAGGTAATTATAGATTACTTTGTATGCCGAGTATCCCTTCCGTCAGTCCTATGCTGCCAATTTTTTTACACACTTCGCATTTTCCTCTTTAAATTGCCCACATTATATATGAATATTCTGATTGCTATAGGTAGGAAAAAAGAATATGAGGATTTAAGTCGTAACTACTTACAATTTGACTCGATAACTACTTATTTTTGTTTGAGAGGTCCAAAAAATAAGGGGTACTTCTTACAAATGTATTTACATTGTCACAGCAATTAACTAGTTTTTATTTGGCTTACTTGAAGCTATAAAATAAGTAGTCAAATAAATAAATCAAAATTAAAAAAAAAATTATACGCATCATGTTTTATTTATATTTTTTAATTTTTATTTTATTTTTTTTTCATTTTTTTGACCCAGCTGGGATACGAACCTGTGCTCGTTCAGATATGAAGATAAGAACATTACCCATTCAGCTATTGTTGACTTATAAGTTTAAGCGAATAAAAGTGTGTTCTAATTTTATTAAAAACTAAGTAGTAGTTCTAATTTGAAGCATAGTAATGAGATAAATAAGTAGCACTCATTACTTTGTAACCGATTAATAAGGTACTACCGATTACAAAAATGACAAAAGTTTTTGCTGGGATGTGTGCAAAGTTTCAAGTTGATCGGACTTCTTGAAGTTGATGAAAATTTAGCACACAATTTAATACTAATAGGAGAAAAATTAGCACTGATTGAATAAGAATTTTTTTTAGTAATTTCATTAAAATTAAAAAAAGTGTTCTACGGCCGGCTCCGGACGGGTAGGATATATAGCGTTAAAGAGGACACTTTCACCCTTCTTTGGGTGGTTAATTTGTATATTCCTTTCGGTCTCCAAAAGTTATATTTCTCTAAAATTTAAATTTGCCAAATTAAAAAATATTTTATAACACCTTTAATATAAACAGTGCAGTAGTGGTCACCCATAGCATTTCTTAAAGACTACAATCCTACCAACTTCGCATCCCATTATCGGTTACAGTTTGCCAGATATGATAGTTCCTATCTGATCAAATATATATGTCAACTTTTTCTAAAATTATGTAAAATATGAGTGTTTAACAGCATGCCACGCCTACAATTACAAAAATTTTTACCTAATTGTTTGCCCACCTTAGTTTAGCTTTGTTTACTATTAAATGGCGTTAAAATTTTTAAAATCGGTGACAAGAAATAACTTAGGTTTTGGCCAACGAATTCAACTTCTGAGCCACCGTGAGGCGGAAAGACCTTAGAATAGAATAAGAAGATAGTATCTGCAACAAAAGCGTATTTTGAAGACGAAAACGGCTTAAAATATCAAATAGCTACTTACTGTATTACTAATAGAAGACTACTATGTGTTGAAAAGATAAAAATTACTACTAAATAAAAGTTTTCTATATTATATCTACAAGGACTTTTGAGTCCCATCGCTATCTTACTTAAAATGCTACAAAAAGCAAAAAGAAAAACAAAATATAATAAAAATTAGATTTTATTAAATTCCTTATAACAAAACTTCTTCTCTAATCCATCAAGATTGATCTACTCTGCTTTCTACTACAGCAGTTTTTCAAAGTTATTATATTTTTTATTTAAAAAGATTATTTCTGGGATTGCCATTATTATGTGTGCTTTCTTTCCACTACACTGACTACGATTGTTGAGGTGTGCTACAAAATTGCGGTTTATAGCTGAACAATTTTATGAAATATTAAAAATCATTTTTGACAAAATGAATTCAATTAAGACTTATTGAGGAGCGGAGCAAAATATTAATGGAAGGAGAAATTCAAAGAAAAATATATTTATCAATTATTGTACATATTAAAGAGAAAAACGACTAAAATAGATATTTTCCAGCGCATGAAACATTTAGAGTAAAAATTAAAATCGCGTTTAGTATTTCTTTGAAAAACACTTTCAATAATCTCTTAACAAGTTGGTAAAAACAAGTCACAGTCAAGTACCTTCTATAACTTTCATGTTGTTAAAAAACTTTAAAAAATTTACCAGTTTCACAACATGTCAATGCCATAAACACATACACACACACACGTACAAACATTTTAATTAAATTAAAAAAATTCAATTGAAGTATTTCATACTCAGGCTTAATTGTTTGTTGAAAATTTCTTTCGTTTGTAATTTTTATAACTTTGACAATCTATTCGAAATTATTTAGTGCAAAACTTTCATTTTATTTTTTGCTCAAACACAGGTTTTAAACCAATAACACTGTACAGCAAAAAAAAAACAAAGAATAACTTGGTTCTAACGCATTACTCTGATAAAGGGCACCAAAAAAATATATATGTGCTTAGGCGTTTTAAACCTTACATCTGTGATTAATTTTAGGGGGAGGGAAAAAACTTACGATATGACAACACAGTATGTCATATCCTTTTGCGGCATATCGTAAAAAATCGTAATTTCTGGCAGCTATGCTTGTAAGCCATTTTTCTTATGCTTGTGCAGCTCTTTAGTATTAAACGCTACCGGTACTGTTAAGTGATCAGTGCTGCCTTCATCACTTTAAAAGTCAAACAACAATCAACACAATGAACCAATAATGCACTTCAGAAAAATTAATGATGTTGATGGGTTTGTTTGAAACTACTCTCGAACCAAAGACCTCAGGGTTTGTAGTCAACGCCCTAATCATTTTAGCCAACAGAACCCTCATAGTGCTGCTGAAGGAGAGTATTTTGCCTTTTTTGAGAAAGGAACAAAAATACCCATGGAGCGAAGAGTTACAGGGTTAATCTGTTTCACAAAACACATGAACACATCTTATACTTTAAACGTAAAGGCTGACAAGATTTCTTATGCCGAGTTACTCTAATTATATGTAAAAGGAGGGGAACTTTAACACCCCCTAAAATGAATCCCAGATATAATATTTCAAACCGCCAATATACGTACATATATATTTTTATGCTGTAGTCTACCAAACATTAGAACCTTAACTTTTAGTCCAGTGTAATTTAAAAAAGGTTACTGACTTAAAGCCAATTAAGCATCCATTAATTTCTTAAGTACTCATTTACTTTTTATATTTCATATTATGATTGAAATAAAATTACCTTTTTATTTTAGTTCAAATTTCAATTTATTTTTTCTCTCCAGCATTTGTCGTCATTAAATAAGTGACTATCTCGGACACCGCCTCTTCACAGTGAATGACACTTGACACTTTAAACTGCGTGATACTCGCAAGTTCATAAAAAGTATAAAATATGTCTTCCTGTCTAGACCAGCAATTAAATATTGAAATCTTTTTGTATATTAACGAATACACCTTCATGTATTTTTTTTTGTTTTGTTTTGCAAGAGTAATTTGTCAGTGACTTCTGCTTTAAACTTAATCAATTAGTTAAGAGTAAGTCAGCAAAAATTAATTTCTTTTGCGTTTGGCAGCTTCATGAGTTGTGAGTTGAATGAAAATTTTTCAAAAAAGTTACTTTTGGAAGGTAAAAAGTACAAAAAGAAGGAAGTAAGGAAAGAAAGTTTGGTAGAACAAAGCACAGTAGGGCTGATGGGAAGATTAATGATTATGAACAGGTATAGCAGAAATATATTTATGATATTAAACGTAAAATGAAAAAAATTTGGATTTTAAAAATTTAAACATACGTATGAGTAATATGATTGTAACATCATATTACTCATACGTATGTTTCAATTTTGCGCAAAATTATTGGAAGTCCACAATAATTTTACACAATGAAAATTTTACTATTTTTAGAAAATTTGCTCTACTGGGCACATTTTTGAGAAGGTGGGAACAACAGCCTGAATAATTATATTAATTATATCTAATATAATTTCAAGAGAAATTTTAAAACTCAATGGACATTTTGCATTTTTCCTATCCGATTAATTAAGAATTTCGTAGAAAAATTCACCGTTTTCGTCCAATGCTGGATGTAGCGCGCATGCTTTAATTGTGTTGAAATTTTAACTGCTGTCATTTTTTAAGTCTATTTTGTTGAAATATGGAAAAGAAAAAATTTTAGTTTTGAAAACTTTTTTGGGAAAAACGTTGAACAATTAAATCTATTTTTGTCAAAATATTGTACCAATTTTCACTCTCAAAGTCTTGACTTTGATTATTTTTCATGACTACATGAATTGAAATAACTAAACAATTTTTCTTGAAGGATTGTTAAAAATCATATATTTTTTTTAATTTTGATTATGCTATTGCAGGACATATTTGCGAAATAGGGAACAAAATCGAGGACATAAATTAAAATTTTAGAATTCAAAGCCAAATATCTTTGAAAATATTAAAGATCTCCTAATGAAAAGTGTGTTATCTTTATCTATTGACAACAACAACTTTAAACTCATTAAAATTGGATAATGTTTGTAAAAGGTATGAGGCCAACAAGATTTTTCATGCCCGAGGCAATCAACTTTGACACCCAGTAGCTTACCGTGTGCTTT
This sequence comes from Panzeria rudis, assembly GCA_956483635.1. Lineage (NCBI taxonomy): Eukaryota > Metazoa > Arthropoda > Insecta > Diptera > Tachinidae > Panzeria > Panzeria rudis. The sequence continues at coordinate 130,967,469 of OY101450.1, read as the reverse complement.
AACAGGGTGGTCCAAGTTTCAATATTCTTAAAGCTTAGGTCCTCCCCCATGAGTTTTACATACTTCGCTTTGTAATCAGATCGCAAGTTCCAAAGATACAGATTTCTTACCTTTTTCCTCCAATTGCAACCACTGCACAGTGTGATATTTGGACAATCCAGGTAAAACATTAATTAAAGATTAATTATAAATAGAAAACATAATTTACATATCGTCATATAAAATGGAAAAGGGCTTAACATAATTTTTAAAAACTTTTGGCAGAGAAACAATAAGCTTAATAAAATGCAAACTATTATGATTACAAAAACTTGTTTTCCCGGATAGTATCATTTAGACTTTATTAATTATAATAAAAAAAAATTGTTTTCATAATCACAATGACTTTCATTTTATTAGTAGAGCCATTTGTAATAAACACGAATTTTGATGTTGGCTGAATGGTTAGCGCGTTTTACTACAAATCATAAGATCTTGAGTTCAAGAATAGTTTCCGGCAAGCCAATAACATCATGAATTTTTCTGAAGTGCATTGGTGTGTTATTATGATAATTGTTGTTGGATTGTTAAAGTGATGAGGCATATCACTGATCACTTTGGCAGTACCGGCAGCGATTAATACTAACATATACTAATGCACTTCATAGCACCCTCTTTTGTCGGTATTGTAGCAGAACCGTCGGCGAATTAAAAGAACTAATAAATGTCTACACAGCTTAAACAAATTAATGCATCTACTTGACACCAGAGGGCGGCAACACTGCAGGGTTCTAAATGAATTAAGCTCTCCATCTCTCTCCCATTTCCCCACCTGATCTCTCTACACTATCCCGTTCCCACAGAAGGTAACACATTAATTAATTAACTGGAAGGCATAAATTGCCAGATTGTGTTACTTCTCTGAAAAAAAACCGGGCATACATGCGCAATGATTTTTTCCCGATTCGTATAATAGATGAACCCAGTTTATTGCCAAATGCAATTTGAAAGTTGAAGAACGCTGAATATCTATTTAGAATTAATCTTGTTTTTGAATTCAGTGTTTTTCTCAAATTAAAAAATGTATGAACTTTTCCATAAATAACACTACGTATATTTTGCAACAAATAGCAATGTTACCTGCGATATTAATCAAGCAGTAGGTCGTCTACTAAATGTAAAAAGAATTATAAAAATTCAGTAAAATTCGACTTTGGCTCACACAAGAAGGGTTCCGTACAAATACACTTATATCCCATTTCGTTTTTGCCATTTTTCCTCATTTTGAAAATTTTTTCGTTTTGCTTTTTTGTTGAATTTGTTTTTTTATTTTTCAAGTTTTTTTTGTTAATTTAGCGATTTTTCTTTTGTTTTGGCGCTTTTTCATTTTTATAATTTTTTCGTTTTTGCAATTTTTTGTCGATTTGTTTTTTTTGCGATTTTTTGGTTTTGGCGTTTTTCGTTTTAACACTTTTTTAGCTCTTTCATGATATTTTTAGTTTTAGCGATCTATTTTAGTTTTGTCGCTTTTTTCGATTTTAGGGACTTTTTTCGGTTTTTGGTAATTTTTTTAATTTTAGCGATTTCTTTTCGGTTTTCAAGATTTTTTCGGATTTTGGCGATTTTTTTAGTTTTTGTTCTTTTTTGTTTTGGCGCTTTTTTTCGTTTTGACATTTTTTTTATTTTGGAATTTTTTAGTTTCGGTTTTCGGTGATTTTTTAATTTTTAGCAATTTTTTTTTTCGATTTTGACACTTTTTTTGTTTTGACGATATTTTTCGGATTTTGGAGATTTAGTTTAGTTTTTGCTTTTTTTTTTGTTTTGGCGCTTTTTTCGTTTAGGTGATTTTTTTCATTTTTGGCGATTATGTTCGTTTTTTAACGATATTTTTAATTTTAGCGACTTTTTTAGGGTTTTAGTGTTTTTTTCGTTTTGATGTCTTTTTCGGTTTTTTGCGTTTTTTTTAAGTTTTTTGTCGAACTTTTTCGTTTTGGTTATTTTTGCGTTTTGAAATTTTCTTAAATTTGGAATTTTTGAGTTTCAGTTTTCGGTGAATTTTTAATTTTAGCGATTTTTTTCGATTTTGCCACTTTTTTCGTTTTGACGATCTTTTTCGCATTTTAGCGATTTAGTTTAGTGTTTGCTTTTTTTTGTTTTTGCGCTTTTTTTCGTTTTGGTGATTTTTTTCATTTTTGGCAACTACTTTCGTTTTTTGACGATATTTTTAGTTTAAGCGATTTTTTAGGTTTTAGTGCTTTTTTTGTTTTGATGCCTTTTTCAGTTTTTTGCGATTTTTTTAGTTTTTTGCCGATCTTTTTAGTTTTGAAGATTTTTTTTTTAATTTTGGTGCTTTTTTCCTTTAAGCCCTTTTTCCTTTTGGCGATTTTTTGTTTTGACATTTTTTTAATTTTGGAATTTTTTAGTTTCGGTTTTCGGTGATTTTTTAGTTTTAGCGATTTTTTTTCGGTTTTGCCACTTTTTTCTTTTTGACGATATTTTTCGGATTTTAGCGATTTAGTTTAGTTTGTGCTATTTTTTGTTTGTTTTGACGCTTTTTTCGTTTTGGTGATTTTTTTCATTTTTGGCGATTATTTCCGTTTTTTACGATATTTTAAATTTTAGCGATGTTTTTAGGGTTTTAGTCGTTTTGTTTCGTTTTGATGTCTTTTTCGGTTTTTTGCGTTTTTTTACAGTTTTTTGTCGATCTTTTGTTTTTGTGATTTTTTCGTTTTAGCGTTTTTCTAATTTTGGTGCTTTTTTCTTTAAGCGGTTTTTTCATTTTGGCGATTTTTCGTTTTTTGATGCTATTTTTAGTTTTAGCGATTTTTTTAGGTTTTAGTGCTTTATTTCGTTTTGATGCCTTTTTCGGTTTTTTGGGGTTTTTTAGTTTTTTGTCGATCTTTTTAGTTTTCGTGATTTTTGTGTTTTAGCGTTTTTTTTTAATTTTGGTGCTTTTTTCCTTTAAGCGCTTTTTTCATTCTGGCAATTTTTCGTTTTGACATTTTTTAATTTTGGAATTTTTAATTTTAGCGATTTTGAAAATTTCAAGAGCTTGCCTTTTGCGGTTTACAAGATGCAGCAAATTGTCTAAATTACATAGTCAAATTACATTAACTGATAGAATACCCTTTAATTTTTACTGTTTTAAATATCAGTGTTAATTAGAGTAGTCTATTCTACAGACTACACCAAATAACACTAACTTTGAAAATTTTAAGTGTACACATATAAGAGTCTGTATTAGTATTTCAACATTTTTCGATGCTCGCTTTAGAACACCCTTTAATTTTTAACTGTCATATATTTGTTGTAGCGGCAAAAGTTTTACATATTCTGTTGAAATTTGTGAGAGACAGACAGACAGTCGGACAGACGAAACAATACACTTTTGGTGTACGGAACACTAAAATGACGATAACAGTAAAAAGTTATACGCTTTTAAAAGTTGGTAATATTCAGAATGTATTTCTCTCATTTTTAAGTAACTCAAACATATTTAGGTTGAAAGTACCATTATATTGTTAGTGTCGACAAATTACACAAAGTTTTTCTATATTCTTATTTAATAAGAAATCTTTCACACGTTTTTCACATCTTATTAACATTTCTGCTTAAATTTCAAATGAAAACAATCGATTTTTGTCCACCTAGATTGTCGAAATATCAGACTGTGCACAGGGCGTTGTAAATTTTATTTAGTTTTCATAATTTTACTTTGGCATTTGATGTCGATTACGACATTCAATATAGATTCCTGACTACTTTAGTTATCTCAACAATATTAATATGTATTTAAAAATTACAAGTTTTGAAATTTTCTTTAAGAATCAAATGCTTTTAACATTTTAAGCTGGCAAATTTGCCAATATAAATTAAAGGTCAACAAAATTCTGATAAGTTTTCTCAAGAAAATTTCAATTGCTCCGTATTTAGTTTTGTTTTAAATTAAAATGCATGATTAAAAACGCTGCTTCTTCAGTAATTTGAGAGCATTGTGGGAAAGAAAACCACTACAAATTCAATTCAAGTTTCTCTCGTCATCTATTCATTTGTAGCAGGACTTGTGTCTCTTTAGAAATACAATACAACGTAGTAAATAGTGTTGACTTCAGCAAGTTAAAATGTATAAACAGTGTACGGAGAAACAAGAAAGTTTAATTATGTGATATTATTTCATTATTATTAATTTTAATTTTTATATTTGACATTGTTCTGATCGTCTTATGCATTTAAATGTATCGCTGATGCAGCGCAGTACTGCATTTACAAAAGTAGAAAAGCTTAAACAAAATAAAAAGTAATGACTGTTATGTTCCCCACTGTATGGAAAAGTAGTACCATAAGAAATTGTATACCAGTATGTTGCATAGATGAAGAAGTGCATTTCATTTTTGTCAGAACCAAATGCAAAAAAGAAAAACGAAAGAAAAAAACCACAAACACTCATACTTCGTCCTTCCTGTTGAAAGGCAAAACCACTAAGATGTTGCAATTTAAGTTAGTAAATGGTTGTTTTTATATAAACAGTTCGAAACTGAACTAAAGTTTGCAATTTCAGTGCGGGGGCGGCAGGTAGGGATCTACAGCATGCGTTTCTTAAAATGCAAAAAGGGAGAGTGTATTTTGATGAAATATTCAGAAACGTGTTAAATTGCTTTTACGAGTTTTAAACTTAAGAAAAAAACAGAAAACGAAAAACACATGCTAGAGATAAATTTATGCAAAAATTTGTCTTTTACTCAGCAAGTTCTGAGCAAATTTACTATACTGGTGCCACCACTATGACCCTTTTCAGTTCGTATTCTTTTGAATTATTCCAAAGTTTTTATGCGGTCCTCAAAGGGTGCCACACACACACACACAGATAGAGCTGAATAGTGCGGCAAATGAATGATGCTGTTAATGATGTTGTTCATAATAAATTGTAGCAGCAAATAGTTTTTGCGTGTGGCATGTATAAGAATGATGCAAATGTAATACAGTTAGCAATATTCAGCTTCTGCTGGTGACAAATGCACAGTGGGTTTGTTACATGAAAATGTATTAAATACTTAATTTGTTTTCTTCAATATCAACGTAAAATCAACATGTCGCAATTTTGATTGGAAATCATATTAAATTTATGAGAACAAATTTTTTTTAAGTCTGTTGGGGTTTATTTGCTTTGTTCGTAGCTAGAATGGACCGTTGTGCTCAGTTGTATGACTTGCTGTTGTTTATTTTGACGTTCGTGTTGTGTAAATGTAAATAGCCAACAAATAGCCGACAATTAGCCGACAAACTTCGCTTTACCAGCTGATTTAAAGTTACCACTGTTTCATATTAATTTTAAACGAAAAACGGATGACAAAAAAAAATACAAAGGCATGAAGCAAAAACGTGAAACGAAAATATGAAACAAAACAAAGAAACAAATATGTGAAACGTTGAAGCGTTAAGTAAACAAAAGCGCGGCCAAAGCGGCAAGAAATCTACGAAACGGGGAAAATCAGCGGAAGAAGAAAAAAACGTTACAACAGAAAAAATCGCCAAAAGGGAGCAAATAATTTTTAATTTTCAAAAGATTATAAATTGATGAAACGGAAAAGACCGCCAAACAAAACACAATCGCTAAAGCGAAAAATAAATCGCCAAAATGGAAAGAAATCGCCAGAATAAAAAAACGTTAAAAGGAAAAATGCAAAAAATCGCTGAAACCCAAAAAAATCGCTAAGGCGAAAAAAGTTCACAAAAACTCGTTGAAGCGAAAAAGTAAAACAATGGAAAAAATCGCCAAAATGAACAAAATTCTTAACAAAAGATTATAAATCCAAAAAACGGTAAAGATAGCTAATTAAAAAATAAGTTGAAGAAGAAAAATAAACCACGAAACAGCACAAAATGGATAAAACAGAAAAGATCGCTAAAGCGAAAAATAAATCGTGAAATAGGAAAAAAATCGTCAGAATGAAAATAAACGCTCAAATTGAAAAATAAACAAGACATAAATTAAAAAAAATCAAAAAAACCGACTGCGTAAAAAACAAAAAGAATAAAAAACAAGTCCAGTGGGCGGAACATAGTGACTTTTACATCTGAGAACTATTATTGCGAAGATTTGAAGATCCGATTTTTAATGCTTCTCGTCTGTAAAAGTCCCTGTCTTTCGCACACTGGACTTGTTTTGTTTTCTTTTAGTTTTTATGCAGTCGCTTTTTTGATTTTTTAAATTTATGTCTTGTTTGTTTAATGTTCTCTTTTTACCTACGCAATCGGGTATTTTTTGGTTGCGACCAACCTTAAATCGTTAAAGATCCTAACGGGTCATTCGAAATTAAAAATCATAAGAGAAACCTAAAGATGATTTTCAAATACCTGCCGAATGATACTCATTTTGATATAGTTTGTCGACTGTTTATTTTTTTCGTATTCACAAAATGGCGTCTGTTGGCCGCCATATTGAATTTTGACTACTGTCGTATCTTTAGTGACACTCCCGGGATTAAGACAAATCGATTGACGTAAGAATTAGAGATAAGCGATCCCTTAATTTTTAAAGAACATCGCGAAAAGTGAACGTGATATAAAAATCACTGCTACTTAAAACTGTGACTGTGATCACTGGTTTCAGTTCTCTTAAAGCAATGTAATTATGAAGTACACACATACATGCATTCATTCTACACATTCTTACTGAATAAATATACCGAAGCAGATTTAAATACGCCTTAAAATATACTTTGAATTTTAAGAAGATAGAACACAGGAAATAGCAACATTATTCGTTTCGTGAAACATTATGCAACAAATAGAAAAGAACGACTTCGCAAGTAGCAGTGATTTGACAAATTTGGTCACAACTGTGACTCATGATTTTTCAGTAAAATTGATTAAATCACAGGTACAGAAATATCGCTCATCTCTAGTAAGAATCATCAAAATCGGCCTACGTTTCGGCTGATAAACACAATACCCTTCTTTGCGTCACGCAGTCGGGTAAAAAAACGTCAAAGCGAAAAATACACTACAATGAAAAAAATCGGAAAAACTCGCCAAAACGAAAAAAAAGTCGACAAAACGGAAAAAATTGCCTAAATGACCAATATAATTATTCAAAGATTATAAATCCATAAAAGGAAAAGATGACTAGCTAAGAAATAATTGCTAAAGCAAAAAATAAATTGCCAAAATGGAAAAAATCGTCGGAATGAAAAATGCTTAAATGGAATAAATCGCCAAAATGGAAAAAATCGCCAGAATGAAAAAAACGCCTAAATGGAAAAATAGAAAAAAACGGAAAACATCGCTAGAATGGACAAAATAATCATCACAAGATTATAAAAGATGTATAAAACAAATGTCCAATTAAAATTTATTTGAAAATCCTTTTATAAACCTTTAATAAGTAATAAATAAGACAGTAAAATTTACTAAATATCATTATTTACGATTTTATTTTTGTTTGCTCGTTCTACTAGTGTGCAAGAGGATTTTGCATTACCGCTTGGTTAATAATCACAATATTATTGAATTTAATAAATGAAAGAAAACGTTTTTGCATTTTGTTATTTTCATTTACAATTTTCTATTTAAATGTTATTTTTCTTCTTTACAAAACACATGAAAAAAATGTTTTCTTCAATCACTCACAATTAAAATAAGGAAATTTTTTGTTGCAAGACGAAATAAAATGTGAGCAAGATTGTCATTACAATCAATATAAATTTATGTAGTCTAAAATTAAGCAAATTTTCAACACGGCATATTCAGCATAGATGTATAAAGAAATCTGACTAAAGACTTTATTGCTAACAATTTATTAAAGGTTTATAAATAAAATTTCCATGCAAAATTTGATTTATGATTTTTCTTGCATGTGTTTACTGTTGATTATAAAATTCTTTAAAAACTTTAACCTCAAGGCTTAGAAAATTAAATGAAAATGAAATAAAATAAATTAAACCTAGAAGCTCATCAAAATTCATGTGGCGCCCAGAAAAAGAAAGCAATAAAAATATAAAACATCCATTATAAAAAGATCGACAACAATAAGAATTAAATATGAAAAGGAAAAATACAAAGATTCTGGGAAAAATGTATGCCCTTTAGTTAATTTGAGAGCAAGAAAATATGAAATACAATTGCAAATATGAATAAAAAAAATTTGGAAAAACATTTGCATTAACCAGAATGTTTGAAAAGTTTTCAAACTCGTATACTGTTTCTTTTAAAAAATCTCAAAGGAAATATTTCAATTACAAAAATATTAAATTAAAAAGTTTAAAAACCTGAGCAAACAACACAGCAAATAAATTATGGTCGATATGAGTTCATTGAAAAATATTTAATAAAATTTTTTTCTGGTCAGTAAAAATTTCCGTTTTATAAATAGTTCTGCATATTCAAGAATATCTTCTATTTATTGCTTATTACTGCAGTTCTAGTTTAAAAAATTTAATTAATTGCACTGTAAACATCTATCGATTTTCGAATGCTTTGAGCTTTTAATTAGTGGGAAATTCCAAGAATGACCTGCGCTGCCAGCCTTTTTTCATATATTTTTTTAATTACACTATGCAACAAGAAAAATGCCAAGGAGTACCACTATATTTTTTTGATATGTTATAGTTCCCTAACTACAAAAACAGTGAAATTTTAAATTCTACAAACAGCTTTATTTTGTAGTTTTTTTTCTAAAATTTGGCATTTTTGAAAAGGCTGCTTCACTGATTTTTATCATGACTTGAAAAGGAATCAATCGTTCAATTTTATTCTAAAAACGCCTAAAAAAACTTGATAGAAAATTACCTATAAGCCGTTCTAGCATAATTTTTTATATACTCAAGGACATCGGAATTATTAAGACCGCAATGATGAAAAATATATTTTTTATGCAAAATTAAAAAAATGTTTATTATTTCGGCTTTTTGGTTTAATATTTGAATTAATGTAAATTCAAATTACTTTAATAAGAGTAGAGTGTTCGAATATTCAAATCAGGTATGCAGAACGGATCAGTACTGCTGATTTCGACAAGCCGCTACACCGTCTCATCCGCATTCTTGTTCACTTTTAACACTTATGAAGGTGGATACTTTTTATAAGGAAACATCAGCTATTTAAATAATTTTTGTCACGAAATAGCATACAAGACTTTTTCATGTAAACTCTTGCATTCATTTTATTTTCAACTCAATTCGAATCCAAGATGTAAGCTTTCAAAACACACATACACGTATGTATTTTTTGATGGCCTCTACCACAATCAGTCATTAGTCTTGTTACCTAAAAACATATTGATTTTGTTGTACAGTTTAAACATTCGCAATTTTGCAAAAATTAGAATACTTCACTTTATTACACTTTGTATAATTTTTTAAGTCATGGAAATGTAAATATATACGGACACCACTATGTGATAAAATACCAAAAAAAGACCCGTATCTCCCAGTTTTGCTCCAAGTCATGCACTTTGTTATGGGCCCCCAAAGATTTGTGGCCTCGGTGTCATTTTTGCAAAAAAACTGATCATTTTCTTAGGCTCATATCTTGCAAACCGTTCGGAATTTTGATTTACTCTCTGAGGCAAAGTTGTAGCTCTTGTCATAAAGAACAAAAATTGTGAATACGTAAAATAAAAAAACTTTATCTTCAAGATCAAAATGGCAAAAAACGTTAAAAAATTAGTTTTTTTTACCTTTTTCCCTTGTTCAGGTCCATAGGTAGCAATCCGTTCAAAATTCAAGGAAACAATCAACTACAAAAATTTAGCTAAGATCTCAATAAACAACTTTTTAGAACATATGAACTTTCTAGGAATGATTCTTAATACCGTTTAAGTAGCGCTTAGGTAGCAGCAAAAGTGAAAAATCTAATTTTTTAAAGTTTTTTTTGCGATTTTGATCTTGAAGATAAAGTTTTTTTAAAATATAACCATATACGAACACCACTGCGTGATAAAAGACCAAAAAAAAAAAGACCCATGTCTCCCAGTTTTGTCCCAAGTCATGTACTTTTTTATGGGCTCCCAAAGATTTGGGGCCTCGCTGTCATTTTTGCAAAAAAAAAACTGATCATTTTCTCAGGCTTATATCTTGCAAACCGTTCGGAAGTTTGATTTACTCTCTGAGTCAAAGTTGTAGCTCTTGTCATAAAGAACAAAAATTGTGAACACATAAAATAAAAAAACTTTATCTTCAAGATCAAAATCGCAAAAAACTTTAAAAAATTCGTTTTTTGTTTACCTTTTTCCCTTGTTCAGGTCTATAGGTAGCAATCCGTTCAAAATTCAAGGAAACAATCAACTACAAAAATTTAGCTAAGATCTCAATAAACAACTTTTTAGAACATATGAACTTCCTAGGAATGATTCTTAATACCGTTTAAGTAGCGCTTAGGTAGCAGCAAAAGTGAAAAATCTAATTTTTTAAAGTTTTTTTGCGATTTTGATCTTGAAGATAAAGTTTTTTTAAAATATAACCATATACGAACACCACTGCGTGATAAAAGACCAAAAAAAAAAGACCCATGTCTCCCAGTTTTGTCCCAAGTCATGTACTTTTTTATGGGCTCCCAAAGATTTGGGGCCTCGCTGTCATTTTTGCAAGAAACTGATCATTTTCTCACGCTCATATCTTGCAAACCGTTCGGAATTTTGATTTACTTTCTGAGGCAAAGTTGTAGCTCTTGTCATAAAGAACAAAAATTATGAACATATCAAATAAAAAAAAAACTTCATCTTCAAGATCAAAATCGCAAAAAACTTTAATCAGTTTTTAGTGATCAGTTTTTTGCAAAAATGACACCGATGCCCCAAATTTTTTTGGGCCCATAAAAAAGTGCATGACTTTGGGCAAAACTGGGAGACACGGGTCTTTTTTTTTTGTCTTTTATCACGTAGTGGTGTCCGTATATGGTTATATTTTTTCGTGTTGCACTGTGTTATGAACAAAATTTATATTTATCTATCCATTTTCATGAAATAAAGCTTATTTTATTTGTATTATATGGAGGCTTATGATCAGTTATTAAAAATGTTAAGTTTTAGCTTAAAAAGCAAAAATTTTACAATTTTGCATGAAAAAATACATTTTGTATAATTCCGAAAACATTGATTCCTTAATTCACAAAAAAATTTTCTGACTTATAACAGACTAATAAAACAAATTTTCATACAAAAGTTTGTTTAATAAGTCTCTTAAAAAAAAAATTTTTTTGTGAATTAAGGCAGGAGTATATAAAACAAATTATTTTGAACGGATTAAAGGAGATGTTATTTAAAGTTTTCTGGTGTTTTTTGTAATTAAATTGGACTACCCGTTCCCAAGTTATGATGAAATCAGTGTAGCAGCCTCTTGAAAAATCTCAAATTTTAGAACAAAAAAAAATATTTTAAAAAAAGTATCCCCAGAATTTTAAATTTCGACTGTTTTTGTAGTTAAAGGGCAAAAATTTCATTTTGTTGCATAGTGTTATTTTACTCTTTAATGTATCATATTAAAGCCCATAAAAGAAATTTCATTTTGTAAACTTGAAACAAACACAAAAAGGTTGAAATGAAGCACAAAGAAGTACATATCGAGTTTATTCGCAATTGCACTTGTCGTTTTATGTTTCGCAAAGAATATAAATAAATTAAGATGTTGATGAAAATGATGAGGACGACGACTGTAATGATATTCTTAACGATGATGTTTGAATAATGAAGTGTTTAATGAAAAGTAATAAAAGTATTGATAATAACAACATAAAACACAACAATAGAACAGCAACAGAAACAGAAGCAGAAACAGAAAAATAAATAATTAATGATGAAAATAAGTTATGAAGAGTTAACTAACAGTCGCAAGGATGAAAATGAAACAAACAAAATAATTAAAATTATATTTAATATATAAAAGAATATAAGAACCTTTTTTGTATATTGTTTTACCTAAAGAGAATGGCCAACTGAAAATAATTGAGAAAAAGTTGTTTTCTTTTAATTTATATTCATAAAATGATTTTTAAGAAAGTGATAACAAAGAAAGTTTTTTAATGAAATTCTTAAAAAAGAAAAACGAAAGCAATTTGCATTAAATTAGTGCATAATTAGAAAATTAGGAAAATAACACAGAACTAAAAATTTAACGCTTTTTTTTTCATAACATTAATCCAAACCTATAAATACGGTATCTCTCATGTATAAACAACAAGTATTCTCGTTAAAAAAGAATATTCTATTACATCAAAATAGCGAAACATCACGGTTTTAACATTTACGTTTTTTACCTGCTTTTTACATTTTGTAATCTTTAAAGATTCGTAATCTTTAGATGTGATCATAAGGGTTTTCCTTCTTAACATTAAAAAATTAGATTTCTCACCACTTTTGATTTTATTTACAATTAAGTGAGGGAACATACTTGAGGAAAATTGCCATTTTCATACAACACACATACACATGCACAAATTCAGATTTTACTGTTGTATGAAAATCGTCACTTTTATCAACTGCGTTTTCTTACTTAATTGTGAATAAAATTAAAAGTTGTTGATCGATTTTAATGAAATATGGCTTGATTTGTTCAAAACATATTTACCTATATTCTGCTATCAAAATAAAGAATTTTTTTTTCTCATTTTTTGTGAATTTTTTAAAAACAAAAAATTATATAAAAAAAGATTTCTTGCCACAAGTTCTACGATATCTCTGAAACTATTGAGTATATTAAAAAACAATATTGGTACGGCATCAAGATAATATTGTCAAATTTCGGATTTATTATTTAACTCGATAGAACAAACCGTTCACCAATTATGTTAGCATATCGTCGTTGCTCTGACGTAATCAGCTATGTGACAATTTTCGAAATATTTTTATTGCATCATTCTTAAAATTTGTTGGCCATAAATCTACCCACCAAAGCGTTTAAGGATATTTTCATGGGTTTAGAACAGTGCTGGCCATCGAGAGAAATGAGTTTTTAATTTAGTATTAGTGTTTATGAGCATGTGATAGTAGTATTCCACTGTGTGCCTACCCAGGAAACAATTTAGAGTGACATGTCTAACATCAGAAGAAATCTGAGACTTTACCAGACAATCAGCCGAGTTGTCTAAAATTCTCTCAGACATTTGGCGGAGCAGTAGGCAGTTTTTTGGTACGACGTTTTTGCACATTGTCTGAAATATTATCCGATTAATATCAGACTATTGTGTACATTATCCGAAGTCAATTTAATTTCCTTTAAGGCATTTAACAGAGTAGTCTGCACATTTTCTGATCTACGTCTTACGACTTTTAGCAGTCACTTCTGAACATTGTCTGAAAATTTTCTGATGTTTTGTCAGACATGTCGAAAATTCCTTTAGAATTTCCCTAGAAAATTCGTCGGAATTCGTACAGAATTCTGTTAGACCTTTCGGTATAGCTTTTAGAATTTCCTCAGACAAAGAGATCCGGTTTCTTGTCAACCACTCATATGATTTTCGGTACATTTTCTGGCTGACATCGGATACGAATTCGGCATCTTGTGCAGACTTTCTTACCGACTTGCTGGGTATATATTAATATATTAAAAAGAAAAACAACGATGTAAAAAACAACAAGTTTTCATACAACTGAATGAAGTTGTTGTTTATTTTTTAGTCTTTAGTGAGTACGTTGGTTTTCATTCGGCTGTATACATATACGAGCCGATTAATGTTCGGAACTCTGGAGCCAGTATGAGCGACTATGGTTTAGAAGTTAACAAAAGTCGCTATGTGAAAGCCATATATAGAATGCTCCATCAAAGGAGTTATTAATGTGTTTAAATTAAAACAAGAAAAATATTATTTCTGATGAAATTGAAAATATCTAGTATACTCTATAAGCCAAAGCATCTATGTTTTAAGAAATATTCTAAATCAAAAAAATTGTTTTATTAAAAATGCTTTAGAAAAAACTAGTTATGTGTAGTTCTTCCAATTATTTTATTATAGTTCTCCAATGTACAATTTCCCTGTTGTTTTTTTTTACAAATTTACTTGTAGTAATACAAAAGTTCCTTCAATAAAGCGCTTGATTATAAAAAGATATCATCGCAAGGCTACCATAGAAAATGTCTTTTTTTTGCTCTCCTGAAAACATCGTAAAAAACACATAGCTGATTTTGCCAGAGCAACGACGATATGCAATGCAACTGCTTTCGATTTAACATAACGTTATATCTCAAAAACTGTAACTAATTTGCAGAAACCGAGTGCAGATTCCAATTCAGCGCCCCAAATAATATAAGAAACAACTTCCGTATACACATAGAAAAAACTATCACCAACAATTTCAAACAAACGTTTGTCTAAAAATAAATTTCATTTTCTGTACATAATCTATGAATTGTTTGTTTGACTCTTATTTAGGACGTAAATACCAAAAACAACAAGAAAAACTGTGCCGTAAAAAACAACCCCGATGACGACATTCACACAAATAACAACAACAACAATAGTGATAGCAAAAGTAATGCGATTGAACTAACTTTGTTTAATGGAGTTTTTGAGTGAATCCAATTCGTTAATGTCATTGCATTAATTCTCATTCATTCTTTTAGAGTCTTTAGATAAACATTCAGACTTGAACACATTTATCAAAGTGAAATTTCATAAAGGCTTAATGGATGATGATGATGACCCAGACAAAAATTTTGTTTGATATATTACAAAAACTTCAGTAAATATTTTTTTTTTGATTAAGTAAACTAGTTTGTTTAATATTTCTTAGTATTTTTAGACTAATTGTTTTATAAATTCAAACAAAAATTTGTTTGATATTTTTCAGAAAATCCAGTAAATCTTTTTGTTTGATTTAGTTAATTGTTTGGTTTACAATTTCTAAATATTTTTAGACCAACTGTTTTATAGATTTAAACAATTTGTTCTCTGTTGAGATATTTTTGTCTATATTTACAAGTTTGTTTGTAGGTCCGTTCCTAGACAAAATATTTACTATTTCATTGAATTCCTTTACAGAAAATGAAATTTATTTTTTTCTGTGTACGCGGCGGACGGATTTAAGTACGCAGTTAGGATTGATACAAGTCGCGGCGGGATTGATTCAAGTATACAGCAACGAAAGTAAACAACAACAAGAGCACAACAGTGATTTGTTGGTATCATCAAGCAAACAAACACCAACACAGTACGAGTACGACAGTGTATAAAGTTTAAAAACATATTCGTACTTAAAATAAGAATTTTTTTTATATGAATAAAGGATAATCAGGCTAAAATTAAGTATTTTGCACTTGAATATTCCGACTTGAATCAATCTTTCTGTAGTTGATTTCTGAAAAACCGGGATTACAGTACTTTTGACACCGCTTGGGATTAATTTAAGTACAGATGGATTGATTTTTCTTTTCTGTGTTCAAGGCAATTGACACACACTTTACGATACTTTGAAAAATAAGAAAAGTAATGTATATTTTTGTACCCATGAGAGATCCCAAAGGAAGAAAAACGATATAAAAATGTATTTCCTTTCCATTAGAACATAGAAAAAACTAATTACATAATAATAATCTTATCGCTTCAATAACAGCGCATTTTATTGAAGTCCTTCCGACAATTATTGCCTCAATACCTCATATTATATGACATTTGTTATATACATTCCTTTTTGATTCAGAAACTCTCTAAGGCTCTCTATTACTCTCGCAGTTTTTAAAACTTTTAATTTAAAATGTTCAATGAATAGAAAAATTAACAAATCAAAAAGAAAAATAAATAAAACCCCACAATCGTGTTATTTAATAGCTTTTAGGTGAACGAAATAAAAATAAATAAAAAAATTGCCAATATACGAGAAAAATTAATATGATGGATATTTTTCTGACACAATTTAAATAAATCCATATTTATTTTGAACGTTTATTTGTCATATCATATATTTTTTCGCAAAAATTTTTCACACATGCCAGAGAAGTTTATGATTTTTTTCTTAAAAAATATTTCAAATATACACAGAATTTTTCCGCTGTTCGCGACGAGAGTTTTAAAATTCCCCAAAGGCTGTGCAGCATATCATACTTCATTTGATGGCTAATGATAAGGAAAAAATAAACAAGCAAGAAACTTGATTAGCAATATGGGGTATTTACAACGTTGTTTGCTTTGCTAAAAAAATAACACTGTACAACACATAAAAATAATATGGTTCTAAGGACTGATAGGGAACCGAAGAGATATGTAAGTGTATCGGCGTTTGCAAATTTTACATCTGGCACTCATTTTAGAGGGAGTTAAGTTTCACCCTACCCTTTTGCACATTGTTATATAAAATCTTGCAACCTTTAAGTTTAAGGTATAAAATGTGTGGTAAAATGTGCTTAGCACGTTTATTTGGAACATCTCTTCGTTGCATGTCTCTTTCTGTCTCTTTCTTAAAAAAGGGACAAAAAAACTTTCTTCAGTGGTGATATAACGAGCTGAAATGTTTTACAAAAATATTTGTCACAAAATTCTACTGTAAATCTTAAAAGACCCCAAAGTCCAGACTCAACTTTAACGACAAAAATCATTCAAAGCTTAAAATGTAGTTAAGAGTAAATTTTGCAAAAAAAACTCTCCTTTAGCCTCGATATAGCGGACTAAAATGTTCAACAAAAATATTCGCCACAAAATTCTGCTATAAGTCTTCAAAGACACCCAATCTCCAGACTCAACTTGAACGCCAGATATCATTCAAAGCATAAAATGTGTTTAAGGGTTAATTTCGTACTTATTCATAATTAGCAATCGGCATAAGAAATCGTGTAGGCCTTACGTTTAAGGTATATTATTATGTGTTTTCCACTTTTATGTAAAACACCACGAAGAACATTTTTGTAGAACATTATAGCCCACTGTACTGCCGCTGAAGTGGAGCTATTCGCCCCTATTTAAAAAAAATTAAGTAAAGTGCGACTTTTGATCGCACACGAAGGGTTCCGTACGAATACACATATGTATATCCCTTGTTGTTTTTGCCCCGTTTGTCATTTTGGCAGTTTTTTCGTTGTGTTTTCTTGTTTAATTTTAGTTTTTTATTTTTTTAAATATTTTCCGTTGTTTTTGTTTTTTTTTTGTTTTGGCGCTTTACGTGATTTTTTTTTAAATTTTTTTCTGGCGATTTTTCGTTTCTAGCATTTTTTGTTTTTTGCCGATTTGTTTAGTTTTGGTGATTTTTTGGTTATGGCATTTATTTAACGTTTTCACTTTCTGACGATATTTTTAAGTTTTAGCGATTTATTTTAGTTGTGGCGACTTTTTTCAGTTTTGGCGCTTTTTTCGTTTTTAGGGATTTTTTCGGTTTTTTATGGTTTTTTAGTTTTAGCGATTTTTTTTAGTTTTGGCGCTATTTTTTTTTGGGTTTTTGCGTTTTTTTTCGTTTTTGTGATTTTTTTTCATTTTTGGCGATTTTTTCATTTTTTGATGATTTATTTAGTTTTAGCGATTTTCTAGTGCTCTTTTTCGTTTTGAAGACTTTTTCGATTTTTGACGTTTTTTTTTTTGTTTTTTTTTTGCGATCTTTTTAATTTTGGTGATATATTGAGTTTTAGCGATTTTTTTTACACTTTTTTTTCGTTTTGGCATTTTTTAGTTTTTGGCGTTTTTTTAGTTTTGGCGCTTTTTTTTGGGTTTTTGCGTTTTTTTTTCGTTTTTGTGATTTTTTTTCATTTTTTGCGATTTTTTCATTTTTTGATGATTTATTTAGTTTTAGCGATTTTCTAGTGTTTTTTTCGTTTTGAAGACTTTTTCGATTTTGATGTTTTTTTTGTTTTTTTTTTAATTTTGGTGATATATTGAGTTTTAGCGATTTTTTAATTTTGGGGCTTTTTTCATTCAAACGCTTTTTTCATTTTAGCGTTTTTTTCGTTTTGAAAGTTTTTAATTTTGGATTTTTTAGTTTTAGTTTGTTTTAAAATTTCAAGATTTTACATCTTACGGTTTCCAAGATACAGCATATTGTCTAAATTACATAGTCAAAATTACAATAACTGATAGAATACCCTTTAATTTTTATTGTTTTAAATATCTGTAGAACAGACTACACCAATTAGCACTTACTTTGAAAAGTTTAAAGTGTCTATATATAAGCACGAAAAAATTTAGGTTTTTGTGTGTTGTTTAAGTAAAAATAAATGATTGATAAATTTGTATCTCCTAGTTTTAAAGATAAAGTGACATTTAGCATTTGCATAATTTACACCACTTTTTGTATTATTCGCTTAATATTACGCGACCCATCCTCCAACCTTTAAAATACTTTCTGGATTATTAATCTCCACAAAATTCTCTTTCATTTGGGTAGAGTCACATTGACGAGTATATCAGGATATCTTACTGTTATTTCAAGCATTTTTTGTGGTTTAGTCCTTAAAACTTTTTTTTATTTCAATTTTTGGAAATTAAAGCAACTGATCCTTATGTAGTTTCGTCCGCTGATTACGAAAATAGCTTTATTATTTTTCTAGCACCTCTAGTTTCAGAGATATTGTGCATTATATAAAAAATATTTTTCATATTTCTTTTCTCAGGCCATCAAAAAAAAAATTATTTTTTTTAATATGAGGTCGCTGATTTTAAAGCTGGCCTCTATTTTTTGTACACGTTGTGAATTTTTTTATGGCCTGACAAAAGAAAAATTTTAAGTATTTTTTTAATATAATGCACAATATCTCGGAAACTAGAGGTGCATAGATAAGGATCAGTTGCTTTAATATCAAAAAATTTACATAAAAAAAGCTTTGACTAAATCAAAAACACACGATTTTTAACATCCTTGCAATAACAGTAAGATGTCCTGATATACTCATCAATACCCATATGAAAGAGAATTTCGTGTAGATTAATAATCCAGAAAGAATTTAAAAGTTTAAAAAAGGAGTTGTGAAATATTAAGCGAATAATACAAAAAGTGGTGTAAATTATACAAATGCTAAATATCATTATATCTTTAAAACTAGAGCTGCTAGAGAAAAAATTAACGATGTTATCGTAATTTTTATTTCAACAACAAAACCATTGTTCCGCTGTGTAATCTATTAAATCATGCTTAAGTAGTTTTCATTTTATTATTTATGTGTTTATTTTATGAAGTATTTTACTATACAACGGACACGAGAAAAACATTTGAAATGAGAAACATCAATTTTTTTATTTTTTATTTCGCTCTATCAGTCGTTAGAACCTTAGTTTTCTGATTTTATTATACGGTGTAATGAGTTACAGATTCGGACATTACTTTATATTCACATAAAACCGAACCACATTAACACTGGCGAAAGACATGAGGAGTGATGAGGGAGTCTTCAGTTTTCCGAAAATAATGTTATTGTGTTCTGTCCTGTACGTTATGAAATTAACTAAATAAAACACAAACAAAAAATACTTGGAAATTTCTTTCTACCTAAAAATGTTACGAACTTTTTTAACCTAATAACAAGCACTTTGGCTTATAAATATACATAAATAACCTTTTTAGAGTCACAAATGACATACATACTTATGTCTATAAAAATATGAAAAATAAACTTTAAACTTTAGCCGAATTTAGTATAATTGTATGAACCTTGAACTATGGCCTTGACCTAAAAAACTGCCTTCGGCCAAAGACTTCAAATACATACTTATTTGAGCTAAAATTCTTCAAACAAAAATAAAAAATTAACCATTTCAAAATAATGTTAAAATTTAATATATTTCTGATACTCAAGAGTCATTTAAATAAATATTATTTATATTTATCAATATTTAATGCCTTCAATGACACAGGGATTACAATATGTACATACGAGTATGTATGACGGTATTTCGAAAATCATAAAATAATATTTCGTTTCTTGTAAACATCAAATAAGTATGTAGTGTATCGTTGATGTGCTTCTTTACATTTAAATGAGCAGGATAAATTTGACATGAATCTTTTTTCTTTCCTTCTCATAAAGTTAATTTATTATACGTCAATTTAAACACAACAAGGAATATTTCACAAATTTTATTATGCTTGATTTAAGCCAAATATGAATTTGTTTTTATATCCCGACAGACAGGCAGCATTAGTTAAGACATCATCAAAATCATGAAAGTTAAACGAATTGAAAAAAGGTTTGTCTGTTAAATACTTTTGTAGACAAAAAGTCCTTAAATTTAAATTCAATGAAAGCGTTAAATATTTTTATAAATTTTCTTATGAATTTGTGTTAGATGTTTATTAAATTTAAATTATATAAGGGTGTTTCTTATATAAAAACTTTTGTTTTCTTGCCCGTGGAAGTACAGTAAAATATCTTATACTAAAACTAGATAAATTACACTGTACAAAAAAGTCAAAATGTTTTCAACATAACAAGGCTCTAATGACATTGAGCATCAGTTAGCAACAGCATCCAATGAACATGGTGAAAAATTTTTTCATTATAGGACGCTAAAAGGTAAGAGTATTTGCTGTTTTAAAGCCGAAATATGCTGGATATTGTTTGGTAATTATATAAAAATAGCTAGAGCTTAAAGGAAAATACAATGAAATAAATATTTTCTTAAATATTCAATTTGATTTCATCGCTTTATAAATAAGTCAGCAGTTGGCCCGCTAAAAGAAATAATGTATTGAATAAATAAATACTTTCCTAAATGCCCAAATTTGATTTCACCATTTTATAAATAAATATTATATATGGGTATTTTCACACAAATTTCGCCAGTTTTTCATATTACGTCACCAGGCAATTAAGGTTGTATTTTAGAGGCATGCTGTTCGATTTTTCTCCTCTTTTACTAAATGTAGAGATAACTAGACTCTACACCAAAATATGTAACGCGACAAAAAGTTGACTTTACTGTGGAGATGCCCATATACATACCGCTTTCATTTGTAAGTAGACTGTTACACTTAAAATATTCTGTACGTAAAATTTACTGAAATTGTAATATAACATAAATGAAAATTCAGTTAAAAGCATGTACACTTATTTTTCATTTAAACTAAACAAACAGTTTATTAAATTTTAAATGTTAAAAAATTAACTGATTTAAAACCGTAAAAAATTTATGATTCTTTCTTTGTTTGGATCAATTTAACTGTCACTAGAACTAATCTTAATTTCAGTAAAAATAAAAGATGATTTTTACTTTATTTGTATATGGCAAAGGCGTATTATTTCGGGTTTTCAATTATTGTTTTATTAATTTTATATTTTTACTCACAGTTTGTTATTTTAATTTCGACTGGGAATCAAACAAAGCTCCATCAGGTTTGAAATCCAAAGCACGAACTACTCGGCTAAGGCATAGTATGTAAACCAGCAGCACGAAGTTAACATAAACTAATTTTCATGCATTTAGCATTAAAAATTAAAAAACCTCACACGCATGGTCTTAGCTGAAATTAAACATGTGACCTCACGGTTTATAGTCTAGCAAACTAGCCACTACTTTTAAATGAAAATTCATTCATATATTTTAAATTACAGTTTCAACTGATTTTATGTACAGAATATTTTTATTGCTTATGTGTATTTAGTTTTATTTTATTGAATTTTAGAATCAGTTAAAATATAATTATTAAGATGTTTTAATGTTTATTAATTTAAATATTACTGCGCGGAATACTTCTTGAATAAAGTACATTCCGCTACTGTAATAATATTGTGAGTGTAGTGAAATTTTACGAGAGACTATTTTCCATACAAAGTAGTATCATAAAATCCGATTTTTTTATACTTAAGAATTAATTGTGATAAGTACGAAATTAGCCCTTAAACGCTTTCTAAGTTCAGACCACCGACGAAACAGACGCGACTCGATCAGCAAGATATTTCCTACTCACTCTTAACAGACTGGCGTCAAAAGAGAAATAAGAAAGTATTGGTTCAATTCGCATGCATTCGCAAAATTTGCAACACTTTTATTTGGATAAAATGAAACAAGAACATATAATTGCACTTTCTGAAACGGCTGCCCTCAAAAGCTGATTTGGGCAATTTCAATTGTCACAATTTACAGACATGTCGTCATGTTGGTCGGTCGTTGAGACTGATTTCTAAAGTTCAAGTTGAGTTTAAAATTTCGAACTTTAACGAGTTATGCCAGATATTTTTGTCGATCATGTCTGCTCATTTTATTGCTATTTTTTTTTGTAATTTTTTCACAAAGGCACCAAAATGACCAATACAGCAAAGAGCTAAAATGTCAAAATGTTTCAGAAAAATCTTCCTCGTAGTGTTTTCCATAAAAGTCCTGAATAAACGTCATACCTAAAATGTAAGGATTGCAAGATTTCCTATGCCGATTCACTACAACAGTGAGCAAAAAGGAGGAAATTCAACTCCCTTTTTGCTACCAAAACCAGTCGTTAGAACCTTGTTATTTATTTATTTTTTGTAATGCAGTGCTAAAATCCCTTAAACAAAAAAAAAAAATACGGTAAAAGTGGAAAAAATCTTTTAAAGTGTAAAAATCGTCTAAATTGAAAAAGTCGCCAGAACGTAAAAAGTGTTAAAATAGAAAAATATCCGAAAACGTGAAGAAATATCCAATCGGAAATAGTTGCCAAAACGGAAAAAAATCGCTAAAGTGAACTAAAAGTCGCCGAAACGGCAAAAATCACAAAACCGAAAAATAAATCACCAGAAAATCGCAAATA
The DNA here is from genome assembly GCA_956483635.1 of Panzeria rudis. NCBI lineage: Eukaryota > Metazoa > Arthropoda > Insecta > Diptera > Tachinidae > Panzeria > Panzeria rudis. The sequence goes on along the minus strand of OY101450.1, from coordinate 130,944,866 downwards.
CCAAATAAATTGCTCAAACGAAAATAAATCGCCAAAACGAAAAACAATGGATATATCAAAAAAAAAGCTGCTAAAATGAAAAAGGAATCGCCAAAAGGAAAAAAAATCACCAGTACGGAAACATGGGCGAAACGGGGAAAAAATTGTCAAATTGAAAAAATCGGTAAAACGAGAAAAACGCTAAAACGAAAAAAGTCGCTAAAACGGAAAAAATAAGTGAAAAAGCGGACTAAATAATTATTAAACAAAAAAAATTGTTTGTTTCAAATCGTAAAAAATTAAATACAACATAAGTATGTTTGCTCTAACCATACATTTTTTGCTACAACCATAATATAGTTATCGCAACCATATCTTTTTTTATTTCATTGTTTGATAGCAATGCCAAATGAATCACCTAACACTTTATATAATAACAAAAATTTCTTGTCGCAATATGCGAATTAAGTAGAAAGTTTTATTTCCCATGTCCTTTGTAACATTTCCTTAATATTTGTTTTGATTTTTGCTCATAAGCAAAAGCTTTTATATTTCCACTTGTTTCAAATTTATCTTCGTTTTAATGTTTTTCAATTTTAAACATGGATTTTCACTTTTTTTTAAACATCTTATGGTCTTTTGATGCTTTCTGCAATAATTTACGATTTCTATTGTTACTGCTGTTGTCTTTCGATTTTCGTTTTTATAGTCAATGCCAGCTATTAACAGTTCTTAAAGCTTTTTATTTTATGCTAGTACATGACATTTGTTCAAAATCTGTCTAAATGTCTAAAGTTTAAAAAGTAGTAGAAGGTTAAGTTTATTACTCAACATGTTACTCTTAGAATTATACAAAATAAAGCCGGCACATAATCGAACTGTTAAATTTTTAAAACAAGCTAAAAAGAATCATTGTAGTAACGGACAAAGTATTATAGTCCAAAATACTATAGAAGTCTTATAACAAAATCACCATTAAGTAATTGAAATAAATTTTCGTCTACTAAATAAATAATTTATGTTTAAATAAAATTCGGTTTTGCCGGCTATAGAAATTTTCTTTAACTTTGTTATTTATGTGAATTTGATAGCATTGGAGAAGCTTTTTCCAGCCAAAAGGCAAAAGTATACATTAACAATTAATGCTAAAACGTACAAAAATCATAAAAGAGCACAAGAAATATACAAAATACTTGCAGGCGTCAGTTTGTAGGAAAAACCCAACAGTCGTAAAATTTTTGCTGGAGGCAATCGGCCATAAAATTGTATGTCAAGTTTAAAAATAAAATGTTTATTTGACACGATTCATATTTCTATAAAATTCGAAATATTTTCTTGCTTTGAAATGATAAAAATGTTACACAAGTTTTTGGAAAACAATACGGCAGGGAAGTAAGCAACAGTCATAAATAAACACCTTTTTAAGAAGCATAAGTTTTAAAATTTTCTCTTAAATAAATGTCAAAGTTGACTGTCTGCAAATGTCTGCGATGTGCTTGTTAGGGGTTGAAGGAAAGTGGAATGTAATTTCACTTGTCATAAAAACTTAAATATGTAAATAAGGATAGGACCATAAGTTGTTAAAACTCTTAGTAAAAACAATTTAATAAGTTTAGTATCAAAAATTCCTAAAAATAACTTCAGACATAAATTTAAAGGTATGCTAAATAATAAAAAGTAACATTAAACGATCTAGACTCATTTTTTTAAATAAGTTTTTTTAGTTTTTAAATAGAAAGTATAGAAAAAATACATTTCTTATGTGTATCCTCACGTTGGACAGTGGTGGAAAAAAGAGTAATATATCTGTATCTTTGAAACTTGCGCTCCGATTACAAAACGATATATCTAAAAATCATAGATCAGAACCTATACTTTAATAATGTTGAAATTTGGACCACCCTGTTAAAAACACTTTAAGCTACAGGGTGTAAAAGTTGACTACATCGGGTACGAAAAGCTTTGTCGTCCTCATAAGACAAAAGTTACGTATGAGTAATATGATGGTACAATCGCATATAACTCATACGTGCTACATTAAATTCTACTATGTCTTACCCAGTGGTAAGACAAAGCGCACTCTAAAACATGAGTGCCCAAAAGTTTCTTATGGAAGAGCAAACACCAATACATTTAAGGAAAAAATATTTTTTGTTGTAAAAACCAATGCATACAAAGAAAAAATATTTCATATATTTATTTGTTGTTGGTTCGCGCTTGCCTGTATACAGTGAAGAACGACAAAAAAAAACTATCTACTAAGACAAAGTTGTTTGTGTATTTCGTATTGCTGCTGAGTGCTGTATGTGTGTATTAAAACATACAGCCAAACACACATATTGCTAGTGCTGAGTGCTGTGTGTGTATTAAAACACACATCCTATAGCTAAGAGCTTTTACAAAAACAAATGAGCACCAAGCGCATAGGGCTTGGGCAATGCTGCTCTAAAACATTACTTGAAATTTACTATCATATATTGTCAGAATTTGTGCTGAAAAATTCTAGTTGCCTAAAATTGCATCGAGTTTATAGTTATTTGTAATAAAAAAACATAATTTGTCAAATTTTTCGCAAAAATACAAACCTGCTGTTTAAAGTATTTATTTTTGAACAAAGTATGTCTAAATAATATTAAAATTTTTAATATCAAGCAATCTGTCTAAAAATAGTAGAAAAATTTTTAAAAAATAGAAGCACGCCATATTTTTCTTCGGTCAGCAAAGTTTAATTTCTGGTATTTTGTACGTATTGGTAAGTAAATATTGCTAGCTTATAAACAAAATTCTAAGGCTTTTTCTTGTTTTAATAAATGTAATGAATTAAGAAAATGTACTTCATACATTTTTATTAAAGAAAAAACTTTTCAAATTAAATATATTTAGTCCAAGTGGAAAAAAAATTTAACATAAAGTATAATACGCCTATAGGTGAATGGTAGTTACGATAGACTATCAGCCAGGAGGTCACGGTTCGAAACTGCACAGAGCCAATCGCTTCGCAGCCGTTTTTATTTAATTTTTTTGTATTAAACATATTTTGTTCAAAAATCAACAAATAGAATGCTTGTCTAATTTTAGGTCGATAATAATCAGTAAAGTGTTGCCGACTATTATCGAACTAATTTTCAACAAAAGTGTTTTAGAGTGCAGTATGGAGGCCTTATAGAAGACATATTTACACCTTCTTTTGAAAGGTCAAGTACTCCACGCTCCATTCCATCTTTATATCTTTTTTTACACACGTTATCATTGCTGCGAAGGCCTTCATATCGCTGTTTCATGAAGGCCTGACAAAAGACCTTCTAAAAATGCCATTTTGAAAGGTTTCAAAAAGAAAATGGAGGTAAATTTTTGTAGGAGCGGTATTTTCATAGCGGCTTCTCTATTTTTGATTAATGTGGTTTTTTATTTCGAATTATTTCCTTTCATCTAAAATAATTTTTTATACATATGAGGCTAAACTTTCTGTATGTGCATATTTTTTGGGAAGAAACCAGACAAATTAATCAGTTCCAACATAAACGGCATATACTCTAAAGCATTACTACAAATTTACGATCATATATTGTCTAAATTTAAGCTGAAAATTTCTCCTTGTCTAAAATTACATCGATTTTCTAGTTATTTTATTGAAGTAAAAACCTGTCAAATTAAACATATTTAGTCCAAGTGGAAAAAATTTAACTTAAAGCATAATACGGCTATGGCTGAATGGTAGATACGTCAGACAATCAGTCAGGAGGTCGCTGTTCAAACCTGCACGCAGCCAATCGCTTTTTTTTAGTAAAAACATTTTGTTGAAAAATAATGCGTGTGCAATTTTAGGTCGATAATAATCTGTAAAGTGTTGCCGACTATTATCGATAATTTTCAACAAAAGTGTTTTAGAGTGTAACAGCAGCATGTATGATGTCTCTTGTGCGTAAATTTTAGTTTTATATACAAACTATATGCAAAAAAAAAGAATACGAGAATTTTTGTTATTTGTAAAGTACATCTTTAGATGAACAAAACGAAAAATCTAAAAATAGAATACTCCTTCTTCCTCCCTTCTAATAGAATGACTTTTCTTAGGGAGCGTCGAGGCCTTTTAAAAGAAGGTGTAAGTAGGCCTAAAAGACGCCATGAAATGAGAAGGCCTTTTTAGTTTTACCGCTGGGCTAAACTTTAACCCAGTTGAAAATTTAAAGAGAGACAAAAGTAGCGAGAGTTAAAAAAACCCATACTCCCGCAAGATGTAATAGTACGTGTGTGCCGATAAATGCTTTAAAGACACCTTAGCTTCAGACTAAACTTGAATGCCAGAAAGCAACCAAAGCTTAAAATGGATTCAAGAGTTAATTTCGTTTTTATTCACAATTATTACTGGATATAGGAAATCTCGTAAGTCTTACGTTTACGCTATTAGACATGTATAGCAATTTTTCTAGAACATTTCGGCCTGCTATATAAACTCTAAAACATTACTTCAAATTTGGGATAATATATTGTCTAAATTTGTTTTGAAAATTTCTCCTGGTCTAAAATTACATCAATTTTGTAGTTATTTTATTAAAGAAAAAACCTGTCAAATTAAACATATTTAGTCCAAGTGGAAAAATGTAACTTAAAGTATAATACGGCTATGGCTGAATGGTAGATACGTCAGACTATCAGTCAGGAGGTCGCGGTTCTAACCTGCACGAATCCAATCGCTTTTTTTAGTAAAAACATTTTGTTCAAAAATAATGCGTGTGTAACTTTAGGTCGATAATAATCGGTAAAGTGTTGCCGACTGTTATCGCTCTAATTTTCAACAAAAGTGTTTTAGAGTGTAGTCACTGAAGGCGAGTTTTTTGCCATTTTTTAAAGAAAAGGGACAAAAAGACCCATACAACGAAAAGTTTGAGGACAAAAATTTCCCTACACTAGTTCTGGTGAAATGCATTATGGGGAGAAATGCATTTGAAATTTTTATTCTTTTTAGGGGAGCTAAAGTTCCTCCTGTTTTGCACATTGTTATAAGTGATCCGGCATAAGAAATCTTAAAATCCTTACATTTAATATAAAAGATGTGTTTATAATTTTTGTGTAAGACACCGAGGAACATTTTTGTGGAGCACTTTAACCCCCTGATAACTCGGTGTATGGGTATTTTTGTCACTTTAAAAAAGAGGCTAAGACACCTCCGCAGTGGCGATGTAATGGGCTGAGATGTCACTGAATTGTTTACCATAATATTTTACTAGAAGTGTTTGAAGGCACTAAAGCTCTAAATACAATTTAAATGCCAAAAATCATTCAAAACTTAAAATGTGTTTAAGGGTTAATTTTGTATTTATTCAAAATTAGTACTAACCTATCCCATAAAAGTGGCCACGCAATAGAAAGTTCTAGATGTAATACATATACATATATTATACTATAGCATTACTATAAAGATCCTGCTGCCCTCTACTCTAACTCATCTGTTATACTCCTACTATACTTTTTCCCCCAACCAATACTATTAATAAAACATACACGCGCTATAATATCCATTTTAAAATTTAATATATGAGTATTTTATTCAAAATTTATAGCACTTGGAGATATCCTAAAACATATTTTATGGCTTTGTTATTGGCATTAAAAATCACAATAAAAAATATTAATAAAACTTGAAGGAAGGAACAGCTCAAACTTTGTAAAATTTATGACATTAATTTTAAAATAACAACAAAAATATAAACATATTTTAAAAGTAGTATTATCAAAAAAGTCAAAATACTGGCAATTAACTCATACTTTCTTAAAAGAAAATTAAAAAAAAATTTTAACAAACAGTTTCGCCGAAAGTGTGAATATCATTATAAAGATAATTAAAAAAGTTTGCTACAAATTCAAGTTAATGAATGTTTTCTTAAAGCTTTCGTAAAAAGTATATTGTTTAAGAAAATTAATAAAAGACAAAAATATTGTTTTAATTTTTGTCATTGAGTTATTCCACCCCCAAATCACCACCACCGTCTTCGATTTTGATAAAACTTTGTGTGGATATTTTCAGTATATTAAAGTAATGGATATAAAATTTTAGATTTCTAACTCCTTCGGTTGTGGAGATATGACGTCATCAAAACTAAAAACTATATCTATAAATTTGAATTTACTTAAAAAAATATTCAATATCTTCCAAAGTTTTTAAGTTACAGATCTCAGCAGCAACATACCGTTCGAAAGCTTATAAAACCTCCTCCACAATGACGTAACCTAAAATTTTCGCCGAGTACAAAAATATTTTTAAAAAACTTTTAGATTCTCAAAATTTAAAATCGACATATGTTAAAAAAGGTCAATTTTAAAATTTTCAAAAAAATATATATATGTTTTGCTTCACTATCATGTCCACCAAGACTACTTAGTCCCAAAGTGGTAAAATTCTTATATATAAAGCTATTGACAAAATTGTAGAAATAGTTAGAAAATTTAGTAAAATCTTCAATTACAGAAGTTTCCAATAGAAATGAAACGAGAGAAATGAAACAAAACTGGTTTTTAAGATAATTATGGATACATGAACTCGAAATTGAAATTAATTTATTTTTCCTATAAAACGTTTTCCAGATATCCGCAAAAACGTGATTGGTTGGAAAAATTTCGTCTTTCGCGGATATCTCGAAAATGGTTCATAGGAAAATTAAATTAATTTCAATTTCGGTTTCACCGATCCATAATTATCTTAGCAACCACTTTTATTTTAAGTTTCATGATTATTGCAAACTACTGAAATTAACAGGGAAATTAACATGCAAATATGCAATTGCATTTTTTTTCCTGTGCGATGTATTTAGTCCCAAATAATATAATTGTACGTTTCAGAACTTTTTAAGAATTTTGGCATTGATTTATTAGTGCATATTTTTGCATATTTTACACTTTACAGCATCTTTTTATACATTTCAGACTTTTCGGCATATTTAGGGAATTTTTCCAGTTTTGTAGCATATTAGGCTCTCTTTCTGCATATTTTGGCTTTTATTAATGTTAATATGCATATTTATAAAAAATCTGTTTTAAATTGTAAACAAATTTTTAATTTTTCAGTAATTTTGTTAAAATTTACAAATTGTTTCTTTGGCGATTTTAAACTGGCTCTAATGTATTTTATAAAAATTATAAACGAATGAAATTTATTTGCTGCTGTTTGCTTAACATGGTCTATATGCATTTCATTGGTGCTTTACCAAATCGTCAGTAGACTTCAAACACAATTTTGAACATTTGCAAACCTTTTATCTTATGTACAGACTTTCAAAATCCATTTGAGAATTTCAGGAACTTAACATATTATATCTGTGTTAAAATTATTTATATTAAAAACAGTCAATACCGAGTTCTATCAAAATCGGAAGGGGTGACGTCCATTTTACCCTTTTAGGGTTCCGGCTGTGTGTCACATGGTGATTTCTCGAGAACCGCAAGAGCTACGGACCTTCATTTTTCACAGAATATATAATACTTTGGCCGCTACAACAACAAATAAATGGCATTTAAAAATTAAAGGGTGTTCGAAAGCGAGCACCGAAACATGTTTAAATGCCAATGTAAGATACAGACATTTATATAGACACTTGAAACTTTCAAAGTTAGTGTTAATTGGTGTAGTCTTTATAATAGACTACACCAATTAACACTGATATTTAAAACAATAAAAATTAAAGGGTGTTCTATCAGTTAATGTAATTTTGCTAAACTCTTCAAATGAAAAAAAACGCTAAAACTAAAAAATTCTAAAATTAATAAAATGCCAAAACGAAAAATCACCAAAATGAAAAAAGCGCTTAAAGGAAAAAAATCCAAAAAAATCGCTAAAGCGCAATAAATCAGCAAAAATAAAAAGATCGGATAAAAATCAACAAAAACCGAAAAAATCGCCAAAACGAAACACAAACAACACCAAAATTAAAAAAATCGTTAAAACTAAATATATTGGCAAAAAACGAAAATATCGCCAAAAATGGAAAAAAAATCCCCAAAACGAAAAAAAGCGAAAAATAGCCAAAACGAAAAAAAATGTCAAACTGAAAAAACGCTAAAACTAAAAAAATCATCAAAAACCGAAAAAAAACCTCAAAACGTAAAAAAACGCCAAAACTAAAAAAATCACTAAAACTAAAATAAATCGCTAAAACTAAAATATCGTAAAAAAAAAGAAAAAAATTATTAAAACAATAAAAAGACGCCAAAACTAAAAATCGTCAAAAATCGGCAAAAAACAAAGCAAATCGCAAAAAAACTAAAAATCGTAAAATCGCCCAAAGAAATAAGTGCAAAAAGTAAAAAAAATCGCCACAAAACGAAAAAAAAACCAAAAAATTGCCAAAATGAAAAAGGGGCAAAAACGAAAAGGGATATAGGTATGTGTATTCGTAAGGGACCCTTCGTGTACGAGCCAAAGTCGCACTTTTCTGAATTTATTCTTAGCTGATTTAAGGTGGAATAACCCCATTGTAAAGAAATTTTAAAACTCATTAAAACGTTTTTGATTATAGTTAAGTAAAAAAAAGTTTTTAAGTAAAAACTCTGTTAACATAAAATTAGCTGCTGTAAAAAAATTTACTAGACTGACTCGTCTGGAATGTGAAAACTGCATTTATAAATATTATTTATTAGTTCACATACAGACGGTACTGTGAGTATTAGTCTGAAGTTAGCTTATAATAATTAAGTCAGAGTATAGGACATTATAAAATTTTGATGCCTCCGATTTTGGTGCATAGCACATATTTTATTAGATAGATCCATATATTTCTTCGATCCACATGAAAGATACCTTCACAGCATAAAATCTAAAGCATTTTCAAAGTCATAAAATTTTAAGAATGTCCTAATTTAATAAAACAATATTATTCATTGAATTTTAAATTAAATTTGTTTTACAAGTTTGCTCTCACAGTCATTAAGTGTTATTTACCCTTTTCTAATAAGAGGACATGTTTTTCCTCTACAAGTTCTATGGCGAGTAGTATTTTACTTTTGTATAAAACATTTTTTTTTCTTTTTCTTTTAATTCCTTTTCCCCAAGGTGTCATTAAGCAAACTACAATATGTTGTTTGTCAACACTTCAATTACTGGAGACTGAAAAATAAAACAACAAATAGACTTAAAACAGCAACAGAAAGCCCCGCACTTTTAAAATAAAACCTTACAAGCTTAAAGGCAACAACAACTGGGATGATTTAAAATACAAAAGGTGTGGCTGGCACTGTGATAGCATGCCATGACAGGTGACAATACTTACAACGAAAATTACAAATTAATTGATAAAATTAACTTATAATGCTGACAGTGAAATTTAAATAAACGAGTTTAAAGTTTCAAAGGTTTTCTTCTAAATGAAATTTATGACATTGGAATATCAGATGTTCTAACAATTATTTGCCATTGAAATGGTTAGACGATTGTAAGATGTTGGCAAAAAAAATATTAGAAAAGCTGTAATTAAAGTAGACAAAATATTAATGAAAGCAATTAAAAGATTTCTTTGCCTAAATTGTGCTTCCGCATTATAATAAAATAAACAAAACCTTTTAAGTTTTGTAATTTTCTTTAGTTTTCTTCTTTGTAATTGAAGGACTATGTCCATTCGTCTTGTTAGTTTTGCGGTTCCCAACGTTGTTATCTTCCTTAGTGCGCGTTGTGGAATTAATTAAAATTAATTTTTTCTTTGTTCAATTCCGCTCAAAAACAGAATTCAATCCACCCAATTTTTGAAGCAGTTGGTGTCTGAAAACGAAAACTAAAATGCGCACATGTGTCAAGTGTGTCCAGATTGTTGGAGGCGCTGGCATGCTGGTATATTTTCCGGTTAGGGATCGCCGTCTTGGATGGATTGAATTCCGTTTGCGAACGGAATTTAGATCTGTGACATGGCTGATTGTCCCATTTCCAATTAGTTCTTCGATGAGTTTTACATAAAGTTCGTAAATTGTAAACAAATAATTTTCAATCAATTTAAAAGAAATATGGGTAACGTTCAATACATTATTTAGAAAACAAACCATGATGATTGATTGCACTTTTCGGACATACTAACACTGTAGAACGCAAAAAAATAACATGGTTTTAACGACTGATTCCCCCCTTTGGGCATACCCAGAAAAAAATATCATCAAACTGCAACTAACAATTTCAATTGTTAATATGTAATTTAAATTCAAATATATATTTTGTTAATGCAACAAATTTAGTTGTTGATACGACAAACACAGAATTTTTTTTCAACAAACTGAACTAACCAAATTTTTTGTTATGTATTGTGAAAAAAATTAACAGTCACCATTGTTGACAAAACAAATGAATGCACACACGTAGATGAAGCAAAGCAAATCTTATTTTGTGTGTATTCATTATTTGCGTATTTAGTAACGAATTGTTCTGTTAGTCCAGAGGTCACCTGTTCGATTCCGCCCAAAGACATTTAATGTTTTTCGCAGAAAAGCAAAAAGTCGCTTCGAGGATTGTGATTGTATAAAAAAATATTGTTAATGCAACAATTATGATAGTTAAAATTTGTTCGGAAAATCAACAATTCACATTGTTAATATAACAATAATCTTAATTGAAATAAATTTGAAATCAACAAAAAAATTGGTTAAAAAATGTTTTCTGATTTTCCTTTAACTTGCAATTTCGTAATTGTATTTACAAAAATCGTTGTAGGTTCAAAATCAATTAATTATTTAATTGATATAACAAACAAATTAATTGTATTTACAATTTTTTTCTGCACAGTTGTAGTGAGATAAGGTATCAGATGTGCTCCGCACTTTTATGTAAAACACCACGAGAAACATTTTTGTGGAACATTTTGATCCACTAACTCTTTCTTTCTTAAAAAAAAGTAACAAAAACTCCCCCCCAGCAACGAATGTTCTACAAAAATAATGCTTAACTTTTATTAAATTTCACAAACAATTTAACTTCTTTTAATATAAAATAAAAAATTACATAAAATTAACCTTTTGTTATATATAAAACCTGTATAGCGATAAAAAATGTTTTATTTTTTTGTTTTTTAAAATGTTAAATATTTTAAAACGACAGTTTAAATGAATATGCAGTTTTTGCTGTCATGGCCTCAGCCGCCTAACCAAATAATGACATTTTAAAGAGTCTATTATTAAGGACGAAAGTGCAAAAAAATTCAATTATCATTTTAAATGTTTAAATGATTGTGTGGGAGGCGAAGAGCAACAGGACATGATCTCAGTTGCAGATAACTATTATGCCTCCACGTATGTTTGAAGTGTTACATTTACATATGATTACAAAAATAACATTTAATTTTAAAAATTTATACAAATATCTATTCCTGAATGCCGTTTTGACGTAAGCAAAATTTATCAGAATTTTGTTAAATGGTTTTATTTTTTCAAATTATCAAAACGATAGAAGAACCTTTAATAGAATCAACAGTGCACAGTGGGAACTTTCGCAATATAAATGGTAATAAACCTGGAAGTTCTAAATTGCTGATTGAAGTTGTCTGAAACTTGGAACATCTTTACAGGAGGAGTAAGTCTTTATACGGCGCACGGTGGCTCAGAAATTGAATTCGTTGGTCAAAACCAAATTTTTTTATTGTAGCCGCGATTAAAAATGTTAACGCTATTTAATAGTAAATATATCTAAGCTAAGGTAGCCAGAAAATTAGGTAAAAATATTTGTCATTGCGGGCGGGGCATGATGTTAGACACACATATTTTATATAATTTTAGAAAAAAATTTGATTTATTTAGATTTGATCAGAAAGAAATTATCATGTCTCGCAAACTTAATCGATAATATGATGCAAAGTTGGTAAGATTGTAATTTTTGAGAAGTGATATGGCTGGCCACTGCACTGTTTATATTAAAGGTGTTATAAAATATTTCCCGGCAAGTTTAAATTTTAGAGGAATAGAACTTTTGAAAATCAAAGGGGATCAAAAAAAAGTAAACCACGTAGAGAAAGGTGAAAATGTCCTGGATCACTTTTTTTAATTTTATTGAAATTACTAAAATAAATTACTATTTAAAGAACGCAAAATTTTGTCCCTATTAGTATTAAATTGTGTGCTAATTTTTCACCAACTTCAAGAAGTCCGACCAAATTGAAACTTTGCACACATGTTAGGATCCTATGACAACATAATCTGATGGATACAAAAAAAGTGTGCACTGCAATGCCTATACTAAGTAAATATCTCATATCATGAAAGTTATAGCAGTCAGAGCATTCATATATGGCTATGTTGTTTTTTAGAGCAAAATGTGAAATGTGTAAAAACAATTGGTAGCATAGGCTGGAGGGAAGGGGTACTCTCCATAAAAAGTAATTAATAATATTGTGCTATCTGGAAAGCTATAAAAATATCAGTCTTCAAATTTAGTATCAGTTAATTTAAATACAACATACAAATTTAGGTAAAAAACTGACGGTGTAGGTGTGAGGGAACGGGTACTCCACATAAAACGTAATTAATAATTAACCGCAATTTGGAAAGTTATAACAGTAAGAGTCTTGAAATTTGGTGTGAGTTAATTTTAAGAAAAGATACGAAGTTATGTGAACAACTGGCTGGCTTGGTGTGAGGGAAGGGGTACTACCCATACAAAGTAGTCAACAATTACCTGCAATCTGGAAAGAGTGAAAGGTATAAGTGTGAAAGGTATAATGAAAAATATAACGAATTTGGTATGAGTTAATTTGAAGACAAGATACGAAGTTATGTGAAAAACTTGCAGGGTAGGTGTGAGAGGGAAGGGGTACTCCCCACACAAAGTATTCAATAATTAACTGCTAGCTGGAATTTGTATGAACTAATTTGAACACAAGATACAAAGTTGTGAAAAAACGTACGGGTTAGGTGCGGGGAAAGCATACTCCCCACCCCTTGTTATATCTTTGCAATTGATTAATCTATTGGACTGCATTTTTTTATAAATGACCTATCCTAGCCTGATCAAAAACTTATCCTAGGTATTATTAAAATGATTTGTTTATCTACATATTGCCTTTTTTTAATAAATAAAGGGGTTCAAAACTTCGAAAAACCAAAATTTTTTGTATAAAATGTAAAAAACATTCAAAAGGCCAACTTAGGGCTTGCAGTTGTTGAGAACTGCTGAGCCGATTTTAATGAAAACAAAAGCTGCTAAAAGCTCAACGAGTTATCTGTCCGTTAAAAAAAAAAATATTAAACTATTTCAACCCGTGTGTCAGTGGCCTAGTAGCTAAAGCAGGAACGGAGCTGCAATGGGTCAAAGTTTACCACCTCAGCAAAACCAAATAGGGCTATATATGTGTATTGGTATGGAACCCTTCGTGTGAGAGCCAAAGTTGCACTTTACTGAATTTATTTGTAATAGATAAGAGCAACATACAACCAGTGTTCTTTAATATACGACAAAAAACTACAATCAGGCCAATTAACTGATAGAACATGTGAAATGATAGGACTGATTCCAAAGTGTTGCGTTGCTCACTTTAGCACACCCTTTAATTTTTAACTGTTATATACATATTTGTTGTTGTAGCGGCCGAACTTTTACATATTCTGTGAAAATGTCAGGTCTGTAGCACTGACGGTTCTCGGGAAAACAGCCTATGACAAACAGACGGGCAGACAGCATTGCGAAAACAATAGGGGTTCTTCACACTTTTAGTGTACGGAACCCTAAAATGGACCCAAACTGAAAAATGAAAAATTGCCTATAAGAAAAAACCAAAATTAAAAGATAAAAAATGACAAATTGCACCAAAAAACTTTTGTTGTTCGTTTCAATAGAAAATCTTGGGCCATTTTTCGGTGCAGTGCCAAATAGGCTACAGTCTAAAACATTACTTCAAATTTTCGATCATATATTGTCTAAATTTCTGTTGAAAATTTCTCCTTGTCTAAAATTACATCGATTTTGTAGTTATTTTATTAATGAAAAAAACTTCAAATTAAACATATTTAGTCCAAGTGTAAAAAATTTAACATAAAGTATAATACGAATGGGTGAATGGTAGATACGTTAGACTATCAGTCAGGAGGTCGCAGTTCAAACCTGCACGCAGCCAATTGCTTTTTTTTTGTAAAATCATTTTGATCAAAAATAATGCGTGTGTAATTTTAGGTCGAAAATAGTCTGTAAAGTGTTGCCTACTAGTATCGACCTAATTTTCAACAAAAGTGTTTTAGAGTGTAGGCACTGCTATTGGGCAATAATGGCATACGAAACAGTGAACATATGGGAAATAAAGCCATATTTTATTAGCTCTTGTCGTTATAATCTGCCTCCGGGCAATCGTGTGGAAGGATTTTATACACTCGAAGAGTAACTGAGTAAAGAGTAATGAGTAAAGAAGAGTAACTGAGTAAAGATTTATACATATCCGGCCTTCGACCGGACTTAACCTCTCACTATATCGAAAAGTGGCAAAAAAAATTTACTCAGCGAAGCCCCTCTTCGGTATACCGATTGGCATAATCCCTTCAGCCCGACCGAAGGCCGGCTACTAAATAAAAATGTTCTCAAAATAGGGGAAATGCTAACATATAAAAAATTAAAATTGGCTCCAAAATATGAAAAATGGCCCCAAATAAATAAATAAAAAGAATGGTCACGAAATAGGAAAAAGGGCCCGAAAAAATTTTGTTGTTGCTTGAGTAGACAATTTTTGGGGTCCTTTTTCATTTTTCAGTTTGGGACAATTTTTCATTTGGGGCCATGTTTCTACTTGGGGAAAATTTTTCTATTTTTCGAACATTATTCATTTTTGGTTTGGGGCATTTTTAATTTTGCGTTTTGGGGCATTTTTAATTTTTCACTTTGGACCCAAAATTTTGCCAGTCCTAGGGGCAATTTTTTATGCAGCCCGATGACGGAACTACGGAGTAATATGCAATGAATTAAGAACGCGTTTAAAGGTAGAAGAATATGGCCTAAATAATAAGTAGTATGTATCACAATTGACTAATAAATGCCGTGCAGCTGAATAAGTGTTGCCCTATTTAATTAATGCTATTCTATAAATTTTGCTGGCTAGACATTATTAAAAAGTATTTGTTCTCCGTTAATTACAAGAAGAAACAAAACCCATATTGTCCCAAAATAATGCAAAAAAAAATAATGAATTTTAAGAATTCTAAAAAAGTTGTGGCCATAATTATAATACTTTGTAGACAAATCTTAAAAAAAAAAGATATTTTAGTAATATTAAAAATCACAACAGCACACTGCTGCTGTTCAAAGGACTCATTACCTAAAAAGAAACTTTCTTTCACTTCAAAGCACATTAATGTTAAAAATAAAAATCATTTTTTTTCTTTATGGTTAATTCCTTCATTATTTAAATTACTATCATACCACCTCACATTTATGCTTTTATAAGTTGTGTGCTTGTAAATGTTTCCAAAAATAAAATTCTTAAAAAGATGTAACTTTATTAAATCATTAAAAAAATTGCTGTAATAGAGAGATTTTTTGGTATGTATTCTTTGTCATAAAAATAACGACCATAAAATTTGATGACTTACGAGTATGTTTATGATTTAAAGTCCTTTAAGTTATTATGTGTTAACAAAAAAGAGCAGATATTTTTCTTTTTTTTTTCTTATCTTCCATTTTTCGTTTATCACATTAAAAACAGCCACAACTTGTTTTCCACAAAAGATTCAAGGAAGAAAAATATACAAAAAAGAAATATATTACACAATTTAAATATGTAGATTTGTTTATACATGCATGTGTAGAGTAGCATGTCTTAAAAAAAGTCTAGCTGGGAAAATTAACAAGAATATTATATTTTTGTTAACACATTTGTAAAGCATTTGAATATTATCACATTAAATCACTGGGTCTTACAGAAAAAAAATATAAGAAATAAAAAATAGATTTCATCAGAAAAAGTAACAAACAGATTCTTTTTCCCTAAAATTCGCATTTTTCTTACAGAAGAAAATAACGAAAACTTCTTTTACAAAAAATAGCTTTTGTTTAGATTTCCATGCCACCCAAGTAGAAAATGGCAACGCCAATGCTGATGAAATCATCTGTGCGAATTTCAAACACTGTAACTGACAAATATTTTTATAATGGGTGATTCACATTTCAAATGCTTTTTTCGTGTCCGCTAAAAGTATACAGCGAAAAAATGCATGCAACATATGCGCGAAAGCGCTCGTACTCATTACGAAATATTTTGTAATTTCGCACTATGGGGCTGCACGATTATAAGCTTAAATTCATTCAAATCTGATAATATTAATACTGGCTGCCAAGCAAATAACACCAAGATTAAAGACTTTCACTAATAAAGATTATGAGATACGCGATGATTAACAATTACTTTGTATGGGAGGTACCCTTTTCCCAACTCATACCCCACCAGTTTTCTATTGGACTACATGCATTGACTATAAAGCAATTCATACCTTGTTTGAAAACGTTCACTGATACGGTATTCCAAATATACGAAAATTAATGATTACTTTGCATGGGAGGTACCCCTTACCCCGATCCTATACCATATTTTTTCTGCTATATTATGCACATTGACTACAACGGAATTCACACCTAGTTATATATGATATAGTCATTCCAGATATACAATAATTGATAATTATTTTGTATAGGAGGTACCCCTTTTGCCACACCTATCGTATATTGGTGGAAATGCAACCACCTGTCAAGTGTCAAAATGAAAAATGTCAAAATGAAAAAAGCGCTTAAAGGAAAAAAAGCACCAAAATTTAAAAAATCGCTAAGACCCAAAATATCACCAAAACTAAAAAGATCGCCAAAAAAACTAAAAAACGAAAAAAGCCGTCAAAACGAAAAAAAGCACTACAGCATAAAAAATCGCTAGAAATAAAATTTCATAAAAAACGAAAAAATCGCAAAAAATTAAATATATCACCAAAACGAAAAAAAGAGACAAAACACAAAAACAGAACCAAAACTAAAAAAAATCTTCAAAAATCAAAAAAAATCGCCAAAACGAAAAAAGTGTCAAAACAAAAAAAATGGCAAAAAAAAATCACAAAAAACCGAAAAAAGCCCAAAACCGAAAAAGCGTCAAAACTGAAATAAGCACCAAAACTAAAATAAGTCGCTAAAACTAAAAATATCGTCAAAAACCGAAAAAAAATATAAAACAAAAAAAAAACGCCAAAACTAAAAAATCGGCAAAAAAAACAAAAAAATTGAACAAAACCCAAAAATCGCAAAAAAAACGAAACAAGTCGTCAGAACGAAAAAAAGTGTCATAAATAACAAAAATCGCTGAAACTAAAAAAATCACCAAAAACCGAAAAAAATCCCCAAAACCGAAAAAAATCTCTGATCCGAAAAAAATCGCCACAATGAAAGTAAATCACTAAAACTAAAAAATATCATCAAAAATTGGAAAAAAAAACGTTAAGAAAACGCCAAAAGCAAAAAATCGCCAGAAAAAAATAAAAAAATCACGAAAATTAAAAAAGCGCTAAAGTCAAAAAAATCGCCAAAAACAACAAATTGATAACCTTTCTCCTTTTTTTGGAGTCGTTTAAAAAATTTAAAACGTTTCTAGTGGGACAAATTTTTATCTTAAATTTACTTTTAAAAAATAAATTGACTTTTATTATCAGGACAAAATTGCCTAAGAGGCGATGGTATGGACCATATCGCATGGTATTTTGATGTTAACTATTATTTTTAGTTAACATCAATTCATACATTTTATTAGCCAATTTGGAGTAAATATAATCATAACACATTATAACTTGTTCTGAGAAAATTTCTATCATATAATTGTTGTATAAAAAGTTATATAATTGTAACATAAAATATTGGTTTTATATCGTAATACTTGTCTTTTCAGTTTATTCAACTGAAAATAATCTTTATTACGAGTACGTATATATATGTAGCAATTGTTGTTGGTGTTTCTGTTAAATATATTCTAAATAAGCTCCCACACCTGAACTTGGTATTAAAATAAACATTATTTTATATTTAGAAACGCACGTGCATACAAAACTGTCGTTTATAGTTGTATAGTTTTTGAAGGACACCCACCATAATTCCCTTTTGTTTGTATATTATATTGGTAAACTATTAATAAGTATCGAACAAACAAACTACGAGTATAGTTATGGCAGTACATTTACGTTTATATGCACAAAGTTATATTTTAGTTTTGTTATTCAATAGGGGAGAAAACACATTTTCCAAAGTTTTGAAAATATATATTTTTTCTTTTTAAAAATTACGTGTTTACTAGTCTATAATGTTTGCTAGTAAGCATTATCTACCGTAACGCCTAAGCTAATTGTCCGAATTATTTATTTATCTGGGTGCTATAGACTACATTTTTTTCTTAATCCCAAAATGGCGACCATGGGACATCATAAACTGAAGAAGCAAAAATTAAAAATCATCAAAACCTATCGTATGGGTATCATATTGAGAGCATTCATATTAATTATGTTTGTCTCAATAAAATTTTTATGTTTAAAATTTTATATCTAAATTTTAGATTTACTTCTCACGAGGAAAAGTAATATCTCCAAAAATAGCATTATAATATATTCAGTATTAAAAAAATGCTTATAAAAAATATGCTTATAAAATAAAGCAATAAAATCTATGAATAGTCGACCAGCAAAACAATCAGTACAATCAAAAGTTTCCTCAAAATATAATTTTCATCTTCTTCTGCATTCCTTCTTCCTTCCTGATGGTGTTTTCAGTCATACAAACATTTGAAAATGTTCATTTTGTGTGGGTGTGTGCTAAATTTTACTGGTGGTAGTAGAAAAATCAGCAAAACATGAACTATTTAGTATACTGTTTTTCTTTTAGTACATAATAATGCAATATTTGTTTTTATATTTTCCTACAAAAACATATTATAAATATGTATTGAAATTTTTGCATATGAATATATATCGTCACCTAAAACGCTAAGTATCCCAAATTATAACTTTGAAATCATGCTTTATCATGTTATCATCATGTTAACACACCATGCTAAAGTCCCAATGGGGAATTTTCTATGAATAATATTTGTAATTATTATCATTTTCTGACATAGCCAATTCGAAATAAGAGTTTTGTAAAAGAGTAAAATATATAATAAAGGCAGACACATTTTGATATTTAAATACGTTGTTTCATTTACAAGACCAGATCTATGGTTATAATGCTTGGAACGTTGTTCAACATTAGAATTTATCAACATCTAATAACTGGCGCCCAACGTGGGGCCACACACAAATTGACAATTTAAATACGTCGACTATGGCAGTTTTAAAATAGAATTTATTTTATTTTGAGAACGTATTTTCATTTGCTTTTGTTTTAAAAGTCTTAAAAAATTACCACATTTTAATAAATGTTCACTATTTTTAAAACAAACCTTTGATTTGAGTAGAGTCAAATAACATATTGATGGCATTAATTTTACATTTTGGTGGGATTAGATTTTACATTTACAATTTCACATTAACAATTTTACATTTTGGTGATTACATTTTGATGGGATTAATGAGAGATTACTGACTAATTTTCAGTCGACCTTACAGTTTTGTTCTGTGTCATAACTTATTAAATACGTAGTTATCGTAACGATTTTAAGAAGACGGAAGTTAACATCATATTAACACATCATGCTAAAATCCCAATGGGGAATTTTCTATGAATACTATTTGTAAATAGAAAAATCAAATTATTTGTAATTATTTTAATTTTCTGGCATAGCCAATTCGAAACAAGAGTTTTGTAAAAGAGTAAAATGAATAATAAAGGCAGACACATTTTGACATTGAAACACGTCGTTTCATATATAAGACAAGATCTGTGGTTATAACGCGTGGAACGTTGCTCAACATTAGAATTGATCAACATCTAATATCTGGCGCCCAACGTGGGGCCGCATACAAATTGACATTTTAAATACGTCGACTGTGGTGGTTTTAAAATAGAATTTATTTTATATTGAGAACATATTTTCATTTGCTTTTTTTATAGCTCTGACAAATTTTACCGCATTTTAATAAATGCTCATTATTTTTAAAATAAAACCTTTGATTTGAGTAAAAATAAATGGAAAAGGCTACATTTTGATGGGATTAATGAGCGATTAGTCGCTTAGGTTACCGTTTTTATTACAGGCTTTGTTTCTTTCTGCCTAATTTTCAGTAGACCTTACAGTCTTGTTCTGTGTTATAACTTATTAAATACATAGTTATCGTAACGAGACATTGAGATTTTAAGAAGACGGAAGTTAACATCAACATCCCAATGGGGAATTTTCTATGAACACTATTTGTATTTATTTTAATTTTCTGGCATAGCCAATTAGAAACAAGATTTTTATAAGTGAGTAAAATGAATAATAAGTGCAGTCACATTTTGATATTTAGCCAAAGATCTTTGGTCATAACACGTGGAACGTTCTTCAACATTAGAATTGAGCAAAATCTTGTACGTATTAATTTTCTTAGTAGCATTAATTAATTAATTTTCTTAGTAGCATTTGAACGTACAATACAAAAAAAAAATAACTTGGTTCTAAGGACTAGTTCTGGCAGAGAGCACCAAAAACATATATAGCTTTATCGGCGTTTTACATCTGGGACTCTTTTTAGGGGGAGCTAAGTCATAAGATGTGTTCAGTTTTCTGTGTAAAAGACCACGAGTAACATTTTTGTCAAATACTTTAACTCTCCAACTATTTGTAGTATGCGTCTTTTTCCCCCTTTCTTAAAAAATATTTGCCATAAAATTGTACTATGTTTTTAAATACACACAAGCTCCAGAGTCAACTTGAAGACAAAAAATCAATCAAAACTGAAAATGTGTTTAAGGGTTACTTATTCTCAATTAGCACTCGGCATAGAAAATCTTATAAGCCTTAAGTTTAAGGGATAAGATCTGTTCAGAGAATTTATGTAAAATACCACGACAAACATTCTTGTGGAACAATTTCAACCCTCCAGCTCTTTGTTGTATGGGTCTCTTAGTCCTTTTCTTGGAAAAGGGGAAAAAATTCCCCTTTATCACTGATATAGCCGGCTAAAATGTTCTACATAAAAATTTGCCTTAAAGCTCTACCATTGGTTTTTTTTAAGAGAACCAATCAAGCTCCAGACTCTACTTGAATGCTAGAAATCAATCAGAACTTCACATGTGTTTAAGGGTTAATTTCTTAGTTATTCACAATTTGTACTCGGGATTGGAAATCTTGTAAGCCTTGCGTTTAAGGTATGAGATTAGCCCAGTACTTTTATGTAAAACACCATGAGGAACATTTTCTTGCAACATTGCAGTCCGCTATAACGTCACGCCATTCAAGAGGAATTTTTCGCCATTTTTTTTTAAATGGACAAAAGAGCCATACAACGAATGGATAAAAGAGTTAAAAGGTTCCACCAAAATGTTCCTCGCACATCTTATGCTTTAAACGTAAGGCTTACAAGATTTCCTATGACGTGTCACTACAAACATGCGCAAAATGGAGGAAAATTGAGCTCCCTCTAAAGTGATTCTTATATATAAACTTAGAATCTTGTTATTTTGAAAAAAAAAATTTTTGTAATTGGGTAATGAGAAGCAGGCGTGCCTGTGGCTGGATTTTTTTCACAACTCTTCTTTAATGAGTAAGCCAAAACTAATTTTCTACGTTCTTAGTTTTTGAGTACACTAATTTAAAAACTGGAACACTGTGCTACGAGGAGCAAATTAATAAAATTTTGAATAGGGTGATTTTCATTTCAGACGACGTTATGTGTAGCCACATACAATCCATAGAAAGAATACTACAAATATACAGATATTTTACTTATATTTATTTTATTTACATGTATGTATGTTTGTATGTATGTATATATGTATGCATGTAAGTATGTATGTATGTACATATGTGGCTCATTCTCATTTCAAATGCTTTTTGCCTGTCCTTTGAAAGTATAGTAAAATATTTCATAAAATACACGCGTAAATTTTAAAATGAAAACTACATGATTTAATAGATTGTAAATAAATGTATATAAATTTTTCTTTTTGTAAGACTGGCGATTGTGTGTTAAAAACGAAAAACAAAAATACTGTTTTACCCCTCTTCATACAAAATGGCGTGTCCGTAATGCATGATGTTAATTTTCCTCATTATGAAACTAAGATTTTTTTCAAAAACGAGATTAAATTCATAACTTTTACAGAATATTTGTATTTGGTTCTCTTATTTCATACATCAAAATTTTTAAAAATATTAGAATTTATAACGTTTTTTTAATTTTTTGTATACGCCGTCCTGTGTATTGAGCGTTACGAGTTCTTAGTACGCTTTATTACTCAGTTTAATTATTAAAATTGCATTAACGACATACACTAAAATAACAGCGTAGGTCTGTACTTCTAAACATTTAAAACTTTTGTGAACTTTGTTAAATATGTGGTATTATATTGCAAAACGTTTCATCAATCAATTACCGTTTGTAACCCCAAAAAATTATTGAGTGTTATTCTTATTTTTTTATTTAATTTAAATTTTTTGGAGAATAACTAAGTAGGTTATATTAAAATACATCAGAGATTATACATCCGAATTGCATTGAATTCAAAATATTGTGTGTGTTCTGCAAAAATATTGAATTCGTATAAAAATGTATTGAGCGTTACGTAAAAAAAATTTTTCAAATATAATTTATCTATAAATTTTAGGACGTTAAAAAAAAGTTAACAGCATCTGAAGGGTAGAAACGATACAAAGAATATTATCTGTTTACAAATTTCTGGTTTTCGTTGAATAAATTTTGCTTCTTTCGCACAGTGGGTTGTTATATTATCGAAGAATGTATTAGCTAGGTCTTTGTTTGCTACAAAAGAATTATTTGAAACTGACATAACTTTGGACATTGTTGGTGGGTTTTATTAAAAAAGTCTTATTTGAAAGAAAAGTTAGCCTACTTTTTTCTTATGAATAAATGTTTGCAAAGAATTATTTTAAAACATAAAATTTTTTTTATTTTTCCATGTGCACCCAAGTCAGAATTGAAAAAGTGGTCATAACTTTTAATTTCGTCCTGGGTATATTATATTTTTTTTTTGTTTTTAGAGAGTAGATATATAGAGCTTTCAAACACTATACTAATTTTTCCTGGTGTATTTTTTCGAAAAAAAATTTCCTGGAATAACCACGAAAGCAAATGTAACGCTCAAAATTGTTAAAAATCGGAAAAAATAATTTTATTTCCGGAATCAATGAATGAGGCAAAAACTATAATAAAAATTCTATCTTTTCATACATATGTATATTAGTTACATTGGTAAACAAAACTTAAACACACACACACACACAAAAGGTACGTTTAGAACAGGAACCGGCCAACACATACTAACACATTTTCCGTGTATGGGTTTTATTTTGCAACTCTCGCTCTTACAAAATTTTTGTTAGTGTATATCAAGCAATAGCAAGAAACAAGCGATAACACAATCCGCTTGTTTGACTGTTCTTGCCACACAAATCGATTTTATTTACTTTTATTTAATACGTGTGAGTACATACGTGTGAGAAAAAAACTGTAAAAAGTCCCATATGATATGTTGTGCCGGTTACTGGTTTATAATGAGAATTAGCCATGTATATATGGATATGTATTTTATCTATATTTATGTTAGTTACTTATAACAGGCTCTCATACGTTTTTATACGTGTTCTCATGTTTTTGCTTCACTTATTTCCGGTTGTAACAGAACGTGTTTTTATATATATATATATATATATTCGCATTTTACTCAGATTAAATTTTTGTATTTAAATTTGTATTTAAAACGCCATGATGTTTCCTTTACAATTTATGTTTCTTAATTATATATCCGCTTAATTTTAGTTATTAAGGAAAATTTAATAGTTAAGGTAGAATGTATTAATAATATAAATTTATATTTAAAAAAAGACACGTTTCTAAATTAGTTAGCAAACGTTTGCAAAAAGCTTTTTTTATTTTCTTCTGATTGAAAATTCTTCCATGATGTTATACATCCTTAAATAGCATATGGGCGTTTCCATGTCAGCGTACGTGACATTTGTACGCCTACAAACTGGAATAGATTTTGCAAAAATAGGAGTAACTGGAAAAAATTGTTTCGTTATATTCCATTCCAAAAACTATCACATTTGAAACTCTGTTGTCCAAAATATAGAGGGAAATAAGGGCATATCGTACACGATATAAAACGGAAGTGATGTTAAGGTGCATGTAAAAATATGCGAAAGTCTGCGAATTGTGAAGTGTTTTTTTTTCTTTTTTAAATTCCTTACACTAAGCCAACTATTTTTTCTTTATTATCCGTAAGTTTGAAATAAAAAAAAAAAACTTTTGGGTGATTTTATAATGAACAAAATTTGATAGCGTACGTGACATAGCGTATGTGACAGAATTTTCTCTTATAGTATTCTTAAGTAATGAAATATATATTTTGTAAATATATGTAAGCAAAAACTTAAAAACAAATAAAAAATTTGCATTTGCGGACAATAGCAATAAAAACAATCAAGATTCAAGTTCATTCATAGTACATATTATGTACTTCGGCGCTGAGTTTACGGCGCCACCTTTGCCCTACAGAGTAGTACATACTAGTTAATTTGAAGTTTTTACGGGTAATGAATACGCAGTTCGAAATTCATTTATATGCTGACTATAATGAAATGAAAAAGGATGAAGTTTTTTTTATTTTTGAAATTTGATGGAAATTTTTCCATTTTTCATTTGCATTTAGTTGGATTTGTAGTACTACAATAGCGTACGTGATGAATTTTAAATGCTTATAAAATTTTTATTACACCAAATTGAAAAAAAATGTCGATTGATATTTGTTTGCGACAAATATCTTGCTTTAAACTTTTATTTTGAAACAGTTTCGACCAGTCAAATTCAAATGACGTAGACAAGTAGTGTTTTTCCACTGCGTACGTGACATTAGAATAGTAGCCAACGAAAATAAAAAAATATACAGCTAATCGAACTCTATCTTTTATTTTTCCTCGCGAACCTTGTTTTCTTATGTTGGAACATTAATTTTAAAGTATAATTGCAATGTTACAATTAACTGAATCTAGTCGCTAGAAAAGCGAAAATAGTTTATTGCAATGTCTTAAAATTAGTCAAAGAGATATTCAGTTTAAGCTGTTATTTTCGATATTTAAAAATTGTAGTAAGGTATAAATACCTCTGTATAGTAAAGTTTGATTGTGTTTTTCGTCTTTACCATATCTTGAAAAAAGTTTTAAGGGTTTTAATTTTTTCAGTCGTGGTTTTCATTTTCATGGAAATGCCCATATAAGAAATTTTAGAACATAACACAAGTACTGTGATTGTCAAAAAATAAAAATAAATAAAAAATTCAGCATACCATTTCGAATACCCACATCAGCTATCAATGACAATTACTAAAATATGAGAAAGGCAAACCGTCAAAGTCAACCAACCTTAAAATAAAAAAAATCTTATTTTACGCCCACTGCTGAAAACATTTTAGATTTAATCAAAACTTCCTGGGAAAAGAAATTAAGATACAAAAAAACAGATACCGATATAGAACAGAAAGTAAAGTATGAATGCCGCAAAATTTTAAATTCGTTTATAAAAATTTAATATAAAGTTTTATAAATAATAAAAATCATTTCATTTTTATACTGCAGATGTAATATTTTATAAGTTACAACTTAAAAGTACGAAAAAAAGACACCAGGCAGGTGAGGAGAGACTGAGAATAAAGGAATTCAATCATGAAGAAGATGAGATATAAACAAAAAAAACTTTGAAACAATGTAATAAATAATCTCCAAACAAATTAGTATGTTGACATAAGACTAAATCATAAAAATAAATTTTTCGTAAAATACTACAGTCTATATAGAAAAAATTTCAGAACAATTTTTGAGCAAATATGGAGCAGTTTTAAATAGCAAAAAATCGGACTATCAAAATGAAACCTTTAAGCTTTAAAAAAAATACATGAAGGATGTTTATGTTATGGAATAACGCTCAAGTTATGATTTAATAGCTAGATGGAATATTATGAACAAATTTATTCAATTGCTTTTTCAAGCAAGATATGCTATAAAACTTTCCTTAATTCAATTAATTTATGTATATTTAGGGTACCGTACACCAAAGATGAAAAGCAACCTTATTGTTTTCGCTACACTGCACAGTGGGGACTTTTGCAAAATAAATGGTAATAAATCTGAAACTTCTAAACTGCTGATTGGATTTATCTGAAACTTTAAACATCTTTAGGGGGAGAGTCAGGCTTTACAACGCGTGTCTAGGTGGCCTTCTGGCAAAGCACAAGAGAAGTTACAGTGGGCCAAAGTTGGCTACCTGGAAAAACTTCTGAGGCTTGTAACTTTTTTAAATATTATCCGATTTAAGAAATAGAAAGTGCGTTGACTTAAGCACAAAAGTCCAAAAATTTTCTTAACATGAGTTTCCATATCTCTTACAATGTAGAAGATATTTGACTTTGAAGAAAAAAAAACTTTTTTTGTCTTGTCCCGTTGTAAAGCCTGACTCCCCTTCTAAAGGTGTTCGAAGTTTCAGATAAATCCAATCCGCACCTTAGAAGTTCCAGATTTATTAACATTAATTTTGCAAAAGTCCCCACTGTGCACTGTCGATCCGCCTATCTGTCAGTCTGTCTGTCACAGGCTTTCATCTTGTAGAACCGCAAGAGATACGGACCTGAAACTTTTACAGAATATGTGTAACTATGTGCAACAACAAATACTAAAAGTTTATGAAAGTAAAAAATTAAAGGGTGATCTAAAGCGAGCAACGAAACATATTGAAATCGTAATGTAATAAACATACACTTTTTTATATATAGACATTTGACATTTTAAAAGTTAGTGTATTACTACATAGACTATACCCAATAAATAATTAAATTTATATAATATATAATTTAGAGGGTATTCTATCAGTTAATGTAATTTTGACAATTAGCTGTATGTTGATAACCGTAAGAAGCAAACTCTTGAAATGCTGCACTTTAAAGGCAACAGTAACGAATGCTAAAAAGCAAACAAACTACTAACGAAAGGGTATTCCATCAGTTAATGTAATTTTGAAAATCAGCTATATCTTATGAACCTTAATAATTAGACACTTGAAACAAACTAAAAATTAGTAATGAAATAGTAAATTAATAATTAAAGAGTATCCTTTTAAGTGGTGGTCTTGATCTCCCCAGAGAAAATGTTCATAGTCCCAAATTGAGAAATCTTTTAAACAACTCTGAAATTGATAATCGTCTAAGATAAACTGAAGTAAATACATGTTTGAAATGCAAGAAACAACACGAAAATTAGATTGCCCTAAAAAAAACAAAATCGCCATACAAAGAAATCACCAAAGGAAAAAGAAAGCCAAACATAAAAACCCCCAAAATTAAAAAAATAGCCAAAACGAAAATAAACGCCAAAATGAAAAGCAGCGATGAAACGAAAATAAACACAAAAATCGCCAAAAAGAAACGAAAAAATCGCCAAAATAAAAAAATGCCACAGCTAAAAAAAACCGAAAATTAAAAATATTGCCAAAACGAAAAAAATCAGCTAAATGAAAAAAAGCGCAAAAACGAAAAAGGCACTAAAACGAAAAAATCGTCTAAGAAAAAAAAAACGTCCAACCTAAATAAAACCAAAAACTAAAATATATAGACAAAACGAAAAAAATCGCCAAAATGAAAAAAAAACGCTAGAACGAGAAAAGCACTAAAACGAAAAATATTGCCAAAACTAAAAAAAATCGACAAGAAACGAAAAAATTCGTAAAATAAAAACCTAAGACGAAAAAGTACATTAAAATTAAAAGTCTCCAAACCAAACCAAACCAAAAATCGCCAAAACGAAAAAAGGGATATACTGTGTATAGTATTCGCACGGAACCCTTCGTGTGCAAGTCAAACTCGCACTTTACTGAATTTTATATATATATATATGTACGTACGTACACAGATAGATAATTCTTTTTTTATAAATCACATCTATTGATGTTACAAAATTCAAATATACATATCTGATCAATTGCTTAGAAATTGTATATATTTGAAAGTTGTTTACTTACGGCTCGGCTCCACTATGTCTTGATGGCAAATGTGGAATGGTTATGCCATGTGTTTAGCCTTTATTTCAATATTGATAATTCTTAAAAAAAGGACTTTAGAATAACACAAAATATCACATGTCTTTAGAGTTCCAAAGTACATAAGTAAGTGCGAGTATATGAAAGGGAGTATATTGTCTGTCTGCTCAAATAAGAAAAAGCAAACAGTAACAGATTTTTCTTGTTTAAACTTTTGACTATACATATTTGCTGCTAATATTTATTTTTTATGCTTAATCCAAACTGTTTGTAAGCACATATTTGTATTTTACTTCTTTTACATAAATTTGTATTTCACTTGTAGCCACCACAATGTGTTGTCTGTCATTCATGTCTCTAAGCCAGAAAATCAAATATGGCATGTTTTTGTTTTGCCAATAATTATGGGGAATAAATTCCATACTTTATGTTTATTTTGTTTGTAAGATACTTTAGAAATTTCTTGAGTTTTTGTTCCATTTTCTTTTGTGTGTTATCGCTTCTTTTAATAGCACATTGCCAGTTGCCAGTTTAGCTAAGCTGCTTTGCATATTAAGGGCTTATTGGCATTTTTTTTTTTTTGGTATTTCGTTGTAGTTTCCTTATTTTTATTATATGTATATTTTTTCTTCTTTAACATTTTATTAAAGTTGAATGACATTAAAACATGCGTGAGCCTGTTTGCTCAACAGCTTCTTTAAGTTTTTATTTCATAACGAATATTTATTGAAATGTAAATATAACGAACGTAATAGCGCTTTTATATTTTTCGAAAGTCCTCTAAACTTTAATAATGAAATTAAGTAAAGAAAGGGTGTTTTAGTTGTTGGGGGGTTGTAGAAAATATTTGCCCTAGAGAAGTAGAACAGAGCATAAAAAATGGTAAGTCTTTTTTATTAAATAAAGCATATTATTTTGTGATAAAAGTATCAGCCATGGGAAGATGAACTATCAGAGACATTCACCAAGCAAATATTATAGTACTCTAGTGCTCTCCAAAGAAATACCACATATGATATTTCTTTGGAGAATATTGGACTCCGCAACTATTCACTCACGGCTAATCATACGATTTGCTACCTAAAATTTTCAATTTTTGAAGAGGCTGTTACCGATTTGATCATAACTTAGGAAGGGCTTGTCTAATTTTTTTACAAGAACCACTAAACTACTTAAAAGCGAAATTATCTTCAAGCTGTCTAAAGTTATTTTTTAATGTTTAATGTTCAATAGTTTTGGATTTCCTCAGATTGCAATGCTGAAAATATATATTTTTATGCAATATTGGAAAATTTTTTTTTTAACATTTATAAAAAAGCGAAAATGGCAAAAAGTTGCTATTTTTATTAGTCGATCATAAAGCCACATATACTGCAAATAAAAATAAGCTTTATTTCATGACAATCGATAAATAAATATTGTTTTTACTCATAATAAAATGAAGTCACCTGATTTTTGCAAAAATGGCGAATATTTATACTGGCGCCTTGGCGATTTTTCGTCGGCTTTGCTATTTCTATAGTTTTTTGTGACTTTTTTAGTTATGACGATTTTTTCGTTTTGGTGCACAGAAAAAACTATCACCGAAAAATTTTCAAATTAAAGTTTGTCTAAAAATAAATTTCATTTTCAGTAAATGTTCTTTACATAATCAATGAATTGTTTGTTTGCCTCTTATTGAGGACGCAAACACCAAACACAACAAGAAAAACTGGGTCATAAAAAAACAATCCCGATGACGACATACACACAAATAACAACAACAACAATGATAGCAAAAAGAATGCGATTGTACCAAGTATGTTTACTGAAGATTTTTAAGTGAATCCAATCAATCAATCAATCAATCAATCAATCAATAAATTTTTGGGATTTTTTTCGTTTTTTGCGAGTTTTTTCGTTTTGGCTATTTTTAACTTTGAGGTTTTTTTAGTTTAGGAGCTTTTTTATTTTAGCGCTTTTTTAAATTTTGGCGGTTTTGTTTCGTTTTTTGCAACTTTTTTGCGATTTTTTTCGTTTTTGGCGATTTTTTACGTTTTTGGCGATTTTTCCTCCTTTTTTTGACATTTTTTAGTTTCACGATTTTTTCCGTTGTGGTGCTTTTTTCGCTTCAACGTTTTTTTTTTATTTTAGTGATTTTTTTTCGTTTTGGGTAATTTTTTTAAACTTTTTTAATTTTGAGGTTCCTTTGTTTGGCGTGTTTTTGTTTTGGCGATTTTTTGTTTGTTTTGGCGATTTACTTTTCGGATTGTTTCTTATAGGGATACCCTTTAATTATTAATTTGATTTGTTTCATATGTCTAAGTATTAATTTCAAAATTACATCTCCTGATAGAATACCCTTTAGTTTTTAGTTCGTTTGTTTTTTAGTATTTCTTACTGTTGCCTTTAAAATGCTGCACTAGCTGTGCACATTTTAAAAGTTCGCCTCTTACGGTTTCCAAGATACAGCTAATCGTAAAAATTACATAGTTAAAAAATTACATTAACTGATAGAATACCCTCTAATTTTTAATATGTTTGCATTTCAGTATTTATTGGTGTAGTCGGTATAATAATACACGAACTTTGAAAATGATGTGTTCATATATTAAATTAGAACTTCAACATTTTTCGTTGCTCGTTTTAGAACAACCTTAAATTTTTACTTTCATAAGTTTTTAATATTTGTTGTTGTAGCGGCAAAATTAACACATATTATGTGAAAATTTCAGGTCCGTACCTCTTACGGTTGTAGAGAAAGAACGCTGTGACAGACAGATAGACAGACCGACGGACGGTTAGCGTAGCGAAAACAATAGGGTGACTTTTCATTTTATTTTAAGTTTTTTAGACTTTTTGTAATAAAATTGGTCTATCCCTTCCCAAGTTATGATAAAATCTTGAAAAATCCCAAATTTTAGAAAAACTGAAAAAGACATATCCATAGAATTTTAAAATTTGACCATATTTTTAGTCAAAAAATTATAGTGGTCATCAAAGACCATGACAAAAGTTTAATTTTGTTGCATAGTATTATCTTTACCTAGTAGCGCTTTAAGTTATGAATATGTAATTTCAGAAAATGTAATTTATTAGAATTGAAGGACTTAACTGATTTATATACTAGAATTTCTTACAGACTTACATTTTTTACGTTACTATGTAATTTCAGTATTATGTGCCTAAAAAAATTACCTTGTTATAAGCAATCTGCTCGTAGCAGACATAATTTAATTTAATTTTTACGACCGGAATAAAAACCAAAATAATTAGTTTGATGCGAGCAAGAATCTTTATGAAAAGCTTAAATTTTCTAATAAAAAAAATGCTTTCCATATAAATATTAATTTTTTTCTTTGAACAAAACTTCCTGAAAGTATACCACAATAAAGACTATTAGAATTTTGTCAAAGCCTTATAACCACTTAAAATAACTTGTTTCTTTTTTTATTGCGTTAGCTGGTGATTGTTCCACCTTTTCCAAAACAGCAGAACACTACCTACTTACTGTCAAGTATGCAAAGATATGCTAACAAATTTTCAAATAAAACGTAAAATATTTATATTTAGTTTCAACTTGTTATGTTTTTGTTTAAAAGGAGGGAGATATAAGTATGAAAATGTTCACTTAAATTTGTCTTTGTACTCTTGTTCCTGTAGTTCGGGAGTCACTGACTAGTTCAAGAGTGATCTTAGAAGTAATTATTTTGAAAATTTTCATGTCATACACTTTTTGTAATTACATGGCCTAGAATTTAAATTGAAGCTTATACACACTTCATGAATTCTTTGGATTAATGAAATAGGTTTCGCAAAATTATTTTAATGAAAATGTCACCAAATATATGAAATAGTTTCATTGATCCAATCAAATGGTTTCAGTAAACCAATGAAAAATGTTTCATTATTTTACCGAAACTACTTCATCATTTTAATGAAATCATTTCAGTATTTTAACGAAATTATTTTATTATTTTAATGAAGTTATTTTATTATCTTAATGAAGTTATTTTATTATTTTAATGAAATTCTTTCATGTATTTATTGAAATTATTTCATTATTTCAACGAAAGTATTTCATTATTTTAATGAATATAATTCATTGTTTTAATGAAATTCTTATATTATAGAGTACGCTCATTAATATAAACTGTTTCATTAACTATTTTAGTTTATAGACAATTTCACGCTATAAACAGGTACGAAAGAAAATCTGTAATGCTGATGACCGCTCACAGTATCGAACTCAGATCCTTGAATTTCATAATTTGTTTTGCAGGCAACCTTTTAACTACTTCAACCAACAGCACTTTCAAAACAATGTTTTCTATGAGTAAAAAGAACGATTACAACAACAACAGCAATCTTACAAAATTATTTTTGTTCTTCGCTTTTGGTTGATACAAACAAAAGTTTGTTTTTCTTATGAATGAAAGCATATCTATATATTTAATTTATTTCAACGGTCTTTCATAAAGTCAATGAAAGTTTTCATCAAAACTACCAAATATTTTTCATAGAAACTATGAAATGTAAAAGCTTAATATGTTTTCCTAATCTTTAAGAGTAAATACTTCAAGCTTTTTAAGTATCCATTAACTTTTTAGGAAACCAAACTTAAAGGGGCTTCTATAACATGACAAAATGTTGTCGTAAATCCAATGAAATTTTACATTGGGCAGTTTTTCATCTTCAGCTGCCGCAAAATCAACAGCATTCACTTCGTTTGCAACCTAACTTATAGTAGAATACTTTCGTATCACAATACGTGCTAAAGTAGTTTTAAAACGAAATTTTACTCTTTTACTTTAATACGCAAAACTCAAAGCCATTGTTATAGTTTTTCTGCTGAACAAATCAATCATATCTTTAACAAATTTAATACTCTTATGTATATATTGCACTTGGGGCTTGTAATTGAAAGGCATATCTAAATTATGAAGGCAAACGAAAAATGAAAGGAAAGAGAAACAGGAAAAAGTAACCGGAAGCATTCTATCAGATGTTGGCACTAAAACTAAAAATGAATTCATTTTTCCGCTTTCTTGCTTGCAATTTGAGCTTTTTGTCTAATAAAGTATTTCATTTGTTACACTCTGGGGTATAGAATTGATTAAATCCTCTAGCCTGAGTGTGAAAGGTGTAGATGAGTTTGTTGTTCAATTTAGGAATCTTGGTTTACTTCCTTATAAGAAAACAAATATTTCTGAATTGTATCAATGCAATAGGGGCATCATGTCAACGAAGAACAAATAAAATGATAGAAAGAATACTGACGAAATGCGTCGCAGAAAGTAAATTTTGTTTGTGCTACACAAATTCTGCTTTAGTACAGCCCGTCAGAGACAACTAGTGAAATTTATGATTTTAAACTATAGAGAATGCTTAAATTGTTTCGTTGCAGTAGAAATATATCACGTTTACTTGTAAATTGCAATTACCACATTTTTCCATTTCAGTGTTCTTATGATTCTTTTTAAGCTGCAAATTTTATGCTTTTCCCGAGTTGCTTTTGTTGTCAAGGTGTTGCAAATATTACATTCAATAGATTTCTTGACATCAATGACTTCTCTATGTAGTAATAAGTACTCGTACTTTGTACATAAGGGTTTTTATCTGTTTGTCTTTTCAAAGAATTTTCTAGTAACTATATGTGCATTACTTCCATTTCATTTTCTTTTTCGGTTTGGTGTTTCGTTGCGTGCAACATTTACTATTGGCTGTGAGTTGAATGAAATATTAAGTGTAGATATGAAGAGTTCTAAATTTAAACATCACTTGTATCTTTAGAAATGCAAAAGTTTTCAAAATTCTATAAATAAAGAAGTACAGCACACTTTATTACCATACCATGCAGGCAAAAAAAATTGAATAGCACACTAAGTTTGACGATGAATATATTTAAAACGGTTAATTTAATCGACTAATCACATTAGAGAATTTTTGTGGAGCAGTAGATTTCCTATAAAATTGTGATTTGCGCGTATCATAATAATTTTTTGTTAACGAGTTATAAAATTCTTAAAAAAAATAGAAATCTGCCTGAAAATAGTCAAATTTTAACCTTTAATAACTTTTGAACGGCGAGGTTTACGAAGAATTGTATGAGACCTTTTTTGCAGAGAATTCAATTTCCTACATATACCAAAATACCAAATAGCATATACCGAGATAGGAACTTTTCTTTCTAATAATAACGAAAAAAAAACCTGAGAGGCGGAGGACCTTCCTATTAAAATTAAGAGCTCATACTTATATAACTTTTACAAATATTATCCGATTTTAATGAATTTAAGCTTGGTGTAAATTTTATAAATAAATAAAGAAAATACAGTTTATTTTATTAAGATATCTTTAATATTTTCAAAAATACTTGGCTTTGAATTTTAAAATTTTGCTTCGACTTTGTTTTCTGTTTCGCCAATATCTCCGGCAATAGCATAGGAAAATTTTTCAAAAAAATATTTTATGATTTTTAATACAATTCTTGATAATATACAGAAAAAAAAACTTTTAGTTATCTCAACTCATGTAGTCGTAAAAGTACTTAAAGCCAAGACTTTGAATTGAGGGTGAAAAATGGTTGGCCATTATATTGTTGCTTTATTTCAACAGAAATCTTTAAAAGATGTTGAATTCATTAAAATTTTCTTAATGAATAAAAAGATTCTCTTTTCATCGATATGTAAAATGTTTGTTTTTTTTACTTGCGTTTTATAATATTTAATGGACGCTAAATTAACATAACATCGCTGATTGTGTTTCAGACAGAATGTCATTTACTTTGTCAAGATGGAATAGATAAGGCTCAAAAGTTGATTTTATATTACATAAGCACAAAGTGAAAATGTTTCTTAATTAAAATGTTCTTAGAAATTAAATAATTTTACAAAATATATGTGCGGCCAGCCAGCCCTCTTTGTGTTAAAACCAAAAAAAAAAAAAGATTACTTCTTGCATAATATATCACCGAGAAGATTTTTTAAAGCAGTAACAATGTTTGTAATACAATATGTTTAAATGTCAAACGAACGCTTTTTTTTGCTTTATGTTAATTTGTGACAGCTTTAAATAATTATTTCTTGATGGTAATAAAACTTGGCGGCTGCTGAATGACCCAAAGAGGAGAATTCTAAAAGACAAGCTTCATACAATCAGGCTGGGGCATGGCTATAAAAAAAGCACATTCAATTCTTAATTCATTTAAATAAAATAAACAAAAATGATTCTCTAAATTAACTTTTCGCAATCAAATGCTGCGTTTGCATATTCTTATCGCGCAAAACGTTTGTACACATTGTATACACACATCTATTTATATAGTAGATCAAGAGACACCCCAAAACATACATGTGTATGTATATGTGCATAACAAACCTATATGTGTATGCTAAAATTAACAGGATATCAGCAGCATGAAATCTCAGTTTTGGATGGGAGGATGTTAATACAACATTTTCGTACACTTACTAAAATACGCATGCAAAAGCATAAGATAAACAATGAACATTAGGAGGAACTCGATTTATTAGAACTTTCTTATTATAGGTATGTAGGTAGCATTTGGATATTCACAAAACTTGATTACAACAAATATATTTTTTTGGGTGTAAATTTAATGACAGTTTGTAAGAAAAAATATTAAAATCTTCTTCAAATGCTGCTTTACAAATCCTCTAAAATGATTTTCTTTAGCTATAAAAAATTTATTCTAAAAATGTTTCAGAAGGTGGCCTAATATTTACATTTTGTTGCCAGGAATTTGTTAACAACCACAGAATAGTACACTCTTGTATACTAACAAATATAATAACGAGTATATATGTAACTACCCTGTCGAAAAAAACCCTAGTCGACTACAAAAATAATCAACTTAATAGTTAAATTTTCTTAGACTAACTAAAAGCTAAGTATAATGCAATCCAGGACTGACCCAAAATCAATTCTTAAGTTGAGTACACAATCGAATTTGGTGAGAGCCAACAACTTTACTTTCAGCTATTTTGAAACTCACTTCAAGTTTATATTAACTTTTTGCTGGTATTATTTTAAATTGTTTTTGCAAATATACCAACTACCAGGTGACTTAAATAAAGTCAACTTTAAGTTAGTTGAAAGTAGTCAGCTGTTTCCATTGGAAAGTAATCCAAGTGACAGTCAGACCTATTTGCGAAATAGTTAGCTTAAAGTTAACTACGTTTCCGACAGGGTAAGTACCTATTCTATGAACTCTACATAGGTATGTATGTATGCATGTGTATCAGGGATGGCAAAGTTGGTACAATTGTACCATTTTTGGTACAATTCGGATTTTAAAAGTACAATGGTACCCTAATGGCTTATTTAGTACAATTAATAATTTTTCTAGTTTTTTAGAAAACCTCTTTATTGCAGATCTTTTATTGTGATAAAATATTTGGAATTATCAAAGCATTGTTGTTATAAATAATAATTTGCAACAAGAATGCTTTGCTAATTCCGCACATTTTAATTCCGCATAGAATGCAGAACATACCCAATTTTATTTTTTTCGTCCGCTTTTATCTAAATTAAATTAAAATTTTTCGAAGTATTGAAAACAAAGTTTGGCTCAAAAGTGGTCAAATAAGGTTAGCTATGTATACCGTTCTACCTTTTTTAAAATCTGTTTTGGTACAATTAAGCCCAAAAAAGTACAATTTTAGAGAACAATTAGTACAATTTTGAAATCTCAATTGCCATCCCTGATATGTATGATTTCCTTTCATTCTTTTAAAGAGCATTAAACAACTAAAAACAACAATCTTTATTTTCTGTTACAGTATTTATATTTTCATTTTGTTTCTCTTTCATTATCAATAATTTAAATCCTGTTACTTTCTCTAGTCTCGTAAAGTTTCATGTGAATTGCAGAGTGTGTGTGTGAGAGAGAGAGAGAGAGAGAGAGAGAGAGAGAGAGAGATGAAAGTAATAAAATGTTATTATTTCGGTCGATTTTGTTGTTATACTAACCAAGAATTCATTGTCTATTTGATTGGCATTAATTGCATTGTTTTGTTTGGCTGTTATTTTTGCATTTTCTGTTTTTATTATTTTCCTATTCTGGTCAGTTTTTAATGTTCTGACATGAATTTTTAATGGAAAATTTTTATTGTACAGCGAACAAAAGCAATGAAAGGTATTCAAGTAATTTAAGATAATTGGATATGTATTGATAAGGTCAGGTATTGATATAAAAATAAATGTGCATAAGTGCAGAAAATATTAATTACAGCTAAAAGTGGCTTTATTAAATAGATTAAAGATAGACAATATTAAATAAACTTTTGTTTTTCGAAAATGTATGTACATAATTACAACAAAAATTATTATATTAAGGGAAATCAAAAGAAGATATACGTATTTCGGCGTTTAGAAACTTTTTATGTGGAACTCATTTTAGGAGGATAAATTTCTCTCCTACGTGGTACACTTTACCCTCTAGCTCTTCGTTGTATGGATCTTTTTGTCCCTTCTTAAAAACCTCCCCTTCGGCGGCGATATAGCGGGCAGAAATGGTCAACAAAAAACCTTGCTCGTGGTGTTTTATATGAAAGTGCTGAGCACATGTAATACCTTAAACGTAAGTCTTACAAGATTTCCTATGTAGAGTCACTATAACTATGTGCAAAAGTTAGGGAACTTTGAATCCCAGATGTAAACTTTCTAAACGTTAGTGTGCCCTCTGTCAGAATAAGTATTTAGAACCATGCTATTTTTTTTGTACACCACACACTTAGACGTATGCGTAATAGTAATAAAAATCATTACATGCTAAGTATACGCTAATCGCTAATTATATTATACATGGAGTAAAAACGAAAACTTTCGACCCGGTCTGGATTTTCATCCTCTACGATTTTAATGAAATTCAACATATACATTCTACTGTTGTGTGCACGTTACATGGCCAAAACTTATTTCGATACCTCTTATGGTTTCTATTTTATAGCCCTCTAAACTTGGGCATCTCGGCAATTTTTGGGAACAGATATAAATAAAAAGATTTTTAAATGCGTTTGTAAAAATACAGAACATTGACAAGGACTTAAGGTTAAAACATCTGACTTCTTGTGACATATTTAATTAAATAAATAAACAAAAATAGACATTGGCATAAAGTACTTTCTTCAGAAAAGTACTTTTTTAAAAAAACTTCTACATCCCAGTAAAAACTTTGCTTACTGGTAGACGAAAAAAGTATATGAGGATTTAAATCGTAACTATGTACTTATAATTTGACTCGTTAACTAATTATTTTTCTTTGAATCGTTACCTACTTGTTTTTTAAAAGTACCTTTTAAAAAAGTACCTTTTAAATAAGTACCTTTTAAAAAAGTACCTTTTAAAAAAGTACCTTTTAAAAAAGTACCTTTTAAGAAAGTACCTTTTAAAAAAGTACCTTTTAAAAAAGTACCTGTTAAAAAAGTACCTTTTAAAAAAAGTACCTTTTAAAAAAGTTTCTTTTTAAAAAAAGTACCTTTTAAAAAAGTACCTTTTAAAAAAGTACCTTTTAAAAAAGTACCTTTTAAAAAAGTACCTTTCAAAAAAAGTACCTTTTAAAAAAAGTACCTTTTGAAAAAATTACCTTTTGAAAAAATTACCTTTTAAAAAAGTACCATTAAAAAAGTACCTTTTAAAAAAAGTACCTTTTAAAAAAAGTGCCTTTTGAAAAAGTACCTTTTAAAAAAAGTGCCTTTTGAAAAAGTACCTTTTAAAAAAAGTACATTTTAAAAAAGTACCTTTTAAAAAAGTACCTTTTAAAAAAGTACCTTTTAAAAAAGTACCTTTTAAAAAAGTACCTTTTAAAAAGTACCTTTTAAAAAAGTACCTTTTAAAAAAGTACCTTTTAAAAAAGTACCTTTTAAAAAAGTGCCTTTTAAAAAAGTACCTTTTCAAAAAGTACCTTTTAAAAAAAGTACCTTTTAAAAAAGTACCTTTTAAAAAAAGTACCTTTTAAAAAAAGTACCTTTTAAAAAAAGTACCTTTTAAAAAGAGTACCTTTTAAAAAAAGTACCTTTTAAAAAAAGTACCTTTTAAAAAAAGTACCTTTTAAAAAAAGTACCTTTTAAAAAAAGTACCTTTTAAAAAAAGTACCTTTTAAAAAAAGTACCTTTTAAAAAAAGTACCTTTTAAAAAAAGTACCTTTTAAAAAAAGTACCCTTTAAAAAAAGTACCTTTTAAAAAAAGTACCTTTTAAAAAAAGTACCTTTTAAAAAAAGTACCTTTTAAAAAAAATACCTTTTAAAAAAAGTGCCTTTTAAAAAAAGTGCCTTTTAAAAAAAGTACCTTTTAAAAAAGTACATTTTAAAAAAAGTACCTTTTAAAAAAGTACATTTTAAAAAAGTATGTACGTTTTAAGAAATACATAAAAAAAGTTCCTTTCAAAAAAAGTACCTTTTAAAAAAAGTATGTACCTTTTAAAAATACCTTTAAAAAAGTACCTTTTAAAAAAGTACCTTTTAAAAAAGTACCTTTTAAAAAAGTACCTTTTAAAAAAGTACCTTTTAAAAAGTACCTTCTAAAAAAGTACCTTTTAAAAAAGTACCTTTTAAAAAGTACCTTTAAAAAGTGTCCTCTTTAAGCCAAGGTGCGAGGAGAATATAAATTAATTAAAAAACACCTCGACTTGTATGAAATCCCATACAAATGTTATTCAAAAGTTACCGAATTGTTCAATACATATTTCCAAAAACAAATATTTTTCAAATGAAGAACCATACACTGATTGCACTGAGTCCAGTCTTCTAGAAATTCAATATTTACATAAACTTTTGGCAATAGTAACGGTCGAATGGTGACGTTGCTCCAAGCCAAATGATTTTAAATTCATAAATCAAGTCAAGCATTCCACTAGTATGTATTCGTATACGTTACATGTAAGAATAAAAAGCAAAGATTCAAATACATTTCACTGTTGTTTTCCATATCCCTGTTATGTTGTCCATTTGCCGGTATTCACACGAAGCATACACATACATAAGAGTACACATACATATCGTTGCCTTAATATAGAAAAGACCTAACTCACTTCTTTCAAAACGATTTTTTTTTCCTATTTCAAAAGATTAAAGTTTTATATTTCGAAAAATGCAAAACACTCGATTTGAAAAGAGAAATAATTTAGGGCCTTTCAATATTAAGGTAATGATATGTATATATAAATGTTCATAAATATGCATACAATATGCAAAACACTATTGGCCTGATATACAAATTTAAAACAAATATGTAGTTCTAACGAACACACCCACACGCCTGTGTTTTCTTTTTTAGCAAATACTAAAGGTTATGCGATATTTATTGAACAAACCTTTTATTTTTCAGAATTTATTTCCGCTTTTAAGCAATTTAAACAATGGAATTTTGTGATAAATTTCGAGTAAAAATGGTTCTTCAATGGTGTTTAAAGGGAAATGTTGTTTTCTTTTGGAAGTATAATTAACAGTTTGTATCTCGCTAATGCTTTACAGCTTTCGTAAGAAGGTTTTATTATTTGGAAGGTTAGTTATGAATTAGCTATGCTATTAGTGAGGTAATGCTTTCAACATGTCGCCATTTGAAACGCTTTTTAGAGTAAAATCTTTAAAATATTGCAACAAATGTGTTTGTTCTAGAATCAGTATAATTTTTCGCGTGTATTTTATTAATTTTATAATATTTCAATATTTCCTCAATACATTGAAATACTAATTAAATTTTGAAAATTTTATAAATAATTGCATGTTTGCCATATGAAAATTATTCACTAGATTAATAATCCTACAGATTATTAATTAAATATACAGACATATATCCACATGCTGCACAATAGGACCGATCGCTAATTAAATGACAATAAATACATAACATTGAAAATACTAGTCACATTTTCGATGTTAACTAGAAACAGAAATAAATAAACAATGCCTTAAATTATATAATACTAAATAAAAGTAAAATTTATTTTAATCTAAGTAGCAGCTTTAATAAAAACGCTTAAAAATCGTCGTTTTTATGGAATAACGCATTGCTGATGGTATGAATGGTAAAATTTAATGCACCATTGGACACAGCTTAAAAAGATCCTTCTAACGATGTGATTTTTTATATGTTGTCTTGGGTGCAAATACGAAAATATGCAGAAAACTACAAAAATATACCTTTTTTAGACACGGTCTATCTCACGGGCGTTCATAGCTAGACCCCGCAAATGTTTTGGGAAACCTCATTAAGAAGAACGATCTTTAATTTTGGTTGGGTAAAAAAAACACGTTTTTCATATTTATACAAGTCGAGTCGCTCTAATGTACATACGTATATATCTTTTTACGTTTTGTTGATTTTTATTTTTATTATTTTTTTTACTTTAAGCGTAATTTTTTTTCGTTTTGGCGAACTTTTTCATTTCTTGCGATTTTTGTTAATTTTGGCGACTTTTTTTCCTTTTGCCATTTTTTACGATGTTTTTAGTTTTGAGGATTTTTTAACTTTCGCACTTTTTTGTTTTTGCGATTTTTTTTTCGTTTTGGCGATTTTTGTAGTTTTTTGGCGATTTTTCTTGTTTTAGTGATTTTTATTGACGATTTTTTGCGGTTTTTAACGCCGTTTTTAGTTTGGTAGATTTTTTAGTTTTGGCGCTTTTTTTTTTGTTTTTTAGATTATTTTAGTTTTGAAGTTTTTTTTCTTTTGTAAAAAATTTTTTTGCGATGTTTTTCGTTTTTATGCAATTTTTTAGTATTGCTGCTTCTTTTCGTTTTGACGATTTTGTCGGATTATGGTAATTTTTTAGTTTTGGCTTTCTTTTTTTGGCGATTTTTTCGGTTTTTGACGTTTTTTACGTTTTTGGCGATATTTTTAGTTTTCACGATTTTCTAGTTTTGGTGCTTTGGCGATTTTTTCTAGTTTTTGCCGATTTTTTCGGCTTTTGGCGATTTTCGTATTGACGCTTTTTAAGTGTAGGCGCTTATACCGTTATGGTGATTTTTCCAGTTTTTGGCAATTTTTTCTTGATTTTTTTTTGTTTTGACGATTTTTTGCGGTTTTTAACGCTGTTTTTAGTTTCGTAGATTTGTTTAGTTTTGGCGCTTTTTTCGATTTATAGACTATTTTAGTTTTGACAGTTATTTTTTTTTTCTTTTTTAACGACTTTTTCTTTTTTTTTTGCGATGTTTTTCGTTTTTAGGCCATTTTTTAATATTGCTGCTTTTTTCGTTTTTGTTATTTTGGCTTTTTTCGGTTTTTTCGGTTTTTCTTTTTTTGGCGATATTTTTAGTTTTCTCGATTTTTTTTAGTTGGCGCTTTTTTCGCCTTGGCAATTTTTTCCAGTTTTTGGCAATTTTTTTCGATTTTTTGGCGATTTTTTCGTTTTGCCGCTATTTAAGTGTATCCGCTTTTACCGTTATGGTGATTTTTTCGGTTTAGGCGATTTTTTTTTTGGTTTTTTGGCGGTCTTTTAAATTTTTGTGATTTTTTGCGTTTTAGCGATTTTTTCCAGTTTTTCGCTTTTTTCGTTTTGGTGATGTTTTCGGTTTTCGGCGATTCTTAAATTTTTTGGCGATCTTTTTAGTTTTGGTGATTTATTTGCGTTTTAGCGATTTTTTTCATTTTAGCGATTATTTTACTTTTGGTGGTTTTTTCCTTTAAGCGCTTTTTTCATTTTGGCGATTTTTCGTTACGGAATTTTTTTAATTTTGGAATTTTTTAGTTTTAGCTTTTTTTTAAATTTCAAGTGTTTGCCTCTTACGGTTTCGAAAATACAGCAAATGTCTAAATTACATAGTCTAAATTAAATTAATGTTTTTTATTAATTTTATTAATTAGTGCAGTCTGTATAATACACTAATTTTTAAAATTTCAAGTGTCTATATATATATGTAGTAAGTGTCTGTATATTACATTAGTATTTCAAGATATTTCGTGTCTCGCTTTAGAACACCCTCTAATTTTTAGCTGTAATATATTTTTTGTTGTAGCGACCAAAGTTCTACATATTCTGTAAAAATTTCAGGTCCGTAGCTCTTACGGTTCTCGAGAAAACAGACTGTGACAGACAGACAGATGGACGGACGGACGGACAGCGTAGGGAAAATAATAGGGTGGCTTTATAATTTTGGTGTACGGAACCCTTAAAA
The DNA here is from genome assembly GCA_956483635.1 of Panzeria rudis. Taxonomy (NCBI): domain Eukaryota; kingdom Metazoa; phylum Arthropoda; class Insecta; order Diptera; family Tachinidae; genus Panzeria; species Panzeria rudis. The sequence continues at coordinate 130,901,640 of OY101450.1, read as the reverse complement.
AGATGTGGGCTTTCAGAATACAAGAAGTGCTTGGGATTAGCACTGTTTGTGCTTAAACGGTACAACATATTTTTCTCTCCTTTGAATTGGTGTTGTTGTAGGAAAGGCATAAGACTAAAACGTGGGAGAATACAATAAATTAAATTAGCTAATTTGAAGGGATTTTGTTTTTGTATTTTACCACACACATATTGCATTGACAATAAAGAAAAATATGCGATATGATGAGATCGGACTTAAAATGGTGGCACTATATAAAAAAAACCAAAAGTGCTGTATTTTGGAGCGTGAAAAAAAGAATGTTTCCTATTTTAGAAACGTTATAGACATAGCTTTCATTTTAGGAAGTGGCTGGCAAATCTTTTTTTAGGGGGCCCGACCTGGTCTATAGTTGCATTATATGTTGTTTGGCTGTTATTTCTTTTTTTAAAGAATTTTATGACTTTTGGATAATTTTTCTATTTTATAACATTAATTACAGCTAGAATACGGACAATTGTGTTGTCCGTTGGTTATACTAAAGACAAATTTATTTTGCAATCACCATCACTGTCCATTGTCAGACTATGATACTATAAAATGCCTTCCTGATCTAATTATTGTTTAATTTTCCTCAAAAGTATTAATAATTGTATTATAGTCTGAAACGCCCTTAAGCATTAACTTGTACACGTGCAAATTATACAGACAATTACAATTTGAATAATTTGTATTTCTATGAATTATTTAAACACCCGCAGTCCTGTTTGCTACCTGCAAATAACTCATCCACGCTTAAATTCTCAACTAAATATTTCTTGCTTTTATAAATAACAATTTATGTTTAATTAATGAATTGTATGACTTTGAAAATTTATAATTTTGCAAAATTTTATTTTTCGCGTTTGACAATAAACGGAAAAAATATTTCTCTCACCAATTTACATTTTATTAATTGGAATAAATACATATCTAGTTACATTAGGGTGGTGCTTGTCAATAAAAAGTTCTCTAATTCTCGGCCTCACTACATAGAAATAAGCTGATAGTAATCGATTGAAAAATATTTTGAAGTGCCAGAAATCTTGAAAATTAATAAAAAAAAATTTTTGCTTCCTCCATTTCCTTAAAATTCTACAATTCGTGTAGAGCCTTACATTTAAGTTATAAGATGTGTTGCTTAGGACTTTTATCTAAAACACCAGGTGGAGCATTTTTATGGAACAATTTAACCCTGTAACCCTTTGCTGTATGTGTCTTTTTGTCCCTATCTTAAAAACGTCCAAAAATGTTTTAACAAAAATGTTTCTCGTGGTGTTCTCTACAAAAATTCTATCCATATCTAATACATTTAATGTAAGGCTTACTAGATTTCCTGTGCCGAACACTAAACGTCAATAAGTATAAAATTAACCCTTAAGCACATTTTGGCATTCAAGTTGAGTCTAGAGCTTGGGTGTCTTTAAAGAGTTAGAGGGTTAAAATATTTTACAAAAATGTCTCTCGATGTGTTTTACATGATATTGCTGAGCATATTGTATACCTTAAACGTAAGGCTTGAAAAATTGCCTATGCCGAATAGTAATTGTGAATAAGTATGAAAATAACCTCTTTAAACATATTTTAAGTTTTGAACGATTTCTGACGTTCAAGTTGAGTTTGGAGCTTGGTCGTCTTTAAAGAATTATAGTAGAATTTTATGACAAGTTTATCACCACTTAAGAACAGTTTTTGGACCATTTTTTTAAGAAAGGGACAAAAAGACCCAGATTACGAAGAGTTAGACGATCAATATGTTCCGCAAAAATGTTTTTCGGAGTATTTTACATAAAACTGCCGAACACATTTTATACCTTAAACGCAAAGCTTACAAGGTTTCCTAGGCCGAATACTAATTGTGAATAAGTATGAAATTATAATGCAAACACTTTTTAAGTTTTGAATGATTTCTGACATTCAAGTTTAGTCTGGAGCTTTGAAGACCTAAAGTAGAACTTTATGACAACTATTTTTGTATGATATTTTCGCCCGCTTTATCACCGCTTAAGGGCAGTTTTTAGCGTTTCGTACACCAAAAGTGTAAAGGGCCCTATTGTTTTCGCTATTTAGTCCGTCCGTCCGTCTGTCTGACTGTCACAGGTGGTTTCTCGAGAACCGTAAGAGCTACGGACCTGAAATTTTTAGATAATATGTAAAACTTTGGCCGCTACAACAGCAAATATATGACAGCTAAAAATTAAAGATTGTTCTAAAGCGAGCAACAAAACATATTGAAATAATAATGTGGTATGTGATGGAAATCGTTCGATTTGAAATCGGCGCCGATTTCAAAAACAAATTCTACTGAAAGATGACTTATTTAACGTTTTTAATGTTTTCAAGGCTTGGAATATTTTATTCGAATATTATTTTTTCGGTACAAAACAATAAAAAACATAAATTGGTTTTTGAAATCGGCGCCGATTTGAATCGATCGATTTCCATCACATACCAGAATGTAATAATATACAGACACTTTAAATTTTCAAAGTTAGTGTTAATTAGTGTAGTCTACACTAAGTAGTGTAGACTAAGTAGTGTAGACTACACCAATTAACACTGATATTTAAAACAATAAAAACTAAAGGGTCTTCTATTAGTTAATGTAATTTTGATAACGTAATTTAGACAATTTGCTGTATCTTGGAAACCGTAAGAGGCAAACTCTTGAAATTAAAAAAAAAAGCTAAAACAAAAAAATTCCAATATTAAAATAAAAGTGCCGAAATAAAAGTCGATCAAGTGAAAAAAACGCTTAAAGGAAAAAAAAACACAAAAAGTAAAAAAATCGGTAACACGCAAAAAATGTCCAAAACTAAAAAGATTGCCAATAATCTAAAAAAAACGACAAAAACCGCAAAAAGTCGACAAAACGAAATAAGCACCAAAACTTAAAAAAGTGCTAAAATTAAATATTTTGTCAAAAAAAGGAAAAAATCGCCGAAAATGGAATAAATCACAAAACTGAAAAAAAACGCCAAAAGAAAAAAGCGCCAAAACTAAAAAAAAACCAAACCGAAAAAAAGTTCCAAAACGAAACAAAAAATCCCGAAAACTAAAAAATCATCGAAAACCGAAAAAAATCCCTAAACCAAAAAAAGGCACCAAAGCTAAAATAAAACGGTAAAACTAAAAATATCGTTAAAAAGCGAAAAAAAACGTTAAAACAAAAAAAAACGCAAAATTCAAAAATTCGCTAAAACTATAAAAAATCGGCAAAAACAAAAAGAAAACGCCAAAAATCACCAAAATGAAAAAAGCGCCAAAACTAAAAATAGTCGCTAAAAACTAAAAAACAGGATAAAAAAACTAAAATTAAACGAAAAAGCAAAACGAAAAATGGCTAAAATGAAACAAAAGGGTAAAAACGAAAATGGATATATGTGTATTCGTGCGGAACCTTTCGCGTGCGAGCCAACGACGCACTTTATGGGATTTATGTTTCCTCTTTTTAAAAAGGGGACAAACAGACCCATACAACGAAGAGTTAGAGGGCTAAAATGTTCCACAAAAATGTTCCACGTGGTGTTTTACATAAAAGTGCTGAGCACTATAACTACATATGTGCAAAAGGACGGGAAGGTATTTAACTCCGCCTAAAATGAGTACCAGATGTAAAATTTCATAACGCTGGAACACGTATATATATTTTGGTGAACCCTGCTAGAATCAGTCGTTAGAACTAGGGATGTGCGATTAATCGATTAATCAAATTTTTTGATTAATCAAAATTCTGATTAATCAATTAATTGATTAATCAAGAATCCGGATTAATCAAAATGCTGATATAATCTAAATCTTGATTATTGAAATTTGAATAATTTTATTCAAATAAATATAACAAAATGAATTTAACACATACAAATATAAAACGAAAGAAATACAAAACACTAAAAAAACAAAGCATAAAATAAGAAAAGCCAAGACAAAAATTAAAAACACAAATTATTAAATTTTTCAAAATATAAATTATTAAAAATCATGATTAATCAAATAATCCTCATTTTGAATAAGCAAATTTAAAATTATTTGAATAATCAGCATTTTGATTAATCAGGATTCGTGATTAGTCGATTAATTGATTAATCATAATTTTGATGAATCAAAAATTAGATTAAGCGATTAATCGCATATCCCTAGTTAGAACCATGTTTTTTTTCGTTGTACAGTGTAATCTGTGGTCATGAGCTATTTTCAGAGAAATCGAAAAGATTTCAAAATATTTCCTTGCTCCATTTACGTTCAGTTTGATCCTTCTATAATTTTTTCAATCGATCTAAGAATTGGTGCATATTTCTAGGGGTTGCAACCAAGAATTTTAATACATACTTTCCTTTTTTCATACAGCACAAGGAAGGCCACCCTAATGCAATACGCAGCACTTTCTGATCATTTAATTGTTTTTTTTTCTGTGTGAATTTAAAGCAATAATAAACAAAACGGGGACGATAAAAATAGTAATTAAAAAATATTGATTTATTTCGTGTTTTATGAATTATTTATTAACAGCTTATTGAAAAAATAACAATTAATAGAAGCTATTTTTTAATAAATCTTTATTAATTCACACAATTTTATAATGAATTTTAAATAAAGAGATTACAGGTAATAAGGATTTTCTTATACGGCATAAATTACAACATTAGCCGGAAATTGGAATATAAAATAATAATAAAATATGAACAGAATTCAAAAATGCTTGTACCAAATGAATTTTTTTCACAAATAGTATGAGACGAAGTACACTTTTTGCCGAAACATTTTTTATTTAAGTAAGAGTTTTGTCATAAGCAACAGCGCATTTTTTTTAATTACTGGATTCTAACGACTTATGCTGGTAGAGAGCAACAAAAAAATATGTATGTGTATCGGAGCACAGTGATTCCATTTGGAAAAAAAGGTTAATAAATCTGTATCTTTGAAACTTGGGATCCAATTGCAAAACGATGTACATATGTACAAATCGTAGAGGTGGACCTATACCCTAATTATGTTGACATTTAAACCACCTTGTTGAAACAAACATTTAGCTACAGGGTGTCACATTTGACTACGTATGGTATGAAAAACTTTGTCAGCCTCATAACTTTTACAAATATCATCAGATTTTAATGAATTTAAACTTGGCGTAAAGTTTTTTAATAGATAAAGAAAGTTTAGTTTATTTCATTAAAATATCTTTAATATTTTCAAAGATATTTGGCTTTGAATTTTAAAATTTTGGGTTTTGGTTCGATATTTCGTCAATATCTCTGGTAATAGCATAGCCAAAATTTTCAAGAAATACTTTATGATTTTTTAGCATAATTCTTGATACCATGCATAAAAAATATTGTACAGTTGAAAGTTTAAATTGACGCTACATCCAACATTTTACGAAAATGGGAAATTTGTCTACGAAGTTCTAAGAAAATGGCTGAAGGAAAAAAACGCCCATCGAGTTTTGCAAATTTCTCTACAAATTATATTTGATATATTTAATATAATGACTTTTAATTGTTACTCGCCCGCTCAAAAATGTGGCCAGTGGCCGGCCAGGAGAGTAGATTTTCTAAAAATTATAAAATTTTCAGAAGCATTTTATTTACCTGCATGAAAACTGTACTAAACATCATTTAAAATTTGTATTTCTTTGCTATTTATTAAAAAACATAGCAATCCTCCTATTTTTTAAAAATAGTAACGGGAATTTTTTTATGAAATTTTAATTTAAAAAAATTTGTGAAGAAAATGCGGACGGACTTCCAGTTGTGTTAGGGCAAACCTGTTGTACGTATGAGTAATATGACGGCACTATCATATTACTCATACGTAATACACTTTTGCCTTAAAAATTGAATATCCGCATTTTCTTCAGATATTTCCTTGAGGTTAATGACTCGATTATCGATGGCAACCGAACTTCAGTTGCGTTGCCAGCCGGCAACTAAAAATTTGTGGTTGCCAGAAAAGCACGAAAAAGCAACTGAAATTGACAGCTTTCAGTAGCTAGTCTTATACTCTCTTCACACAAAATGGCGTGTCCGTAAAGCGTGCTGTTGATTTTTCACATTCAAAAACTAGAAACTTTTCGAAAAACAAGAATAAATTTATAATGGTTTTAGAATATTTGCATACATAAAATTTTTGAAAAATATTAGAAATTATATATATATATATATATATTTTTGTAAAAACTGTTGTTGTCCGCAGTCTTGTGTATTGAGCGTTACTTTTTTTAGTGCAGTTTAATTATTAAAATTGCATTAACAACATACACTAAAATAACAGCGTCACGACAGACTCAACCATTTTTTTTTTATTATGATTCTTAACTAATTTTAGTTGTCTTCGAAAAAATGTTGGAAAAAAGGTTCTTATCTATACTCTCTGTTTTTTTAAAACCATAGGAGCCACCACAAAATATTTTATATGTTTTTGGTTTTGGCCTTACTATTTCTTCTTGAGATTTTATGTTTTATAGATATGGCAACAATATTGGTTGACAAATGGGTTAGATTGGCGCCTAAGATCCCCATTTTAAAAGTAAGCAAAAGTAACACAATAGTCGAAATAAAAACCAAAACAAAATTGATAAAAAAAACAGTTGTCTCAATTTGATGAAAGTTGTTAGCCGTTATAAAAATTTGGCAACTACGAATCAACTATCAATTTAGTTGTGAGTTATAATAGTGTGTGTTCTGAAAACAATATTCAATTCGGATAAAACTGTATTGAGCGTTACGTTAACAATAATCTTAAATAGAATTTATCTATAAATTTTAGGACGTTAAAAAAAGTAAACAGCAGCTGAAGGGTCGAAACTATATAAAGAACATTATTTGTTTACAAATTTCGGAATTCCTTTCAAAAAAATTGCTTCTACCGCACTGTGGGTTGTGATATTTTCGAAGAATGTATTAGGTAGGTCATATTTTGTTACGAACAATTATTTTAAAGTGTCATAACTGGTAACATTGTTGGCCGATTTCATCATGTATAAATGTTTGTAAATAATTATTTTAAAAGATAAAAATTTTTAGTTTTTCCATGTGACCCCAAGCCAAATGGGAAAAATGGGTCATAACTTTTGATTTTGTCCTGCGATTATTATAATTTTTTATATTTAGGGAGTAGATGTATAGTGCTTTCAAACCATATAATCATTCTTGTGGTATATTTTTTTACGCAAAAATCATTCCCGGAACAACCGCGAAAGCAAACGTAACGCTCAATACACAAAAATTTTAAAAAAATCGAAAAATATACATAATTTTATTTCACAATCTATTGAATGAGGCGAAAACTATAATATTAATCCAAGCTTCTCATATTTCTATTACTAACATCGGCCAAAAAAAAAGCACAACATGTACGTTTAGAATGACAAATCACCCATATGCTATAAATACTAGGCTGATAGCGTAAAATTCATGCATGTTATGCAACATTTTTAACTTGTACATACTTCTTGCTTGTCCGTTATTGAAAATATAGTCATGATACCATCTCTTCCATAAAATTCTTCAAGTCCCTTAATTTGTACGTGTTTTTCTTTTTACAACTCAATTTCAACTTTTTGCTATTTTATTTTCTTTTTTTATTATTTATTGATTATTTCATAAAAGTACGACCAGACAGCAAACAGCTTTTGGCAGAAAACGTAAGTTCGCATACAGAAGAAAGTGATTAATAAGAAATCCGCTTTGCTGGCTTCCTCCTTCTCATAATCGAAATAGATGTTTGGTCTAAATTAATGATTAATTTGCAAGAATATTTTTCATATGATTATATTTAAGTCTGTCTACCAACAACAGCTGATAAATTATTTATTTAAAAAAAAACACTTCAAAAGTTTCTGTCTAAAGTTAAAAAAACAGACTTAAACGATAAAACAATGTAAACAAAGTTCTTCTTTCAATTTACTTGATGATTTCGTTTACATGTTCTGTGTCATTAATTAAAAAAGTTTTTTTTTTATTCTTGTTATTTTTCCCCCCTCTTGTATTGAATACTTTTGCATACAAACTCTTGCGCCTTAAACGCATAATTTTTTGCACATGAATTCACCTGAAAACATTTTAGTTTTAAACGCTGTTGTTTTTTTTTCACCAAAAGTATTTGCTGTTGTTGTTTTTTGTTGAACAATAGCTTTAAACAATAACTTATTTAAACATACAGAAGAGACTTATTTACATTAAAAATTTAATTAAATTATAATTGAAAATAATTCATTTGTTGCATTTATAAAAACAATAAACGTATTTATTCACTGTGTTCTGCAGTACACACGCACACACTTTGAATAAAGAAAAATTAAATTTGTGAGGAAAAATATATTAAAAAACTTAATTTAATTAAACGAAGCTGTGTTGATAAATTGAATATTTTCACATTAAATAAAGGTTTTCTTTTTTTTAATAATTTCATTACGCCAGGCATGAAGAAGGAGTGCACATATTACATAGAACACACATGCTATCAGTTGAGGTTTATTGAAGCAGACAAAGAGCAGAAGTCCTTATGAATGTCATGCCCTTTCATGCCCTTTCTACTATGACTTACTGCGAAGTCATACAAAAGCTAAAGCTTTGAAGTTATTTTTAAATAAAATAAGCTAAGTTTAATAAAAGGGTGATTTTTAAAAAGATACTTTAAAGAAAAGTACTTTTTGAAATTATGTATATTTTAGGCGAACTATATGGCTTTTATCCAAACGAATTTTTATTATTCAGGCTTAAGTCCGTTCAATTTAATTTTACAATTAAATCATTTTTATTAAAAGATTATTTTTCATAGCATGTAACAGTTGAAAATTAATAAAGACCAATGTCTTGACCTTTATAAGGGTCGAACTGAACACCGATGTTTTCGGGATCAACCACCTCCCTTCGTCAAAGCTCTTTGTACTCTAGGCTAACCCCTAGCCCGCCTATCAAGCAGTTAATATCTAACCTTAAACCAATTTGCATTAAGCTCTTTTTACTTGTAAAATCAAATTGAGCGAACTTTAGCCTGGATAATGGCCCTTATCATGTTTGGAGATTTTCGCCTTCGACTACGACAATTCTGTAAAAGATTGAAAAAACATTTAGGGCGCTGTCTTTAGTCTATTACAAAAATGTCGAACTCGAAGGCGAAAATCGTATTTCCCATGTTTTTCTATTTTAAATTGGAAATTAGATATATTATCGAGGTGACAAATATTCGAAACGTAAACCGGGGTTCTAAAGTACATCCATATATAATTTCTTAAAAATCTATTCAGTGGTTTTTGCCTGACGCGTATTCAGAGAGACAAAAATTCAAAAATTGCTGTTCTAAATTGATTACTAACTACGGCATCATAAAACAGTGCAGTATTTGTTGAAGTTACGAAACTTGCAATATTTGTAATACTTGAAAATATCATCTTCGGCACATGTTTTTATCATTACATGTTTGTTATCATTATTGTTGGCAGAGAAAGCAGTCTGCTAGTATACACGCAAAGAAAAGACATGGTTGTGGCATGATTGCGTCAGCAATGTCATGTTTCCCAATATAGTTTATGGTTCTGGTAAATAAGTTATTATTGTTTTAAATAATTGTGAACTTTAATTAGTTTACGAGAAATACACTCATGTTTACATTCAATCATCACATTATAGAAATTGCAACATTGTTGCATTTAACAGTGTATATTGTTAAAAAAAAAGTGTTGACTACAATCATGGTTTATTTAAAAATGCATCTTTAGTATGATTCTACAAAAGTAAAAGATAGCAAGAACCATACTATCGTAAGTCAGTTTATTTTCAATGAATCTATACTTATAAAACAGACATGGCTGTTTGTTTTTGAAAAAGTTTTTGTTCTTAAATTTGGTTGTATGATTTTCTATCAATTCTGTATTTAAATTTCATTTGTGTTAGCTTTTTGTAAAAAAAAAGTTACGTATAATTAAAGTGTTGTATTTGAAATTTTTCTTTTTGGGAATTTAATGATTTTGTCCACACATAATATACATAATCATGTATGATTGCACTTCCAGATTCCGTAGAGGCACACGGGGCAGGAAGCTGGCATTACTTCAGTTTCATGCATAATTAAATGGAACCATATGTATGGTTAATGGAGCCATATGTATGGCTAACTGCAACCATATGTATGATTAAATGTAACCATATGTATGGTTAATAGATTAATATGTATGGTTAATTGTGGTTAATTGGAAACATGTGTTTGTTTAGTTGGAACCATATGTATGGTTAATGGAACCATATGTATACTTAATGGAACCATATGTATGATTCATGGAACCATATGTATGGTTGATAGATTAATATGTATGGTTAATGGAACTATATGTATGGTTAAATGGAACCATATGTATGGTTAAATGGAATCATATGCATGTTTAAAGGAACAATAGGTATGGTTAAATGAAACTGTAAGCATGATTAAATGGAACCATATGTATGGTTAATAGATTAATAAGTATGGTTAATTATGGTTAATTGGAAACATGTGTTTATTTAGTTGGAACCATATGTATGGTTAATGGAACCATATGTATAGTTAATGGAACCATATGTATGATTCATTGAACCATATGTATGGTTAATAGATTAATATGTATGGTTAATGGAACCATATGTATGGTTAAATGGAACCATATGTATGGTTAAATGGAATCATACGTATGTTTAAATGAACAATATGTATGGTTAAATGGAACTATATGCATGATTAAATGGAACCATATGTATGGTTAATGAAACCATATGTATGGTTGATGTAACCATATGTATGATTAAGTGGAATCATATGCATGGTTATATAACAATGTTATTGTTAACTTAGACAACATTATTATGTTTAAAACAAGTTTAGTTTCAAAATAGTTTGGTTTGACTGCAACCATATACTCAATCATAGAATGTTGCTCTTCGATTATGGTTACCTCAACCATGTTTTTTCTTTGTGTGTACCCTTTCAAAATACAAATCGGCTTATAAATGGCCTAGTTCTGAGGAAGCATTCATAAAAAGTACAAACAGAGTGATAACAATATTATCTGTTGAAAAAGGTACACACACACAAATCATCCAAATATATTTTACTAGAAAAACTTTTTTTAGTTCTTTCTTTCACATAAATTCGCTTTTTGCCTGAAATTTATTTTTTACATTTTAAATTTATTTTGTCAAAAGTCTTCACAAAACCCCCATCCAACGAAAACCAATATATTACACTTAAAAATTCTTATTTACCTTAAAACGCCTTTTATAAACACTTTCTTTTTTTTCTTCTGATTTTTCATTGAAAAAACCCATAAAAATAAGCAGCTCATGCAAAATTAATACGACTTTGATGTCTTTATAATTCAAGTTTGTTTCTTAAAACTTTTTTAAACTTTAACTCTTTTTCGTTGTCAAGGTTACTACTAAATAAAGACGGCAGGCTCCTCCCTGATTGCAAGCGAATTTATTGTCTTTATACTTCAAGTTTTCAACAAAATGTTAAATTTTCGGCAAGTGATTCTTCTGTTTGTGGTTTATGAAGATGAAGACAATTTCAATAAATTTCATTGTTTTCACACATCGTTAGTTAACACATGATGACTTTTTTGTTATTGTCGGTATGATAGAAAAAAAAGATGTTAGGTTAGTGAAAATTAAAACAAAAATGTAAAGAATTTTTTTGCCAATATCATTTCCTAAACATTTGGTTTATTTTATTTAAGGGAGCAACTTTTGTTCTACTAATTTTATTTTTTAAATCTACTAATTTTGACGGCCTGTGTAGCTAGAATTTAGCTCCAGCAATTTTGGTGCATATAATTTTTTTCCTTTCTAATGTACATACTAACTTTTACTCTTACCCAATATTAGAAATTATATTTTATGTCAACAAAAATATTTGCATTTTTCTTTACGTTGGTTGACTTTTTTATTTATTTATTTTCTGTAATTTTTTCTTCTGCATTTTCTGAGTAGATTCTACTTTTTGTTGTCAACAAATATACTTAAATCGTCTATGGAAAAATCTTAAAGTGTTGATATAAAAATCGACTTGAAAACTTATTGCTCTGTTCCTTATTGCACCTTTTGATAATAGATTTATTTTGCTATCGTCATCACCATTGTGCTCAAGTTTAAACGCTTGCAGCAATATTCTATTACTTATACGCAGTAAATATTTAGTAGACACACACGTTTTCCATATAAATTTTTTTTGTAAAACGAGGCATTATTTTAAATCCTGAATCCAGTAAAAATATTGACTGTGAAAAATATATGATTTTAAATTGCATGTAAAAAAACGGGTAATTTAATAAAAACAATAAATAAATTTACTTAAAGGTTAAAAAGCATGTAATATATATAGTAGAAGATGAAAGGCAATATTATGAATAAATATATAAGATTAAACAGAGTATGATGAGATTATGGCTTTGAAGACAGCAGCGAAAAAAAAATAATAGCATTTCTAGTATAAAAAATAAATATTTGCATACTGATTTGAAAAAGTTCGTTTCTATTTTTTTTTTTTTTGCTTAAGGCAATATCTGGCGAGACATGGTGCGTATGAGTGTTTTGTAAATTCAATTTAATATTAAGTATACGTAGCGTGCTACAACAACTACATACATATTCTTTAAAAACACATTAAGCGGCCCATTCATTATACAATATTATTCAAAGAAAATATTGCACAATTTTCCTGACAGTTAGAAACTAAATGTAACACTGAGCAATGTTGCCACCATATTACACAGTTTTCTTTATTGTACCAATATATTGTGCCACCGTCGAATATCACACACACATTGGCGATATTATTGTACAATACGAAGAATTGCAAGTGGCTGGGCCGCTTTAGAAATGTTTTATTGATGCAAGTCTGCCTTAGTACAAACCAGTTTTGCCAAGTTAGGGATTTTCACCTTAAATTTACGGTTTAATTTTGCGGTTAGGATTTAAATTTTCGGTTAGGATTTAATTTTGCGGTTAGGGTAAATTTTAGGGAGTAAAGGGGGAAATTTAGGTTGCGTACAAAAATGGTATGTGAGGATATTTTGGTGTTATTTTTTATTTAGTAGTGTTATCAATATTTGCCTAAATATTGCTACTGTTTATGTTTTTTTTATTTTGATCAAAATTTCTTGGTAACAGAAAAAAATCTCAGTAAAATACTGTAAAATATGTCAAAGGAAAGAAAATATTCCAAAAATACAAAAATACAAAAAAGACTAGGAAGAAAACGAATTTATAAATGATTATTTGATATAAGTTTATTTATTTGTTTTATTTGTTGCGGGCTAAGCATGTCTATATGTCTCAATTTTATTGGTGCTTTACCAAATCATCAGTAGACTTCAACCATACTTTTGAAAAGTTTCAAGCCTCAAAAATCATTTGAAGATTTAATACGATTTTTTGAAAATCACAATAGAATAAGCTAAATAAGCTTAGATACTTATACAAAATACAACAATCAATTTATATTTCATATGAATCTATTTTATTTTTCAACATATAAAAAAACTTTTTTTAAATAAACTTGGGAGCACATCTCAAATAATAAATTTTATAACAAAAATTTTTAAACCAACTTTAAATTCATATAAAAAACAGGATTTTTAAAGAAAGCATGGTAGCACGATTTTAAGCTTAAACGTCAAATCTCAGTTTTTGTCAAATGGTAATATTAATATGTCAGAAAAAATGAGAAAATAAATATACCTAGTATACTTATACAATGGACAAAACTAGTAAGTTTCTTGAATAGAGTTGTATCGAGTATTTGGGTATTTAGTACTCAATTCCGGTCGTTTTTAAGGATTCAATACACCAAAAGTGTAAAGGAACCCAATTGTTTTCGCTACGCTGTCCGTCTGTATGTCACAAGCTGTTTTCTCGAGAGCCGTAAGAGCAACGGACAATTTCACAGAAAATTTCACAGAATATGTCAAACTTTAGCCGCTACAACAACAAATATATGACAGTTAAAAATTAAATGGAGTTCTAAAGCGAGCAAGGAAACATGTTGAAATAATAATGTAATATGCAGACACTTATAACACTTTAAATTTTCAAAGTTAGTGTTAACTAGTGTAGTCTGTAGAATAGACTACACCAATTAACACTGATACTGAAAACAATAAAAATTAAAGGATGTTCTATTTGTTAATGTAATTTTACTATGCAATTTAGACAATATGCTGTATCTTGGAAACCGTAAGAAGTAAACTCTTGAAATTTTCAAAAACGGTAAAATTAAAAAAATGTCAAAACGAAAAATTGCCAAAATGAAAAAAGCGTTTATTGGGAAAAAGCACCACAATTAAAAAAAACGCTAAAATGCAAAAAGTTACCAAAACTAAAAAGATGGCCAAAAAAGTAAAAAACGCCAAAAACCGAAAAAATCGTCAAAGCGAAAAAAGCACTACAACATAAAAAAATCTCTAAAACTAAAAATATCAAAAAGCGAAAAAATCGGCAAAAAGTAAAAAAAAATCACCAAAATGATAAAAAGCGCCAAAACCAAAAGAAAACGTCAAAAAAAGTGTCAAAACCAAAAACAAAAGCTAAAACTAAAAAAATCACAAAAAACCGAGAGTGAAAAAGAAATTTACATAATTCCAACATTCGTCCTTGGCTGGATGGGAGCTACGTTAGACTATCAGCCAGAAGGTCGCGGTTCGAAGCTGCACACAGCCAATCGCTTCGATGGTGTTTTTTTTAACCTTATTTTTATTAAATCTTTCGTAATACAAAATACTTAACTAATAAAACTGACATCATTTGAAAGTGTATTACAATACCTTTCGATTGGTATATAAAATTTCAAAATCCATTAACCAATTGCGAGTCGAAAATTTCTATATAGAAAAAATTGAGCAGTTCGTGCACCATCTTTTGACCAATTGACTTATTTTAGCATTTAGAATTAATCAACACTAATATTTCAATGATTCCTTGGAATATTTTGTTCCATGTCTAATACTTTCTGTATAATAAATATTTTAGAAGCAAGCTTTAGCCGAATAAAAATCACTTTGCATTTTGTTTTGTTTTTATTTCACAAATTTAATTTTATATTATTTCCTTGCACTCCTTATAAGTCTCTAGTTTATGCCTGCATTCACACTTTATTATCCTGGCAATGATGCTGATGTTGTTGATTGTTTCTCACACTTAAACTCCTTTTCTTGGTAAACAACAACAACAACAACAACAACGATGATGTACATCATCTTCTTTATTGTCTTGATGTTATTGTTGATTCCTTTAATTCTGTTTGTTTTCACACATGCACACTCTCATACACAAACTCATTTGCATTTGCAATTTTAATTGTGTCATCCAGCATGTTATCGTATAACAGGCAGCTTAATTCATATATGCGTTAGAATGCTTTCTTCAACCAATCTGGTACTTGTTTTTAATAGGTACTTTTCTTAAAAGGTAGTTTTTCTTAAAAGGTACTTGTTCTTAGAAGGTACTTTTTCTTAAAAGGTACTTTTTCTTAAAAGGTACTTTTTCTTAAAAGGTACTTTTTCTTAAAAGGTACTTTTTCTTAAAAGGTACTTTTTCTTAAAAGGTACTTTTTCTTAAAAGGTACTTTTTCTTAAAAGGTACTTTTTCTTAAAAGGTACTTTTTCTTAAAAGGTACTTTTTCTTAAAAGGTACTTTTTCTTAAAAGGTACTTTTTCTTAAAAGGTACTTTTTCTTAAAAGGTACTTTTTCTTAAAAGGTACTTTTTCTTAAAAGGTACTTTTTCTTAAAAGGTACTTTTTCTTAAAAGGTACTTTTTCTTAAAAGGTACTTTTTCTTAAAAGGTACTTTTTCTTAAAAGGTACTTTTTCTTAAAAGGTACTTTTTCTTAAAAGGTACTTTTTCTTAAAAGGTACTTTTTCTTAAAAGGTACTTTTTCTTAAAAGGTACTTTTTCTTAAAAGGTACTTTTTCTTAAAAGGTACTTTTTCTTAAAAGGTACTTTTTCTTAAAAGGTACTTTTTCTTAAAAGGTACTTTTTCTTAAAAGGTACTTTTTCTTAAAAAGTACTTTTTCTTAAAAGGTACTTTTTCTTAAAAGGTACTTTTTCTTAAAAGGTACTTTTTCTTAAAAGGTACTTTTTCTTAAAAGGTACTTTTTCTTAAATGGTACTTTTTCTTAAAAGGTACTTTTTCTTAAAAGGTACTTTTTCTTAAAAGGTATTAATACCTAGTAAGTACTTTTTACCGTTTGAAAAATGTGTATGGTCCTTCGAGCCTGATTGTAGTTGGCTACTGTCTAATTGTAGTCCACAAGCTCTGCTCTGATTCAATCAGAAACTTGTAAATCGGCTCGAAGGACGGTATCAAGAAGTGGCTCTTATTTTGTGTTACAAGTACATTTTCTTGACAATATTTTCTTACATTTATATTTGATATAAAGAAATATGTTGCACTACTACTAAAAGAAAAATATTCAAAGGAAACAGTAAAGAATTCTTTAAAGTATTAATTTAAAAAGTGTAAATTTAATACCATTGCTGCGCTATTAATATGGTTTTTTTTTAATATTTAACTAGAACATTTAATGCTTTTGTAGTTGAAACATGAAGCGGATATTACAAAATATAAACATTGCTTTGATAAAAAATAGGAAGTAAGAACGGACAACAAAACAAATAATTTTGAAAAAGTGCAACCTTAGGCAAAAGGTATTTAATTTAAAAGAAATTTTTAAAAAATTTGTGTTTCTTGTTAAGAGTCGCAAGCCACAAGCTGACATCACGACAAGCAGATGTCACCGTCAGTTTGTGGGAAACATTATTTATGGCCTATTTTGGGAAGTTTTAAGCCTGTTTTTTTCTAATTTTAATTATAAGGAAATAGCTTCTGCCTAAAAAAAAGTTGGCGAGTTTTTAAAGGCCTCATACTGAGTAACTTTTGCTAGAACTGTTCAAAAAAGGGGATAACAACCTGAATCTGTCACATTATATCTTACTAATGAATACCATTGCTACCTTACATCTTTTTGTGAAGGTAAGAAGGTCCGTTTTCTCAGGCAACTTTCAGTACTCTACCAGCCGATGATTCTCAAAGAAGCTTGCAGAAGATTTAAGAGACTATCCAGGTGCTTGCCGTCTACTACCACCTCAACATCATTGACTTACGCCCCAATTTAAACAATTTATCCTTTCTACTGTAAATTTGACTCCAAACGCTCAATTCATCCGGCCTAATGTGCGTATGATTAATGTGGTGTAATAATTTAATTCTTCTATGCCCAAAACGAAAAGCTTAAATATGACTTAAGCAGAAAAATTGATTATGAAAAGAAAAACAAAATTATTATTTATCTTGGTTAAAATAAATAAGACGTTTAGCCTAAAACTATTTATTTTGCTGGTCGTTTAGAGGATAAACTTGATTTTTATCATTTTATGATTGTTTTTCTTGCGACGAACTTCTTAAAAGGGCAAGCAGAAAAGCAGAAAAAATGGCAAAATGTCAAAGTCAAGGATACAAAAACAGAACAAAATGCTGTGGGCAAAAGTTGCTAAAGTTCACGTATTTATTCTATGGTTGGTGGTTGTACTTTTTTAAGTTAAAGAAACATAAAAAATGCGAATAAGAACCCAAAAAGATTTATTTGTGTTTAATTATTTTCTTTTTTTTGCGAAAAAAAAGGAGAACATTTATTTATAAATGATAACAAAAGCCGGCAAAAAGTTCGTTCCAAAGTTCAATTGTTGGGGAAGGTTACATATACAGAAGTTTGAACATTAATAGTACTGGTCTGAAAGGGTAATGTCCTTTAATTAAAAATATGTGGAATATAAAGAGTTCAATGCGCTAAATTAAAATCCGTTTAAATTTGTATTCCTTATACTTTCAGAGTTATTCACAAATTAGTATTAAAACAAAGTATTGTTTGAAAGAATTGGCGCTTTATATTGAAGTCGGTTTTTTTCCAGAATTATTTCTGTTTTTTATCCGACTTCAAAAAACGAGAAGGTTATCAATTCGTGTGTATTTTTTTTACTTTTTTATGTTTTTACACGCATAACTCTGTCATTTGTAAATCGATTTTCAAAATTATTTTTTTGTTTGAAAGGGTTTGCATGCAGTTTGGTCCCATACTTTTTTTTCGAAAATCGGAGGGGAAATTTGCTCCCCCTTGCGTAACTCTGTCATTTGTGAACCGTTTTTCAAAATTCTCTTTTTGTTTAAAAGGGCTTGCCTGAAGTTAGGACCTATAATTTTTTTTGAAAATCGGAGGGGAAATTTGCTCTCCCCTTGCATTACTCTGTCATTTGTGAACCGATTTTCAAAATTCTTTTTTTGTTTGAAAGGATTTGGACCTATAATTTTTGTCGAAAATCTGTCATTTGTGAACCGATTTTCAAAATTATTTTTTTGTTTGAAAGGGTTTGCCTGAAGTTAGGACCCATAATTTTTTTTTCGAAAATGGGTGGGGAAATTTTCTCCCCCTTCTTCTGCCACCCACGCATATCTCCGGTATGTGTGGATCGATTTTCAGTTTTTTTTTTGTTCGAAAGAGTTTGCAGTTTTGTTCCATAATTTATTTTGGAAAATCGGTTGGGAAATTTGTCGTAAATTCCTCCATTTTTGGACCGCTTTTCAAAAAAAATTTTTTTGTTTGATTGCAGTTTGGTCGCATAATTTTTCCACGGAAATCGGTGGTGCTAATCCTCGCCGCCTTCACCCGAAATATTAATTATCACACAACTCCTCATTTGTATGCCGATTTTCAAAAATTTTTTATATGAAATGTTATGATAGGTTTCGCTCTTTATATTGAAGTCGGTTTTTTCCAGAATTATTATTGATACGCTTATATTGCTGTATAGATTTTATTTTCACCATTTATCGAACGAGTACGTTCAGGATAATTGATCAAAGTTCCCACAAGGATTTCTTTGCTTATAACTTATTTTTGACACATTTTACTTTCACTCCAGCTTCGAATTCTTCCCCATTTATGTCTTAAAATATTTTAAAATTTTTTTAATATTACATTCAACTCTTGGCTGCCGGCAATTTAACGATAATAATAAATCTTGCACAGCATAAAATAACAATTTAAGTTGTATTTAGCTCAAAGTAAAGAATTGAAATTAAAAAAAAAAGATTGCACGCAGAGTAACGAATTTGTTGTTAAAGGTTACGCTGTTTCCTTTTTCCTGCTTACATTTTATATTTAAAATGTCTCTTCTTTTTAATGTAAATTAATTGTTTTTTAACTAAATTTAGTTTAATTATAAAACAGGTAACCATTGAAATAATATCTGTGGTTTGTGGTCCAAAAACATTTCATTTTGTGTTAAAATGCTTTTAAGTTATATCGTTTCCAATTTAAGTTTATTTAAGGAAAAAAATATCTTTTTGTTTTGTTTTTTCGCCAACTTTTGAAAACCAACTTTTGGTTGTAAATATCTTAAGGCCAGCCAACCAACCCAAATATAACAAGCTAAATATGTATATACGGTAAAAGGCGAAGTTTGTGTACCTTTTGCTTTAGATGGCAAACCCTAGAAAAAAATGTCACAAGTTAGGCTGGCAAAGAGTCACAGCAAATACATTTCATTTTGCTAATTATCTATGGTATAAAAACTTTTCTGGTGTTACAAAGCTCTTTATGGCCCTTCTAGTCGGATTGTGGTTGTGTGCTCTAATGACGAAATAAGTTTAACCACGACTCATGCTTTATTTGTAAGAAAATCGATATTGAACATTTTATCTTTCTATCATTTTGAATAATAATAAGAGCTCTTTGAGATCTCCGAAAAAAAATTGTTTTCAAATTATAACCATAACAAATTCAACTTATAAACCCAACATACCCGTCTATGACTTTAGCTAAGAAACAATAAAGTTCAATTTTATTCTTTTAATATTAGTTGGAAACTAATATCATAAAAAATGATTTATGGCCAATTTTTGTAGATAAAACCAAAATGGCCAATTGACCATAAAACTTTTTACTTAAAAAAAACAAAACCATAAAAAAATCATATTACTAATAAGTTAAAAATTAATTTATAGCAGATAACGACTTGGTAATCAGTTTTTGAAGGCAACATTTTTTTTAAATTTATAACTTAATAGACCAAAATTTCATTAATTTTGATTTTATTACCTCCCATTTCTATATTAGTATTTCTCACCCCTTAAGAGTGTTCTACATTTGTAGAAGTACATTTTTATATTTTTGTTAGCTTTTAACCACAAGGAAAAAAGGATTGCATGGTATCATGCACAGTGGTACAGAATAAGCAAATTTTGAAAATAAGAAACTGGTTCGATTATCAAAAAATTTTACAAGGACACACCGGCTCTGTTCGTGTTGTGTAAATGTAAATAGGCGACAAACTTTGATTTACGAGCGAAAATTTACTGCTGCTGAGTTAAAATTACCATTGTGTCATATTAATTTTAAACAAAAATTTATTAATCTAATCTAAATCTCTTTAATTTTATATTTTATGCTTTTTTCGTCGATTTTTGCGTTCTGACAATATTTTTGGCGATTTTCCGGTTTATAGTTTTTTCCAGTTTTAGCAAATAAATTGCGTTTAGGGCAATTTTGTCGGCATTGACAATTTTTCTGTTTTAGTGATTTTTTCACCATTTGACGATATTTTAACGTTTTGAGGACTTTTTTCTTTTTTATTGATTTTTTCCATTCTAGCGACTTGTTTCGTTTGTTGGTTTTTGCCCTTTATAGCAGGAACCGGCAAAGCATATCACGTGGGGTTTTTTACTATTTTACTCTCACACGTATGTACTAGGGATGGGCAAAAAGTATCGATATATCGATATTTTCTTAAAAATATATCGATATATATCGTCGATATTTTTGATTTCAATATATCGATATATTTTTCCAAATAAATCGACAGTATAAAATTCGATATTTCTTAGCTTTGGTTTTGGTTTTCGTTCAATTTTTAAAAACATTTCGGCACAGTCTTCATCAAATAGAATATTACTAACAAAGTCTTTTGTTTTCTTTGTAATATTTTGTCTACTCGAAAAATTGTCATTCTTTGAGTGTAATTTTGTTGATGTATGTTCCATGAAATATTGGTGGAACAGTAAGGATATTGCAACTTAACTCTTTCCACACTCTAAAACATTATTTCAAATTTACGATCATATATTGTCTAAATTTGTGTTGAAAATTTCTCCTTGTCTAAAATTACATAGATTTTGTAGTTATTTTATTAAAGAAAAAACCTTTCAAATTAAACATATTTAGTCCAAGTGGAAAAAATGTAACATAAAGTATAATACGGCTATTGCTGAATGGTAGATACGTCAGACTATCAGTCAGGAGGTCGCGGTTCAAGCATGCACGCAGCCAATCGCTTTTTTAGTAAAAACATTTTGTTGAAGAATAATGCGTGTGTAATTTTAGGTCGATAATAATCTGTAAAGTGTTGCCGACTATTATCGACCTAATTTTCAACAAAAGTGTTTTAGAGTGTAGCTTAATTATTTATAAGAAAGCTATTTTTTTTCATTTATCTAAAAAAAATTTGGGGACTACGTATGAATTATCATTGTTGAAAAATATCGATACATCGATATTTTTTATTCGATATATATAGATGACGATCGGTATTTAAAAATATATAGATACATATCGATATATTTTTTTAACTTGTCCATCCCTAGTATGTACTCTCACACCTATTAACTAAAAGTAAATATAATCAATCAGTGTGGCATGAACATTCTAACAAGCAGGTTGTGTTATCGCTTGTTTCTTGCTATTGCTTGATATACACTAACAAAAACTTTGTAAGAGCCCATACAAGCAAAATGTATTAGTATGTGTTTGCCGATTGATGCTTTATAGAGACTTTCCCGCTCTGACAAATTCGTGATGATTTTTAGGGTTCCATACACCAAAAGTTTAAAGGAACCCTATTGTTTTCGCTACGCTGTCCGTCTGTCTGTCTGTCACAGGCTGTTTTCTCGGGAACCCTAAGAGCTACGGACCTGAAATTTTCACAGAATATGTAAAACTTTGGCCAGTTCTAAAGTGAGCAACGAAAATTTTTTTTGAAATACTAATGTAATATACAGACACTTTTTTATATATAGACACTTTAAATTTGCAAATTTAGTATTAATTGGTGTAGTCTGTAGAATAGACTACATCAATTAACACTGATATTTAAAAGAATAAAAATTAAAGGTTGTTCTATCAGTTAATGTAATTTTGACTATGTAATTTAGACAATTTGATGTATCTTGAACACCGTAAGAGGCAAACTCATGAAATTAAAAAAAAAACGTTAAAGTTAGAAATTCCAAAATTAACAAAATGTCAAAACGAAAAATCGTCAAAATGAAAAAAGCGCTTAGAGCAAAAAAGTACCAAAATTAAGAAAATCGCTAAAACGCAAAAAATCACCAAAACTAAAAAAATCGTCAAAAAACTAAAAAGAAACCCCAAAAACCGAAAAAAGCCGTCAAAGAGAAAAAAGCACTAAAACCCAAAAAATAAAAAAAAACTATCGTCAATAAACGAAAAAAATCGCAAAAAACTAAAAAAACTAAAAAAATCGAAAAAAAACGAAAAAAGCACCAAAAATAAAATAGCGCAAAAACTAAAAGAAAACGCTAAAGCTAAAAATATCATCATCAAAAATTTAAAAAAACGTTAAAACAAAAAACGCCATAACCAAAAAAATCGCCAAAACTAAACAAATCGGCAAAAAAAAACCAACAAAAAATTGCAAAAAAGAAAAATCGTCAAAAAACAAAAATTTAACAAAATGAAAAAAGCGCCAAAACCAAACAAAATCTCCAAAACAACAAAAAACTTTAAAATTAAAAAACTTTAATAATAAAAACAATAAAATTAAACGAAAAAGCAAAACGGAAAAATTGCCAAAATGAAAACAAAGGGCAATGACGAAAAGGGATATTCGGGTGAGAGCCAAAGTTGCACTTTACTGAATTTACTATGCAGTTTGGTAGATTTTTTTCGTTTGAACGATTTGTTTCGTTTTAGCGATGTTTTTTCGTTGTAACGATTTTTTTCTAGTTTTAGTGATTTTTTTTTCTAATTTAGTGTCTTTTTTTGTTTGTTGAATTGAGTGATTTTCGTTTTTGCGATTCTTTTCAGTTTTGGCGACTTTTTTCTGTTTAAGCGCTTTTTCAAGTTTAGTTAATTTATTTTAGTTTCTTTTTTTTATTTGTACTCAATTCGGTTATTTCATTTGGCGTGTTTTTCTGTTTAAGCGTTTTCCGTTTTAGGTATTTTTCCGTTTTACTTTTTTTTCGTATTGCTGGCTTTCTTCGTTATAGAGACTTTTTCCTTGTTTTGACGATTTTTTCCTCGTTTATGAGAATTTTTCGTTTTAGCAATCGTTTCCTAATACTGGTGATTTGTTTTCGTTTGGCTATTTTCTTTCATTTAAGTGATTTTTCTGTACTGGTGACTTTGATTTTTTACTGTTTGAGCGACTTTTTCCTGATTTAACGATTTTTTTCGTTTTGGTGATATTTTTCCATTATAGCGAAATTTTCTAATTTTGGTCAGTTTTTCGTCTTTATTTTATTTTGTTTTGGCGATTGTTTTTCCTTTTTAGGTATTTTTATAAGAAATTATGAGATTTTTCCGTTTTAGCAATTTTTTCCAGTACTGACGAATTCTTTTCATTTTGACTATTTTAAGCCTTTTGGAGATTTTTTTTGTGGTGACTTTGATTTTTGCCGTTTAGGCGGCTTTTTTTTTGTTTTTACGTTTTTTTTATATATTTTTTATTATTTTTTTTTATTTAGGTCAGTTTTTCGTTTTAGCAATTCTATCCCATTTTGGCAATATATATTATGCGACTTTGGTGATTTTGTTTTCGGTTCGACGACTTTTTCGCGTTTTGGCATTTTTTTTTTTCTTTTTTGCGATTTTTTATAGTTTGAGCGATTTTTTATAGTTTTAGCGATTTTTTTCGCTTTAGTGTTTTTTTCGGTTTTTACTCTTTTTTTTTTTGTTTGCGTTTAGGTTTTTTGCGGTTTTTCCGTTTTGGCGATCTTTTTTTTTTTTTTTTGTTAAGCGTTTTTCCTGTTTTAGCGTTTTATCCGTTTTGCAGACTTTTTGAAGATTTTTTGAGATTTGTACTTCATTTTTGCGCTTTCTTTTCCATCTCGGTGATTTTTTTCATGTTTTCCCACCTATGTGAATTTTTCGTTTTAGCGGTTTTTTCAATTTGGCGATCTTTTTTTTTTGTTTGTTAAGCGTTTTTCCTGTTTTATTGTTTTATTCGTTTTGCAGACTTTTTGGAGATTTTTTGAGATTTGTTCTTCTTTTTGGCGCTTTCTTTTCCGTCTTTCTTTTCCGTCTCGGTGATTTTTTTCCATGTTTTCCCACCTATGTGAATTTTTCGTTTTAGCGGGTTTTTCCAATACCAGCGATTCTTTTTTCGACCCAAAGGAAACTTCTCTTTTGCACCTATCTCAGCCATTTATGGACAGACAGATTATCAAAACTATACCCGATATATCAGTTTAATAGAGAGGACCGTCAGGCGTAAACAAGAACAAAAACGTGAAGAAAGATGAAATAGGCATTTGGCTATATCTCAGTAGCTCATTACCCTATTTTTCTGATTTCTATTGGCATAATTCTTCGGTCATGTTCCAGCAAATCTATGGATAATTTTCGACCGTATATTATCTAGGGCCTTCATGAACGGCGTTTGAACATCGAATAGATGACCATTTTTGTTGAAGGTTGAATAGAGATATTTGCTTTGTTTGTCCACTTTTCTAATCATAATATTGTATTGCAATTGCTAGTGTTAATATCTTGAATTAATGAGAAATAATAAGAACTAAGTACATAGTAAAAAATAATCGAAATTTAACTGGAATACTAAGGTGCTAAGCCCATTAAAAGTCCCAAGTCCATCGCGTCACCAAAAATGTGTGATTTATTACTCAACTATGTTGCTTCCCTCCCACTGTCTCACGTTTCATATGAATTCTTCTCATTAAATTATTATGATTTTGACAAACCATTTAAATTATGCTTAAAGCAAAAGTTCTTCAACAGGAATGAACATAAGCAAATTCATTTAATTTTTTGCGCTCTTTAAACGTAATAAAGTTTTTATCAAATAACACTAAAGTTTAGTTTTTAAAACCCAATAAAAACAAACTTTAACTGTTCTCATTTCAAATATTTGCACATTTTTATGTTGGAGCAGTAAAACATCCATTAGAAAATATAATTATTCATAAAAAATGGAAATAGAAGCAAATTGCTTGTATAAAAAGTTAACAGGAAAAATAGCAAATAAAATTGAATAGAAAAATATGAAAAAGTGCTCATAAAAATTTAATTAATAATTTTTCATGTTATGTTTAATAAAAAATTAACTAATTAATATGAAAAACTCTGTATAAAGTAGCAACCCATTTGTCTATGCATACGTAAAAAAAAAATAACTGACTAACTGGCCGACTGATTCACTGACTGGCTGACTCATCATCGTTTAGAGCAAACGATTGAAGTTAGGCACTTGAAATTCAATATGTAGGTTTCTCTCTATTCACGTAACTTAATATCTGCGAAACTAACAAAGGTCAAAAGTAAAAATTTAATTATTTTGATTTGAGTTCGGTCTTAATTTAATTTTTCAATTAAAATATATTTTTAATTAGAGAAAAATGTGAAGCATGTAGACAAAAAAAAATTTTGACTGCTCGAAGAATTGAACTTACATGTTTCGAGACCTCCCGGTCTATTCATGAGAGTTCTTTACCACTTAGACCACTCGACCAATGTCGATAGTTTCCAGTCAAGTAGTTGAATATCATTTACCTTTAATCAATGTCACTCTTAGTGGCATTATTACAACTTGGCAACAGTTAAATGCAGGATTTTGTCAGACGGGTAAACAGTTTATCGTTATTACAAATTTACTTTAACTTATCTCTAACTTTTAGTTGAAGTAAAGTTGAAGTCAAGACAAACTGTTTATCCGTCCGAAAAAATCCTGCCTGTAACTATTGCCTAGTTGTAATAATGGCCCTTAGAGTTGTTTTCCAAGTTTTTCATTTGATAATTGTTAGTATTCACTATTATTATTTATGTGTTGTGTTAAGCTTCTTGTTTTTGTCTATTATAGAAAGTTTTAGCCACGCGTCAGTAAAAATAAATAAAAATGCATTATAATTTTACAATTATTATTTTTATTGAGAAAGGACTTTTCAGCATGTAATAATTGAAAAAGTCAAATTCAAATTCCAGAATTTGTATAAGAGTTCAACTTGTTATACTCTAGGCTACTATAGCCCCCAAAATCAAGCAGATGGATATCCAACTTTAAACCAATTTCCATTAAGCTCTTTACAAGTGTGGAGAATTTTCCAAACATACACACAAAAATTTATCACCAAAAAATTTTCAAACAAAATTTTGTCTAGAATAAAATTTCATTTTTCGTGATGTTCTTTACTGAATCAGCAAATTTTTCGTTTGACTTTTATTTAAGACACAAACGCCAAAAGCAACAACAAATACCAGTTTTCTGTTTCGTAAAAAAACACCGATCACGACACACATAATAAACAACAACAACAATGACAGCAAAAAGACTGCGATTATAACAAGTTTGTTTACTGAAGATTTCTGAAAGAATCAATTTTCTTTTAGATTCTTTAGATAAACATTCAGAGCTCAACACATTTAAGATGTGCCATAAATGCTTAATAGATTTAAAACTTAAAAATATTTAAAAAAAAGTTTTTGCTGACTCAGACAAAAAGTTTGTTTGATATACTACGAAAAATAGAGTAAATATTTTTGTTTAATTCAGTAAACTATTTTGTTTGATTCAGTAAACTATTTTGTTTGATTCAGTAAACTATTTTGTTTGATTCAGTAAACTATTTTGTTTAGAGTTTGAAAGTATTTTTGCACAAATTGTTTTACAAATTCAGACAAAAATATTGTATGATATATTACAGAAACTACAGTAAATATTTTTGTTTGATTCAGTAACTTATTTTGTTTAGAATTTGTAAATATTTTTCGCCAAATTTTTTAAAGATTTGGACAATTTGTTTACTGAGAAAACCGGGGCTTTTTTCAATGAAATTCTTGAGAACCTTTTATCTGTATTTGCAAACTTTTTTGTACAACCGGTTCTACACAAAATATTTACTAATTTGTTGAATGTTTTTACTGAAATTTAGCTCTTCTGTGAACTTTTACGAATACGCGCGTGGTTGGGAAATGTTCTTTTTGCAAATGTGTAGTAAGTATCAAGATACTTTTTGGAAAGGATATTTTTTTGCAAAAGAAACTTTAATGAAATGGTACTTTTTACAAAGAGTAACTTTTTTAAAAAGTAATTTTTTCAAAAAGTAAATATTCAACAAAGAAACTTTACCATTTGAAAGGTATCAGCTTCTTCTTCCTAAATACGCGGAGAAACCTAAACTCGGTTGATATTCAACTAAGTTACTGGCTAATAAGTGCATTAAGGTATCAAATACCGGCCTTGTTTTTTTGTGAAATGTAATCCATTGGTTGCGGCAACTTTCTCTGTTTTTAAAAAATAGAGGAATTGTTTTAAAATCATGTTTAATTGAGCCCAGGCGACAATAAGGTAAAGTCATAAGCGAACATTTTTTAATCAAACGCGTTTTCGGGGTTTTTTTCCGTGTTTAAAAAAAGTTGTAAATATTGTACGTTTACACGATATACATACTTATATATGGGGCATTCCACACCAAATCAGGGTTTGAAAAAAAAATTATGATTTCCCGAAAAAAAATTAGTAATATGATTATTTCGAACGTATTTGCTTTTGAATCCAACTTGATTATTAAGCTAAAGTTCGTTACGATTATTTTTTGAAAATTTAATTTTAAAAATCTCAAAAACTCATCAAGGGGTACTAAGAAATAGCACAAAATTGAGGATATCAACAAAAAAAATTTTTTCAAACAGTCCGATTTGTCGTGGAATGCCCTATATTTATAATATTTTTATATAAGGGTATCTAATGCATAACGTACTTTTGAATACAAGTACAAAAAAATCCCTTGACTTTAATGTGGCTTTTTATTCAATTAACTTAATTTAATTTTAATATGTTTTTAAAACAAAAATACACACGCACACTCACAGAAGTGAAAAGCAGCACAGAAGCCCTTGAAGCAGGAAAGAAAATCAGTATAAATTTAACAAACAGCTTTGGCATCATAATAAGTATACAATGTTCTATTTTTTTTTTGTGTACTCATTACTCAGTAATTAGGCTCGAAATCCCAACGACACGCAAAAAATTTCAATGTTAGGAAAATATAATTTTAAATTAAAGCCTTAAAGCGAACATACACAGAAATCATAAAATCTGCACTTGATTTGAATTGCTAATAGAAAAGCGGATGTGACAGTTTAATTCTGCCATCACGTAGAGGTGGGTGAGATATCAATTAAATCGAAGATGTGAGTTTTACGTGTGTTTGGAAGCTTCTTTTTTGTATGAAGAATGTGTATATTTCATACTTATGTTTAACCAATGTTTTCATTACCCCTTAAAGAAGCAAAAAGTTGTATTCCATTTCTTCAGAAATTCCTCATACGTCTTTGAATATTTCATACACCACGTCGCATAAGTGTTAATATTGACTGTTTCTACTGTCAAAAATCAATTACTTATACGTTCGTCTCAAAAATTCAATTAACATTTACTTATCGCATAAATTTAGTACATCTTTATGAATACATATTTCGGCAAAGATTCCATTTAATTTAATTTTATTTCTTTAGTTTTCACAAGATGATAATATTGTATGTATCAAGGTTTAAGTTACAATTAAATATTTTCGCTGCGTTTTGTAAAACATTAAACCTTTTACATAAAATTAATTAATTATATTCACTTCTTAATAAATCCCAATTAAAACTTAAAACTCTTTTATTAAAGCAAATTAATTAGTCTATAGAAGCTTTTCATTGTTTCGTTGTTTTCAAATTAATAACACTGTACAACATATACAAAAAATAACATGATTCTAACGACTGATTCTGCCACAGGGCATCAAAAATACATAGTCGTATACTTGTAACGGCGTTTCCCCAAATAAACTCTATTATATTGATTTGAGAACTCTCTTGCATGCTATATAAATTTTTAAATTATTAATTTAATCGGTTTTAAGTTAAATGACGAAATATTGACTTTTTTTAATATCTTATGTAAACAAGGTTTTTGTTGACTGGTGCACATAAGTCCATTTTTCACAAGAACCGCTCAACCAATTTTATCCAAAGAAATTCTATTATATTGGTCTAAATACGCTCTTTCAAACTATATAAATTATTGAATTATTTATTTAATCGGTTTTAAGTTAATTGACGATATATGAATTTTTTAGTCGGTTGACTGGCGAACATGACTCAATTTTTCTCAAAAACCGTTCAACTAATTTTCTACAAATAAATAGATTGGTTTAAGAATGCTCTTTAAAGGCATATAATTTTTAAAGAGTCCAATTTTCTCAAAAACCGTTCAACAAATTTCCCCAAATAAACTCTATTATAATGGTTTAAGAACGGTCTTTTAGGCTATATAAATTTTGAAATTATTAATTTAATCGATTTTAAGTTAAATGACAATCGGTTGACTGGTACACATGAGCAAATTTTTCTCAAAAACCGTTCAACTAATTTTCTAAAAATAAATAGATTGAAATGAAATTTATTTGCTGGTGTTTAAGCATTGTCTATATACAGCATTTCATTGGTGCTTTACCAAATCGTCAGCAGACTTCAAACACAATTTTGAACAGTTGCAAACCCTTTATCTTATGTACAGACGTTCAAAAACCATTTGAGAATTCACAAATATGTAAATGATTTTCCAAAAAATAAGCAAAGTAGGCTTTGAAAATTATACAAAACCCAGCAAATAATTTTTTATTCGATATGAATCTATTTTATTTTTCTACACCTTTATACAATTAGAAATCCATTTTATTTTTTTTTTATTTTGAGGGTGCTGTTGGCTGAGTAGTTAGCGCGTTTGACTACAAAGCCTGACGGCTTGAGTTCAAGGCTAGTTTCAGACAAGCCAACAACATTATGCATTTTTTTCATGTGCATTGGTGAATTATTGTGTTGGTTGTTGTTGGACTGTTAAAATGATGAAGGCATAGCACTGATCACCTTGGCAGTACCGGCAGTGATTAATACTAACCTATCAAAATACTATTTACAGCACCCTCCGTCGTCGGTATTGTAGCAGAACCGTCGGCGAAGTAAAAGAACTAATAAAATGGCTAAACAGCTTAAACAACTCAATGCCTCTACTTGACACCAGAGAGGCATGCAACACTGCTCTACATAAAACGCGCAATAGCAGAGTTGTAAATTAATTAAGCTTTCTATCTCTCTCTCGCCTCGCCAACCCATGTGCTTATTTTCGCCCCTCGTAATTTTAAATGAATTTTTTATTTTTGTTTATTGTTTTTTATGTATGAATTACATGTTAAGTTTTGTATCTATTGTTTAATTGTTGGACTTCAATTTGAAATATATGTTTGATACATGTATCAAAATAAAAATTTGTCGCGGTTCATTTTTATATGATTAGTTCTTGGAATATATAAGCTTTTGTTGTACATTCGTTTGTGATATGTATTATAAATGTCCTGGTTGGCGGGTTCAGACATCTGGCAGCCCTATAATAGGGGCATAAAATATTTTGTCCAAACTTAATGCGGTTTCCATAAAATGAAAAAATTTTGCCATAAATCCAGTGAAATTTTCTAACGAAACTATGAAAGCTA
Organism: Panzeria rudis; assembly: GCA_956483635.1. Classification (NCBI taxonomy): domain Eukaryota; kingdom Metazoa; phylum Arthropoda; class Insecta; order Diptera; family Tachinidae; genus Panzeria; species Panzeria rudis. The sequence continues at coordinate 130,870,818 of OY101450.1, read as the reverse complement.
ATGCAGTAATTCCAAAGAAAATATTTCACAATATTCTTGAAATTTCATTAGAATTGTGAAATATTTCTTTAGATTTGTGAAAAAAAATCTAACGAAATTGTTTCATTGGATTTATGAAGCGAAATTCTTTTAGTGTAGGATGATATATGTATAATAATGTGCCTAGTAGAAATATCAGTCATGCCCATTAAAAAAATATGTACGTCATATAAAAAAAAAACCAAAATAGATTGGAATTTAGCACACTAAATTTTGTATACTCACATATTTTTATTTTAAGGCGTTTTTCTGCATACCAGTGTAATCCACTCAACCTAATAATCACACAAAGATATATTATTTACATAATTTACCTTTACACACTTTGTTCAATGCTGATACATGATACATGGTAGTCTTTAAAATATTTATGTTGAGGTTTTCTTGATGTGTGCAAATAGTTTTGTTTGTGTCACTTCAAATAATAAAATTCTTAATACAATAAATACTTTAAAATCAAAAAATGTTTAACAAAATCATTTCAATAATTTATGTTTTAGTTCTGTCAGTAAATCATCTTGGGACTATTAAGAATTTTGAGGTTGAGTTATCAAAGTCAATCATTTTATATCAAATCGGTTTTTGTGTGTTGGCCTGCTAATGGAAATGCATATCTTTACAGTTTTCTAGGTACATTTTGAAAAAATATACATATCAATAAATTCAACATCATTTTAAACAGTATGACAAATTTTTCTCTATCACATTTACTTAATTGTGGTCAAAGTTGCATTAAGAAGGCGTTTGTTTACTCGATTACATTTGTCGTATGGAATAGCAGTTTTCAACATGGAAAATTGTAACAATGTCTAACGTTACATGTACAATAGGATGGCAATGACATATTTTTGATTTGTTATTTGCAGCAAAATCCAAACCGATTATTGTAGCATTTGGTATAAAACTGACGTGGTGAAAATTTTATCCAAATCGGATAACTTTCAGGAGTGCTTCTACGTTAAAATCTTTTGAAATCAACCAAAACGAATCAAAAAAGGGACGCCTTAGGGTTCTCCAATTCGGCTCAAATTTTTACCTCCACCCAATCAAAGATTATTGTCTGTAAATTATGCTTCATTTTTTAACATTTCACAAAATTTGACTTTGACCACTAGAGGTCGCACGTTATAGTTATTCGAATCGGGCCAAAATTTTTATCTACGCTTAATGAAAGATCACTATATTTAAATTGAGTTTAACATTGGCAAATTATGGAAAACTTAAATTTTACCTCAGTGCGGCACGCCTGAGGGCTACCCGATTTGGCTAAAATTTCTACCACGTGTCTTATAGTCCAAGTATCATAATAATCCGCACAGCTTATTTTTTCATTGTCACCCTAATGTACATTTTGCACATGTGCACATGTATTATATGCATATGGGTATTTCCATGGTTGCGCACGTGACAGTCGCACGTATTCAACATGAAAAAAATCAAACTAAGGTCCAAATATTTTTTTGTTCATTTAGGTTTTTGGGAAGCAATTTTAGAGCTCTTTATTTAGTGGAAAGCATGGGTGCTGTAAAAGACAGGGTCCTGACATATTGGTCAACAAAAGCTGTTGCGTGACGTGACAAAAAGTAGAAGTGGTTTTTTTCGACATTTACTAAAGTGTAAAAACCAGCGAAATAAGTAAAAAACTTTTATGTAACTTATTTGGATATTATTAAGGGATAGTTAAGCTTTATTTTCATAACTTTTTTTTATGATTTTATGTATAGTTTTATTGATACAAGCCATAATATGAAGCGTGACGTGACATTGCGTTACGTGACATTTTTGCCCTTATGATAAACTCGAATAATTTTTGATGTAGTTTGGTTTTAAAGTTTTAATTCAATGAAAATAAATGAAAATTCAACTTCAGGTCAATGTTTGAAAAGGTACATATGACAAAAAATTATGCTTTTAAGATGCGCATGTGACATTAGAATATCAAGGAAAACAAATTGAAAAATAGCAGTTAGATTTCTTTCGCTTTGCTCTTTTCGCATTTTTTTAGTTTATTGTTCTTGTAAACAAACTATTTTGTAATTAGTGCAATCGTAAAAAATGCGTTTTAAAAAAGTAACCATTAAAGAGAAAATTCGATTAAAAGTAATCGAAAGCAAGTAATATATTATTTAGAATTTTACTAACATTTTCCTCATTATGGGTGTTAAGTTAAGGTATAAATTCTTTAAAATAACAAAATTTGAATGTTTTTCTCTCATAATATTGGATAAAAATAATTGCTTAATAACTTATAATTTTTTGGCCGCGGTAGACCTTTCTGTGGAAATACCCATATACATTAGACTGACAATGGAAAAACATAAAATAGCTGTGCTGATTATTAAAGTACTCTGTCTAAAACACACGTGACGAAAATTTTAGTCAAATGGGATAACTCTCGGGCGTGCCACATTGAGGTAAAATTTTATGTTTTCCAAAATTTGCCAAAGTTGAACTCAATTTATATAAAGTGATCTTTCATTAAGCGTAGATAAAAATTGTGGCCCGATTCGAATAACTATAGCGTGCGACCTCTAGTGGTCAAAGTTCAAATTTTGTGAAATTTACATAAATGAAGCATAATTTCCAAACAATAATCCTTGATTGGGTTGGGGGTTAAAATTTGCGCCAAATTGGATAACTCTAAGGCGTCCTTTTTTTATGCTTCATTTTGGTAAATTTCACAAAATCTTAACTTTAAATTCAATGGGGCACGACTGGAAATTATCCGATTTGGCTAAAATGTTCACCACTTGAGTAACTAATCCAAACAGAGTTTGTTTAAATTAACAAATAAATATTTCATTGCCACCCTAATGTACATATCTTTTTAATGTGTACAATCTGACAACAGCTATTGTAAACATTTCTTGTCCCTTTCGCAAAAAATCGACTAACTTTACGTCAGTCACATATACATATGAAATCGCCTATAAATAGCAAAAATTGCAATTTATACGATTCGTGTAAAGACAATTTAAGCAAGACAATATCTAAATTTAAGCCCCCAGAAAAATAATTATAATTAAAATTGACCTAAAGTTGTTGCAACTTTGCTATGCTGCAGACAAAGCATTAACATCATGCCAGTAAATATTTTCAACTCAAACTCTATTTACAATAGCCTGCATATAAGCTTGTACTTAAACCTATTCAAAACTGTGCAAGAGGCATTTGCAAATGGTATAAATTAAAAAAAAAGAAAATCAAGCAAGAATAAAAGTTTTGTAGATTATAATTAACTGAGCTCAAAATAGCATGAACTAACTCAAAAACACATAAATCACTATGATGGAATTAAATATGACTATGAATGCATATATGGGATTCAGGCTGTCTTTACACATCAAAAGTGTACAGAAAACAGTGAACCACAAGTAGAAACATCTATAGCTGGGGTTTTAGACGAGATTATGTTAAGTTCAAAGGCAGGAGAAGAGTGTCAGCTTTAAATCGGTGTGACGGGAATACATATATACGAGACTATAGCAAAGTCTATATGTGTTAGATGCAGAACAAATTGATACAAATTGATTATTAGGCTAAGGTTCGTAACGTTATATTCAGAAAGAATTGGGCATGATTAATATTCCAAGGAACAAGGGAAAAATTAACATCAACTTAATTTTTCAACGTACACAGCAGAACAGAGTAGCGCCACTTTCGGAAGCCGCTACACTTACATCGTCATTGTTTACATGTATTTTGCTTATCATCACTTGTCAGGTGGCTCTGTTGAATGTGATTTCAATTCTTATACTCGTATAAACAACTTTTTTATGAAAATTGAATACGAGAATTAAATTACTTTCAAGTTGACATTAAACTGCACTTTCCTAGTGTTGCCGTCGGATTATTTTTCTTCATTCCCATTTTTTTCATTTTTTTGTTCTACTCCAGTCAAACCTTTTTGGTTTGATTTTATACTTAAGTATATATGAACATGAAAGCATGTGAAAAGCTCAAGCCAGTAGCTAATTGTTTATTAATATGATTATTTCGAATGTATTTTCTTGTGAATACAAATTGATTATTAGCCTAAGGTTCGTAACGTTATATTTAGAAAAAATTGGGCATGATTAATATTCCAAGGAACAAGGGAAAAATTAACATCAACTTAATTTGTTAATGTACACAACAGAACAGAGTAGCGCTACTTTCGGAAGCCTCTACATTCATTTTTTACAAAAACGGAAAACAAATAAGCGCAAATAAAATAAAATATATCAGCAGTGAGTTTCTGTAACCTTTAACAATAACAACAGATGTTCTATTGTCAACTTGTTCAATTGTTTGCACTAACGATTCTACGATTCTGTGACTTCTTTTTAACAACATTGTTTAAATCTGACGTCCAGCCCCGATGACGACATACGCACAAATAACAACAACAACAATGATAGCAAAAGAAATGCGATTGTAGCAAGTTTGTTTACTGAAGATTTTTGAGTGAATCAAAACGATAATGTCGTTTCTTCAATTCTCATTCATTTTTTTAGAGTCTTTGCACACAGAAAAAAAGGAATGTAAAATCTACATGCCACAATTTTGATTGCAAATCATATTCAATTTACAAGAAATAATTTGTCGTTTGAGTGTGTTAGTGTTTACTTGCTTTGTTCATTGCTACAATTCACTGTTCTGCTTAGTTGTGTGACTTGTTGTTGTTTATTCTTACATGTGTCGTCTATGTATACGACAAAAAACGAATTACCAGGGAATATTTGCTGCTGCTGGTTTAAAATTACCATTGTTTCATATTAATTTTAAACGGAAAATAATTAATCTAACCTGAAATCACCGTTAAAACAATTTTGTTATAAACGTTGTTTCATTTTCAATCGACATGACTATAACTTTAATTTCAAATAAGTTTTATGTTAAATAATCATTTAAATCATGTTGAATTAAAATGAAATGCATTTTACATACGATGGTATTTATTTAGTGTATAAGTAAAGAAAAGTTTGAAGCTGTTGCGGCTGCAGTGGTTAGCGCGTGGACTATCATACAGGTGGCACGAGTTCAAATCTTGTCTGGGGCAGTCAGCTACAACGAAAAGTTTTCTGATGACTATCACGTAAGTAAAATAATTAATAAAATAGCTACATTAAAGTCATGTTGTTTCAGCTTGATATAACTTTAATTCAACATGATTCTTCGTGTTGTTCCAATATCAAATTCACGTTGTTTCAACTTGAAATAATTTTGATTCAACACGATTCTTCGTGTTGTTCCAATAAAAAATTCACGTTGTTTCAACTTGAAATAACTTTGATTCAACATGATTCTTCGTGTTGTTCCAATATCAAATTCACGTTGTTTCAACTTGAAATAACTTTGATTCAACATGATTCTTCGTGTTGTTCCAATATAAAATTCACGTTGTTTCAACTTGAAATAACTTTGATTCAACATGATTCTTCATGTTGTTCCAATATCAAATTCACGTTGTTTCAACTCGAAATTACTTTGAATCAATATGATTTTTCGTATTATTTCAGTATCAACTTCATTTTGATTTAACTGTACTGGAATATTAAATCAACATGAAATATAGTTAATTCAAAAGGAAACATTTTCTTTCAAGATTATTTTAAATCATGTTGATTTAACATGAAACACCTATGAAGCAAAATCACTACCGAAAAATGTTAAGTTAACCTGGTTTTCGACGATTTTACATGGAAATTTTTCTGTGTGTAGATAAACATTCAGACTTCAACACATTTAACAAAGTGAAATTTCATAAATACTTAATGCATGATAACGATGATCACAAACACCATAATTTTGTTTGATATATTACAAAAAAGTCAGTAAATGTTTTTGTTTGATTAAGTAAACTATTTTGATTAATATTTGTTAGTATTTTTAGACCAATTGCTCTATAAATTCAGACAAAAATATTGTTTGATATTTTTCAGAAAATCGAATAAATCTTTTTGTTTGATTTAGTAAGTTGTTTAGTTTAAAATTTGTAAATATTTTTAGACAAATTTTTTTAACAAATTTGTTCACTGAAAAAAACACGTTTTTTTAATGAAATTGTTGAGATATTTTTGTCTATATTTACAAATTTGTTTCTTGGTGCGTTCCTAGAGAAAATATTTACTATTTCATAGAATTCCTTTACAGAGAATGAAGTTTAGTTTGTTATGTGATCTGTTTGTGGCATATCAAAATGTTCGCTTAATATTGTAATTTAATATGTAAATTATGAATGTTATTTTTTAACGGTATTGCTATTTCTCTCTCTCCCTCCCCCCCCCCCCCCCCCTCTACACCCTATTATGCTCAAAATGGAGCCTGCACTACAATATGTAGAGAATTTTTCATGCAAGTTCCAAAAGTTATGAAATTCAAAGCCTTTATTTCTATGCGTTTGTTCGGTGATAGAATTTGTATGAAAAATAAAAACAACTGCAGAACATTTTTAAGATTTTAGCCTTGCCTTCGATATGAATGTTGCATTGGGGTGTATTTTAAAAAATTAAGAAACTAAAATATGGAAATTTTTACTTTACTTACACGAACTGCTGAATAAAATTTTAAATGCTGCTTTTTTAATTTTAAAAGATAAATATTTTCTACGAGCATATTTTCAAAAAAAAAAGGTTTCAAATTTGATAGCAACCATCACCTTAAACGTTAATGAATGCAAAAGTTACAAAATGTAAGTTAATTTAAATACACATATCCCCCGATTTTCGCAATAGCTTTTTGGTGGATTTTATTTTTGCATAACTTTTAGACTTGCGTACAAATTGATTCCACTAGACTGCAAAATATGGCTTTAAAATTTATAAATTACGGCCCCTATTATGATTCGCAACTCAACTAGGTTGAGTTGTCAATGCTACAACCCAACTCGACCATTTTTTTTCTGTATTATAATTGACAACTAATTTCAGTTGTCTTCGAAAAAATGTTCGAAAAAAGGTTCTTATATATACTCTCTGTTTTTTGAAACCATAGTAGCCATCACAAAATATTTTAAATATTTTTAGTTTTGGCCTTACTATTTTTTCTTGAGATTTTATGTTTTATGGATATGGCAACAAAATGTGTTGATAGATAGATTGGCGCCTAAAAGTACCATTTTAAAATTAATTAAAAGTAACACAATAGTCGAAATAAAAACCAAAACACAACTCATAAAAAACTGAGACAACTGCTTTGATGAAGTTCTATTCCATAATAAGAATTTGACAACTACGACTCAACAATCAATTTAGTTGTGAATCATAATAGGGGCCTACATTGTACAACACAAAAAAATTACATGATTTGAATGATTGATTCTAGCGGAGCGTAACAAAAAAATATATAGTATGTATATCGGCGTTTTGAAAGTTTACATTCGAGATCTATTTGAGGGGGAGTTAAAGTTCGCCCTCTTTTACAAATGGTTATAGTGTCTCAGCATATTAAATCTTTTTAGCCTTATGTTTAAGGTCTAACATGTGTTAACCACTTTTATGTAAAATACCACTGGAAATATTTTTGTAGAATATTTTAGCCCTCTAACTATTCGTTTAGTGGTCCCTTTTGTGTTTTTCTTAAAAAAGGGGGTGAAAGCCTCTCCTTCAGCGGCGATATAGCGAACTGAAACGCTCTACAAAAATATTTACCATAAAATTCTACTATTAGTCTTCAAATACAGCGAAGGTTCCAGACTCAACTTGAACGCCAGAAAATCATCCAAACTTAAAATGTGTTTAAGGGTTAATTACGTATTTATTCACAATTAATACTCGGCATTGGAAATCTTGTCAGCCTTATATAAGAAGTGTTCACCAGTTTTATATAAAGCGCCACGAGCAACATTTATGAACGACATTAAAGTGCGCTAAGTAGCCGCTGAAGGGGAGTTTTCCGACTTCTTATTTAAGAAAGTGACAAAAAGACCCATACAACCAAGAGTTAGAGGCGGAAAATGTTTTACAAAAATGTTCCTCGTGGTTTTTACATAAGAATGCTGAACACATCTTATACCTTAAACTAGGGATGTAACGATACGCCGTTTTGCCGATCCGATACCGATACCGATACTTAAAAATAAATATCGCCGATACCGATTCCGATACCGATACGAATATTGAAATTGACTTAAAGTTTAGATTAACAAAACTCAAGTGCAATTTTTTTATTATACAAAATTACAGTGTAAGAGATTATTAATATTTAAAATTGATATTAACCCAGTATAAAAAATTGCGAGTATTTTTTAAGGACCTACATTTTCTTTGCTTCCAAAAAATCTATATTAAAAATATGCAGATAACACAGTGCAACAGTCCAAAAACAAACGGACTTGACAGTATAGATTCGATTGTACTACCACGGGGTAGTAAAACCCTATACTTAGCTTGGCGAATTTGGTGACCAATTTCGTTTTATGCACCTCCAAAGTTTTGGAAAATCAGCGGGCCCTCAAAAAAAGGTGTCATCAACTTTTGGCCAACAGAAAATTCAAACTCGATGATACGGCTTAACTATATATGGCAATAATGTAGCTAAGAGTTCGCTAAACAGATTTTATTACCATTTTATGCCAAAAAAATTTTTGTGTGCACCTTTTTTGAAAAATTAAGGGAAACATTTTTTTTTTTCACTTTTTCCAGAATAACTTACAGGGATTCGTAATTTTTTATTAACAATATTTGGCAAAGTTATAGCTACGGTAAAGCTGAACAACTTTTGTGAACATGTCAATACAATCTGAATTTATCTGGGCACCCTAAACAGCCCAGAAAAACTAATTTCTACCTTAAAAGTTTTCGTTTTTTACGAGTTAGGCTATATTTTTATTGCATTTTTTTTTGCTTTCCTTGTTATTGTTCCACTTTTTATGTTGCTGATTTTAGTATTTACTATTTTTTATTGTTTGTTGTTGTTTTGCCAAATAATGGTAATGAAAAATTTGGAATCCCTACAAGTTATACTGAAAAAAGTGAATAAAATAATTTGTTTTTCAAAAAAAGTACAGGAACATATTATTTTTCTGGGCACAAAATCTTAGTGAAACACAACAAAGAAGTATGCACTTGAATAACTGTTTTCAAAAAAAAAAAATTTTTTTTGCATAAAAAAATAGTGAAAAACTGAAATTTTTAAGGTAAAAAGTGGTCTGTGTGAGCTATTAGAGTGCCTAGATACGTGCAGATTGTATTGATATGTTCACAAAAGTGGTTCAGCTCTACCGTAACTATAACTTTGCCAAATATTGTTAGTTAAAAATTACAAGTCCCTGTAAATTATTCTGAAAAAAGTGAAAAAACATTTTTTCCTTAATTTTGAGAACAAAAAGTTAACGAAAAATTTTTTTTTGACATGAAATGTTAAAAAAAATCTGTTAAACAGACTCTTAGCTACATTATTGTCATATACAGTTAAGCGGTATTATAAAGTTTGAATTAGCTGTTGGCCAAATACTGATGACACCGTTTTTTGAGGCCCCACTGATTTTTAGAAAATTTGGAGGTCCATAAAAAAAATTGGTCACCAAATTCGCCAAACTGAGTAAAGGGTTTTACTACGCCATTGTAGGACAATCGAGCCTGTACTGACCAGTTCTTGTGTTTTTCCAAAAGTCTTTATTTATCGCATAGTGTAATTAGTAGAAAAGCAAGAAAAAAATTTAAATTCCTTTATAATTTTAAAAAATTCTCGCCATACTCGCATTAAAAAAATTGTGAAAATGGGTAATTTTTTATCCTTTTTTCTTGAGGAAAAATCATTATAGAACACCGAAAAAGAAATTTGTCCGAGCATCGCTTCCAATTCGGTGATTGGTAATCGAAAAACAGAACTTCTTGCAATGGCAAGGATATGTAACACTAATTAAAATGATCCAAATTTGCAATACTTCCGGATCGCGAATTCTACATTTTCATGACTACTTTGGAGTGTCTTTTTTTGCTGGAATAAGATTTAAAAAACAACGAACTGAATTTGAATTCATGGTAAAATTAACAAAAAATAAATAATTTTTTTACAAAATAATAGTATAAAATATTATTAATTTTTAAAATTGATATTGATAAGATTTAAAAAATAAGGAAATGAGTTTAGTTCATGGTAAAATTAATAAAAAATAAATAATTTGTCAGAAAAAACTCTGAAAAAATGTTTAAAAGTATCGTCGTATCGACAGTAAAATATCGCCGATACCGATGTATCGGAAAATCTGAAATATCGCCGATATATCGGTATCGGTATCGGTATTCGTTACATCCCTACCTTAAACATAAGACTTAGAAGATTTCTTATGTCGAGTCAGTATACCTAAGTACAAAAAAAGGGCAGGGGGAGTTTAACTACCCCTAAAATTAATCGCACAACATGAAAACTTTGAAAACGCCTACACATACAATATGAACTTTTTTGTGCTAGAATCATTCTCTTAGAACCTTGTTATTATGAAAAAATTTTGAAATAGAGAATTTGTTGATAAAAATTACTACTTTTTGCACTGCCCTTTTAATAACAATGTGACGCACTGAAATTATTCAGGGGTTCGTTCTCAGGCACCAATTCTATTTTATTGGTGCCCATAGAAAAAGAAAATATAATTCACTTAATTTTGAATAAAAGCGACATTTGTCGAGCGATTTTCATGATGTATAGCTTATTTTATTCGTACTATACCTAGCTTTCTGATAAATGATAAAAATTTTTGCCTACTTAATTTCTTTATTAGCTTTTGAAAACGAAAAAAATTTGTAATTTTGCATTAAAAGAACTACACAGGAAAAACTAAATTTCATTTTCTATAAAGGAATTCAATGAAATAGTAAATATTTTGTCTAGGAACGGACCTACAAACAAATTTGTAAATTTAGACAAAAATATCTCAACAATTTCATTGAAAAAAAACCTGTTTTTTTCAGTGAACAAATTGTTTAACTCTATAAAACAATTTGTCTAAAAATATTTACAAATTGTAAACAAAACAATTTACTAAATCAAACAAAAAGATTTAATGGACTTTCTGAAAAGTATCAAACAATATTTTTGTCTCAATTTATAAAATAATTGGTCTAAAAATACTAACAAATATTAAACAAAATAGTTTACTTAATCAAACAAAAATATTTACGGAATTTTTTGTAATATATCAAACAAAATTTTGTCTGGGTCATTATCATCATCATCCATTAAGCATTTATGAAATTTCACATTGTTAAATGTGTTCAAGTCTGAATGTTTATCTAAAGACTTAAAAAAAAAATGAATGAGAATTAATGCAACGACATTAACTAATGGATTCACTTAAAAATCATCAGTAAACAAACTTGGTACAATCGCATTCCTTTTACTATCATTGTAGTTGTTGTTATTTGTGTGTATGTCGTCATCGGGGTTGTTTTTTACGACACAGTTTTTCTTGTTGTTTTTGGTGTTTGCGTGCTAAATAAGAGTCAAACAAACAATTCATTGATTATGTAAAGAACATTTGCTGAAAATTAAATTTATTTTCAGACAAACTTTTGTTTGAAAATTTTTTTATGATAATTTTTTCTGAGTAGTTTTTGCCGCTTATTTCTAATAACTCCCAAACTATTAGAAATTTAAACGACTTTTATATGGATGACTTAAAGGTAATTTTCTTCCGCATCTTTTTCTGTCTGATTTATATTAATCGGTTAAACCGTTCTCGAGTCAATGATGAAATATATTAGGTCGACCGCCCTATTTTGAAATAAGAAACAAAAAAAGTAAAAACAGAAAACATATCATAACTCCTTTATTTTTTAACCTATTTTAATGTAATTACGCATTTTGGAAAGTTATTTTAATATTGACTTTCACAAAAGTTAATATGTATAGTTTTTAGTATCTCATAAGCAACAGAGCCGTCGGAAATTAAAATATTGTTGAAAATGTATTTTTTACACTTAACCACCACAACTTAGCCATTTACTAACTGATTTTCAAAAGTCATGCCTTATTTGAAAGATAAGAAACATATCTTTCAAATTGGAAAAGATCGTAGAAATCCATTTGCAAACAAAGAAGTTATGATTGTTTAAATTGCAAACTTTAAGAAACCCATTTTTTCACTAAATTTACCGTGTTATAAAATCACTTTACGAATTGACCTAGAAAAACTAAAGATATTTTCTTTCTCTATGAGCTCCAACAAAAAAAAATGAATTGGTGCATAAGGACCCCTGAATAATTTTTTTCTCAACTTTTGCATCATAGTGTAATACTTTCGTTATGCTTGATTTTTCATGCTAAAAGTATAACTTTAGATTTGTTTGCTTCATTTTCTAAGTTGCATATTTATTGTGCAAATCGAGATATAGATGTATTCTGAGTTACATTAAACAACTATTTGTACTTTAGAACAAAAGGAAAAGTTTTGATTGGCATATAATGGTTATGATGCTTGAAGTAATTAAATATTATGAGTTTTGCAAAATATCCCGTTTGTAAAAAAGTTTTAATAACACATATAATTTTATTATTTGAACTTCTTTTTGTGAAACTAAAATTTAGAGGAAAAGTTAAAAAAATTAATCACTTACCTTGATTTAAAGAAAAAGTTTATGGTTAAATTTAAAGGCCTGAAAAGAGGAAGGAATATGAAAAAAAATTAGAATTGTTCGAAATGTTTACATTACTAACAAAAAATGTATGGTTGACGTTGGAAGCCATCCCTAGAACTTTCCGTTAATATTAAGTTCAAAGGTCTTGAAAATTTTTTAAATATTGAACTAGGTAAAATTTTTTGAAAATTGTCACAAGCCAACAAACCGGTGTATATCAAATGTATGACATTGCGCCATGTTTTAAAATATTTACCAAAAAATTGTCGAATTCAGAAAACCATTTTAAAAAAATTTCGGAGTTTTCGAAAATTTTTTTCAAGGATATCCATCAAACGAATAAGCGGACTTTGATTAAATTTACCGTATTTGCATTTTTGCAAACATTGTTCTCAATGTTTGGAAAAATTACAGAATCTAGAAGTTCGATTTGACAAGAATTTTTAGATCAAACTAAAATATATATATTTTTTTTTTAATTTTTCGGCAACGATATCACTTTGTCGATCTTAATGAAATCGACGTATCAGCTAATGATTTTAGATTTGATCGAAACGGTGGCTTCAAATTTATTTCAAAAAAACATATTTTCGAAAGTTTTTTTAGTTACGCAGAAAAAACTATTTTTCTTTTTTAGTAAAGAAATTCAATGAATTAGAAAACACGTTTTTCTAGAAACAGACTTACAAGCAAATTTTTATATACAGACAAATATGTCTAAATAATTTCATAGAAAAAAAACGGTTTCTTTACAGCAAATAAATTGTCCACATCTATAAAATAATTGGCCTAAAAATATTTACAAATTCTAAACAAAATAATTTACTGAATCAAAATATTTACTGGAGTTGCTGTAATATATTAAACAAACTTTTTGTCTGAGTCAGTAAAAACTTTTTCTTTTAATATTTTTAAGTTTTAAATAATAACATCACCATCCATTAAGCATTTATGAAACTTAACTTTGTTAAATGTGTTTAACTCTGTATACTTATCTAACGCAGAAGCAGACGATCGTTGGTGCAGGCCTACGACGTTCGCCGGCTATTTACATGTACACAACAGAAACAATCAAAATAAACAACAATAAGGGCACAAGAGTGGGTTGTACCTATCAACAAAACAAATAAACACTGGCACACTTAAACAACAAACTATTTCTCATTTATATAGTTTTCTCGTTGTCTGGCTCCGATCTAAAGACTATAAAAAATGAATAAGAATTAACGCAACAACATTGAGGAATTGATTCACTCCGAAATCTTCAGTAAAAAAAAAGTTGTGAGAATTTACGTTTGATGTTAATTGTATGAATTCCAACATCGCATTCATTTTGATATCATTGTTGTTGTTGTTATTTGTATATGTGTCGCCATGGGGGTTGTTTTTACGACACAGAAAACTAGTTTTTTGTTGCTGTTTTTTGGTGTTGCGCCCTTAATAAAAGTCAAACAAAAAAATTCACTGATTTTAGTAAAGAACATTTACTGAAAATTAAATTTTATTTTAGACAAAGTTTTGTTTGAAAATTTTTTGGTGATAATTTTTTCTGTGTTACCTATACGATACATAAGCTTCCATCGGTTGCGATCGGTTAAGCAGTTCAAAAGTTATGAGAGAGTTAATACTTACTTACACACACACACACACATACACATACATGCATACGGATATCACAGTAAGAACACAGTTGGTCAGATTGTCACACACGACATTGTCTCTGTAAATTCATGCACGACATGTCCACTGTGGATTGGGTTTTCTAATCGACAATTTAAAGCAAATTGTTGTTCACGACGATCTGAGCTACAAAGTCTTAGATGTTGTCATCGGATAAACACTTTCGTTGACAAGGTTAGCGACCATGTCTTAAAATTTGTCTTCTATAAACTTTTGGTGAGGTAAAAATTAACGATAATGTCTTGCATTTTGCGGGCAATCAAACTTTGTCGAGGACACGATGTGTGAGAATTTCTTACATTTTGTATTCAATCAAAATTTTGTTAAGGACATTGTCGTTCATTTTGTCTTCAATAGAACTCTGTTGAGGACAAGATGAGCGACAATGCCTTGCGTTTTGCCTTCAATCAAAATTTGCTGAGGACAATCTGAGCAACATTGTCGTTCATTTTGTCTTCAGTTAAACTTTATTGAGGAGAAGAGAAGGACATTAACATTTTGTCTTGAATCAAACTTTATTGACGACAAATAGACCGACAATGTCTTGCGTTTTCTCTTCAATTCTCTTCAGACAATTCTTCTGTTTTGTATTTTATTAAGCAAACTAATATTTTGACTTTTTGCCGTCGATGTTTTAGGTAGTGCTATTGCTACCTGGTAGCCTCGCTCACATTATCGTTGACGACAAAAGAAGCGATATTGAACTCATATTGTGTGAGCTATAAGCTGAGCAATATTGTCTCTCATTGAGCCGTGCTCGATTTTAGCGATATTTGTTCGAAAATGACGTTGACGAACTTTTCTGGCTGTACCTTATACACATGTCGTAGAGGCATTAACATTGTCGTGCATCTATCGTGAGGACGTCTCGTAGGCATTGCCAACTAGGAGTAATCAGAATGGCTGCATAGGACCTCAAAAGGTCGATTTATGAAATAAGTAACTTCTCATTTTTTTAATCTAGGAAGTTAAAAATTTAAAGCTTTTTCAATTAAAAGAATTTTTGTATTAATTAAAAAAATTAATTGAAATGTTTTTGAGAAATCAAATACAAATTTAATTGAAATACTTTTAAAGATTCAATTAAAAGGTTAATTGAAATAAA
Source organism: Panzeria rudis (assembly GCA_956483635.1). Taxonomy (NCBI): domain Eukaryota; kingdom Metazoa; phylum Arthropoda; class Insecta; order Diptera; family Tachinidae; genus Panzeria; species Panzeria rudis. Next base: position 130,855,437 of record OY101450.1, on the reverse strand, counting down.
TATATTTAATAATTCTTGCGGAAAAACCGACTAGAAAAGAGGCGTGGCACTGCCCATAATTTTTATCATAATGATGTAATTTCACGAGAAGTAATTGTGTGCGAAGTTTCATACGAATCGGTTAAGTAGAAGTAGTTTAAATGAATATTTACATTTCATGGGCGTGGCACTGCCCACTTTTTTAACCATAATATTGTATTGTAACAATAACTAAATGTGTATGCAAAGTTTCATACGAATCGGTTTAGTAGAAGTTGTTGATAAAGACTATTTACTTTGCATGGGCGTGGTACTGCCCACTTTTTTAATCATGATGTAGTATTCGAACAGAAGCTTAATGTATGTGCAAAGTTTGATTGGAGTCGGTTGAGTAGAAGTAGATGAAAAGGCATGTGTATTTACTTCGGATGGGCGTAACCCCGCCCACTTTTCAACGGGACCAATTTGGAAGTGCATCCTTTTAAATAAAGAAAAAATCTGAAATTGGTTTATAAATGGCGGAGTTTTGACAGAACAACCATAAAAAAATACATGACGAATTGATAACCTTTCTTCTTTTTTTGAAGTCGGTTGAAAAATCAAAAAAATTTTAAATCAATTAAATAATTAATGAAAAATATTAATTGTATATATGTAACTCATATTGATTTTGCTATTCTCCTTATGTTCAATGTTTCTACAAAAACTTTCAAAATATTGTGACAAAAATAAAACTCAATGTCCACTCAGGACAAATTGATTTTATAATCAGACCGGTTTCGGCTATATGCCATCTTCAGTGTTCTCTTGATTACTCGTATAACAGCTTAGCTGTTCGTGAGCGAGAGTTAAATTGCTCGTGATGAAGAACCAAACAACTTGTGAACGATAATTTAGCAGCTCTTGGCAAAAAGAGTTAAATGAATTTTATGAAACCATTATAAGCACTACTACTTTTCAAACATTTCCTTTAAATTCTACAAAAATAATATCGTAAAAACCATCCAGCCATTTTCTTTACTAATTGGTAGTAAACTGCTTCCAAATATCATCTGTATCAATTAACATTTAACATACTAGATTTATTGCCAATTATTATTAGAAAATCGACATATTATTGTCATTATCTAACCTACTTAACTCTACTTTGTCAGCCATCATGCATCTCAATAGGCATAATCTCTTAAGGGCACACAAACACACTCATACGAGTATACTTTATAGTCAACAGTTAAATAATACCAGCAGATAATAAGAGTTGATCTCCTTAAACATTTCTAAGATTATTTGTTTATTGAATAAATTTGTTTGTATAAGAATCTAATGCGTGTACTGGCATGTGCGTAAGGATAAGTATGATTGTTGTGCTTTTGTCTTGTTTGATATTTGCACCTGCACATGATGTTTTTGTCATGTAAATCGATTTTTGAATATAAAAGAAGTACCTACATATATAACAGAAACATTTGACTGCCTTACAAGCAGATTTAATAAGATTTATTGCAGAGAATAATAAATTTACTGATACATTAATTAAGATAAAATGACAACTAATCATACAAACATACATACATGTGTATTTATGTAAGCATTTTTGTTTGCAATATTTTAAAAGGAACTAAAAATTATGTGGTTTTTAGTCGAAATATATGTGCAAATTGGTTCAACGTTGGATATTAACTGGTTGATTGGCGAGCTAGCGGTTAGCCTAGAGTATAAAGAGCTCTGACGATGGGATCGTGGTTGATCCCGAAAACATCGATATTTAGTTCGAATCTTACAAAAGTCAAGAAATTGGTCTTTGTTCTTTTTCAATTATCACATGATTTGAAAAATATTTTCTCAATAAAAAAATTATTTGATTGTAAAATTAAATTGAACGAACTTAAGTCTGAATAATAAAAATTTATTTGGATAAGTTTCACTAACTTTATTTAAAAATCACAAAAAAATTCCACAAATTTTAAATATTTTAACGACAGCTAATATCCAACGAAGCGTCAATAACACAATACAACGAAAAAAATTGGTACAGGAAAGATCACATCGGAATTTTACTTAGGGGAGTGGGTTAAAGTTTCGGCCCTTAGGCCTGTTCGTGCAGCAAATCGGTATATGAATCTATGTGTTCTTTACATGTGACGTGTAGAATATGTTTAGCAACTTTGTAGAAAATATTAAGGCAAATATTTTTGTGGAACATATTAACCCTCTAACTCCCCCACATAGCGATAATTTTCGGCTCTTATCTAACAAATCGTAAAGAACCCCCCTAAAAAGAGGGAGGGCAGGGATGAAGTGTTATCCAAAAATGTTGGTCATAAAATTTTACTATAGATCTTTAAGAACAACCAAACTCCAGACACAACTTGTACGCCAGAAATCATTGAAAACTTTAACCATATTTAAGGGTTAATTTCATACTTATTGACAATCCGTACTCGGCATAGAAAATCTTGTTAGTCTTTCGTTTAAGGTATAAGATGTGTTCAGCACTTTTAAGTAAAACACCACGAGAAACATTTTTCTCTTCATTGTATGGATCTTTTTGTACATTTCTTAAAAAAGCGACAAAAGACTCCCCTTCACCGGCGGTATGGCGTGCTAAAATGATCTACAAAAATATTTGCCATAAGATTCTACTATAGGCCTTCAAAGACACCCAAGTGCCACACTTCACTGGGACGCTAGAAATCATTCAAAACTTAAATTATGTTTAAGGTTTAATTTCGTACATATTCACAATTCGTACTCGGCATAGGAAATCTTGTGAGCCTTACTTTTACGGTATAAGACGTGCTCAGCACTTTTATGTATAAGACCACGAGATTGATTATAGTTTTACACCCTGTTCAGACATACGCCTTAGTGGCGCAATTTAGGAAATTTACGCAATTAAGGCCTTAATTGAGCTGAATTTACCATACAAGGCTTCAATTAATAAATTGATCAATTAATACTTAATTGTTTCATAAATTGAGTGAAATTCGAAATGCAACCCTTTGTGGCAAGTATGTTTACTGCGAAGTATGTTTAGTAAGAAGCAAAAATTGTATACAGTGGCAAGCCCATGGTGTAATAAATTTACAGATGGTAGTATAACGTTAGATGATTACTTTTTGCTCTGGTAATTTTGTGCATAAGTTGCGCCAAACACGAGTATTTTTTTGACAGCCATTATATATATGGGGGATTCACAACGTAGTCATAAAGGCATATGTTTTAAAATAATAACACGAAAATATATGACTGTGTGAGCAACCCCTCATAAGTTAGTGTGCTATTTCAAATTTGTATCAGCTGATAAAAAAAAGCAATTATAAATACTTGAAATCAGAATGCTAAGAACAAGTGACAAAATTTAAATAATAGCCAGTTTGTTTTTAAATTATTCAACTTGTTAATAAAGTAAATAAAACCCCGCTGAATATCTTTTAAGCTCTTAATTTTTAATTAAAGTAAAAACAAATTTCAACGCACACAGAAAGTGAAATTGTTCAAATACATAAACGAAACCAGCTGTTGCCGGCGACTGAGCCGACTAATTTTCCACGCGGCTGCTAGTAGAAAAACGTTAGTTGGCTGCCAGCCAGCTAAAGTATACAAACAAAATTTTCTCACATGCATATTTTTAAATGTCTCGATTTTTTATTTTTACTTGTTACGCAGCTATAAAAATATAATTTTTTATTTTTACTTGTTACGCAGCTATAAAAATCTAATTAAATGTGAAGTTGTAAAACTGTGAACAGTTTTAGGACATGCTTTACTGCATATTACATACATTCATTTATATCAACGGCGGCGGATTGTAAATATTATCAACGGCTCGACGTTCGGCTCAGATATTTACTGTGTAGTTATGACAAAATAATAAACACAGCACAAAAAGTCTTATTATTTTAGGACTTTTTTGTTTGAAGCACAACAACAATGTTTTTAAACTATCTTAAAATATTAGCATTTTATGACATTATGACATGATAAGACACCTTGTGAATACCCCAATAGTTTTTGTTTATTGTTGTATTCGTTGCCCTTATGCGGCCACCTGTATACTTATTACACCATTGGCAAGTCAAATGCTAATTGAGTAATCTTGATTTACTATGTCTGAACACTAAATTTAATTGCTCAATTAAAGTTTAATTGTCTCAATTAAAAATCTATGTCTAAGCAGGGTATTTTACTCTCAGTTCAGTCCAAACATTTTTCTCAGCTATCATTCTTCTCAGCTATCATCTTAAGGCCCTTCTCTTTTCTTGATAACTTTTTTTGTAAAAAATTTAATCTTTTCACGTTAACATTCTTTTAAATTATTATAAGAACTAAAAAAAAAACATAAACATACCAAATGATTTTTTTGGCACTAACAATTTATTTGCACACTCAAAATAAAATGATAGGTAAATCTAACCAATTTAAATACATAGTTAATCTACTGTTAATGTAAATTGTTGTTGCAATTTTTATGAATAACAATTTTCATTGCTTAAAATAACTTTTTAAAATTGTAAGTCATTTCATGTCTATGGTTACTTTGTGCTACCGTTATTCAACAAGATGACTTAGCTGAGAAGTTCAAGATCGAAATATTACATTTTACTGAATTGTAAAATATAAATTTGGGAAAAACGACGTTTGAAAATTAAAATTATTTTTAATGACTAAAATTACTAATTTTTTTTTAAACAATTTTTGTGGTTAAAATTACTAATTTAAAATAATAACAACGAAAATAGTTATTTTACAAAAATTATTGTATTTAAGTCAAGCAAGTCACCACATACATGTCTACGTATACTTTGTGCTATCGTTATTTACAAGATGACTTATGTATACGGTGACCAACCGTACACTAATATAGTGAACAGTACACTATTTTAGAATCTTGTCCACTATTTTTTTTTTGTGTACGCTATTTATACATTTTTTAATACATGCCCCTTAGTACATTATTTTTTCTCACAAATGTTCACTTTTGTTCACTTTTTTTATTACTTCCAACATATTTAGCAAACAATTAGAAATAAGCTTAAATTGCATAAAAACTCTAGGTGGAAACCCAAAGCGTTTGATATTCACCCTATCGTGAATACTTTTTCCCTCGAAATGAAGAGGGTGTTTAGTTTTCCCTTTTCCCTCTTTTGCTATCGTGAATAAAAGTTCGAAAAATTCCCCTTATCATAAATGATTTTATTCACGTGGAGTTTTTTCCCTTTTCCCCTGTTTTTGTTCACTTTATTTTAGCAGACGATCTGTATAAATACGTCATCTATTTGCTATTTTATCCTTCCAATTAATTATTAAAGCTGGTAAATATTTATTTTTATGACAAAATCAGTAAATAGTGTTCATTTATCTTAATATTAACACATTTATATTAATATTCATTTCTTGTAACACTTTTCTGACACACATGAACAAAGTTTTGCGATGGCTATATGGTTGGTGGATGGAATACCAAATGATTTTTCCGCGTCTGTAGGGAATCAATCATATCGTCCAAAATTTATAAAAACACAATTTTATACACTGTTGAGAAAATTTAATTTAACACCAAAGACTATTTGATTAAATTAGGCAGGCTGCTTGCAATTTATCGGGTAGTCCAAATGATTGGATGCATCTAGCAAACCTGGACGAACAATTCGATTTTGTTTAGATTCCTCATGGAATGAAAAAATAATTCCAATTCTTAGAACTGTATTTTTTTTAATTTTAAACAAAAATTTCTTTGCTTTTTAGTTTATTTTATTGAGCTTCTTTCCTTTTTTACATTCACTGAGAACTGATAGCGGGAAAAAATGTTCACGGGAACTTTACGATAGAAATTTTCCCTCGAAGGAAAATGAAAATTTCATGGGAACATAAATTTCACTTGTTATTCGCGATAGGGGTGATTATTACGTTCAACAGAGCTACTTGACAAGTGGTGATAAGCAAAATACACGTGAGCACTGACGATGGAAGTGTAGCGGCTTCCGAAAGTAGCGCTACTCTGTTTTGCTATGTACGTTGGAAAATCAAGTTGATGTTAATTTTTTCTCTTGTTCCTTGGAATATTAATCAAGCCCAATTTTTTCTGAATATAACGTTAATAACTTTAGCCTAATAATCAATTAGTTTTGTTATGTTTTTTTTTATCCATAAAATGTGTACACTATTTTTCCATGGAATTAATGGTCACCGTACTTATGTAGCTGTGATTGTAAAGGCGTTCGGTTTACAAACATGAGTAAACTTGTGAGAGCCTAAGTTCAAGAGCAGAAAATTACAAACAAACAAATTATTTTTGTAACATACACACTTACTGCTTAAGCCTTGGCAGGCATCGAGCCTGCGACCATCCGGTTGGTAGTTTTACACACTATCAACTAAACTACAATTCCTTATTAATATGATTATTTTGAACGTATTTGCTTTGGGAATCCAAATTGATTATTAGGCTAAGGTTCGTAACGTTATATTGAGAAAGAATTGGGCATGATTAATATTCCAAGGAACAAGGGAAAAATTAACATCAACTTAATTTTTCAACGTACACAGCAGAACAGAGTAGCGCCACTTTCGGAAGCCGCTACACTTCCATCGTCAGTGCTCGCGTGTATATGCTTATCACCACTTGTCAGGTGGCTCTGTTGAATGTGATTTTAATTCTTATATATATAACTTTTTCGTGAAAATTGAATACGAGAATTAATCATTCTCAAGCTGATATTAAAGTGCACTTTCCCAGCGTTGCCATCGGTTTATTTTTTCCATTCCCATTTTTCTGATTTTTGTTCTACTCAAGACAAACTTTTTTGGTTTGATATATGAACATGTAAACATGTGAAAAGCTCAAGCCAGTAGCTAATTGCCAATTCCGTTGGTTGATTTTTATTGTATTTTATGGGTTGGCGCAATTCTAACCTATGAAATTCGTTAGATTCACCAATATTTTATTTTGAGTGTATGTATGTAGAATTTACGTATGCACTTGTTAAACAACAAGTTCGTCTACACAATCACTTTGTTTCAATATTTGACTGCAAATATTTTATTTAATTTTCCCAGTTTCATGAAATGGCCAATGATTTAAAACTGTAACAAAAAAATCTTTATTCGAGTTTTATTTGTTATGAAAACAGAAAAGAATTTAACAAATATTGACAATTTATTATCCAACACACTCCTTCTCAAAATTTTTCCTAGAACAACTGAGGCAATCAGAACGAATACAAATAATATTTAAACGAAAACGGAAAGTTGCTTAAAGACTAAGATGAAAAATAATTTCAAATGATATTTAAACTGCTCATTTAAAAAGGGACATTTTCTAGGAAATACCATTTTTTTCCTAACTCTTTTTTTCTTGTTAAATAAATTTTAAGCTATTGCAAAAATCTCTGTGCTATTTAAATTTAAACAGATAGAAAATATTGTTACCAAAATTTCATATTCAAACATTTGAATAGTTCCTTGACCCTTTTCATTCTACCATGTAACAACCTCGCTGACATGCAAACTTTTCCATCAAACTAAAAATACTTATGTATCTGTTGCCCCATGAAAATTACAATATGCAAATCTAGCACCCATCAAAAATCAGAAGCCAACTCAGCAAATCTTTTCCTATTAAATGAGGCATTAAATTATTTGAATATTTTTAGTCAACCAAACACAGAGGAGGCAAAAAGAATGAGGCAAAAACCTTGAACAATGTTTAGTTGTGTCATAAGTTAGTGAATGAATGGTGGTTAGATGACAGTGCTGACAAATAAAATGCTGGTGATAATGTTGACCCTTTTGAAATAATGACTATTCTCTGTTAAATAGTTGTTTGTTTGATGTCAATCATTTAAAACTTTTGTTTGTATGAATGAGTTGTTTATAATTATGAAGCTCAATAGTATCACTGACGAATTGAAACAAATTTTAGAGATTTATGATAACTAAAGGGTGTTGTATGAATAAATGTTATTAGAATCTTGGAAAATTATTAAAACAAATTTAGCAGCAGCAGAAAAGCAAAATAAAACAAGAAGGCGCCACAGAACCTAGATCTATTAAAAAAAAACTAGTTCGTTGAATCCATACATACAGCTCGATTTGACTCCTGGAGACATACTATTTTTTTTTTGGTTTCATATAGTTCCATGTCTACTTTTCTATGCCTGACATATACACACACCTCTTTCCGAGAAACTCTGTAAAACTAATAATTCTGTACAACACAAAAACTAACTAGGTTTTAACGACTAAATCTGACAGAGGCAACCAAAAAAAAAATACATACGTGTATCGGTGTTTTAAAACTTTACATCTGAGACTCACTTTAGGTGGAGTTAAAGTTCCCCTCCTTTTGCACATAATTATAGCGACTCGGCATAGGAAATCTTGTAAGCCTTACGTTTAAGTTATAAGATGTGTTTAGCACTTTTATGTAAAACACCACAAGGAACATTTTCGTAGAACATTTCAGCCCGCTATATCGCCGCTGAAGGATAATTGTTTGCTGTTTTTTTTTTTAAGAAAGGGACAAAAATATCCATACAACGAAGAGTTAGATGATTAAAATCTTCCACAAAAATGTTCTGTGTAGTGTTTTACACAAAAGCGCGCAACACGTTTTATATCTGAAACGTAAGATTTTCTATGCCGATTCACTATAACTATCTGAAAAAGGGTGGGATACACGCACATATATGGCTGATTCTCATTTCAAATCCTTTTTTCGTGTCAGTTGAAAGTATACTAAAATATGTCATATAATAAACATATAAATTTTAAAATTAAAACTGCTTTAGCATGATTTAATAGATTATAAATAAATGTACATGAGGGCCTATTCACATATTACGTAACGCTATTTTCGGAGGTTTTAGTCACGTCTGAATGTTTATCTAAAGACTCTAAAAAAATTAATGAGAATTAACGCAACGACATTAACGAATTAATTCAGTCAAAAGTCTTCAGTAAACAAATTTGCTACAATCGAATTTCTGTTGCTACCATTGTTGTTGTTGTTGTTGTTGTTGTTGTTGTTGCTGTTGTTGTTGTTATTTGAGTGTATGTCGTCAACGGTGTTGTTTTTTTACGGCATAGTTTTTCTTGTCGGTTTTAGTGTTTGCATCCTAAATGAAAGTCAAACAAACAATTCATTGATTGTGTAAAGAATATTTACTGAAAATGAAATTTATTTTTAGACAAACTTTTGTTTGAAAATTTTTTGATGATAATTTTTTCTGTGTTGTGTTACTTTGCTTACTTTTAAAACGTTGATTTTAGGCGCCAATCTATCCCATTTGTTAACCAATATTGTTGCCATATCCATAAAACATAAAATCTTAAGAAAAAATAGCAAGGCCAAAACTAAAAATATTTAAAATATTTTGTGATAGCCACTATGGTTTCAAAAAATAAAGAGTATAGATAACAACCTTTTTTTTAATTTTTTCGAACACAACTAAAATTAGTTGTGAATCATAATACAAAAAAATGGTTGAGTTGGGTCGTAACATTGACAACTCAACCTAGTTGAGCGTTAGAACCGAAAAACGAAAATACTGTTTTTACTCTCTTCATACAAAATGGCGTGTCCGTAATGCATGCTGTGGATTTCCACATTAAATAATTATGAATTTTTCCAAAAACGAGACTAAATTTATAATGGTTTTAGAATATTTTCAATTGTTTCGCTTATTTTTCACATCAAAATTTTCAAAAATATTAGAATTTATATTTTTTTATTGTTTTTGTCCGCAGTCTTGTGTATTGAGCTTTACGCTTTTCTAGTACGCTTCATTACTCAGTTTAATTATTAAAATTGCATTAACAACATACACTAAAATAACAGCGTAGGTTTGTACTTCTAAATATTTAAAAATTTTGTGATCTTTGCTAAATATATTATATTGCAAAACGTTTCATCAATCAATCATGGTTTGTACACAGAAAAAAGTTTGATCATAAATAGTATGAAAAAAGTTCATAATCTATTGTTCATATACTTTAGTAATTTATAAATAAAATACAGGAATTTTTTCATTCCCAGTATGAATTTAGATTTCAGTAAATAAATTTATGAAATCACAGTTGCTTTGAAAAAAATTTTCAACTTTTTTGTCAACAAATTCTAAAATGCTTTTCTATTTATATAAAGTAAAAATAAAATTAATTCCAAATAGTCTGTTTGGCAGAAAGGAAATAGTTGTGCCTAGTACAACAGGCTATACAAGTTCAATACTGAATTTTTAAAAATAATTTTTAAAGAGTTTATGCATTAATTTATGTAAAAGTTCCTAGCTGGAATGAAAATAATTTGGAAAAAATTATCATGTTAGATTCATAGCATTTATGAAAAAATTCCTGGGATATAAGTACTATTTTTTTCTGTGTATCCAAAAAAAGTGTATTGAATGTTTTCCATACTTTTTTAATATAGTTGACATTTTTTATGTAAAAAAAAATTTTTCATATATAATTTATCTATAAATTTTAGGGCGTAAATAAATTTAACAGCAGCTGAAGGGTAGAAACGATATAAGGAACATTATCTGTTTACAAATTTCAGGTTTGTTATATTTTCGAAGAATGTATTAGGTAGGTCATATTTTGCTATGAAAAATTATTATTATTATTATTATTATTATGAAATTGCCATAACTTTTGACAGCCTACTTTTTTCTCTTGTATAAATGTTTTTAACGAATTATTTTAAAAAATAAAAATGTTTTATTTTTCCATGTGAACACCAGTCAAAATTAGAAAAGTAGTCATAATTTTTTTACTTCGTCCTGTGATTAGTATAATTTTTTGTTTTTAGAGAGTAGATATAGAGTGCTTTCAAACCCTATACTCATTTTTGTTGTGTATTTTTTTCGCAAAAATCATTCCCAGAACAACCCCGAATGAAAATGTAACGCTCAATACACAAAAATTTTTAAAAATCTAAAAATATAAGATTAGTCCTACCTTTTCGTATTTCATTTAATTACATTGGTAAAGAAAAAAACACAATATGCACGTTTGGAATGAGAATCACCCACATATATATATATATATTTTTTTTTTTGGTTCTCTCTACCAGAATCAGTCGTTAGAACTGTTGTGGAGTGTAATGGGCAGAAATAAATTCTAAATTTTATTTAGTAGATCTATAGATATAATATTTGATAGACTACACACGCGTAAAAACCTTTTACTCTTTCGAATGTTGAACTTTTTCCCCAACACTAATTGATTTTGTTATCAACGGCCTTCATCGCGTGGCAAAATTTGGAATTTCCACTTGATGTCAGTGAAAAAAACTAAAAACTTATTTTAATATAAAAGCATTAAATACTTTTTCGCATTCAATTTAAAACTCAATTCAAATCAAAAGCTTTTAAATACCAGTTATTTACGCCCTTCGCGCATTGTAGAGAAATTAAACTAAATTTGTTTGTAGCAAAAATATTTTCTGCTCAAAGTATGTGGAAATTTGTGTTTTCGATTTATTTTATTGCATTTAATAGAATTGTGAGTTGCTAGCAAATTACAAGGAAAATAATTGAATTGTAATAATTTTGTGTTAATTTCTTAGAGCCGGTCCGAAGCAGCTGCTGCAATCATGCCAGTGGAAAAATTTAATTGTTCCCAACCGCCCAAATTTGATAATTTTGTGAGTATTTATTTAATAAAAACAAATCACAATAAATGACAAATTATTGAAATTTATTGAATTTCGCTCAAGACTGGTACGTTTTTCCTCAAATAAAAAATAATATCAAGAAAGAATATTCTGCAAACAAAAAAATAGTTCAAAAAATACATTTTTTTAAACAGGGGGTTTTCAGGTCAATTTCAAAATATTTAGTTTTTTAGAATTTTTCCGACGTTAAGAATGCAGATAGTAAATAGAATAATTTTTAAAAAAGTTACAAGCCTCGGAAGCTTTTTTCTGTCCCAGGTGCTCAATTTTGACTTAACGAATTTGAATTTAGAGGCTTTGGAATTTAGATGACGACTTTTTAGCTAGATTTTTTTTTAAGTTTATGGTTGAATGGACTATAAGGGCGTTTAGCGGGACAGCAGATCGAAAAGTAGTTTACTTTCTTAACCAATACCTTTTGGACTTGTAAGTCGTTTAAACGTTTCTTTACCCCCTAAAGAGTTTTCGTCTAAGTCCCATATAACTTCACAAAATTTTTTTAAGGCAAAATATCGCCTTTTACGAAGTCAAATTATGGATTTTTCTTGGTGAAAAAATTTCTATATAGAACTACACATTAGATTTTTAAAAGGTAATTGTGGAAAAATTGCTTTTTGTTCGTACACAGAAAAAATTATCACCAAAAAATTTTCAAACAAGTTTGTCTAAAATAAAATTTTATTTTCAGTAAATGTTCTTTACTGAATCAGTGAATTTTTTATTTGAATTTTATGTACGACGCAAACACCAAAAACAACAACAAAAAGCAGTTTTCTGTATCGTAAAAAAACAAGCCCGATGGCGACATACATAAATAAATAACAACAACAACAACAACAATGATAGCAAAAGTAATGCGATTGTAACAAGTTTGTTTACTGAAGATTTCTGAGTGAATTAATGATGATGATGATGTTATTATTTCAAAATTTTAAAAAAAATTTTATTGACTTAGACAAAAAGTTTGTTTGATACATATATTACATAAAAATCAGCAAATATTTTTCTTTGATTCAGTAAATTATTTTGTTTACAATTTGTAAGTATTTTTATACAAATTTGTTTTATTCAGACAGAAATATTGTTTGATGTATTACCGAAAATCCAGTAAATATTTTTTGTTGATTCAGTAAATTATTTTATTCAGAATTTGTATATGTTTTTAGACAAATTCTTTTATAGATTTGGACAATTTGTTTACTGAAAAAACAGTTTTTTCAATGAAATTGTTGAGACATCTTTGTCTGATTTGGACAATTTGTTTACTGAAAACCCCGGCTTTTTTCAATGAAATTGTGAATTTACAAATTTGTTTGTAAGCCCGTCTTTAGACAAAATCTTCACTAATTCAATTAATTTATTTACTAAAAATGAAATTTAGTTTTTTTTCGGTGTATTGACGGTTGTAGATCATATCTTATAAAGGGCCGCGTGAATAAAATAAAATTCATATAAATGGTGAGATTCTAGTACGATCCAATAAAAAACATTTTGTGTTTGCATTAGAGATAGGATCGTCAGTAACTTTTCACCTACGTTATGCACGGTCACGATAAAAATTTATTACTAATACACGTGCATGGCCGATTGTGTTTTTGGTTCACGAACTCCGCTTAGTAATTGCGAATTAGAGACAACGATTACAATTACCGATTGCAACATTTTATGTGGTCCATCGAGCCGGAAATGAATCTATAACATGAAGATTTATATATTTTTTAAATACACTACTATCCAAATTTTGGTATTGGTCCGCCAAGCGACTCAAATACATAGTTAAGAAAAAAAATTTGTTTCCAATATAACACTTGTAAACTCTGAAATTTTCTCATGAAAAGCTCACACTGCTGACTTAAGTACGTATTTCAGTTTAATTTGAAGTCATCGATATACAAAAATAGTTTTACATAATCAGCCTGTTCACAGAATCCAATACGGATTGGTTTGGTATCGATTTCTCTACTAAACCGGTTGATTACGTTTATGAAATCCGTTAGTACTTGGGTTTGCGAAATTTCCGTTGAGAGACGGAACAAGTTTTTCCTAGCCTCTAATTACTAAAAACGCCACTTACGTCCCTTTTGGCGATGTACGATTAAAAGTTAACGTGCACTTTAACGGAAAGTTTTGTATTATGTACTTGTCGTTAAAGTCCATGTTAACTCTTAATCGTTAATTGTGAAAAGGGCCGTTAGTATATGATATTTTGAATTTTGAAGGAAAATAAACACTTTTTGAGCAAAACAATTCTGTTAAGTTTTCATGAACGCATTCACAATTGGAATTCTATTGGAATTCCGTTTCCAATCCAACTCCGTATCGGATCTTGTAAATAGGCAGAATATCTGTTTTCTTCCACTATGGTGAAGGGTATACAAGATTTGACGCATTCAAAGGTATCAATCCAAATTGTTTTTTCTTAAATCCTTTTAATGATGAATTGTTTTTTAAAAATTTATTTTTATTTATTATTAATAATAAATTTAATTGACATTTGCAACCACTCAATATTTTATCAATGTACAGCACAAGCAAATGCAAACAATATGTATTTAATTTTTGCAAACAATGTAACAATGAATATTGAATACATACTCGCCTATTCGCCAGTTGATTGTAAAGAATTTTACAAAGTCTACAGATATTTTATGAAACATTTTATTGCATTCAAATATATTATTTGATTACTAGAGTTCCCTTTTTATGGTCCTTCAAGCCATTTTGAAATATACAAATATTCTATTTTCTACCCAGCAAGAATAAATTTGAAGGAAGCAGTAAGATTAATTAGAAGGGCTTCGGAGATACGCAAAAGCAAACAGTGCATACTCTCTCTCTGACGAGGATGCACTAACGTAAGCGAGTGAAGAGAAGAAATTTACCACACACACGATGCAGTTGGTCGGCTATTTATGTTTTTTTATGTTTTTTAAACCCGACATTTTTTTATTCAACTAACACTTTTTTATAGTGTTTCCTCTATCTCTCGCTTGCGTGGATACAAATATGGATGCGAGTGCTATTTTCAATTCGTAGTTTGATTTTGTATTCTTCCATTGAATTATGTATGAAAATAAATGTGGCTCGGTAGCTTAGTAGTTGGTGTTATAGTCTACCATGCGGAGATCTTGGGATCGATTATTGATTCAATACGCGAACAAAAAGTATTTGATAAAAGTAAATTGTAGTGTAATATAATTTCCAATTGTATTTGTACCATTTAAAACATAAATAAATATAAAAACAAAATAATGTTTATATTTTTTACATTTTGAATCCAGGTATGAATGAAATATTAACAAAGAAGATATGGCCGAATTCCTAAACGCCATAATGCATTGCAGTGATTCCAAATCGTATGTACTTTGCTGTTGTAAACAATGCAAAGTCGCATCACTGTAATGAATTTTAGAGTTTAGGAAATCGGCCTATGCTTTTACAAAAATGTTTAAAGACAAGTTCAGATAAACCGATTTCTTTGACAGTGATGCCAGATATACCAATTGCATACATTGTATAGTTCTACTAATATATACATATTCGTATAACTGACAGCTAAAGTTTTGGGGTTTTTTTTCATTAATCCGAGTATTCTACATAGACACTTTAAACATTACAATTCTTTAAATTGCATTTCATTAATGGAATAGTTAAACTGATATGCTTTAACTCAATTGTACTCAGTTTTATACCGTTGAGCTATATATTACTAGTGATATTACCCACTTTCCGAACAAAAATTTATTTAATCCATAACTTTACTAATACCTCCCTTATTTGGTTTACGGTACTATCTATGGAAAATAAATTGATTCAATAAAATAGAAAAATGCAAAAAGTGCTAAGTAATTTTAAAAAAGTGCTAAGTGCTAGTTTTGCTAACTGAGATAAAAAAGTACTAAATCTAGCACTAAAAATGCTAAAATGGCAAGCCTCTCGGCAGTTCAACGATTATACAATTGGATGACTTAATAATAAGAAGAGGCATGATTTTAGCGAATTTTCGATGCTTCGAAAGAAGCGATGTTTTATGTCAAAAATAATATATCCCAAGTGGGACACTCGCGAACAAAAATCATGCCTTTTTGAAGCGCCTTTTGAAGCAGGAGAGACAACAACAACTATCACCTCTCGCTTACAAAGCTGCTTCGCCTAAAGCAACAGTTTTTGCTGGGTATATAGATACCGATTTTTAAATTGTTGTCACTTGCATGGTTTTTCGTTTCATATTAAAAAATATATGTATACGGTCAATTTTAGTCATGTATGATATATAATATGTTACACTGTCTATGGACAACAATAACAGCACGTATTAAAAAATATTAAATTAAATATAATACATTCAAGGATATATTGTATGTTGGTACAAGCAATATTAAAAATACACACTCCCAAACAATATTATTAAAAGAGAAGATGAATATTTGAAAAAATATAATAAATTTCTTTTCAACAGGACATCAGCAAATGTTGTCGTTTACCTGTGATCAATATGGGTGAGGCAGTTGAAAAGTGTCATAAACAAATAAAATCTTTTAAAACACACAATGACAAATATCCTGCTTATACACATGTGGCAAGTATTTCCGAAAAAACAAAAACAAAACGCTACTCGTCTTCATATTCACTTGAAATTTCCAAATTGTTTTGGACACTAACTATCAAGTTAATTTACAATATTTTTTTCTCTTCTTGTTTCATTTTTCTTTCTGCCTTTAAGTGTTATCCGGAATGTATTTATCGTGAAACAAATACCCTTACAGCTGATGGCGATATCCACATTAAAAATGTCCAGAAGTTTTTGACAACGAATATTGAACAACATGACAAGATTATTGTGCCAACAATTGTTGAATCTTTTCAAACATGCTTGACCAGCCGTGCGTAAATATAAATTTTATTATGTGTACTGGCCAAAAACACAAGCAAGCACTCTTTCATTCCCTCACTCACTCATTCAATCCATTATCATAATTATTTTCATATGGGTTATTATCGTTTTCTTTTACATTTCATTGACTTTTGTATAACTATGTTAAATTTTATTTTGTAGTCAGGCAAAGTATGCTGGCCAAAGGCATAAAGATGTTCCCAAAGCTAACTGAATTGGACTGTTCCCCATACCCCAGCATGGTTTATGGTTGCGTTAATGCTGAGACCTTCCTACATTGTCCCCCTGAGATGTGGCAACAAAATGAAATTTCTTGTAATTTGGCAAAAAGTTTTGCTCAACAGTGCAATCCTTTGCCGCACGTAGCAATACCCATGGTTTAAATTTAACAAGAATAAATGAAATTATTACATTGAATAAAATATTTACAGATAAATTTATGTTATTAGATTTTAATAGATCCTTGAAGTGTGTTCGTTGTAGTGCAAAAACTATGTATATGCCTGATTCTCATTTCAATTGCTTTTTTCGTGTTTGTTGAAAGTATAGTCATTTGACTATAAAAAAAATAAACGCATAGATTTTAAAATGAAAACTGCTTTAGCATGATTACAAATAAATGCACATAAGCTTTTTTTTTGTGTAAGAGTGTACATTATGTGTTAAAAACGAAGAACGAAAATACTGTTTTTACTCTCTTCCATACAAAATGGCTTCTCCGTAATGAATGCATGCTGTTGATTTTCCACATTAAGAAACTATAAATATTTCCAAAAACGAGATTAATTTCATAACGGTTTTACAATATTTGCATTTGCTTCTCTTATTTTACACATAAAATATTTCAAATATATTAGAAGCTATATTTTTTTATTGTTTTTTGTCCGCAGTCTTGTGTATTGAGCGTTACGCTTTTTTAGTACGCTTCATTACTTAGTTTAATTATTAAAATTGCATTAACAACATACACTAAAATAACTAGTATTATATTGCAGAACGTATCATCAATGAATCATGGTTTTTATCAACAAAAATATTTATTGAGTGTTATCGATATTTTTTTAATTTAATTGAATTTTTTTAGTTACTAAAAAAAGGTGCTTATGTTAAAATACATCGAAGATTAAACATCTGAATTGTATTGAATTCAAAATAAAGTGTGTTCTGAAAAATATATATTGAATTCGTATAAAAATGTATTGAGCGTTATGTAAAAAAAATTTTTCAAATATAATTTATCTATAAATTTTAGGACGTTAAAAAAAGTTAACAGCAGCTGAAGGTTAGAAACTATATAAAAAACATTATCTGTTTACAAATTTCTGGTTTCCTTTGAAAACATTTTGCTTCTTTCTGCACTGTGGGTTGTTATATTTTCGAAAAATGTATTAAATATGCTAACAAAAAAATTATTTGAAATTTCCATAAAAATTTTTTTATTTTTCCATGTGAACCCAACGCAAAATTGAAAAAGTTGTCGTAACTTTTAATTTCGGCACGCGATTATTATAATTTTTTGTTTTTAGAGAGTAGATGTATAGTGCTTTCAAACCCTATACAAATTTTTCGTGGGAGTATTTTTTTTTTACAAAATTCACTACCGGAACAACCGTGAAAGCAAATGTAACGCTCAATACAGAAAAATGTTAAAAAATCGAAACATAATTTTATTTCAGGATCCATTGAATGAGACGAAAACTATAAGATATTCATGCATTTAATGCATGATCTAAATTGGGCCTATCTCGAGAACTGTAAGACTTATACCCTTTGAGCATATCGATATATGAAACTATGTGTTCTTTACATCTGTGATGTAGGCTATCTTCAGCAACTTTGTAGAATATATTAAAGCAAATATTTTGGTCGAACATGTTAATGCTCTAGCTCCTCCACATAACGGTAATTTTTGGCTCTATTCTAACAAAGTCTTAAGTTTAAGGTGAAAGATGCGTTCAGCACTTTTACGTAAGACTGCACGATAAAAAGAAATCAAAAACTTAATTTTCGTAGATTTATAACAAAATGTTTAATATTCTGGAAAACTGTGGTTTTAAAATCACAACGCAATCAAAAGTTATACGCAGTTTTTGGATTTTCCGAAATTGCTTTGGGAATTGCGGGGCTTCCCAAGACAAATCTTATTTTTTCCTTGGTATTTAGTACACAAATTCCTGTATAAATGCAGTAGACTTTTTTGCACCTCTTGCATAGGCAAATTTACTTGCAAAAACTCTTGTTTATCAGGTTTAAAAACATTAGCTTGGTATATTTTTAAATTTTTCATAATCCCGAGGTGACCCACTTTGGGATCTTGTGGCTCCACCCCCTTTTAAGATATAAATTCTAAACTTAAGCTTAGCAACATCTCCTGAAATGCCGTATGAAATTTTATAATCAACAGACTGCTCGTTTAGAAACTGCAGATTTATTTCCATTTTTTTTAAATCCCGCCTTGTTCGCTGGTTTCTCTAGTACCCTCTACCAGAATCCATTGTCAGAATCTCGTAACGTGGGAAAAAGTTTGAAATTGTTGTATGTATAGTGTAATAGAATTGAATGATCATAAAAAAGTGGGCAGTGCCACTCCCATACAGTGAAATATTTGTATGTTATAAAATCTTATTTGCACAACGATGATGGTTAAGCATCTGCTGATGGAATTAGAACCAACGTATTGCAGGCATATAGGTTAGCTTCCCAGCGGCAAACTTTTGTAGGCCTTCATTTATAATGCCTTCTGTAAGACCTTCCTAGACCTTTTTTTAGATCCAGTACTCATGCTCGCTTGCCTTCTCAGAAAGGCCTTATAGAAGGCCTACCTACTCCCTTCTACGTAGGTTGTTTTTATTACGTATATGTATGTATACATACATTTTGGGCACATACTACGTTTGTACCAACTAATCTGATAAAGCATTACAAAAAAATCACACTCCAAAGACAAAACAAAAAATACAAAAACCTTAAAGAAAAATTCAAAAAGTGAAAAAAAGAAGACCTTCTACCAGGTCTGTTGGAGAAGGGAACGCAGAAGGCCTTGGCTGGCTAGGACATCGTGTGTAAAAAATTTATGAGTATGGAATGGGGTAATTAGGCCTTGTGTCTGCAAAATAAGGTCTTCCAGAAGGCCTGCTTTTATTTTTTTTAATACCTTTCTCTTTGGCAAACCACACTCTAAAACATTACTTCAAATTTACGATCATATATTGTCTAAATTTGTGTTGAAAATTTCTTCTTTTCTAAAATTACATCGATTTTGTAGTTATTTTATTAAAGAAAAAACCTTTCCAATTAAACATATTTAGTCCAAGTGGAAAAAATTTAATATAAAGTATAATACGGCTATGGCTGAATGGTAGATACGTCAGACTATCAGTCAGGAGGTCGCGGTTCAAACCTGCACGCAGCAAATCGCTTTTTTAGTAAAAAAAAACATTTTGTGCCAAAATCAACAAAAACAATGCGTGTCTAATTTTAGGTCGATAATAATCGGTAAAGTGTTGCCGACTATTATCGACCTAATTTTCAATAAAAGTGTTTTAGAGTGCACTCATAACAATTTTAGTTGTTAAATTACGCATGAATGATGTTTATCTTAAAATATCAACAAGAAATTAAAATAAAATATTTCTAAATGAAATAATAGATGTTTAAAAACATCAGCATTAAAAGCATTTAACATTCGACGATCATGAGGGTTAACATATATACGCTATTGCTAGTTTTGTGCATAATAGCACCAATATGGGCAGCTTTTAAAGATTTTGTCATTGAAAATGAGGTGAGAGCAACAACGTTTTTTTTTTTAAATCGGGAAATTTTTAATTTAAAAAATTTGTTCTATAGAAAGATCTACAAAGTTCCGTTGTTTCAAATGATGAAATGATATTCGAGTATTACGATTCACTATATGACGAATTTTATGACGCTGAATCCTATAATGCTATCGGCAGCAAATGTCATGATTCTGAAGACTTTAGTGACAGTTATAATATATTTAAAGGAATTGGTGGAAATGATATTGATGGTATCGGTATGCCACCTTATGGAGGCAACATTGATGATAATGTTTTAAAAGAAATTATACGGCAAATGACCAAAGATCCAAGTGTTTACCATTTGAAAAAACATTTAGGAGAAGGTAAATAAATTATTATGCAAATAATGTATTAAATTTTAAATTTTCAATAAATTTTGATCAGGTGATAATATCGAGAGCTATGTGGACTATTTTGAAAATGATCAATATTGTACGTATAGTGACTAATCGTATATATCAATTAATTTAATTGAATTTGTTTTAAAAAATTATTAAAGAGAAATATATACAATCAGACTTGTTTTAATAAAGTATACGGCGGAAGATAAATGAGAGTTGAAAAAAAATAGAAAAACTATTTTTGGTAACCATTTTTGTTAACATAGGAGTCTGCCTTAAGTTCGATAACCTGAGATTCGCCGAAACTGGAAAAACTACCAAAACAGAACAAATATCGTCAAAACGGGAAAATATCGACCATGAAATGTACTCAAAGAGTGATAAAGGGACTAGGGATGGGCAAATGAAAAAAATATATCGATAATTTTTAAATATCGTTCGGCATCGAATATATCGAATAAAATATATCAATATATAGAAATATCGATATTTTTTTAACAATAATAATTCAGACGTAGTCCCCAAATTTTTTTTAAAAAATAAAACAAAAAAAAGTACCTTTCTTATAAATAATTAAGCTGGAAAGAGTTAATCCAAGATCCTTACGATTCCACCAATATTTCATGAAACATACGTCAACAAAATTACACTCAAAGAATGATAATTATTCGAATAGACAATATTATTATAAATAAAACAAAAGATTTTGTTAGTAATATCCTGTTTGATGAAGACTGTGCCGAAATGTTTTTAAAAATTGCACGAAAAACAAAACCAAAGCTAAAAAATATCGAATTTGATACTGTCGATATATTTGGAAAAATATATCGATATATCGAAATTAAAAATATCGACGATATACATCGATATATTTTTAAGAAAATATCGATATATCGATATAACGAAGGAAGAATTTTCAGTAGAAGAAAAAATAGCTAACAACTGATTCTGGCAGGGGACACCAAATAAATATATACGTGTACCAGCATTTTAAAAGTTAACATATAGAATTTATTTCAGGGGGAGTTATAAAGTTCTGAACATTTTGCACATTAGGGATGGGCAAGTGAAAAACATATATCGATATCGATATATTTTTAAAATCGGTGCGCATCGATATATGTATATCGAATAAAATATATCGATATTTCGATATATTGGGTGTTTTTTATTGAGGTATAGAACTTTAAGTTGGCATCACTTTTTTAACTGGCGGCCATTTTGTCAGCTGTCAAGTGATTAATATTTAGTTTGGTTTGCCATTTCATCATGAACAGGTTGACAAAAGAACAACGCTTGCAAATCGTGCAAATTTATTTCGAAAATAATGGTTCAGTTCGCGAAGTTTACCGCAAGCAAAATCGCAAAATTTTGTTCAGTGATGAGGCTCATTTTTGGTTGAATGGCTACGTCAACAAGCAAAATTGCCGCATTTGGAGTGAAGAGAATCCACATGAGACCCTTGAGACGCCATTACATCCACAAAAACTGACTGTTTGGTGTACTCTATGGGCTGGTGGAGTCATTGGGCCATACTTCTTCCGAAATAATGCTGGAGAGTCAGTTACCGTTAATGGAGACCGGTATAGAGCCATGATAACCGACTATTTTGTTCCCGAATTGGATGGCATGAATGTGGATGAGTTGTGGTTCCAACAAGACGGCGCTACATGCCACACAGCGCACGTCACAATCGATTTATTGTGTATATCGATACTTTTTCAACCATGATTATTCATACATTATCCCAATTTTTTTTAAATAGAACACAAAAAGTACTTTTTTTATAAATAATTAACCTGAGAAGAGTCAATTTCCAACTTCCTTACTGTTTCAGCAATATTTCATGGAACATATGTACATACATCAAGAAAATTATACTCAAAGAAAGATAATCTTTCGAATAGACAAAAGATAATAAATAAAGCAAAGGAGTTTGTTAGGAATATTTTATTTAATGAAGATTATGTCGAATTTAAAAAAAAACTCAACGAAAAACAAAAGCAAAGCTAAAAAAATATCGAATTTGATACTGTCGATATATTTTGAAAAAATATATCGATATGTATATCGATATATACAATGAAAAATATCGACCATATATGTTTCAGAAAATATCGATATTTTTTTGCCCATCCCTATTGCACATACATAGTTATATTGACTCGGCATAGGAAATCTTGTCAGCCTTACGTTTAAGGTATAAGATGTGCTCAAAAGTTGTATGTCAAATACCACGAGAAACATTTTTGCGAAACATTTTTATCCTCTAAGTCTTCGTTGTATGGGTCTTTTTGTCCCTTTCTTAAAAAAGGATAAAAAAAACTCCCCTTCAGCGGCGATATAACGGGCTGAAATGTTCGACAAAAATATTCGCCTAAAATTCCAAGCTCTAGACTTAACTTGAAAGCCAGAAATCATTCAAAACTCAAAATGTGTTCAAGGGTTAATTTCATACTTATACACAATTATTACTCGGCACAGGAAATTTTGTAAGCCTTACGTTTAAGGTATAAGATCAACAGTTTTATGTAAAACACCACGAGGAACATTTTAGTGAAACATCTTAACC
Organism: Panzeria rudis; assembly: GCA_956483635.1. Taxonomy (NCBI): domain Eukaryota; kingdom Metazoa; phylum Arthropoda; class Insecta; order Diptera; family Tachinidae; genus Panzeria; species Panzeria rudis. The sequence goes on along the minus strand of OY101450.1, from coordinate 130,832,153 downwards.
CTCTAACTTTTTTCTGTATAGGTCTTTGTGCCTTTCTCAAAAAAGAAGATGAAACTCCCCTTGAGCAGAAATATAGCGGGCGGAAATGCTCTATAAAAATATTTACCATGGAATTCTACTATAAATATTTAATATCGCCGCTGAAGAGTAGTTTTTTTTCCTCTACGGATTATATAATTCATACTAAAAATTTTGTAAAAAGCGGTACGAAGGGGGGTGGGGGTATGAAAACTCCAAAAATAGCTGATTGTTTTAGGTTTTGGCCGATTTGTTTAGTTTTGGCGATTCTTTTCGCTTTTGACGATTTTTTTTTGTTCGATTTTCTTGTTTTTTGGGGAGTTTTTAGTTTTGAGGACTTTTTAATTTTGGTTATTTTTTAGTTTTAGCGATATTTTAGTTTTGGCGATTTTTTTCTTTTAGCGATTTTTTTTTAGTTTTGGAGATTTTTCCGTTTTTGGAGATTTTTTTTTTAGTTTTGTGGATTTTTTTTCGTTTTTGGCGTTTTTTACGATTTTTTAGTTCTGGCGATTTTTGTTAGTTTTGGAGATTTCTTTTCATTTTGACGATATTTTTCGTTTTGGCGATTTTTTTTCTTACGGTTTCCAAGATACAGCTAATTATGGTCAAAATTGCGTAGTCAAAATTACATTAACTGATAGAATACCCTTTAATTTTTATTTTGTTAAAATTTTAGTGTTCGATGCTGTAGTCTGACTTTGAAAATTTCAAGTGTCTTTATACAAATGTCCGTATATTATATTAGCATTTCGAAATACTACATATTTCGTTGCTTGCTTTAGAACACCCTTTAATTAGTAACTGTCATGTATTTGTTGCTATAGCGGCCATAGCTATACATATACATAGTTATACTGTTCTCGAGAAAACAGCCTGTGACAGGCACGTGGACGGACGGACAGCGTAGCGAAAACAATAGGGTTCCTCTTTACACTTTTGGTGTATGGAACCATGAAAAGCACCAAAATGATATAAACTAATAAATTAAGTAAAGTGCAATTTTGGCTTGCACACGAAGGGTTCCGTACGAATACACATATGTATGTATATCCCTTTCCGTTTTTGCTCCTTTTTTCATTTTGGCAGTTTTTTCGTTGTGCTTTTTGTTTAATTTTGGTTTTTTTTTATTTTTTAAGTTTTTTTTTTGTTTTTTGGCGATTTTTTTTTTTGTTTCGGCGCTTTTTTCATTCTCGTAATTTTTTCATTGTTTTATTTTCGAAATTTTCGTTTTTTGCAATTGTTTTTGCTGATTTTTTTTTTAATTTTGGCGTTTTTTTTTTGTTTTGTTTAACGTTTTTTTGCTTTTTGACGATATTTTCAGTTTTAACAATTTATTTTAGTTTTGGCGCTTTTTTCGGTTTTGGGGATTTTTTCGGTTTTTGGTGTTTTTTTTAGTTTAAGCGATTTTTTTTTTGTTTTGACACTTTTTTCGTTCTGGCGATTTGTTCGGTTTTTGGCGATTTTATCTAGTTTTGGCGCTTTTGTTTTTGTTTTGGTGATTGTTTTTCAATTTTTGTCGATTTGTTTCGTTTTTGATGACATTTTTAGCTTTAGCGTTTTGTTATAGTTTTAGCGTTTTTTTTCGTTTTGATGACTTTTTTCGTTTTTTGCTTTTTTTTAATTTTTTGGCGATCTTTTTAGTTTTGCGATTTTTTTAATTTTGGTGCTTTTTTTCTTTAAGCACTTTTTTCATTTTGGCGATTATTCGTTTTGACATTTTTTTAATTTTGGAATTTTTATTTTTAGCGTTTTTTTTAAATTTCAATATTTTACCTCCTACGGTTTCCAAGATACAGCAAATTGTCTAAATAATATAGTGAACATTACATTAACTGAGAGAACACCCTTTAATTTGTTATTGTTTTAAATATCGGTGTTAATTGGTGTAGTCAACAGACTACACCAATTAACACGAACTTAAAAAATGCAAAGTGTCTCTATGTAAGTGCCTGTATATTACATTAGTATTTCACCATTTTTCGTTGCTCGCTTTAGAACACCCTTTAATTTTTAGTTGGCATATATTTGTTGTTGTAGCAGCCAAAGTTTTACAAATTCTGTGAAAATTGCAGGTCCGTAACTCTTACGGTTCCCGAGAAAACAGCATCTGATAGGCAGAAAGACACAGACGGACAGCGTAGCGAAAACAATAGGGTTCCTTTACACTTTTGGTGTACGGAACCCTAAAAAAGCACCAAAACGAAAAATATTGCCAAAAAGAAACGCCAAAATGAAGGAAACCGCCAAAACTAAAAAACATCAATACAACAAAAATCGCCATAATAAAAACTAAGATGTTTTTGACATTTGTAGTACTATTAAAATATTAAGGGGCTGCCCGCAAAGTTCTACTTTATTAATTTTATTATAATCCAGCTTTACGTTTCTTTATCTTAAAATGAAGGCTAGAGTAGTGTCAGCTATTCAACAAAATGTAAAAAAAAATTAAGTTATGAAGTTTCGTCGAAGTGTATGGGTTAAATCCAAAGAAATTTTATTATTTTGGCTTGAGTTTGGTTTTAATTAAATTTTTCAATTAAATTATATTTTTATTTAGAGAAAAATGTGAATCATTTAGACAAAGAAAAATTTGACTAGACGGAGAGTTGAACTTACGTGTTTCGAGACCTTTCGGTCTTCTCATCAGAATTCTTTACATCTTAGACTAAAATTCATAACGTAATTGTTATAATTGATTAAAGGTAAATGATATTAAAATACTTGACTGCAAACTGCTGGCTTTGGTCGAGTGATCTAAGCGGTAAAGAACTCTGATGAGTAGACCGGGAGGTCTCGAAACATGTAAGTTTAATTCGCCGAGCAGTCAATTTTTTTTTTACATGCTTCTCTAATTAAAAATATAATTTAATTGAAAAATTAAATTAAAACCGAACTCAAATCAAAATAATTAAGTTTCTTTGGATTTAACCCATACATAACTTAATTTTTATAAAACCTAAAGGCATTTAGTTAAGAATGTACACTGTTCAAATAAATGAAGAAAGCAAACATCCACACAATAGCATTCGCAAATACCGATGGAAAAACAGTGAATATGAATACAAAAACAAATCTAAGAGTGACAGCATGAATTGATTAAAGGTAAATGATATTTAACTATTTGACTGGAAACTACCGACTTTGGTCGAGTGGTCTAACCGGTAAAAAAAACTCTGAAGAGTAGACCGGGAGGTCTCGAAACATGTAAGTTCAACCTCACGCGCAGTAAAATTTTTCTCAACATAAAAAAAATTGATTTTCAAATATTTACTGAGTTCCTATAGTACCAAAATTAAACTGCAAAACTATTGGGTATATTTTGAAAATAATGCCTTGAATTAGTGTTAACCATTCAATCAATAACCCATTTAAATTTAATATGTACTAGTAATTCTATACAATTACAGTTGCAGTAGAGTGTTTCTGACCAAAAACTCATACAAAATCGAAAGAACGTAAGCTGAGGTCGAGAAACCTTCATATTGTATGAATAGATAGAACCATAAAAAGTGTTTATAAAGTTGGTAAAGCTGTTGCCAGTTTGAGATTTTTTTCCCTCTCTGCTTAAAGCATTATTACATTTTGTGTGTTGAAAGTGATTTTTGTCCAATGAGGTTTTACAAGTCATACACATTCAATCAAGCTCTTAATGAATGACCACCATCGGCTCTTTGAGATGAAAAATTGTCTTCTTCGTAACCAGAATATTATACGAAGTGCGTTCAAAAAGTTATGGAAATTTTATTCAATTCCTTTTAAATGGTGTCAAAAATAACAGGAATCAGAACGAACATGAACCAAATCCCAGATAAAGATAGAATATAATTAAATTGTGAGTTTTAGTTGAACTGTATGGGTTTATATCCAAAGAAATTTAATTATTTTGGCTTGAGTTCGGTTTTAATTTAATTTCTCAATTAAATTATATTTTTATTTAGAGATAAATGTGAAGCATGTAGACAAAGAAAATTTGACTGCACGAAAGGTTGAACTGACATTTCGATAGCTCCTGCTAATCTCTTCAGAGTTCTTTTCCGCTTAGACCATTCGACCAAAGTGAAACATAAGGAAAAAGTGAATATCAATAACTATCAAATGAAATACAGCTCTAAGAGTGACAGTATGAATTGATTAAAAGTAGATGATATTCAACTCTTGACTGCAAACCACCGACTTTTGTCAAGTAGTCTAAGCAGAAGAGAACTCTGAAGAGATTAGCGTGAGCTATCGAAACGCCAGTTCAACCCTCCGTGCAGTCAAATTTTCTTTGTCTACATGCTTCACCTCTAAATAAAAATATAATTTAATTGAAAATTTAAATTAAAATAAATAAATTTCTTTGGATAGAATATAATTTAAAATTTTATCACACTGACAATTTAAAATTAAAAAACGCTTAAACTTAATATTAACGTCAAAGAACTATTTTAAAATTAATATGGGAAGCCCTAAGCAAATAGAATCAATAGAAAAATTTTCAGTTCACTTAACATCAAAAACCTTTTAACTATTGTCCATTGTCGAGCATTGTACAAGAAAATGCAACAAAAGCTACAATAATCGGTTAAAAGCTGAACGCATAAAAAGTACGGTTACTTACTTTAATTATTGACAGTTATAATTAACACACACTTTCATTCATATTAAGAAAAAAAAACTACAAAAAATATGTTCTAATTAAACTGATACACATTCATCTATTGAGGCGTTTTAAAGCTTTAAAAAATTACAATACAAATCCACAAGTCTAGTTTTATTTAAGAAGTTAAAGACTTAACACCATTTTAGTTGACGTGTTGTATCTTAAGAGAAATTTAAATATTTTACTTACAAATTTACAAAGCAGTAAGGAAAAGAATTTATTTAAATAAAAAATATGCAATTTTTAAAAATTAGTGTAATATTAGTGGCATTATGTTGTACTGTACAATTAACCCAGACCGCTTTATTTTTCCCCTCAAACAGTGCTTATGGCGTAAGACCCCCAAGAGTTTTTAATAAGAAAAAAAAACAGAACTAATTGTTTTCACTCTCGTTTTAAGATCTTCGCTGCTATTGCAGTACCTTTGGATTTGCCGCATCGTAATGTGTTCGTTTCGTATAATTTCGAAGCCAATTACAATTTACCACAGACTTGGGGAATACCACCGTATGCGGTAAGTATTTTTATTTTCCACTATTTCTGTTATCGTTTTTTTTTCTTACATATCTGTGGCTTGGTGCGCCTTACGTTTAAGGTATAAGACATGTTCAGCACTTTTATATAAAACACCACAAGAAACATTTCAATTTTGCCCGCTATACCGCCACTGAAGGGGATTATTTTACCCTTTTTTAAGAAAGGGACAAAATTACCTATACAGCAAAGAGTTAGAGGGATAAAATATTCTACAAAAATGTTGCTTGTGATGTTCTACATAAAAATTCTGAACCTATTTTTTATGCTTTATAGAAAAATTTTTTTTCCAAATTTTAAAAATTGAAAAAAATAGTTGTTGAAGGCCCTAGGGCCGGCCTTAAAAGTTATAGGGTGGATATAAGTTAGAAATTAGAAATTTTCAAAATAATCGAATGATACACTCTTTTTCAAAAATAAGATTAGAAATTTCAAACCCAAAAATCAAAATCAAAAAAAATTTTAATTGTTTTTTTCTAGTTTTCTGGAAAAATATTGAAAAATAAAAATTTTAAAAAAATCCAATTTGGACCATTATATGAAAGTTGTGAGCAAAAAAACCAAAATAAGTGATTTTTTTTTTAATTTAATATCTTTTAAACGAGTTTTAAAGTTTCCCCCCTTTAGTCTTTTCGTTCAGCATATCGATATATGAAACTGTGTGTTCTTTATATTTGAGGTGTAGGTTATGTTCAGCAACTTTGTAGAAAATATTAAGGCAAATATTTTTGTGGAACATATTAACCCTCTAACTAACACACATAACGGTATTTTTATACTCTATTCTAAGAAATCATAAAAAACACCCCTAGAGGACGTGTTTAAGATATAAGAAGTGTTCAGCAATTTTTTTTTAGAAGAGGAAGAGGAGTTATTTGTTCCTTTTTTTTAAGAAGAGAACAAAAACACGCATACAACGAAGAGTTGGAAGATTAAAATGCTCCAGAAAAAGGTGTATCGTTGTGTTTTACATAAAAGTGCGGAACATATCTTATACCTTCAACGTAAGACTTACAAGATTTCCTATGTAGAGTACTAATTGTGAATAGGTATGAAGTTAGTCCTTAAATACATTTTAAGTTTTCAATGATTTCTGGCATACAAGTTTAGCCTGAAGCTTGCTTGTCTTTGAAGATCTATAGTAAAATTGTATGGACAACATTTTTGTAGAACATTTCATTAGTTTGTTTGCTACAAAGTTGCTAAACATACACTATACCTCAGATGTAAAAAACATATAGTTTCATATACCGATATGCTGCACGAACCGGCCAAAGGGAGGAAACTTTAACGCCCCTAAAACAAAATTTCGATGTGATCGTTTAAAATGCCGACACAATTATTTTATTTTTTTTTTGTCCTGCATCAGAATGCATTGTCAGAACCCAGTAATTTTTTTTTTCGTGTGGTACTGTGTTATAGATTGTGTCGTAGTCGGGTAAAAATCTATCATCGAATCCAAGCGAATAAATTTTTTTAGTTATTGATATGTATATACCGAAAAAAACCATGCAACATATGGCCGAAACCCCTCATAAAAATTACGATATATTTCGTAATATCGCACCACGAAATTCTTTCGTAAAATATACGAAAGTACGAAAATAATTTAAAAATAAAAGTAAAAAAAAGTTTGGCTCAACCGAGGCACGAACTCCCAATATTCATATTTTAAGGCAAGTACTCTACGCACTGAGCCACTTTCTACTTTCTATTTTATAAGAACTAAAAATTTGCAGAAAAGCCGAAAAAGGCTTAAGCAGTATGATGTGTGTTCGTTTTTTATATCTGAAAAATATGTCAATTTATAAAAAATTGTTTTAATTTATTTTTTATTTTAAATAAATTTTTTTTATTGTTTACGAAAGGTTTGCGTTAGATTCGTAAATTTCAAAAAATATTACCTCTTGGAGATAAAGTATCCTTGTAGATCCAGTTGTTGTAGTAGATGTAGTTAAAGTACTAGTATTTACCACAAGCAACAACAAAATATACCGAACTTTAGTTTACCACATTGTGGTTAAAAAGCCAGAAAAAAAGCTGTAGTAAACATGAATGTTAAATTTACCAGGACAAAACACTGACGAAAGGGCCTATTCACATATTACGTAACGCTATTTTCGGAGGTTTTATACCCCCCCTAATATCGTGTATCAAAAAAGATAATTAAGTCTTAAAAACTACTTTCATTCATTGAAAATGTTTGCTCTAATTTCTCGCTATCATAAAACAAAAAACTTAACACACAAACGTTTTCATACACGAATTTTAATTCTCAATGAGAAATTTATAAAGTTGTTAATTAAATTAAAACCTATTAATGTTAATTATATCAAAATATTTCTTAACTCCAATTTATTACAGACCGGGGTAGAAGATGAAGATCTCTTTCAAGATACGGCCAGACTTAATGATGATCAGAATTGTAACAACTGTACAACGTCATCATCTGACGAGGAAAAATTGGAAGATGTTGATGACAACGAAGAGGAGGAATATGAAGATATAACTACTACGGTACCTGCTGGGAGTGAAAAAGATAAGAGTAGTAAAAGAAAAAGACGAAGGCGACGTAGAGAAGTGTCCTCGTTACTGACAAGGACACATTTCTATCATATATTAATTGATAAGTTTAAAAGGTAAATGGATTTATAAACAAACTTAATATTTGAAACATTTGTGGATTCATATTTTTTTATTTATGAAAACAATCTAGAAGTGGCTTTGAGGGTGAAGCTTGTTTGCTGCGTTTAATATGTGAAACGAATGCTTCGGAACTAGGCGAAGTTAATGGAGTGTTGGGCAATTTAATACACATAATGTTTTCGTGAGTTTAAAAAAGTGATTTTTTTAAAACATATTTTTTTATGAATAAGACAGTTTTTATCAACAATAGAAGTTTTTCTTTATATACACGAAAAGCTACCCTAGTCTGAAGTCAATTCTAACAGGCCATTACGTTCTGTTACACTCCTAATCAAACTTTTTTACACTTTTAGCGATGTGTTAATTCAAAAACCATTAATAAGACCAGTTTTTTTACTATAATGATCTAAGGTGATCACTTGCTAAATTCGTATTTTATTTTTTCTTAATCACTGATTTTTTGTTTGTTTTGAATATAAAAACTTCGTCTTTTTTTTCTTTTAGTCCCACCACCTCCAAAGATGAAAATTTACCATTGGCCTATTATCAAGCCGAAATAGATGGCCTTGACGATCAGTGCCATCATTATGAAGAACAATGTTCAGAAAGTATATTGGATTTAATATCGACACCAATACACAAAATAATTGAGCAAATGCAAATGAATGTAAAAAACTTTGGAAAATAAGTTTTTAAATGGATTGCGAAAATAAAAATACATATCGCTCATATGCTGTAAGGATGTCATAACTCGAAAAAAAATTGTTTTAAAAACGTGAGTTTAATTCCGTACAACTGAATGGAAAATTTGAGTATTAATCTCCTCTCAAGAGATGAATACACAAAATTATAGTAAGATATTTCTACACAATATATGAAGAACGATATGACGGCTTCCGAAAACAGCGTTATGTTCTTCTGTGTACGGTGAAAATTAAATTGATGTTGATTTTTCATTGGTTCCTTGGAATACTAATCATGCCTAATTCTTTCCTAATTGATCATCTTGGATATGACGATTAATTCTGCATTAACTCAAAAATCAAGAATTTTTAAGTTATGACGTTGTTGCAGCAAATGAGCGATAATAGTCCTTTAATTTCTGATGAAACAGAAGGCAGAATAAATATTTATAAAAAATTATTTTCGGAGATTGTAATTTAATTGTTACTTTTGCTTGGCATCTTTATTGAAAACAAAGAGAAATTGTATTTGAGATTTTATAGATGAAAAATTACTGCAACATTACTCATATTTCTAAAACTTGCTTTGAACCATTTCAAAATGTGTAGAAAACTTTCTCGGTTTTGCCATAAAAACTTATTACTGGAATTAACATTTTAAAACATTTTTTAAATTAAATAAAAGAAAAAAACTTACTTTTTGTATTTTGTTGAAAATTGCTTAAGAGATTCAGTTATTTATTCAAATTAAACTCTTAAATCTGCAAAACAAAAGAAATACAAAATACATATAGGTATTTTAGTATATTTTAAGAAAAATTAAATTACCATTAAATTTTTGAAATCTTGCAAAGTAACATTTAATGTCACCCCATGTAATAATGAAAAGTATACACAAGTTTTAAACTTAGGTTCGAGCAAGATAAATAAACAATGCCCATATAGTTTTAGCTATTTATGTTGGCGCATTTTACGATCTTGCCAAGTGGCAAATTTGCTATTGGCTGATTGTAATAAACGGTTGAGGTGTTGTGTTAGAGTGCCACCCAAAGGTGAGAGTTTTTGTAAGCAGCGATCCTTTTGGTAAAAGAAAATTATAATGTGTTTAAAAATCAACAGAAAAGTTACCTACCTCAAATGGCTGCAACTTAGCCATTTTGAAACGCTGCAAAGCTTCATGCATTTTAAAAGCTTTTGTTTCTGATTCTGGGGTGGTGGGCGGAAAACAGTGCCAGAAATGTTTTAGTAGTTCCGACAAAGCCAAGTATAAATTACGCAAATCTTTTTCAAAATCAGGAGGAACCAATTCTGTGTTAATAAAAATTTTGATATTTTAAGTATTAATAAGGATAATACACGTCTCAAATTGTATAAAGCTTACGTCCTACAGATTGTTCTTGAAAACCTCTCATAAGAGCGCCACCAGGACTTAGCTCACCCAAAGCATTTACTGCCGCCGTTGAGCTTACCAAAACTTTATGAGGTACTCTTTGATTCCAATTTTCCGTTGATCTTAGTAATTGATATTGTACTTCTTCCATACGTCTGGGATCCTCATGTGTTTCGTAGCCACTACTAGGCATGGGACCATGCAAGTAACGTTCCACTTTTGATAAATTAATATGTTGCGATTTTCTTTTCGCTTCTGCATTGAACTCAGCCTCATCATCGACTTGTGGTTCTCCTAAGTCTTCATAATGTATTTTATCTATTATTTTTTGACGTTTAGCGGGATTATCAAAATTATCGGCAGTGCCACCATTTTGTGTAATTTCCTTAGTTTTCGCTTTTCCCACGGAACCATTCTCAGTTTTATTATCTTTCGCCTGATTATTTAAAGGCCCCGTAGCTCCACTTGTGCTAGCGTTTACATCAGCACAGGTCTTTAAGACCATTATCGAATGCTGATTGAAACGTTTTATCATATTTTGGTGAACAATATTACCACTATTAACGCTATTACGGTCCCCAGATACACTACAAAAGCCCTCCTCCAGAGGAACATCTTCGAATTGTTTCAAATCAAGAAGAGGATCACCAGCTCCTTGCTGCACAGCAGCTCTTAATGTCTGATCATCTATTTTACCACATTCGGCGAATATATCTTTGGTGCCCGCCGTTATGCGATCACGATGAAAATAATGAGACTGGAAGAACTTTGTCCAAAATTCAGCTTCACTCAATTTGGCTGGAACATTTTCTTGATGTTTACGTTTGACGGCAGGATATGTTTTAAATATACAATGAATTATATCATCGGTTAAATTATACTTGAGGCCATTACAGCCATCAGTCTGTGGTTTTATGTCAGCTAAAAAGGCACCCGAAACACCTGAAATGAAGAGCATTATCTATATGTATAAAATCGTTTGTGTGTTTGTTAGTAATGCATGGTTTTGGGAACTATAAGAGCTTTCGAGCTGAAATTTGTAACTCAACTTAGGGTCAATTCACGCTGGTTTTGACCCAATAGGTGGCCATGGGGTGGTTATTTTGAAAAAACCTATTTGAAGTTAAAAAACGATACACTTGGGGGGTAAGACAATGTTTGCAGGCTCAGCTAGTTTTCAATAATTTCAAAGTGTTTCCAATATTTTTTTTTAATTTTCCTTTTTCAAACAAATTACCAATTTTTATAATATTTTTTGGCGTATTATGTTAATCCAACTGCACAAAGCAGTAAGAACTTAAAATTCTATGTTTTTTTATAATTTATTATAAAATTTGTATTTCTGAGGGTGTTGGCTTTTCCACTAATTTTATTATAACTTGTTAACGAATTTTTCAATTACTTTATAAAATGTAACAAAAAATTTGAATTTCAATTACCTTTACGTCATTCTAATAACATTTTGTATATACTTAATGGTTTTGGAGTTATTCAGACTGAAAAATATAATTAAAATTAGGAATATAATCGAAACTAAAAAAATTATGTAAAAACTCAAATTGCAAACGTCAATGTCTCGAAAAGGAAGCTAGATAACGAAAAAATGGGTTTTAAAGACGAAAGACTTTAAAAACCAACAAAAATAAAATTATAAAAAAAATCAAATTTGAAACGAGGATATTTCGAAAATGAAGCGAGATATCGAGAAATTTTAGCAGAACTTTTTGTCGTATTTCTTCGAGTGCTATAAATTTCAGAAAAGAGTTATATTTGATAAAAAAAATTGCACTATGCTAGTCTCAAAATGTAACAAGTTGGCACCTAACTGGTAAAGGTAACCCGAGTACGCTGCAATGGTATTAGCCGTTTTTCAAAGTTAGCTCTCGTTTTCGCAATATTCACGATTTAAAATGTTTATATTAAGTTACCATTAAAACGGTTTTTTTTTGCTTTTGGCACAATTTTAAAATTCAATTTTTGCTAATTTGAGTACATAAATATGAGTAGCAGTAAGATATTCTGTAATTTTTTTTTTTTGCGAAACAAATTTTTTTTTTGCGAAACTAATATTTTATTTGCGAAACAAATTTTTTTTTAATTTCAACATGTTTAAGTCTATATTTTTTTTCAACCGTTTTAAATTCGAAAATTTTCACAAAAGTACAAAATTATCGCTAACTTCGAAAAACTTATAACACCATTGAAATAAAGCGTACTCGAATTTTCTTTAACAGTATGGCGCCGAGCTTGTTAAAAAAAGTAGCAAATTCAAGCACAGTATTCCTCGCGAACTATCATCGATAATGGGATGCGGTTTGTTGGCAAAGTTAGTAGGATTGTAGTCTTTTAAGAAATTGTATGGGTGACCACTGTACTGTTTATATTTAAGCTGTTACAAAATATTTTTTAAGCTACTGTATTTTCGGAAAAATTTAAATTTTAGAGGAATAGAACTTTTGAAGATTAAAAGGGATCAAGAAAAGGAAATCAGACAAAGGAAGGTGAAGCTGTCCGTTTGAACTAGGGATGTAACGAATACCGATACCGATACCGATATATCGGCGATACTTCAGATTTTCCGATACATCGGTATCGGCGATATTTTACTGCCGATACGACGATACTTTTAAACATTTTTTCAGCGTTTTTTTTTTAACAAATAATTTATTTTTGTTCGATTTTACGATGAACTAAGTACACTTCGTTATTTTTTAAATCTTATTAATATCAATTTTAAAAATTAATAATATTTTATGCTGTTATTTTGTAAAAAAAATTATTTATTTTTTGTTAATTTTACCATGAATTCAAATTCAAGCCGTTTCTTATTCCAGCAAAAAAGAGATACTCCAAAGAAGTCATGAAAATGTAGAATTCGCGATCTGGAAGTATTGCAAATTTTGATAATTTCTAATTAGTTTTACATATCCTTGCCCTTGCAACAAGTTCTGTTTTTCGATTACCAATCACCGAATTGGAAGAGATGCTAGGACAAATTTCTTTTTCGGTATTCTATAATGATTTTTCCTTGAGGAAAAAGGATAAAAAAGTACCCATTTTAAAAATTTTTTTATGCGAATTTAAACTCAGAACTGTATTTTCATGTAAATTTAAGTGAACAAATATAAACTTAGAAGTCTTTTAATAATTAAGCTATTAAGTTATTTAGAAGAATATTAGTTGATAAATGTCCTTTAAAAAAATCGATTTTTTAAAAAACATGGCGAGTATTTTTTTAAATTATAAAGGAATTAAACAATTTTTCTTGCTTTTCTACTAATTATCTGCATATTTTTAATATAGATTTGTTGGAAGCAAAGAAAATGTAGCTCCTTAAAAATTACTTCCAATGTTTTATCAATTTTAAATATTCTCTCTTATAATGTAATTTTGTATAATAAAAATTTGCACTTGAGTTTTGTTAATCTAAACTTGAACTCAATTTCAATATTCGTATCGGTATCGGAATCGGTATCGGCGATATTTATTTTTAAATATCGGTATCGGTATCGGATCGGCAAAACGGCGTATCGTTACATCCCTAGTTTGAACCCTATATGTATGTATACACTTTAGTAGCCGCCGGAACCCGTTCATAGAACACTTTTTTAATTTTAATGAAATTATTCAAGAATTAATATTCAATTAACGCAAACTTTGTGTTACTTTAAAATAGTGTTAAATTTTCACCAAATTCAAGACGTCTGATCAACTTGAAACTTTGCACTCATATTCGGTTCCCATGAAAATACAATCTGCTGGATATAAAGTGGGCAGTGGCGCGCCTATAGTAACTAAATACCTTATATCATAAAATCTATAGCTTTATGTGGAGTATTCATTTATGGTACGTGTTATTTTTAGAGGAGCAAAATGAGAATTATGTCCAAAAATTGGCTGCATATGTCTGGTGGAAGGGGCACTCCCCATACAAAGTTATTGCGGGAAGGGGTAATCCCCATACACAGTATTTTTTATGAACGGAACATTCAAGTTTTTGCCATTTTCGATTTTTAATTAAATTTAAATATATGAAAGTTTTTCAATTTCGCTCAGAATGAACATATTTTTCATTATTTCGGTCTCAAAATAACTCGGAAGCCGTTGAGTATACAAAAATGTTTGATTTGACTGAAAACAGTCCTTTACAAAAGTGAATATTGTTCTTAAACTTCCAAAAATTTCCTTTACCTACCTATAGTTTGTTTCTTATTAACTTTCTTCAAGGCATGTTCCTTGGCATGTGTATTCCAAAATTCATCGCTGGTTAGAACTTGAGATGTTACCAAATCCTTATACAATTGAAATAGGTGGGGATTTTCGGAGAGAATACGGTTTTTTTCTTCTAATTCTTTGTCAACTTTACGTTTGAAATTTGGCAGTAGTTGTTGTAACAATTCTTTGACCTTATCACGATCGGATAACATGGACTGTTGGCCATTACGATTGACAAAATGGAATGTAGAGGTGTTGCCATCATGCAGCACAACTTGTAATTGAACTTTAGGTTTACCTTCTGGCGAAATTTTTTGTGCTAAAAAGAACAAAATAGAAATAAAATTTCTTAAGCTTTATATATAACCATTTTACTCTTTATGTCAGCATATCTATGGGAGACCGCAACAGTATCACGATTTTCCGCCATCCAGGCTAAACGTTCATTCATAACATATAAAGTGCCATCTCCTTTTTTATAACGCACTTCACTCATTTGTAATAAGACATCTTCACTGCTAGTAGTCATAACGAATCCTTAAGATAAGATTTCTGCCCTTCCTCAAAAGTTGCTGAGGTTTGTGTGCTATATTATGAGGCTGACTTCTCTTAAAAAATGAATCTTATTTAGTATTTTGAAGTGCTTAAGAAATTTTTAATTATTTATTTGAAATTAATTTATATTTGGCAGGAATTTGTTATAAAATCGGCAAAAGAAAAATTAACTCCGCCTCTCCTTGCAATTTGTGACGACTCGGAAAATACAACTAACAAATGTCAAAATTTTGTTGCTGTTTTTCTACAATTGCATTCAGCTCGAATTGATAAACTTTGGTAGAGTTAAGCAAAATGACACACAGATGTCACTGTGCTACTACAATTACCGTTAGAAGTTTTTAATAAGAAATGAAAGCAAAAGAAAATTTTAAATAAAAGACAATATTCAGGAAAAATTTATCGCGAAAATAGCATTTATTAAACACAAACAAACGAATAAAAATAGAAAGTTCATTAAAAGTACATAATTCAGTTTCAGAAAATATGTAATTAAAACCTAAAAACAAATTCAATATAATTGCTACAAATCGAAACTAAAAAAGTTAAAAATTTTGAATTGAAACTTCACAAGACAAAATTATTAAATTACTCGTTAAGAAATCGATCATATTATATTAGCTAAATTAAGCAAATTTTCCCAAAAGAAAGTTCTCTTCTCAAAATTTTTGATGACAAGTTCGTGTAGGTATGCTGTATAGGTTGCCTAGAATAATCATGATTGGAAAAATATAGATATATGTGCATTAGGGAGTTAAGCGGAAAATCCCGAATACCAAAATTCCATGATTTTACGGGATTGGTAAATCCAGAAACCCGGAATTTTTAAAAATTAGTCCCGGGTGTTTTGGAATTTTTCGGGATTTTGTGTAAATTTTTGTGAACTTTCATGACGACTGTAGTTAAAAGTTACTATTCCTTTATTGAGAGTTAAAAATTTTTGTGTCCCATACACAATTGTTTTCTCAATAGTAGCTTTTTATGCTGCATGTATATACTTACTGCCGTGGAGATGAACATTTCTTCTCTCTGGTGAAAATAAGCTTATATGTGTTATTAGAAAAGATATTTACATGGAATAAAAAGTCAATATTGATGAAACTTGGCATTTTACTTGTTTTCTGTTTTTTTATTTTTTAGTTTTAAAAATTTTTTTTTTACAAAATATATATTAAAATTGTTGATTTGAGCAAAATAAATGCTTGATATCTCAGAAACCATAAAGAATTTCGCGAAACAGGTTTTGGATTCTGAAAGGAGGTATTTAAAATATATATATCTCATACCTAACTAAATTTTTTTAAAAATGATCAGTAAATTATTATTTTTTTTTATTTAAGAAATTCGAAAGCATGTAAATATCGAACATTCATAGAAAAATTTAGATGTACGGAAGGTTGAACTGGCATCAGATATTTCGAGACCACCACAGTCTTTTCATCAGAGCCCTTTGCCTACACTACCAGCGACGGCAGCAACAAATAAGTAGGATTTTCGCTAGGATGCTGTTGCGAATATCTCGAAAACGCTTCTTAAGAAAAATAAATTAATGTCATATTAGCGCTTTGCGACCCCAAGTTAGCTTAGGCCGATGCCACGCAATGAGCGGCAAAGCGGTGAGCGGCAGTGGCTTATTCCTGAGCGGCATTTCTGAGCGGTTAGTTGCTAAAATTACATTTTTTAATATAAATAAAATTTTTTTGATCATAAAGTTTTTTTGTAATTATTGTGCAATTTTATCTAAAGATTATTTGAATTTTTTTTTCAAGGAATTCTGTAGTAAAAAATTTTTTAACTAAAAATTACTGGATAAATACTACGGAAAAATAATGCAAACACACCTATTAATGAATATTTTTGCAAATAGCAAAGAAATTTTCGCTCGCCAGCTTATATTGAAACGAAAAAACAGATTTAAATAATTTATTATTGTTTTCAATGCAATATTGACATATGATTTATGTTTATATATTCCAAGGTAGATCAATAAAGTATAGTCATCGGCGAATTGATACAACAAAGCAACTTTTCTGTTCAAGCAATTGTCAAAACAAATTAACTAGTTTACCAAGGCGAATTCATACTAGGTGGCCGCAAGAGCCATGCTGTTTACATAAATGTTTACACATTTGGACTGTCAGCAGTGTTAATGTATCAACTTTTTTGACAGCCCATATGTAAATTCTCCACGGCGAATTCTCTTGCGACTACCTGGTGTTGATATATCTTGCGAGTTTACATTAAAATGTTTTCAATTAATTTAAATAAAAAAATGAATAAGGAAAGTTTGGCAGTTCCTTGAACAATCAGCTGTGCTGATAACGCCACCTGTTACGAATTCGCCTTGATATATTAAAAAACAAGCATAAAGTTTTTGATTTCTCCTCAAATTCAAAATTTTTCCAAATTTGCAGCATTTTTCCATGAATGGCATTAAAATTTTTAAAAACTTCAGGTAATTTTAGACATTTTTACTGCTTGCCGCTCAGAAACGAACAAAAAGAGCGGCGCCGCTCTACCCCTCAAAAATTACGCTCTGCCGTTCAGAAATGCCGCTCATTGCGTGACCACTTCAATGGTGTTTCATATGTTTTAATTTTTGCCACCGCTGTGCCGCTCACCGGTGTGCCGCTCAAGCGTGTCCTTGGCCTTAGAAAAAATCTCTTTTTTGAGGTAATGACAAAATATCGAAAATTTGTGAACTAGTGTAAACGAAATTTTTTAAAAATTTTATGTTTAACTAACAAAAGAATGCGGTAATTCTCTCCTTTTGTAACCGCCTTCAAGCTGATGGATATCGCTTTACTTTTATGAATGTTAAAAGCTTTACTTTTATAAATGTTGAACTGAAGGAGACACAGGCGTCATTCTGGGGCCAAATTACGACATTCGATATCGATCGAAATTTCTATACAATTTAAATATGAATTTCGATTGATATCGAATGCCGTAATTTGCCCCCCTGTAATTCGAATCGTAAAGAAAATTTTTCCAATTTTTATTTACATAGAATTATGAAAATATTTCCTTTCGCTTTCACTTCTCTACTAATGACTAATAACTTAGTTGCTCCTTTTGATATCAAAAATTTAAAACCTTAAGTAAAACACAGGAAATTTTAGTTTTTCTTTTAAAGCACTGTTTGTTTTTATTAATTCATTAAAATTTAATTTTTTTTAATGAATTTTTAAAAGCTTGTTTAATGTTTTCTTAAATGCTTTTTTAAATGCTTTTTTAATGTTTTTTTAATGCTTTTTTGAATGTTTCTTATATGTTCTTTTTTCAATTATTTCTTGCTTATTTTCTTTTTTCAAAAAAAATCTTAAGAGATAATTTCAAAATATTGAGTTTAAGATTATATACAAAAAATAAACTATAAACAATATACAATTTAACAATGCTTAAAACTAAAAAAAAATATATATATATATATATTAGCTAAAGTTTTAAAAACTAAACAAAATCTCAAGACAATTTTTTTAGTTTTATAAAAACACTTAAGAGTTGCGGTATGGCCCACCTCCAGGGAGCGCCAACACTCAGGTGTTTGCTGAAATTTCTACACACTTTGTTGTTGTGTCTCAAGTTTAATATTGTCGTTGAATATTTTGTTTACAAAAAAATAAACCTTAGTTAATGTTAAAAATTAGCAAATTAAGAAAGCCTTAAGAGCTTTGGAGGATTTTAGAAAACTCCTTAGCAAATCTTAATTTATAAATTAGGCTGGCGTGCCATTAACAGTGATTTAATTATGTCTAACATTTTTAAAAGCACTCTATCTATGGCGTGCCAATTGTACGAATGGCGTTAGCATAGCCATTGTAGTACAATTTAAACAATTGAAATTCAAAAAGAATTTAATTTGTTTTAAATGGTTTTTTTTTCGCTCGAAAAAAATTTTGCAATAGAAAAAAATTAAGAAAACAGATGACGGAGAACATTCACCGAGATGAGCTTACGAAATTGATAAAACTTATTCTTAACTAAAGAAAATACTTTCAAATTTTTAAGACCTCCAAAGAAGCTCTTAAAAAATTTCAAATATTTCTTAAGCTTTAATAACTTTAATCAGTTTTGAAAGCTTTACCTGGGCTCATGTTCTTATCATAATATTTTAAAAATTTTTTTAAATCACAGGGTTTTTGCAATAATTTAATATAAAGAAAACCAATGACGTTAAACATAGGCCGAGCTGAGGTTTCAAAATTGCAAAAGTTATTCTTAACTGAAGAAAATACTTTAGATTCTTAAGACTTGGGAAAAAACTATTAAGAAAGTAAAATATTTCTTAAGCTTTAATAACTTTCACAAATTTGAAAAGCAACACCTTGATTCATATTTATATCATAATATTTTCAAAATATTTCAAAAATGCGGGGGTTTCCTCTTCCCAAAAAGAGAAGAGGAGAGTTTTGTTATATTAAATGTTTGAAAGAGCCTTAAACAAAAACCTAAATTTTCATCAAGCAAAATTTTAAAATATTTGATTAAATCGAAATTTAAAAGAATTATTTCAAAATTTTGCTTTCAAATAAAAGTTTCATTTAAGACTTGCCAGCAAAACGTTTAATATAACGGTTCAGGCTCCTCTTATGAAATGTTCAAATTTAAAATAACTTTAAAATTTAAATCTTAGTTTTAAGACTTAAACAATTTCAAACCCAAGTTTTGAATTTGTTAAGGGCTTTAAGATAAAAATTTCAGTTTTTAAAAATTCAAACATTTACAAAGATTTGCCTGAGTTTCATTGGACACCTGAAAAGGCATCCAGATTGTGTGTTAACGGTACTAAATATGGGCAAGTACTATATAAGTATTTCATTAAAATCTAACAGATTTACAGAAATTATTAGGACCAGGCGTTCTTAGCCTGTAAAGCCTGTTTGTGAAACTAGCGTGTTGTATTAATTACTAAGGAGGCGTAACACTTCGTTAAATGATAAAATTAATCTACACAAATTAAAAATATTTAAAATTTTTATAAAACCAAAAAAAAAATTAAAAAGATTTTTATAAAAATAAAAAACGTTTAAAATTTGTGTAGACCAACTCTTTTCATCTAGCTGAGAGAAGCCTATATAAATTTAAAACTAAAGAGAGTGAGAGTAACTTATCTCTTAAATGATGCCCTTAATCGAATGCTCTTGATTATTCCAAATTAAATGACATCATGTTTTTTCTGCATTGTTCTTTTGTGTTCCAAGTTATTCGTTTTTGCGTTTGCGACATTCTTCAAACGTGTGACCTCGGTAATTGCAGTGAGTGCACCTTTTGGTACCCTTTGAACCTCTAATGGGACCCTGTTGATTACTTTCATCTTCCATCATATTGTGTTCGATTACACGACCCTTTTCCAGCAATTCACGGAAAGTTTTAAAGTCATGTCGGGCAATATGTTTGCGGTATTTAATATTAAGCAAACCATAAATGAAATCAATTTCGGTTTCCTCATCATGTCTACCATCGGGCAGCTGGGCAAAAAGTGCTCTTTGCTGGCATACAAAAGTATCGATAGCGGTTTTATCATCTTGTTTCTTGTCAAAGATTTCCACATAGATTTGATAGGCCGGTTTGGTGGGCGAGAAATGGTCACGTATCAAAGCCAAAACATCATTCCAAGTTTTTGCTTCTTTGCGCACACCCTGCCACCAAGTAGACGCCAAGCCGTAGAACAGCAAGGATACACCTTTCAAGGCGTCTTCATCACTAATCGATTCGACTTCTTTGTATGTAACAATAGAGGTTATAAATTCCTCGACAGCTTCATGGTTACGTTGGCCGCCAAAGCGAGAAGAACAATTACTTAAGCTTCCCTTCGACTTGATTTCAGTTGCATTTGCTGCTGCTCCATTGGCAGCTGAAACTCGTACAGCCTCGATGAGCTGTTGTAATTGTTCGGTAGTCATTTGCACCATTTGAGCCATTTTGTTGGAATTTATTGTTGTTGTTGTTGCTGGACTTTGGAACTAAATTTTTTGCAGTTTGAACTAGTTGTTGTTTTTAACTGTTATTTTTGTTGTTTGTGAGAACAAAAAAAATAACAAAGCCACTTTTATTCTTGGCGAATGTTATTTAAAATATTTGGAAAACTGGTCGTTGCGCTGTTGAAAACTCGCAGTAGACTGAAGAATTGCCTGCTCTAGCACTAGTTTTTATAGCCAACTGCCGGTTGTTGGTAAAAACCACTTTATGTGTTAGTTTTTGTTGTTAGCAATTGTGTATCATCATCAAAAACACTCTCATTTAATTTAACACTAAAACACCAAAGACCGTTAAAAGCAGTGTTGACAACTGTAGCGAAAAGTCCGGAAACAGTAATACAATTTACAGAATAAATGAAGTCTTATACATGCATAGATATTTTTTATGGCAAGAAGTTTAGTAAGTGCGAGGTGACTTTTATGTGATGGAAAATCACTTGACAAAAGAAAAAAGTGGGACTACTTCAAAAATCAATCCTAGAATTCTTAAATCAATTACAAATTGAGAAAGAAAAATTAAAACAAATTTTAAAAAAATCTAAAATATTAGGAGCCAATGGCCAGCAGATTTAAGATATTTTCTAAGATCCATTTACTCTCTTATACCTATAATACGCGAGATGGGGACTCACTTGTTCTAGTCGCGGCATGAAATGTGCAAAATTTTAATAAAAATTACGTCATTTTCTAAACGCTTACGCTTGAATTTTTTGAATTTGCAATATGGGTACGGCCCGTAGGGTCTCAAAACGCCGAAATCTGATAAAAACTACATTTCCGATAATCGGGCTAAGTCAGCTGCTTCCTAGTTTTTAGTAGTAGCAAGTTAGAAAAAAGTGCCTAGAATCTGGACTAGAACTACATCCCAACTAAATTTGTTTATTGAATTTGTAATAAATACAGTTCGACTATAAGAAAATTAATAGTTTATTCTTGATATGTTTAGGGGGTTGTAATTCAACAATCAAAAAGCGCTAAGTTAACATCATTGTTTGTTCAATTATTTTCGACTATTGATTACATATAAAATACAGACACCATGTTTATATTATGTATTACATACTTATTATGTATTGTTTATCATGTAGGTACATAGTCAAAAAAATTATTTCAGTTTCGCTTATTCTGTAATTTTTTTTTCCAAAAATTATTTACTACTTTCAAGAACAAAGAATTTCACAATATTTGCAATTTCTCAATATTTACTCTCATCAAAATAAAACTTAGTCACTAGATTGAAATAGAGAAATTCTGACCGCAAATTCTTTAATTCTGAGAATTGCATGCCTGTATGCAACTGCATACAGTGGTTTGTACTCTACTTTAATTGCAGTGGTTTGTACTCGACTTTAATTGGAGTAGCAATAGCTTAATAAATAAACAGATTCTTCTTCAAAATACATATGTTATGATAGATTAATATTTTACTAAACCTTTTGTAATTATGTATAGCGCGCAGTTTTAAATTTTTAGATTCAAAATTGACAAACTAAAAATCTGTTCCAAAAAATATCAAGACATAGGTATAGATAGATTGCAGGATAGTGCATTTACGGCCTTCTGGTTTTTAATGCTGTATGGATCAACACTGTCTAGTTAAAATATGAAAATCTATAAAACGAATTTCATCATTTAAAAAAATCGATTATTAATACATAGAAGACATTTATGAAGCATTATAATATGGTTGCTTATGATCGACTAAAAATTAAATGCATATTTTATGGATGTATATACATACATACATACATACCGCTCCCCATAGGCCCAAATGTTACAGACCAGAGAACGGTTTGATTGGTCTTTATGCTTGTGAATACAATCACAAAAATAGGGCCTCATGTTGACAATAATAATCAATTCAGTAAAGCAATGCATGACATTATTCTGAAAACGGAGTGTAACGAAAACTGATGCATGCATTGTACAGTGTAAGTTTTGGGCAATCTATGTATGTAGCTAGACAAAAGTCTTTTTTGATGTGTAAACATCTATACGCTAGGGGGTAAAAATATTTTTCACAATACAATCACAAATTTTGAGTAAGACTGTAATAACGCGGTGTGAGCTGTATATGAGTGTATTAGTGTATTCATACGGACAACAAGAAGTACAGAGAAACTTAACAGCTGCATAGAAATACACTAACACCATCTAGTGCGCAAAAGTAGTAGTAGTTTAATCATTCATGGATTAACGAGATTCCTTAGGCCAATTACCCATAAAGCTTATGTGTTACTACCCAATCTCTTGCAGCCGAGTAACGGGCGTGCACATATTTATATAAGGAAGTATGCTTGCCTACGCTAGTCAGTAAGAAGGTGAACAGGCACCTCTCTCAAGACCAAAGTCGATAGAAAGTGAACCTCTTGGGGTTTTCTTTCGAGGCTTGACCACTAACATAAACTGGTACCAGGGCTGTTAAGTATGACGATTTTTTACGATATGACAAAAAACGATATGACATACTGTGTAGTCATATCGTAACTTTTTACGATATGACAACACTGAGAAAGCAATGCACGATGTATGGGTCTCTCAGTGCTGTCATATCGTAAATAACTTGCGATATGACAACACAGTATGTCACATCGTTTTTTGTCATATCGTAAAAAATCGTCATACTTAACACCCCTGACTGGTACCACGGGAACCAGTGGCCCCACAGATGACTAGCCTTCCAGAGGGTTAAACAGATGATGGTCGCCGTTAAGCGACATCATCTGGGATGATGCCCGCCGTTAAGCGACATCATCTGGGATGATGTCGCTGGCGGACTTCGTCTTACTCTCTGCAGGAAGAATGATTCTGTGTCTGGTTGTTTGGTGAGGTTTCCTTCGGGAGCTAATCACGTGGTGGCTGTGGTTGCTACCAAACTCGCTGGGAGAGGTTTGGCTAAAGGACTGATGCTCGACCAGTGCTAGTGCCTGGTTGGACTTCGGTCTACCACATGTCCCTCTTTGTAAAATCTATAGGTAAGATTTTTCGGAAGTGATTTTAAAGTTTCATTCGTAATTTTTGTGGCTATCGGTAGCTTGGACTGTCCTCTTTTAGAGGTGATAAACATTTTTCAAATCGGGTTGCGGATTCCTGTGATATTGTGCGATTGTATTTTGGGATCGATTTTGAATTTTCGTGTCGACATAGACATTAATTTTATATACACAGTGCGTGTGTGTATTTATAGTGTGTTTAATTTTTTGAGACTCCGCTGGCAAAGGGAATCTCAAGGTCAAACTCCGGCATTAAGGTCGTACGTTTGTTGGTTGGTGCTGTGTTGCCGTGTTTTTTAATTGACTGAGTATTTCGGCGTTGCCGTTTTTGATTTTTGCCGGGAACTTCTGGGATTTAGGGGATTTTGCGTTCAGTTTTTCGGGATTCAGACCCGGTTCGTCTCGAATTTGTTGCTGAACTTGGTGCGATATTTGGCTGACGGTTTATTGACTGCGTTTGTCTTTGACTGTTGGTTATTTTGCTGTTTAACTGCGGTAATTCCAACTATTTTGTACGGGTATATTATTTTTTGCTGGTGGATAAATAATATTTATGTCTGCGGGGAAGCGGAAGGGCGATATGCCTGGTGGGAGTGAGTCAGAGGTGTCTGATGCGAAGCTAATCGGTTTGAGCGATTTGTCGGGTGTGGAGGAAGGTACGAGGGTGAAAAAGAAGCGGATGAAGCCCGGTTAGCCGAATTTGAAACGGGTGAATGATGAGAAGAATGTTGCGGTAGAAGGTGAAATGTTTCATTACTAGATGTTTACTCATCTCCCCTTTGATCGAACTCACATTATCTTTTTTTTATTATAATTTTTAGAGTATAAATATACATATATATTAATTACATATAAAAGAGAACATCCCATTGAGAAGAGAAATGTAAAAAGTTTGTCCATTTTGCTAACTGGAGCAATATAACGGTACTTTTAACTTCAATAATTTAAATATATCAAAAATATCAGGGACTGAAACCATGAAAAATGGGTTCGGGTTCGGGTTAATCAAAATAAAAAGTTCAGCTTCGGGTTGGGGTTTAAAGCCAAAAATTTAAACACGGGCAACTATTTTGTTTAATAATAAAATATATACGTAAATCAATTTTACATTCACGTTTATACGTTTAAACAATATATTCTTTTTTTACTTTAATTAAATTTAACTTATTTAGCTTTCAAAAAAACTTTTTTCAACTTTGAAACGTAAGTACCATTGACATAAGAAAATATACTTCAAATTAGAAATTATTAGAAATACCCAGAACAAGAAAAAGCAAAAATTTTGGCAACCATTAGGCACTTAAAAATTGCAAAAAATAGTCAGCTGTCGGGGTGTTGCCACCTGGTATGAATTTGCCTTAGTCGTTATTTTGTTTTGATTTTGTATTCAATTTTTTTTTGCATGCAAGAAATGTAATGCTTTTTATTATTCTTCTATTAAATATTTCTCTATTTTTTATATTTTTGAACGTGAACCTTGCTGAATTTTTGGGTTCAACGCGTTCGGGTTCAAAGTCTTTATAAAGAGCGAACCGAACCCGTTTGGGTTCAGGTTCGGGTTCTGTTTCAGTCCCTGAAAAATACATATAAAAAATAGCCCAGTTTTAAGCACGTGTAAATTTTTATTGGAGTCCATAATGAAATCCAGAAAATCAATTCTTAAGCAGGGTTGTCAGATTTTGTCCGACCTATTTCGACAAATTGATTTTAAAAATCCCCAAAAGTCGCCAAAATCAATTTTGTAGTTTTTTCTAATGTATATGTATTTGATAATAAATTTGTTTTTATATAATACTTTTTTAATATAATTTTTTATAAAATAATTGTATAAAAATTTAGCAGAAAATCGCCAAAAGTAGTAGTTGTTGTATAACGACCACTGTTATGATTTGTGGTACAATTGTACCAATTTTGGTACAACCGAAAGTTGTGTGGTACGCTGGTACACTCTAGGGATGTGAATAAATAATCGATTTTTATTTTAATCGATTATTTTTTTCATTATCGATTTTTGTAATCGATTTTATTAAAGGTAATAAACATCGATTTTTAATAAATCGATTATAAGAATTACCCATTTTTAATCGATTTTTGTAAAAAATGATAAATTTACTGAACAAGTCGATAAAAAAATTTTTTCGACATCTGTACGGACTAATATATAATTAGTTGTCAAGGCGAATTCATTACCAGGTAAACTCGTCATTAAAACAAGTACACCAATACAAAAACAATATGCAGTTCGGCCATTTTGAACAAACCTAATTGTTTTATTTACTACTTAAAGTAATCGGTTTATTTTACTTCGATTCTAGTCAAATGTTAAGTGATACTAAACATTTATGTCAACTATTTATTTTAGTTTTTTTTTATTATTGAAGCTCAAAGATTGAAAGAAGCTTTCTTTTCCTTTTTAATTTTGATATTTAACGATTATCGTTTTATTTACTACCTATACTTAAACGAATTGGTTTATTTTACTTCGATTCTAGTCAAATGTTAAGCAATACTGGACATTTGTGGCAATTATTAACTTTAGGTTTATTATTTAAACTCACAGTTTAAGGAAAAACTTATTGTATTTTTTGGTTTTAAGACTAAACGATTTTCGTTTTATTAATTATTAATGTTTACCAGTTAATTTCAGTTTTAATTTAGTCAAATTTTGAACTATGTACTGATCATTTGTGATAACAATTAATATTCGTTTTTTTATTTCATTATCTAAACTTAAATTGTAGCAAGTAATGTGCTTTGATTTTAGTTTTGAGACTAAAAAATTGTTACATTTTATTCTTATTGTTTTGTACTATTTTTACTATAATAACATTTTTAGGAGTATTAAAAATTTGTATGTGAAGAATTCAAATCTGAATTAATAAAATCTGAAAATGGACCATTTGGTTATTTTTTGATACTTATTACTTGAATAATTTTCACTCGAATTAAATTTAAATATTCATAATATATTTTCACTACATAATACATCTAATAGGCATTTTTCGTATAAAAAATCGATTATTTTTCGTATAAAAAAATCGATTTTTCACAAATCGATTTATCTCTATATAAAAAAATCGCTTATTGAGTAATCGATTTTTCCGACTCGAGGTCACATCAATAGTACACTCCACATATATCTGGTACAATTTCTAATTTTCAACAAAAAACAATTTTTTTCGTAAACTCCCCAATAAGCAATTTTGCTTGAAATCAAGTGTAAAATAATTGGTATTGAAGTAGGAAGAAAACTCAACTTTCAAGGGTTGAAATGTAGTTGTTTTATACTTTATTTCAATAGCATTCTCCAGTAAAATGCTGGAATTTCAATTTCTTGAGTAATTTTTGGGTATTTTTGTTTTATATGTTAAATATTGTTCGTTGAGACAATCATCCGGATTATGTATGTCGAAGTCGAATTTGTGACTACAAAAAATTGTCATAGAATTAAGAAAACTTGTAAAACTTTTTTATTCTAGGACAATTTGTCGCAGTCACAAATTCGACTTGGACATAGATAATACGGGTGAATATCTTTTATAAACACACAATTCCTATTAAAATGTTGATGAGCTAAAATTGCTTGTTATGAAAAATATTGGAAGTAGTTTCTAAGGAACTACATTTTAACTGCTTCCAAAGTATCAATACGTTTGTATTTTCCACTTCTGAGGAAGTTATTATTAACAACATACAGATAATTACTACAAATGCTATTCTACTTCTGCAATCTTCTCTGCAACTCTCAAAGTTATTTTGTGTATAGATAATAAACATGTTTATGTATAAAGCTTTTAGAGTACCTCGGTAGAATAATAGGTAGCGTGCTAGCCTATCAGAGTGGAGGTTGTGGGTTCGATTCGATTACATGTTTTAATATTATTATATATTCATTGACAACAATTTTAGTAACATCTTATCAACGTTGTTACCAACGTCTTCTGTGCTCTTTGCTCGAAAATATCGTCAAGTTTTTGCCTACAGGGACTTAATAGAATTTTGTTATATGGGTATGCGCGTTACATATATATTATGTGTAGTACAATGTACTAAGTACATAGGTACATACATTTTTATTTTATTCGTCATTTACAATAAATGATGAAATTCATTGGAAAAAAACATCAACCACTGGATGACGCAAAAATTGTGTGGCATAAAATTTCTCGCAATATTAAAAAAGAATCTAAAGAAGTTTTTGAATTAGAAATTATTTTAAGCCATTGGAAAAAACATCAACCACTGGATGACGCAAGTTTCGTGGCGTAAAATTTCTTGCAATTTAAAAAAAGAATTTAAGGAAGTTTTTGAATAAGGAATTATATTAAATCACCGACCAAAAACGTTATAAGTTTAACATGTCTTTCTTTGGAATCGTATCCCCCCTAAGGCCCGTTTCAGACTGTAATACAAGTATATTAATACTTTTGAGGAAAATGAAACTCTGACATGGTGAGTTGTTATGGTTTTTTGAAAATTTTCAAGCAGAAATTAGATCAGGGAGGCATTTTCTTCAAAAGTATTAATACTTGTATTATAGTCTGAAATGGCCTTAAATGGGTACTCCGATTTTCATTTACATAAGTTTTGTTTAAAGCGGCCCACCCACTTACAATATAATTGTGCCATTTTTCATATTGTGCAATAATATGGCCAATGTGTATGCAAGGTGACACAATATATTGGCAAAAATCAAAATACTTTTGATTTTTACTGCACATTCTAGAAATATCCGTTCAACACCTGAAAACTTGAAAATGACAAGAGCGATATCTCGAAAACGGATACCTCAGGGGGAAAATCCTTTGGGCAATCGTCATCATTTGGATACACTAACGAACCGTCATAGTGGTGCTTGATTTCCTTCAATTTGTTTCATAGTGTAATGGATGGACCGCTTTAAATGTGACTTGATCGATAGAATTTTAAGCCGGCTAACATACCCTAGTGTTTACTCGTTAAATTGGTAAAATTTTTCATACATTTTGTTGTTGGAAAATATAAAACTAAGTTTTACAATAACAAAATATATGGGAAATTTTACCAATTCAACGAGTAACACTTACCGAATGACTTGTGAACTGAGCTAATATAATTTTTAATGAAAATAAATGAAATCATAAAGTTTTGAGTATTTTTGAAAATTCGAAATTATTTTCAAATAAATTAGAAATTTTTAAAACCGCCAAAGAAAATGGATGATAACTTTCAAACGGCTGGACCGATTTTCAACAAACATAGGCTAGAAGATTTTAGATCAAGTCACCTTTCAAACGAAAAAAATTAAAATCGGTCTAGCTATTTGGGAACTACGTTACCACATATTCAAGAGGATACAGCTAGAAAAGAGGAGATAGCTTCTAAATGGCTGGATCAATTTTCTTCAAACATAGCATAGAACACTCTCGATCGAGTGACCTATCAAACAAAAAGAACTAAATCAAAATCGGTCAAGCCGTTTTGGATGTACGATGGGGCGAACAGACACACAGAGATACACAGACAGACACTACAAACTTATAACGCCCCTCTTTTTTGGTAGGAACTTAAATGTTACATTTTAGCAAATTAAAAATGGCGGCCCTGAAACTATATAAGGTTATGGACCAAAAATTTACAAATGTTATTGAAATTCATATTTTTTTCAGTTACATGGTTTTATTGAACATTATTCTTGTCTATTTTTTTCTGTGTCGTTAAGTATACCCTGCGTAAAGTTATATAATTCTAGCCTAAAATATATTTCGTAAATGTACGAAAGTTTACGATAGTTTTCTTTTTAACCCCCGACCAAAAAAAAATGGGGTTTTATAAATTTGTTGTGTGTGGCTTTGTATCTGTGTGTCTGTACGAATCCACGTACAGACCAAGCGGCCGATTTTAATTTAGTTTTTTTTTGTTTGAAAGGTGACTTGATCGAGAGTGTTCATTTAGAAGTTAGAAGATATCACGTCTTTTCTAGATGTATTCTGTTGAATCTGTGTGTCTTTGACGCCGTAGCTGCCAAACTGGCCAATCGATTTTAATTTAGTAAATTTTGTTTGAAAGGTGACTTGATCCAAAATCTTCTAATCTATGTTTCAAGAAAATTGGTCCAGCCGTTTTGAAATTATCATCTATTTTTTTTCGGAGGTTTTTAAAATTTTTAATTTAATGTTATTTTCCTAAAATGTTGCATAGATTATTTTAAATATAGTGTAATAAGTCACTTTTATAGATTTTTCATACGCAAAGTATTATTTAATTAATTTAATAGAAAGAGTTTAGTATATATTCTTCAGAATAAACATAGTATTTAATAAGACCCTTTTGATTGTTTTAGTGTTAAATAAAAAAGACCCACAAGTGTTTTAGATCTCATTAAATAAAAGAATTAAAAACAACCCAATAGAGATACAAAAACATGTTCGGAGAATTTCTCTTTATGTACAAAATTTTTTATTCAACTTTTGACTCATTTAATTAAACGTTTTATGGGCAACACAAAAATAAGCAAAAAATTTCACAACGAGAAGAAATACATATTAAATAATTTGCTGTTTTTTTTACACATTTTAGTATCTCTTTAACTTTGTACAAACACAAACGAATCTCAAAACTCAGTCAGAATTTCCTAAAATAAAATTAAAAACAAATATTTTGCAGAATGACGCAAATGTCCGATGAACAATTTCGAATATTAATCGAAACTATACGTTCATTAGCACCGCAACCGGAACAACTCGAAGCAAGGGACGAAAAGTCTAAAGGTAGTTTTGCTAATTGCTCCACACGATTTTCGGGTCAACGAGATCATGATGCAGTAGATGTGTTCGTGGATGCTGTGGAAACCTACAAAGAAGTGGAAAAAATTTCCGACAGAGATGCTTTAAGAGGAATTTCATTACTGTTCAATGGTTTGGCCAGCACCTGGTGGAAGGGTGTGCGGCGAGAAGCCCATACTTGGAATGATGCTATGCGATTATTGCGCGAACATTTCTCACCCACCATGCCAGCATATCAAATATATTTGGATATATTTGAGCAGAAGCAGGGAGCTGTTGAGGCCATAGATCCTTTTATCTGTACAAAACGTGCCCTCCTAGCCAAATTGCCAGAAGGTCGTCACGACGAACAATGCGAGTTAGATTTTATTTATGGTTTGTTAAATCTTAAATACCGGCAGCATATACCAAGACATGAAATCAAATCATTTCGAGATTTATTGGAAAAAGGACGCAATTTGGAGAGACACTAGCCAGACAGATTTTAAATTAGTTAAGTAAGTTTAAGTTGTTTTTAAGCTCATATTAATGTAAGTACATACTATTTAAATAAATGTTTTTTATAAAACAAGTTTCCATCAATGTATTGTTCAGAGAGAATGATTTTTATTTATTTACTAGCCCCACCCGGTATGCTTCGCTACCCTATTGTTGTGCAGGGTTAATGTACAAATAAGGAGTTTATGTTAAAAAATCATCGAATTTTAAATTCAAAACATAGTGCGTGCTCTAAACAAAAAAAATATTAAATTCGTAAGTAAATGTATTGAGCTTTACGTTGACAAAATTCTTAAATATAATTTATCTATAAATTTTAGAACGGTAAAAAAGTTAACAGCACCGGAAGGGCAGAAACAATATAGAGACTACTATCCGTTAAGAAATTTCTGATTTGCTTTGATTCTACCGCACTATGGGTTGTTATATTTTCGAAAAACGTCTTATGTGGGACGTATTTTGGAACGAATAATTATTTGAAATTGACATAATTCTTAACATTGTCGGTCGATTTTATTAAAATTGGAATTATTTGAAAGAAGAATTAGCCTGCTTAAAAAAAATTTTAGAGCGATATCTAGTGCTTTAAAACTCTATACTCGCTTTTTGTGGTGTATTTTTTTCGCAAAAATCATTCGCAGTACAACCGTGAAAGAAAATGTAACGTTCAATACACAAAAAATTTGAAAATATTATTTTATATTAGGATCGATTGAATGAGGCGAAAACTAAAACATGAATCCTGCCTTCTCATATTTTTATTAATTAAATTGGTAATGTTAAAAATAAAAATCTCAAAATATACACTCAAAATGAAAATCACCCATGATTATTATTTCATTGGGAAAAAAGCTCGTTTTCATATAAACACTAAAAAATTCTTAGAGCTTTAAACGTTCGATTTTGTGTCTTCTGTAACATAAAAAAAGAAGTATCGTGCGTGAACGTGCGTGATAAAATCAATTTTGATCGT
Source organism: Panzeria rudis (assembly GCA_956483635.1). Classification (NCBI taxonomy): domain Eukaryota; kingdom Metazoa; phylum Arthropoda; class Insecta; order Diptera; family Tachinidae; genus Panzeria; species Panzeria rudis. The sequence goes on along the minus strand of OY101450.1, from coordinate 130,800,261 downwards.
GAGCGTGCGTTATTGTGAGAGTGCTAAAATTTGCTGTGCGTGTGCGTGCGTGAAAAATATTATTTTCGTGACCGTGCGCGATCGTGATCGAGACCGAGAACTCATTCACGCACACATCTCTACTTAATATATATAAAAGTTACAAATAACTTTTATTTTTGCTCAAAAAATATAAGTTAGAAATTACTTTTATTTCTGCTCGAAAAAAATACAAGTTATTTTGTCTATTTTTTTCTGTGTCGTTAAACTATACCCTGCGTAATGTTATATAATTCTAGCCTAAAATATATTTCGTATATGTACGAAAGTTTACGACAATTTTCTTTTTTCCTAAAATGTTGCATACATTATTTTAAGTGTAGTGTAATAAGTCACTTTTATAGATTTTTCCTACGCAAACTATTATTTTATTAATTTAATAGAGAGAGAGAGTATATATTCTTCAAAATAAACATGATATTTAATACGACCATTTTGGTTTTTCTAGTGTTATATAAAAAAATACCCACAAGTATTTTAGATCTCATTAAGGTCCCTATTATGATTCACCACTCAACTAAGTTGAGTTGTCAATGTTACGACCTAACTCAACCATTTTTTTGTATTATGATTCACAACTAATTTTAGTTGTCTTCGAAATAATGTTCGAAAAAAAGTTCTTATCTATAATTTCTGTTTTTTGAAACCATGGTAGCCATCACAAAATATTTTTAGTTTTGGCCTTACTATGTTTTCTTGAGATTTTAATGTCTTTGGATATGACAACAATATTGGTTGACAAATGGGATAGATTGGCGCCTAAAATCACCATTTTAAAAGTAAGCAAAAGTAACACAATAGTCGAAATAAAAAACAAAACACAACTGCAAAAAAGCAGTTGTCTCACTTTGATGAAAGTTGTAATCCATAATAAGAATTTGACAACTACGACTCAACTATCAATTTAGTTGTGAATCATAACAGTGGTTTATATAAAAGAACTAAAAACAACCCAATAGCGATACAAAAACACATTCTGAGAATTTCTCTTTATTTTCAAAATGTTTTATTCAACTTATAACTCATTTAATAAACCGTTTTATGGGCAAAACAAAAATAAGAAATAAATATCACAACGAGAAGAAACACATATTAAATAATTTTCTGTTTTTTCTATAAATTTTAGTATCTCTTTAACTTTGAAACAAACACAAACGAATCATAAAACTCAGTCAAACCTTTCGAAAATAAAAATACAAACAAATAATTCACACAATGACGCAAATGTCCGATGAACAATTTCGAATATTAATCGAAACTATACGTTCATTAGCACCGCAATCGGAAGAACTCGAAGCAAAGAACAAAAAGTCTAAAGGTAGTTTTGCTAATTTTCTATTTCGATTTTCGGGTCAACGAGATCCTGATGCAGTAGATGTGTTCGTTGATGCTTTGGAAACCTACAAAAAAGTGGAACAAATTTCCGACAGAAATGCTTTAAAAGGAATTTCATTGGTGTTCGATGGTTTGGCCAGCACCTGGTGGAAGGGTGTGCGACGAGAAGCCCATACTTGGAATGATGCTATACGATTATTGCGCGAACATTTCTCACCAAAAATGCCAGCATATCAAATATATTTGGAAATATTTGAACAGAAACAGGGAAGTGTAGAGGCCATATATCCTTTTATCTATACAAAACGTGCCCTTTTGGCCAAATTGCCAGAAGGTCGTCATGACGAAGAATGCGAACTGGATTTTATTTATGGTTTGTTAAATCTTAAGTATCGGCAAAATATACCAAGACATGAAATCAAATCATTTCGAGATTTACTGGAAAAGGGGCGCAATTTGGAGAGACACTAACTTGCCAGACAGATTTTAAGTTAGTTAAATAAGTTTAAGTTATTAGTTACGGGTTATTCACATATTACGTAACGTAAGGGTGTGGGGGGAGTTTTTGCCATCCCCCCCCTCTCCACCCTTCGTAGCGCTTTTTACAAAATATTTAGTATAAATTATCTAGTCCGTAACAAATCCATTAATCCTCCTGGAGCGTTACGTAATATGTGAACAGCCCCTTAGCTCATATGAATTTAAGTATGTACTAGTGTTGTTATTCGAATTAGAATAATTCGAATATTCGAACAAATTTTTTCAATTTAAAATAAAAGATTTATTCGAACAGTTTTTGACGAATATTCGAACAACGTTTTTAAACTACTCTTTATAAAAATTAGTTTACTTTTATGAATGTAAAATAGCGTTTTAAATGAATTACTTTCTTAAGTTGTTAACAATATGATGTGTTAAGTAAGCAAATTACACCAAATTATAAATACTTATTTAAGGGGTTCTTGATATATTACGTAACTTCGTTAAAGATTTAGTTTTTTTTAAATTGCAGCATGATCTTAGTTTGGAAGTATTTTAAGGAAGTCAATTCCAAAAACCAAACTGTTTTCAAAAATTGTTCTAAGGCTTACAAATCTCACGGCTCGACAACTTCTCCACTCTTACACCATTTTCGTAAAGTACACAATATACAAATTAAAAGTTTCAGTAAAGATCCAAAGGTATCTGACAAGAATAATATGGGCCCAATGGCAAAATATGTAAAGAAAAGTCAGCATAATTCAATCGAAGAAATAATATGTAGGAAGGAGTTTGGCTGAAGATGGAATGTCTGTTATCGTCTTTAAAAAGTCGAAACTACCCTAGAGGTAAGATAGCCTGTCACAAGACAAGGCACGTGACTGGTCCCCAAGGACTAGCAACTGCTTCGAGTTCCGAAACTTAATATAAAAGGGAACTGTAGTTTTACATGACGTTGTCATTGGAGACGGTCAATTCACATAATTAAAATACTCAATCATAGATTCTAAGGTACTTGTCTTGTGTTGGTTTCTTTAATACTAGTTTAATTACTGTATATATTTAATTTGGAAAAATCTTCTTGTCCAGTGAGGGTATTTTTGTCAAAATGTTTATTATAATTTTGTGGTATGATATCTTTTTACCGGTCACGACTCAGGAAAATTTTGTAATATTCCCATTTCCACCAGTCATAGTTGTCCTACAAGACAATTGGTACAACACTTACTGCAGGGTACTGATAGAATATATAAAAATCGTGGTTTTAAAGTGATTATTCGAATAAAAAATGTTATTCGTTATTCGTTCGAATATTCCAATAAAAGTTTTAAATTATTCGGCTGTTCGAACAAGAAAAATATTATGAAATTTTATTCGAACGATTATAAAACCCGAATAATTGACAACACTACTATGTACATATATACCAAATAAAAACATTGCTTCAAATAAAGCAGGTTTTTATTATGAGAGAATAAAAGTAGTGCTTACAAACCAGGTGATAACGCTGTTAATTTTTTTTTTGTATGGCGAGTTCCCGGTTTGGAGTACTATATTTTTGATACAAAAAGCGCTTTTTAAAGACCTGAAAATCATAACCATTTTCATCACTAAAAATATAAGTATGTATATGGAACTTTCTCGCTTAAAAACCTGCATTGTATCGTCAGTGCAAAATATGCTTTTTTTGTATAATTTCTTTCATATACATTCACTGCTCTGCAATAAGCTCTTCTTTCAAAGCGTATTATTATGTGATATTACGAAATATTTCTTATGTATGAGCCTGAAATCAGTAACTTCCAATTTTTTATTGTTTTTGATTATCAGGTGTCATAAAAAAGTTTAATTTTGTTACATACTGTAATTAATTTTGGAAAAAAAAACTTTGTAAAGTTTCTTGTACGTAGTAGGATTTTAATTTATTGTTTACTATAGAGCCCAATACAGTTGAATAAATAGAATACAAAAATAAAACTCGGGGTTCTGATGTCATGAAACTTAATGTTTGTGTTAGATTTGTTATCATCAAAAACTATCCTGGCAACACTTATGTACATATACTACAACAAAGTGCAGATAAGATCAAGAAAGTATAAAAACACAATGTAAGAAGACCTTAAATTACTAGAAGACTACGAAGGGAAATTCCTCAATTTTCTGCAATATTTGATATAAATTGGCTGAGTTGAAAATAATTTTTAACAGTTAATCAAAAATGTCGGACTATTCGAAACAATTAGCTGAATTAAAGTCAATTCGTGATCTTACAAAAAATAGAGACATTTCTGCAGTTTCGGCAGATGCAGACTCAACGGAAATGGACGAATTTGAGGCCTACGTAGCCGGTATTGGAGGTGTTAAATATAAAACACTGAGAAGACAGAAATTGAATATGTAAGTTTAACAAAAAGTCTAGTCGAAAAATTAATTTCTTATAAATTCAAAGTTTGTTTAAAACTTGTGGATTTTTGACAAAGCAACTTATGCGGGTGCTAGACAGATCAATATTTTATCTTCAATATATGTGCTTGTGCGCGTTTTTTATGAAAATCAAAAGCATTTTAATATTCTTCAATATTTCCCCTCCGTTTGTGTATTACTATTTATTGTAAACAAACGCACACAAACACATATATTGAAGCTAAATATTGACCTGTGTGGCACTTGCTTTAAGCATCAATAATATATTTCTAACTAATTCTAATAGGTGTATGGCAAGCGATTAGACTAAGAAACGCGCCTTAAAAGTTTACATTTATAACTTTAAAAATTGCCTTAACTCGAATTGAATTGTTTTGTCGAAATTTTAAAGCTGCATTTCATTGCATTTAAAATAAATTTTATTAACAAACGCACATTTATTAATTTTACTTTCTTTTCAGAACCATAACAACTAGAGAAAAACGCCATTAAAATCAACATTTGAAATCGTATTAAACACTTAAGGAATTCCAATTATGTACATTTAAATTAAACGCAGTTTATGTAAGAGATCATTCAAAATGAAATAATTAAACTAAAAACAACTTTAATATACATATAATATAAACTTTTTGCGTTTTATTTCGTTCTTTAACACCATCGATAATTTCATAATCTTATCACAAATATTTTTTACTGTTTGCTGCATAGTGCAACAGAAGAACTTAGATTTCCGAATATAACCATTGTCTTCGAAGACAATTAGGGAGTTCACAACAGCATTCTAAAATGTGTCTTAATATAACGACGTTTCAATTTTAGTCTTTTATTATGATGGGTTGGCAAGTTTGTTGTTTTTGTTTTGCATGTAAATGAAATTTACTACCAGATGACAATTTTAAACGTCCAAGAAGAATTGTTTTTTTCAATGCGGCAATATTTTAAATAAAGAATTTGTGTGTGGTTTAAATTTTTAGTTTTAACGTTTTTTTAGCTTTAGGCGATTTTTCGTTTTGAAATTTTTTTTTAATTTTGGAATTTTTTTAGTTTTAGCGTTTTTTTAAATTTCAAGATTTTACCTCTTAAAGGGCTTTAGACACGCATACTTGTCTGCAGACATTTACGATGGCATACCAAAACTCAATGTCTAATAGCGTGGATGTCGAGTACGTCAGACATGTATGTTGGTTATTAAAAAATTTTAATTTTCTGATGTCTGTCACACACCAACATACTCGTCTAATTGCCTGTCCGCCATACTTCATATAAAAATTCAGTTCGCTTGTTAACGCTGCTGTGTGCGTATTGGAAATTTGTGAGAAAAAAAGATGTCTTGCTAATGTTATTTTCTGGGAATTCATTGAGGAATATAAAAGCTTGCCACAATTGTGGCAAATAAAATGAGATCTCTACCACAACAAACAATTTGAAAATTAATGGATATAATAATTAAAAGGCGCTACAACTTTCCGCTTCATTGCCATGCTTTCGTTTCAAAAATTTCTGTGTACTGAAGTATGCCGTCAGCGTTCGACAGTGTAATAACAAAACCCAAAGTATGCCATCGTACATGTCTGCAGACAAGTATGCGTGTCTAATAGCCCTTTAACGGTTTCCAAGATACAGCAAATTGTCTAAATTACATAGTCAAAATTACACTAACTGCTAGAACACCCTTTAATTTTTATTGTTTTAAATATCAGCGTTAATTGGTGTAGTCTATTCTACGGACTACACCAATTAACACGAACTTTGAAAATTTAAAGTGTCTGTATGTAAGTGTCTGTATATTATATTAGTATTTCAAAAATTTTCGTTGCTCGCTTTAGAACACCCTTTAATTTTTAACTGGCATGTATTTGTTGTTGTAGCGGCCAACGTTTTACATATTCTATGAAAATTTCAGGTCCGTAGCGTTTACGGTTCCCGAGAAAAAAGCCTGTGACAGACAGACGGACAACGTGGCGAAAACAATAGGGTTCCTCTACACTTTTGCTGTCCGGATCCCTAAAATAAACAACGTTTGCCGGGCTCAGCTACGAGTTTTTCATAAAAAAATAAATTCAAAAGAAATCATCTCCCCGACGGGGAATTGAACCCCGGTCTCCCGCGTGACAGGCGGGGATACTGACCACTATACTATCGAGGATGTTAAGCGTAAGTTGACAAAGGTAGCATTTGATATAATAAAGCATTTGATTAAGAATGATTGGTGTTTGTTGGTTACATTTTATTTTTTTTAATAACATTACCCACTAAACCTGAGATTCGAAATAAAAGAAGGTTCGCTAAAACGAAGAATTTTCGAAACAAATTTGTTCGATAAATGCTCGTGAATCTAAAAAGAATCGAATGTTCGCAAATGCGAGCTTTTGTCGATAATGTTGCGACAATAAGCTCAATTGCCAAATTTCATAAAATGTGAATGTTCGCAGCATCGAAATATGTCTCGATAAGAAGCACAATTGCCAAATTTCATAAAATGTGAATGTTCGCAGCATTGAACTATTTTCGATGATTTATCGAATGTGTAATTTACATTCATGTGTGCAATAATTGAATAGAAAAAATTTGCCACGATAGCCTAGTGGATGTGTGCTAATTTGTTAGCCTGGAGGTAACGTGTTCAAATCTGATTGAATGCAGCGTAAGTTAAAATTTAAAATAAATAATTATTCCATTTACAATAAAATAGATAAATTAAAAAATAAAGATAACAAACAATCTTGAAAAATTATTTTTTCCTGCATTTTTTGTGGTATCGACATTTCTTCGATATTGGTTCGCTATTGATTTGTCAGCGAAACATCGAAATCGAAAGATTTGCTGCCACAAACTGAGCGATGAGTGAGCTCTAGCAGCTCTTTCTCTTTCCGACTTCGATAGCCGTGCGCGAGTGTTTTGTCCGAGAAACGTGTGCGCAACATTCGAATGCGATATTATTTTCGAATGTTTTAGTTTGCTGGGTAACACTATTGTTAATCCAAAACCAACGCACAGATATAAGCAAAGTCGTAGCAAAATTTATTATACCACAATGGTCCGAATTATTTTTTATATCTACTACATATTTATCGCTTATAGATATGCAGCGTTGCCAAATGTGCAGATTTATCTGTATTTTACAGTTTTTCTAAGCACTGAGCAGTTTTGCAGTTTTTTGCTTAAAACCCCAGTTTTTCTACAAATTGTGCAGATTTTGCAGTTTTCACATATTTATATTTGGTTCTCAAATTGTTTATATTAATTCCAATTTTTAATGTCATAATTTTACTTTTTTTAATGCAACAATGTAATGCAAGAGGGAATTCGCACTCATTTAGGTCTAAGAAAGTTGTGTTTTGCTTATGGAATTTGCTATTCATATGTACGTGAAATTTTTTTCAGAATTCTCTTGGCGGTTTTTAGTGATTCATACAAACAAAAAACTATACTTTCTTACGCCAAAATATAACTGTATACTTCGAATTAAACAAAAACAAATACAAAACTTCCCCAAACCACAAAGATTTATCCAAAAAGCAAAGACTGGTGAAAAAAATATAAAAAAACTTTGAAACCACTTACTAAAAAAATATTCTTAAAAATATTAAGTTATTTTCAAAGTGAACCACATGACTTGACTTCAATAAGCCTACTGTTTCTAACGAACTATATTCTGCAGGAACATGCAGTCTACTTCTTTTTTTCGTAGTGGAGGAGTTAGAGCCGTTAACAAGAAAAATATTAACATGAAGATAAAACTAAACTCAAAATTTAGTTAGGTTTGATTTCAATAACTAACTTTATTTTCATTTATTACTTGAGCTCAGGCGAAAAAATAAAAATTGTATATTAAACACGATATTACACTTTTATATATTGAAATCAGACGAAAACTCAGAGCCTTTTGTATGAACTCATTAACGCGAAAACTACACCGGCAAACAAAAAATTTGGCTGTACATATGACGTAACCCACCTATCTACATGTAGTTCGTTGCAAACATTGCTGCTAGTATACACTATCATGTTTGCTATCGATGTCATAAACTACCATAGTGTGTATGTAGAATTAGTAAGCTTTTAAATAAAATTGATATGATTGAACTTTGCGTTAATAGGCATTAGTACTTTATCTTGGGTCAAAATCTCTCAATATGTGTAATAAGGAAATGAACTTTTAAGGAATTTCCTTAAAATCCCAATGTAATTTTTAAATAACCTTAATGAAAACCTCAAATGAAAATTTTCATCTTTTTTTGTGATGACAGTTTCCCTAATTTGGGGTCAGAATCCGTAAGATGGCAACCCTGATTGAAATTACCTTATTAGTGTTGCCATTATAAAAATATGCATATCCCATTTTGGGAGCACATCGCGCGAAGTATTTAAACACTTTTTATGTATTCAGTTAGAATTCGCTAAACATGTGCTCCTTCCTTTGAACACGAGCTCGGTCTAACACGGATCATATTTTGTTACAAATTCTTGTTAGACACAAAAAACATTGGTTTTACACGATTTCATATTTAAAAAAAAAATAAAATCAATATGCAGTGCTGACTGAAGCATACATTTTATAATGAAATTTTTTTATTGGTTTTATGTAAGTACGTATACCCGTAATCTATTGTTTACGTTAATTGTTAAGTTTATTGAAACAATTGATTGTCATATTCTTGCTTTTATGTACAAATATACAAAGATGCATATTTTATTTTAAATTTAAATCTAATAAAATATGAAGTATATACGTAGCTGAAATCGTTGAAGGTAGATCTTCTTTTTGCACTTGCTTCTTGTATCACCTAACGCGACTTTTCTTAACACGTCACTTTCGTGGAACGCAACCCTCGTGTTAAAGGAGGTCTACCTGTACATACATTTATGAACAAAGTTTCGATATCACAAAATATCTAAATTATTGTAAGACTAAATTTACACGATGATAAATGTACATACATGTGTCATGAAATTTGTTGCATAAAACTTTTTTATTTTCCAATAGGATGAGCAGGGAAGCAGTAAGCTATTGGAAAATATGGTAAAATTTTAAATTTGAGATGGGTTTTGTCAAGTTCCTTTACTCTATTTGTTTCTTTCTGCACACTTGCAATCAGAAAATAAAAAAATCGTTTAGAGTAATTCATAAAATGTTTCATCGTGTAAATTTAGTCTAATCGAGTAAATTATCAAAAAAATCTCGTTTTCAATAGAATTAAAATTAGAATAAGGTAACCCAGTGTAACATTGGGGCTACGTACGTCGATATACGATGTTTTTATTCGATATATATCGGTGCCGATCGATATTTAAAAATATATCGATATATATCGATATATTTTTTCACTTGCCCATCCCTAGTAGGCACAACATTTTAATATAACAGCTCTGTCTTTTTTGTCAACAATAATATTAAGCATCTCTGATTTCATATTAACCCATTAAGGACTTGATATCAGAATATATTACAAAATTATAAGACGACCCATACTCTATAATATAGAGTATATATAATATGGAGTCTATATAATATAGAGTCTATATATATATAGTCTATACATATTTGAATATTGATGGATATTTGGCAAAACGGTTATAAAACCGAAAATAAACGCCAAAAATGGCTAAAAACCTTTGCAACTATGAAAATAACGCAAAGCTTTCCATCTTTCATAGTGGAATTAACGGATGTCTACAAAAAATTTTCCAAACTGAAAAACAACTTCGAAAATAGTTCAAATCACTTAAACAGAACAAAAGAGCAAAATTGTGGAAAATATATTGTATAAATAACAAAAATTTGCAAAAACTTGTTAATATCAGAATACAATAATTTGAGATTGCTTAAAAACCCATTTTAAAAATCGGTGGAAACTCATCACATCTTTTAAAAACGTTCGTTTTGGAATCTTTCGTTCTTCGTCACATATCTGAATATTTATTTATTTTGGCTTAAATCTAGTTTACCAACGCAACTCCAAATAAAATAAAAATTTCATATGGCGATAGAAAATTGAAAAATAAGAAGAAAAAATTAAATGGTAAAAGTCTCGGAAACGCATAGTTTTCGAGTTATGGCCCTGTGAAGTTTTCATATATAAATGCGATTTTTGAACGCTTATGTCCAATATTGGTACCATTTGAAAGCTTTTAAATAGATCTTTCTGGATATTTCAAATTTATTTAAAACTTCTTAACCCATTAAGAAGCGGGGGTGTTTTTATACCACAGAGGAGAAAATCTGTGAGCCCGGCTGAAGGCCGGCTATGCAGCGAAGCTTTAGTTAGCGAAGCCGGTGTTTGTTATATCACAGAGGAGAAAATCATTGAGCCCGGCCGAAGGCCGGCTATGCAGGGAAGCTTTAGTTGAAGCCGGTGTTTGTGATACCACAGAGGAGAAAATCCTTGAGCCCGGCCGAAGGCCGGCTATGCAGGGAAGCTTTAGTTAGTGAAGCCAGTGTTTGTTATACCATAGAGGGGAAAATCCTTGAGCCCGGGCGAACGCCAGCTATGCACGGATGCTTTACTTAGCGATGCTGTTCTTTGTTACTTAATAAAATTTTTGTTACACTTTTATTTGAATAAACTATATATTTACCTAGAGCATATCTGTAACATTTTGATGTGAAATTTTGTAAAAACTGTATTGGCACATAAAGAGATCAATATCTAAACATTTTTTAAAATATTCAGAAAGATATATTTAAAAGCTTTCAAATGATACCAATATTGGCCATATACGTTCAGAAATATAGTAGAAAATCGCACTTAAATATGAAAACTTCAGAGGGACATAACTCGAAAACTGCGTTTCCGAGACTTTTACCATTTTATTTTTTCTTCTTATTTTTTTCTTTTTTCTATCAAGCTATGTAATTTTTATTTTATTTCGAGGTGCGTTGGTAAACTAGATTTGTTCCTTTATTTTGATGCATAATTTGAAATCACTAAAAATTTCCTTTTTATAAAAAAATGTTTTCTTTTCCCCACTTGTTGTTGATGTTAAATGAACTTTTTGTAGTGAAAGTTATTTTTAGAACACTTCGATTTCGTTTCGGAATATGTGAATAGACCGCTTAAGTGGTTTATCTTTAATTCAATTTTTCATTCTCCTGTAAAATAACATCAGCCCAGCCCTTTTTTAGAAGATATCTATATATATCCTGTTGAATCATTGTGTCTTTGACACCGTAGCTACCAAACGGCTAGATCGATTTTAATTTAGTAAATTTTGTTTGAAAGGTGATTTGATCCAGCCTACATTTGAAGAAAATTGGTCCAGCCGTTTTTAAGTTACCACCTTTTTTCTACGGGGGGTTTTTTAAATTTTTAATTTAATGTTATTATATAAGCCATCGAAATGTATATGAACAACAATAATAAACTGCCGCGGTATATAATCGGTTAATACCGGCATGAAATACAAAACATAAATACATACATATGTCAACGAAAATGTGAATTTATAAGATAGATAGACTGACCGACAGCAATTGTTTATTATATTATCTGTTATTAGTAAAACATTCCCGTTTACGATATGGAGGCGCCAATTCATTCACAGCATCAGGCTAAAGCAGCACCAGTTTATGAACGCAACATAGAATTGAAGGCACGAATTCCTTCAGACGAGGAGTACGAAAAGCGTGTGGATATTGCCAAAAAATTAACCGACCATCCCGGAGAAATAATCGAGCAACGTGATGTTTTCTTTAATTCACAAAATGGTCGCTTTAAATTGCGGTATCTTAAACCGCCTGCACTCTCTCAGCTGGTATACTATGATCGTCCCAATGTTTCTGGTCCTAAACTATCAAAATATAATAAAATCGAACTTGATGAACCTGAGGTAATGGAAAAAATCTTAACACAAACAAATGGAGTGCGCGGAGTTTTGGAAAAGACGCGCCATTTGTTTATTTTCTTCGAAACACGCATACACTTGGACAAGGTTAAGGATTTGGGCAACTTTATGGAATTTGAAGTCTGTTTATCCCCGGACGACAGTATGGAAGATGGTCAGGCAAAGCTTGATAAACTAGTTAGAGCGTTTAATATTAAGGATGAAGATCTGATTACGGGAGCTTATTTCGATGAGTTACAAAATTGAAAATTGTTCTAATAAGTTTTCCAAACATAAATTTCAACAAATAAAGAAATGATTTGTTAAGCATTTTCATATTACCTTTTGTGTTTATTTATACTCCAGGTTTATTTCTTTTTGCTTCCTCCATGTACATATATAATAATAATTCGTTAATAATTATGGTTTAATTTTATTTGTTTATAACAATTATACTCTAAAAATTAGTCTACACGTTATTAAATTTAGTTACTTTTTTACGTTTGATTCGCGCAGTTGTTCAACAAAAACTATTTTCATTCCACACATTTGCATTCTTTATTTTAAAAACGAAGCACCCGGTGAGGTGAATTTTAACACTAATAGCCGAGCGACCTCTAACGTTAACAACAGTGACTTTCACTTAAAGACATTTATGTTTCTTGCATTTCATAAATACAGTTATTTTCTTCTTTTATTTAACATCCTCGATAGTATAGTGGTCAGTATCCCCGCCTGTCACGCGGGAGACCGGGGTTCAATTCCCCGTCGGGGAGAGCTAGTTTTTTCTGTGAAATTATTAACGTGGAATTCATTACATTTTTATAGAAGAAAATATATTGAATAAAAATTAAGGACAGTAAATAATAATTTTTTATATTTGGCTGATTCCCTATGCCTCCAAGCTACTTTTTTGTGACTTTTAAGCCACACACCAGGACATATATGTTGGGTCGGTGTCATCTTGAAACAATTTTTGTGCAGAAAAAATAGATTTAAAATTCCCAAAAACTCCAGCGGGAAAAGTGATTTTCCCCAAAAAATCCACTGCAGATTGCCATAAAATTTTTGGGGACAACCCTGCAAAAATGTATAGACCACGTGCTCCATTTTAGTTGAAATGGACTAGCTACAACATGGCCCTATGTAATGCAATCATGGACCATATCATTTGCGAACAAGAGTTTGTAGTTAAGCGACAAGTGTTCGCCTTTTAACGATTGCAAATAGTGTATGCAATCGTCAAAACACGAACACTCAATTGCTCCATCAAGTATTGACATAGAGTAGTTTTAAAACTAACCTCATGTAGGTGCTTCATGGTATAACGGGAACTTTATACAATACGAGCTGTTACCCGCGACTTCGTCCGCGCTTTCCAGATATAGGGTAATTAATAGTTTTTATTTTAGAGGTACCCTTCTCCATAGTCCTACAGCCTTATTTTTGCCGGCGCAAATTATTTTTAAAGTAACATAAGCCAAATTTGAGGACCGCCACTTTTTTGCATCTCTCCAGATGTAGGATAATAATATATATATGTACATATATGCAGGGTAACCTTATTCCCCCTCCGATTCCGCCAATTTTCTGCTTGACTACGCACATTATCTTCATAGTAACATACTCTAAATTTGAAGATATGGGATAGCTAAACATTGTTTCTTTGTGGGGTGCCCTTCTCCCCGCTCTTATCCCACAAGTTTTCCGTCTGAATACGCACATTATTTGCAAAGTAGTATACAGCTAATTTGAGGGCTCTAACTATTAAAGCTCTACAGATATAGGAGAACTAAAATTTTTTGTATGAGTGGTACCCTTTTCCCTGCTCCTATCCCGGCAGTTTTCTGCTTGACCAAGCATATTATTTTGAAAGTATCCTACACTAAATTTGAGGACTATAACTATTGCACCTCTCCAGATATAGGATAACTAAACATATTTTTGTATGGCGGTACCATTCTCCCCACTCCTATCCCGCTGTTTTTTGTTCGACTATTTGAATTATTTTGAAAGTAACATACAGCAAATTGGAGGACTCTAACTATTACAGCTCTCCAGATATAAGATAACTAAACTTTTTTTCTCTGAGGGTAACCTTCCTCCCACTCTTATCACGCCAGTGTTTTGCTTGACTGTTTGCATTATTAAAGTAATTTTCATCAAATTTGGGATAACCAAATTTTTTTTTGGTATGGGTAATTCCCCTAAAAATTGCAAACCTAGTAAACATTTTCCAAGCAAATCGGTCCAGCCGTTCTCAAGTGATGAGATTACATACATGCACAATTTAATTTTTATATAAGCTTTGCAGACAAAATGACTAGTATATGTATTTAGAAATATACTAGTTGCTTTTTAACTCAGACTAGTTGCCTATCTGTGTCTTTTTTTTCATATATCGAACTATCGATATTAACATTAGGTTGTCATAGGAGCACAACTAATTAAATTTGTATGTATACAGTTATAACCCAGTTGGAATAGCAGTTGTTGTAAAGTAGTGCTCTTACTAGTTTTTTTATTTATCGTTTTGAATTGCTTTAAAAAACTTTGGCTCGACCGGGGCACGAACACACATTCCTCATATTTCAACGCAAGTACTCTACCCACTGAGCCATTCTCTACTTATTTGCTTGAGAGCTAAAAATATGTTTTATGTATAAGTCGTATATATGAAAATTGTGTCCTTTTTTGACTAGTATTGTTGCTAGTCTCCATACAACTAGTTATATAATTGTTCTTTTGTTACAACTAGTAATATGACTGTCGTTTTTTGACTAGTATCATTACAACTATTATATAACTGCCATAAAGCGTATCTAGTTGTAAATTTAGCTGCTGGTAGTATGTAGGTTAGGTTAGGTAAGGAGGGCAGTCACGACTGTAGAAGTGACTCACTGGGGTCCGTTGATTCGGTCCCTTTGTGTTACCCTAGAGCAGACAGGGCATAGAAATTCTGCTCTGCCGCCGAGTCACACCATCCCGATTGAACTAAGTAGGAGGATAGCCTGACTAGCCCTACATTAGCCAGACTCTCTAAGTCTGGAAATATGCTAGCGCCCAAGATTCTCGTCCTTAAGCTGGCTAGAGCCGGACACTGACATAGAAGATGGAGAACAGTCTCCTCCTCGGGAGTATGTAAGTATATAGATGAAGAGAACTTTATATTATTATATTCTACGAATACCTTACAACCATAAAATGAACTTTAAGCACGTGAAGCGGCAGGAACCACTAGTATCGGATAAAATCAAGGTATCGATATGTATGTATACATATATGTAAAAGCCATTCCTTCAAACAAATATTTTCTACGCAAAGTGCTCTTTACAAATTATGCACCTGATTGACCACCCCACACAGTGTATATTTAGAAAAGTTAAAATTAATTAAATGTTAAAATAAACTTTTTTCAAAATATGTATTATTGATGTTGAAAAATGTTGAAAAGTTTTTCTAGAATCACTTTTGAAGGAAGTTTGATTTTTATTTGGTTGGTTTAACAGTGAAATTGTAGTTTCTCTCAAAAAGGATAACAAAAAAATTTTGCATAAAAAGGTCAATGTACAATGGTATTTTTTTTGCTGATACGAGTATGTTATAAGAACAACATTCATTAATTTAAACTCGAATAAGTTTTGCCCACAAATTAGAGTCAAGTTTAATGAAAATAAAAACCAATTAATGAAAATAATTTGAAATTGATGGCATATGGCTGTTATTTGAGTAGAACATTTAAACAAGTATTTAGAATTTTTAAATTCTGCCATGCAGAATTTTCTGTATCGTACATATGTATATATGTATACTTTGGACCGATCTGTTCTAATAAAAATCTAGAGCATTTTAATATTAAAAATCTTTACATAATTTTTTATGACAACTGTTATTATTTGGGTTTTTTGCATTAATTTCATCCCATATGTATGTGTGTATGTATATGTAAATAAAAACCACCCAGATTGTTGCTATTTAAGTTGCAGCAATGAAAATATAATTTAAAAACAATTGCTATTTCAATTTATGTGTAGCTACTGTCAACAAGTTTAATTCAAACTATAAATATTCTTAATGCTACATTTCTACAATAACAACAAGAAAGAACCAAATAAAAAATAACAAATATGATTTAAATCTTTAATGTGTCATTTACATCCCATTGTGTTGTTGCTGCTGCTGTTTGTTGGTTGAGGTGACTGTATAATTGTTGCTTTTTTTCATAATTTTATGTTGGTGCTGTTGTTTGTTCAAAATTTATTAATGATTTTTAAGGTGTGCGTTTTTATTAATGTTGTGAAAAAGCACCGTTAAATATCTTTGTTTTAATTTCAAAATTTGTTGCATGCATTCTATAAAAAATAAGTACATACACTGAAAAGAAACAACACACAATATTTTGTTGTAGTTGCTAGGGGCTAGTTACAAGGCGACGATTAGATTGACAGTCCATCAGGAATCAATTATGAAAACGGCTCAACCAATTGCAATATAATTGCGCAATTTTTCATATTGAGCTCAATTTCGTTCGGAAACGGAATTCAATACACTCCATTTTTGTAACAGCTGGTATCTAAAAAAGAAAACTAAAGTACGCAAATATGTCAGGTGTATCCAGACTGTTGGCGGCGCTGGTATGCTTGGTTATACTCCGGCTACGGCTTGACATTTTGGCGTGGATTGAATTCCGTTTTCGAACGGAATTGAACTCTTTGACATGGCCGAATATCGCCAATGTGCATGTCATATTAGAAGGTGACACAATATATTGAAATAAATCAAAAGGCTTTTGATGTTGGCAACATTTTTCAGTATTATGTTTACTTTTTCACTGTGAGAAAAACTATGCCATATTTTATTTGAATGTATTGTGCTACATATTGCATATTAAAGGTCAAAACGATAATAAAATGTACAATAACATATTTAATAATAATTGTCATCTCGGAAATTTAAGCTGTGCTGGTTCTTCGTTTTCTTTCAAGAGCTGTATTATTTATATACATCAATATCTCCTCTTCCTCGTTACAATGTACTGTAGTAAATATTTCTTTAAGTGTATATCATGAGGATTAACAAAATCCACTCAATAATATGTTTTAAAAATGTTCTCAAATATTCATAAATTTATTCATTCAGTTTCTTACGTTTTGTAGTGTTAAATGAACTTAAAAATGTCATTTAGGATTTAAACAGAAATATGTATTGTCATGAATCATAAAAACATTTAAGATTTATGCCAGCTTTTTTTGTATTTTTATGGTTTAGAGGTTATTCTAGAATGAAAACAATTTAAAAAATGTTTTTATGTTTTTTTTTACAAAACCTTTTTCTATTCTAAAAATATTACATACCAATTTTTTTTTTGTTATTACTTACATATATATATAGTACATGCAAAATAGCCTCATAAAATCCGATTTTGTGGGATATTTTTGCCCTAATTCTTAATAAGTACCAAATTAACCCTTATACTGAATTTACATGGTCTAGATTTCGAGACTATTTTATTTAAAATCTATTCGTTTACACTAAGCTTTTTTTTGTCATTTTTCAAGATTTCGTATCCAAGACAAAATCCTTTAAGTGAAATTTATCTTACACTGCAACCAACAAGTGCCTACTCAGCTAGTTGACACACCTTTAATAGAAAAATTTTGTGGAGTGTACTATTCACATAGCTAATTCACTCACCTTTTATATAAACATTTTGTACAGGGTAGTAAAAAAATAAGAATACTAGATTTTGAGTAGATTTTGTACAAATCTACTGAAAAAGCAGATTTCGCTTTGTATAGGAAATCTAGTACAAAAAAACTAGATTTGGGTCGAAATATCGTAAGTACTAGATTTTGAGACAATGTAAATTTAAATTTTTACTGTTTTCTGGCATTCAAGTTGAGTTTGGAGCTTTGGTGTCTTTGAAGACTTATAGTAGAATTTTATACAAAATATTTTCGATTCAAGAAAGGAAAAAAATATCAATATAGCAAAGAGTTAGAGTGCTAAAACATTTCACAAAAATTTACCTCGTCGTGCAGTACATAAAAGTGATGCACACACCTTATACCTGAAGTGTTAGGATTACAAGATGTCCCATAACGTTTCACTGTAACAATGTGCGAAAGGAGGAAAAGTTTAACTTCCCTTAAAATGGATCCCAGACGTAAACTTTAAAAATGCCGATATACGCATATTTTTCTTTTGTCCCTTCTACCATAATCAGTTGTTAGAACCTTTTTATTTTTTATTTTGCTGTACAGTGTAATTGCTCAGGATCATCCGTGATTAAACTAACTCTACGTCTTACCGTAGACATGTTTATTGCGGCAATTGCCAAGCTTCATATAAAAAATACAACGGAAAAAAAATTATTTAATTTTTAATATGGAATTTGACAATTGCCTGCAATAAAAATTGCATCGCGGAGACGTAAGGTAAACAATGTATGCATGATTCGCGAAAATCAGCTGTATATTCCCCCATGTCTACCTTGCACCTTACACACCGACCACACGAGCAATTGTATATGTCTTAATACAAGCAATAAAGCCGGCAGAACCGCGACATCAATTGCCAATGTTTTTGCTTGTATTACCACATTTACACTATGCAACTTTGTTGCATGCAATTTTCATTTTAAGTGAGAGTAGAGTGTTGAAATAGAAATGTACACATTTTGTGTTTCTTCTCTGTCTTTCTCACTGAAAAAAGAGAGTTGCATGCAACAAAATTGCATAGTGTAAATATGGTATATTTCTTGATAGCGAACAAATACAAATTTTAAAACAATTGACAATTTTGCTGAAGAGGGTTGTGCGTAATTTACACTGTATTCTGTATATAAATAATAATTTTTCACATTTTCCAGCGATGTTCTTTTCAAAATTAACTTTATTGTTAATTTTTTTCACTTTTCACAAAAAAAAACTCAAATGGCTTGTGTTAAAAGATTTATTGTTTAGTGCCAATTTACACTATGCAAGTCTTATTGAAAAGATTCTTATTCAGCTGTGAGAAAGACATAGAAATGAATACACATTTCTCTGTTTTTCTAATAGCTGAATAAGAAGCTGATCAATAAGACTTGCGTAGTGTAAATTGGGACTCAGCAATGTACGAGTATTTTAACATTTGTTGAACACATGTTCATACGGTCCACACGCAAATATCTTGTGTCGGCAATCAAATTTGACGGTTGCCGCGGCAATAGTTTCCAAACTTATTGCTCGTGTGGTCGGGGTGTTAAATAAGTAAGTCTTCTGAAAAATTTTTTTAAAAAGCTTTTTTCCAGATATTTCTTTTTTCAAAGGAATGTTGCTTAAATTCAACACTCAGCAAACAGATTCATTAAAAATTTCATTACACAAATGCTTAAAAATTTTAATTTTACAACACGGAGACTGCCATCATTTATAAAATGAATAAACTAATATTCACTGCAAGAAAATCTTATTTTGGGCCTTA
This sequence comes from Panzeria rudis, assembly GCA_956483635.1. Classification (NCBI taxonomy): domain Eukaryota; kingdom Metazoa; phylum Arthropoda; class Insecta; order Diptera; family Tachinidae; genus Panzeria; species Panzeria rudis. The sequence goes on along the minus strand of OY101450.1, from coordinate 130,780,689 downwards.
ATTAAGCTGCTTTTTTGCCAGCATATTTGTTTAAATTTAAACCAACATACTTGGTAAATATTTTGACAGTTGTAAATTCTTTTAAACGTTTTGCGTTTTCTCATATCTTTTGGTTTTATTTCTCGTTTTAGCAAATGTTGATTTCAATTAACGTTTGTTTAACTTTTTTCTAACTAAAAAATTTAATCCCAAGAAAAACATATTATATCTAAACTAGCTTCATTTACAGCGTGCAACGCCACACAGATAGTTGTTGAAGCATTTTGTGGATAAAAGTTGTTTTTAACTCTTTTGTTTTTATAGTAATAACTGCTGCTATTGTCATAATGATAACTTTATTGGATGAATAGTTTTTAATTGTAGTCTACGGTTATACAAAAAGTATAGGGAACTTGTTTGTCTGTTTCAAAATCTTAAATCAAACAGTTCTATTACCAAAGATATGTAAATAAGTTGCTAAATTTTATCAATAACTTGTACGTAGTGTACTGCATACGCAACTAAAGTAATAAGCACACATTCCAATTCAACTTCAATTGTTTTTAATGGCAAAATTATTGTTCCTTTAAAATAAATAGCATTGAATTAACAATTTTAAAAGCCCCTGAAGCAGTGATGTCAGATGTAGGGTATTTTCGCTTTTTGTAGGGACTTTTCTAGAAAATTCCATGCGTAGGGAAAAAAAGGACAGATTTTTAATATTATGCAAAATGTAGGGAATTTTGAAATCTTTCTTTTGTTTTATATAAAAATTAAACTAAATTAAAGTTTTTTTCTTAAAGAAATCTTTCTCCAAAGTGATTTTTATTATTATTAATATTGAGTTATGAATTTTAGTCGAACTGTATGGTTTTTATCTAAAGTTATTTAATTAGTTTGGGTTAAGTTCGTTTTTAATTTAATCTTTCGACTAATTATTTTTATTTAAAAAAGAAATTCTAAAGCATGTAAAGAAAATTCAAAGAAAAATTTGGCTGTACGGAAGATTGAGCTGACATTAGATGTTTCGAGACCACCACAGTTGTCTAATCTGAGCTCTTTATTATTTTATCAGCAAATAACAAGGCTTTTTTCGGGGACCACACACCCCTTCGTCAATGTTCATGTGTATTTTCTGAATTTCATAAACTTTCATCTGACCCCGTTTGTTGCAACTCAAGCTTATATATAAAATCGTGAATGAAGAAAGAATACGATAATTATTTTATTCTGTTTTAACAATCTGATAGACATAAATAATCAGTTTAAGTTATGATAAAACTGATATCAACTTTTGATAAAAATTTTTGAAAGTTCACAAAATTTTAATGACAATCTAAAATATCTGAATCTTACACAACTCTAGGAATTGTAATGGGCTTACCACATAAAATGAAAGCGACGAACATATATTTTTTGCAGTTTTATGATTAAAAAATGTAGTTGTAGGGGAAAAGAGGGAATTTTTTTAAGATGTGTAGGGATTTTTGAAAATGTCTTCTGACATCACTGCCCTGAAGAAAATGGTTAATTACTTCAAAACGGCTGGACCGATTTTCTGCAAACATAGGTTAAAAGATTTTAGATGACGTCACCTTTCAAAAAAACTATTCAAAATCGATCCAGCCGTTTGGAAGCTACGGTGCCACAGACACACCGATTCAAGAGGATACAGCGAGAAAAGAGGTTTCTTCAAATATAGTTAAGAACACTCTCGATTAAGTTACCTTTAAAAAACTTAACGATGGCGCAGACGGACACACACTACGAAATTATAACATCACTCTTTTTTTACCGAGGGCTAAAATTGGCAAAATGATATGTATATGAAAATTAAAAAATAAAAAAAATAAACCATCTCCCCGACGGGGAATTGAACCCCGGTCTCCCGCGTGACAGGCGGGGATACTGACCACTATACTATCGAGGATATATATATATACCTACTCATGCACAACTTCTACATTCAATTGTTCCACATTCAACAGTTCACTTTTTGAGTAATAACAAATACTCTAATGGGACACTGCCATATCAGTAATTATACACACTGCTTTATCCAAAGAAACCGTTTTATTAATTTAAATTTATGCGTTATAGAGATGCCAGATGTTTGTGAAATGCGTTTCAAAAAATTATTAATTTTACTCGTTATATATGTTCTTTTTATACAAGACGTCATATACAACGTAAAACCATGTAACTATGTATAATATTTTAAATTTTATAAAAGAGGGAAAACTGTTTATAAAATAGTACAAGCTATAGTGCCTTTGTTGTTTTCATTTTGATTGTAACGTTGCCGAACATGACAGAAGAAGCATGGGATATAGGTTCGATATAATATACAATAATTAATTAAAACAGCGATTTTGAAAATTTTGCCACTTAAGCTAATTTTAGACTATCCCACAAGCGGTTCGACTTCTGTAGAAAATGCAACCCTGATATAATGTGTTGTTATTATGTTTTAAAATTTTCCACAAGCTCATAACATCAGGATTGCATTTTGTACAAAAGTCGAACGACTTGTGAGAAAGATTAAAAATGCTATTACATGCTTTTATGCCTCATATGACGAAGTATATATACACAGAAAAAAGTTTGAACATAAATAGTACTAAAAAAGTTCATAATTTATTGTTCATATATTTTAAAATACAGGAATTTTTTCATTCCCAGTATGAATTTAGCTTTCAATAAATAAATTTATGAAATCAAAGTTGCTTTGAAAAAAATTTTCAACTTTTTTTGTCAACAAATTCTAAAATGCTTTTCTATTTATATAAAGTAAAAATACAATTAGTTCCGAATATTCTGTTTGGCAGAAAGGAAATAGTTGTGCCTAGTACAACAGACTATACAAGTTCAATACTGAATTTTTAAAAATAATTTTTAAGGAATTTATGAATTAATTTATGTAAAAGTTCCTAGCAGGAATGAAAATAATTTGGAAAAAAATTATCATGTTAGATTCATAGCATTTATGAAAAAGTTCCTTGGATATAAGTAATATTTTTTTCTGTGTACAAATTACAAATTGCATTCTACAAATATACAAATATAAAAATGATATATTACAAACATACAAATTACATTTATACAAGTACATATTACAAATATATAAATAGCCTGCCTTTTTTGACAATTTCCTTTTAAAACCCCTACGAAAAGTTGCGCACATTTACATTACAGACTTTTCTCCATGACTTTTTTGACGTTTATACACATGGTTAATGCTGAGAGTACTCAACACCTCTCTCTCTCTCAAAAGCTAAAAATGCCTGCCTTTAAACCCAAACAGAAAAGGCACAGTGTAAATTGCGTCTTAGGGAGATCTTCAAATGATTTTGAAAACTTGTTTTCCGTTTCTCCGAATAGTTGTTATTTTTAAAAACCAGTTTCCGATTACATATTATTATAATAACCGGTTTCAAGGACGTAAGAATAAAACACAAAAATTATATTGCTGAAATAAAAATTTATTGGAATAAAAACAAAGATTAGGAAAAACATTATAAAACAAATTACCATACGTTAGTTAAGTAGGTGTAAATTATTAAAATGTTTTATCTTATTTGCCAACCATTTCCATTATAATTTCGTTAATTTTACTTTTTAGTTCTATTTTTTTGATCAACCAAACGGTTGAGTTGAAAAATCCAATAAATTTAATATAAGCAGGGGGATACATTTTTATTCAAGATAACACTGAAGATGGTACTTAGTCTCAGCCATTCTGATTATCAACAAAACTTGATGTGGAATGACGGAAAATCATTCCAAATTCAAGACATATATTTTCTCTTATATGGTTAACATAAATTTCAACGATTATTTTCAAACTAGCCCTCTGTTGCTTACATGGAGTAGCTTCAAATCTGGACACCTTTAGGTGCTCCATGGACTACTAACATAGAGTAGTTTTTGAGTTAGTCCAATGTAATGCAGAGCTGTTAAATGGAACATGCTAACTTAATACATTTGACCCATTAATACAGCTGGTGGTCAAGGTTGTCAGATTTTTTCCGACCTATTTCGCCAAATTGGTTTTAAAAATCGCCAAAAGTCGCCAAAATCAATTTTACGTAGTTTTTCTTAATATATATTTGATAATAAATTTTTTTTATATAATACATTTTTTAACATAGATTTTAATAATATGGTCGTATAAAAATTAAGCAGAAAATTGCTAAAAGTAGAAATAAAATTGCCAAAAATTATTTCTTGTAAACTTTTCGCATCAAAATCCAAAACCAATTAATGACTATTATTAATATAAGAAAAACAATCAAAATTACATTATTTTAATTTGTTGCAGACGATTTTTGGTGTAATTTTCCAGAATTATAAAAATTTGTAATTTAAATTTTGTTTAAAAAAATAGCCATAAAAATCGCCAACAAATCTATTTATCGCCAGAAAAATCGCCATGTCACCAAATCAAAATTTTTGACGCCAAACAAGTTGAAAAAGCGAAGTTTCTGATCGAGCTCAGCAAAAACGGCAAATTTACATTGACGATTTTTGTTCATGCGGATAATTCGTTTTGATTTTTTTTATTATGTAATTTGCTAAATTTGACGACTTCATTTTAAAGTTAGATCTGGCAACTATTCGCGCCGGTTGCTTTGCTAGCAGGGCTGCCAATAGTACCAATTTTACGGCATTTCGGGGATTTTTGCATTAAAAAATTACTAAATGCCGATTTGACGATTTTAGATGTAAAAATGCCGATTTTTATCGAACCAGTGGACAAAACACTAGCAAAAAAGAGAAATTCATTTAAAAGATATCAGAGGCAAAACCTTATTTTTTTCTATGATTTTAACATTAAAAGCTCTGAAATTTAAAATATAATAATAATTGTGTAAATTTTTATATAGAAATGCTCACCATCATAAGAAAACTATTTGATTTGAAGATAAGTTCAAATCACTAAGTTTAATAAATACAACATTTTTGATATTCTTAGGAATTTCAGAAGTTTATAGTTTGAAATTTCCTGCATTTGAACAAATATTCAAAAAGAGCGATATTAGTTTATATAATTTTTGGGAAAAATTTTTTGAAATAAAGCGATACAATATCACAAGGGTTTTTCCAGTCTTACCAGAATTTGAGAAACAAATTATGGCTCTGCCACATTCGTCTGCAAATGTCGGACAAATATTTATTAACGTCAACACATACTGATTACGCACACATACTGATTACGCCTTTTTAGAGCTTTTCTGCAGAAACACCCAGAGTCTTGGCAGGAATCGAACCTGCGTCCTCCCAGTTAATAGTTAACCACACTCTTCACTACACTACGGGATAACTAATTTAAATTTCGATGTTCCTTAGAAAATGAAAGTTTAGAAAGCCTTATTTTTTCTAAATATTATTTAAAACCCATAAAACCAATTGTTTTCACACTCATTTAAAAGCGATTTGACAAAAATTATAAATTCGAAAATGTATTCATTCTGAAAATTGCATGGCATATATTAAAACTTGTGAGAACATTTTTATGTTATAAACCACTTAAAATTACTGGCGATTGCTATTTTTTGTTTTCTTATTAATAAAACTTAATAAAAACCACTAAATATGATTAGTTTTATATATGCCGATTTTCTTGCCGATTTTCCCCCAAAAGAGCAGATTTTTCATCAAAATGATCTGGCAGCTCTACTTGCTATTACAGCCTCAGATAAAAACGGCCAGATAAACTTCAGTCTGCAAGTGGAGAACATGAAGTACGGTTGTAGCGAAAAGTGAAGCGGAAGTTAATCTACGGTCGTGTGATAATAAGAAAGAATCTTTGAATTAAACAAGAACATTTAATGCTTTTTTATCCTACTTGAAGAAAAAAATATATTAAGAATATGCATAAATATGTGATTAATAAATAGAAAGTTTACAATAATAAAAATTATTTAAAAATGGAGTAATAAAATAGTCTGGTTGCAAGAAAAGTGGAAGAAATTTATGGAAACATGAGAGCTAAAAGGGATATAACAGAAAGTGTGATAAAGAAAGAATGATGGAAAACGATAACAACAAAAAATATCAGCATAAAAAGCGTGCAGGCAAATGAAGTTGTAAAAGGAAACAACAAAAAAAGCAAAATATATAAATAAACAAAGAATTTAAGTGAATAAAAGCATAAAGCAACAACAATTGATTTGTTTACATACAATAAGAAAAGGAATAAAAGATAAAGCAAAAATTTCAATGCATATTTATTAAAGTATTAACAGCAAGAAATCAATGAACAATCTTTTAATATTATAAATTATTAATAAAATATGCGCACAATGTTTTATCAAAGTGCCTTTGTATGAGTGTGCATATGTTGGTGTAGTAAAAGAGGGAGTGTATGTGTGTAAAAGGGATTTTTTTTGCACTTCCTGCTTACAAGTTCATTAATTTCTTTTACATATTCTGTGTTGTACTTTGTGTACTACCCCCGTAAGTAACGTGTATTTAACTGTCAAATATTACAGCACTTACAAATCCAACAAGAACAAAAGTTGCAAAGAAATCTGAAAAAAGAAGAAAATTGTGATTCCTTTTCATTTGTGTTTTACTTGTTTCCTTGATTAAGGAAATTTGTGTGTTTTTTTTTCGTTTACAAAATGTTTGTGCAGTAAAATATGTGAAAAATATTCAACAAATAGGTATTTTTTATAAAAAGTGACTAAAACATGATATCTTAAATAAACTACCCCTTGGCTCTGTGTCTATTTCCATCAACTCTAAGAACTCGCTTTTCCATCCTACACTCGCCATGGATTATAATACTACGACTGCTATCACCACCCATAACCTCCGGATGTCACAACATTCCATCACTAGAACTAAATCAAAAATTTTAAATGCTTTGAAGCGGGCTTTCCAAAGCACATTCTCTCAAAGCAAAAGTTTGATTTTCCTATTATTGATCTGCATTTCAGCTGTTGATTTAGCACAAGGAAGTCAAGGTGAGTTTTTTGTAAATTCCGAAATTTCTCAACGCATTTCTGATTCCAGGGTGTTTCGTTTTAAGTCTGTTGTTTTGAAGATTTTTTTTTAAATTTGTATTTAATTAACATTAAAATGAATGCAAATAATAAATCCAGTAATAGAATTTCTATGAAAAGAATAAAAATTTTCCAACCTTTAAATAATAACATTAAATTAAAAATGTTAAAAATCCCCGAAGAAAATAGATGATAACTTCAAAACGGCTGGACCAATTTTCTTTAAACATAGGTTGGAAGATTTTGTATCAAATCACCTTTCAAACAAAATTTACTAAATTAAAATCGACACACAGATTCAACAGGATACATCTAGTAAAGATGTTATATCTTCTAAACGGCTGGACCAATTTTATTCAAACATAGCTAAGAACACTCTCGATCAAGTCACCTTTGAAACAGAAGAAATCAAATCATAATCGGGCCATCCGTTTGGTCTGCACGAGGGCTCGTACATCGACACACACACACTACAAACTTATAACACCCTTTTTCAGTCGGGGTTTAAAAATATGTACATGTATAAAATATACAAACTTTAATCCACTAAACTCAAATCCGTTTTCGGTTTTTCTCTATCACGTACAGATTTTTTTAATGGGACTTACTAATATTTCCAATAGGTACATCAGTATATTTCACGTAAACTCGAGAAAGGTTTGCCCGATTGGAATAAATAAACCTCAAAACAATGCACAATAAAATTATCCTTAAGTCGTCCTTATATAATTTTTTATATTTCCATCAGTTTCGTAGTAATTCAGAAATGAACGACGAAAAATTGGGCTTTTGATGAAAAATTAAACTAGTTTTTCGTTTTTAAAAACTCATAAATAAATTAAGACAGCAAAATTTTTACGTTATTATCATACATCAGAAGGCTAGTTAGGTATATTAGGAATAAAATAAACCATAAATCACTAAAATCTATGAAGAAATGTCGATTTTATTCTCAATTAAGTGAAAGAGATCAATTAAGAAAAGTTATGAAATCCATACAACAGAAAAATTTTAATTTCTGTGTTTTTGTGTCTTGTGTGAAAATCGTAAATTTTTTCAATTAAGTTACATCACTTAATTGTGCATAAAATTTACATTTGTCCATCGATTTCCATAATATAAGGCGTATTTTATTCTTAATATTCCTAGCTTTCTGATAAACGAAAAACGTAAAATTTTTGCCCTTTTAATTTTTTTATGAGTTTTCGAAAAAAAAAGTTTAATTTTTCGTGAAAAAACAGAAACTTTCGCCGCTATTTTCTGAATAACTCTGAAACATTTAAAAATGTAAGGAGGGAAATTTAACTCCGTCTAAAATAATTCGCAGATGTATGCTTTCAAAACGCCGATGCACCTACATTTGTATGTATACATAAATATATATTTTTGGTCCACCCAACAAGAATCAAGCGTTAGAACCCTGTTATTTAAAAAATTTTTGATTTTGTAGTACATACTCAGTAAATATTACCAATTTTCGAAGAAAAAAAAACTAGGTTACTTCACTTTATTATGAATAAAATAGCTATTTATAGACCGATTTTCCTGCGATATGCCACAATTCATTTGTGGTAGACGTAACTTTATGATCCAATAATAAGAATGGAATTTTGTTATTGCCATTTTTGATTTATGAATTTTTAAAAAATTAAATAATTTTAATTTTACGAAAAAATTATATTTTCTTATTATTGCGTTCTGAATGACTCCGAAACTTTTACGCATAAAAATAAATGTTAAAGTATCTTAAAGACCGCTAAAATTCAAATTAATTAAGTTAGTTTTTTTAAACAATATTGGAAGAGTCTTTCTCAAGTTACCATCAAATCCGTAAAACAGCCTCTTCAAAATTAAACTTTTTGCAAAAACTATATAATTTCTAAATGAAATCAGTATTTATCCATCGATTTTCATAAAACAATGCTGATTTTATTTGTAATATATATGTTTTTATTATCAGTTAATAAGAATGGAACTATTTGCCATATTCGATTTTTTTATAAATTTTCAAAAATAAGAACTTTCTAATCTTACAAAAAAAATTCTTTCAGCCGGTCGGAATAACTCCGAAACCGTTGAATATATAAGTAAATATTATTAAAACGGCTTACAGATAACTTTATTTCAAGGTTTTTAGTGGTTTTTATAATAAAATTTGACAACCTCTTTCCTCGTGATAAAATCGGTGGTGAAGGCTCTTCAAAATTCCAAATTTTAGAAGAAAAAAATTAAAAAAGGCTTATGACAAAAGTTTAATTTTGTTCCATAGTGCAATGCAGCACGTCCTACTGATCGATTTTTGGCCGAATGAGTGTTTACATGACAGATGCGTTTCTCGAAATATTACTGGTCTAATTCGAGCTAATCACTTCGGTATGTCAAGCTAAACGCCAAATCGAAAAATCAGCTTTGTCTGCAAAATAATGCAGATAAATCCGATTCAGTAGATTCAGCGTAGATCAATGATAACGACCACTACAAGTAAACAATAAAACCCAATTTGTGTTGGCCCGAATAGAACGATATTAACGCATAAAACATGTGTCCTAAAAAGAACTAGTTACGTGCCGTACAATGAACGCTACAAAGGACAATCCGTATCTACGACTAGTCCTTATTGGAAAGCATTGATTTTGCCATTTCTGTTTTTAAAAAAGTTTCTTTGCACCAGAAATACAAATGCAACCATAAAATATCAAAATAATTCTTTGGAACTGCGTAAGAACAAAAAAAAAAATTTCATTATGTGCAATTTCCAATTGATGGCTCTAATCGACACTGTCAGACTCATAAATCAAAGATCGACACTTTCCTTAACAAAACTTGTCTATACATATGTACATACATACGTTACTGTAATTGGTAAAACAAATTTATTTATGGTTTTCTCTTACAAAGAAAACTATTTTTAAATATCATTTGCTTTGTATTTGTTACCTGTTTCAAAACGATTTACCATGTCCTTTTCATGTGTTCTAGTATAACAATTATCTCTGGTAGCAATCATTTGTTTCTAAAACATTGAGAATCCAATAAGTTTATGTACGTGTTCTTATGACTATTCTGCTACCTGTTCTACATACTTGTAATGTTCACACAAGACATTTGACACTTGCGTACTTTTTCGAATCTTTCAAAAAATCTATTTCTTATGTATTTGAAAAGGTTAGGAATACAAAAAATTAAATATTTCCAACAGGTAAAGTGTTTATGACAATTTTAGTTTAAAAGCAACCAGTTCTAAAAAATATTTAATGATTATTTAATGTAAAATAAAAGAAAATTTAAAATTCTAATCAAATAAAGACCTACGAAAAACGTCCTCGTCTTATCAATCGAATGTTTACTATTATTATTGGTTACGTTTAAGATAAGATAATATTATTTTCATAAATTTCCAATACCGTTTTTAAAACTATTAGAAATAATCATTTACATTCATTTTTAATATTGATCATTATGGTAACTAACACGAGGGCTGTGTATAATGTCTTTTGAAAAGTGAACATCACAAGTTGAGTATAAAAAAATTCACACAATTTAAGATATAATGGCACATTTTCATAGTCAAAACAAAATATACTTTAAGAGTTTAAAACCTGTATTTTGTATGGCAATACTGGTTTTAAATTCCTAAATTATACTTTGTTTATGACTATGATTATCTTATTTTCTAGACAAAACTACAAAGGTTTCCCTATTATTTGTAAAAGGTTTAATATTTCAGGAAACGGCTGGACTTAAAATCATTCCTAATTAGAGATCAAATCTGAACGTTTACTGCAGAACTTCTAAAAACTTTAAGCGGAAATGCCTTTCAGCTTGCTTTAGTTCTTGAACCAACCTCGTAGTTTAAACTTAAAACACACTGCCTTCCCCCATCTACCACCGACAATCTTAATAAAGTTTCTTTCTGCCTTAACCTATTTCCTAGCCATCTGTTACTTTTAATTCAAAAAGCAATTACAATTATTTCTTATTGTATTTCTATTTATTGACAAATTGTTACAAAAAAAAAAACGTGACACTTAAACTTTAAAAACGTAATATTTGTTTATATATGGGCCAATCCTTTTTAATTAAAAAAAAAACTTAATTTGTTTGTACGTACTTTGTAGTTTTTGTAAATAATAAAATCTCCAATAAGTCTTGTATATACATATAATGCGATAGTTTTACTTTGTAAGCAGTTCATTTTCCTATTAAAAACTATTGAGCTCTTTCGTTTTATGTTTTGCAATATCTAAATATTTAGATAAGAATATATGTAAGTTGGTTTCTTCCATTGTAATTCAAAGTTAAATTAATGTGATATTTTGCACGTAGTCCCAAAGAAGTTCACTACAATCAGGGTGACCGTTGGAAATTTTTAAAAAGTGGCACAAAAAGGGGATTTTGAGGAAAAAAGTGGCACCAAAAAGGGGATTCTTCCAAAAAAAAGGGGCAACTTTTTTAAAAAGGGAATAATTAAACCACATTCTAATATTTAATGAATTTCTAGGGCATATAATGCTTTTCAATAAAATGAATCAATTTTGATGTTTTTTCGTTAAAAGAAACACTGCTTTTTATATAAATTTTAGACAAACAATGCAAACAAGACTTGTTTGTATAAAATTTATGTGAAAGGCACGAACCTTTTTTTTTTAGCAATTTCCATAAAAAATTTTTTACTCAAGTCGCTTGTTTGCATATGGAAACAGCACATTAGTAAAGTATATCGAAAAGCAGTTTCGCTGAGTAAAGATTTTTGCATAGTCGGCCTTCGGTCGCCGAAGCCGCCAAGTATACTGAGAAGAGGAAATCGTTAAGACCGCCCGAAAGCCGCTTTTCAATATACCAAGAAGAAAAAATACTTAAGCTCGGCCGAAGGCCAGCTACGCAAAGAATATTTTGTAAAATAAAATAACTTAACAATTTTAATTAATTTCCAAATATTTCTTTGAATCGACGATGTCGATTGGACATATTTTAAGCATTGTTTACGCTATTTGCAAATTTTTCTTGATTTTATTTCACTTTTTAAAATGCAATAACGTCAATTGATCTTTTTTTGTCACCGATTGCTGATGTAAAAAGTGAATAGTCAAAAACGTGTATATTTTAATTTGTTTTCATTTTTAAAAGTGTGGACAGTATGACACATTTCAAAGTGTCATAATGGTCATAATAATAACGTCATAAAGTCCATGGCTCTATTAAAAGTGTCACAATGTCCATAGATGTTATACTATTTTTAGCAGTGAAATAATGTCTTTGGACATTATGTCACTGGATATTGTGACATGGTACCAAAATTTGCATGAAAATAATTTTAAAAATATTTAAAGCTGCGTGATTTTCATAAAAAATTGTTAACAAGACGTTCTTGTTCGTGTTAGTGAATCAGGATTTTAGTTTTTAATAATTTTAATACAATAATGAATATCTATAGATCTAAACTCTTAAACTATTTCAAAATATTTTTATCATAAGACTTTACATGATAGACTCGAAAACAAATTTTTGTCTTGAGATTTTTTTTTATAAAAAACAGTTTCGTGCCGTAAAAAGCTTATATTAAAACAAGAAGCATCATTTCATAAAAAGTGGCAAAAAGGGGCATAATATTACAAAAGGTGGCAGATTTAGGTCATTTTAAAAAGGGGGCACTAAAAGTGGCAAGGCAGTTGAAAAAGTGGCAAATTGCAACTTTAGTCGCAAAACGGTCACGCTGACTACAATACTTTCAATATATTGGTTCACTATAAGTGAGTAAATATAATTATACCGATCTAAACATATTTTTATACATATCTTGGGAAATATTTGCCAAATATGTTTTCTTATTTGGGAAACATTTTCAAATATATTTTACTATTTGCGAGATAAATACACAGAAATCGGCAACGCTGATGAAGACATTTTTTCCTTCCCGAAAACTGAAATTCCATTTTTCCACTATTTTAAGTGAGTAAGGCCAATGCATTTTGAGAGCGCGTGTTTGTTATCTAAAAAAAACAACAAAAATTCAAAACATCAACATAACAACACTCAGAGAAACAAGCCGAGGCAAAATTCTGTCGGCGGCGGCGCGCCGACAGAATTTTCGGCGGCTCACCTATATACGGATATATTGGAAAAAAAGGTAGTAAAAATTTTTTTTCGGAAAAAGTACGCAAATTTGCAACCCAGTCGTGAACAAATTTAAACGAACTCGGCGGCTGGTTTTGAGCCGATACGAGCCGATATAATCGGCGGCGGCGCGATAGTCAAAAAAGGAACCGGCGGCGGCGCGCCGTCGGCTCGAAATCGACTGGCTTGTTTCTCTGACAACACTACCCCCAATTCAGCAATTTGCTTCTTGGTCGTTTCCTTGAAAATTTCCCAAATAAATAAAAAAAAAACGAGGAAAAGGGTGAGTTTAATTTATAACTGCAGCATTTGCTTTGATTTTGTCATAATTTATTTATAAGCAGGGTTGAAAGAAAATTATCTACAGTGGGTCACAATGAAAGTGTATCATCTCTAATGCCTTAAGCAAACCATACATTACTCCAGTATACTGGCACAAACAAGTGATGTTGGTTGAATCGTGCTCGAAACAATAATACTGGTGCAATATTCATTTTTTTAAAAATTCTTTACGGATGAGTTATTGCACCTAGTGTGGACCGCGTTTATTTTGAAAATAAAATTTAAGGAAAACAGTATTTTTTATTAAAAAATTTTTAGAAATGATTTGTTTTATTTCAGAAATACTTTACAATATATATGTATTTTGCTCCCTTTTCCTTAATTTATGAGTAATTTATTCAAGTAAATGTTTTTTATCCCGATGTGTACTCTTTGACAGCTTTTCTCAACTGAGCTAATTTTACGATACACAATACCACAATCTGGTACTACTCGTATCAGCAAAATATCAAACTCTGTTTGACATCGCTACAGCAAAGCGTACAATCGCACCAAATGCGCATACACGACCAAACCACTGGCGCCAACACTTGATTGCGCGTTCATACTGGTGTAGTGTATGGGGCCCTTTAAACTTTAAAAATCATTTTCAGTGTTTCCAAACAAAATAAATTAAAAAAATATTTAATAAAAATTTTCGACAACGATATGTCTCTCAAAAAAAAAAACAGCCGATTTATATCAAAATTACAGCATTAAACCCAGTTTTTCAAATAAAAAAAAAGCCGAATCCAGAAAATCAATTTGACAAGAAATTTTAAAATAATTAAAAAGAAACAACGATATAACTGCAGTCGTCGATGTTTTTTGAGTTTTAGAGCTGAATAGTTTTCGGATTCAATCGATTCAGTGGTTAAAAATTTATTTGAAAAAAAAAAATTGAAAACCTCATTTTCGATAACTCTCAAAATCTACCGAACTAAAACGATTCATACAGTTTATGAAAATCGATTATCAAAACAAAGGACTTTAAAAAGATGTTTGTTAATAACACTATGCAACAAAATGAAACTTTTATCATGTGTGTGAAGATAGATTCGTCAGCACGGTTGCCAGAAATGCAGATTTATCTGCATTTTGCAGATTTTACCCCTCCGAAGAGGCTAAATGCAGATTTGAAGATTTTTGACCTAAAAACGCAGATTTTTTTAATCACTAATAATATGTCAACTTATTTCACTATTTTGCTTGTTTCTTTTATGTCAGAACGGAAATACCAAAAAAAAATTGTTAAGCTTTCTTAAGAAAACGACAAATAAGAATTGGACTCGGAGCTTAGAACGTTAAAATTTTTGAACTTTAATGATATTATACAAAAAAAAAAAGAAGTTTATGGAATCAAGTTTATGGAATCGCTCCATTGGAAGTTTATGGAATCGCTCCATTTGTTCTTCCACCCCAGCAATGAGCAACTAAAATATGTTTCATGAAATATTTCATCGTGTAAATTTGGTCCGTATCAGAGAGCAGCAATGCATCGTTTTTTCGCTACTCATACTCACTCATGAAATTTTAAATACAAGTTAAATACAAGTCATTCAAATTTAACTACTTTGATGTACTCATACTCTCAGTAACGTTGATTATTTTTTTCTTAATCAAGAATCTTCGGATTTTGGCTAATATATTGTGCAACTTTCTAATATGACATACACATAGGTGATATTATTATACAATATAAAAAATTTGCACACTTTTATTGCAAGTGGGTGGTGCGCTTTATGCGCAATTGGATGAATTTGTTTTATTTTGTTGTCGCTGTTTATGTTTTTTTTATGGAAAAACATTTATGTTCACACCTATTTGTATTTAAGTTTCTTAAATAACTTGTTGTTAATTGGCTTAAATAATGCATAAAAAAATGATATTAAAATGGTTTTGAAGATTTTTTGAAGATTTTAAAAACAAAATGCAGATTGCAAATTTTTTCCTGAAAATATGTTAAATATTGCAGATTATAGTCCTAAAATTCTGGCAACACTGCCCGTCAGTTAGCTTCGTTTTTAACATCCCTGTGTTAATTTACATATCTCTCGCTCATAGACTGTGAGGAAATAAAAAATCTCTCACTTGAACACTGTTAACTTAACAGAGTAGATATTTTATAACATTTTTAAGCAAAAATATTAATGAGCATATGGAAATTTTTTTGGTGGTCAACATATCGGCCAAAATCGAAATGGTGGGGTCATAACGTTAACAGGGGCCGAACGCTAAGGCCTCATATATTCCAGAACGGGATAGATTGTATTTAGGTTTAATACAGTTTTTGAGATATAAGACTTTAAAAAATGTGTAGTAAAACATTTTCATATGTATGTGGGAACTTTTTTGGCGGTCAACATATCGGCCAAAATCGAAATGGTGGGATAATACCGTTAACTAGGGTCGAAAGTTAAGGCTTCAAATATTTCAGAACGGCATAGATTGTATTCATAACTAATACAGTTTTTGAGTTATAGGGCTTGAAAAAATGTGTAATAAAACATTTTCATATGTACATATATGGGAATTTTTTGGTGGTCCACATATCGGCTAAAATCGAAATGGTGGGGTCATACCGTTAACCGTGGTCAAAAGCTAAGGCTTCAAATATTCCAGAACGGCATATATTGTTTTCAGGAATAATACAGTTTTTGAGATATAGGACTTTATGCAGATGATGGGTTTTATGGGGTTTTATGATTTCCTGTACCACGAATTTCTAACAGTGGGATTTTTAATGAAAAATTTGAATTTAAAGAAAAATTTGGATTAATGAAAAATTTTGATGAAAGAGCGTTCTTAAGCCAATATAATAGAGTTTATTTGGAGAAAATTGGTTGATCGGTTCTTGAGAAAAATGGACTTATATGAACCAGTCAACAAAATATTAAAAAAAAAAATACATATATCGTCATATAACTTAAAACCGATTTAACTAACCATTTCAAAATTTATGTTGACTGAAACTGAAAATCCCACTATTAGAAATTCGAGGTACAGGGAATCATAAAAGACCATCAGCTCCATAAATTTTTGCCGCACTGGTATGTCCGTTCTCCTGGAATTCATCCTTTACTGAAATTCCAAATTTAAAAATTCAGTAAAATCCAAATTTTTCATTAAAAATCCCACTGTTAGAAATTCGTGATACAGGGAATCATAAAATACCACAAGGTCCATCATCTCCATAAATTTAAGCCGCCCAGATATGTCCGTTCTCCTGGAATTCATCCTTTACTGAAATTCCAAATTTGAAAATTCACTAAAATCCCAATTTTTCATTAAAAATCCAACTGTTAGAAATTCGTGGCACAAGGAATCATAAAAGACCATATAGTCCATCAGCAGCATAAATTTTAGCCGCCCAGGTATGTCCGTTCTTCTGGAATTCATCCTTTACTGAAATTCCAAATTTGAAAATTCAGTTAAAATTTAAATTTTTCATTAAAAATCCTACTGTTAAAAATTCGTGGTACAGAGAATCATAAAAGACCATAAAGTCCATTAGCTCCACAAATTTTAGCCGCCCAGGTCATCCGATGTGGTCATAATTCCATTTGGAATAAGTGTCCTTAGATTTTTCACACCTAACAGTGCTCTGTTATCGTGTTAACAGAGCTCTGTAAATGTAGGTGGTTTGTGTATAGGGTTATAAATTTCGAAATATATCTTCACACACATAAAGTCGTGTACTTGTAATGCAAACTTATTTCAAAACTGTGCAAACAAATGTTGTTAAGTGATGATTAAAAATATGGATAATATTTGAATCCTAGAAAAAGCAAAATTCTCTTTGTGGGTGGATAGAAAAAAGAAGAGCATTAATTATGTTATACCATCAACGTATTTTTATTTAAATAATGAAGTACATTTTAAGTATACCCTTGGTACTTAAATAAAACAAATTATATTTTTATTTAAAAGCACGAGCTTGTTTATAATTAAAAGCAAAAAAAAGAACAAATTACAAATAGCGAAAAAGGAGCAGAGTTGAAAGTTATCCTTTTCGCTGCGTGACGTTCCATATTTACGGTTTTAATAAGTATGAAAATATGTAGTAAAAAAATAATAAGTACATGTAATTAATTTTTAACAAAATGTGTCAAGTATATTTAATAACATGTTACAGACAAATAGAACAACGGAAGCTTTTAACATAGATAATAAATTAATTTTTTCAGAGGTTTTTATTTTATGAAAACCCTGAAAAATTAAGAGGAATAAATTTAAAAAGAAATTCTTTTTTTTTTGGTTTACAAAAAAAGCTTTCACAATTTTCTACAAATCCTCACAGAAGTGCTAAAAGGAGGTCTTGAAGGAATTTCTGCAGTGGTGTGGTGGGATCCTTTGAAACCAAACCGTTTGCGCAAGATTTTAGCAACCTCAATGGTTGTACCCAACTACATACAGTAACCATATGGTAGGACTATGAGTAGTATTGAAATGCTAAGCGCACTACTTTACGTACACTTTCCCGGCAATCTTCTGTCCCTTTGGACATCGTCAGATTAAGATTTGTGATAAGATCTTTGATCCTGGAATTGCCCGCTAATTTCATGCTCAGTGTTGGAAAATCCATACATTTTTGGAGCAATTTAAAAATGTTATTTTGTTTTTTGTATTCGACAACGATATCTCTTGAACCAATTAACCGATTTATAGCCAATTTTGCGGCATTCAATACAGTTTTTCAATCCCAAAAAAATTGCCAAATCATGAAAATCAATGTGACAAGAAGTTTTAGAGTAACTCGGTCTAGAAATTTATTCAAAGCTATTCCCTTTAATGCCGTGATGCTCTCGGGCACATCCTCCCCTCGTCAGGGGGACGTGCTGGAGATTTACACAGACGAATCTAAATCGTACTTGGGAGTGGGTGGCGGCGTCTTTATGCCCCGTTATCAACAGAGAATTAAGTTTAAGCTACAGGATAAATGTAGCGTGCTACAGGCCGAAATATCAGCCATAAAAAGAGCAGCTAACTGGATGAGGTGCTATAGGATATACAACGAGGATATCCAAATTTGTACGGACCATAAAGCTGCGATCAAGTCTCTATCGGGTGTTTACACGACATCCACTTTGGTGTATGAATGCCGGGTGTCTCTAAACGAGACAGCGAGACATTCAAACATGGAGATACTCTGGGTCCCAGGGCACAGCAAAGTGCCCGGTAATATTGCTGCGGACGAAATAGCCAAATCCGGGGCTCGAATGCACACTCGAGACACCGATCAAATGGTAGGCGTACCGCTAAACTACTGCAAATCTCATATTCAGCAGGAATTTTTTGGGATCGCGCAGAACAGATGGTCAAACGAGGTCACCTGCTCGATTTCGAGGTTAATATGGCCCCAATACGATTATAGTCGATCTGCAATCCTGGAGGGGACCCCG
Organism: Panzeria rudis; assembly: GCA_956483635.1. Lineage (NCBI taxonomy): Eukaryota > Metazoa > Arthropoda > Insecta > Diptera > Tachinidae > Panzeria > Panzeria rudis. The sequence goes on along the minus strand of OY101450.1, from coordinate 130,761,863 downwards.
CGGGGGCAAATACGCACACTTGTGGCGGTAATTACAGGACACTGTTTTATTGGAGCGCATGCTAGGAGATTGAATCTACCGTATAATGATTTCTGTAGAAGTTGTCATAATGAGGAGGAGGAAGAAAATGTAGAGGACCTCCTCTGTCTATGCCCCGCTCTTTCCGAGCAGAGGGTGGTTTCACTCGGCAGCCTTATCAAACTGCGACATTGGTTGGCTTATATTCACGTTCCTGCTTCAGGTAACACAACCGGACCTATAGGGACCCAAGTGGGCTGGTTTTTTATAAATCTTTAAACTGTCAACCTGTACAACCTAACCTAACCTATGCCCTTTAAAGGAGTGTTTTGCAAATGAAACTCTTTTAACCGACTTCAAAAAATGGAGAAAGGATATCAATTTGTCATGTATATTTTTTATTCTTATGGATGTTTCCTCGAAACTCCGCCATTTATAAACCAATTTTGGATATTTTTCTTTATTTAAAAGGATGTATATCCAGATGGGTCCCATTGAAAAAAGGGATGGGCTACGCCCATACGAAGTAAATACACATGCCTATTCATCTACTTCTCCTCAACAGATTTCTAAGAAACTTTGCATACTACATCATAATTAAAAAAGTGGGCAGTGCCACTCCCATGCAAAGTAAATATTCTTTTTCATTAACTGCTACTAAACCGATTCTTGTGAAACTTTACATACACATATAGTTATTGTTACAATACAACATTATGGTTTGAAAAGTGGGCAGTGTCACGCCCATTAAAAGTAAATATTCATTTAAACTACTTCTATTTAAACTACTTCTACTTAACAATTAGTTCTCGTGAAAGTACAGCAAAATATGATGAAAATTATGGGCAGTTCCACTCCTATTTCGTAGTCGGTTTTTTTGCAAGAATTATTTACAATTAAGTTATGAGTTTTAGTCGAACTGTATGGGCTTATATCCAAAGAAATTTAATTATTTTTGTTTTGAGTTCGGTTTTAATTTAATTTTTCCATTAAATTATATTTTTATTTGGAGATAAATGTGAAGCATGTAGACAACGAAAATTTTTGACTGCGCGGAGGGTTGAACTGACGTTTCGATAGGTCCCGCTAATCTCATCAGAGTTCTTTACCGCTTAGACCAAAGTCGGTGGTTTGCGGTCAAGAGTTGAATATCATCTACTTTTAATCAATTCATACTGTCAGTCTTAGAGTTGTATTTCATTTGATAGTTATTGGTGTTCACTTTTTTCTTTTGTCTTGTGTTAAGCTTCTTTTTATTATTTCTCTATTCTAGTATGAATTATCATTGATAATTACAAGTACTAGTGTGTGTGCGTGTGTGTGTGTGTGAATGTTTGTTTGTTCAGTTTATTTGAACATGTACATCCCTTTTGCTAGGTGCTTTTAGAGCTTAACAATTAAGTTATGAGCTTCATCGAACTGTATTGGTTTATATCCAAAGAAATTTAATTATTTAACTAAATTATATTTTTATTTGGAGATGAATGTGAAGCATATAGACAAAGAAATTTTCAAGTGCGCGGAGGGTTAAACTGACGTTGCGATAGCTTCCACTAATCTCATCAGAGCTCTTTACCGCCTTGTGAATATCAATAACAATCAAATGAAATACAGCTCTAAGACTGACAGTATGAATTGATTAAAAGTAGATAATATTCAACTCTTGACTGCAATCCACCGACTTTGGTCGAGTGGTCTAAGCGGTAAAGAACTCTGCTGAGATTAGCGGGAGCTATCGAAACGTCAGTTCAACCCTCCGCGCAGTAAAAATTTACTTTGTCTACATGCTTCACATTTATCTCTAAGTAAAAATATAGTTTAATTGAAAAATTAAATTAAAACCGAATTCAAGGCAAAACTAATTAAAATTCTTTGGAAGAATTATTTACTTAAACAAATCTGAAATTCCGATTATAATTTTTGTACTCTTGTTTATTTAAATTTTCATTTATAATATAAATGCCAGTATTTTATATAACTTTGATTTTTTACTCTAAACAATGGAAATATTTTTAATCTTTTGTGGTTTTAATCAAAAGTATGTTGTCTCCCAATTGTCCTTCAACTATCTGTGACACATTTAACACATTAAAAACTTATGCACGAATACTTTTGACCACTCTCTTCAGACATTACAAGCAAGTATCTGCATGCAGGAAAAAAACAAAAGCTTGTCATATTGTGTTACTTTTATAAAACTTTATAAAAAAATAAAATTGTCAAAATTATTTGTAAACGTAAAGGAATTTTTTCTTTCCTTCGTCCTTATTTAAAGTTACGTGATAAAATGTTACAATTTGTGGCAGGTTACTTTTCAAATGTTTTTTCACTTTTACATTTTTTATGGGGTCTAACTCCACATAAAGGGTGCGTCTTTTGGGTTTAAACTAGTAACTTTAACATTTCTGTGGTGGCAGGAAGTGGTGCTGAGAATTTCTTATTTTATTTTGCACTTGGTGTCTCCAGGGTTGATTTAAATAATCAAAATAAATGATGGCGTTTGGTTTTTCTACTTAAATTATTACTTTTTGTTGAAGCATTCCATGCGTTTTTTGTAGTTTTGAACTAGGTCACAACATGTTTTGAAAGTAATTGTGTGAAATAAATTTAATCAAGTGGTAACATTTTTCTTAATGTAATTGTCTTTTTTTATACAATATAACATTTTTTGTTGTTGTCATACATGCATGAATCCCTTTTTCATATACATACATACATATTTAGGATAAAGAAAACTTTATATTAATCTTTAAGAAGAGTATTATGAAATACGTTCTAGTTTATCAAAAATCCTTTAAGCAGCCCTCTAAATGATTTCTTCGTTTTATCTTTAACTTAAATTAGTTGATTTAAATTTTATACAAATGTTGTAATTTTTGTTTTCATACTACGCCCACAACGCTTTTGTTTAAGACAAAACGGATAAAAGGAGGTTACAAAATACAACTCTTAAGTCTGTTATTTCATTTCAACTACCAAAACTTAATCTGCAACAAATGACAAGCAGAACTAACTGCAGCAAAACTTGATGATTAAGTGACTGAGAAAAAAATAAATATGTACATACATTACAAATCTGCGGTTCTTTTCAACAACCCATCTCGAAAAATGTGCATAAAAGATTAAAAAAGTAGCATGAATAAAAACAAAACATCATCATTTCTCATAAGCAAATACAAAACTAAAAAAAAAATATCGTTTATAATTTGATGTTTTTCTTTTAATGCGGTTTGAAATAAGTTATAATTTTGATCAAGCAATTTAAGTTTGTTGTGGACTTAGAACCTTCTAAAATAGTACCTTCAAAAAAGTACTTTCTAAAAAAAGTTCTCTTTGGTAAAAGTACCTTTTTAAAGAAAGTACATAAAAAAGTATGTACATTTGAAAAAAGTATTACTTTTTAAAGTACAAATTAAAATAAATTCAGTGAAGTGCGACTTTGGCTCGCACACGAAGGGTTCCGTACGAAATACACATATTGTATATCCCTTTTCGTTTTTGGCCTTTTTTTTCATTTTGGAAATTTTTTCGTTGTGCTTTTTTGTTTAATTTTAGTTTTTTTTATTTTTAAAGTTTTTTTTCGTTATTTTGGTGATTTTGTTTTTGGTTTTGGCGCTATTAGCATTTTTGTGATCTTTTCGTTTTTTTGCGATATTTTGTTTTTTGATATTTTTTTTTTGTTTTTAGTCGATTTTTTTAGTTTTTGGCGATTTTTTGGTTTTGGCGTTTTTTAACGTTTTCTTCCCTTTTTGATGATATATTTAGCTTAATTTTTCGGTTTTTTGTGATTTTTTTAATTGTAGCGATTTTTTGTTTGTTTTGACACTTTTTTTCGTTCTAGCGATTTTTTCGCTTTTTGGCGATTTTATTTATTTTTGGGGGTGTTTTTTTTTTGTTTGGTGCATTTTTCCATTTTTGGCGATTTTTTTCGTTTTCGATGATATATTTAGTTTTAGCGATTTTTAGGTTTTAGTGCTTTTTTCGTTTTGACTTTTTCCGTTTCTTGTTTTTTTTAGTTTTTTTGGTGATCTATTTAGTTTTTGTGATATGTTGCGTTTTAGCGATTTTTTCCTTTGAGCGCTTTTTTCATTTTGCTATTTTTCGTTTTGACATTTTTTTATTTTGGAATTTTGAAGCTCTTGCGTTTTATAAACTTTCCAGATACAGCAAATTGTCTAAATTACATAGTCAAAATTACATTAACTGATAGAACACACTTTAATTATTATTGCTTAAATATCGGTGTTAATTGGTGTAGCCTATTCTACAGACTACAGCAATTAGCACTAACTTTCAAAATTTAAGGTGTCTATACATATATAAGTTACTAAATATTACATTAGTATATCAACATATTTCGTTGCTCGCTTTAGAACACCCTTTAATTTTTAACTGGCATATATTTGTTGTTGTAGAGGCCAAAGTTTTACATATTCTGTAAAAATTTCAAGTCCGTATCTCTAATGGTTCCCGAGAAAACAGCCTTTGACAGCCAGACGGACAGCGTAGAGAAAATAGGGTCCTTTACACTTTTGGTGTATGGAACCTTAAAAATCACCTTTTCCAAAAAGTACCTTGTAAAATAAGTAAATTTTTCAAAATAGTACCTTTTAAAACAAGTATTTTTTAAAAAAATACTTTTTCAAAAAGTACTTTTTTCAAAAAGTACCTTTTAAAAAAATTACCTTTTTACTATAATGCCCAAAAAATTCGTTTAGTGCCTGTAGACCAACCAATGTGTGTGAAGCTAAATTTTAAAATATAAGAGTTTATTTGGGGAAAATTCGTTGAACGGTTTTTGAGAAAATTGGACTCTTGTGCACCAGTCAACAAAAATCTATGTGTGTGAAGATAAATTTAAATTTAACTAGTGGAGACAAAAACCAAACTTTTTAGCAGAGTAATTTTTGCAGTTAACAGAGCACTGTTAAACACTTAACAGTCGTAGTAAAATTTGATGAAATGAGCTTAGGAGGCCGAATCGAGGAATTGGGAACAGGTCCATACTAATAAGTTTATGGAAAATATCGTCCAACAGATGCTTATGAAATTATGATAATAGGGCACTCTAAGAATATATACAAAAAATGTTTTTAAAATAAATGTTTTCTGGAGAAGATTAGTGGTCACTATGGAGAAAGGGTAAATTCTAGAGATATCCCACTACATAGAAATGGTGGCCCAGGTAGTGCTCTAACTTGCAGAAAAGGTGGCATATCTGAAATCATTTTGTGTCTTTGGAATAATGAGTTTTAAAATTTTAGTTTAAGCAATATTTCTTGAGAAGATTAGTGGTCACTATGGAGAAAGGGAAAATTCTAGAGATAAAAATCAGGCATAACTCGTCCTAACACAAACTGTTAAAAATTTGTAATATGAGCGTATGTCGAGGAGTTCCTTGCCTTCAAATCCTCATCGTTTTTTCGCCCACTTAGACTCTTTCCAAAAAATGTGGTCATGCCTTAGAGAATCCATATTTTCCACTATATTAAAAATCGGGAATAACTCGTCCAAACTCAAACTGCTAAAAATTCGTAATATGAGCGTTTGTATAGGAGTTCCTTGCCTTCAAATCCTCATCATTTTTTTCGCCCAGGTTGACTCCTTCCCAAAAATGCGGTCATCCCTTAGAGAACCCAAATTTTTTACCATTTTAAAAATCGGGCATAACTCGTCCAAACTCAAACTGTTAAAAATTCGTAATATGAGCGTTTGTAGAGGATTTCCTTGTCTTCAAATCCTCATAATTTTTTTCGTCCACGTTGACTCCTTCTCAAAAAAATGCATTTTTAAAGCATTCACTACTTTTTAATTGTTAACAGAGTAATGTTAACCTGCTAACAGAGCTCCGTTAAATTCTATGGTTTGTGTTTAGGGTTTTGGTCTTGTATTTTAAAATTTAACTTCACACACATCCGTTTACACAGAAAAAACTAAATTTAATTTTCAGCAAAGAAATTCAATGAATTAGTAAATATTTTGTCTAGAAACGGACCTACAAACAAATTTGTAAATATACTCGTAGACAAAAGTATCTGAATAATTTCATTGAAAAAACCCGGTTTTTCAGTAAACAAATTGTATAAATCTGTATAAAACAATTTGTCTAAAAATATTTACAAATTCTGTACAAAATAATTTACTGAATCAAACAAATGCATTTGCTGGATTTTCTGTAATATATCAAAAAATGTTTATGTTTGAATTTATAAAACAATTTGTCTTAAACAAAAGTCAAACAAAAAGTTCACAGATTGAGTAAAGAAGATTTACTGAAAATGAATTTTATTTTTAGACAAACTTTTCATTGAAAATGTTTTGGTGATAATATTTTCTGTGTATGACGAGTGAGTATAACTATTTATGTATGTGCGAGCAGAGGGGAGAACTTAACTCCCTCTAAATGAATCTAAGATGTTAACTTTTAAAACGGCGATATACGTATATATTTTTTTTGGTGCCCTCTATTAGAATCAGTTATTAGAACCTTGTAATTTTGAAGAAATATTGTTTTTGTTGTACAAGAATGTTGTCTAAGAATCATTAATAAACTAATAATCGAAAATTTTGTATTCGATCTGCCATTACTAAATACTTATAATGTTACTTATGATACTCTTAAGAAACAGCAGGTGTGCTGTGGGCAACTTTTTAATACTTTGTTGTTTTGTTGTGCTGTGTATTTGTGCTTTTCTTTGGCTTCTGGTCTTACGCACGCCTGTCAATTTATTTTGAAATCTTCTTTACCTCTTGTATCATCATACTGTTTCTTATTTTTTGTGGTTTTTCAATCAACTTTAATTTGGGTGTTATTTTTTTTTTATTAAAGTTTTCAATATTTCGAGCTGTCGTTTTAAGATAAAATTTACAGCTGCATTTGTTTGTAATTACGAAACAGCTCTTTTATTTAGCAGTTGAGTTTTAAAATATCGTTGAAAAAAAAAGCTATAAAATTGTGCTGATGTGATTAAGCAAATAAGAGAGATGTAACAAATTTACATTTACAGTATCTTGTTATTTTTTTTATATAGTCCAGAGTTATTCAAGTGATTGCAATGCCGAGCAAGTAAATTGGTTTATGTTTCCCTTGCAAATAAACATACGCGATTTCCCATCTTTATTTTTTTGCTTATATTCGAGTATTCAATATCATTTTCTCTTATACACAGAAAAAAATAAGTTTCGTTTTTGATAACAAAAATCCCGGTATTCAATAATTTTTTTTCAAATTTCCTGTGATAAAGAATTCCCCTATATTGATAACAAAATTATTTCAAAATAAAAATATATATATAAATTAAAAAAATGTTGACATGGCTGGAATACGAACACGGGCTTTCCGGACGTAAAGCATACACTCTCTAGCTGAGCCATATCCCATTTATTTTTTTATGGGATACAACTTGTTTTAAGTACTTATGTATAAAAAGAAAAGAAATAACCGGCATGGAAAAGAAATACTTACAACGAAATATTTTATTATGTTAAAGATAAATGTTATTGAAATTCATATTTTTTTTAATAACATGGTTTTATTGAATATAATTCTTGTCTATTTTTTTCTGTGTACATATATTACTTAAACCTAAAAATAAATATAGTACATAGTATATCTATGCTATATTTCAAACGTGCCGCTCGCTGCACATCTAGTCCGATAGCTCTGGTACCGTCCTCGTGTACATAAATTAATAACAACTGTTTAAAAATTTAAAGCAAAACTAACAAAAACACCTTAAGATGACCATCATCATTGCGTGACTAATTGGAAAAGGGGAATCTTTCATTCGACGCCTGTTACATTTCATTATGTGTCAACTCATTGCAACTATCCTTGAACTTGACCGGAACCAATAATTGTCATTGTTTGTTCACCTGATTTCGCTCATAATAAAATCCATTAACTGACTCTTATGCCATTTGACAGCAATGACATCAATCATTTTGTAAATATTACTTAAAGTAAAAATAAATGTCAACAATTATTCTTTGGCCGCAACAATGTCAATATAAATACAATTTTCAAAGTTTAACAAATAAATATAAACGAAATAAAAAATTTAAATTGGCAAATAACTAGACAAGACAAAAAAAAGAGTATAAAGTTCTCTGCAACAACAACACGTGACAACACTTAAAGCATACAAAAATTTGGCAACAACGATACAATGAATAGACTGTTGAAAAAAGAACAGAAAAGACAGGAAAAGCCAGCCATAAATGAAGTAGCACCACACCTTGTGGTTAAGACGTTAAAGAGTAGTAGTGGTATGCACGAACGAAATTTTGTCGCCAACAAATTGCATTTTTTTACAGCTTCAAACTTATTTTGTATTTTATACATACATATGTAATTTCTAATTGAATAAGCAATTTCGAAATGGGCACATTTCGCATATTTTGACAAATCAGTTTTTTCATATAAACGATTAGTTCTAAATGCCTCCCTGCGCCACTAAGCTTGAAAAGAGAACATTTCTGACATTCGTTTCACTGTCGTCGTCATGGCATGTACAGAAAAAGGTCTCAGCTCTTAAGAGATGTGTTTTTTTCAAAATGATTGCTTAAGCACAGAATACGTAAAAACGCAGCGACGCGCAGAGGGATGGCTTCATAAATTTTTGTTAAAAAAATATAAGAAGTTGTCCTAGATCATTGAAAATTTGCACCGAGTATTACATTTACTAAATTAAAAAAAAAATTTATTTAATCAAAATCAGCCACGCCCATACAATCCAAATCGATTTTTTCTCATACAATTTTTCCTATCGAAGCAAAAGCCTTCAATTTTTATACATACACTTTCTTGAATAAATAAAGGATGGAATCCAAGTTTCATCAATATCAGCCACGCCCATCGCTCACCTCCCATACAATTAAAATCAAATTTTTCGCATAAAATTGTTTCTATCCAAACAAAAGTCTTCAAATTCGATACATGTTTTGCAAAATCTCAAATGACCTATTTTTCTTTTTCTTTCAGGTAAGAATGTTTTGAAACTCCTTTCGGTTTTAAAGGTAAGTCGCTCACTAATTTGGCTGGTAGGCAAAAAAGTATATGAGTATTTAAGTCGTAACTACTTACAACTTGACTCGATAACAACTACTTGTCTTTGCTTGAGAAGTCCAAAAAATAGGGGACACCCCTTACAAATGTATTTACATTGTCACCGCAATTAACTAGTTACTATTTGGTTTACTTGAAGCTAAAAAATAAGTAGTTAAATGAACAAATTAAAATTAAGAAACATTTTAAGCACTATATTTTATTTATAGTTTTAAATTTTATTTATTTATTTTTTTGACCCAGTTGGGAAACGAACCTGTGCTCGTGCAGATTTGAACACAAGTAATTTTTTTACCCACTCAGCTATAGTTAACTTATAAGCAGGGATCTGACTTTTATGCAAATGAGGAATTGACTAATTATCTATCCGAATCATCAAATTTTAAGTAGTTTGTCATCGATTTGTAGTTGCATATTTTTGTATATTTTGGGGCTAAGTGCATATTTTTGCATATTTTGGCAATAAGAGGGTGTTTTTGGCTGAGTGGTTAGCATGTTTGACGACAAACCTTGAGGTCTTGAGTTCAAGACTAGTTTCAGCCAAGCCTAAAACATCATACATTTTTCTCATGTGCATTGTGTGGTTGTTGGACTGTTAAAGTGATGAAGGCATATCACTGATCACCTTGCAGTACCGGCAGCGATTAATACTAACATATCCTAATGCACTTCACAGCACCCTCCTTCGTCGGTATTGTAGCAGAACCGTCGGCGAAGTAAAAGAACTAATAAAATGGCTACACATCTTAAAAAACTCAATGCCTCTACTTGACACCAGATGGGCTTGCAACAATGCTCTACAAAAAAAAAACGAGCAATAGCAGGGTTGTAAATGAATTAAGCTTTCTATCTCTCTCCCACTTTACCACCTACCTGTTCTCTCTACACTATCCCTTTCCCAAAGAAGGTAACACATTAATTAATTAACTGGTAGGCGTTAATTGCCTGAGCGTGTTACTTCTTTTAAATAATTCATTTTTTTGGAGTTATACAATATATTAATAGGCCGATTATGGATAGCAACCGAGCCTAAGTTGGGTTGTCAGTTGCTGAAAATGATACTACTGATGCCAACTGGCAACCGAGAGCTGTCAATTTCAGTTGCTATTTAGTGTCTTTCTGGCAAGCATTAGTTTTCAGTTGCCGACTGACACCCCAATTAAACTTTAGTTGCATTAAATAATAGACCCTATTATGTTTGTTTTATGTTTTTTTAATAATAATATAAAATTAAAAAAAATATTTTCATATTGTTTTAGTGTTGGTACTTTGTTCGTAGGTAACTACATATTTTTGTGCATATTTTTCATTTTTAGGTGGATTTGTTAAGCGCTTAAAATCAATTTTTAGTTGCATGAAAGTCCGAGCACTGCTTAAAAGCTTAAGCGGCAGAAATTAGTTTTCATATACAAACACATGTTGACTTCAAAAGTGGTTGTACTAATTCTATTAAAAACTAGGTAGTAGTTCTAATTTGAATCATAGTAATAAGATAAATAAGTACCACTCATTACTTTGTAATCCATTAATAAAGTAATACCGATTACAAAAATGACATATGTTTTTGCTGCGTTTGAATACCCTTAAGGCCTACAGTTTCTTCAACGAAGTATCGAAAAAACCAGGAATCTTGACAAAAGACAACAACTGCAATTTCCGTTTTAGATATTTGCACTGATGTTCTAAACCAACATAAAAAATGTTTTATTTTAAAATCCAATCAACAAACAAGCGGGATGATTAAAATGCGCTATAAATTCAATACTTCTTCAATAATTTATTCTTCAAAAAATTACTACAATCTCATTTAATTGTCGTCGTTTAAATAATTTCGCTTAAATAATTTTATGAATTCAAATAAATGTTGCTTCAATGTCTGCTTAGTTGAGCATTAATACAAATATGTACGTGCCACTCTTTAGTCACAATCATTTGGCTCAAAGCGGAATAATAAAAAAACAATACAAATCTATTGAAAAAAACGATATTTTCAGGTGGTAAATATAAAGTAGTTTGTTTTAAAATGCTTGAATAAATTTGTGTTGTTGTCTTTTAACTGCTTTGTTGCATGCTTCCACAAGGAAAAATAGTAAAACTTTTTTTGGCTCTTCTTTGTGGTACGTCTGTAAATACACTGAGAAAAAGAATTTTGTCGGGAAACTTTTAAAAAATCACATACTATACTTTTTGTAAACCACCAACTTTGGTCGAGTGGTCTACGCGGAAAAGAACTCTGACGAGACTAGCGGGAGCTATCGAAACATGTCAGTTCAAACCTCTGCGCAGTCAAATTTTTCTTTGTCTATATGCTTCACATTTATCTCTAAATAAAAATATAATATAATTGAAAAATTAAATTAAAACAGAATTCAAGCCAAAATAAATAAATTTCTTTGGATATAAACCCATACAGTTCGACTAAAAACTCCTAACTTAATTGTAAATAAAAAACTCTTAAATAATTTCTTAAAATTATATAACGGATAATTTTATTATTTACTCTCTCATCTGCAACATAATTTCTCTAAGTGTGGTACGTTCGTTTTAAATGACTGACTACTAACTACACCGTTCTTCTTCCTGTTACCGTAAAAATATTTTATTTTCTATTATCTTGCAGTAGTAATTTGGGCAGGGTATAAAATATTTATTTTATTCGTTATAAAACATTTATTGCTTGTTAATACGTTTGTGTTGTAAATGGCTGTATGAATGTTCGTTCTTATGTTAAGACATTTATACGCTTCATTGGCCATGTAAATTCAATGTCTAACTTTTAATAATAAGTTTGTGTTTGTGGAAGAAGATCTAAGAGAAGAAATAGAAAAAGTGTAAATAAATAAAAATTGGCTCACGAATTTAATTTCTTTTTATTTTTAATAGTTTTTGTAAATAGTAATAAAAATAAACACTTTTTTTGTTTGTCTGTGAAGGAAGTGCGAATCTTGTCTTGACATTTATTGTTTTGTAGTAGTTGATTTTGGAAAAAAATATTCATTTAACGATTTTGATAGTTCTTATGTGACATGTCATGTCAGCGATTGAAGTAAAACAAATCATACAATTAAAATAAATACAGTTTTTCTGTATATAATATAAAGGTGTGATAGTTCTCCTATGCGCAACGTTAATTACACTGTACAACAAATAAAAAGAAAACAACGAAAAAAGAGCGGACGGTGTCGCACAGTGTGGCCAAAAATAGAAGGAGCTATTATAAGGAGTTGAAATTTGGCACACATATTTTAATTCATAAAATATAATCTGACCGAAAATTTTGCCACATAAATTCAAAAGATTCGTGTCCTTCCCATATATCCTTAAAATAAAAACTGCCATAACGGAGAGAAAAAACATGATAGCTTACCGAAATTTTGTACAGATATTAGTTGTAATATGTTTAATGATCGATCAAAATTTCGTTAAATTTCGATCAAGGATACGCCTATCTCAAAAATGTCCTTTTTCCTTATTTCCTTATTTACTTTGGTACACTTATCACTTGTAATTAGAGATGCAAAACGGAGAATCCCGATCCCGAAAATTCCGGGGTTTTCGGGATTGAAGAAATCCCGAAACCCGGGTTTTTAAAATTTTGAATCCTGGGATTTTCGGGACTTTATGAATCCCGTTTTGGCCCAAATAATGAATTTTATTATGTCACCTTTTGTATAAACTGAAGAAAAATTTGTTTTGAGGAGCTCAAAACAATTGCAAAATTTTAGATTCAAGCTTAAAAATGATCCGTTTGTCAATTGCGAACTATGCAAGAAAATGTTTAACGTCATCGAAAGGGCTCGTGCATCATACACACAACACTGAAGAAGTTCAGATAATTGTGTTAAAAAAATATTGAGAAGGAACCTTTTTAGCTTGTTTACGATCTTGTCAGGAATTGAATCTTAGTTTCCCATACAATAGAATGGCAGATTATCCGATAGCCTATGGGAGCGCTAAAACACTTTGAGTTCGCGGATTCTATATTCCCCAGTCTAAAGTAAGTTTATGGAATTTTACTGTAAATGTAAAATCCTCCAAAACACGATGATAAATATTTTTGAGCGACTGTATGTACCAGACACAAAAATCCTTTCAGACATATCGAAATCAAACAAATTAATAAAATAAAAATTCGAAAATGAGTTTTTAAAGAGTTTTTAAATAAAAAAATAAAAGTTCGAATGCAAACTCTAATTTCTTAATTGTTTTTTTTCGGGATTAATAAATCCCGAAAATCCCCGAATGCCGGGGTCGGGATTTCAGGATTTTATTTCTAAATCCCGAAACCCGGGATTTTCAAAAATCAGTCCCGATTGGCATCTCTACTTGTAATAAGTTAAGTATGTAACTATACACATTAATTTTCTTGTCGAATGCGGATCAAGCTCTCTCCCACCGCACATCATATACTTATGCTTAAAATCTTTTAAAATAAAAAGCTAATTGAAGTTATCAAACAAAAAATATAGGTACAAGTATAAAACCTCAATTCGACAACTGGAAAATAATAAAAGGCTTTATTCGGCTATGCCGAATCTTATATGTATATCCTTCAACCTCATGGCAGGTGAGAATTTTTTTTTGCTGATTTTCAATACCAATATATTTTAGACAAATGCTGACATATCAGTCCAAATCCGTAAGTATGTAGTTAAATAATTCTGGCAAAAAGAAAAAGATTTCAATACAAATCGTTACAAATACAAATCGATCAATATTCGAGTGGCCACATTGTCCCTCCGATTTCCACTTAAACTTCTATGGGATCAAAATACAAGCATACACTTAAAAAATATATTTTTTTAATTCAGCCACGAGCCTTACTTTTTTCAGAATTTCTCTAGTTTCCTGTGTGATTTTTTCCTGTAACATTTTATTTTCGTAATAATAAAGTATATTACCGTAATAATTTTTGCATTTAATTTTGTTTTATATAAATTTTCCATAAAACGCTTAATTTTCTCTTCAGCTTTCAACTAATTGCTGTTCTTTCGCCAAATATAAAAAATACACGAATTTGACCTGTCTTGATACTAAAATGCGCCCATAAAAATTATAAAAGCAAAAAGTAGCAGCTGAATTTAAATACCTTCCATAATATTACGTTAAAATATGGGAATGGTCTTTTTATACCTAATTTTTATTTTGTGTGCTAAAGTTTCTAATTACTCAAAATACATGACATGATATATAGTAGTATTACCCTTCCTCTTAACCACCCCCGAGAACGTCTCAACCGGTTTAGGAGCAAACCACCGCCGAAACTGGAGTGTTCACCACTAGAGCAGCGTTTTAAGTTCTAAAGACAGAAAAATTACCAGCTATTTTTTTGACATTTATCGTTGTGCTGATACATTGTTATTCTTTAAACTATGCATAATACATGGGACAGTGACATAATGTTGTTTACTTGAAAGTACATTTAAATTTCAGTTTATTTTAACTTAAACGTTCACTGATATATTAGCCCTAACACGATACTTATCGACACCTTCAAATATCACTACCACGAACAACTACCCCAAGTCTTAAACAGTATACGTAGTTGGAGATTCCAAAACCAGGACCAAAAATCCCTAAAATCCCAGGAGTTCCCCGGATTTTCACCGAAAAACTATGGCAACACTGACAACCCCGAAAAATCCACAGCAGTCACACTGATCACTAGCTGGAATATTTTCTTCCTGCCAGAGTTTCAACTTAGCAAGGACACAAGGTTAGACATTCCAAAAAATGGGGCGAAAATCCTCAAAATTCCAGGAGTTCCCCGGAACTTCGCCGAAAAACTACGGCAACACTGAAAACCCAAAAAATCCACAGATCACCACCTGGAATTTTATCTTTCTGGCAAAATTTCCCCTTCAACTTGGACATCTTGCAGTGGAGTCTGAAAACGCAAAAATATGTACACATTTGGTTTGTTTTTCGTTACCAGTATTCGTTACACTTATTTGTTGCACGTATGTGTTACATATATTTTTTCATATTAAGTTTTTTTTTACTCCTCAAAATTCAAGAAACCTCCCCTTAAACAAAGATATAGCAGGCTGCAAAAGAAAGCTGTACAGCGGAAGGAACACAACAGGGTTCCTTTGCAATTGGTTGGGTACGAAACCCCCCCAAAAAAAGTAAACTAGTTCCTTATATCCGGTGTTTTTCTAACTATGTATAGCAAATATAGCAACAGCCTTAAGATAATATTTCAGGCCTATAAATATTTTATTGACATGTCTGTTGTTACATTATTCTCATATTATTTTAATACTTAATCTTATCAATTAATCTTAATTTATATCAAAAACAATTTACACAAACACAATTATTTTTCCGTTGATTTTGTCAAAATCCTTACGCATTTATCAAAACAACAGCAGCAGCAGCAAACAACTACCACACATATGGTATATTTATTTCCTTCAATCCAGATATAGCACAGCATGCAACATGCAACACTAGCTACTGTATAAGAAGTCTCCCGGAAAAAATATATGACTGAGGACAAAAAAAGTAGACAACTATTTTTGCATAATGCAAAGACGACATGTATGAACACAGCACAAATAACCTCCTCTCATACTAATATGCATAATCTTTACAAATGTCAAATGTAAAATGTATTTCCTCAACAGGTTCGCCTACAAAATCTTGCTGCTTGCAATCGCATACAGTCATGCTAATAGGCTTGTTGGTTGTAATTGGTTGGCTGTCTTGTCTCGATAACTATTACTGGAATAGATGAGAATTCAAAGACATGAAATAAAAGATCTTAAAAGTATATTCCTGTAGTTTTGCGCCCACAACAAATGTAAAAGATTATTAAACACAGTTTTGCGAGAAAAAAGTCCCATTGTAATTTTCATCGTTGTTAATGCTTAAAAGACATGCCCTAAAAATGAAAAATTAACGTATTTTTAACAAAGTACCTTTTAAAAAAGGTCCCTTCATTTAAAAAGCACCTATTAATAAGTACCTTTGAAAAAAGGTCCCTTATTTAAAAAGTACCTTTTAATTAGTACCTTTGAAAAAAAGTAGCTTTTAAAAAAGTATTAATTAAAAAAAGTACCTTTTAAAAAAAGTATCTTTTAGAAAAAGTACCTTTTAAAAAAAGTGTCTTTTAGAAAAAGTACCTTTTAAAAAAGTATCTTTTAGAAAAAGTACCTTTCACAAAATGAACCTTTTAAAAAAAGTACCTTTTAACAAATTTACATTTTAAAAAAAGTACCTTTTAAAAAATTACCTTTTAAAAAAGTACCTTTTAAAAAATTACCTTCTAAAAACGTATCTTTTAAAAAAGTACCTTTTAAAAAGGTACCTTTTAAAAAAGTACCTTTTAAAAAAGTACCTTTTAGAAAAGTACCTTTTAGAAAAGTACCTTTTAGAAAAGTATCTTTTAAAAAAATACCTTTTAAAAAAAGTACCTTTTAAAAAAGCATCTTTTAAAAAAGTACCTTTTTAAAAAAGTACCTTTTAAAAAAAGCATCTTTTAAAAAAAGTACATTTTCAAAAAAGTTCCTTTTAAAAAAAGTACCTTTTAAAATGTACCTTTTAAAAAAGTACGTTTAAAAAAAAGTACCTTTTAAAAAAAGTACCTTTTAAAAAAAAAAACTTTAAAAAAAAATACCTTTTAAAAAAAGCATCTTTTAAAAAAGTACCTTTTTAAAAAAGTACCTTTTAAAAAAAGTACCTTTTAAAAAAAGTACCTTTTAAAAAAGTACATTTTAAAAAAAGTTCCTTTTAAAAAAAGTACCTTTTAAAATGTACCTTTTAAAAAAAGTACATTTTAAAAAAAGTTCCTTTTAAAAAAAGTACCTTTTAAAATGTACCTTTTAAAAAAGTACGTTTTAAAAAAAGTACCTTTTAAAAATAAGTATCTTTTGAAAAAAGTATCTTTTAAAAAAAGTACCTTTTAAAAAAAGTACCTTTAAAATAAATACCTTTTAAAAAAGTACCTTTTAAGAAAAGTACGTTTAAAAAAGTACCTTTTAAAAAAAGTACTACGGCAACAATGAGAAAATGCCTTGTAAA
The DNA here is from genome assembly GCA_956483635.1 of Panzeria rudis. Lineage (NCBI taxonomy): Eukaryota > Metazoa > Arthropoda > Insecta > Diptera > Tachinidae > Panzeria > Panzeria rudis. Next base: position 130,744,753 of record OY101450.1, on the reverse strand, counting down.
ACTTGTTAAGGAAGCTTCATTTTCACGAAGCTTCTTTTCAATTTTTACAGTGCTGTTCAAAAAAGTACACCATGTATGTACTAACTAGTTTCTTGTGAAGCCACTGTTGCAAAAATGCCACGTCTTGCAATGTACTGTTATATTGTTTTTAAGGTGCGCTTTTTATTTTGCCTTTTCTGTTAAGAAAAATATTATAATTATTTAAAGAGAAGAATAATTTATATATACTTCTATCTGTCCTTCCATATATCTGCCTCTCCTTCCACTAAAGTTTGCTTTTATTTCTTCTTACTAAGTCGTGGTATTTTCACCATCTCCATATGTGCATTTTTAATTTATAGTTTCTTTTAAAGAGCCTTTAATATCATAAATAATACACCATAATCATCATAATTTACTTCTTCTATATGTTGCATTTATTATTATTTCTTTTTATTCTTATTACATACAATATATTTCGTAACCCTCTTAATAATAATGCCACTTGGTTCACTTTTTTATTTTTTCTTAACTTCCATACAAGACGCCAGCATAATTTTCTGTTTTAGTGTTTTTTTTTTCAACTTGAAGTCTTTAACGAAACGAGCTAAAATAAGACAATAATTTCTTTATGAAAGAGCAAAAAAAAATGGCAAGCGAAACGCATAAAATGTTTTATGCCACAAACAATTTGAAAACTTATGTTATTTATTATTTTACATCAAAAGCTTATATGGAAGTGTTAAAGTTGAGCTTTAAAATGAGAAAAATTGTATGCAAGGATTGAGATCGTAAAAATCTAAATAGTGTTTGAATTATATGATCACAGATCACGTACAATCTTTTAAATTTTTACATGCTAACAAAGTTAAGGATAATACGGGTCTCTGCTTTTGCTAATTACCAAGTGGAGATGTTATTTCAAGAAACTTTTCACTCACGATCATTCTTGATCTGTATTACATGCACTTGTGATCGATAAGCCACAGCATCAAGCCTACAGTCATATTGTTCCATCATAGTATTAATTTTATTTTTATAAATTTAATCATGTTGTAACTTTTTGGAAGTTTCTTTATACTCAAAGCTATCATAAACCAATCCTCGTATATTTTAAGAATAACTTTTTCTGCTGCACGCTTTCATTATTTAGTTTTTTTCTAAAACGAAATTTCTTTAATAAAGTGGTAAAAATTTATAAACATCACATTGTTTCTTTCATCAGATTAGTTGTACATTCACATAGTCAGGGGAAAACCTGATGCACAAGTATCTGTATGCACACATATCTTTCTGTGCCACTGCAAACACAAGAGGTCAGAAGGTCATCTCACTTCTAAAAAGTTTCATTGTTTCGTATGGTGTCTTCTTCAATGAGCATCTAAAAAAACTTTTAAAATATTCTGTTGTTTTTATATGATTTATAGGAGATTTGAAGTCAATAATTTTGGGTTTTGTGGTATTTTAAACTGTACAATCAATGTTCAATGTGATCTTTCACTTACTCTTTTGACTGAAGATGAAATCATGCTGCTAAATTCATAATCATACAAATACATGATGTTGCTTGTGGTGCCAGCTTCATTCACGTTCTTCGTTCCTCTTCTTTAAATCATTTTTAACAACAATTTAGTGTTTTCGATAAATAATCTTTTGTAAGGAAAATGTAAACACATTTGTTAAACATAATTACTTATGTATGTGTGAGGTAGGTGATAAATTAAAATGGGTTTATACATAAATTATGCCTTTAAGAAGTGAACTTTCATGATATTTGCATAAGAAAACAATTGCACAATAAAAATGTTACACTTTTTTTATTGAAAAAGTTAAGATTTTTAACAAAAAGATGCACATTTCTCAGAGTAAAATTCGCCCTTGATTTTATCAATAAGCAGACAATATTTTTCTTTTTCTATATTTCAATACATATATATTTATTTTTCGATAGACCATGCACAAAACTTAAATTTTATATATTTTTGAATTTTGCATTAATTTTGCATGTTTGCAACCAAAAAATGCAAATTTGATATATTCCCCCGATGCGGATTTCTATTTGCAAAATGTTCACTTTTTTTGTTGCATTTCAAAAGAGGTTTTGTTCTTTATCAACGTTTTGCATTCTATTAAAAAATTTTAACTTTTTCGAAAACAAGCTTTTTTTCACAAAATTTTACATTTTTTAAAAAAAGGTGCATTATTTCCTAAAAAGTTTCTATATATTACAAATATATATATATATATATATATATATATATATATATATATATATATATATATATATATATATATATATATATATATATATATATATATATATATATATATATATATATATATATATATTACGTTTGTATAAACGTTTGAGTTTCGGATGAGTTTTTTTCTTTTTACGTTTTCCACGAAACTTGTTATTGCTCTTAAAAAAGTGCTCATAATAATATAGATTTTTGTCGAAAACTTAAGTTTAGTTCCTGTTTAAAGTTTAATTTTTTTTAATCAAAAATTAGGAGGAAAAAGTTGCACTTTTTCGGCTGTAAAAAGTAAAACTTTTTCACAGTGCTGTACAAGAAAATTTTTTCACTTGTTAATATGAACTGCACTTTTCAACAAAATTGCACTCTATCGTTAAAAAAGGATTTCAACAAAAAATTGCACTTTTTCTTAAAAAAATTTCGCCTTTTTTAAAAAAAGGTGAACTTTTTCACAGAAAATTTCACTTTTTCTACAAAAAGTTGCACTTTTCACCGAAAGTTGCACTTTTCACCGAAAGTTGCACTTTTCACCGAAAGTTGCACTTTTCACCGAAAGTTGCACTTTTCACCGAAAGTTGCACTTTTCACCGAAAGATGCACTTTTCACCGAAAGTTGCATTTTTTTCACAAGAATTCGCACTTATTTGCACAAAAGCTTAAGCTTATGCACAAAAACTTGCAGTTTTCCAGCGACGTAGTTCTTTTCTATAAATAAATTTCATTTAAAACTATAATTTCTAATATTTTTCAAACATTTTATTTATGTGTGAAATAAGAGAAGCAAATGAAAATATGCTAAAACCGTTATAAATTTAATCTCTTTATTTCAAAAATTCATAGAAAAAACTAAATTTCATTTTCTGTAAAGGAATTCTATGAAATAGTAAATATTTTGTCTAGGAACGGACCTACAAACAAATTTTTTAATATGGACAAAAATATCTTAACAATTTCGTTGAAAAAAATCGTGTTTTTTCCAGTGAACAAATTGTTTAAATATATAAAACAATTTGTCTAAAAATATTTACAACTTGCAAACAAAACAATTTACTAAATCAAACAAAAATATTTACTAAATTTTCTGAAAAATATCAAACAATATTTTTGTCTGAATCTAAAAACCAATTAGTCTCAAAATAAAAGTAAAATTTTTAAATATAGACAAAAATACCTTAACAATTTCATTGCAAAAAAGGTGTTTTTTTTTCAGTGAACAAATTTTTTAACTCTATAAAACAATCGGTCTAAAAATATTTACAAATTGTAAACAAACCAATTTACTAAATTAAACAAAAAGATTTACTGGATTTTCTGAAAAATATCAAACAATATTTTTGTCTCAATTTATTAAATAATTAGTCTAAAAATACTAAGAAATATTAAACAAAATAGTTTACTTAATCAAACAAAAATATTTACTGGATTTTTTGTAATATATCAAACGAAATTTTGTCTGGGTCATTATCATCATCATCCATTAGGCATTTATGAAATTTCACTTTGTTAAATGTGTTCAAGTCTGAATGTTTATCTAAAGACTCTAAAAAAATTAATGAGAATTAATGGAACGACATTAACGAATTGATTCACTCGAAAATCTTCAGTAAACAAACTTGGTACAATCGCATTCCTTTTGCTATCATCGTTGTTGTTGTTATTTGTGTGTATGTCGTCTTCGGGGTTGTTTTTTCACGACACAGTTTCTCTTGTTGTGGTTTTTGGTGTTTGCGTGCTAAATAAGAGTCAAACAAACAATTCATTGATTATGTAAAGAACATTTACTGAAAATGACATTTATTTTTAGACAAACTTTTGTTTGCAGATTTTTTGATGATAATTTTTTTCTATGTATAAAGAGTACTTTCGTTCTTCGTTTTTAACACATAATGGACAGTTTTACACAAAAAAAAACGTATGTAAATTTATTTATAATCTATTAAATCAAGCTAAAGCAGTTTTCATTTTAAAATTTATGCGCTTATTTGATGCAAAATTTTACTAGACTTTCAACGGCCACGAAAAAATCATTTGAAATGGGAATCACGCATATATCTTTAGAAAAAACTTGAATCAATTTTAGAAAACAATTGATTTTTTCCCCTCAACCAATAATAAGAACTGCTGTCCACATTATGCTCATCATAAAAGTCTATTATGTTTAAAACTTTTAACCAATTTTATATGTTGATTACATGTTAACAATTAGTTACTACTCGTACAACGAATGTACGTACTAACATCAAACATTTGAATTGCATCAAACACCAGCAATAACATCAGCAATCTGTCTGTTCACAATCATAATAATCACGAAAGCATGAAAATCTGTCTATCTCTACATTTATTTGTCTAGTAGACTATTTCTCTAATTTGTGTTCAGAATATGTATTTTACTTTCTATAAGTTCTTTCATTATATATAATTTTGTCTGCCTTTATAACTTAATTATTTACATGTGTCATCATTATTAAAAGTAAAACAAAACAGTTGAACTTTAATTAGATTAATTCATTAGATTTACAGCGAGTAATTGTTGCTTTAATTATGATTGAAAGTTGTTAAAAAAAGGGTTTCGTTAAATTCAGTATTTCATAAATTTTTTAGTTGGAAAAAGGGTGTGGTTGGGAAAATCAATTAAGTCTGCTGGAATTACTAAACTTTCATTAAAGGCAAATAAGTTGTATCTAAATAGTTAACAAGTCTTTGAAAAGCGTTGGACTATAAAGAAAAATCTTTAGAACTATTGTAAAAAGCTTTATTTTTCAATTTATACAATTTCTAGTTTCTTACCAGTTTAAACTATCGCTTAAAGAAATTTTATAAAAGCATTTAGAAACGCACTAAATTAGATTTAATGGTCCAATGCAGTTTTTGAAAAGGAAACTTAACATTCTTTTGAAATGAAAGTCTTTAGGAAAAACGATGTTATTTTCGAACTTGACAGCATAAATTACGTGACTTATTGAACAGACACAAATTGTGGCTATAACAATGTTGCTTGAAAAACAACAATAGCAACAATGGGATACCCAAGGGGATTCCTAACTCACTCCCACATCTCTTTACAATATCGAACAAATAAAATTGAAATGGTGTAGCAAACCATTAAACTACAAAACAAAATACGGTTTTGATGAAAACTAAAGACAAGACTTTTTCACTCCATTTTGTAGCATCATAGAAGGAAGAAAACCAGTGAAATTAAACATTTTTTAGATTGATGGAATTGAAAAGTACTTTGTTTTCAAGTGTTAGAAGATTTATTATACTGGATTCACAGAAGTGCTTAGAATTGTATGGGAGTGCTAAGGCAGGGAGTGAGTGGAATGTGTAAAGATGTGAAGATAAAAGCTCAATTATGAATAACGAGCGATTTCTGTATTCTGTAGTTTTCCTGTGAAAATAGTAACCAATAAGATAGTAAACACGCATGTACTCGTAATGTGTAAAGTTTTTGGTAAAGCGAACACGTGTGAGATTAGGGATATGCATATCCCCAGTGAGTTTTTAAAAGCAAATTTTATAAAACAAAAAAATAATGTGAGTCCGATCACATTTAGTAATGAAACATTTCACCTTCTATCGAAACATTCTTCTTTTCATCATTCACCCGTTTCAACTTCGGCGAACCGGGCTTCATCCGCTTCTTTTTCACCTTCGTACCTTCCTCCACACCCGACAAATCGCTCAAACCGATAAGCTTCGCATCAGACTCCTCTAACTCACTCCCACCAGGCATATCACCCTTCCGCTTCCCCGCAGACATAAATAATAGTATTATTTATCCACCAGCAAAAAATAATATACCCGTACAAAATTGTTGGAATTATCGCAGTTAAATAGCAAAATAACCAACAGTCAAAGACAAACGCAGTCAATAAACCGTCAGCCAAATATCGCACCAAGTTCAGCAACAAATTCGGTAAAACCGAAAAACCGATTTTTTTCCAAAAAAAAAACCCGGATTCAAAAACCGAGACGAACCGGGTCTGAATCCCGAAAAACTGGACACAAAATCCCCTCAATCCCAGAAGTTCTCGGCAAATATAAAAAACGGCAACGCCGTTCACTCAATTCAAAAACACGGCAACACAGCACCAACCAACAAACGTACAACCTTACTGCAGGAGTTTGACCTTGAGACTCCCTTTGCCAGTGTTAGTGTGTTTCTATGCAGCTGTTAAGTTTCTCTGTACTTCTTGTTGTCCGTATGATTACACTAATACACTCATACACAGCACACACCGCGTTATTACCCAGCAAACCAAAACATTCGAAAATAATATCGCATTCGAATGTTGCGCACACGTTTCTCGGACAAAACACTCGCGAACGGCTATCGAAGTCGGAAAGAGAAAGAGCTGCTAGAGCTCACTCATCGCTCAGTTTGTGGCAGCAAATCTTTCGATTTCGATGTTTCGCTGACAAATCAGTAGCGAACCAATATCGAAGAAATATCGATACCACAAAAATGCAGGAAATTTTTTTAATTTATCTATTTTATTGCAAATGGAATAATTATTTATTTTAAATTTTAACTTACGCTGCATTCAATCAGATTCGAACACGGTACCTCCAGGCTAACAAATTAGCACACATCCACTAGGCTATCGTGGCAAAATTTTTCTATTCAATTATTGCACACATGAATGTAAATTACACATTCGATAAATCATCGAAAATAGTTCAATGCTGCGAACATTCACATTTTATGAAATTTGGCAATTGTGCTTCTTATCGAGACATATTTCGATGCTGCGAACATTCACATTTTATGAAATTTGGCAATTGAGCTTATTGTCGCAACATTATCGACAAAAGCTCGCATTTGCGAACATTCGATTTTTTTAGATTCACGAGCATTTATCGAACAAATTTGTTTCGAAAATTCTTCGTTTTAGCGAACCTTCTTTTATTTCGAATCTCAGGTTTAGTGGGTAGTAAGATTAATCTTACTCAAAATTTGTGATTGTATTGTGAAAAAGTAACACAACGGGACCTATAGGGACCCAAGTGGGCTGGTTTTTTTTCTTTTTAAATTGTGAAAAAGATTTTTACCCCCTAGCGTATAGCATCAAAAATTTTTCTGGAAAGAGATCATTATGTATTTATTAGACTTTTTGAAATCATCAATTGGTCATACGAGCTTAAGAGCAAGTGAATAAATAAAATAGAGTTTAACTGTTTATTTTTCTTGCAATTAAAAGAACCCGTGTTTGTTTAAAAGAAACAAACTAAACCGTTTTAATACACTTTTATTAGCTTCCATGCACACATATTATCCTTCGCTGGCAATAATATTTTATGGTTTTATGGTTACCTAACCGCTTCCCATGATAAATACGTAGCAATTTTATTAATTACTGAGTAAGAGTTCCAATTTGGTGCATAGTAATAAATTAAATAAGTACTACTCATTACTTGTACCTTGCAACTAATTAAAAGACTACCACCGATTACAAAAATGCCAAAACCTTTTGCTGGATATGTGCAAAAGGATAGAAACTTTAACATCCAGAGTCCGTTGTCAGAACCTTGTTATATATATATATATATATATTTTTTTTTTCTGTTGCACAAAAAAGTTACCACCCTAATACTATTTCACATGGTAATTGTGATTCTATAACAATGAAGTGTAATCTCTAAAAGTGTGATAGTTTAATGATGACGACACCGATGACTTTGGTATGTATGCAACAACAATCTCGTATACAAGTTCAGCTTAATAAAAAACTAATTTCAATTGCAACAAGGGATTCTGTACGAATAGTATATCTTACACTGTTGCGAACTGCATAAAGAAAACAACTCAAAAACAAAACAAGCTTCATAACACCATTCAAACGGAAGTGCAATTGTTTTGAGTGATAGATGGATGAATGGATGGATGGATTGAATGAAGGATGATTGTTGGAATGACTGGTTATTTAGTTGGATGGCTGAATGACTGAATAGACATAGAAATTGTTAGTGTGGATTTTCTATATGTTTAGTTTTAAAACGTTAGTTGCAATGCTTTGTGTGATTGAAATTGAGTAGATAGATAGATGATGTAGTTAGATTGATTTTATGAACATTCAACTGATACTTTTCTAACATGATGGACAGCTTTAGCTTTGCTTTAACCTTTTTTTTTTGTAGTTGTTGTTACTTTTTTGAGATGTACGTACGTACATAACTATTGTTTTGCATACAACAATATATTTCTTCTGCTGCTCCTCCTCCTCTTCCTATGGCACTTATTTGTAAATATATTACCTGACAAATAATGTGGTTCCGTAGTGCAGAGCAAAGGGAGTTTTGTAAAATATTTTTCTTTTTCTTCGCGCTAAAATTGTAGACAAAATCACTATAATTTATTTTAATTATTTTTATTGGAAACATTTTCTACTTTTTTTTTTATTTTTTGCATAGTAAAGCTGCCTTTAAGTGCACTCTTATAGGATCCCATATCACGGAAGTCACGTTTTAAATGATTTTTTCATTGGAAACATTCGTACGAGCATGTGTCTGAATGAATTTTGTAATAACATGTATGTGTCCAGCACATTACAATCACTCCATCACCATATGCTGTGTGGAGGTACTCCTTTGTAGCCATAACTCCTACAGCCATCATCATTTGATTGGCTGTATAAATAAATTTTCAAAAACTATGATTAATGGTCATCGTTTCTCAGGTGATAACAAATATAATAATGCGCCCAGTTGATCGTTAAACCTGCAATTATTATAAATTTAAGTGAAAATAAATTAAATTTTATAAGGATAGGGGCAGAAAGTAGTTAACATGATTAAAACTTATTGAGTCCAGACGATTGGATCATTAGAGATAATTATTTGTTGAAGTTCGTAGAAGTGAAAGTTGTATGAACATAGAAATTCAATTGATTACACGGCTGGGATTCTTAAAGAAGTATAATTGATTTAAACTATTTTTTGTAATATGTATATGTATAATGATTTTCTGAATGAAGTAAATTTAATTGTAAGTTGAAACATCTTAACGATAAAAAAGAACGTACACACAGCAAAATTTCATGCTGAAATCGTCGAAAAAAAGGTTAATTGGCTAGCCTGGAACTAAAGTGGTCTAAGTAACATTTTAAATAGAGTGAGTTAGACAACTTTAGAAGTGGAAAAGAGTGAAAAAAGCCAAACATTTTAAAGTGGTAGAGTAACGATAACCATATTTGGGTGACATAATAGCACATAGACTATTTTTGGCTGGATTGATTTATCGTCTTTATATTCAAAAATGCTCATAAGTGGATTTAGCCAAAAATGTTACTTAGACCACTTTAGTTCCAGGCTAGCCAATTTAACAGTTTTCGGTAGCGATTTGCTTCAGAGGTATTTCGTGTTAATTCAACATGATTTTTAAAAAAACTTGCGAAGAAAATTTTTTCCTTTTGAAATAACTATATTTCATATTGATTTAATATTCCAGTAGAGTTAAAGCAAAATGAAGTTCATACTGAAATAATACAAAGAATTATGTTGAATTTGAAGTTGAAACGAAGTGAATTTGATACTGAATTTATACGAAGAATCATGGTGAATAAAAGCTTTTTCAAGTGGAAACAACGTGAATTTGATACTGAAATAACGCTAAGAATCATGAAAAAATTTATTTATAGTGGCTTGAGTTCGGTTTTAATTTAATTTTTCAATGAAATTAAATTTTTATTTACAGATAAATGTGAAGCATGTAGACAGAGACAATTTTTGACTGCACGGAGTGTTGAACTGACGTTTTGATAGCTCCCGCTAATCTCTAAATAAAAATATAGTTTAATTGAAAAATTAAATTAAAACCGAACTCAAGTAAAAATAATTAAATTTCTTTGGATATAAACCCATACAGTTCGACTAAAACCTAAAAGTTTTTAATTATTTTAATCTGTTAATATCTAAAAAAAAAATACAAAATCAAAATTTTGAAATTGAAAAATCGTTATATTTTAAAAAAAATATACTATAGCACTTTTGATTTTTCTCTTAATTTTTTATGTTTGCTGTGCGAAATGGGTATTTTTTATTTACTTTAGACGTATACCCTACACCCAGGAGTTGTCGACAATAAAAAAATTTCAAAACATTTTATTTTCCAGTTCCAGAATCTGTTCAAAAATGAATCATAAGTTAAATAAAATGGAACCTTTAATTTTTTTACACAAAATATAGCACTTTTCCACAAAAAGTTGCACTTTTTTCAAAAAGTTTCTTTTCCACAAACAGTTGCATTTTGTTCACAAACGGTTGCCTTTTCTCCACAAAAATTGCACTTTTGCCCAAAAACTTGCACTTTTTCAACAAAACAATTGAAGTTGTTCAAAAAGAATTTGCATTTTTCCAACTCTGGACTTTTTCATAAAATGTTGATCCTTTTCCACAAACAGTTTTACTTTTTTTCCACAAAAATTGCACTTTTCCACAAAAAGTTTCACTTTTTCGACAAAAAGTTGCACTTTTTCAACAAGATGTTACACTTTCTCCACAAACAGTTTCACATCCTCTTTTTTTAAATTTAATTTAGACGTGTACTATACACACAGCAGTTGTCGAAAATAAAAAAATTTCAAAACATTTTATTTTCCAGTTCCAGAATCTGTTCAAAAATGAATCATAGTTTTCTAACTTTTTTTAACTATGTTAAATAAAATGGAACCTTTCATTTTTGCACAAAATATAGCACTTTTCCACAAAAAGTTGCATTCTCCTGATAAAAAGTTGAAATTTTCTTATTATAAGTTGTACTTTTTCACAAGAAGTTGTTCCTTTTCCACAAACAGTTGAATTTTTTCACAAACTGCTGCACTTTGTCCACAAACAGTTTCCGTTTCTCCACGAAAATTGCACTTTTGCACAAAAAGTTGCACTTTTTCAACAAAACGACTGCAGTTTTTCAAAAAGATGTTGCATTTTTTCCAACTCTGTGCTTTTTCATAAAATGTTGATAATTTTCCACAAACAGTTTTACTTTTTCCCCATAGATTTGCTTTTTTGCCACAAAAATTGCACTTTTCCACAAAAAGTTTCACTTTTTCAACAAAAGTGTTGCACTTTTTGAACAAGATGTTACACCTTTTCCACAAAGAGTTTCACATCCTCTAGAGCTGCACTTTTTCACAAAAAGTTGTTTCTTTACCACAAACAGTTGCACTTTTTGCAGAAACAAATGATTTTTCTCCACAAAAATTGTTCTTTTCCCCAAAAAGTTGCACTTTTTCAGCAAAAAGGTTGCAATTTTTTCAAAAAGATGCTGCACTTTTTGAAACTTTTTGCATTTTTTTCACACAAAATTGTTAATTTTTCACAAACAGTTGCCCTTTTTGCACAACCATTTGCTTTTTTTCCCACAAAAAATGGCACTTTTCCACAAATAGTTGCACTTTTTCAGCAAAAGCGTTGCCATTTTTCAAAAATATGTGGAACTGTTTCCAACTCTGCATTTTTCACACAAAACTGTTCAGTTTCCACAGACAGTTGCAATCTTTGCACAAACATTTGCGTTTTCTCCACAAAATTTTCACTTTTCCATAAAAAGTTCTACTTTTTCAACAAAATGTTGCACTTCTTCCACAAGATGTTGCATTTTTTCCACAAAGAGTTTTACATCCACAAAATATTTAGTTGGACAAGCAATTGAACTTTTTCCAAAGGTGATCGAAAACGAAAAATGTTGAAAACAATTTTTTTTCCAGTTCCAGAACCTGTACAAAAATTATTTATGGATTTTAGATTTGTTTTATTATGCTGCATGAAATGGAAGCGTACACAAGTTTTTGCAAACAATTGCAACAAACTGCCTGCAGACTTTCAGAAAAAATTAAAAATTTCCAAAATAATATTTCTAGCATAAAAAATGTATTTATTTTTCTCTGAAATTTATACTTCTAAATGCATTAGATTGCAAAATTTTCCAGTCCTTTTTTGATAAGAGTGCGAAATATGGTCCCTGTTATCATATATTTTGCTATGAATTCCTTATAAAAAATTTAATTGATATTTAAGAATCAAAGTTTGTTTTAATTTTGAGGAGTGATTATGTTGAAATCTTACTAATTTCATAACATAACATAACATACTTAATTGTCTAGCCCTCTATTTTAGATGCTATAAATCCTTTTAGCTAAAAACAAGAAAAGCAAACATTTTGTTTTTGTAAATAACTCTCAAGGATATACTTTATACAAAACCTTATATTCTTTTTTCTTGACTAAAATAAAGAAAACAGAAAAGAAACTAAACAAAACGAAATCAAAAAAATATCCTTATAAACAAAAACAATACATTTCTTTTTCTCACTCTCTACTTTAACAACTGCAGTGCTGCAGAAATACTAACAACTGCAACTGCACGTACTTGTAATTTGTAAAGGATTTCATAACAAAAAAAAAGGAAAAAAAAGAAACAACAAAACCAAACAACTGCTGCAAGAACCTGATTAAACAAATGTTCAAATAAAAATTATGAAAATTACAAGAAAAAAAAAACAAATAAAATTAAAATTTCAAGCACTCAAACACTCGAATTGCCAAAAACTTATTAAGCAACTTGGAAAAATTTCTTCTTGCCTGCTGCGCATTCAACATTTGCGTTTTTTTCTTTGGTATTTTTGTCACTGTCGTTGTTATGTATCTTGTGTAACAGGAGTCAACCAGCCACATTAATAGTTGTAGGAGTTGCAAAAAGCGAAAAAAAAAAATAAAAGCGAGAATATCTTAAACTAAAAATAACTCAAGCGCTTAATAGTGTCATTAAAATTCTCCAATTTGCTTGTTATTGTTGCCAGTTAAGGCTGTTTGTTAACTCTTGCTATAAGTTAACCATAGATACCAGATACTACGAGTGAGTATCTAGTGCCTGCTACAACATTAAGTTTGTTTTTCATTTTTGTTTACTGCGCTTTAAATGGCTTGATGACAAGAAGCACTCAGGCCTTAAAAACTAAAACTCGAGCATAAACAAAAAGTATAATATTTACAAATGTTAAGATACGAGAGGCAAATAAATAAAAATGGTTGAACATATGACTGCTTGCTGCTGGGCAAAGAGAAGGAGTTGTGTGAGAAGTTTAAAGGTCATAATAAGAATTTATTAAATATTTAGCAGCAGCATTTAAATGTTTGCAAGTGTCTTGCAAGACAAATTTTAACTAATTTTAAATGGCAAACATTACATTGTACACATATAGTCATTGAGTAATCTTAAGGTATTTCCAGTGAGAGTACTTGAAAAAATCGCCAAATACATTAGCGCTTGGCTTTGTACTTTCATGATGATCCACGTTTTGAATACACTATTAATATTTATTATTTGCATAAAAATAATTTGAAATACTAGTTCTTAGGAAAAGTGTTTGTTTTTATTTAACCAACCCAATAGCTTGTTCAAAACCAACGATATCACCACCATAAAATAAAATTTTTTTTTCGTAAGAATGCACTTTGTTTTTGTACCTAATAATTAATAATCTAAAAATTAGAAAAACAGAAATTTGCACTTTTTTCCACAAAATGATGAACTTTTTCGACAAAAACTCTCTTTGTCTAGAAAAAGTTGCACGGTTTTCACAAAAAATTGTACTTATCACAAAAAAGTTTTTTAAACATAATTTGGATTTTTTTTGCACTTGTTGCAGTTCATTTTTTACCATAAAAAATGCACTTTTCCATAAAAAAGTTGCAATTATTCTACAAAATGTTGACCTTTAGACAAAATGTTGCGCACTTTTCCCCAAAAATTACGTTAGTCGACAAAAAAATTGTACTTTTTCCTCAATAAGCTGCACACTTGTGGCGCAGAAAGGTGCAATATTTAAACAAAAATTACCTTTTTAGCAGAAAAAAGTTGCACTGTTTCCACAAATTTGTTTTTTATAACGTTGATTTTTTTTCAAAAATGTTGCCACTTTTTTACAGCAACGAACTCTTTTTCACTAGAAGCTGAATTTTTGCCACAAAAAGGTACACTTGTCCTTGTTGAATTTTTTTGCAAAAAATTAAATTTTTTCCACAAAAACTTTACATTCTTCATCTAAAAGTTGCACTTTTCTACTAAAAGTTTAACTTTTTAACTAAAAGTTGTACTTTTCCTCTAAAAGTTGCACTTTTCCACAAAAAGGTTGTACTTTTTCCAAAAAAGTTACACTTTTTCCAAAAAAGTTACACTTTTCTACAAACAGTTAGTTGCACTTTTCTACAAAAGGTTGCACTTTTCTACAAAAAGTTGCACTTTTCTACAAAAAGTTGCGCTTTTCTACAAAAAGTTGCACTTTTCTACAAAAAGTTGCGCTTTTCTACAAAAAGTTGCTGTTTTCTACAATAAGTTGCACTTTTCTACAAAAAGTTGCACTTTTCTACAAAAATATGCACTTTTTCGATCAAAATGTTCAATTTTTCACAAAAAGTTTCCCCTTTTCAGCAAAATGTTGCACTTTTCAATAAAAAGTTTCACTTTTCCAGCAAAAAGTTGCACTTTTCCAGCAAAAACTTTCACTTTTCTAGCAAAATTTTGCACTTTTTCAGCAAAAAGGTACCCTTTTCAGCAAAAGGTTGCACGTAAAGCTATTTTTTCCACATAAAAATTTTTTTTCCCAAAAACAACAAAAATTGCACTTTTTCAGCAATAAGTTGCACTTTTCCAGCAAAAAGTTGCACTTTTCCAGCAACAAGTTGCCCCTTTCCAGGAAAAATTTGCACTTTTTCAGCAAAAAGTTACACCTTTCTAGCAAAAACTTACACTTAAACCTTGTTTTTCCACAAAAAATTATTTTTTTCCCAAAAAAAAAATATTTTTTTTTCCAAAAAAAAATTTTTTCTCCCCAAAAGGTTGTATCATTGCATAAAAAGTTGCACTGCCCCAACAAAGCTGCACTTTTGCACGAAAAGTTCCACTTTTCCCACAAGAGGTGACACCTTTTTCGTAAAAAGGTTACAATTTTTGCCAAATAAGTTGCACTTTTCCACAAAATCTTGAATTTTTTTCAATAAAAACTCCATTTTTTTCTACAAAATGCGTTTTACAGAAGTGTGAAATTTTCAGCGAACAATGTTTAACTTTTCATATAAACCTGTACTTTTTTCAAATAAGTTGAAAATATTTTTTACCTAAGAATCCACTTCTAAAAGTTTTCCACTTTTTTTTTGAATTCTCTTGCATTCTTACAATGTGTACAAAAACAATACATACTTATTTTCCTAACAAATTACAGTTCTTTTACACTGAAAACAGCTTCACTTAATCCTCAAATTTTTCAAAAAAGCGCTACTAAACATGTTATAAAATATATTTTCTTCTAAAAACTATATTTTTCTTTTGCGTGAATTTTCAAAAAAACATAAATTGTTTGCTGGGAAACATTCATTAATTTTAAAACTGTTTGAGAGTAATTTCTTCATGATATATATGTAGCTGTTTGTGCCTCAAAGAAAAAGGCTTACGTAGTGGGTCAAAGCACAGAGCAACTTGTGTTGTACATACGGCTATTAGCAACTTAAAATCTCATCAACTTATTTTTCAAAACATATTTTTGCTTTTATTTTTTCCTTCAACACTACTAAAAGCCAGTTAAAATACTTGCCCTCAGTTGTAATTTGCAATTTATTTGCACTGGTCAGATATCATATCTTGACTTTTGTTTGTACAAATAATTTTCAATGCGTTAATGCTCCTACAGTTTTTTACCACAGTATGTCTAGAAGAGAGTTAATGCGGGAATTATATCTAATAATCATTTGCATGCTTTTTTCAAATTGCAGCGAAAGGTTACAATATTTTCTTATTTAAGATAATTTATCTAGTCATTTGTTTATGTAGACATAGTTCAGTTGTTTCTAGTTACTGTCTGTTGTGTTTGCACATATGTGTCTAGTTGTGTTTAAGATAGAGAAATGATTTAAACATGCAACCTTACAAATTGCTCTGTTAATGCTTGTCTTCTCTGCACTACTGCATATTACTGCGGTTGCAATATTCTTTGTTGCCGATGTTGCAATGTATGAGACTGCTGCGGTTTAGCAAACTGTCTATTTTGCGTTCTTCAGGCCAACTTGGTTGCCTTTGAAACCCGATGATGATGATGATGGCTACAGAGAAACTATCATCACTTTTTAATCTGTTTGTTTCTTTTAATTCCAATTTCTTTCATCAGTTTTATATTAAACTGACTAATCGTGTTAATATTAACAATGTTGGTGTTCACTTGTGCTCTTTAACTTTAAACTAGTGTTGCAACGTTGTCTTCTTGAATGCTTAAGTATTGATAAAAACCATTTAAGGTTGTTGCAAATAGTAGACATGAAGAAGTGTTAAATGTTTTACATTGTGATAGTTTTGAAGATTTCTTATGAAAAGTATTAAGAACAATTTTATAAGAATTTTTAATTTTAAAATAAATATTTTAAGTGGTTTTGTTTTAGTTTCAATGTCTCTTGTACATGAGTGATTAAAATTTTAAATGGTCGTTAAAAATAAATTTTTTTCCGATGACCACTAAAAACCTTTCTTTTTATGAAAACAAAATGCCAAGTAATTGTTTTGAAATTAAAAACAAAAAGTGCCGCAAGAAGATCTAAGTTAACTTTTTTTTGTAAAATCGTGTTATTATTTTTTCAGCTTCTCATTAAATACGCAAGAGGAAGATACTCGTATGTAGTCTTTATCAAACATTTGAAAAGAAGAAATCTTTTCCTTTCAAACGACACTACTTTTATTAAAATCAAATGACGCTCTCCAAAGTTTTTCAAACTTTAATGGAAGCAATTTTGCACAAAAACTTTTTAATTATCCAACCCTGGGGGGAAGGTTAATATACAAGATTTAATAACTTTCGAAAATTTCCAATATAAAAATTTTTCGAAGAAGTGAATTTATTAGAAATAATTGTATTATCCCTTAGAAATAGTTAACTCCGCCTAGAAAAATAACTGGAATCCGTTGTCAGAATCCAGTTTTTTTGTATGTTGAACAGTGTAATTATCATTCTTCTTCTTTAACTAAAAATGTTTCGTCACTTGTTTTATCGAGTCTAAGCTTTTCTCTATCTCTATCGCCTCTAATTATTTCGCTAGATTCCATTTCTTTTTACCACGCCAAAAAAAATAAAAATCATATTTAAGAATTTAGTCAAAGTAACGTTCAATACATTCTTGTATGACTTCATATATCAAATTTATTCCAAACTCAACTACACTGAATATTCGTCGATGAGTTTTAGGAAAAGCTAATTAATTAAACATAAAATTTTGCAATAAATTAAAAAAACGCAATACAAAGTAACGTTCAATACATATTTTTTGTTAATTTCATATCAAATTTATTCTTGAACTGAACTGAAGCTACTTAATTAAACATAAAATTTTTCATTAAATTAAAAAACTATGGGTAACACTCAAGACAAAGTAACGTTCAATACATTTTTTTTTATAAATTTCATATCATATTTATTCCAAACTCAGCTGAAGTGAGTTTTAATAAAAGCTTTTTACATAATTAAACATAAAATTTTTCAATAAATAAATAAAAGTATGGGTATCGCTCAGTACATTTTATAGGATGAAACCTTTTTCAATATAATATTTCTTTGCATCACTTTTTAAAATCACAACCATACAAAGAAAAAATTAATTTTTCACTTCAAACATCAAATTCCCTATATTAAATGTAAATTTGTTCAATTTAGGTCCTATAAAGAAGTTTGTAAATTCAAATGCAAAAATTTGTAATAATTTGTTTGAATAAAGATTTTTCCAATTAAAATTGTTTTTCAATCAAACAATTTTTTACAGAAATTTAAAAAACAAATCAAACAATTTCATAATTTTATCAGGCTGCCAACATTGGCGGTAAGAAAATGAAATGCAATAATAAGTCAAACAAAATTGTTTATCAAACAAAATAGAGACATAATAAAAATTTAAAATCAGTTTCAAAAACATGTTTGTTTAAAAAAATAAACTTATCATAATTTTTTCTGTGTATGCTCTTCTTGCGTTTGATACTCCGACAATAACATCATGGCTACCAATTCGGCTTAGTGAATTTGAAGGTAAAATAACCAATCGTATAAGTCTTACGTTTGAGGTATAATATTTTCAGCACTTTTATGTAAAACATCGCGAGGAACATTTTTGTGAAACAACCCTCGAACTTTTCGGTGTATGGGTCTTTTTTTCCTTTTCTTAAAAAAGTGACAAACAATTTGCCTTCACACATATAACCGAAAAAAACCTTCGAAATTCTATTATAGGAAAGGAACCCAATCTCAAAACTTAACTTAAACGCCAGAAATCATTCAAAACTTAAAGTGCTTAAGGGTTAATTTCAGACTTCTTCACCATTAGTACTCGGCATAGGAAATCTTGTAAGCCTTTTAACTTCTCTTGTATGGGTCTTTTTGTCGAGTGTTGTGTTTTTCTTCCGACGGGGTTTTTTTGAATTTGGAACGATTTTCCGTCATCCCACGTCAAATTTGACGTGGATGACGGAAAATCGTTCCAAATTCTTTTTGTCCCTTCATTTTTGTCCCTTCATTCAGCGATATAGCGGGCTGAAACGTTCTACAAAAATATACGCAATAAAATTTTACTATAGATCTTTAAAGACACCCAAGGTCCAGACTTAAGTTGAAAGCTGGAATTTCATACTGGTTCACCATTAGTAGTCGGCATAGGAAATCTTGTAAGCCTTACGTTCAAGGTATAAAATGTGCTCAGCACTTTTATGTAAAACACTACGAGGAACATTTTTGTGGAACATTTTAACCCTCGAACTTTTTCGGTGTATGGGTCTTTTTGTCCCTTTATGAAAAAAACTGACAAAAAACTTCCCTTCACCGGCGATATAGCGGGCTGAAATATTCTACAAAAATATTCGCATTAAAATTTTATAATAGGTCTTCAAAGGTACCCAAGCTTTGAACTTAACTTGAACGCCAGAAATCATTCAAAACGCTTTTTGTAAATTAAAGTAACGATATATTTTTTGGTGCGCTCTCTACCAGAATCAGTCGCTAGAACCTTGCAGTTTTAAAAACAAATATATATTTTGTTGTACAGTGTTATTAGCTACCCTTTAGCTTTTCCCTATATCGCTTAAAATTTTTTTACTTGAGCTATTTTCATCTTACGATCCCAAAATTTAAAGCCAAATATATTTAAACAATTTTCAAAGTAACGTTCAGTACATAAATATATGCTTGAATTTCATTGTATATATTTTTCCAAGCACAGACTACAAATTGAATTATAAACAATTGAAATGGATAATTTTCGAGCAGTTTTAACAAAAACTTCTTTAATAAATATTTTTCAATAAATTAAGAAAAACTTTAACTGACGTTCAATACATTTTATAGGCTACAAACCATGATCAATTATCACATGTAATAATATTTCATAGAATCACAAACATACGTTCTTTTTGTATTTGGTGTTTTTTTTTACTGCAATTTCAGTTATTAAAACAAATATTGAAACATTTTAAAAAACTTCGTTCTTCAAATTAATATATTTTCACAGTTTCTACAATCTTAAATCATTTAAAAAGGTTTTAACTTAATCAAGTCACACGAAAAAGAGGCACATTTTCTATGTCCAAAGCCCTTGATAAACATAAATAAATATGATTATCAGGGAAACCGCAAATATGCAATTGCATGTTTTTTCCTGTGCGTTGTATGTAGGCACAAATAAGATATTTATACGTTCCAGAACTTTTTAAGAATTTTTGAATCGATTTGTTAGTGCATATTTTTACATATTTTACCCTTTACAGCATGTTTTTGAATATATTACACTTAGTTGCATATTTAGAGGAATTTTTTCTATTTTTTGCGGCATATTTGGCTCTTTTCCTGCATATTTTTTGGTTTTTTTTTTAAATTTTAATATGCGTATTTCCAAAAAACATGTTTTTCCATCAACAATTTTAAAATTTTACCACATATAAAAAATGTTTATTTTACGATTTTAAATTTACTCTAATGTTTTTTTTCCAAATTTCTTACAAATTTTCCTTATTCCACTGATTTATTCTTAGTTTATTCACAGCTTTAAACATTTTCAATTATGTAGTTTTGAGGATTTCTTTAAACAATTTCAATTTTGTCGAGATTGTTGGTGTATTTGCACTCTTTAGAAAAATAGCAGGATGAGAATAGTCGCGTTTGCGAATATTTAAGCTATTTATGCGATTTTGCTGATTTGTTCCTAATAGGAAACACAAAATATGTATTGGTGTCTCGGTACCCAACATTTTATATTCGCATAGATTAAAAGCCAGGCTGGCATTGTTAAATCCACTACCGTACCCATAAGGAATCATTAGTGCGATTCTCTATTCAATTTTAACAATAGTTGTCATTGTTAAACAATTTAATAAGCAAATTGTCGATTTTGCTATTCTATAACATTTTTAACAATATTTTCTGTTGATTAACTAACCACAATAATTTTTCTGTTGTTAATGTATAGACAACGAGTCAGCTGTTCAGCCATAGCACATAGCACGTACTTTATGTCAACAATTAAATGTATTGCTCTACAACAATATACAAACATTTAAAACTACGTTTAAGTAATAATTTTTCTTTTATTTAAACATTTAATTTAACTTTTAGTACCCAAACATAAAGACATTGAGGAAACAAATTTTCTGTACACTGTTTGGAAATCACAAATTCATGTGTTTTTGTTATATTCCTCTTTGCGCTTTTCGTTTACTTTAGCAGAGATGCCACATGATGTCAAATTTAAACAATATTGTTAACAAGAAGTCACAAAATCGTACAAACGTTAGTGAAAACAACTTAAAATGTTGTCAATATAACAACTGTTGTTATTGTTAAAAGTTACAGAATCCCACTAGAGGTGGCATGCAATATCGTCCAATGAAATAGTATCCATGGACGCTGAAAAGGAAGTTAGTAATGACCACAAAAAAAATGCAAATAAAGTTCATGCAAATAGTACTGCAAAGTGAAGATTGACTGCATATCCGGGCTTTGGACAGGATTAATTATTTTCTTCTCTGGTTATGTCGAATAGTGGCTAGGCAGAAA
The DNA here is from genome assembly GCA_956483635.1 of Panzeria rudis. Taxonomy (NCBI): domain Eukaryota; kingdom Metazoa; phylum Arthropoda; class Insecta; order Diptera; family Tachinidae; genus Panzeria; species Panzeria rudis. The sequence goes on along the minus strand of OY101450.1, from coordinate 130,723,447 downwards.
ACTTTTACTCTGCGAAGTCACTATTCGACATTCCCATGGATATTATTTCCTTTTTGAAGTGGATATAATGTCCGTGGTCGTTATCTTCCTGGACATTATTGCATGCCACCAATATTTGTACATAATTCGCGGTATCAGAAATGAAAAGAACTGACGCTGAAAAAGGTACTCTGTTTGTAAACCAAATGCAGAAAGTATTTACTCCAAATACGTCTGATACTATAGTTGAGCTGCCACCAGTCCTCGCTATACCAGATGTTACTTTGAGGTTCAACATTCGTGAGATTGAACACTATATTGCGGGCTTAAACTCGAAAAAAGCTCCAGGCGCTGATAAAATAAGCAATAAAATGCTCTTAGAGCTACCCTATACTGCAAAACGGATAATTCTATTTATTTTTAACAGTATTTTGCGCCTCAAATGCTATCCCGCAGAATGGATGGTTTCGCTGGTTACCATGATACCTAAACCAGGCAAAGATCATACGAAGGTGGAGTCCTATAGGCCTATAAGCCTGTTGTCTAACATGTCAAAACTATTTGAAAAGCTACTTATGAGTAAGCTGACACCCATACTGAATCGTACTGGATGCATTCCAGACCACCAATTCAGTTTTAGGAGACAACATAGTACGATTGAACAAACACATAGACTCGTGAACGTGGTTAGAAAAACCTTCGAAGAAAAGAAATATTGTTCTGCGCTCTTCATCGATGTTTCTCAGGCATTTGATAAAGTATGGCACGAAGGTTTAATACATAAACTAAAGCAAAACCTACCCGAAAATATCCTTAAACTTTTAGAAAGCTACTTAACGGAGCGAAAATTTGTTGTTAAAGAAGGTATTTTTCAAAGCCCTCCGCAACCCATTGAAGCCGGAGTTCCTCAAGGCAGCATCCTCGGTCCTGTATTATATCTGATATATGCCTCTGACTTGCCGGTAAGCAGTATCATACACATATCAACATTCGCTGATGATACAGCTTTTCTAAGTGTTCACAAAAGCCATCAAGAAGCCACCCGCAATTTGCTAGATTATATACCCCAGTTGGAACAATGGCTAAAACAATGGCGGATAAAATTTAACGAACAAAAATGTCTACACATTACTTTTACATTGCGCAAAGAAACCTGCCCGCCTATACAAATAAATAACCAAACTATACCTTAACACACTGAAGTAAAATATCTCGGTGTTAATCTTGATCGTCGTCTAACATGGAAGTCCCACATAAATGCAAAGGTGACCCAAATGAAATTAAAAGCAGCTCAAATGAATTGGCTCATTGGAAGGAACTCTACTCTAAGCCTAGATTGTAAACTTCTTCTATACAACTCCATTCTAAAACCAATATGGTCCTACGGAATCCAGTTGTGGGGCACTGCATCGGCATCAAATGTAGAAAAAATTCAAAGGTAACAAAATAAAATACTCCGTGCGATTACAGCAGCCCCATGGTATGTCAGAAACAAGCGCATTCATAAAGACCTAGATGTGCCGCCGGTTAAGACAGTGTTTTCTAAACACGTGACAAGCTACATAAAAAGACTTGAGTTGCACCCAAATCCCCTAGCCCGAAACATCATGAACTTTAGAGGCCACACTCGGCTGAGAAGGAGGGACACTCTTGCTTTCAGCCGAACACGAGAGACGTAAACAACCAAACAACCAACCGCTGAAACAAATATTTTTGTCTGGCACTGGCTGGACTTAAAAATTAAAATTTTAGAGTTAAGATTTGATTACTTATTGTTAGTACAATTTTATTGAAGATACAATAAATAAATATAACCGAAAAAAAATGTATATATAAATTATAAACGAAATGATGAAGTCTAAAGAGCATATATTTTTACATTTTGAGAGCATATTTTTAAGTTTTAAGTGCATATTTAATGCGCATAAAATAAATTTTTTAGAACATATTTCCGGTTTCCCTGATGATTGTTATCAGCGCGGCATGATTGCGCATTCATATACAGTCATTAGAGACAACAAATACATGACGATATGACGAAAATTCTACAACAACAACAAGGAACACCAAGAATGCAATATTAAATAAAAACAAAGTTAAATTCCATCACTATCATTAGTGTAACGTTTTGGAAAACAAACAGTTTTAGAGCATTAAGGCTGATACGCTAAATATAGCAAGCAGCGAGCGGCTCAAGTCACCCAGCCAGCCAGCCAACCAGACGAACATACCAACAAATAACCAGCCGGGTAAACAAAGCAAATAACTAAACTGCAGCCGGCAATAGATAGATAGATAGTTAGTTATAGACACGAACTGATGGGTGGACAGACAAATCAAACGATAGACAAGTCTGACCAAAATAGAAAAAAAATAAAAATAAGAAATAAAAACAACACATTTAGATATTGAAACAAAATAACGACTAAAGTCTACAAAATACTATACTTACATGGATTTGATCAGATCTATTGAGTTTCTACAGAGTTTTTTATGTTAATGTTGTTGTTGTTGTTGTTGTTGTTGTTGTTGTCATTGTTGTTGGTGGTCATAGTGGTGATGACGGTAGTGTTGCTGATTGTGATGGTAAATAAATGAGAAGTTTGTATAAAAAATTACGCCGTTTATTGAACAGGCAGACAGACAGACACACACTATAAATGCTTAAAAGCTTGTCTAGTTTGGAACAAAATGAAAAAAATGGGAGACCATTAATCCCACAAAAAAAAATATTGGAAAGATAAATACAACAACAACAACAACAACACAGTAAATGGACTATGGCACCAAAAGACGTAAACTCATACGTTACATTGGGCATGGTGATTTTTATTAAAGATTACAAAAAAGCAACAACAATTTAAAAAAAAGTAGCAGCAAACGGAAAGTGAGTTTATAAATTAGAAAAAATATATTGTTTATCTGTCATTTAAGCGCTTAACACTAATAGACCAGACAGACCTTTCTGTTTCTTTCAATTTGTACAATAAAATTTTGGTTATCAGTATCTAATTTGTTGCACTGCAAACATACAAAGTTTCAATGTGATGAAAATGGAAAGATATTTAAAGGCTACTCCAAATCTTCATTATATTGTGACTCACGCATGTTTAGTAGCAATTTTGGACTTTAATCGATTTTATTTTAATTTATGATGTATGAAAAGTCTTGGATATCATTACTGAACGCCATTTGGAAGCTACTAGCAATGATAATCTTGGAACGACTGTCTCCACTAAATGATATCCACACTCAGAATTATTATCAGGCAGGAAAGGAGATGGTGAAAATACTTTACTATTTGTCGATTTTGAACGAGCATTCCACACTTTTATAAGACAGAATATATGGAAATCCATAGAACCGCGGGGCGTCCCAAACACCATAATGAAGATAACTGAAAACATTGAAATGAATCCGACGGTTGCGTCCTTTCCCCACTCCTGTCGGGCTATGCAGACGACAGTTTTGAGCATATAAATACCAAACTTCAAGCTCTTCATCATAATCCACCTAAAGTTGGGCCTACCATCACCACAAAGAAAACAAAGGCCAGGAGACTAAATACAAATAACAACAGCGCACTCCTCCTAAATGATACTATTATAGAATATATTCTATATTACAGCAACCTTGGCTGTATAATCTCAACAAACAGTGCTGCAGATGAATACGTCGCAAATCGGAAAAACAAAGCTTGTAAGGCTGAGAAAGGTATGGATATCAAATGATCTATCAAGTGACCTTTAGTTAAGAGAGTATAACACTTGCATTAAGTCCATTTTCCTCAATAGATGTGAAACCTGCGGTCTGAAAAAGTACGTCACAAAAAGGTTCCAAACATTCATCAATCAATGTCTAAACCGTATCATCCGATGTTTTCGGTCAAACACGATTAGCAACTCCGAACGCCTTTGCGTATCAAGGCAGACGCCAATCCATCAGGATATATTAAATCGAAAATTCGGATGGATTGGTCACACGCTCAGATCAGCAAACACAATTGCAAAGGGATCTCTGACGTCTAACACACGGGTGCTCCCGTCGACGAGGACGTCCAATATTCACCTGGCGTATATCGATGTTAAACCAACTACTTAATAGCCCAACCAACCAAGTTAATACCCCTGATCGAACTCGCTGGAAATCTTTAATTGAGGACGTTTGCTCCCAAGCTGGAGAATAGAGGAACTTTTCATCATCATCATGAAAAGTTGGTGTTAAAATATTTATTTTCCAAAATTTCTAAAAAATTTTTTTACAAAAACGGGTATCAAAATTTTTTGTGTCTAATTTGCGACCGAAATCTATAAACTTTCCAATATTTTTGAAGACTTAATTTTTGGTCGACAACATTGATTTTTTATACTACACTGAAGAAATTCCATGCAACATATGCACGAGAACGCTCGTACATATTACGAAATATTTCGTAATTTCGCACCACGAAATTCTTTCGTAAAATATACGAAATGTACGAAAATAATAAAAAAATAAAAGTAAAAAAAAAGTATGGCTCAACCGGGGCACGAACTCGCAATCTTCATATTTCAAGTCATGTACTCTACCCACTGAGCCACTTTCTACTTATTTTATTAGAGCTAAAAATTAGTTTTATTTACTTACATCTGAAAAATACGTCAATTTATAAAAAAATATTTTAATTCATTTTTTTATTTCAAATATATTTTTTAACAAGGAAAAATGTTTACGAAAGGTATTCGTTACTTTCGTAAATTTAAAAAAATATTGCGTAAATGTTTTTTCGTAATATATACGAAAGTTTCGTATATTTTACGAAAAACGTCACTACGAAAGTTTTTTTCGTAAAATGTTGCATGGATTATTTTCAGTGTAGGGACGAATGGCCATAAATTTAGTTATCTTTTGGTTGATTTCACAACCAGGTCACACTATTTCTTTACAGAAATTCAAATGCGAGAAAGTATCAAATTATTTTCGGTTGCAATGCCCTTTCTGGTGACATAGCGAAGGTCCTTGACAGTTGTACGATAATTGTTATTGCTGGTCATTTCAATGTTTATTCTTCTTGGCTGCTCCATTCGATCCTTACAACAGATGGCCAGTATGTTGAGTTATTCGCCGCGCACAACCAACTTACGCATGTGTTACAGGGCACCAATACACTACTCTCGACATTTTCCTGATTTCACACCCTGACAAGTATGAAATTACCGGCAATGAACCTCTTGACAATTCGGTTGAATCGTTGCACTACAATTCCGCATCATTTTGGTTCTAAAACCTTCGAAACGCCTCACAAACAGCTATGAGACGCTCAAAATTTATTTAGGAAAAGGGATGCTGAGCTGAGCTCAATAATATTCTCTGGAATTTGGACTGAAAACTATGTTTCCTAGACAATAATGTCAATGTTATGGCGAACATGATTGAAAATGCAATTTTGCTGGGAATAAAAGCTTTCATTTTATTCAAGCAAATCCTAGTTCAACCCATGGTGAAGTCTTGTTTCAATCAGACTTGCAAAATTGCAATCAGATCCATAGAGGAAGCATTTAGTATCTGGAGTAGTAAAAAAAAGCAGGATATTGTGTCGCTGCGCAAAAGGACGAGATCTTCGTGTGCCAGAATACTCTTCATGCTATAGTTCTTGCTGCCCCCACGTTATAAAGGCGTTTTTTCCATTCCTTAAAAGAGTGAAGGATAATGCTGAATCCTCAATTCCAACTTAAAGGATGACCAAATATTCACTGCGCCCCTGTTGATAAAACTAACCTTCTGGCTGAATTATTCGCAAGTAGTTCTCAAGAACTCATCGAAATTCAGATTAAGAGTAGAAAGTGGAGATAGATTGGCCATACCTGGCAAAAACCACAGGACTCAGTATCAACGATGGCTTTAGACAGGGAAGCAGAAGACCTACCTGGTCGCCCTCTCATGACATGGAGAACCGGGACTGGGACTATGTTAAGATAAATGTTAAGACAAATGTTTTTACAAATGTATTGCCTACGTCCTGTGTTCCCAAGCGGAATAAATAAAGGGGAAAAATTATCACTTGCCGAAGAGCAATCAATTATGTCCGAACGCACTTTTTTCAGACCGAATCAATCCGAAGCTTGGTAAAATTTTTAGAACCGAAACCGAACTCAAACCCAAACCCAAACCCAAACTTTTTTTATTGAAAATAAAAAATTTAAGTTGACTTTTTAACTATGGCTTATTTATGTAATAAATACAAAAGAAAATATTTTATATATCAGGCGCGGATCCAGCTTGAGCTTTTAGGGGGGAGGGTAACTTCTAACTGAAACATCCTGTTTTGAAAAACTTTTTTTAGAAACTCAATAGAAATTTCGTATATTTTACTTGAATTGGGGGGGGGGGAATATCACGTTCGCCCTTGTATCCCCGCCTGTATATAAAGTTCGGTGCTCGGTGGAAATTTTACCGAACGCCGAACACCAACCGAACGAAACTTTTTGACGAACTCTGACACCGAAGCCGAGCGTTCGGTCGGACACTAGCAATCAACAAGCGCCCGTGCTCGAACGTGCCAAAGATATTTTTCCGATTGCGAGCCGATAAAAAGATTTTAGCGGATACGAATGAATTTCCAATGTTTTGGAAGGTTTACAATGTAACGCCAACCCCTAAAATAGGGAGAGGCTAGAACTTTAAATATAACAGCCAAATCGCAATTTGTTCTGCACTTTGCAAAGTGCTGGAAAGTATGTTTAATTTCCTTCTTGTGAGGTATTTGGTGGTCAACAGTTTACTCAGCGACTGCTAGTATGGCTTTCGCAGAAGACGCTCTACATATGACATACTGACCTTCCTTTCGGAAAAGTGCTACCATTCCTTACAACACTTCGGCGAAAGTAAAGTGGTAGATTTATATATTTCCAAGACTTTTGATACAGTGTGGCATGAAGCACTTTTATCAAAACTTGTTAATATCGGTGTCAGTGATGACTTCTCTCGATTTATATCGAGCTTTCTCAGGGATCGCATTACATAAGTTGTTTTAGATGGATCCTTATCAAACGAGTTCATGATTAATTTATGGGTTCTCCCATGTTTCGTTCGTTCTCGTTCCATATTTCTTAATTTTCTTAATGATCTTCTTGCGATCTTGTAACAATAACTGATTCCTAAGCGCATGTTGGTTTGCAGTGCAAAAGTGTGACATGTTCCTAAACACCAAATGCATTGATTTGCAGTGGTGTAAAGTATTATTTCCATATTTTGCTTTGCCTTGGCGTTGCATACAGCCACACTTACGAGTTGTATATTTCCTGGTTATACTCTTATAAGAGAAGCAAAGAAACTCTGCTATCCCAAACCAGAGTCAATCCGAGTTACGGAGACGTATGTTGAAGTGGTTCTTCAAGACTTTCTCGATCACACAGTTATGAGACTCTCTATATATCTTGAGGATGTTTTTCAAAATTGTGATGCAAAAGAATTGGAAAACCTGGAACTAATCACAAAATGGGGCTGTCATGGCTCTCATCAAATTTCCTATCAACAAAAGTTCTCACATCGCTCTAAAGATGACTCCAACATATTCCAAAGTTCTTTGGTGCCGTTGAGACTTCAGTCACATGTTGGGGATAAAATAAAAATTGTATAGCAAAATTCAACACCATCAACCACTCGCTTTTGCCGGCCAATACGCATTCGATTTTTCCACGAAGCTGTGGACATTACGAAGGAAGAAATAAAGTATGTCGAAGATTAAGCAAGCCGTTTGCTGAATACCAAAATAGAAAATCCAAATGGAGCCATTTTCTTGCGACATACATTGCTCCCAACCATGGTAAAGGGTGTTTTTTTTAGAGGTATAGAACTTCGAATTGAAATAAAACACAAGAAAATCGTTTTAATGTCCATCAATTTGACTTTATTGGAAGGATAATTTTATGCCATTAATGTTTAAATATGATTTCGGGCATGTGGCCGCCGCGGCTGGCTCGAATAAAGCCAATTCTACAGGTCCAATTTTCAACCACTTTTTCGAGCATATGGGGCCGTATGGTGGCAATAACGCCACGAATGTTGGCTTCCAAGTCCCCTAACGTTTCTGGTTTGTTGGCGTAGACGAGCGACTTCACATATTCCCAAAGAAAATAATCCAATGGTGTCAAATCACACGATCTTGGTGGCCAATTGACAGGTCCATTCCGCGAAATTATGCGCTCATCGAATGTTTCCTTCAATAAATCGATTGTGACGTGCGCTGTGTGTCATGTAGCGCCGTCTTGTTGGAACCACAACTCATCCACATTCATGCCATCCAATTCGGGAACAAAATAGTCGGTTATCATGGCTCTATACCGGTCTCCATTAACGGTAACTGACTCTCCAGCATTATTTCGGAAGAAGTATGGCCCAATGACTCCACCAGCCCATAGAGCACACCAAACAGTCAGTTTTTGTGGATGTAATGGCGTCTCAAGGGTCTCATGTGGATTCTCTTCACTCCAAATGCGGCAATTTTGCTTGTTGACGTAGCCATTCAACCAAAAATGAGCCTCATCACTGAACAAAATTTTGCGATGAAAATCAGCATCGAGATCAATCTCATTTTCGGCCCATACACCAAAATCACGACGCATTGCATGGTCATGATGAAATGGCAAACCAAACTAAATATTAATCACTTGACAGCTGACAAAATGGCCGCCAGTTAAAAAAGTGATGCCAACTTACAGTTCTATACCTCAATAAAAAACACCCAATAGATGCAAAGGTTTGGAATGCGGCAACTGGTACTTACTCCACCATGAGATGTTACTTACCTACATATGTGGAAAAACATCAAAAAACTTCAATGACTTTGAAAATACAAATATAGAGGATCCTCAGTCTGTAAGATTCGGTTTGTCCATTCTTCATGCAAGAATACGTTTGCTAGAAACAATTTTACATATTGCATACAAAAAATGGCAAGCTCGATCCAAAGAAGATAAAGAAGTGGTTAAGGAAGCCAAAGCAAAATTCAGAAAGAATATATAGAAAGGACAGGACTTATAATAGATATGCCAAAAGCGGGCTTCGGTAAGACAATCTCGGGCAACACGTCCCCCTCTGAATTCACAGGCATAAATAAAAAGTTTATTTTTAGACTTAAAGTGATCCTGGAAGTGATGTCCTCTGGCCATAAAATTCATTTTGGGAAATTCGAAGAGTTCTGCAAATATACTACAAGAATGTATGTTACATATTTACTGTTGGCATCCAATGATACATACTTTAAGCACTACCGTGCATACCGAAAAGATTGTGCGAGAAAATTTTCAAGGCTGCAGTGCAATCAGGTTGTTCTAAATAGGCTGCTTCTTACGTCAGACCCATTTCTAAGTTCTGCAAGGAAACGCAAAATTAGCTAAAGCCAACCTTTCTTAAGTGAAACGAAACTATAGAACTGTTAGAGCCGGAAGAACAGAATACTGCAATAGATACGGAAGAATCTGCAAGAATCACCCAATCTGATGAACCGGATTGAGCACATTTTTACTTTTTATTGATATTTTATGTTTTTACTGATTTTTTCCTTATTCGTATCAAATAATATGTTAACTGTATTCACTTATGAATTTTTAATATTTTCCAATAAAAAAATAGGTTAAAATAATTTTGTCCGGTTTCTGAGACAAAATGCTCGTTAGTGAGACGTTGAGGAAGGCAGCCAATATCGAAAATGGATCATGCGAATAAAGTCGATTTTAATGCTCGAAGGATCTAATGTTGTACGCTTGCGTCCAAGCGTATGACTAAACATGCAGCTTAATCTGTAATTATGGATGGTACAAATGTTAAGGAAACAGAAGATCTCAATGTTCTTGGCATGAAAATCCAGTGCGATGGAATGATAACATTTTTCAAGTCTCAAAAAAGCCTCAGTTTCTTAAGATGGTGTAAGAGATACTTCACTCCATCTGATCGCCTTAATACATATTTATGATGCTTATATCCGACCGAAAATGGAATGCAAGTCAGATGTATGGGTCGGAGCTAAAAAGTCTTTTTTTAATGGGTCGATTATGAATAGCAACCGAACTTCAGTTGCGTTGCCAGCTAGCACCTGGAAAGTTGTGGTTGCAGGAAAAGCACTAAATAGAAACTGAAACTAAACGTTCTCAGTTGCCAGTTGCCATCCGTAATGCCGTTTTAGCAACTGGCAACCCATCAATAATCGACCCATAAGTTACTCGACCGCGTACGGGAGGAAAGTAAAAAGGTCTATGGACACACTGGAGCATCGTCGCAATGTGGGTCGTGTTTCGCTGCTTTATCGTTACTACAGTGGATTGTGTTCTAACGAAATCAGGGAATATGTTTCCGAAGCGTGCTCTTTTTTTGCGAACAGAAGTGCTCAAGATTAACGCCAGCAATCGGCATAAGGGTAAATTAAAAAAAAAAAACCGAATCAATCTTTCCTCCTGAAGGCACAGCACCAAGGTGCGGCTAGTCAACAAAAACCAAAACTGGACAACACGGCATTCATTGAGAGCACATCCAGTGAACCACACTAAAGATATAATACATTTTTAGCCGAACAGTTCGTGTTTGGATTAAACCTCGTGCGCAGATCTTTCCTGTCACTTTCGATGTGGGAAGTTCAAATCGAATGTTCACAAACAACACTTCCTCTATCATCCTTTCCATTCCCAATATTCCTAGTTGTAGCACAATCATTGCATAAGTAGGAGTCATTTCCCCTAAGTTCCGATAAAAAAAGTAAAGAATCTAAAAATAAAACAAGTCCTTCCACTTTCTTTGTTAAAAGAAGTGAAATATACAACAAAGCTCTTAACGTAAAAATAAACGACAGTCTAAATTACTGTCGTTTTTCTCGTCTGGCTGCAATGCAGAACAAACTACAACTAAAGACCACAATAAAAATAAGAACCACAACAGCAATAGAAGAATTATTTCAAGAAGAAATTATTGACCATATCTGTTGGTGGTTTTCATTCTAAATTGAAATAAATAAAAACAAATAAATAAATTCAATATTGTTGCTTCTACTGCTGCTGGGAAACTGGTAGTGAGTGCTTTTACTTTCTGTGTCGCTTCAGATATTTTTCTGCTGCTCTGATCTTTCTATTTGCTTAAGATTATTGTATAAAATAAATAAAAGTGAAGATGAATGGAAAAATAGAGTGCAATGAGAAAATTAAGAAAATATGTATATTAAATAAACAAATATCTATTTATGAAATCCACAATTTACAATCATTTGGTTGAATGAAAATGTGGTTGGAAACTTGACGACCACAAAGTCATAATCAAACAACGACAAGAAACTTTATAAGCTGCATTTTTTTTCTTTTAAAGAACTTTGATATAGAAATTTAATACTTCTTTTTTAATTATAAATTTAAATTGTATGCAAGTGGATGAATATATTTGAATATTTTATAAGGAGAAAATATTAAACGTGCTTCCATTGGAGTTGTGTTTTTTTTTTTGGGAATTTATTAGATTTCTTCTGGTACTTTTTTCTTTAAGGGTTTGGCCATTCATTGAATTTCTCTAGGAGGTAAACAACAGTAAATTAATATCGTCTTGTTGGAATAATCAGGCGTGATTTGGTTTATTCATGTTTTGGCATGCTCATAATAAGTTTTGCATTTCATAAGTTTAAATATTTGACTCAAGTTACAGACTAAAATATGATAATTTCAAGTTGAAAAGTTTGATTATTTGCTAATTGTAGATGAACTCTATTTTTAAGTTTTGAGAGGAAAAAATAGTCGATTATTGTTGAAGCTATCCAAGGGACAAAAGTATGTAATAATCACCTCTGTTGAAGATGAGCAAACTATATGATTAAAAATCTGTGTTAGATTTTCCCAACAAGCTCCCAATAGTTTCCCACTTGGGAAGAACTTATGTTAAGTCAAGTCAAAGTCCCGATCAAATCACAAATGGGATAACCCTTTTCGGTGTGCCACATGCATTCCCAATCGGGCCCCAATATGAGTATTGAGAAAATTTCTAGTCGGGATACTCCCTTTGCCATAAAAGGTAACTTTTATTTTGTATCTATTTTATCAGTTAAAGTTTTTCTGTTTTTTTCTCTTTTCTTTCATAACTTTATTTCTTTTTTTAATTATTATGTACATGCAATATTTTCTGCTGATACCTTTTAGATACTCTCTGCTCATCTGCATAATGCTTTTCAATCTAAAGTTTCTTCTTTAATATTGCCTCAATAGTGAGATCTTGTGTTACTTTTCTTGTTTTCATGTGTTAATGATGATTCCAAGTTTACTTAATGGTTATAACATTTTTGCTACGTGTCGCCACAACTTTAGAGTAAATGGACATAAATGGACAGCGATATTTTTTTTGTAGTAGAAAAAAAAAATCGACAAAAAGTGTAACTTCTTCATAAACAAACGGGCAGAGACACATTCAAGTTGCTAAATTGACAGCTTCCGTTGTAGAAATCCACACAAGAAGTAAAAGAGAGAGAGAGAGAGAGGGGAAAAACAAACAACATCGATTGTAAGTAAGTCCTTTCAGGCTAAAATTTCTAGTTTTCATATACAACTAATGATGGTGATTAATGCGATTAGGAAAGACTGAAAATAAAACTTAAAAAAGTGTTTGCTCAGGTTGCAGGACAAGATGTACAAAAAAGTTAACAACAAAATTAGATTTTTTACATTACCTGATATATCGATAGAAAACCTGTAATAATGCTGATATATTATTGGTTCCGCACAAAAGAAAAATCCAACGCTGCAGTATAAGCTTTTCGCGAAATAGATTTAAAATCAATTTCGTGGAAAACTTATACAATAGGAATGAATAATTGTAACTTGCACATCGATCGATATTTCTTTCCGCCTGAATTTTCCTTTCCTCCGGAACCAATAATACGACCCACTATGACATTTGTTCTCTTTGTTTTACGCCGATGACACCTGTGATCACGAATAGTGCTGGCAAAGTATTGAGCAGTGCTTACCGAGTATCGAGTATTTGCTATTGTAGTTACTCAGTACTTTCAGGGTGATATTTTTATTACTAAACTGAATGGAAAATGATGTACCAAAATACGGCTCCATGAAAAATGGCGCCATACCAAAAATGAAAAATGGCTCCAAAATTTTGTATTGAAAACAACAACACAACTTTTGGGACAATTTTTCCTAATTTTTGGGGCTATTTTTCATTTTTTATTTTTTAAATTGGGGCCATTTTTCCTATAATTTGGGGCCATTTTTCATTTTTAAGTTTGGGGCCATTTTTCATTTTTAAGTTTGGGGCCATTTTTCATAAAATGAAAAAACTAGACAAAAAAAACCATTAAGCCCGGCCAAAGGCCGACTATACAGAAGTGTTTCCTAAGCTCGTTTTACGAAATATTGTCCAAAAATAAGAAAAACGGGCCTAAATTAAAAAATTAAAAATGGCCCAAACCAAAAATTAAAAATGACCCCAAAATAGGAAAAATGGCCCCAAAAAATTTTGTTGTTGTTTTGAATGAAAAAATTTTGGGGCCATTTTTCATTTTTTAGTTTAGGGCCATTTTTCATTGGGGCCATTTTTCATATGGGCCATTTTTACCCCCCAAATATTTTCTATTGCAAACAACAACAAAAATGTTTGGGGCTATTTTTCCTATTTTGGGGCCATTTTTAATTTTTGGTTTGGGCCCATTTTTCATTTTTCAGTTTGGGGCCATTTTTCATTGGGGCCATTTTTCAAGGAGTCCCAAAATACACCTCTGTTTAAAGTATAAAATTTTCTAACTGTTGAAAGTATCGAGTAAGTAATGAGTACCCAAATGAAAAGTATTGAATAGTTTTCCAGCACTAATCACTATTCGCAAAAAAGTGTGGATTTCGGGAACAAGTTGTCTGATTGCTTTAGAACACATTCCATTGTAGTAAAGACCCAGTCCATGGTATTAACGAAACAGTAAAAAACTTGCATGGCATCCACATGTGATGTTTTGAAGAGCTTCCGAGGATGCTTTAAAAGAAGGCAGAGATCTCTCAGTGTTCATATTGTTTAATGTACGAAGTTAATCGGCCTTTTACATTTATTCAACAGGAACTTCAAAATAAACATCTTATGCTAGGAACACACCTGGGACGAACGACGAATTTTTGGCCGCGAATATTCGTCGCCAAAAATACACACAATAGCGGCGTCGGACGAATTTCGCCATACGCGGCGAACTCTGAATAGATTTATTTCTATTTCTTACGCCAGCGAACGACGAACAAATTAGTACCAAGTGACCATGTTTGGTTTTAGTTTTCAAGTGTTTTAGTAAAAATAGTTACTTTTTACTTTAATTATTGTTTTATTTTCATTTTATAGCATTTGAAATAAATATGGATAATAAATAACTATAAAAATTTCTGTTCGTTGTGTTTTTAATAATTTTTAAATTTTTCAAGTATGTATTATTTTTTTAATACGGTCACACTTGGCACAAACAGTAAACAGCTTTATCAATTATAACAGCTGTTACGTTTTCGTCACTATTGTGTTTCATACGACGATTTTAAACAGCGAATTTTTATCGATGAATTCGTCGTGTTGGACGAAATTCGTCGCTCGTCCCAGTTGTGTTCCTAGCATTATTCAGTAGCATTGTGGCTTACAACAAAATAAGTTCTAAAGAACTGTCGCGCGCACTGTTTCAAATAAACACTAGCACGTTTAAAGCATACTATTTTTCTACATTTCTCATTTATTGCATGTAGCAGAGAGATATGTACTAAAACATGATTTGTTTTGTCTATAGTTTAACAATGATACAATGACTTTGTTTGCAGAAACTAGTACGGACTACCATCATTAATAAAACGGACATAATCAAATCATATCCTTTTTGGAACTCGGCTTTCAACGTGTTTTTTAATGGGTTTACCTTTTTCGCAGCAGGTTCCATCACAATGGGATGAATTTGAACAAAAATTAGGAAGTGACATGCGAAATATTTTCATATATCATAAGAAACGTACAGATAATAATCATTTGAAATTTTTCTTTGCCAGTCAGAATTATTGCCCCTTATTCCGTAACTATTTGTCGACGTTACGTCAAGACAATACCAAAAAATTGTCCCCTCCCTCGCTGTCGACAAAAATTCACTACTATTAACAGCCTCTTCCCATTTTCTATCCCTTAGAGAATAGTAAGTGGCTACATAAAATGTCTTTACTTTTACTATTTAGCGCCATTATTACAACTCAGCAGTAAAGTGGAAGATAGTTACTGGCATGATTAGCAGAAGTGATCGGTAAACCGACCTGCAACAATTTTTCATTATTACAACTTGCCTGTAAAATATAAATTATCTATTTCATAGTATGGCTATACCAGAGTACAAGTGGCAACGTCATACATGTGTATTTACAAAGGCACAGATAACAGGTACATACAAGTCTACAACAAGTATACATTTGTTGTAGAAACTACAATACAGTTCTCAAAAAATGTTGAAAGTTTGGAGGAATTATCAGCGCAGGTAGCTCTATAATAAAATGTCCAGTACCGTAAAAAAGTGAAGCTCCAGATAGTGACGAAATTGTGATAATTTCATCACTCCACTAACTTTTGCGAATAAGGTCATGTGTTCTAGTGAGTTCACCTGTTAGATACGTCTTGGTGTTTACTTGATAAAGAAGCAAGTATGGCAGCCTATGAATTTGTGTGCCGATAAAAGTTAGCAGAAGAATGAACTTCCCAGTAAGTTATCATACACTTTTAGGTTAAATTAAAGTTGTAATAATGAAAAACTGTTTATCCGACTGATAAAATGCTAATTATAACTAATTATAACTAAAGCCGAGTTGTAATAATGGCCCTTAAAGTAATACAATTTTATGCTGAGAATCGGAAAGTTTAGTCTCTAGTCACAATGTTAGAGTTATGACTATTTTTCAGTCACAATACTTTCTGCGAATAGGCATGTAAGTGTATGATTCATGATTTATCTCTTAGAATAAATCTCCGACAATCTTGACCTATTGTTGAATGAATATTAATGGCCAATTTTTCTGTCTTTTGCGAAAGAGTACATAGGGTTGGTAGTTTGGCGCGGAAGGTCATTTAGAAAAAAAGAACAGAGCAGGAGAAAGAGCGAAGACTTGAATTCGTTTCATGAGATCCCATCTATAACAATTCGTATAGAGCGTTCCTTGAGAAAGCTCGATAAATATCGAGAGCAGCCATAACCGACACCAAGCGGAACAAGCTTTGTCCAAAATGCACTATACCACACCCTATCAAACGACTTAGAAATATCGATAGCCACCACTTTGCTTTCGCCGAAATCGTGTAACATGATTTTTTCAAGGAAAATTTCCGTAAGTCACCCGTAGAGAGTCCTCTACGAAAGCCATACTTTCCATTACTTTGGAAAGTGCAAAACATAATGCATTTGGGCGGTAATTTTCAAGGTTACCTGCCTCTCCCGTTTTGTCGATTGACGTTGCGTTGGCTACTTTCCAACACGATGGAAATTTACCAGCATAATACAAACCCAGTAAAAAATTTTAATGATTTTTGAAGCACTAAAGAAATAAAGCGCTTTATAATTCGCTTTAAAATATGAACTTGTTCAGAAGCTGATTTCATAGCGTCACAACAATGCAGGTTTTTAAGCGAGAAAAGTATTTGCTTTTTACTTATACAAAAGCTTCGTACACAAGCTATACAAAAAAGCAGATTTTATAGTGCTGATCCAAAGCAGGTTTTTAAGCGAGAATGAAGAGTAAGTTTATTTGAGTTTCTTGGTGCCGTTTTGCAACAGTGTTTTTGGTCGAGTGATTGGTAAGTTGGACTTCAAACCTGAAGGTTCTTAGTTCGATACTAGTTGAAGTTAAAATAACAAACATTTGAGTGAAAATATGAAATTAATAAAAATATATAAAGAAACGAAATAAGAAAAATTCAAAATGACGTTAACGACGCCAATCCACATCGAACCATTTTTTTCATATATTTTCAGTTCTAGTGCTGCAAATGTTGATGATTTTCAGCGCTTCAAAAGCGCTTTTGTGAGCAAACGTGTAGTACTCCAATCCGGGAACTCGCCATACAGAAATCAGCAGCGATATCAGCAGGTTTGTCGGCGCTACTTTTATTCCATAAATAGTAGAAACCTGCTTTATTGGAAGCAACATTTTTACTGTGAAGTGCTGAAGAGTGGTGACAACGGACGTGCTAGTGCCGAAGAACAGTGCTTCAGAATTAGTGCTGGTATACCCAGCAGACTTATTTATCTTGAGATCCGATAAAACCTCGGTGGAAAGTATATTTTTGGCCTTGTTACCGATACTATATCAAGGCTGGGCAGTGTTTGGTTCCTTGCTGGCAAGTGAGAATTGCTTGTAAGTAACTTAGCCCAGAAGGTTAGCTTTGTCAACCGGGCCACTGAATATTTGGTCACCTTTTAAAGAAGAGTAAGAGTTGAGGAACTAGCTGGGGAGATTTGAAAAGAATTTTTGTAATTTAATTTATAGTTATTCTGTTTTTTTACCTTCGTTTATTAATTTTAGTATCTAGTTTTTAAGCAAAAGGTCTCTTTTTTTATATAAAAAACAATTAACAACAACAATTGAATTTTTATTTCAATATTTCGCTACTCCTTTGTGTAGTATCGTCAGGAAATAATATTGTTGTTGTTAATTGTTGTTGTTAATTGTTTTTTATATAAAAAAGATACCGTTTGCTTAAAAACTAGATACTAAAATGTAATTCAATTTTTTATTTTGCTGAATAGGATAAATCTTTCTCCAAAACTTTTGGTAGTATAGCAAAAATGTTGACCAAACCCATACAAACAATATTCGGAGCATTTCGAAGGGTTGTTGACTTGTAGTACCCTGGAAGAACCTCATCTTCTTTAAGCAGCTTTCACTATATTTAACAGCTTTTTTGACCTACTAAAACTTCTTTGTTAATTTTAATCTGAATTTCTAATAACTTAATCTACTTTTTAAATAATTTATTTATTCACATGTTTTTATTGACTCTAATATTAAATTGAATACTATTTTCTTTTGCAGGTAAGCAAGCGAATTTGATTTTGGTGACAATAAACAACACAAAGATTAAAGGTAAATATTGATAAAAATTATACGCACATCGTGAATCAATCATTATGAAAAGAGAAAAAATAAACAATTTCCCTAGTTATCAGGCAAGTAAAAAAAGTCGAACAACTTAACCAAACAAGCAAACTATGTTTGTAATCAATATGTTATATTGACATTATTTTACACTATACAAACATACATTTGTATATATTTGTATAGTTTTGAAGACTGTACTTGAATACGGCTTGTTGTTGGTAAACAAATAAGTTATACATATTTGATTTATGTTTGTACATGTGCTTAACTTTGCATATATAACCGAAGAAAAAATCAGAAATGTCCAAAATATTAGTGACTACTTTCTAGATTACTATAAAAAGAATGCTACCTCCAGAAAAAAAATAAAGAAGAAGAAAATTAAATACAATTTTAGGACAGCTGACATATGAAGGTAAGGTTAGGTTTGCTGGATATTGATAGAGCAAAGAAGAGAGTCAAGCATTCTTGGTTTCAAGAATATGATCTCTTTGTGATATCTTTGAAAGAAAGAAGAAAGATATAGCGAAGAGTATAAAGAAAAGAGCTGGGCCTATAGAAAAACTAAGTTGAATTTAAACGATAGACGTCGACTAAGTTGAGGTTCCATGTAGGAGCGGTCGTACTAGAATCAGCGCCAGCCTAAAAATCACCCACTGTTACTGATACAGGAAGTTATATTTCTGAGTTTGCTTTCTGAAAACTCGGAGAGGCTTTTGAAGAATCTTTTGGTCAGATACCTAAGGCGGTGATCCTCCACAACGGTACAGAGGCAAAAAAAATACATAATGTTTTCCATTTCCTCTTTGTCGTTAAAGTAGTTTGAGCCACTTACAGAAGGGAAGCATCAGATCGTGTCAAGCAGGGCTCTCCCTTTTGCCAGATGGTCCGCAATTTTTTTGCTTGAACTGAATTGAAGAATGTTAATTGAAGAATGTGAATGGAAGAATGAATTGAAGACGTTGCGTGCACTCTGTGAGATCCGATTGCATATCAAACCTTCGCCAATTCTTTCTTTATTTGATGGCAGATACATATGTCTGTCTGTAGGATGCCACACACATATGTGTGTCTAAACGACATTTTGATCACGAATTCAGCAATGTAGGACACCCTCGGCAGCACTCTTTCTACGTTTGGAACCATCCATCTAGGGTTCTATATGGAGAAAAGCTACCCGCTAAAAAGTGTCGAAATTTTCTTTTGAAGAAAGGCTTTAGAGGGCAGTTGTGTTCAAGATTAACGTCAATACCTGGCTTGTGGTCTAACCTGGTGGTACTCCTAACACCGATTGAAGTTGAGTGCTCACTACGACCGCCAAGGTTACCCCAAAGGACATTTGTGCGACATGCAAGGAACACACAACTTGCAACTTCTTGTGCATGGATCATACACCATGCATATACACCTTGTTAGAGTATTTGAACTATATAAACTCTTACTGCATCAGCAGCTAAGGCGATGCAGTCGAGTTCAACCAAAGAATAACCAGCAAGCTGAAAATCTACCACAAATGTAGACGACAGCTATACTCGCCTTTCCCAGCACGCGACCACAAAGCACCACCGATGCAGATCTGCTGGTTAAGCAACAGCACAAGGAAGCTTATATGGTGTCTGAAGTCTAACCAACCACTAGTGTTGGTCGGTCAGCAGTCATTAAACCAACACCTCTTCCAGCGATTTTGGACTTTCTAATGAGACCGTAAGCTCAAAGTCTACTACAAATGCCTGCGACAGCCATACTCGCCTTTCCCAGCACCCGGCCGCAAAGCACCACCGATGCAGCCTCTGATTCTTTAGCAATAGCACAAGGGAGTTTATATGGTTACCAGAAGTTTAACCAACCACTAGCGCTGTTCGTGCAGCATCATTCATTAAACCAATACCTTTTCCAGCGATTTTAGTAGCAACAACAACAACCACCACGTGGACTTTCAAAGGAGACATCAACCAACATCCGGTCACAGAAGCGGGCTTCATGTTGAGGGTAAGTCCGCCAGCACATCCGATCCCATACGAACAGAGTATCCATTTCGCAAGCATCATCTCAGATCATGTTGCATAGCACGTCTATTACCACAGGTACAGAGTGTGCTAAATGGAGTGCATGATCCCTTTAACCTCCTAGACACGGGTAATCTACGGACCTACCGAAACCCGTTTTACCAATATTGGAATACTGGTCAACCTTCGAAAGAAAACTTCTAAAGGTTAACTTTGGTCTTGGGCGATACCGTAGTTGCCTTTCCACGTTTCACCATCCTTGCATAGATTAAACTACTTCCCTTGAATACTTATAAATACGCCCGTTGTTATGTTATTTCAGAGATTGGGAAGTAATAGATAACTTTTATGGGTAATTGGCTAAAGGTAATGTTTGGAAAAACCAATTACCCTTTTCCACAGGAAGCACACCACCAAGGTGTGGCTAGTCACCAAGGTGCAGAACCGTGCCCTTCGATAGCTGTTTTGGAGGACAGATGTACTTTGATTAGCGTCAGTTCCTGCCATTACGGCTTATACCGACGGTGTTAATCAAAACACACAGTGAAGTTGAGTGTTCACCAGGCTTCCGGGGAAACAGAAGCTGGCAGGTATCTACACCATGTGTAGACGCCCCCAGCAGAATATTCCCCTTCCACCCGCCACAAAGCACTACCGAGTGTCACGTCTGTTGGTTTAGCAACAGTACAAAGAGGCTTTCTGTTGGTGGACCGAAGTCCATGCTAGCCACTAGCACTAGGCAAGCATCAGTCTTTTAACCAACACCTCTCCCAGCGATTTTGGTAGCAACCACATCATCCTACATGATGTCGCTTATGCGACGAGCATCATCTCTTTAACCCTCGGAAGGCTTGTCATCTGTGGGGCAACTGGTTCCCGTGGTACCAGTTCATGCTACTGGTAAAGCCTCAAAAGAAAATCCCTAGAGGTTAACTTTCTATCGACTTTGGTCTTGGGGTAAACCATAGGTGCCTGTTCACCTCCTTAATGACTCGCGTAGGCAATCCTACTTCCTTATATAAATATATGCACGCCCGTTGCTCTGTCTCCAGAGATTGGGTAGTACACATAAGTTTTATGGGTAATTGGCCAAAGGTACTATCAGCAAAAACCAATTACCCTCTCCCCAGAAAGCACAACATCAAGGCTATCCTTATCACCACGATGTACATACCGTGCTCCCCGGGGGGAGCTGTTTTGGAGGACAATAATCTTTGTGATTCAGAATGATTCTTGTGGTCTCTAAAATGATCTCATGGTCCCTACTGTCGAAGGTTGCATGCGTAGATTGCGCCAGCAGATCCTCTACAAGTCATCACAGTCATCATGATTGCCATTAAGCGAAAACCTCTATCCATATCAGACTTATATACCGTAAAATAGTATTGGTTTGATGGCTGTTTCCAGTATCCAATAATATGTCTTACGGTTTATATGCCATATAGAGCCAATGACATTTCTACAAACTTAGACAGCAGCTAAGGCTTCATTTGCTTTCGCCAGAAGGGTATCTCCCCCAAGAGAACATGCTATCAAGGATAACACCTAAGTATTTTGTGTTATGCAAAAGAGTTGCTTGAAAGATGAAGCCTTACACCTTCCGGAGAAGAATGCTAATTCCATTTTAGTTGGATTAATACTATGGCCACCCTGTGAACACCAGTTATTGTTAAGTGTTGCACCAGCCTTTGTGATAACGTATCTAAATGGAAACCAGATATTGGCGCTGCCACATCGTCTGCGTATGTTCCACTATGAGTGTTCATGGATTAAAAGTGTTTCAGCAAATATTTAACAGCTATATTCTACAAGAGGGGTCATGGCACTCCACCTTGGGTGTGTGACTACCGAACAGCCTGGTGAAACGTGCTGCACTTATAGTGGATGTAAAGGTTTTGCATAGGATCATAATAAGCTTATATGTTGACCGATCAATCGCGAGCTCTACGATAGCCTGGATGATTGTTTGAATATGTTTGTGCTCGAGTGAGTTTTCGATGTGTCAAACAAGCGTGTGATAGATAGGACGTCTCCATCGATTTGCCTTTGGTGTAGGCGTGCTGAGATTCTGAGAAGATAAGGCTGTCAATAATTGTTCCTGTATGGACATCGATCAGCCTCTTCGGTGTCTTTAGAAGGAAAGAGGAAGGTTCGGCTTATAGGCCTAAAATGCTTCGCATTCGAGTGCCATGTTTTTCTTGCGTTCAGGATAGAGATCACATCGCATTTACTACGTTGGTGCGGAATGTAGGACTAGAAAGACAAGTTCTATATATGACAAGTAGCCAAAGGATCGGTTCTGCAGATTTGCGGAGATGATTCCATCCGGACTGGGTAATTTGAACGGATTAAAGCTACTACGGATATAGGAGACCGGCCAAATAGGAAAGTTGCGCACTGTGCATGACCTAAACAGCATGATCGTGCATAACCGTGCATGAATAACTTTGTTTATTGTGATTGAAAAGTCTATTACGCTACCATCACTAACTCTGTCAAATACAACTAAAAATTGTGTTCAATTGTAATGTCATCATTAGATGTTAAAACATTTCTCATTTTCTCGCTCTTTTAGATACTTTTTTGCAATTAACTGTCAAAAGTAAACATGGCTTTAATTTATTTTTTCTGTTAAAAAAAACAACTACAACAATATTTGTTTGCTGTTGTTGTTGTGGCTTGTAAAATAACGAATATATTTTGCTTGAATTGCTGTGGCTAAACTCCGGCAATGGTTTGATTGAAAAAACAAAAAATTTTTTCAGCCGTTATTTGTTTTTGCTTGACTAGAACTGTGACTCTCAAACAGAATTCATCTGACATGTGTTATTTTTAATTTAATCAATTTAACATAAACTAACAACAACAACAAACCATTTAGAAAAACAAACTTGCTAAAATAATAAATTACTTTTGTTTTAGTTATTTGATTTTTTGCTTTTTTTTTGTGGTTTAGCTGTCATTTTTAACATTCAAACATAAATCAATTTGTTATGTTGTCGTTTGTTTGAATTTGGTAGCAGTAAAATTTTTTTGAAAAATTTATTTTTAAATTCCAAAAGTGTTTGTGTGTAACATGTTGTAAGTTCAGCGCTCAAGCCATGTTATCATTTATAGAGATTGTAAAGTTCAATATTACATTTGAAATTATATTTATGATTTTAAATTAATGCACTTCATATGGATTTTTTCATAAATTTTTATTTAATTTATTTACTTTTTTCAGTCATATTTTAGATTAAAAAATAGAGCTATATATTTTTAAGAATTTATGGTATTGGAGGGTTAATAAATATATGAAATTTTACTGAAAAAATAAAATAGAGTTTATGAAAAAACTTTTCAAATCATTGATAAAAAAAACATTTGTTCATTAAGTTTTCAAGAATTTATTTTTTACAACTACTTAAGTAAAGTGAATTGTATTTTAAATTGTATTTTAAAGTTTACGACAAGTCAGCAAGGGAAAAAAATGTGCAGCATTAGATTTTGCAATTCCACGATATGATATACAAAATTGGACGTTACAGATGGATGCTATATCATCTTTCAAAGTGTCACATTATCTCTTAAAGGACTGTCAAAAATTCTATGGTTTGTTAGTTGAAAATCTGAGCTTTGCCAAAATGAGATATCTATTTCATGCAGTTGAAAGATTTACGATTCTTTTTGGCAATAATTGAAAAACTTGCATTTGAAAAAGTTGCATTTGCGAAATTTGCATTTGAAAAAGTTGCATTTGAGAAAGTTGTAAACCAGTAAGTAAAAAAACCAAATTGGAACGAAGCTCCTGTCGCCTGTCGCCTTCGGCCTATCCCCTATCGGGTTGGGCCTGCTACTTACGGCCTTATGCCATCGGCGAAGGTGACCACCTTCGGTCGCTATCTCAGATGCACCCTCATCTTTATCCACCTGACCACCACCAAAAATAAACATTATATTTTAAAAACATAAATTTCACCTACCCCTGGATGAAAAAAGAAGACAATTCGTCAACAAAAATCCACTATCGCCTGGAAGATACTTAGGCGATACTTCTCAAGAATTTAGGCGAGCGTCTGGTGTTCAGCCGAGATACCTTTACAGGAAACCAAGCATTAGCCAAGACACAAAACTGATCTTAAGATTCCCAAAAACTAGAACAAAAATCTCCCTAAAATCCCAGAAGTTCCCTGAATTCCAAAAAATAAAACAAATACCTCCCCGAAATCAAAGAAGTTCCACGGATTCCCAAAAAGCTAGGACGAAAAACCCCCAAAAATCCCAGAATTTCTCAGAAAAACAATGGCAACACAGAAAACCGCGAAAATACCAAAGCGGGAACACAAAATTTTTAAGGAATTTAACTTTTGCGCCACCCTGTTGCCTTCGTTTAAATTGTCGTTACCAGTATAAGTTACACGTATTAGTTACACCTATTTTCTTACTTAAAAAGTTTTTTTTACTTCCAGCATAGAAAACATTTATATGCCTTATGGAACTTCATTCCCAAAAATCTCTTTTTTCACTTAATGCCTTGTAACTTTGTTATTTTTTATCGGGTCTTACACGCAATTTATTTATTATTTTTTTTAAAGAGAACTAACACAATCAGGCAATTAATGCCTACCACTTAACTAATTAATGTGTTACCTTGTTTGGGAAAGTGATAGTGTAGACAGA